>CATKUP010000074.1:1267500-2535000 GCA_949786385.1 Onychomys leucogaster
GTGAGCTTCATGAACGATGTAGTTCGTTTGAGCAGAAAAGTGCATGCCCTTACCTTAAACGAAGTCTTGCTTGTAGGAAGACACAGAGCCTGGGATTTAACTCCATTTCTGAAGTGAAACACACAGCAGTGTTACATCCATTGATCATACTCAGCTTTAGAACAAGAAGCACGCTCTTGCTTTGTGGAGTCTCTAAGACAGCAGGAAACGTGTGTGTGTGCTGAGAACAAAAGAACGGTGTTTCCTACACATACGGACCATATCTAGTCCAACTCTGTTTCTGAAACTGACACAAAGCACTGGTCCTCTAACATCCAATGCTTGTCAGTTAAGATGAGAAACGTGTGAGCTTTGAGAATGATGTAGTTCCTTTGAAATGAAAAGTGAGTGACCTCACCTGTAACGAAGTCCTGCTTGTAGTAAGACACAGAGCCTGGGATTTAACTCCATCTCTGAAGGGAAACACACAGCAGAGTTCTAATCCATGGATCACACTCTGCTTTAGAGCGAGAAGCACGCTCTTGCTTTCTGGAGTCTCTAACACAGCAGGAAACGTGAGTGTGCTGAGAACAAAAGAACGGTGTTTCCTACATATACGGACCATATCTAGTCCAACTCTTCTTCTGAAACTGATACAAAGCACTGGTCCTCTAACATCCAATGCTTGTCAGTTAAGATGGAAAACGTGTGAGCTTCATGAACGATGGAGTTCCTTTGAGCAGAAAAGTGAATGTCCTTTCCTTAAATGAAGTCTTGCTTGTAGGAAGACACAGAGCTTGGGATTTAACTCCATTTCTGAAGTGAAACACACAGCAGTGTAATCATCCATTGATCACACTCTGCTTTAGATCAAGAAGCACGCTCTTGCTTTCTAGAGTCTCTAAGACAGCAGGAAACGTGAGTGTGATGATAACAAAAGAACGCTGTTTCCTACACACAGGGACATTATATAGTCCAACTCTGCTTCTGAAACTGATACAAAGCACTGGTCCTCTAAAATCCAATGCTTGTCTGTTAAGATGAGAAACGTGTGAGCTCTGTGAACGATGTAGTTCGTTTGAGCTGAAAAGTGACTGCCATTACCTGAAACGTATTCTTGCTTGTAGGAAGACACAGAGATTGGGATTTAACTCCATTTCTGAAGGGAAACACACAGCATAGTTCTCATCAATGGATCACACTCTGCTTTAGAGCGAGAAGCACGCTCTTGCTTTCTGGAGTCTCTAAGACAGCAGGAAATGTGAGTGTGCTGAAACAAAAGAATGGTGTTTTCTAAACATACGGACCATATCTTGTCCAACTCTCCTTCTTAAACTGATACAAAGCACTGGTCCTCTAACATCCAATGCTTGTCTGTTAACAAGAGAAATGTGTGAGCTCAGTGAACGATGTAGTTCGTTTGAGCTGAATAGTGACTGCCCTTACCTGTAACGAAGTCTTGCTTGTAGGAAGACACAGAGCCTGGGATATAACTCCATTTCTGAATGGAAAAACACAGCATACTTCTCATCTATGGATCACACTCTGCTTTAGAGCAGGAAGCATGCTCTTGCTTTCTAGAGTCTCTAATACAGCAGGTAATCTGAGTGTGCCCAGAACAAAAGAACGGTGTTTCCTACACATACGGATCATATGTAGTCCAAATCTGCTTCTGAAACTGATACAAAGCACTGACCCTCTAACATCCAATGCTTGTCAGTTAAGATGAGAAACGTGTGATCTTCGTGAACGATGTAGTTCGTTTGAGCACAAAAGTGACTGCCCTTACCTGAATCGAAGTCTTGCTTGTAGGAAGACTCAGAGCCTGGGATTTAACTCCATTTCTGAAGTGAAATACACAGCAGTGTAATCATCCATAGATCACACTCTGCTTAAAACAACAACCATGCTCTTGCTTTCTAGAGTCTCTAAGACAGCAGGAAACGTGTGTGTGCTGAGAACAAAAGAACTGTGTTTCCTACACATACGGACCATATCTAGTTCAACTCTGCTTCTGAAACTGATACAAAGCACTGGTCCTCTAACATACAATGTTTGTCTGTTAAGATGAGAAACGTGTGAGCTTCGTGAATGATGTAGTTCTTTTGAGCTGAAAAGTGACTGCCCTTACCTGAAAAGAAGTCTTGCTTGTAAGAAGACACAGAGCCTGGGATTTAACTCCATTTCTGAATGGAAACACACAGCATACTTCTCATCTATGGATCACACTCTGCTTTAGAGCAAGAAGCATGCTCTTGCTTTCTAGAGTCTCTAATACAGCAGGTAATCTGAGTGTGCCCAGAACAAAAGAACGGTGTTTCCTACACATACAGACCATATGTAGTCCAAATCTGCTTCTGAAACTGATACAAAGCACTGACCCTCTAACATCCAATGCTTGTCAGTTAAGATGAGAAACGTGTGATCTTCGTGAACGATGTAGTTCGTTTGAGCAGAAAAGTGACTGGCCTTATCTGAATCGAAGTCTTGCGTGTAGGAAGACTCAGAGCCTGGGATTTAACTCCATTTCTGTAGTGAAACACACAGCAGTGTAGTCATCCTTTGATCACACTCTGCTTTAGAACAAGAAGCACGCTCTTGCTTTCTGGATTCTCTAACAGAGCAGGAAACGTGAGTGTGCTGAGAACAAAAGAACGGTGTTTCCTACATATACGGACCACATCTAGTCCAACTCTTCTTCTGAAACTGTTACAAAGCACTGGTCCTCTAACATCCAATGCCTGTCAGTTAAGATGAGAAACGTGTGATCTTCGTGAACGATGTAGTTCCTTTGAGCAGAAAAGTGACTGCCCTTATTTGAATCAAAGTCTTGCTTGTAGGAAGACACAGAGCCTGGGATTTAACTCCATTTCTGAAGTGAAACACACAGCAGTGTTACATCCATTGATCATACTCTGCTTTAGAACAAGAAGCATGCTCTTGCTTTCTAGAGTGTCTAAGACAGCAGGAAACGTGATTTTGCTGAGAACAAAAGAACGGTGTTTCCTACACATACGGACCATATCTAGTCCAGCTCTCCTTCTTAAACTGAGACAAAGCACTGGTCCTCTAACATCCAATGCTTGTCTGTTAAGATGAGAAACGTGTGAGCTCCGTGAACGATGTAGTTCGTTTGAGCTGAAAAGTGACTGCCCTTACCTGAAACGAAGTCTTGCTTGTAGGAAGACACAGAGCCTGGGATTTAACTCCATTTCTGAAGGGAAACTCACAGCAGTGTTCTCCTCCATTGATCACACTCTGCTTTAGAACTAGAAGCAAGCTCTTGCTTTCTAGAGTCTCTAAGACAGCAGGAAACGTGAGTGTGCTCAGAACAAAAGAACAGTGTTTCCTACACATAAGGACCATATCTTGTCCAACTCTCCTTCTTAAACTGATAAAAAGCACTGGTCCTCTAACATCCAATGCTTGTCTGTTAACAAGAGAAATGTGTGATCTCAGTGAACGATGTAGTTCATTTGAGGTGAATAGTGACTGCCGTTTCCTGAAACGAAGTCTTGCTTGTAGGAGGACACAGAGATTGGGATTTAACTCCATTTCTGAAGGGAAACACACAGCATAGTTCTCATCCTTGGATCACAATGTGCTTTAGAGCAAGAAGCACGCTCTTGCTTTCTGGAGTCTCTAACACAGCAGGAAACGTGAGTGTGCTGAGAACTAAAGAACGGTGTTTCCTACACGTTCGGACCATATCTAGTCTAACTCTTATTCTGAAACTGATACAAAGCACTGACCCGCTAACATCCAATGCTTGCCAGTTAAGATGAGAAACGTGTGATCTTCGTGAACAATGTAGTTCGTTTGAGCACAAAAGTGACTGCCCTTACCTGAATCGAAGTCTTGCTTGTAGGAAGACTCAGAGCCTGGGATTTAACTCCATTTCTGAAGTGAAATACACAGCAGTGTAATCATCCATTGATCACACTCTGCTTTATAACAAGTACCACGCTCTTGCTTTCTAGAGTCTCTACGACAGCAGGAAACGTGTGTGTGCTGAGAACAAAAGAACTGTGTTTCCTACACATACGGACCATATCTAGTTCAACTCTGCTTCTGAAACTGATACAAAGCACTGGTCCTCTAACATACAATGCTTGTCTGTTAAGATGAGAAACGTGTGAGCTTCGTGAATGATGTAGTTCATTTGAGCTGAAAAGCGACTGCCCTTACCTGTAACGAAGTCTTGCTTGTAGGAAGACACAGAGCCTGGGATTTAACTCCATTTCTGAATGGAAACACACAGCATACTTCTCATCTATGGATCACACTCTGCTTTAGAGCAGGAAGCATGCTCTTGCTTTCTAGAGTCTCTAATACAGCAGGTAATCTGAGTGTGCCCAGAACAAAAGAACGGTGTTTCCTACACATACGGATCATATGTAGTCCAAATCTGCTTCTGAAACTGATACAAAGCACTGACCCTCTAACATCCAATGCTTGTCAGTTAAGATGAGAAACGTGTGATCTTCCTGAACGATGTAGTTCGTTTGAGCACAAAAGTGACTGCCCTTACCTGAATCGAAGTCTTGCTTGTAGGAAGACTCAGAGCATGGGATTTAACTCCATTTCTGAAGTGAAATACACAGCAGTGTAATCATCCATTGATCACACTCTGCTTAAAACAAGAACCACGCTCTTGCTTTCTAGAGTCTCTAAGACAGCAGGAAACGTGTGTGTGCTGAGAACAAAAGAAGTGTTTCCTACACATACGGACCATATCTAGTTCAACTCTGCTTCTGAAACTGATACAAAGCACTGGTCCTCTAACATACAATGTTTGTCTGTTAAGATGAGAAACGTGTGAGCTTCGTGAACGATGTAGATCTTTTGAGCTGAAAAGTGAGTGCCCTTACCTGAAAAGAAGTCTTGCTTGTAAGAAGACACAGAGCCTGGAATTTAACTCCATTTCTGAATGGAAACACACAGCATACTTCTGATCTATGGATCACACTCTGCTTTAGAGCAAGAAGCATGCTCTTGCTTTCTAGAGTCTCTAATACAGCAGGTAATCTGAGTGTGCCCAGAACAAAAGAACGGTGTTTCCTACACATACGGACCATATGTAGTCCAGCTCTCCTTCTTAAACTGAGACAAAGCACTGACCCTCTAACATCCAATGCCTGTCAGTTAAGATGAGAAACGTGTGATCTTCGTGAACGATGTAGTTCGTTTGAGCAGAAAAGTGACTGCCCTTATCTGAATCGAAGTTTTGCTTGTAGGAAGACACAGAGCCTGGGATTTAACTCCATTTCTGAAGTGAAACACACAGCAGTGTTACATCCATTGATCATACTCTGCTTTAGAACAAGAAGCATGCTCTTGCTTTCTAGAGTCTCTAAGACAGCAGGAAATGTGATTTTGCTGAGAACAAAAGAACGGTGTTTCCTACACATACGGACCATATCTAGTCCAGCTCTCCTTCTTAAACTGAGACAAAGCACTGGTCCGCTAACATCCAATGCTTGTCTGTTAAGATGAGAAACGTGTGAGCTCCGTGAACGATGTAGTTCGTTTGAGCTGAAAAGTGACTGCCCTTACCTGAAATGAAGTCTTGCTTGTAGGAAGACACAGAGCCTGGGATTTAACTCCATTTCTGAAGGGAAACACACAGCATAGTTCTCATCCATGGATCACACTCTGCTTTAGAGCGAGAAGTACGCTCTTGCTTTCTAAAGTCTCTAAGACAGCAGGAAACGTGAGTGTGCTGAGAACAAAAGAACGGTGTTTCCTACACATACGGACCATATCTAGTCCAACTCTGCTTCTGAAACTGATACAAAGCACTGGTCCTCTAACATCCTATGCTTGTCAGTTAAGAGGAGAAACGTGTGAGCTTTGTGAATGATGTAGTTCCTTTGAACTGAAAAGTGACTGCCCTTACCTGAAACGAAGTCTTGCTTGTAGTAAGACACAGAGCCTGGGATTTAACTCCATTTCTGAAGGGAAACACACAGCATTTTTCTCATCCATGGATCACACTCTGCTTTAGAGCGAGAAGCACGCTCTTGCTTTTAGAGTCTCTAATATACCAGGTAATCTGAGTGTGCCCAGAACAAAGGAACGGTGTTTCCTACACATACAGACCATTTGTAGTCCAAATCTGCTTCTGAAACTGATACAAAGCACTGACCCTCTAACATCCAATGCTTGTCAGTTAAGATGAGAAACGTGTGATCTTAGTGAAGGATGTAGTTCGTTTGAGCAGAAAAGTGACTGCCCTTATCTGAATCGAAGTCTTGCGTGTAGGAAGACTCAGAGCCTGGGATTTAACTCCATTACTGTAGTGAAACACACAGCAGTGTAGTAATCCTTTGATCACACTCTGCTTTAGAACAAGAAGCACGCTCTTGCTATCTGGAGTCTCTAACAAAGCAGGAAACGTGAGTGTGCTGAGAACAAAAGAACGGTGTTTCCTACATATACGGACCACATGTAGTCCTACTCTTCTTCTGAAACTGATACAAAGCACTGGTCCTCTAACATCCAATGCTTGTCAGTTAAGATGGGAATCGTGTGAGCTTCATGAACGATGTAGTTCGTTTGAGCACAAAAGTGAATGCCCTTACCTTAAACGAAGTCTTGCTTGTAGGAAGACACAGAGCCTGGGATTTAACTCCATTTCTGAAGTGAAACACACAGCAGTGTTACATCCATTGATCATACTCTGCTTTAGAACAAGAAGCACGCTCTTGCTTTGTGGAGTCTCTAAGACAGCAGGAAACGTGTGTGTGTGCTGAGAACAAAAGAACGGTGTTTCCTACACATACGGACCATATCTAGTCCAACTCTGTTTCTGAAACTGACAAAAAGCACTGGTCCTCTAATATCCAAGCTTGTCAGTTAAGATGAGAAACGTGTGAGCTTTGAGAATGATGTAGTTCCTTTGAAATGAAAAGTGAGTGCCCTCACCTGTAACGAAGTCTTGCTTGTAGTAAGACACAGAGCCTGGGATTTTACTCCATCTCTGAAGGGAAACACACAGCAGAGTTCTAATCCATGGATCACACTCTGCTTTAGAGCGAGAAGCACGCTCTTGCTTTCTGGAGTCTCTAACACAGCAGGAAACGTGAGTGTGCTGAGAACAAAAGAACGGAGTTTCCTACATATACGGACCATATCTAGTCCAACTCTTCTTCTGTAACTGATACAAAGCACTGGTCCTCTAACATCCAATGCTTCTCATTTAAGATGGAAAACGTGTGAGCTTCATGAACGATGTAGTTCCTTTGAGCAGAAAAGTGAATGCCCTTACCTTAAACGAAGTCTTGCTTGTAGGAAGACACAGAGCCTGGGATTTAACTCCATTTCTGAAGTGAAACACACAGCAGTGTAATCATCCATTGATCACACTCTGCTTTAGATCAAGAAGCATGCTCTTGCTTTCTAGAGTCTCTAAGACAGCAGGAAACGTGAGTGTGCTGATAACAAAAGAACGCTGTTTCCTACACATACGGACATTATATAGTCCAACTCTGCTTCTGAAACTGATACAAAGCACTGGTCCTCTAAAATCCAATGCTTGTCTGTTAAGATGAGAAACGTGTGAGCTTCGTGAACGATGTAGTTCCTTACAGCTGAAAAGTGAATGCCATTTCCTGAAAAGAAGTCTTGCTTGTAGGAAGACACAGAGCCTGGGATTTAACTCAATTTCTGAAGGGAAACACACAGCATAATTCTCATCCATGGATCACACTCTGCTTTACAGCAAGAAGCACGCTCTTGCTTTCTAGATTCTCTAATACAGCAGGTAATCTGAGTGTGCCCAGAACAAAAGAACGGTGATTCCTACACATACAGACCATATGTAGTCCAAATCTGATTCTGAAACTGGTACAATGCACTGGTCCTCTAATATCCAATGCTTGTCAGTTAAGATGAGAAACGTGTGATCTCCGTGAACAATGTAGTTCGTTTGAGCAGAAAAGTGACTGCCCTTACCTGAAACGAAGTCTTGCTTGTAGGAAGACACAGAGCCTGGGATTTAAGTCCATTTCTGAAGTGAAATACACAGCAGTGTTCTCATCCATTGATCACACTCTGCTTTAGAACTAGAAGCACGCTCTTGCTTTCTAGAATCTCTAAGAGAGCAGGAAACATGAGTGTGCTCAGAACAAAAGAACAGTGTTTCCTACACATACGGACCATATCTTGTCAAACTCTCCTTCTTAAATTGATACAAAGCACTGGTCCTCTAACATCCAATGCTTGTCTGTTAACAAGAGTAATGTGTGAGCTCAGTGAACGATGTAGTTCGTTTGAGCTGAATAGTGACTGCTGTTACCTGAAACGAAGTCTTGCTTGTAGGAAGACACAGAGATTGTGATTTAACTCCATTTCTGAAGGGAAACACACAGCATAGTTCTCATCCATGGATCACACTCTGCTTTAGAGCGAGAAGCACGCTCTTGCTTTCTGGATTCTCTAACTCAGCAGGAAACGTGAGTGTGCTGAGAACTAAAGAACGGTGTTTCCTACACGTTCGGACCATATCTAGTCTAACTCTTATTCTGAAACTGATACAAAGCACTGACCTGCTAACATCCAATGCTTGCCAGTTAAGATGAGAAACGTGTGATCTTCGTGAACAATGTAGTTCGTTTGAGCACAAAAGTGACTGCCCTTACCTGAATCGAAGTCTTGCTTGTAGGAAGACTCAGAGCCTGGGATTTAACTCCATTTCTGAAGTGAAATACACAGCAGTGTAATCATCCATTGATCACACTCTGCTTTATAACAAGTACCACGCTCTTGCTTTCTAGAGTCTCTACGACAGCAGGAAACGTGTGTGTGCTGAGAACAAAAGAACTGTGTTTCCTACACATACGGACCATATCTAGTTCAACTCTGCTTCTGAAACTGATACAAAGCACTGGTCCTCTAACATACAATGCTTGTCTCTTAAGATGAGAAACGTGTGAGCTTCGTGAATGATGTAGTTCATTTGAGCTGAAAAGTGACTGCCCTTACCTGTAACGAAGTCTTGCTTGTAGGAAGACACAGAGCCTGGGATTTAACTCCATTTCTGAATGGAAACACACAGCATACTTCTCATCTATGGATCACACTCTGCTTTAGAGCAGGAAGCATGCTCTTGCTTTCTAGAGTCTCTAATACAGCAGGTAATCTGAGTGTGCCCAGAACAAAAGAACGGTGTTTCCTACACATACGGATCATATGTAGTCCAAATCTGCTTCTGAAACTGATACAAAGCACTGACCCTCTAACATCCAATGCTTGTCAGTTAAGATGAGAAACGTGTGATCTTCCTGAACGATGTAGTTCGTTTGAGCACAAAAGTGACTGCCCTTACCTGAATCGAAGTCTTGCTTGTAGGAAGACTCAGAGCCTGGGATTTAACTCCATTTCTGAAGTGAAACACACAGCAGTGTAATCATCCATTGATCACACTCTGCTTTAGAACAAGAACCACGCTCTTGCTTTCTAGAGTCTCTAAGACAGCAGGAAACGTGTGTGTGCTGAGAACAAAAGAACTGTGTTTCCTACACATACAGACCATATCTAGTTCAACTCTGCTTCTGAAACTGATACAAAGCACTGGACTTCTAACATCCAATGCTTGTCTGTGAAGATGAGAAACGTGTGAGCTTCGTGAACGATGTAGTTCGTTTGAGCTGAAAAGTGACTGCCCTTACCTGAAAAGAAGTCTTGCTTGTAGGAAGACACAGAGCCTGGGATTTAACTCCATTTCTGAATCGAAACACACAGCATACTTCTCATCTATCGATCATACTCTGCTTTAGAGCAAGAAGCATGCTCTTGCTTTCTAGAGTCTCTAATACAGCAGGAAATCTGAGTGTGCCCAGAACAAAAGAACGGTGTTTGCTACACATACGGACCATATGTAGTCCAAATCTGCTTCTGAAACTGATACAAAGCACTGACCCTCTAACATCCAATGCTTGTCAGTTAAGATGAGAAACGTGTGATCTTCGTGAACGATGTAGTTCGTTTGAGCAGAAAAGTGACTGCCCTTACCTGAAACGAAGTCTTGCTTGTAGGAAGACTCAGAGCCTGGGATTTAACTCCATTTCTGAAGTGAAATACACAACAGTGTAATCATCCATTGATCACACTCTGCTTTAGAACAAGAACCATGCTCTTGCTTTCTAGAGTCTCTAAGACAGCATGAAACGTGTGTGTGCTGAGAACAAAAGAAGTGTTTCCTACACATACGGACCATATCTAGTTCAACTCTGCTTCTGAAACTGATACAAAGCACTGGTCCTCTAACATACAATGCTTGTCTGTTAAGATGAGAAACGTGTGATCTTCGTGAACGATGTAGTTCTTTTGAGCAGAAAAGTGACTGCCCTTACCTGAATCGAAGACTTGCTTGTAGGAAGACTCAGATACTGGGATTTAACTCCATTTCTGAAGTGAAACACACAGCAGTGTTCTCATCCATTGATCACACTCTGCTTTGGAGTGAGAAGCACGCTCTTGCTTTCTAAGACTCTAATACAGCAGGTAATCTGAGTGTGCTGAGAACAAAAGAACGCTGTTTTCTACAAATACGGACATTATATAGTCCAACTCTGCTTCTGAAACTGACACAAAGCACTGGTCCTCTAAAATCCAATGCTTGTCTGTTAAGATGAGAAACGTGTGAGCTTCGTGAACGATGTAGTTCCTTTCAGCTGAAAAGTGACTGCCCTTACCTGAAAAGAAGTCTTGCTTGTAGGAAGACACAGAGCCTGGGATTTAACTCTATTTCTGAAGTGAAATACACAGCAGTGTAATCATCCTTTGATCACACTCTGCTTTAGAACAAGAACCACGCTCTTGCTTTCTAGAGTCTCTAAGACAGCAGGAAACGTGTATGTGCTGAGAACAAAAGAACTGTGTTTCCTACACATACGGACCATATCTAGTTCAACTCTGCTTCTGAACCTGATACAAAGCACTGGTCCTCTAACATACAATGCTTGTCTGTTAAGATGAGAAACGTGTGAGCTTCGTGAACGATGTAGTTCGTTTGAGCTGAAAAGTGACTGCCCTTACCTGAAAAGAAGTCTTGCTTGTAGAAAGACACAGAGCCTGGGATTTAACTCCATTTCTGAAAGGAAACACACAGCATACTTCTCATCTATGGATCACACTCTGCTTTAGAGCAAGAAGCATGCTCTTGCTTTCTAGAGTCTCTAATACAGCAGGTAATCTGAGTGTGCCCAGAACAAAAGAACGGTGTTTCCTACACATACGGACCATATGTAGTACAAATCTGCTTCTGAAACTGATACAATGCACTGGTCCTCTAACATCCAATGCTTGTCAGTTAAGATGAGAAACGTGTGATCTTCATGAACGATGTAGTTCTTTTGAGCAGAAAAGTGACTGCCCTTACCTGAAATGAAGTCTTGCTTGTAGGAAGACTCAGAGCCTGGGATTTAACTCCGTTTGTGAAGTGAATCACACAGCATAGTTCTCATCCATGGATCACACTCTGCTTTAGAGCGAGAAGCACGCTCTTGCTTTTAGAGTCTCTAATATAGCAGGTAATCTGAGTGTGCCCAGAACAAAGGAACGGTGTTTCCTACACATACGGACCACATCTAGTCCTACTCTTCTTCTGAAACTGATACAAAGCACTGGTCCTCTAACATCCATTGCTTGTCAGTTAAGATGGGAAACGTGTGAGGTTCGTGAACGATGTAGTTCCTTTGAGCAGAAAAGTGAATGCCCTTACCTTAAATGAAGTCTTGCTTGTAGGAAGACAGAGACTGGGATTTAACTCCATTTCTGAAGTGAAACACACAGCAGTGTTACATCCATTGATCATACTCTGCTTTAGAACAAGAAGCACGCTCTTGCTTTGTGGAGTCTCTAAGACAGCAGGAAACGTGTGTGTGTGCTGAGAACAAAAGAACGGTGTTTCCTACACATACGGACCATATCTAGTCCAACTCTGTTTCTGAAACTGACACAAAGCACTGGTCCTCTAACATCCAATGCTTGTCAGTTAAGATGAGAAACGTGTGAGCTTTGAGAATGATGTAGTTCCTTTGAAATGAAAAGTGAGTGCCCTCACCTGTAACGAAGTCTTGCTTGTAGTAAGACACAGAGCATGGGATTTAACTCCATCTCTGAAGGGAAACACACAGCAGAGTTCTAATCCATGGATCACACTCTGCTTTAGAGCGAGAAGCACGCTCTTGCTTTCTGGAGTCTCTAACACAGCAGGAAACGTGAGTGTGCTGAGAACAAAAGAACGGTGTTTCCTACATATACGGACCATATCTATTCCAACTCTTCTTCTGTAACTGATACAAAGCACTGATCCTCTAACATCCAATGCTTGTCATTTAAGATGGAAAACGTGTGAGCTTCATGAACGATGTAGTTCCTTTGAGCAGAAAAGTGAATGCCCTTACCTTAAACGAAGTCTTGCTTGTAGGAAGACACAGAGCCTGGGATTTAACTCCATTTCTGAAGTGAAACACACAGCAGTGTAATCATCCATTGATCACACTCTGCTTTAGATCAAGAAGCACGCTCTTTCTTTCTAGAGTCTCTAAGACAGCAGGAAACGTGAGTGTGCTGATAACAAAAGAACGCTGTTTCCTACACATACGGACATATATAGTCCAACTCTGCTTCTGAAACTGATACAAAGCACTGGTCCTCTAAAATCCAATGCTAGTCTGTTAAGATGAGAAACGTGTGAGCTTCGTGAACGATGTAGTTCCTTTCAGCTAAAAAGTGAATGCCCTTTCCTGAAAAGAAGTCTTGCTTGTAGGAAGACACAGAGCCTGGGATTTAACTCAATTTCTGAAGGGAAACACACAGCATAATTCTCATCCATGGATCACACTCTGGTTTACAGCAAGAAGCACGCTCTTGCTTTCTAGAGTTCTAATACAGCAGGAAATCTGAGTGTGTCCAGAACAAAAGAACGGTGTTTCCTACACATACGGACCATATGTAGTACAAATCTGCTTCTGAAACTGATACAATGCACTGGTCCTCTAACATCCAATACTTGTCAGTTAAGATGAGAAACGTGTGATCTTCGTAAACGATGTAGTTCGTTTGAGCAGAAAAGTGACTGCCCTTACCTGAAACGAATTCTTGGTTGTAGGAAGACACAGAGATTGGGATTTAACTCCATTTCTGAAGGGAAACACACAGCATAGTTCTCATCAATGGATCACACTCTGCTTTAGAGCAAGAAGCACGCTCTTGCTTTCTGGAGTCTCTAAGACACCAGGAAATGTGAGTGTGCTGAAACAAAAGAACGGTGTTTCCTACACATACGGACCATATCTAGTCCAACTCTGCTTCTGAAACTGATACAAAGCACTGGTCCTCTAACATCCAATGCTTGTCTGTTAACAAGAGAAATGTGTGAGCTCAGTGAACGATGTAGTTCGTTTGAGCTGAATAGTGACTGCCGTTACCTGAAACGAAGTCTTGCTTGTAGGAAGACACAGAGATTGGGATTTAACTCCATTTCTGAAGGGAAACACACAGCATAGTTCTCATCCATGGATCACACTCTTCTTTAGAGCGAGAAGCACGCTCTTGCTTTCTGGAGTCTCTAACACAGCAGGAAACCTGAGTGTGCTGAGAACTAAAGAACGGTGTTTCCTACACGTATGGACCATATCTAGTCCAACTCTTATTCTGAAACTGATACAAAGCACTGACCCGCTAACATCCAATGCTTGCCAGTTAAGATGAGAAACGTGTGAGCTTCGTGAACGATGTAGTTCGTTTGAGCAGAAAAGAGACTGCCCTTACCAAAATCGAAGTCTTGCTTGTAGGAAGACTCAGAGCCTGGGATTTAACTCCATTTCTGAAGTGAAACAAACAGCAGTGTAATCATCCATTGATCACACTCTGCTTTAGAACAAGAACCACGCTCTTGCTTTCTAGAGTCTCTAAGACAGCAGGAAACGTGTGTGTGCTGAGAACAAAAGAACTGTGTTTCCTACACATACACACCATATCTAGTTCAACTCTTCTTCTGAAACTGATACAAAGCACTGGTCTTCTAACATCCAATGCTTGTCTGTTAAGATGAGAAAAGTGTGAGCTTCGTGAACGATGTAGTTCGTTTGAGCTGAAAAGTGACTGCCCTTACCTGAAAAGAAGTCTTGCTTGTAGGAAGACACAGAGCCTGGGATTTAACTCCATTTCTGAATGGAAACACACAGCATACTTCTCATCTGTGGATCACACTCTGCTTTAGAGCAAGAAGCACGCTCTTGCTTTCTAGAGTCTCTAATACAGCAGGTAATCTGAGTGTGCACAGAACAAAAGAACGGTGTTTCCTACACATACGGACCATATGTAGTCCAAATCTGCTTCTGAAACTGATACAAAGCACTGACCCTCTAACATCCAATGCTTGTCAGTTAAGATGAGAAACGTGTGATCTTCGTGAACGATGTAGTTCGTTTGAGCAGAAAAGTGACTGCCCTTATCTGAATCGAAGTCTTGTGTGTAGGAAGACTCAGAGCCTGGGATTTAACTCCATTTCTGAAGGGAAACACACAGCAGTGTAGTCATCCTTTGATCACACTCTGCTTTAGAACAAGAAGCACGCTCTTGCTTTCTGGATTCTCTAACAGAACAGGAAACGTGAGTGTGCTGAGAACAAAAGAACGGTGTTTCCTACATATACGGACCACATCTAGTCCAACTCTTCTTCTGAAACTGATACAAAGCACTGGTCCTCTAACATCCAATGCTTGTCAGTTAAGATGGGAAACGTGTGAGCTTCATGAACGATGTAGTTCGTTTGAGCAGAAAAGTGAATGCCCTTACCTTAAACGAATTCTTGCTTGTAGGAAGACACAGAGCCTGGGATTTAACTCCATTTCTGAAGTGAAACACACAGCAGTGTTACATCCATTGATCATACTCTGCTTTAGAACAAGAAGCATGCTCTTGCTTTCTAGAGTCTCTAAGACAGCAGGAAACGTGATTTTGCTGAGAACAAAAGAACGGTGTTTCCTACACATAAGGACCATATCTAGTCCAACTCTCCTTCTTAAATTGAGACAAAGCACTGGTCCTCTAACATCCTATGCTTGTCAGTTAAGATGAGAAATGTGTGAGCTTTGTGAATGATGTAGTTCCTTTGAACTGAAAAGTGACTGCCCTTACCTGAAACGAAGTCTTGCTTGTAGTAAGACACAGAGCCTGGGATTTAACTCCATTCCTGAAGGGAAACACACCGCATTTTTCTCATCCATGGATCACACTCTGCTTTAGAGCGAGAAGCACGCTCTTGCTTTAGAGTCTCTAATAAAGCAGGTAATCTGAGTGTGCCCAGAACAAAGGAACGGTGTTTCCTCCACATACAGACCATATGTAGTCCAAATCTGCTTCTGAAACTGATACAAAGCACTGACCCTCTAACATCCAATGCTTGTCAGTTAAGATGAGAAACGTGTGATCTTCGTGAACTATGTAGTTCGTTTGAGCAGAAAATTGACTGCCCTTACCTGAATCGAAGTCTTGCTTGTAGGAAGACTCAGATACTGGGATTTAACTCCATTTCTGAAGTGAAACACACACCAGTGTTCTCATCCATTGATCACACTCTGCTTTGGAGTGAGAAGCATGCTCTTGCTTTCTAAGTCTCTAATACAGCAGGTAATCTGAGTGTGCCCAGAACAAAAGAACGGTGTTTCCTACACATAGGGACCATATGTAGTCCAAATCTGCTTCTGAAACTGACACAAAGCACTGACCCTCTAACATCCAATGATTGTCAGTTAAGATGAGAAACGTGTGAGCTTCATGAAGGATGTAGTTCATTTGAGCAGAAAAGTGACTGCCCTTACCTGAAACGAAGTCTTGCATGTAGGAAGACTCAGAGCTTGGGATTTAACTCCATTTCTGAAGTGAAACACACAGCAGTGTAATCATCCATTGATCACACTCTGCTTTACAACAAGAAGCACGCTCTTGCTTTCTAGAGTCTCTAAGGCAGCAGGAAACGTGAGTGTGCTGAGAACAAAAGAACGCTGTTTCCTACAAATACGGACATTATATAGTCCAACTCTGCTTCTGAAACTGACACAAAGCACTGGTCCTCTAAAATCCAATGCTTGTCTGTTAAGATGAGAAATGTGTGAGCTTCGTGAACGATGTAGTACCTTTCAGCTGAAAAGTGACTGCCCTTACCTGAAAAGAAGTCTTGCTTGTAGGAAGACACAGAGCCTGGGATTTAACTCCATTTCTGAAGTGAAATACACAGCAGTGTAATCATCCTTTGATCACACTCTGCTTTAGAACAAGAACCACGCTCTTGCTTTCTAGAGTCTCTAAGACAGCAGGAAACGTGTGTGTGCTGAGAACAAAAGAACTGTGTTTCCTACACATACGGACCATATCTAGTTCAACTCTGCTTCTGAAACTGATACAAAGCACTGGTCTTCTAACATCCAATGCTTGTCTGTTAAGATGAGAAACGTGTGAGCTTCGTGAACGATGTAGTTCGTTTGAGCTGAAAAGTGACTGCCCTTACCTGAAAAGAAGTCTTGCTTGTAGGAAGACACAGAGCCTGGGATTTAACTCCATTTCTGAATGGAAACACACAGCATACTTCTCATCTGTGGATCACACTCTGCTTTAGAGCAAGAAGCACGCTCTTGCTTTCTAGAGTCTCTAATACAGCAGGTAATCTGACTGTGCACAGAACAAAAGAACGGTGTTTCCTACACATACGGACCATATGTAGTCCAAATCTGCTTCTGAAACTGATACAAAGCACTGACCCTCTAACATCCAATGCTTGTCAGTTAAGATGAGAAACGTGTGATCTTCGTGAATGATGTAGTTCGTTTGAGCAGAAAAGTGACTGCCCTTATCTGAATCGAAGTCTTGTGTGTAGGAAGACTCAGAGCCTGGGATTTAACTCCATTTCTGAAGGGAAACACACAGCAGTGTAGTCATCCTTTGATCACACTCTGCTTTAGAACAAGAAGCACGCTCTTGCTTTCTGGATTCTCTAACAGAACAGGAAACGTGAGTGTGCTGAGAACAAAAGAACGGTGTTTCCTACATATACGGACCACATCTAGTCCAACTCTTCTTCTGAAACTGATACAAAGCACTGGTCCTCTAACATCCAATGCTTGTCAGTTAAGATGGGAAACGTGTGAGCTTCATGAACGATGTAGTTCGTTTGAGCAGAAAAGTGAATGCCCTTACCTTAAACGAATTCTTGCTTGTAGGAAGACACAGAGCCTGGGATTTAACTCCATTTCTGAAGTGAAACACACAGCAGTGTTACATCCATTGATCATACTCTGCTTTAGAACAAGAAGCATGCTCTTGCTTTCTAGAGTCTCTAAGACAGCAGGAAACGTGATTTTGCTGAGAACAAAAGAACGGTGTTTCCTACACATAAGGACCATATCTAGTCCAACTCTCCTTCTTAAATTGAGACAAAGCACTGGTCCTCTAACATCCTATGCTTGTCAGTTAAGATGAGAAATGTGTGAGCTTTGTGAATGATGTAGTTCCTTTGAACTGAAAAGTGACTGCCCTTACCTGAAACGAAGTCTTGCTTGTAGTAAGACACAGAGCCTGGGATTTAACTCCATTCCTGAAGGGAAACACACCGCATTTTTCTCATCCATGGATCACACTCTGCTTTAGAGCGAGAAGCACGCTCTTGCTTTTAGAGTCTCTAATAAAGCAGGTAATCTGAGTGTGCCCAGAACAAAGGAACGGTGTTTCCTCCACATACAGACCATATGTAGTCCAAATCTGCTTCTGAAACTGATACAAAGCACTGACCCTCTAACATCCAATGCTTGTCAGTTAAGATGAGAAACGTGTGATCTTCGTGAACTATGTAGTTCGTTTGAGCAGAAAATTGACTGCCCTTACCTGAATCGAAGTCTTGCTTGTAGGAAGACTCAGATACTGGGATTTAACTCCATTTCTGAAGTGAAACACACAGCAGTGTTCTCATCCATTGATCACACTCTGCTTTGGAGTGAGAAGCATGCTCTTGCTTTCTAAGTCTCTAATACAGCAGGTAATCTGAGTGTGCCCAGAACAAAAGAACGGTGTTTCCTACACATAGGGACCATATGTAGTCCAAATCTGCTTCTGAAACTGACACATAGCACTGGTCCTCTAACATCCAATGCTTGTCAGTTAAGATGGGAAACGTGTGAGCTTCATGAACGATGTAGTTCGTTTGAGCAGAAAAGTGACTGCCCTTATCTGAATCGAATTCTTGCGTTTAGGAAGACTCAGAGCCTGGGATTTAACTCCATTTCTGTAGTGAAACACACAGTAGTGTAGTCATCCTTTGATCACACTCTGCTTTAGAGCGAGAAGCACGCTCTTGCTTTCTAAAGTCTCTAAGACAGCAGGAAACGTGAGTGTGCTGCGAACAAAGAACGGGGTTTCCTACACATATGGACCATATCTAGTCCAACTCTGCTTCTGAAACTGATACAAAGCACTGGTCCTCTAACATCCTATGCTTGTCAGTTAAGATGAGAAACGTGTGAGCTTTGTGAATGATATAGTTCCTTTGAACTGAAAAGTGACTGGCCTTACCTGAAAAGAAGTCTTGCTTGTAGGAAGACACAGAGCCTGGGATTTAACTCCATTTCTGAAGGGAAACACACAGCATTTTTCTCATCCATGGATCACACTCTGCTTTAGAGCGAGAAGCACGCTCTTGCTTTTAGAGTCTCTAATATAGCAGGTAATCTGAGTGTGCCCAGAACAAAGGAACGTTGTTTCCTACACATACGGACCATATCTAGTTCAACTCTGCTTCTGAAACTGATACAAAGCACTGGTCCTCTATCATACAATGCTTGTCTCTTAAGATGAGAAACGTGTGAGCTTCGTGAACGATGTAGTTCATTTGAGCTGAAAAGTGTCTGCCCTTACCTGAAAAGAAGTCTTCCTTGTAGGAAGACACAGAGCCTGGGATTTAACTCCATTTCTGAAGTGAAATACACAGCAGTGTAATCATCCATTGATCACACTCTGCTTTATAACAAGTACCATGCTCTTGCTTTCTAGAGTCTCTAAGACAGCAGGAAACGTGTGTGTGCTGAGAACAAAAGAACTGTGTTTCCTACACATACGGACCATATCTAGTTCAACTCTGCGTCTGAAACTGATACAAAGCACTGGTCCTCTAACATACAATGCTTGTCTCTTAAGATGAGAAACGTGTGAGCTTCGTGAACGATGTAGTTCATTTGAGCTGAAAAGTGTCTGCCCTTACCTGAAAAGAAGTCTTGCTTGTAGGAAGACACAGAGCCTGGGATTTAACTCCATTTCTGAATGGAAACACACAGCATACTTCTCATCTATGGATCACACTCTGCTTTAGAGCTGGAAGCATGCTCTTGCTTTCTAGAGTCTCTAATACAGCAGGTAATCTGAGTGTGCCCAGAACAAAGAACCGTGTTTCCTACACATACGGACCATATGTAGTCCAAATCTGCTTCTGAAACTGATACAAAGCACTGACCCTCTAACATCCAATGCTTGTCAGTTAAGATGAGAAACGAGTGATCTTCGTGAACGATGTAGTTCGTTTGAGCAGAAAAGTGACTTCCCTTATCTTAATCGAAGTCTGGCGTGTAGGAATACTCAGAGCCTGGGATTTAACTCCATTTCTGTAGTGAAACACACAGCAGTGTAGTCATCCTTTGATCACACTCTGCTTTAGAACAAGAAGCACGCTCTTGCTATCTGGAGTCTCTAACAAAGCAGGAAACGTGAGTGTGCTGAGAACAAAAGAACGGTGTTTCCTACATATACAGACCACATCTAGTCCAACTCTTCTTCTGAAACTGATACATAGCACTGGTCCTCTAACATCCAATGCTTGTCAGTTAAGATGGGAAACGTGTGAGCTTCATGAACGATGTAGTTCGTTTGAGCAGAAAAGTGAATGCCCTTACCTTAAACGAATTCTTGCTTGTAGGAAGACACAGAGCCTGGGATTTAACTCCATTTCTGAAGTGAAACACACAGCAGTGTTACATCCATTGATCATACTCTGCTTTAGAACAAGAAGCATGCTCTTGCTTTCTAAAGTCTCTAAGACAGCAGGAAACGTGAGTGTGCTGAGAACAAACAACGGGTTTCCTACACATATGGACCATATCTAGTCCAACTCTGCTTCTGAAACTGATACAAAGCACTGGTCCTCTAACATCCTATGCTTGTCAGTTAAGATGAGAAACGTGTGAGCTTTGTGAATGATATAGTTCCTTTGAACTGAAAAGTGACTGCCCTTACCTCAAACGAAGTCTTGCTTGTAGGAAGACACAGAGCCTGGGATTTACCTCCATTTCTGAAGGGAAACACACAGCATTTTTCTCATCCATGGATCACACTCTGCTTTAGAGCGAGAAGTACGCTCTTGCTTTTAGAGTCTCTAATATAGCAGGTAATCTGAGTGTGCCCAGAACAAAGAAACGTTGTTTCCTACACATACGGACCATATGTAGTCCAAATCTGCTTCTGAAACTGATACAAAGCACTGACCCTCTAACATCCAATGCTTGTCAGTTAAGATGAGAAACGTGTGATCTTCGTGAACGATGTAGTTCGTTTGAGCACAAAAGTGACTGCCCTTACCTGAATCGAAGTCTTGCTTGTAGGAAGACTCAGAGCCTGGGATTTAACTCCATTTCTGAAGTGAAATACACAGCAGTGTAATCATCCATTGATCACACTCTGCTTTATAACAAGTACCACGCTCTTGCTTTCTAGAGTCTCTAAGACAGCAGGAAACGTGTGTGTGCTGAGAACAAAAGAACGCTGCTTCCTACACATACGGACCATATCTAGTCCAACTCTGCTTCTGAAACTGATACAAAGCACTGGTCCTCTAACATCCTATGCTTGTCAGTTAAGATGAGAAACGTTTGACCTTTGTGAATGATGTAGTTCCTTTGAACTGAAAAGTGACTGCCCTTACCAGAAACGAAGTCTTGCTTGTAGTAAGACCCAGAGCCTGGGATTTAACTCCATTTAAGAAGGGAAACACACAGCAGAGTTCTAATCCATGTTTCACACTCTGCTTTAGAGCGAGAAGCACGCTCTTGCTCTCTAGAGGCTCTCATACAGCAGGAAATCTGAGTGTGCCCAGAACAAAAGAACGGTGATTCCTACACATACGGACCATATGTAGTCCAATCTGCTTCTGAAACTGATACAAAGCACTGACCCTCTAATATCCAAAGCTCGTCAGTTAAGATGAGAAACGTGTGATCTTCTTGAAAGATATAGTTCGTTTGAGCAGAAAAGTGACTGCCCTTATCTGAATCGAAGTCTTGCGTGTAGGAAGACTCAGAGCCTGGGATTTAACTCCATTTCTGTAGTGAAAACACAGCAGTGTAGTCATCCTTTGATCACACTCTGCTTTAGAACAAGAAGCATGCTCTTGCTATCTGGAGTCTCTAACAAAGCAGGAAACGTGAGTGTGCTGAGAACAAAAGAACGGTGTTTCCTACATATACAGACCACATCTAGTCCAACTCTTCTTCTGAAACTGATACATAGCACAGGGCCTCTAACATCCAATGCTTGTCAGTTAAGATGGGAAACGTGTGAGCTTCGTGAACGATGTAGTTCGATTGAGCACAAAAGTGAATGCCCTTACCTGAATCGAAGTCTTGCTTGTAGGAAGACTCAGAGCCTGGGATTTAACTCCATTTCTGAAGTGAAATACACAGCAGTGTTACATCTATTGATCACACTCTGCTTTATAACAAGTACCACGCTCTTGCTTTCTAGAGTCTCTAAGACAGCAGGAAACGTGATTTTGCTGAGAACAAAAGAACGGTGTTTCCTACACATACGGACCATATCTAGTCCAACTCTGTTTCTGTAACTGACACAAAGCACTGGTCCTCTAACATCCAATGCTTGTCTGTTAAGATGAGAAACGTGTGAGCTCCGTGAACGATGTAGTTCGTTTGAGCTGAAAAGTGACTGCCCTTACCTGAAACGAAGTCTTGCTTGTAGGAAGACACAGAGCCTGGGATTTAACTCCATTTCTGAAGGGAAACACACAGCATAGTTCTCATCCATGCATCACACTCTGCTTTAGAGCGAGAAGCACGCTCTTGCTTTCTAAAGTCTCTAAGACAGCAGGAAACGTGAGTGTGCTGAGAACAAAGAACGGGGTTTCCTACACATATGGACCATATCTAGTCCAACTCTGCTTCTGAAACTGATACAAAGCACTGGTCCTCTAACATCCTATGCTTGTCAGTTAAGATGAGAAACGTGTGAGCTTTGTGAATGATATAGTTCCTTTGAACTGAAAAGTGACTGGCCTTACCTGAAAAGAAGTCTTGCTTGTAGGAAGACACAGAGCCTGGGATTTAACTCCATTTCTGAAGGGAAACACACAGCATTTTTCTCATCCATGGATCACACTCTGCTTTAGAGCGAGAAGCACGCTCTTGCTTTTAGAGTCTCTAATATAGCAGGTAATCTGAGTGTGCCCAGAACAAAGGAACGTTGTTTCCTACACATACGGACCATATCTAGTTCAACTCTGCTTCTGAAACTGATACAAAGCACTGGTCCTCTATCATACAATGCTTGTCTCTTAAGATGAGAAACGTGTGAGCTTCGTGAACGATGTAGTTCATTTGAGCTGAAAAGTGTCTGCCCTTACCTGAAAAGAAGTCTTCCTTGTAGGAAGACACAGAGCCTGGGATTTAACTCCATTTCTGAAGTGAAATACACAGCAGTGTAATCATCTATTGATCACACTCTGCTTTATAACAAGTACCACGCTCTTGCTTTCTAGAGTCTCTAAGACAGCAGGAAACGTGTGTGTGCTGAGAACAAAAGAACTGTGTTTCCTACACATACGGACCATATCTAGTTCAACTCTGCGTCTGAAACTGATACAAAGCACTGGTCCTCTAACATACAATGCTTGTCTCTTAAGATGAGAAACGTGTGAGCTTCGTGAACGATGTAGTTCATTTGAGCTGAAAAGTGTCTGCCCTTACCTGAAAAGAAGTCTTGCTTGTAGGAAGACACAGAGCCTGGGATTTAACTCCATTTCTGAATGGAAACACACAGCATACTTCTCATCTATGGATCACACTCTGCTTTAGAGCAGGAAGCATGCTCTTGCTTTCTAGAGTCTCTAATACAGCAGGTAATCTGAGTGTGCCCAGAACAAAGAACCGTGTTTCCTACACATACGGACCATATGTAGTCCAAATCTGCTTCTGAAACTGATACAAAGCACTGACCCTCTAACATCCAATGCTTGTCAGTTAAGATGAGAAACGTGTGATCTTCGTGAACGATGTAGTTCGTTTGAGCAGAAAAGTGACTTCCCTTATCTGAATCGAAGTCTTGCGTGTAGGAATACTCAGAGCCTGGGATTTAACTCCATTTCTGTAGTGAAACACACAGCAGTGTAGTCATCCTTTGATCACACTCTGCTTTAGAACAAGAAGCACGTTCTTGCTGTCTGGAGTCTCTAACAAAGCAGGAAACGTGAGTGTGCTGAGAACAAAAGAACGGTGTTTCCTACATATACAGACCACATCTAGTCCAACTCTTCTTCTGAAACTGATACATAGCACTGGTCCTCTAACATCCAATGCTTGTCAGTTAAGATGGGAAACGTGTGAGCTTCATGAACGATGTAGTTCGTTTGAGCAGAAAAGTGAATGCCCTTATCTTAAACGAATTCTTGCTTGTAGGAAGACACAGAGCCTGGGATTTAACTCCATTTCTGAAGTGAAACACACAGCAGTGTTACATCCATTGATCATACTCTGCTTTAGAACAAGAAGCATGCTCTTGTTTTCTAGACTCTCTAAGACAGCAGGAAATGTGATTTTGCTGAGAACAAAAGAACGGTGTTTCCTACACATACGGACCATATCTAGTCCAACTCTGTTTCTGTAACTGACACAAAGCACTGGTCCTCTAACATCCTATGCTTGTCAGTTAAGATGAGAAACGTTTGAGCTTTGTGAATGATGTAGTTCCTTTGAACTGAAAAGTGACTGCCCTTACCTGAAACGAATTCTTGCTTGTAGTAAGACCCAGAGCCTGGGATTTAACTCCATTTCTGAAGTGAAACACACAGCAGTGTTCTCATCCATTGATCACACTCTGCTTTAGAACTAGAAGCACGCTCTTGCTTTCTAGAGTCTCTAAGACAGCAGGTAATCTGAGTGTGCCCAGAACAAAAGAACGGTGATTCCTACACATACAGACCATATGTACTCCAAATCTGATTCTGAAACTGGTACAATGCACTGGTCCTCTAACATCCAATGCTTGTCAGTTAAGATGAGAAACGTGTGATCTTCGTGAACGATGTAATTCGTTTGAGCAGAAAAGTGACTGCCCTTAACTGAAACGAAGTCTTGCTTGTAGGAAGACACAGAGCCTGGGATTTAACTCCATTTCTGAAGTGAAACACACAGCAGTGTTCTCATCCATTGATCACACTCTGCTTTAGAACTAGAAGCACGCTCTTGCTTTCTAGAGTCTCTAAGACAGCAGGAAACCTGAGTGTGCTCAGAACAAAAGAACAGTGTTTCCTACACATACGGACCATATCTTGTCCAACTCTCCTTCTTAAACTGATACAAAGTACTGGTCCTCTAACATCCAATGCTTGTCTGTTAACAAGAGAAATGTGTGAGCTAACTGAATGATGTAGTTCGTTTGAGCTGAATAGTGACTGCCGTTACCTGAAACGAAGTCTTGCTTGTAGGAAGACACAGAGATTGGGATTTAACTCCATTTCTGAAGGGAAACACACAGCATAGTTCTCATCCATGGATCACACTCTGCTTAAGAGCGAGAAGCATGCTCTTGCTTTCTAAAGTCTCTAAGACAGCAGGAAACGTGAGTGTGCTGAGATCAAAAGAACGGTGTTTCCTACACATACGGACCATATCTAGTCCAACTCTGCTTCTGAAACTGATACAAAGCACTGGTCCTCTAACATCCTATGCTTGTCAGTTAAGATGAGAAACGTGTGAGCTTTGGGAATGATGTAGTTCCTTTGAACTGAAAAGTGACTGGCCTTTCCTGAAACGAAGTCTTGCTTGTAGTAAGACACGGAGCCTGGGATTTAACTCCATTTCTGAAGGGAAACACACAGCATTTTTCTCATCCATGGATCACACTCTGCTTTAGAGCGAGAAGCACGCTCTTGCTTTTAGAGTCTCTAATATAGCAGGTAATCTGAGTGTGCCCAGAACAAAGGAACGGTGTTTCCTAAACATACAGACCATATGTAGTCCAAATCTGCTTCTGAAACTGATAAAAAGCACTGACCCTCTAATATCCAATGCTCGTCAGTTAAGATGAGAAACGTGTGATCTTCGTGAATGATGTAGTTCGTTTGAGCAGAAAAGTGACTGCCCTTATCTGAATTAAAGTCTTGTGTGTAGGAAGACTCAGAGCCTGGGATTTAACTCCATTTCTGTAGTGAAAACACAGCAGTGTAGTCATCCTTTGATCACACTCTGCTTTAGAACAAGAAGCATGCTCTTGCTATCTGGAGTCTCTAACAAAGCAGGAAACGTGAGTGTGCTGAGAACAAAAGAACGGTGTTTCCTACATATACAGTCCACATCTAGTCCAACTCTTCTTCTGAAACTGATACATAGCACTGGTCCTCTAACATCCAATGCTTGTCAGTTAAGATGGGAAACGTGTTAGCTTCATGAACGATGTAGTTCGATTGAGCAGAAATGTGAATGCCCTTACCTGAAACGAAGTCTTGCTTGTAGGAAGACACAGAGCCTGGGATTTAACTCCATTTCTGAAGGGAAACACACAGAATAGTTCTCAACCATGGATCACACTCTGCTTTAGAGCGAGAAGCACGCTCTTGCTTTCTAAAATCTCTAAGACAGCAGGAAACGTGAGTGTGCTGAGAACAAAAGAACGGTGTTTCCTACACATATGGACCATATCTAGTCCAACTCTGCTTCTGAAACTGATACAAAGCACTGGCCCTCTAACATCCTATGCTTGTCAGTTAAGATGAGAAACGTGTGAGCTTCGTGAACGATGTAGTTCGTTTGAGCAGAAAAGTGACTGCCCTTACCTGAATCGAAGTCTTGCTTGTAGGAAGACTCAGAGCCTGGGATTTAACTCCATTTCTGAAGTGAAATACACAGCAGTGTAATCATCCATTGATCACACTCTGCTTTATAACAAGTACCACGCTCTTGCTTTCTAGAGTCTCTAAGACAGCAGGAAACGTGTGTGTGCTGAGAACAAAAGAACTGTGTTTCCTACACATACGGACCATATCTAGTTCAACTCTGCTTCTGAAACTGATACAAAGCACTGGTCCCCTAACATACAATGCTTGTCTGTTAAGATGAGAAACGTGTGAGCTTCGTGAACGATGTAGTTCTTTTGAGCTAAAAAGTAACTGCCCTTACCTGAAAAGAAGTCTTGCTTGTAGGAAGACACAGAGCCTGGGATTTAACTCCATTTCTGAATGGAAACACACAGCATACTTCTCATCTATGGATCACACTCTGCTTTAGAGCAAGAAGCATGCTCTTGCTTTCTAGAGTCTCTAATACAGCAGGTAATCTGAGTGTGCCCAGAACAAAAGAACGGTGTTTCCTACACATACGGACCATGTGTAGTCCAAATCTGCTTCTGAAACTGATACAAAAGCACTGGTCCTCTAACATCCTATGCTTGTCAGTTAAGATGAGAAACGTGTGAGCTTTGGGAATGATGTAGTTCCTTTGAACTGAAAAGTGACTGCCCTTACCTGAAACGAAGTCTTGCTTGTAGTAAGACACGGAGCCTGGGCTTTAACTCCATTTCTGAAGGGAAACACACAGCATTTTTCTCATCCATGGATCACACTCTGCTTTAGAGCGAGAAGCACGCTCTTGCTTTTAGAGTCTCTAATATAGCAGGTAATCTGAGTGTGCCCAGAACAAAGGAACGGTGTTTCCTACACATACAGACCATATGTAGTCCAAATCTGCTTCTGAAACTGATACAAAGCACTGACCCTCTAATATCCAATGCTCATCAGTTAAGATGAGAAACGTGTGATCTTCGTGAATGATGTAGTTCGTTTGAGCAGAAAAGTGACTGCCCTTATCTGAATCGAAGTCTTGCGTGTAGGAAGACTCAGAGCCTGGGATTTAACTCCATTTCTGTAGTGAAAACACAGCAGTGTAGTCATCCTTTGATCACACTCTGCTTTAGAACAAGAAGCATGCTCTTGCTATCTGGCGTCTCTAACAAAGCAGGAAACGTGAGTGTGCTGAAAACAAAAGAACGGTGTTTCCTACATATACGGACCACATCTAGTCCTACTCTTCTTCTGAAACTGATACAAAGCACTGGTCCTCTAATATCCAATGCTTGTCAGTTACGATGGGAAATGTGTGAGCTTTGAACGATGTAGTTCGTTTGAGCAGAAAAGTGAATGCCCTTACCTTAAACGAAGTCTTGCTTGTAGGAAGACACAGAGCCTGGGATTTAACTCCATTTCTGAAGTGAAACACACAGCAGTGTTACATCCATTGATCATACTCTGCTTTAGAACAAGAAGCACGCTCTTGCTTTGTGGAGTCTCTAAGACAGCAGGAAACGTGTGTGTGTGCTGAGAACAAAAGAACAGTGTTTCCTACACATACGGACCATATCTAGTCCAACTTTGTTTCTGAAACTGACACAAAGCACTGGTCCTCTAACATCCAATGCTTGTCAGTTAAGATGAGAAACGTGTGAGCTTTGAGAATGATGTAGTTCCTTTGAAATGAAAAGTGAGTGCCCTCACCTGTAACGAAGTCTTGCTTGTAGGAAGACAAAGAGCCTGGGATTTAACTCCATCTCTGAAGGGAAACACACAGCATTTTTCTCATCCATGGATCACACTCAGCTTTAGAGCGAGAAGCACGCTCTTGCTTTCTAGAGTCTCTAATACAGCAGGTAATCTGAGTGTGCCCAGAACAAAAGAACAGTGATTCCTACACATACAGACCATATGTACTCCAAATCTGATTCTGAAACTGGTACAATGCACTGGTCCTCTAACATCCAATGCTTGTCAGTTAAGATGGGAAACGTGTTAGCTTCATGAACGATGTAGTTCAATTGAGCAGAAATGTGAATGCCCTTAACTTAAACGAAGTCTTGCTTGTAGGAAGACACAGAGCCTGGGATTTAACTCCATTTCTGAAGTGAAACACACAGCAGTGTTACATCCATTGATCATACTCTGCTTTAGAACAAGAAGCATGCTCTTGCTTTCTAGAGTCTCTAAGACAGCAGGAAACGTGATTTTGCTGAGAACAAAAGAACGGTGTTTCCTACACATACGGACCATATCTAGTCCAACTCTCCTTCTTAAACTGAGACAAAGCACTGGTCCTCTAACATCCAATGCTTGTCTGTTAAGATGAGAAACGTGTGAGCTCCGTGAACGATGTAGTTCGTTTGAGCTGAAAAGTGACTGCCCTTACCTGAAAAGAAGTCTTGCTTGTAGGAAGACACAGAGCCTGGGATTTAACTCCATTTCTGAAGGGAAACACACAGCATAGTTCTCATCCATGGATCACACTCTGCTTTAGAGCGAGAAGCACGCTCTTGCTTTCTAAAATCTCTAAGACAGCAGGAAACGTGAGTGTGCTGAGAACAAAAGAACGGTGTTTCCTACACATATGGACCATATCTAGTCCAACTCTGCTTCTGAAACTGATACAAAGCACTGGCCCTCTAACATCCTATGCTTGTCAGTTAAGATGAGAAACGTGTGAGCTTTGTGAATGATGTAGTTCCTTTGAACTGAAAAGTGACTGCCCTTACCTGAAACGAAGTCTTGCTTGTAGTAAGACACGGTGCCTGGGATTTAACTCCATTTCTGAAGGGAAACACACAGCATTTTTCTCATCCATGGATCACACTCTGCTTAAGAGCGAGAAGCACGCTCTTGCTTTTAGAGTCTCTAATATAGCAGTTAATCTGAGTGTGCCCAGAACAAAGGAATGGTGTTTCGTACACATACAGACCATATGTAGTCCAAATCTGCTTATGAAACTGATACAAAGCACTGACCCTCTAATATCCAATGCTTGTCAGTTAAGATGAGAAACGTGTGATCTTCGTGAATGATGTAGTTCGTTTGAGCAGAAAAGTGACTGCCCTTATCTGAATCGAAGTCTTGTGTGTAGGAAGACTCAGAGCCTGGGATTTAACTCCATTTCTGTAGTGAAACACACAGCAGTGTAGTCATCCTTTGATCACACTCTGCGTTAGAACAAGAAGCACGCTCTTGCTATCTGGAATCTCTAACAAAGCAGGAAACGTGAGTGTGCTGAGAACAAAAGAACGGTGTTTCCTACATATACGGACCACATCTAGTCCAACTCTTCTTCTGAAACTGATACATAGCACTGGGCCTCTAACATCCAATGCTTGTCAGTTAAGATGGGAAACGTGTGAGCTTCATGAACGATGTAGTTCGTTTGAGCAGAAAAGTGAATGCCCTTACCTGAAACGAAGTCTTGCTTGTAGGAAGACACAGAGCCTGGGATTTAACTCCATTTCTGAAGGGAAACACACAGCATAGTTCTCATCCATGGATCACACTCTGCTTTAGAGTGAGAAGCACGCTCTTGCTTTCTAAAGTCTCTAAGACAGCAGGAAACGTGAGTGTGCTGAGAACAAAGAACTGTGTTTCCTACACATACGGACCATATCTAGTTCAACTCTGCGTCTGAAACTGATACAAAGCACTGGTCCTCTAACATACAATGCTTGTCTCTTAAGATGAGAAACGTGTGAGCTTCGTGAACGATGTAGTTCATTTGAGCTGAAATGTGTCTGCCCTTACCTGAAAAGAAGTCTTGCTTGTACGAAGACACAGAGCCTGGGATTTAACTCCATTTCTGAATGGAAACACACAGCATACTTCTCATCTATGGATCACACTCTGCTTTAGAGCAGGAAGCATGATCTTGCTTTCTAGATTCTCTAATACAGCAGGTAATCTGAGTGTGCCCAGAACAAAAGAACGGTGTTTCCTACACATACGGACCATATGTAGTCCAAATCTGCTTCTGAAACTGATACAAAGCACTGACCCTCTAACATCCAATGCTTGCAAGTTAAGATGAGAAACGTGTGATCTTCGTGAACGATGTAGTTCGTTTGAGCAGAAAAGTGACTTCCCTTATCTGAATCGAAGTCTTGCGTGTAGGAAGACTCAGAGCCTGGGATTTAACTCCATTTCTGTAGTGAAACACACAGCAGTGTAGTCATCCTTTGATCACACTCTGCTTTAGAACAAGAAGCACGCTCTTGCTATCTGGAGTCTCTAACAAAGCAGGAAACGTGATTTTGCTGAGAACAAAAGAACGGTGTTTCCTACACATATGGACCATATCTAGTCCAACTCTGTTTCTGTAACTGACACAAAGCACTGGTCCTCTAACATCCAATGCTTGTCTGTTAAGATGAGAAACGTGTGAGCTCCGTGAACGATGTAGTTCGTTTGAGCTGAAAAGTGACTGCCCTTACCTGAAACGAAGTCTTGCTTGTAGGAAGACACAGAGCCTGGGATTTAACTCCATTTCTGAAGGGAAACACACAGCATAGTTCTCATCCATGGATCACACTCTGCTTTAGAGCGAGAAGCACGCTCTTGCTTTCTAAAGTCTCTAAGACAGCAGGAAACGTGAGTGTGCTGAGAACAAAGAACGGGGTTTCCTACACATATGGACCATATCTAGTCCAACTCTGCTTCTGAAACTGATACAAAGCACTGGTCCTCTAACATCCTATGCTTGTCAGTTAAGATGAGAAACGTGTGAGCTTTGTGAATGATATAGTTCCTTTGAACTGAAAAGTGACTGGCCTTACCTGAAACGAAGTCTTGCTTGTAGTAAGACACAGAGCCTGGGATTTAACTCCATTTCTGAAGGGAAACACACAGCATTTTTCTCATCCATGGATCACACTCTGCTTTAGAGCGAGAAGCACGCTCTTGCTTTTAGAGTCTCTAATATAGCAGGTAATCTGAGTGTGCCCAGAACAAAGGAACGGTGTTTCCTACACATACAGACCATTTGTAGTCCAAATCTGCTTCTGAAACTGATACAAAGCACTGCCCCTCTAACATCCAATGCTTGTCAGTTAAGATGAGAAACGTGTGATCTTCGTGAACGATGTAGTTCGTTTGAGCACAAAAGTGACTGCCCTTACCTGAATCGAAGTCTTGCTTGTAGGAAGACGCAGAGCCTGGGATTTAACTCCATTTCTGAAGTGAAATACACAGCAGTGTAATCATCCATTGATCACACTCTGCTTTATAACAAGTACCACGCTCTTGCTTTCTAGAGTCTCTAAGACAGCAGGAAACGTGTGTGTGCTGAGAACAAAAGAACTGTGTTTCCTACACATACGGACCATATCTAGTTCAACTCTTCTTCTGAAACTGATACAAAGCACTGGTCCTCTAACATACAATGCTTGTCTGTTAAGATGAGAAACATGTGAGCTTCGTGAACGATGTAGTTCTTTTGAGCTGAAAAGTGACTGCCCTTACCTGAAAAGAAGTCTTGCTTGTAGGAAGACACAGAGCCTGGGATTTAACTCCATTTCTGAATGGAAACACACAGCATACTTCTCATCTATGGATCACACTCTGCTTTAGAGCAAGAAGCATGCTCTTGCTTTCTAGAGTCTCTAATACAGCAGGTAATCTGAGTGTGCCCGGAACAAAAGAACGGTGTTTCCTACACATACGGACCATATGTAGTCCAAATCTGCTTCTGAAACTGATACAAAGCACTGACCCTCTAACATCCAATGCTTGTCAGTTAAGATGAGAAACGTGTGATCTTCGTGAACAATGTAGTTCGTTTGAGCAGAAAAGTGACTGCCCTTATCTTAATCGAAGTCTTGCGTGTAGGAAGACTCAGAGCCTGGGATTAAACTCCATTTCTGTAGTGAAACACACAGCAGTGTAGTAATCCTTTGATCACACTCTGCTTTAGAACAAGAAGCATGCTCTTGCTATCTGGAGTCTCTAACAAACCAGGAAACGTGAGTGTGATGAGAACAAAAGAACGGTGTTTCCTACATATAGGGACCACCTCTAGTCCTACTATTCTTCTGAAACTGATACAAAGCACTGGTCCTCTAACATCCAATGCTTGTCAGTTAAGATGGAAAACGTGTGAGCTTCATGAACGATGCAGTTCCTTTGAGCAGAAAAGTGAATGCCCTTACCTTAAACGAAGTCTTGCTTGTAGGAAGACACAGAGCCTGGGATTTAACTCCATTTCTGAAGTGAAACACACAGCAGTGTAATCATCCATTGATCACACTCTGCTTTAGATCAAGAAGCACGCTCTTGCTTTCTAGAGTCTCTAAGACAGCAGGAAACGTGAGTGTGCTGATAACAAAAGAACGCTGTTTCCTACACAAAGGGACATTATATAGTCCAACTCTGCTTCTGAAACTGATACAAAGCACTGGTCCTCTGAAATCCAATGCTTGTCTGTTAAGATGAGAAACGTGTGAGCTCCGTGAACGATGTAGTTCGTTTGACCTGAAAAGTGACTGCCCTTACCTGAAACGAAGTCTTGCTTGTAGGAATACTCAGAGCCTGGGATTTAACTCCATTTGTGAAGTGAATCACACAGCATAGTTCTCATCCATGGATCACACTCTGCTTTAGAGCGAGAAGCACGCTCTTGCTTTCTAAAGTCTCTAAGACAGCAGGAAATGTGAGTGTGCTGAGAACAAAGAACGGGGTTTCCTACACATATGGACCATATCTAGTCCAACTCTGCTTCTGAAACTGATACAAAGCACTGGTCCTCTAACATCCTATGCTTGTCAGTTAAGATGAGAAACGTGTGAGCTTTGTGAATGATATAGTTCCTTTGAACTGAAAAGTGACTGGCCTTACCTGAAACGAAGTCTTGCTTGTAGTAAGACACAGAGCCTGGGATTTAACTCCATTTCTGAAGGGAAACACACAGCATTTTTCTCATCCATGGATCACACTCTGCTTTAGAGCGAGAAGCACGCTCTTGCTTTTAGAGTCTCTAATATAGCAGGTAATCTGAGTGTGCCCAGAACAAAGGAACGGTGTTTCCTACACATACAGACCATTTGTAGTCCAAATCTGCTTCTGAAACTGATACAAAGCACTGCCCCTCTAACATCCAATGCTTGTCAGTTAAGATGAGAAACGTGTGATCTTCGTGAACGATGTAGTTCGTTTGAGCACAAAAGTGACTGCCCTTACCTGAATCGAAGTCTTGCTTGTAGGAAGACTCAGAGCCTGGGATTTAACTCCATTTCTGAAGTGAAATACACAGCAGTGTAATCATCCATTGATCACACTCTGCTTTATAACAAGTACCACGCTCTTGCTTTCTAGAGTCTCTAAGACAGCAGGAAACGTGTGTGTGCTGAGAACAAAAGAACTGTGTTTCCTACACATACGGACCATATCTAGTTCAACTCTTCTTCTGAAACTGATACAAAGCACTGGTCCTCTAACATACAATGCTTGTCTGTTAAGATGAGAAACATGTGAGCTTCGTGAACGATGTAGTTCTTTTGAGCTGAAAAGTGACTGCCCTTACCTGAAAAGAAGTCTTGCTTGTAGGAAGACACAGAGCCTGGGATTTAACTCCATTTCTGAATGGAAACACACAGCATACTTCTCATCTATGGATCACACTCTGCTTTAGAGCAAGAAGCATGCTCTTGCTTTCTAGAGTCTCTAATACAGCAGGTAATCTGAGTGTGCCCGGAACAAAAGAACGGTGTTTCCTACACATACGGACCATATGTAGTCCAAATCTGCTTCTGAAACTGATACAAAGCACTGACCCTCTAACATCCAATGCTTGCAAGTTAAGATGAGAAACGTGTGATCTTCGTGAACGATGTAGTTCGTTTGAGCAGAAAAGTGACTTCCCTTATCTGAATCGAAGTCTTGCGTGTAGGAAGACTCAGAGCCTGGGATTTAACTCCATTTCTGTAGTGAAACACACAGCAGTGTAGTCATCCTTTGATCACACTCTGCTTTAGAACAAGAAGCACGCTCTTGCTATCTGGAGTCTCTAACAAAGCAGGAAACGTGATTTTGCTGAGAACAAAAGAACGGTGTTTCCTACACATATGGACCATATCTAGTCCAACTCTGTTTCTGTAACTGACACAAAGCACTGGTCCTCTAACATCCAATGCTTGTCTGTTAAGATGAGAAACGTGTGAGCTCCGTGAACGATGTAGTTCGTTTGAGCTGAAAAGTGACTGCCCTTACCTGAAACGAAGTCTTGCTTGTAGGAAGACACAGAGCCTGGGATTTAACTCCATTTCTGAAGGGAAACACACAGCATAGTTCTCATCCATGGATCACACTCTGCTTTAGAGCGAGAAGCACGCTCTTGCTTTCTAAAGTCTCTAAGACAGCAGGAAACGTGAGTGTGCTGAGAACAAAGAACGGGGTTTCCTACACATATGGACCATATCTAGTCCAACTCTGCTTCTGAAACTGATACAAAGCACTGGTCCTCTAACATCCTATGCTTGTCAGTTAAGATGAGAAACGTGTGAGCTTTGTGAATGATATAGTTCCTTTGAACTGAAAAGTGACTGGCCTTACCTGAAACGAAGTCTTGCTTGTAGTAAGACACAGAGCCTGGGATTTAACTCCATTTCTGAAGGGAAACACACAGCATTTTTCTCATCCATGGATCACACTCTGCTTTAGAGCGAGAAGCACGCTCTTGCTTTTAGAGTCTCTAATATAGCAGGTAATCTGAGTGTGCCCAGAACAAAGGAACGGTGTTTCCTACACATACAGACCATTTGTAGTCCAAATCTGCTTCTGAAACTGATACAAAGCACTGCCCCTCTAACATCCAATGCTTGTCAGTTAAGATGAGAAACGTGTGATCTTCGTGAACGATGTAGTTCGTTTGAGCACAAAAGTGACTGCCCTTACCTGAATCGAAGTCTTGCTTGTAGGAAGACGCAGAGCCTGGGATTTAACTCCATTTCTGAAGTGAAATACACAGCAGTGTAATCATCCATTGATCACACTCTGCTTTATAACAAGTACCACGCTCTTGCTTTCTAGAGTCTCTAAGACAGCAGGAAACGTGTGTGTGCTGAGAACAAAAGAACTGTGTTTCCTACACATACGGACCATATCTAGTTCAACTCTTCTTCTGAAACTGATACAAAGCACTGGTCCTCTAACATACAATGCTTGTCTGTTAAGATGAGAAACATGTGAGCTTCGTGAACGATGTAGTTCTTTTGAGCTGAAAAGTGACTGCCCTTACCTGAAAAGAAGTCTTGCTTGTAGGAAGACACAGAGCCTGGGATTTAACTCCATTTCTGAATGGAAACACACAGCATACTTCTCATCTATGGATCACACTCTGCTTTAGAGCAAGAAGCATGCTCTTGCTTTCTAGAGTCTCTAATACAGCAGGTAATCTGAGTGTGCCCGGAACAAAAGAACGGTGTTTCCTACACATACGGACCATATGTAGTCCAAATCTGCTTCTGAAACTGATACAAAGCACTGACCCTCTAACATCCAATGCTTGTCAGTTAAGATGAGAAACGTGTGATCTTCGTGAACAATGTAGTTCGTTTGAGCAGAAAAGTGACTGCCCTTATCTTAATCGAAGTCTTGCGTGTAGGAAGACTCAGAGCCTGGGATTAAACTCCATTTCTGTAGTGAAACACACAGCAGTGTAGTAATCCTTTGATCACACTCTGCTTTAGAACAAGAAGCATGCTCTTGCTATCTGGAGTCTCTAACAAACCAGGAAACGTGAGTGTGATGAGAACAAAAGAACGGTGTTTCCTACATATAGGGACCACCTCTAGTCCTACTATTCTTCTGAAACTGATACAAAGCACTGGTCCTCTAACATCCAATGCTTGTCAGTTAAGATGGAAAACGTGTGAGCTTCATGAACGATGCAGTTCCTTTGAGCAGAAAAGTGAATGCCCTTACCTTAAACGAAGTCTTGCTTGTAGGAAGACACAGAGCCTGGGATTTAACTCCATTTCTGAAGTGAAACACACAGCAGTGTAATCATCCATTGATCACACTCTGCTTTAGATCAAGAAGCACGCTCTTGCTTTCTAGAGTCTCTAAGACAGCAGGAAACGTGAGTGTGCTGATAACAAAAGAACGCTGTTTCCTACACAAAGGGACATTATATAGTCCAACTCTGCTTCTGAAACTGATACAAAGCACTGGTCCTCTGAAATCCAATGCTTGTCTGTTAAGATGAGAAACGTGTGAGCTCCGTGAACGATGTAGTTCGTTTGACCTGAAAAGTGACTGCCCTTACCTGAAACGAAGTCTTGCTTGTAGGAATACTCAGAGCCTGGGATTTAACTCCATTTGTGAAGTGAATCACACAGCATAGTTCTCATCCATGGATCACACTCTGCTTTAGAGCGAGAAGCACGCTCTTGCTTTCTAAAGTCTCTAAGACAGCAGGAAACGTGAGTGTGCTGAGAACAAAGAACGGGGTTTCCTACACATATGGACCATATCTAGTCCAACTCTGCTTCTGAAACTGATACAAAGCACTGGTCCTCTAACATCCTATGCTTGTCAGTTAAGATGAGAAACGTGTGAGCTTTGTGAATGATATAGTTCCTTTGAACTGAAAAGTGACTGGCCTTACCTGAAACGAAGTCTTGCTTGTAGTAAGACACAGAGCCTGGGATTTAACTCCATTTCTGAAGGGAAACACACAGCATTTTTCTCATCCATGGATCACACTCTGCTTTAGAGCGAGAAGCACGCTCTTGCTTTTAGAGTCTCTAATATAGCAGGTAATCTGAGTGTGCCCAGAACAAAGGAACGGTGTTTCCTACACATACAGACCATTTGTAGTCCAAATCTGCTTCTGAAACTGATACAAAGCACTGCCCCTCTAACATCCAATGCTTGTCAGTTAAGATGAGAAACGTGTGATCTTCGTGAACGATGTAGTTCATTTGAGCACAAAAGTGACTGCCCTTACCTGAATCGAAGTCTTGCTTGTAGGAAGACTCAGAGCCTGGGATTTAACTCCATTTCTGAAGTGAAATACACAGCAGTGTAATCATCCATTGATCACACTCTGCTTTATAACAAGTACCACGCTCTTGCTTTCTAGAGTCTCTAAGACAGCAGGAAACGTGTGTGTGCTGAGAACAAAAGAACTGTGTTTCCTACACATACGGACCATATCTAGTTCAACTCTTCTTCTGAAACTGATACAAAGCACTGGTCCTCTAACATACAATGCTTGTCTGTTAAGATGAGAAACATGTGAGCTTCGTGAACGATGTAGTTCTTTTGAGCTGAAAAGTGACTGCCCTTACCTGAAAAGAAGTCTTGCTTGTAGGAAGACACAGAGCCTGGGATTTAACTCCATTTCTGAATGGAAACACACAGCATACTTCTCATCTATGGATCACACTCTGCTTTAGAGCAAGAAGCATGCTCTTGCTTTCTAGAGTCTCTAATACAGCAGGTAATCTGAGTGTGCCCGGAACAAAAGAACGGTGTTTCCTACACATACGGACCATATGTAGTCCAAATCTGCTTCTGAAACTGATACAAAGCACTGACCCTCTAACATCCAATGCTTGTCAGTTAAGATGAGAAACGTGTGATCTTCGTGAACAATGTAGTTCGTTTGAGCAGAAAAGTGACTGCCCTTATCTTAATCGAAGTCTTGCGTGTAGGAAGACTCAGAGCCTGGGATTAAACTCCATTTCTGTAGTGAAACACACAGCAGTGTAGTAATCCTTTGATCACACTCTGCTTTAGAACAAGAAGCATGCTCTTGCTATCTGGAGTCTCTAACAAACCAGGAAACGTGAGTGTGATGAGAACAAAAGAACGGTGTTTCCTACATATAGGGACCACCTCTAGTCCTACTCTTCTTCTGAAACTGATACAAAGCACTGGTCCTCTAACATCCAATGCTTGTCAGTTAAGATGGGAAATGTGTGAGCTTCATGAACGATGTAGTTCGTTTGAGCATAAAAGTGAATGCCCTTACCTTAAACGAAGTCTTGCTTGTAGGAAGACACAGAGCCTGGGATTTAACTCCATTTCTGAAGTGAAACACACAGCAGTGTTACATCCATTGATCATACTCTGCTTTAGAACAAGAGGCACGCTCTTGCTTTGTGGAGTCTCTAAGACAGCAGGAAACGTGATTTTGCTGAGAACAAAAGAACGGTGTTTCCTACACATACGGACCATATCTAGTCCAACTCTGTTTCTGAAACTGACACAAAGCACTGGTCCTCTAACATCCAATGCTTGTCAGTTAAGATGAGAAACGTGTGAGCTTTGAGAATGATGTAGTTCCTTTGAAATGAAAAGTGAGTGCCCTCACATGTAACGAAGTCTTGCTTGTAGTAAGACACAGATCCTGGGATTTAACTCCTTCTCTGAAGGGAAACACACAGCAGAGTTCTCATCCATGGATCACACTCTGCTTTAGAGCGAGAAGCACGCTCTTGCTTTCTGGAGTCTCTAACACAGCAGGAAACGTGAGTGTGCTGAGAACAAAAGAACGGTGTTTCCTACATATACGGACCATATCTAGTCCAACTCTTCTTCTGAAACTGATACAAAGCACTGGTCCTCTAACATCCAATGCTTGTCAGTTAAGATGGAAAACGTGTGAGCTTCATGAACGATGCAGTTCCTTTGAGCAGAAAAGTGAATGCCCTTACCTTAAACGAAGTCTTGCTTGTAGGAAGACACAGAGCCTGGGATTTAACTCCATTTCTGAAGTGAAACACACAGCAGTGTAATCATCCATTGATCACACTCTGCTTTAGATCAAGAAGCACGCTCTTGCTTTCTAGAGTCTCTAAGACAGCAGGAAACGTGAGTGTGCTGATAACAAAAGAACGCTGTTTCCTACACAAAGGGACATTATATAGTCCAACTCTGCTTCTGAAACTGATACAAAGCACTGGTCCTCTGAAATCCAATGCTTGTCTGTTAAGATGAGAAACGTGTGAGCTTTGTGAATGATATAGTTCCTTTGAACTGAAAAGTGACTGGCCTTACCTGAAACGAAGTCTTGCTTGTAGTAAGACACAGAGCCTGGGATTTAACTCCATTTCTGAAGGGAAACACACAGCATTTTTCTCATCCATGGATCACACTCTGCTTTAGAGCGAGAAGCACGCTCTTGCTTTTAGAGTCTCTAATATAGCAGGTAATCTGAGTGTGCCCAGAACAAAGGAACGGTGTTTCCTACACATACAGACCATTTGTAGTCCAAATCTGCTTCTGAAACTGATACAAAGCACTGCCCCTCTAACATCCAATGCTTGTCAGTTAAGATGAGAAACGTGTGATCTTCGTGAACGATGTAGTTCGTTTGAGCACAAAAGTGACTGCCCTTACCTGAATCGAAGTCTTGCTTGTAGGAAGACTCAGAGCCTGGGATTTAACTCCATTTCTGAAGTGAAATACACAGCAGTGTAATCATCCATTGATCACACTCTGCTTTATAACAAGTACCACGCTCTTGCTTTCTAGAGTCTCTAAGACAGCAGGAAACGTGTGTGTGCTGAGAACAAAAGAACTGTGTTTCCTACACATATGGACCATATCTAGTTCAACTCTTCTTCTGAAACTGATACAAAGCACTGGTCCTCTAACATACAATGCTTGTCTGTTAAGATGAGAAACATGTGAGCTTCGTGAACGATGTAGTTCTTTTGAGCTGAAAAGTGACTGCCCTTACCTGAAAAGAAGTCTTGCTTGTAGGAAGACACAGAGCCTGGGATTTAACTCCATTTCTGAATGGAAACACACAGCATACTTCTCATCTATGGATCACACTCTGCTTTAGAGCAAGAAGCATGCTCTTGCTTTCTAGAGTCTCTAATACAGCAGGTAATCTGAGTGTGCCCGGAACAAAAGAACGGTGTTTCCTACACATACGGACCATATGTAGTCCAAATCTGCTTCTGAAACTGATACAAAGCACTGACCCTCTAACATCCAATGCTTGTCAGTTAAGATGAGAAACGTGTGATCTTCGTGAACAATGTAGTTCGTTTGAGCAGAAAAGTGACTGCCCTTATCTTAATCGAAGTCTTGCGTGTAGGAAGACTCAGAGCCTGGGATTAAACTCCATTTCTGTAGTGAAACACACAGCAGTGTAGTAATCCTTTGATCACACTCTGCTTTAGAACAAGAAGCATGCTCTTGCTATCTGGAGTCTCTAACAAACCAGGAAACGTGAGTGTGATGAGAACAAAAGAACGGTGTTTCCTACATATAGGGACCACCTCTAGTCCTACTCTTCTTCTGAAACTGATACAAAGCACTGGTCCTCTAACATCCAATGCTTGTCAGTTAAGATGGGAAATGTGTGAGCTTCATGAACGATGTAGTTCGTTTGAGCATAAAAGTGAATGCCCTTACCTTAAACGAAGTCTTGCTTGTAGGAAGACACAGAGCCTGGGATTTAACTCCATTTCTGAAGTGAAACACACAGCAGTGTTACATCCATTGATCATACTCTGCTTTAGAACAAGAGGCACGCTCTTGCTTTGTGGAGTCTCTAAGACAGCAGGAAACGTGATTTTGCTGAGAACAAAAGAACGGTGTTTCCTACACATACGGACCATATCTAGTCCAACTCTGTTTCTGAAACTGACACAAAGCACTGGTCCTCTAACATCCAATGCTTGTCAGTTAAGATGAGAAACGTGTGAGCTTTGAGAATGATGTAGTTCCTTTGAAATGAAAAGTGAGTGCCCTCACATGTAACGAAGTCTTGCTTGTAGTAAGACACAGATCCTGGGATTTAACTCCTTCTCTGAAGGGAAACACACAGCAGAGTTCTCATCCATGGATCACACTCTGCTTTAGAGCGAGAAGCACGCTCTTGCTTTCTGGAGTCTCTAACACAGCAGGAAACGTGAGTGTGCTGAGAACAAAAGAACGGTGTTTCCTACATATACGGACCATATCTAGTCCAACTCTTCTTCTGAAACTGATACAAAGCACTGGTCCTCTAACATCCAATGCTTGTCAGTTAAGATGGAAAACGTGTGAGCTTCATGAACGATGCAGTTCCTTTGAGCAGAAAAGTGAATGCCCTTACCTTAAACGAAGTCTTGCTTGTAGGAAGACACAGAGCCTGGGATTTAACTCCATTTCTGAAGTGAAACACACAGCAGTGTAATCATCCATTGATCACACTCTGCTTTAGATCAAGAAGCACGCTCTTGCTTTCTAGAGTCTCTAAGACAGCAGGAAACGTGAGTGTGCTGATAACAAAAGAACGCTGTTTCCTACACAAAGGGACATTATATAGTCCAACTCTGCTTCTGAAACTGATACAAAGCACTGGTCCTCTGAAATCCAATGCTTGTCTGTTAAGATGAGAAACGTGTGAGCTCCGTGAACGATGTAGTTCGTTTGACCTGAAAAGTGACTGCCCTTACCTGAAACGAAGTCTTGCTTGTAGGAATACTCAGAGCCTGGGATTTAACTCCATTTGTGAAGTGAATCACACAGCATAGTTCTCATCCATGGATCACACTCTGCTTTAGAGCGAGAAGCACGCTCTTGCTTTCTAAAGTCTCTAAGACAGCAGGAAACGTGAGTGTGCTGAGAACAAAGAACGGGGTTTCCTACACATATGGACCATATCTAGTCCAACTCTGCTTCTGAAACTGATACAAAGCACTGGTCCTCTAACATCCTATGCTTGTCAGTTAAGATGAGAAACGTGTGAGCTTTGTGAATGATATAGTTCCTTTGAACTGAAAAGTGACTGGCCTTACCTGAAACGAAGTCTTGCTTGTAGTAAGACACAGAGCCTGGGATTTAACTCCATTTCTGAAGGGAAACACACAGCATTTTTCTCATCCATGGATCACACTCTGCTTTAGAGCGAGAAGCACGCTCTTGCTTTTAGAGTCTCTAATATAGCAGGTAATCTGAGTGTGCCCAGAACAAAGGAACGGTGTTTCCTACACATACAGACCATTTGTAGTCCAAATCTGCTTCTGAAACTGATACAAAGCACTGCCCCTCTAACATCCAATGCTTGTCAGTTAAGATGAGAAACGTGTGATCTTCGTGAACGATGTAGTTCGTTTGAGCACAAAAGTGACTGCCCTTACCTGAATCGAAGTCTTGCTTGTAGGAAGACTCAGAGCCTGGGATTTAACTCCATTTCTGAAGTGAAATACACAGCAGTGTAATCATCCATTGATCACACTCTGCTTTATAACAAGTACCACGCTCTTGCTTTCTAGAGTCTCTAAGACAGCAGGAAACGTGTGTGTGCTGAGAACAAAAGAACTGTGTTTCCTACACATACGGACCATATCTAGTTCAACTCTTCTTCTGAAACTGATACAAAGCACTGGTCCTCTAACATACAATGCTTGTCTGTTAAGATGAGAAACATGTGAGCTTCGTGAACGATGTAGTTCTTTTGAGCTGAAAAGTGACTGCCCTTACCTGAAAAGAAGTCTTGCTTGTAGGAAGACACAGAGCCTGGGATTTAACTCCATTTCTGAATGGAAACACACAGCATACTTCTCATCTATGGAACACACTCTGCTTTAGAGCAAGAAGCATGCTCTTGCTTTCTAGAGTCTCTAATACAGCAGGTAATCTGAGTGTGCCCGGAACAAAAGAACGGTGTTTCCTACACATAGGGACCATATGTAGTCCAAATCTGCTTCTGAAACTGATACAAAGCACTGACCCTCTAACATCCAATGCTTGTCAGTTAAGATGAGAAACGTGTGATCTTCGTGAACAATGTAGTTCGTTTGAGCAGAAAAGTGACTGCCCTTATCTTAATCGAAGTCTTGCGTGTAGGAAGACTCAGAGCCTGGGATTAAACTCCATTTCTGTAGTGAAACACACAGCAGTGTAGTAATCCTTTGATCACACTCTGCTTTAGAACAAGAAGCATGCTCTTGCTATCTGGAGTCTCTAACAAACCAGGAAACGTGAGTGTGATGAGAACAAAAGAACGGTGTTTCCTACATATAGGGACCACCTCTAGTCCTACTCTTCTTCTGAAACTGATACAAAGCACTGGTCCTCTAACATCCAATGCTTGTCAGTTAAGATGGGAAATGTGTGAGCTTCATGAACGATGTAGTTCGTTTGAGCATAAAAGTGAATGCCCTTACCTTAAACGAAGTCTTGCTTGTAGGAAGACACAGAGCCTGGGATTTAACTCCATTTCTGAAGTGAAACACACAGCAGTGTTACATCCATTGATCATACTCTGCTTTAGAACAAGAGGCACGCTCTTGCTTTGTGGAGTCTCTAAGACAGCAGGAAACGTGATTTTGCTGAGAACAAAAGAACGGTGTTTCCTACACATACGGACCATATCTAGTCCAACTCTGTTTCTGAAACTGACACAAAGCACTGGTCCTCTAACATCCAATGCTTGTCAGTTAAGATGAGAAACGTGTGAGCTTTGAGAATGATGTAGTTCCTTTGAAATGAAAAGTGAGTGCCCTCACATGTAACGAAGTCTTGCTTGTAGTAAGACACAGATCCTGGGATTTAACTCCTTCTCTGAAGGGAAACACACAGCAGAGTTCTCATCCATGGATCACACTCTGCTTTAGAGCGAGAAGCACGCTCTTGCTTTCTGGAGTCTCTAACACAGCAGGAAACGTGAGTGTGCTGAGAACAAAAGAACGGTGTTTCCTACATATACGGACCATATCTAGTCCAACTCTTCTTCTGAAACTGATACAAAGCACTGGTCCTCTAACATCCAATGCTTGTCAGTTAAGATGGAAAACGTGTGAGCTTCATGAACGATGCAGTTCCTTTGAGCAGAAAAGTGAATGCCCTTACCTTAAACGAAGTCTTGCTTGTAGGAAGACACAGAGCCTGGGATTTAACTCCATTTCTGAAGTGAAACACACAGCAGTGTAATCATCCATTGATTACACTCTGCTTTAGATCAAGAAGCACGCTCTTGCTTTCTAGAGTCTCTAAGACAGCAGGAAACGTGAGTGTGCTGATAACAAAAGAACGCTGTTTCCTACACAAAGGGACATTATATAGTCCAACTCTGCTTCTGAAACTGATACAAAGCACTGGTCCTCTGAAATCCAATGCTTGTCTGTTAAGATGAGAAACGTGTGAGCTCCGTGAACGATGTAGTTCGTTTGAGCTGAAAAGTGACTGCCCTTACCTGAAACGAAGTCTTGCTTGTAGGAATACTCAGAGCCTGGGATTTAACTCCATTTGTGAAGTGAATCACACAGCAGTGTTCTCATCCATTGATCACACTCTGCTTTAGAACAAGAAGCACGCTCTTGCTTTCTAGAGTCTCTAAGACAGCAGGAAACGTGAGTGTGCTGAGAACAAAAGAACGGTGTTTCCTATACATACGGACCATATCTAGTCCAACTCTCCTTCTTAAAGTGATACAAAGCACTGGTACTCTAACATCCAATGCTTGTCTGTTAAGATGAGAAACGTGTGAGCTTCGTGAATGATGTAGTTCATTTGAGCTGAAAAGTGACTGCCCTTACCTGTAACGAAGTCTTGCTTGTAGGAAGACACAGAGCCTGGGATTTAACTCCATTTCTGAAGGGAAACACACAGCATTTTTCTCATCCATGGATCACACTCTGCTTTAGAGCGAGAAGCACGCTCTTGCTTTTAGAGTCTCTAATATAGCAGGTAATCTGAGTGTGCCCAGAACAACGGAACGGTGTTTCCTACACATACAGACCATATGTAGTCCAAATCTGCTTCTGAAACTGATACAAAGCACTGACCCTCTAACATCCAATGCTTGTCAGTTAAGATGAGAAACGTGTGATCTTCGTGAACTATGTAGTTCGTTTGAGCAGAAAAGTGACTGCCCTTATCTTAATCGAAGTCTTGCGTGTAGGAAGACTCAGAGCCTGGGATTTAACTCCATTTCTGTAGTGAAACACACAGCAGTGTAGTAATCCTTTGATCACACTCTGCTTTAGAACAAGAAGCACGCTCTTGCTATCTAGAGTCTCTAACAAAGCAGGAAACGTGAGTGTGCTGAGAACAAAAGAACGGTGTTTCCTACATATAGGGACCACCTCTAGTCCTACTCTTCTTCTGAAACTGATACAAAGCACTGGTCCTCTAACATCCAATGCTTGTCAGTTAAGATGGGAAACGTGTGAGCTTCATGAACGATGTAGTTCGTTTGAGCAGAAAAGTGCATGCCCTTACCTTAAACGAAGTCTTGCTTGTAGGAAGACACAGAGCCTGGGATTTAACTCCATTTCTGAAGTGAAACACACAGCAGTGTTACATCCATTGATCATACTCAGCTTTAGAACAAGAAGCACGCTCTTGCTTTGTGGAGTCTCTAAGACAGCAGGAAACGTGTGTGTGTGCTGAGAACAAAAGAACGGTGTTTCCTACACATACGGACCATATCTAGTCCAACTCTGTTTCTGAAACTGACACAAAGCACTGGTCCTCTAACATCCAATGCTTGTCAGTTAAGATGAGAAACGTGTGAGCTTTGAGAATGATGTAGTTCCTTTGAAATGAAAAGTGAGTGACCTCACCTGTAACGAAGTCCTGCTTGTAGTAAGACACAGAGCCTGGGATTTAACTCCATCTCTGAAGGGAAACACACAGCAGAGTTCTAATCCATGGATCACACTCTGCTTTAGAGCGAGAAGCACGCTCTTGCTTTCTGGAGTCTCTAACACAGCAGGAAACGTGAGTGTGCTGAGAACAAAAGAACGGTGTTTCCTACATATACGGACCATATCTAGTCCAACTCTTCTTCTGAAACTGATACAAAGCACTGGTCCTCTAACATCCAATGCTTGTCAGTTAAGATGGAAAACGTGTGAGCTTCATGAACGATGGAGTTCCTTTGAGCAGAAAAGTGAATGCCCTTTCCTTAAACGAAGTCTTGCTTGTAGGAAGACACAGAGCTTGGGATTTAACTCCATTTCTGAAGTGAAACACACAGCAGTGTAATCATCCATTGATCACACTCTGCTTTAGATCAAGAAGCACGCTCTTGCTTTCTAGAGTCTCTAAGACAGCAGGAAACGTGAGTGTGATGATAACAAAAGAACGCTGTTTCCTACACACAGGGACATTATATAGTCCAACTCTGCTTCTGAAACTGATACAAAGCACTGGTCCTCTAAAATCCAATGCTTGTCTGTTAAGATGAGAAACGTGTGAGCTCCGTGAACGATGTAGTTCGTTTGAGCAGAAAAGTGACTGCCCTTACCTGAAACGAATTCTTGGTTGTAGGAAGACACAGAGATTGGGATTTAACTCCATTTCTGAAGGGAAACACACAGCATAGTTCTCATCAATGGATCACACTCTGCTTTAGAGCCAGAAGCACGCTCTTGCTTTCGGGAGTCTCTAAGACAGCAGGAAATGTGAGTGTGCTGAAACAAAAGAATGGAGTTTTCTACACATACGGACCATATCTTGTCCAACTCTCCTTCTTAAACTGATACAAAGCACTGGTCCTCTAACATCCAATGCTTGTCTGTTAACAAGAGAAATGTGTGAGCTCAGTGAACGATGTAGTTCGTTTGAGCTGAATAGTGACTGCCCTTACCTGTAACGAAGTCTTGCTTGTAGGAAGACACAGAGCCTGGGATATAACTCCATTTCTGAATGGAAACACACAGCATACTTCTCATCTATGGATCACAATCTGCTTTAGAGCAGGAAGCATGCTCTTGCTTTCTAGAGTCTCTAATACAGCAGGTAATCTGAGTGTGCCCAGAACAAAAGAACGGTGTTTCCTACACATACGGACCATATGTAGTCCAAATCTGCTTCTGAAACTGATACAAAGCACTGACCCTCTAACATCCAATGCTTGTCAGTTAAGATGAGAAACGTGTGATCTTCGTGAACGATGTAGTTCGTTTGAGCACAAAAGTGACTGCCCTTACCTGAATCGAAGTCTTGCTTGTAGGAAGACTCAGAGCCTGGGATTTAACTCCATTTCTGAAGTGAAATACACAGCAGTGTAATCATCCATAGATCACACTCTGCTTAAAACAACAACCATGCTCTTGCTTTCTAGAGTCTCTAAGACAGCAGGAAACGTGTGTGTGCTGAGAACAAAAGAACTGTGTTTCCTACACATACGGACCATATCTAGTTCAACTCTGCTTCTGAAACTGATACAAAGCACTGGTCCTCTAACATACAATGTTTGTCTGTTAAGATGAGAAACGTGTGAGCTTCGTGAACGATGTAGATCTTTTGAGCTGAAAAGTGAGTGCCCTTAACTGAAAAGAAGTCTTGCTTGTAAGAAGACACAGAGCCTGGGATTTAACTCCATTTCTGAATGGAAACACACAGCATACTTCTCATCTATGGATCACACTCTGCTTTAGAGCAAGAAGCATCCTCTTGCTTTCTAGAGTCTCTAATACAGCAGGTAATCTGAGTGTGCCCAGAACAAAAGAACGGTGTTTCGTACACATACAGACCATATGTAGTCCAAATCTGCTTCTGAAACTGATACAAAGCACTGACCCTCTAACATCCAATGCTTGTCAGTTAAGATGAGAAACGTGTGAGCTCAGTGAACATTTTAGTTCGTTTGAGCAGAAAAGTGACTGCCCTTACCTGAATCGAAGTCTTGCGTGTAGGAAGACTCAGAGCCTGGGATTTAACTCCATTTCTGTAGTGAAACACACAGCAGTGTAGTCATCCTTTGATCACACTCTGCTTTAGAACAAGAAGCACGCTCTTGCTTTCTGGATTCTCTAACAGAGCAGGAAACGTGAGTGTGCTGAGAACAAAAGAACGGTGTTTCCTACATATACGGACCACATCTAGTCCAACTCTTCTTCTGAAACTGATACAAAGCACTGGTCCTCTAACATCCAATGCCTGTCAGTTAAGATGAGAAACGTGTGATCTTCGTGAACGATGTAGTTCCTTTGAGCAGAAAAGTGACTGCCCTTATTTGATTCAAAGTCTTGCTTGTAGGAAGACACAGAGCCTGGGATTTAACTCCATTTCTGAAGTGAAACACACAGCAGTGTTACATCCATTGATCATACTCTGCTTTAGAACAAGAAGCATGCTCTTGCTTTCTAGAGTCTCTAAGACAGCAGGAAACGTGATTTTGCTGAGAACAAAAGAACGGTGTTTCCTACACATACGGACCATATCTAGTCCAGCTCTCCTTCTTAAACTGAGACAAAGCACTGGTCCTCTAACATCCAATGCTTGTCTGTTAAGATGAGAAACGTGTGAGCTCCGTGAACGATGTAGTTCGTTTGAGCTGAAAAGTGACTGCCCTTACCTGAAACGAAGTCTTGCTTGTAGGAAGACACAGAGCCTGGGATTTAACTCCATTTCTGAAGGGAAACTCACAGCAGTGTTCTCCTCCATTGATCACACTCTGCTTTAGAACTAGAAGCAAGCTCTTGCTTTCTAGAGTCTCTAAGACAGCAGGAAACGTGAGTGTGCTCAGAACAAAAGAACAGTGTTTCCTACACATACGGACCATATCTTGTCCAACTCTCCTTCTTAAACTGATACAAAGCACTGGTCCTCTAACATCCAATGCTTGTCTGTTAACAAGAGAAATGTGTGATCTCAGTGAACGATGTAGTTCATTTGAGGTGAATAGTGACTGCCGTTTCCTGAAACGAAGTCTTGCTTGTAGGAGGACACAGAGATTGGGATTTAACTCCATTTCTGAAGGGAAACACACAGCATAGTTCTCATCCTTGGATCACACTGTGCTTTAGAGCAAGAAGCACGCTCTTGCTTTCTGGAGTCTCTAACACAGCAGGAAACGTGAGTGTGCTGAGAACTAAAGAACGGTGTTTCCTACTCGTTCGGACCATATCTAGTCTAACTCTTATTCTGAAACTGATACAAAGCACTGACCCGCTAACATCCAATGCTTGCCAGTTAAGATGAGAAACGTGTGATCTTCGTGAACAATGTAGTTCGTTTGAGCACAAAAGTGACTGCCCTTACCTGAATCGAAGTCTTGCTTGTAGGAAGACTCAGAGCCTGGGATTTAACTCCATTTCTGAAGTGAAATACACAGCAGTGTAATCATCCATTGATCACACTCTGCTTTATAACAAGTACCACGCTCTTGCTTTCTAGAGTCTCTACGACAGCAGGAAACGTGTGTGTGCTGAGAACAAAAGAACTGTGTTTCCTACACATACGGACCATATCTAGTTCAACTCTGCTTCTGAAACTGATACAAAGCACTGGTCCTCTAACATACAATGCTTGTCTGTTAAGATGAGAAACGTGTGAGCTTCGTGAATGATGTAGTTCATTTGAGCTGAAAAGTGACTGCCCTTACCTGTAACGAAGTCTTGCTTGTAGGAAGACACAGAGCCTGGGATTTAACTCCATTTCTGAATGGAAACACACAGCATACTTCTCATCTATGGATCACACTCTGCTTTAGAGCAGGAAGCATGCTCTTGCTTTCTAGAGTCTCTAATACAGCAGGTAATCTGAGTGTGCCCAGAACAAAAGAACGGTGTTTCCTACACATACGGATCATATGTAGTCCAAATCTGCTTCTGAAACTGATACAAAGCACTGACCCTCTAACATCCAATGCTTGTCAGTTAAGATGAGAAACGTGTGATCTTCCTGAACGATGTAGTTCGTTTGAGCACAAAAGTGACTGCCCTTACCTGAATCGAAGTCTTGCTTGTAGGAAGACTCAGAGCCTGGGATTTAACTCCATTTCTGAAGTGAAATACACAGCAGTGTAATCATCCATTGATCACACTCTGCTTAAAACAAGAACCACGCTCTTGCTTTCTAGAGTCTCTAAGACAGCAGGAAACGTGTGTGTGCTGAGAACAAAAGAACTGTGTTTCCTACACATACGGACCATATCTAGTTCAACTCTGCTTCTGAAACTGATACAAAGCACTGGTCCTCTAACATACAATGTTTGTCTGTTAAGATGAGAAACGTGTGAGCTTCGTGAACGATGTAGTTCTTTTGAGCTGAAAAGTGACTGCCCTTACCTGAAAAGAAGTCTTGCTTGTAAGAAGACACAGAGCCTGGAATTTAACTCCATTTCTGAATGGAAACACACAGCATACTTCTGATCTATGGATCACACTCTGCTTTAGAGCAAGAAGCATGCTCTTGCTTTCTAGAGTCTCTAATACAGCAGGTAATCTGAGTGTGCCCAGAACAAAAGAACGGTGTTTCCTACACATACGGACCATATGTAGTCCAGCTCTCCTTCTTAAACTGAGACAAAGCACTGACCCTCTAACATCCAATGCCTGTCAGTTAAGATGAGAAACGTGTGATCTTCGTGAACGATGTAGTTCGTTTGAGCAGAAAAGTGACTGCCCTTATCTGAATCGAAGTTTTGCTTGTAGGAAGACACAGAGCCTGGGATTTAACTCCATTTCTGAAGTGAAACACACAGCAGTGTTACATCCATTGATCATACTCTGCTTTAGAACAAGAAGCATGCTCTTGCTTTCTAGAGTCTCTAAGACAGCAGGAAATGTGATTTTGCTGAGAACAAAAGAACGGAGTTTCCTACACATACGGACCATATCTAGTCCAGCTCTCCTTCTTAAACTGAGACAAAGCACTGGTCCGCTAAAATCCAATGCTTGTCTGTTAAGATGAGAAACGTGTGAGCTCCGTGAACGATGTAGTTCGTTTGAGCTGAAAAGTGACTGCCCTTACCTGAAACGAATCTTGCTTGTAGGAAGACACAGAGCCTGGGATTTAACACCATTTCTGAAGGGAAACACACAGCATAGTTCTCATCCATGGATCACACTCTGCTTTAGAGCGAGAAGTACGCTCTTGCTTTCTAAAGTCTCTAAGACAGCAGGAAACGTGAGTGTGCTGAGAACAAAAGAACGGTGTTTCCTACACATACGGACCATATCTAGTCCAACTCTGCTTCTGAAACTGATACAAAGCACTGGTCCTCTAACATCCTATGCTTGTCAGTTAAGAGGAGAAACGTGTGAGCTTTGTGAATGATGTAGTTCCTTTGAACTGAAAAGTGACTGCCCTTACCTGAAACGAAGTCTTGCTTTTAGTAAGACACAGAGCCTGGGATTTAACTCCATTTCTGAAGGGAAACACACAGCATTTTTCTCATCCATGGATCACACTCTGCTTTAGAGCGAGAAGCACGCTCTTGCTTTTAGAGTCTCTAATATACCAGGTAATCTGAGTGTGCCCAGAACAAAGGAACGGTGTTTCCTACACATACAGACCATTTGTAGTCCAAATCTGCTTCTGAAACTGATACAAAGCACTGACCCTCTAACATCCAATGCTTGTCAGTTAAGATGAGAAACGTGTGATCTTAGTGAAGGATGTAGTTCGTTTGAGCAGAAAAGTGACTGCCCTTATCTGAATCGAAGTCTTGCGTGTAGGAAGACTCAGAGCCTGGGATTTAACTCCATTACTGTAGTGAAACACACAGCAGTGTAGTAATCCTTTGATCACACTCTGCTTTAGAACAAGAAGCACGCTCTTGCTATCTGGAGTCTCTAACAAACCAGGAAACGTGAGTGTGCTGAGAACAAAAGAACGGTGTTTCCTACATATACGGACCACATGTAGTCCTACTCTTCTTCTGAAACTGATACAAAGCACTGGTCCTCTAACATCCAATGCTTGTCAGTTAAGATGGGAAACGTGTGAGCTTCATGAACGATGTAGTTCGTTTGAGCACAAAAGTGAATGCCCTTACCTTAAACGAAGTCTTGCTTGTAGGAAGACACAGAGCCTGGGATTTAACTCCATTTCTGAAGTGAAACACACAGCAGTGTTACATCCATTGATCATACTCTGCTTTAGAACAAGAAGCACGCTCTTGCTTTGTGGAGTCTCTAAGACAGCAGGAAACGTGTGTGTGTGCTGAGAACAAAAGAACGGTGTTTCCTACACATACGGACCATATCTAGTCCAACTCTGTTTCTGAAAGTGACAAAAAGCACTGGTCCTCTAATATCCAAGCTTGTCAGTTAAGATGAGAAACGTGTGAGCTTTGAGAATGATGTAGTTCCTTTTAAATGAAAAGTGAGTGCCCTCACCTGTAACGAAGTCTTGCTTGTAGTAAGACACAGAGCCTGGGATTTAACTCCATCTCTGAAGGGAAACACACAGCAGAGTTCTAATCCATGGATCACACTCTGCTTTAGAGCGAGAAGCACGCTCTTGCTTTCTGGAGTCTCTAACACAGCAGGAAACGTGAGTGTGCTGAGAACAAAAGAACGGAGTTTCCTACATATACGGACCATATCTAGTCCAACTCTTCTTCTGTAACTGATACAAAGCACTGGTCCTCTAACATCCAATACTTCTCATTTAAGATGGAAAACGTGTGAGCTTCATGAACGATGTAGTTCCTTTGAGCAGAAAAGTGAATGCCCTTACCTTAAACGAAGTCTTGCTTGTAGGAAGAAACAGAGCCTGGGATTTAACTCCATTTCTGAAGTGAAACACACAGCAGTGTAATCATCCATTGATCACACTCTGCTTTAGATCAAGAAGCATGCTCTTGCTTTCTAGAGTCTCTAAGACAGCAGGAAACGTGAGTGTGCTGATAACAAAAGAACGCTGTTTCCTACACATACGGACATTATATAGTCCAACTCTGCTTCTGAAACTGATACAAAGCACTGGTCCTCTAAAATCCAATGCTTGTCTGTTAAGATGAGAAACGTGTGAGCTTCGTGAACGATGTAGTTCCTTACAGCTGAAAAGTGAATGCCATTTCCTGAAAACAAGTCTTGCTTGTAGGAAGACACAGAGCCTGGGATTTAACTCAATTTCTGAAGGGAAACACACAGCATAATTCTCATCCATGGATCACACTCTGCTTTACAGCAAGAAGCACGCTCTTGCTTTCTAGATTCTCTAATACAGCAGGTAATCTGAGTGTGCCCAGAACAAAAGAACGGTGATTCCTACACATACAGACCATATGTAGTCCAAATCTGATTCTGAAACTGGTACAATGCACTGGTCCTCTAATATCCAATGCTTGTCAGTTAAGATGAGAAACGTGTGATCTCCGTGAACGATGTAGTTCGTTTGAGCAGAAAAGTGACTGCCCTTACCTGAAACGAAGTCTTGCTTGTAGGAAGACACAGAGCCTGGGATTTAAGTCCATTTCTGAAGTGAAATACACAGCAGTGTTCTCATCCATTGATCACACTCTGCTTTAGAACTAGAAGCACGCTCTTGCTTTCTAGAATCTCTAAGAGAGCAGGAAACATGAGTGTGCTCAGAACAAAAGAACAGTGTTTCCTACACATACGGACCATATCTTGTCAAACTCTCCTTCTTAAATTGATACAAAGCACTGGTCCTCTAACATCCAATGCTTGTCTGTTAACAAGAGTAATGTGTGAGCTCAGTGAACGATGTAGTTCGTTTGAGCTGAATAGTGACTGCTGTTACCTGAAACGAAGTCTTGCTTGTAGGAAGACACAGAGATTGTGATTTAACTCCATTTCTGAAGGGAAACACACAGCATAGTTCTCATCCATGGATCACACTCTGCTTTAGAGCGAGAAGCACGCTCTTGCTTTCTGGATTCTCTAACTCAGCAGGAAACGTGAGTGTGCTGAGAACTAAAGAACGGTGTTACCTACACATACGGACCATATCTAGTCTAACGCTTATTCTGAAACTGATACAAAGCACTGACCCGCTAACATCCAATGCTTGCCAGTTAAGATGAGAAACGTGTGAGCTTCGTGAACGATGTAGTTCGTTTGAGCAGAAAAGAGACTGCCCTTACCTGAAACGAAGTCTTGCTTGTAGGAAGACTCAGAGCCTGGGATTTAACTCCATTTCTGAAGTAAAACACACAGCAGTGTAATCATCCATTGATCACACTCTGCTTTAGAACAAGAACCACGCTCTTGCTTTCTAGAGTCTCTAAGACAGCAGGAAACGTGTGTGTGCTGAGAACAAAAGAACTGTGTTTCCTACACATACAGACCATATCTAGTTCAACTCTGCTTCTGAAACTGATACAAAGCACTGGACTTCTAACATCCAATGCTTGTCTGTGAAGATGAGAAACTTGTGAGCTTCGTGAACGATGTAGTTCGTTTGAGCTGAAAAGTGACTGCCCTTACCTGAAAAGAAGTCTTGCTTGTAGGAAGACACAGAGCCTGGGATTTAACTCCATTTCTGAATCGAAACACACAGCATACTTCTCATCTATCGATCATACTCTGCTTTAGAGCAAGAAGCATGCTCTTGCTTTCTAGAGTCTCTAATACAGCAGGAAATCTGAGTGTGCCCAGAACAAAAGAACGGTGTTTCCTACACATACGGACCATATGTAGTCCAAATCTGCTTCTGAAACTGATACAAAGCACTGACCCTCTAACATCCAATGCTTGTCAGTTAAGATGAGAAACGTGTGATCTTCGTGAACGATGTAGTTCGTTTGAGCAGAAAAGTGACTGCCCTTACCTGAAACGAAGTCTTGCTTGTAGGAAGACTCAGAGCCTGGGATTTAACTCCATTTCTGAAGTGAAATACACAACAGTGTAATCATCCATTGATCACACTCTGCTTTAGAACAAGAACCATGCTCTTGCTTTCTAGAGTCTCTAAGACAGCAGGAAACGTGTGTGTGCTGAGAACAAAAGAAGTGTTTCCTACACATACGGACCATATCTAGTTCAACTCTGCTTCTGAAACTGATACAAAGCACTGGTCCTCTAACATACAATGCTTGTCTGTTAAGATGAGAAACGTGTGAGCTTTGTGAATGATGTAGTTCCTTTGAACTGAATAGTGACTGCCCTTACATGAAACGAAGTCTTGCTTGTAGTAAGACACAGAGCCTGGGATTTAACTCCATTTCTGAAGGGAAACACACCGCATTTTTCTCATCCATGGATCACACTCTGGTTTAGAGCGAGAAGCACGCTCTTGCTTTTAGAGTCTCTAATATAGAAGGTAATCTGAGTGTGCCCAGAACAAAGGAATGGTGTTTCCTACACATACAGACCATATGTAGTCCAAATGTGCTTCTGAAACTGATACAAAGCACTGGCCCTCTAACATCCAATGCTTGTCAGTTAAGATGAGAAACGTGTGATCTTCGTGAACGATGTAGTTCTTTTGAGCAGAAAAGTGACTGCCCTTACCTGAATCGAAGACTTGCTTGTAGGAAGACTCAGATACTGGGATTTAACTCCATTTCTGAAGTGAAACACACAGCAGTGTTCTCATCCATTGATCACACTCTGCTTTGGAGTGAGAAGCACGCTCTTGCTTTCTAAGACTCTAATACAGCAGGTAATCTGAGTGTGCTGAGAACAAAAGAACGCTGTTTTCTACAAATACGGACATTATATAGTCCAACTCTCCTTCTGAAACTGACACAAAGCACTGGTCCTCTAAAATCCAATGCTTGTCTGTTAAGATGAGAAACGTGTGAGCTTCGTGAACGATGTAGTTCCTTTCAGCTGAAAAGTGACTGCCCTTACCTGAAAAGAAGTCTTGCTTGTAGGAAGACACAGAGCCTGGGATTTAACTCTATTTCTGAAGTGAAATACACAGCAGTGTAATCATCCTTTGATCACACTCTGCTTTAGAACAAGAACCACGCTCTTGCTTTCTAGAGTCTCTAAGACAGCAGGAAACGTGTATGTGCTGAGAACAAAAGAACTGTGTTTCCTACACATACGGACCATATCTAGTTCAACTCTGCTTCTGAACCTGATACAAAGCACTGGTCCTCTAACATACAATGCTTGTCTGTTAAGATGAGAAACGTGTGAGCTTCGTGAACGATGTAGTTCGTTTGAGCTGAAAAGTGACTGCCCTTACCTGAAAAGAAGTCTTGCTTGTAGAAAGACACAGAGCCTGGGATTTAACTCCATTTCTGAAAGGAAACACACAGCATACTTCTCATCTATGGATCACACTCTGCTTTAGAGCAAGAAGCATGCTCTTGCTTTCTAGAGTCTCTAATACAGCAGGTAATCTGAGTGTGCCCAGAACAAAAGAACGGTGTTTCCTACACATACGGACCATATGTAGTACAAATCTGCTTCTGAAACTGATACAATGCACTGGTCCTCTAACATCCAATGCTTGTCAGTTAAGATGAGAAACGTGTGATCTTCGTGAACGATGTAGTTCTTTTGAGCAGAAAAGTGACTGCCCTTACCTGAATCGAAGACTTGCTTGTAGGAAGACTCAGATACTGGGATTTAACTCCATTTCTGAAGTGAAACACACAGCAGTGTTCTCATCCATTGATTACACTCTGCTTTGGAGTGAGAAGCACGCTCTTGCTTTCTAAGTTTCTAATACAGCAGGTAATCTGAGTGTCCTGAGAACAAAAGAACGCTGTTTTCTACAAATACGGACATTATATAGTCCAACTCTGCTTCTGAAACTGACACAAAGCACTGGTCCTCTAAAATCCAATGCTTGTCTGTTAAAATGAGAAACGTGTGAGCTTCGTGAACGATGTAGTTCCTTTTAGCTGAAAAGTGACTGCCCTTACCTGAAATGAAGTCTTGCTTGTAGGAAGACTCAGAGCCTGGGATTTAACTCAATTTCTGAAGGGAAACACACAGCATAATTCTCATCCATGGATCAAACTCTGGTTAACAGCAAGAAGCACGCTCTTGCTTTCTAGAGTTCTAATACAGCAGGAAATCTGAGTGTGTCCAGAACAAAAGAACGGTGTTTCCTACACATACGGACCATATGTAGTACAAATCTGCTTCTGAAACTGATACAATGCACTGGTCCTCTAACATCCAATACTTGTCAGTTAAGATGAGAAACGTGTGATCTTCGTAAACGATGTAGTTCGTTTGAGCAGAAAAGTGACTGCCCTTACCTGAAACGAATTCTTGGTTGTAGGAAGACACAGAGATTGGGATTTAACTCCATTTCTGAAGGGAAACACACAGCATAGTTCTCATCAATGGATCACACTCTGCTTTAGAGCAAGAAGCACGCTCTTGCTTTCTGGAGTCTCTAAGACACCAGGAAATGTGAGTGTGCTGAAACAAAAGAACGGTGTTTCCTACACATACGGACCATATCTAGTCCAACTCTGCTTCTGAAACTGATACAAAGCACTGGTCCTCTAACATCCAATGCTTGTCTGTTAACAAGAGAAATGTGTGAGCTCAGTGAACGATGTAGTTCATTTGAGCTGAATAGTGACTGCCGTTACCTGAAACGAAGTCTTGCTTGTAGGAAGACACAGAGATTGGGATTTAACTCCATTTCTGAAGGGAAACACACAGCATAGTTCTCATCCATGGATCACACTCTTCTTTAGAGCGAGAAGCACGCTCTTGCTTTCTGGAGTCTCTAACACAGCAGGAAACCTGAGTGTGCTGAGAACTAAAGAACGGTGTTTCCTACACGTATGGACCATATCTAGTCCAACTCTCATTCTGAAACTGATACAAAGCACTGACCCGCTAACATCCAATGCTTGCCAGTTAAGATGAGAAACGTGTGAGCTTCGTGAACGATGTATTTCGTTTGAGCAGAAAAGAGACTGCCCTTACCAAAATCGAAGTCTTGCTTGTAGGAAGACTCAGAGCCTGGGATTTAACTCCATTTCTGAAGTGAAACAAACAGCAGTGTAATCATCCATTGATCACACTCTGCTTTAGAACAAGAACCACGCTCTTGCTTTCTAGAGTCTCTAAGACAGCAGGAAACGTGTGTGTGCTGAGAACAAAAGAACTGTGTTTCCTACACATACACACCATATCTAGTTCAACTCTTCTTCTGAAACTGATACAAAGCACTGGTCTTCTAACATCCAATGCTTGTCTGTTAAGATGAGAAACGTGTGAGCTTCGTGAACGATGTAGTTCGTTTGAGCTGAAAAGTGACTGCCCTTACCTGAAAAGAAGTCTTGCTTGTAGGAAGACACAGAGCCTGGGATTTAACTCCATTTCTGAATGGAAACACACAGCATACTTCTCATCTATGGATCACACTCTGCTTTAGAGCAAGAAGCACACTCTTGCTTTCTAGAGTCTATAATACAGCAGGTAATCTGAGTGTGCACAGAACAAAAGAACGGTGTTTCCTACACATACGGACCATATGTAGTCCAAATCTGCTTCTGAAACTGATACAAAGCACTGACCCTCTAACATCCAATGCTTGTCAGTTAAGATGAGAAACGTGTGATCTTCGTGAACGATGTAGTTCGTTTGAGCAGAAAAGTGACTGCCCTTATCTGAATCGAAGTCTTGTGTGTAGGAAGACTCAGAGCCTGGGATTTAACTCCATTTCTGAAGGGAAACACACAGCAGTGTAGTCATCCTTTGATCACACTCTGCTTTAGAACAAGAAGCACGCTCTTGCTTTCTGGATTCTCTAACAGAACAGGAAACGTGAGTGTGCTGAGAACAAAAGAACGGTGTTTCCTACATATACGGACCACATCTAGTCCAACTCTTCTTCTGAAACTGATACAAAGCACTGGTCCTCTAACATCCAATGCTTGTCAGTTAAGATGGGAAACGTGTGAGCTTCATGAACGATGTAGTTCGTTTGAGCAGAAAAGTGAATGCCCTTACCTTAAACGAATTCTTGCTTGTAGGAAGACACAGAGCCTGGGATTTAACTCCATTTCTGAAGTGAAACACACAGCAGTGTTACATCCATTGATCATACTCTGCTTTAGAACAAGAAGCATGCTCTTGCTTTCTAGAGTCTCTAAGACAGCAGGAAACGTGATTTTGCTGAGAACAAAAGAACGGTGTTTCCTACACATAAGGACCATATCTAGTCCAACTCTCCTTCTTAAATTGAGACAAAGCACTGGTCCTCTAACATCCTATGCTTGTCAGTTAAGATGAGAAATGTGTGAGCTTTGTGAATGATGTAGTTCCTTTGAACTGAAAAGTGACTGCCCTTACCTGAAACGAAGTCTTGCTTGTAGTAAGACACAGAGCCTGGGATTTAACTCCATTCCTGAAGGGAAACACACCGCATTTTTCTCATCCATGGATCACACTCTGCTTTAGAGCGAGAAGCACGCTCTTGCTTTTAGAGTCTCTAATAAAGCAGGTAATCTGAGTGTGCCCAGAACAAAGGAACGGTGTTTCCTCCACATACAGACCATATGTAGTCCAAATCTGCTTCTGAAACTGATACAAAGCACTGACCCTCTAACATCCAATGCTTGTCAGTTAAGATGAGAAACGTGTGATCTTCGTGAACTATGTAGTTCGTTTGAGCAGAAAATTGACTGCCCTTACCTGAATCGAAGTCTTGCTTGTAGGAAGACTCAGATACTGGGATTTAACTCCATTTCTGAAGTGAAACACACAGCAGTGTTCTCATCCATTGATCACACTCTGCTTTGGAGTGAGAAGCATGCTCTTGCTTTCTAAGTCTCTAATACAGCAGGTAATCTGAGTGTGCCCAGAACAAAAGAACGGTGTTTCCTACACATACGGACCATATGTAGTCCAAATCTGCTTCTGAAACTGATACAAAGCACTGACCCTCTAACATCCAATGCTTGTCAGTTAAGATGAGAAACGTGTGATCTTCGTGAATGATGTAGTTCGTTTGAGCAGAAAAGTGACTGCCCTTATCTGAATCAAGTCTTGCGTGTAGGAAGACTCAGAGCCTGGGATTTAACTCCATTTCTGTAGTGAAACACACAGCAGTGTAGTCATCCTTTGATCACACTCTGCTTTAGAACAAGAAGCACGCTCTTGCTTTCTGGAGTCTCTAACAGAGCAGGAAACGTGAGTGTGCTGAGAACAAAAGAACGGTGTTTCCTACATATACGGACCACATCTAGTCCAACTCTTCTTCTGAAACTGATACAAAGCACTGGTCCTCTAACATCCAATGCTTGTCAGTTAAGATGGGAAACGTGTGAGCTTCATGAACGATGTAGTTCGTTTGAGCAGAAAAGTGAATGCCCTTACCTTAAACGAATTCTTGCTTGTAGGAAGACACAGAGCCTGGGATTTAACTCCATTTCTGAAGGGAAACCCACAGCATAGTTCTCATCTATGGATCACACTCTGCTTTAGAGCGAGAAGCACGCTCTTGCTTTCTAGAGTCTCTAAGGCAGCAGGAAACGTGAGTGTGCTGAGAACAAAAGAACGGTGTTTCCTACACATACGGACCATATCTAGTCCAACTCTGCTTCTGAAACTGATACAAAGCACTGGTCCTCTAACATCCTATGCTTGTCAGTTAAGATGAGAAACGTGTGAGCTTTGTGAATGATGTAGTTCCTTTGAACTGAAAAGTGACTGCCCTTACCTGAAACGAAGTCTTGCTTGTAGTAATACACAGAGCCTGGGATTTAACTCCATTTCTGAAGGGAAACACACAGCATTTTTCTCATCCATGGATCACACTCTGCTTTAGAGCGAGAAGCACGCTCTTGCTTTTAGAGTCTCTAATATAGCAGGTAATCTGAGTGTGCTGAGAACAAAAGACCGGTGTTTCCTACATATACGGACCATATCTATTCCAACTCTTCTTCTGTAACTGATACAAAGCACTGATCCTCTAACATCCAATGCTTGTCATTTAAGATGGAAAACGTGTGAGCTTCATGAACGATGTAGTTCCTTTGAGCAGAAAAGTGAATGCCCTTACCTTAAACGAAGTCTTGCTTGTAGGAAGACACAGAGCCTGGGATTTAACTCCATATCTGAAGTGAAACACACAGCAGTATTACATCCATTGATCATACTCTGCTTTAGAACAAGAAGCATGCTCTTGCTTTCTAGAGTCTCTAAGACAGCAGGAAACGTGAGTGTGCTCAGAACAAAAGAACGGTGTTTCCTACACATACGGACCATATCTAGTCCAACTCTCCTTCTTAAACTGAGAAAAAGCACTGGTCCTCTAACATCCAATGCTTGTCTGTTAAGATGAGAAAGGTGTGAGCTCCGTGAACGATGTAGTTCGTTTGAGCTGAAAAGTGACTGCCCTTACCTGAAACGAAATCTTGCTTGTAGGAAGACACAGAGACTGGGCTTTAACTCCATTTATGAAGGGAAACACACAGCATAGTTTTCATCCATGGATCACACTCTGCTTTAGAGCGAGAAGCACGCTCTTGCTTTCTAAAGTCTCTAAGACAGCAGGAAACGTGAGTGTGCTGAGAACAAAAGAACGGTGTTTCCTACACATACGGACCATATCTAGTCCAACTCTGGTCTCTGAAACTGATAGAAAGCACTGGTCCTCTAACATCCTATGCTTGTCAGTTAAGATGAGAAACGTGTGAGCTTTGTGAATGATGTAGTTCCTTTGAACTGAAAAGTGACTGCCCTTACCTGAAACGAAGTCTTGCTTGTATTAAGACACATAGCCTGGGATTTACCTCCATTTCTGAAGGGAAACACACAGCATTTTTGTCATCCATGGATCACACTCTGCTTTAGAGCGAGAAGCACGCTCTTGCATTTAGAGTCTCTAATATAGCAGGTAATCTGAGTCTGCCCAGAAGAAAGGAACGGTGTTTCCTACACATACGGACCATATCTTGTCCAAGTCTCCTTCTTAAACTGATACAATGCACTGGTCCTCTAACATTCAATGCTTGTCAGTTAAGATGAGAAACGTGTGATCTTCGTGAACAATGTAGTTCGTTTGAGCAGAAAAGTGACTGCCCTTACCTGAAACGAAGTCTTGCTTGTAGGAAGACTCAGAGCCTGGGATTTAACTCCATTTCTGAAATGAAACACACAGCAGTGTTCTCATCCATTGATCTCACTCTGATTTAGAACAAGATGCACGCTCTTGCTTTCTAGAGTCTGTAAGACAGCAGGAAATGTGAATGCGCTGAGAACAAAGAACGGTGTTTCCTACATATACGCACCATATCTACTCCAACTCTCCTGCTTAAACTGAGACAAAGCACTGGTTCTCTAACATCCAATGCTTGTCTGTTAAGAAAAGAAATGTGTGAGCTCAGTGAACGGTGTAGTTCGTTTGAGCTGAAAAGTGACTGCCGTTACCTGAAACGAAGTATTGCTTGTAGGAAGACACAGAGATTGGGATTTAACTCCATTTCTGAAGGGAAACACACAGCATAGTTCTCATCCATGGATCACACTCTGCTATAGAGCGAGAAGCACGCTCTTGCTTTCTGGAATCTCTAACAAAGCAGGAAACGTGAGTGTGCTGAGAACAAAAGAACGGTGTTTCCTACACATACGGAACATATGTAGTCAAACACTGCTTCTGAAACTGATACAAAGCACTGGTCCTCTAACATCCAATGCTTGTCTGTTAAGATGAGAAACGTGTGATCTTCGTGAACGATGTAGTTCGTTTGAGCAGAAAAGTGACTGCCCTTACCTGAAACGAAGTCTTGCTTGTAGGAAGACACAGAGCCTGGGATTTAACTCCATTTCTGAAGGGAAACACACAGCATTTTTGTCATCCATGGATCACACTCTGCTTTAGAGCGAGAAGCATGCTCTTGCATTTAGAGTCTCCAATATAGCAGGTAATCTGAGTGTGCCCAGAACAAAGGAACGGTGTTTCCTACACATACAGACCATATGTAGTCCAAATCTGCTTCTGAATCTGATACAAAGCACTGACCCTCTAACATCCAATGCTTGTCAGTTAAGATGAGAAACGTGTGAGCTTCGTGAACGATGTAGTTCGTTTGAGCAGAAAAGTGACTGCCCTTTCCTGAAACGAAGTCTTGCTTGTAGGAAGTCTCAGAGCTTGGGATTGAACTCCATTTCTGAAGTGAAACACACAGCAGTGTAATCATCCATTGATCACACTCTGCTTTAGAACAAGAAGCACGCTCTTGCTTTCTAGAGTCTCTAAGGCAGCAGGAAACGTGAGTGTGCTGAGAACAAAAGAACGGTGTTTCCTACACATACGGACCATATCTAGTTCAATTCTGCTTCTGAAACTGATACAAAGCACTGACCCGCTAACATCCAATGCTTGCCAGTTAAGATGAGAAACGTGTGAGCTTTGTGAACAATGTAGTTCGTTTAAGCAGAAAAGAGACTGCCCTTACCTGAATCGAAGTCTTGCTTGTAGGAAGACTCAGAGCCTGGGATTTAACTCCATTTCTGAAGTGAATCACACAGCAGTGTAATCATCCATTGATCACACTCTGCTTTAGAACAAGAACCACGCTCTTGCTTTCTAGAGTCTCTAAGACAGCAGGAAACGTGTGTGTGCTGAGAACAAAAGATCGGTGTTTCCTATACATACGGACCATATCTAGTCCAACTCTGCTTCTGAAACTGATACAAAGCACTGACCCTCTAACATCCAATGCTTGTCAGTTAAGATGAGAAACGTGTGATCTTCGTGAACGATGTAGTTCGTTTGAGCAGAAAAGTGACTGCCCTTACCTGAAACGAAGTCTTGCTTGTAGGAAGACACAGAGCCTGGGATTTAACTCCATTTCTGAAGGGAAACACACAGCATTTTTGTCATCCATGGATCACACTCTGCTTTAGAGCGAGAAGCACGCTCTTGCATTTAGAGTCTCTAATATAGCAGGTAATCTGAGTGTGCCCAGAACAAAGGAATGGTGTTTCCTACACATACGGACCATATCTTGTCCAACTCTCCTTCTTAAACTGATACAAAGCACTGGTCCTCTAACATCCAATGCTTGTCTGTTAACAAGAGAAACGTGTGAGCTCAGTGAACGATGTAGTTCGTTTGAGCTGAATAGTGACTGCCGTTACCTGAAACGAAGTCTTGCTTGTAGTAAGACACAGAGCCTGGGATTTAACTCCATTTCTGAAGTGAAACACACAGCAGTGTAATCATCCATTGATCACACTCTGCTTTAGAACAAGAAGCACGCTCTTGCTTTCTAGAGTCTCTAAGGCAGCAGGAAACGTGAGTGTGCTGAGAACAAAAGAACGCTGTTTCCTACATATACGGACATTATATAGTCCAACTCTGCTTCTGAAACTGACACAAAGCACTGGTCCTCTAAAATCCAATGCTTGTCTGTTAAGAAGAGAAACGTGTGAGCTTCGTGAACGATGTAGTTCCTTTCAGCTGAAAAGTGACTGCCCTTACCTGAAAAGAAGTCTTGCTTGTAGGAAGATTCAGAGCCTGGGATTTCACTCCATTTCTGAAGTGAAATACACAGCAGTGTAACCATCCATTGATCACACTCTGCTTTAGAACAAGAACCACGCTCTTGCTTTCTAGAGCCTCTACGACAGCAGGAAACGTGTGTGTGCTGAGAACAAAAGAACTGTGTTTCCTACACATACGGACCATATCTAGTTCAACTCTGCTTCTGAAACTGATACAAAGCACTAGTCCTCTAACATACAATGCTTGTCTGTTAAGATGAGAAACGTGTGAGCTTCGTGAACGATGTAGTTCGTTTGAGCTGAAAAGTGACTGCTCTTACCTGAAACGAAGTCTTGCTTGTAGGAAGACACAGAGCCTGGGATTGAACTCCATTTCTGAATGGAAACACACAGCATACTTCTCATCTATGGATCACACTCTGCTTTAGAGCAAGAAGCATGCTATTGCTTTCTAGAGTCTCTAATACAGCAGGTAATCTGAGTGTGCCCAGAACAAAAGAACGGTGTTTCCTACACATATGGACCAAATGTAGTCCAAATCTGCTTCTGAAACTGATACAAAGCACTGACCCTCTAACATCCAATGCTTGTCAGTTAAGATGAGAAACGTGTGATCTTCCTGAACGATGTAGTTCGTTTGAGCAGAAAAGTGAATGCCCTTACCTTAAATGAATTCTTGCTTGTAGGAAGACACAGAGCCTGGGATTTAAATCCATATCTGAAGTGAAACACACAGCAGTGTTACATCCATTGATCATACTCTGCTTTAGAAGAAGAAGCATGCTCTTGCTTTCTAGAGTCTCTAAGACAGCAGGAAACGTGAGTGTGCTGAGAACAAAAGAACGCTGTTTCCTACAAATACGGACATTATATAGTCCAACTCTGCTTCTGAAACTGACAAAAAGCACTGGTCCTCTAAAATCCAATGCTTGTCTGTTAAGATGAGAAACATGTGAGCTTCGTGAACGATGTAGTTCCTTTCAGCTGAAAAGTGACTGCCCTTACCTGTAACAAAGTCTTTCTTGTAGTAAGAAACAGAGCCTGGGATTTAACTCCATCTCTGAAGGGAAACACACAGCAGAGTTCTCTTCCATGGATCACACTCTGCTTTAGAGCGAGAAGCACGCTCTTGCTTTCTAGAGTCTCTAATACAGCAGGTAATCTGAGTGTGCCCAGAACAAAAGAACAGTGTTTCCTACACATACGGAAAATATGTAGTCCAAATCTGCTTCTGAAACTGATACAATGCACTGGTCCTCTAACATTCAATGCTTGTCAGTTAAGTTGAGAAACGTGTGATCTTCGTGAACAATGTAGTTCGTTTGAGCAGAAAAGTGACTGCCCTTACCTGAAACGAAGTCTTGCTTGTAGGAAGACTCAGAGCCTGGGATTTAACTCCATTTCTGAAATGAAACACACAGCAGTGTTCTCATCCATTGATCTCACTCTGATTTAGAACAAGATGAACGCTCTTGCTTTCTAGAGTCTGTAAGACAGCAGGAAATGTGAATGCGCTGAGAACAAAAGAACGGTGTTTCCTACATATACGCACCATATCTACTCCAACTCTCCTGCTTAAACTGAGACAAAGCACTGGTTCTCTAACATCCAATGCTTGTCTGTTAAGAAAAGAAATGTGTGAGCTCAGTGAACGGTGTAGTTCGTTTGAGCTGAAAAGTGACTGCCGTTACCTGAAACGAAGTATTGCTTGTAGGAAGACACAGAGATTGGGATTTAACTCCATTTCTGAAGGGAAACACACAGCATAGTTCTCATCCATGGATCACACTCTGCTATAGAGCGAGAAGCACGCTCTTGCTTTCTGGAATCTCTAACAAAGCAGGAAACGTGAGTGTGCTGAGAACAAAAGAACGGTGTTTCCTACACATACAGAACATATGTAGTCAAACACTGCTTCTGAAACTGATACAAAGCACTGGTCCTCTAACATCCAATGCTTGTCTGTTAAGATGAGAAACGTGTGATCTTTGTGAACGATGTAGTTCGTTTGAGCAGAAAAGTGACTGCCCTTACCTGAAACGAAGTCTTGCTTGTAGGAAGACACAGAGCCTGGGATTTAACTCCATTTCTGAAGGGAAACACACAGCATTTTTGTCATCCATGGATCACACTCTGCTTTAGAGCGAGAAGCACGCTCTTGCATTTAGAGTCTCCAATATAGCAGGTAATCTGAGTGTGCCCAGAACAAAGGAACGGTGTTTCCTACACATACAGACCATATGTAGTCCAAATCTGCTTCTGAATCTGATACAAAGCACTGACCCTCTAACATCCAATGCTTGTCAGTTAAGATGAGAAACGTGTGAGCTTCGTGAACGATGTAGTTCGTTTGAGCAGAAAAGTGACTGCCCTTTCCTGAAACGAAGTCTTGCTTGTAGGAAGACTCAGAGCTTGGGATTGAACTCCATTTCTGAAGTGAAACACACAGCAGTGTAATCATCCATTGATCACACTCTGCTTTAGAACAAGAAGCACACTCTTGCTTTCTAGAGTCTCTAAGGCAGCAGGAAACGTGAGTGTGCTGAGAACAAAAGAACGGTGTTTCCTACACATACGGACCATATCTAGTTCAATTCTGCTTCTGAAACTGATACAAAGCACTGACCCGCTAACATCCAATGCTTGCCAGTTAAGATGAGAAACGTGTGAGCTTTGTGAACAATGTAGTTCGTTTAAGCAGAAAAGAGACTGCCCTTACCTGAATCGAAGTCTTGCTTGTAGGAAGACTCAGAGCCTGGGATTTAACTCCATTTCTGAAGTGAATCACACAGCAGTGTAATCATCCATTGATCACACTCTGCTTTAGAACAAGAACCACGCTCTTGCTTTCTAGAGTCTCTAAGACAGCAGGAAACGTGTGTGTGCTGAGAACAAAAGAACTGTGTTTCCTACACATACGGACCATATCTAATTCAACTCTGCTTCTGAAACTGATACAAAGCACTGGTCTTCTAACATCCAATGCTTGTCTGTTAAGATGAGAAACGTGTGAGCTTCGTTTTCAATGTAGTTCGTTTGAGCTGAAAAGTGACTGCCCTTACCTGAAAAGAAGTCTTGCTTGTAGGAAGACACAGAGCCTGGGATTTAACTCCATTTCTGAATGGAAACACACAGCATACTTCTCATTTATGGATCACACTCTGCTTTAGAGCAAGAAGGATGCTCTTGCTTTCTAGAGACTCTAATACAGCAGGTAATCTGAGTGTGCCCAGAACAAAAAAACGGTGTTTCCTACACATACGGACCATATGTAGTCCAAATCTGCTTCTGAAACTGATACAAAGCACTGACCCTCTAACATCCAATGCTTGTCAGTTAAGATGAGAAACGTGTGATCTTCGTGAATGATGTAGTTCGTTTGAGAAGAAAAGTGACTGCCCTTATCTGAATCGAAGTCTTGCGTGTAGGAAGACACAGAGCCTGGGATTTAACTCCATTTCTGTAGTGAAACACACAGCAGTGTAGTCATCCTTTGATCACACTCTGCTTTAGAACAAGAAGCACGCTCTTGCTTTCTGGATTCTCTAACAGAGCAGGAAACGTGAGTGTGCTGAGAACAAAAGAACGGTGTTTCCTACATATACAGACCACATCTAGTCCAACTCTTCTTCTGAAACTGATACAAAGCACTTGTCCTCTAACGTCCAATGCTTCTCAGTTGAGATGGGAAACGTGTGAGCGTCATGAACGATGTAGTTCGTTTGAGCAGAAAAGTGAATGCCCTTACCTTAAACGAATTCTTGCTTGTAGGAAGACACAGAGCCTGGGATTAAACTCCATTTCTGAAGTGAAACACACAGCAGTGTTACATCCATTGATCATACTCTGCTTTAGAACTAGAAGCATGCTCTTGCTTTCTAGAGTCTCTAAGACAGCAGGAAACGTGATTTTGCTGAGAACAAAAGAACGGTGTTTCCTACACATACGGACCATATCTAGTCCAACTCTCCTTCTTAAACTGAGACAAAGCGCTGGTCCTCTAACATCCAATGCTTGTCTGTTAAGATGAGAAACGTGTGAACTTCATGAACGATGTAGTTCGTTTGAGCAGAAAAGTGACTGTCCTTACCTGAAACGAAGTCTTGCTTGTAGGAAGACTCAGAGCCTGGGATTTAACTCCATTTCTGAAGGGAAACACACAGCATTTTTGTCATCCATGGATCACACTCTGCTTTAGAGCGAGATGCACGCTCTTGCATTTAGAGTCTCTAATATAGCAGGTAATCTGAGTGTGCCCAGAACAAAGGAACGGTGTTTCCTACACATACGGACCATATCTTGTCCAACTCTCCTTCTTAAACTGATACAAAGCACTGGTCCTCTAACATCCAATGCTTGTCTGTTAACAAGAGAAACGTGTGAGCTCAGTGAACGATGTAGTTCGTTTGAGCTGAATAGTGACTGCCGTTACCTGAAACGAAGTCTTGCTTGTAGTAAGACACAGAGCCTGGGATTTAACTCCATTTCTGAAGTGAAACACACAGCAGTGTAATCATCCATTGATCACACTCTGCTTTAGAACAAGAAGCATGCTCTTGCTTTCTAGAGTCTCTAAGGCAGCAGGAAACGTGAGTGTGCTGAGAACAAAAGAACGCTGTTTCCTACATATACGGACATTATATAGTCCAACTCTGCTTCTGAAACTGACACAAAGCACTGGTCCTCTAAAATCCAATGCTTGTCTGTTAAGAAGAGAAACGTGTGAGCTTCGTGAACGATGTAGTTCCTTTCAGCTGAAAAGTGACTGCCCTTACCTGAAAAGAAGTCTTGCTTGTAGGAAGATTCAGAGCCTGGGATTTCACTCCATTTCTGAAGTGAAATACACAGCAGTGTAATCATCCATTGATCACACTCTGCTTTAGAACAAGAACCACGCTCTTGCTTTCTAGAGCCTCTACGACAGCAGGAAACGTGTGTGTGCTGAGAACAAAAGAACTGTGTTTCCTACACATACGGGCCATATCTAGTTCAACTCTGCTTCTGAAACTGATACAAAGCACTGGTCCTCTAACATACAATGCTTGTCTGTTAAGATGAGAAACGTGTGAGCTTCGTGAACGATGTAGTTCGTTTGAGCTGAAAAGTGACTGCTCTTACCTGAAACGAAGTCTTGCTTGTAGGAAGACACAGAGCCTGGGATTGAACTCCATTTCTGAATGGAAACACACAGCATACTTCTCATCTATGGATCACACTCTGCTTTAGAGCAAGAAGCATGCTCTTGCTTTCTAGAGTCTCTAATACAGCAGGTAATCTGAGTGTGCCCAGAACAAAAGAACGGTGTTTCCTACACATATGGACCAAATGTAGTCCAAATCTGCTTCTGAAACTGATACAAAGCACTGACCCTCTAACATCCAATGCTTGTCAGTTAAGATGAGAAACGTGTGATCTTCCTGAACGATGTAGTTCGTTTGAGCAGAAAAGTGAATGCCCTTACCTTAAATGAATTCTTGCTTGTAGGAAGACACAGAGCCTGGGATTTAAATCCATATCTGAAGTGAAACACACAGCAGTGTTACATCCATTGATCATACTCTGCTTTAGAACAAGAAGCATGCTCTTGCTTTCTAGAGTCTCTAAGACAGCAGGAAACGTGAGTGTGCTGAGAACAAAAGAACGCTGTTTCCTACAAATACGGACATTATATAGTCCAACTCTGCTTCTGAAACTGACAAAAAGCACTGGTCCTCTAAAATCCAATGCTTGTCTGTTAAGATGAGAAACGTGTGAGCTTCGTGAACGATGTAGTTCCTTTCAGCTGAAAAGTGACTGCCCTTACCTGTAACAAAGTCTTTCTTATAGTAAGAAACAGAGCCTGGGATTTAACTCCATCTCTGAAGGGAAACACACAGCAGAGTTCTCTTCCATGGATCACACTCTGCTTTAGAGCGAGAAGCACGCTCTTGCTTTCTAGAGTCTCTAATACAGCAGGTAATCTGAGTGTGCCCAGAACAAAAGAACAGTGTTTCCTACACATACGGAAAATATGTAGTCCAAATCTGCTTCTGAAACTGATACAATGCACTGGTCCTCTAACATTCAATGCTTGTCAGTTAAGATGAGAAACGTGTGATCTTCGTGAACAATGTAGTTCGTTTGAGCAGAAAAGTGACTGCCCTTACCTGAAACGAAGTCTTGCTTGTAGGAAGACTCAGAGCCTGGGATTTAACTCCATTTCTGAAATGAAACACACAGCAGTGTTCTCATCCATTGATCTCACTCTGATTTAGAACAAGATGCACGCTCTTGCTTTCTAGAGTCTGTAAGACAGCAGGAAATGTGAATGCGCTGAGAACAAAAGAACGGTGTTTCCTACATATACGCACCATATCTACTCCAACTCTCCTGCTTAAACTGAGACAAAGCACTGGTTCTCTAACATCCAATGCTTGTCTGTTAAGAAAAGAAATGTGTGAGCTCAGTGAACGGTGTAGTTCGTTTGAGCTGAAAAGTGACTGCCGTTACCTGAAACGAAGTATTGCTTGTAGGAAGACACAGAGATTGGGATTTAACTCCATTTCTGAAGGGAAACACACAGCATAGTTCTCATCCATGGATCACACTCTGCTATAGAGCGAGAAGCACGCTCTTGCTTTCTGGAATCTCTAACAAAGCAGGAAACGTGAGTGTGCTGAGAACAAAAGAACGGTGTTTCCTACACATATGGAACATATGTAGTCAAACACTGCTTCTGAAACTGATACAAAGCACTGGTCCTCTAACATCCAATGCTTGTCTGTTAAGATGAGAAACGTGTGATCTTCGTGAACGATGTAGTTCGTTTGAGCAGAAAAGTGACTGCCCTTACCTGAAACGAAGTCTTGCTTGTAGGAAGACACAGAGCCTGGGATTTAACTCCATTTCTGAAGGGAAACACACAGCATTTTTGTCATCCATGGATCACACTCTGCTTTAGAGCGAGAAGCACGCTCTTGCATTTAGAGTCTCCAATATAGCAGGTAATCTGAGTGTGCCCAGAACAAAGGAACGGTGTTTCCTACACATACAGACCATATGTAGTCCAAATCTGCTTCTGAATCTGATACAAAGCACTGACCCTCTAACATCCAATGCTTGTCAGTTAAGATGAGAAACGTGTGAGCTTCGTGAACGATGTAGTTCGTTTGAGCAGAAAAGTGACTGCCCTTTCCTGAAACGAAGTCTTTCTTGTAGGAAGACTCAGAGCTTGGGATTGAACTCCATTTCTGAAGTGAAACACACAGCAGTGTAATCATCCATTGATCACACTCTGCTTTAGAACAAGAAGCACGCTCTTGCTTTCTAGAGTCTCTAAGGCAGCAGGAAACGTGAGTGTGCTGAGAACAAAAGAACGGTGTTTCCTACACATACGGACCATATCTAGTTCAATTCTGCTTCTGAAACTGATACAAAGCACTGACCCGCTAACATCCAATGCTTGCCAGTTAAGATGAGAAACGTGTGAGCTTTGTGAACAATGTAGTTCGTTTAAGCAGAAAAGAGACTGCCCTTACCTGAATCGAAGTCTTGCTTGTAGGAAGACTCAGAGCCTGGGATTTAACTCCATTTCTGAAGTGAATCACACAGCAGTGTAGTCATCCTTTGATCACACTCTGCTTTAGAACAAGAAGCACGCTCTTGCTTTCTGGATTCTCTAACAGAGCAGGAAACGTGAGTGTGCTGAGAACAAAAGAACGGTGTTTCCTACATATACAGACCACATCTAGTCCAACTCTTCTTCTGAAACTGATACAAAGCACTTGTCCTCTAACGTCCAATGCTTCTCAGTTGAGATGGGAAACGTGTGAGCGTCATGAACGATGTAGTTCGTTTGAGCAGAAAAGTGAATGCCCTTACCTTAAACGAATTCTTGCTTGTAGGAAGACACAGAGCCTGGGATTAAACTCCATTTCTGAAGTGAAACACACAGCAGTGTTACATCCATTGATCATACTCTGCTTTAGAACTAGAAGCATGCTCTTGCTTTCTAGAGTCTCTAAGACAGCAGGAAACGTGATTTTGCTGAGAACAAAAGAACGGTGTTTCCTACACATACGGACCATATCTAGTCCAACTCTCCTTCTTAAACTGAGACAAAGCGCTGGTCCTCTAACATCCAATGCTTGTCTGTTAAGATGAGAAACGTGTGAACTTCATGAACGATGTAGTTCGTTTGAGCAGAAAAGTGACTGCCCTTACCTGAAACGAAGTCTTGCTTGTAGGAAGACTCAGAGCCTGGGATTTAACTCCATTTCTGAAGTGAAACACACAGCAGTGTAATCATCCATTGATCACACTCTGCTTTAGAACAAGAAGCACGCTCTTGCTTTCTAGAGTCTCTAAGGCAGCAGGAAACGTGAGTGTGCTGAGAACAAAAGAACGCTGTTTCCTACAAATACGGACATTATATAGTCCAACTCTGCTTCTGAAACTGACAAAAAGCACTGGTCCTCTAAAATCCAATGCTTGTCTGTTAAGATGAGAAACGTGTGAGCTTCGTGAACGATGTAGTTCCTTTCAGCTGAAAAGTGACTGCCCTTACCTAAAAAGAAGTCTTGCTTGTAGGAAGACACAGAGCCTGGGATTTAACTCAATTTCTGAAGGGAAAACCACAGCATAGTTCTCACACTTGGATCACACTCTGCTTTACAGCAAGAAGCACGCTCTTGCTTTCTAGAGTCTTTAATACAGCAGGAAATCTGAGTGTGCCCAGAACAAAAGATCGGAGTTTCGAACACATACGGACCATATGTACTCCAACTCTTCTTCTGAAACTGATACAAAGCACTGGTCCTCTAACATCCAATGCTTCTCAGTTAAGATGGGAAACGTGTGATCTTCATGAACGATGTAGTTCGTTTGAGCAGAAAAGTGACTGCCCTTACCTTAAACGAAGTCTTGCATGTACGAAGACACAGAGTCTGGGATTTAACTCCGTTTCTGAAGGGAAACACACAGCATAGTTCTCATCCATGGATCACAATCTGCTTTAGAGCGAGAAGCACGCTCTTGCTTTCTAAAGTCTCTAAGACAGCAGGAAATGTGAGTGCGCAGAGAACAAAAGTATGGTGTTTCCTACACATACGGGCCATATCTAGTCCAACTCTGTTTCTGAAACTGACACAAAGCACTGGTCCTCTAACATCCAATGCTTGTCAGTTAAGATGAGAAACGTGTGAGCTTTGAGAATGATGTAGTTCCTTTGAACTGAAACGTGACTGCCCTTACCTGTAACAAAGTCTTTCTTGTAGTAAGAAACAGAGCCTGGGATTTAACTCCATCTCTGAAGGGAAACACACAGCAGAGTTCTCTTCCATGGATCACACTCTGCTTTAGAGCGAGAAGCACGCTCTTGCTTTCTAGAGTCTCTAATACAGCAGGTAATCTGAGTGTGCCCAGAACAAAAGAACAGTGTTTCCTACACATACGGAAAATATGTAGTCCAAATCTGCTTCTGAAACTGATACAATGCACTGGTCCTCTAACATTCAATGCTTGTCAGTTAAGATGAGAAACGTGTGATCTTCGTGAACAATATAGTTCGTTTGAGCAAAAAAGTGACTGCCCTTACCTGAAACGAAGTCTTGCTTGTAGGAAGACTCAGAGCCTGGGATTTAACTCCATTTCTGAAATGAAACACACAGCAGTGTTCTCATCCATTGATCTCACTCTGATTTAGAACAAGAAGCACGCTCTTGCTTTCTAGAGTCTGTAAGACAGCAGGAAATGTGAATGCGCTGAGAACAAAAGAACGGTGTTTCCTACATATACGCACCATATCTACTCCAACTCTCCTTCTTAAACTGAGACAAAGCACTGGTCCTCTAACATCCAAAGCTTGTCTGTTAAGAAAAGAAATGTGTGAGCTCAGTGAACGGTGTAGTTCGTTTGAGCTGAAAAGTGACTGCCGTTACCTGAAACGAAGTATTGCTTGTAGGAAGACACAGAGATTGGGATTTAACTACATTTCTGAAGGGAAACACACAGCATAGTTCTCATCCATGGATCACACTCTGCTATAGAGCGAGAAGCACGCTCTTGCTTTCTGGAATCTCTAACAAAGCAGGAAACGTGAGTGTGCTGAGAACAAAATAACGGTGTTTCCTACACATACGGACCATACGTAGTCAAACACTGCTTCTGAAACTGATACAAAGCACTGGTCCTCTAAGATCCAATGCTTGTCAGTTAAGATGAGAAACGTGTGATCTTCGTGAACGATGTAGTTGGTTTGAGGAGAAAAGTGACTGCCCTTACCTGAAACGAAGTCTTGCTTGTAGGAAGACACAGAGCCTGGGATTTAACTCCATCTCTGAAGGGAAACACACAGCATTTTTGTCATCCATGGATCACACTCTGCTTTAGAGCGAGAAGCACGCTCTTGCATTTAGAGTCTCCAATATAGCAGGTAATCTGAGTGTGCCCAGAACAAAGGAACGGTGTTTCCTACACATACAGACCATATGTAGTCCAAATCTGCTTCTGAATCTGATACAAAGCACTGACCCTCTAACATCCAATGCTTGTCAGTTAAGATGAGAAACGTGTGAGCTTCGTGAACGATGTAGTTCGTTTGAGCAGAAAAGTGACTGCCCTTTCCTGAAACGAAGTCTTGCTTGTAGGAAGACTCAGAGCTTGGGATTGAACTCCATTTCTGAAGTGAAACACACAGCAGTGTAATCATCCATTGATCACACTCTGCTTTAGAACAAGAAGCACGCTCTTGCTTTCTAGAGTCTCTAAGGCAGCAGGAAACGTGAGTGTGCTGAGAACAAAAGAACGGTGTTTCCTACACATACGGACCATATCTAGTTCAATTCTGCTTCTGAAACTGATACAAAGCACTGACCCGCTAACATCCAATGCTTGCCAGTTAAGATGAGAAACGTGTGAGCTTTGTGAACAATGTAGTTCGTTTAAGCAGAAAAGAGACTGCCCTTACCTGAATCGAAGTCTTGCTTGTAGGAAGACTCAGAGCCTGGGATTTAACTCCATTTCTGAAGTGAATCACACAGCAGTGTAATCATCCATTGATCACACTCTGCTTTAGAACAAGAACCACGCTCTTGCTTTCTAGAGTCTCTAAGACAGCAGGAAACGTGTGTGTGCTGAGAACAAAAGAACTGTGTTTCCTACACATACGGACCATATCTAATTCAACTCTGCTTCTGAAACTGATACAAAGCACTGGTCTTCTAACATCCAATGCTTGTCTGTTAAGATGAGAAACGTGTGAGCTTCGTTTTCAATGTAGTTCGTTTGAGCTGAAAAGTGACTGCCCTTACCTGAAAAGAAGTCTTGCTTGTAGGAAGACACAGAGCCTGGGATTTAACTCCATTTCTGAATGGAAACACACAGCATACTTCTCATTTATGGATCACACTCTGCTTTAGAGCAAGAAGGATGCTCTTGCTTTCTAGAGACTCTAATACAGCAGGTAATCTGAGTGTGCCCAGAACAAAAAAACGGTGTTTCCTACACATACGGACCATATGTAGTCCAAATCTGCTTCTGAAACTGATACAAAGCACTGACCCTCTAACATCCAATGCTTGTCAGTTAAGATGAGAAACGTGTGATCTTCGTGAATGATGTAGTTCGTTTGAGAAGAAAAGTGACTGCCCTTATCTGAATCGAAGTCTTGCGTGTAGGAAGACACAGAGCCTGGGATTTAACTCCATTTCTGTAGTGAAACACACAGCAGTGTAGTCATCCTTTGATCACACTCTGCTTTAGAACAAGAAGCACGCTCTTGCTTTCTGGATTCTCTAACAGAGCAGGAAACGTGAGTGTGCTGAGAACAAAAGAACGGTGTTTCCTACATATACAGACCACATCTAGTCCAACTCTTCTTCTGAAACTGATACAAAGCACTTGTCCTCTAACGTCCAATGCTTCTCAGTTGAGATGGGAAACGTGTGAGCGTCATGAACGATGTAGTTCGTTTGAGCAGAAAAGTGAATGCCCTTACCTTAAACGAATTCTTGCTTGTAGGAAGACACAGAGCCTGGGATTAAACTCCATTTCTGAAGTGAAACAAACAGCAGTGTTACATCCATTGATCATACTCTGCTTTAGAACTAGAAGCATGCTCTTGCTTTCTAGAGTCTCTAAGACAGCAGGAAACATGATTTTGCTGAGAACAAAAGAACGGTGTTTCCTACACATACGGACCATATCTAGTCCAACTCTCCTTCTTAAACTGAGACAAAGCGCTGGTCCTCTAACATCCAATGCTTGTCTGTTAAGATGAGAAACGTGTGAACTTCATGAACGATGTAGTTCGTTTGAGCAGAAAAGTGACTGCCCTTACCTGAAACGAAGTCTTGCTTGTAGGAAGACTCAGAGCCTGGGATTTAACTCCATTTCTGAAGTGAAACACACAGCAGTGTAATCATCCATTGATCACACTCTGCTTTAGAACAAGAAGCACGCTCTTGCTTTCTAGAGTCTCTAAGGCAGCAGGAAACGTGAGTGTGCTGAGAACAAAAGAACGCTGTTTCCTACAAATACGGACATTATATAGTCCAACTCTGCTTCTGAAACTGACAAAAAGCACTGGTCCTCTAAAATCCAATGCTTGTCTGTTAAGATGAGAAACGTGTGAGCTTCGTGAACGATGTAGTTCCTTTCAGCTGAAAAGTGACTGCCCTTACCTAAAAAGAAGTCTTGCTTGTAGGAAGACACAGAGCCTGGGATTTAACTCAATTTCTGAAGGGAAAACCACAGCATAGTTCTCACACTTGGATCACACTCTGCTTTACAGCAAGAAGCACGCTCTTGCTTTCTAGAGTCTTTAATACAGCAGGAAATCTGAGTGTGCCCAGAACAAAAGATCGGAGTTTCGAACACATACGGACCATATGTACTCCAACTCTTCTTCTGAAACTGATACAAAGCACTGGTCCTCTAACATCCAATGCTTCTCAGTTAAGATGGGAAACGTGTGATCTTCATGAACGATGTAGTTCGTTTGAGCAGAAAAGTGACTGCCCTTACCTTAAACGAAGTCTTGCATGTACGAAGACACAGAGTCTGGGATTTAACTCCGTTTCTGAAGGGAAACACACAGCATAGTTCTCATCCATGGATCACAATCTGCTTTAGAGCGAGAAGCACGCTCTTGCTTTCTAAAGTCTCTAAGACAGCAGGAAATGTGAGTGCGCAGAGAACAAAAGTATGGTGTTTCCTACACATACGGGCCATATCTAGTCCAACTCTGTTTCTGAAACTGACACAAAGCACTGGTCCTCTAACATCCAATGCTTGTCAGTTAAGATGAGAAACGTGTGAGCTTTGAGAATGATGTAGTTCCTTTGAACTGAAACGTGACTGCCCTTACCTGTAACAAAGTCTTTCTTGTAGTAAGAAACAGAGCCTGGGATTTAACTCCATCTCTGAAGGGAAACACACAGCAGAGTTCTCTTCCATGGATCACACTCTGCTTTAGAGCGAGAAGCACGCTCTTGCTTTCTAGAGTCTCTAATACAGCAGGTAATCTGAGTGTGCCCAGAACAAAAGAACAGTGTTTCCTACACATACGGAAAATATGTAGTCCAAATCTGCTTCTGAAACTGATACAATGCACTGGTCCTCTAACATTCAATGCTTGTCAGTTAAGATGAGAAACGTGTGATCTTCGTGAACAATATAGTTCGTTTGAGCAAAAAAGTGACTGCCCTTACCTGAAACGAAGTCTTGCTTGTAGGAAGACTCAGAGCCTGGGATTTAACTCCATTTCTGAAATGAAACACACAGCAGTGTTCTCATCCATTGATCTCACTCTGATTTAGAACAAGAAGCACGCTCTTGCTTTCTAGAGTCTGTAAGACAGCAGGAAATGTGAATGCGCTGAGAACAAAAGAACGGTGTTTCCTACATATACGCACCATATCTACTCCAACTCTCCTTCTTAAACTGAGACAAAGCACTGGTCCTCTAACATCCAAAGCTTGTCTGTTAAGAAAAGAAATGTGTGAGCTCAGTGAACGGTGTAGTTCGTTTGAGCTGAAAAGTGACTGCCGTTACCTGAAACGAAGTATTGCTTGTAGGAAGACACAGAGATTGGGATTTAACTACATTTCTGAAGGGAAACACACAGCATAGTTCTCATCCATGGATCACACTCTGCTATAGAGCGAGAAGCACGCTCTTGCTTTCTGGAATCTCTAACAAAGCAGGAAACGTGAGTGTGCTGAGAACAAAATAACGGTGTTTCCTACACATACGGACCATACGTAGTCAAACACTGCTTCTGAAACTGATACAAAGCACTGGTCCTCTAAGATCCAATGCTTGTCAGTTAAGATGAGAAACGTGTGATCTTCGTGAACGATGTAGTTGGTTTGAGGAGAAAAGTGACTGCCCTTACCTGAAACGAAGTCTTGCTTGTAGGAAGACACAGAGCCTGGGATTTAACTCCATCTCTGAAGGGAAACACACAGCATTTTTGTCATCCATGGATCACACTCTGCTTTAGAGCGAGAAGCACGCTCTTGCATTTAGAGTCTCCAATATAGCAGGTAATCTGAGTGTGCCCAGAACAAAGGAACGGTGTTTCCTACACATACAGACCATATGTAGTCCAAATCTGCTTCTGAATCTGATACAAAGCACTGACCCTCTAACATCCAATGCTTGTCAGTTAAGATGAGAAACGTGTGAGCTTCGTGAACGATGTAGTTCGTTTGAGCAGAAAAGTGACTGCCCTTTCCTGAAACGAAGTCTTGCTTGTAGGAAGACTCAGAGCTTGGGATTGAACTCCATTTCTGAAGTGAAACACACAGCAGTGTAATCATCCATTGATCACACTCTGCTTTAGAACAAGAAGCACGCTCTTGCTTTCTAGAGTCTCTAAGGCAGCAGGAAACGTGAGTGTGCTGAGAACAAAAGAACGGTGTTTCCTACACATACGGACCATATCTAGTTCAATTCTGCTTCTGAAACTGATACAAAGCACTGACCCGCTAACATCCAATGCTTGCCAGTTAAGATGAGAAACGTGTGAGCTTTGTGAACAATGTAGTTCGTTTAAGCAGAAAAGAGACTGCCCTTACCTGAATCGAAGTCTTGCTTGTAGGAAGACTCAGAGCCTGGGATTTAACTCCATTTCTGAAGTGAATCACACAGCAGTGTAATCATCCATTGATCACACTCTGCTTTAGAACAAGAACCACGCACTTGCTTTCTAGAGTCTCTAAGACAGCAGGAAACGTGTGTGTGCTGAGAACAAAAGAACTGTGTTTCCTACACATACGGACCATATCTAATTCAACTCTGCTTCTGAAACTGATACAAAGCACTGGTCTTCTAACATCCAATGCTTGTCTGTTAAGATGAGAAACGTGTGAGCTTCGTTTTCAATGTAGTTCGTTTGAGCTGAAAAGTGACTGCCCTTACCTGAAAAGAAGTCTTGCTTGTAGGAAGACACAGAGCCTGGGATTTAACTCCATTTCTGAATGGAAACACACAGCATACTTCTCATTTATGGATCACACTCTGCTTTAGAGCAAGAAGGATGCTCTTGCTTTCTAGAGACTCTAATACAGCAGGTAATCTGAGTGTGACCAGAACAAAAAAACGGTGTTTCCTACACATACGGACCATATGTAGTCCAAATCTGCTTCTGAAACTGATACAAAGCACTGACCCTCTAACATCCAATGCTTGTCAGTTAAGATGAGAAACGTGTGATCTTCGTGAATGATGTAGTTCGTTTGAGAAGAAAAGTGACTGCCCTTATCTGAATCGAAGTCTTGCGTGTAGGAAGACACAGAGCCTGGGATTTAACTCCATTTCTGTAGTGAAACACACAGCAGTGTAGTCATCCTTTGATCACACTCTGCTTTAGAACAAGAAGCACGCTCTTGCTTTCTGGATTCTCTAACAGAGCAGGAAACGTGAGTGTGCTGAGAACAAAAGAACGGTGTTTCCTACATATACAGACCACATCTAGTCCAACTCTTCTTCTGAAACTGATACAAAGCACTTGTCCTCTAACGTCCAATGCTTCTCAGTTGAGATGGGAAACGTGTGAGCGTCATGAACGATGTAGTTCGTTTGAGCAGAAAAGTGAATGCCCTTACCTTAAACGAATTCTTGCTTGTAGGAAGACACAGAGCCTGGGATTAAACTCCATTTCTGAAGTGAAACACACAGCAGTGTTACATCCATTGATCATACTCTGCTTTAGAACTAGAAGCATGCTCTTGCTTTCTAGAGTCTCTAAGACAGCAGGAAACGTGATTTTGCTGAGAACAAAAGAACGGTGTTTCCTACACATACGGACCATATCTAGTCCAACTCTCCTTCTTAAACTGAGACAAAGCGCTGGTCCTCTAACATCCAATGCTTGTCTGTTAAGATGAGAAACGTGTGAACTTCATGAACGATGTAGTTCGTTTGAGCAGAAAAGTGACTGCCCTTACCGAAACGAAGTCTTGCTTGTAGGAAGACTCAGAGCCTGGGATTTAACTCCATTTCTGAAGTGAAACACACAGCAGTGTTCTCATCCATTGATCACACTCTGCTTTAGAACAAGAAGCACGCTCTTGCTTTCTAGAGTCTCTAAGGCAGCAGGAAACGTGAGTGTGCTGAGAACAAAAGAACGCTGTTTCCTACAAATACGGACATTATATAGTCCAACTCTGCTTCTGAAACTGACAAAAAGCACTGGTCCTCTAAAATCCAATGCTTGTCTGTTAAGATGAGAAACGTGTGAGCTTCGTGAACGATGTAGTTCCTTTCAGCTGAAAAGTGACTGCCCTTACCTAAAAAGAAGTCTTGCTTGTAGGAAGACACAGAGCCTGGGATTTAACTCAATTTCTGAAGGGAAAACCACAGCATAGTTCTCACACTTGGATCACACTCTGCTTTACAGCAAGAAGCACGCTCTTGCTTTCTAGAGTCTTTAATACAGCAGGAAATCTGAGTGTGCCCAGAACAAAAGATCGGAGTTTCGAACACATACGGACCATATGTACTCCAACTCTTCTTCTGAAACTGATACAAAGCACTGGTCCTCTAACATCCAATGCTTCTCAGTTAAGATGGGAAACGTGTGATCTTCATGAACGATGTAGTTCGTTTGAGCAGAAAAGTGACTGCCCTTACCTTAAACGAAGTCTTGCATGTACGAAGACACAGAGTCTGGGATTTAACTCCGTTTCTGAAGGGAAACACACAGCATAGTTCTCATCCATGGATCACAATCTGCTTTAGAGCGAGAAGCACGCTCTTGCTTTCTAAAGTCTCTAAGACAGCAGGAAATGTGAGTGCGCAGAGAACAAAAGTATGGTGTTTCCTACACATACGGGCCATATCTAGTCCAACTCTGTTTCTGAAACTGACACAAAGCACTGGTCCTCTAACATCCAATGCTTGTCAGTTAAGATGAGAAACGTGTGAGCTTTGAGAATGATGTAGTTCCTTTGAACTGAAACGTGACTGCCCTTACCTGTAACAAAGTCTTTCTTGTAGTAAGAAACAGAGCCTGGGATTTAACTCCATCTCTGAAGGGAAACACACAGCAGAGTTCTCTTCCATGGATCACACTCTGCTTTAGAGCGAGAAGCACGCTCTTGCTTTCTAGAGTCTCTAATACAGCAGGTAATCTGAGTGTGCCCAGAACAAAAGAACAGTGTTTCCTACACATACGGAAAATATGTAGTCCAAATCTGCTTCTGAAACTGATACAATGCACTGGTCCTCTAACATTCAATGCTTGTCAGTTAAGATGAGAAACGTGTGATCTTCGTGAACAATATAGTTCGTTTGAGCAAAAAAGTGACTGCCCTTACCTGAAACGAAGTCTTGCTTGTAGGAAGACTCAGAGCCTGGGATTTAACTCCATTTCTGAAATGAAACACACAGCAGTGTTCTCATCCATTGATCTCACTCTGATTTAGAACAAGAAGCACGCTCTTGCTTTCTAGAGTCTGTAAGACAGCAGGAAATGTGAATGCGCTGAGAACAAAAGAACGGTGTTTCCTACATATACGCACCATATCTACTCCAACTCTCCTTCTTAAACTGAGACAAAGCACTGGTCCTCTAACATCCAAAGCTTGTCTGTTAAGAAAAGAAATGTGTGAGCTCAGTGAACGGTGTAGTTCGTTTGAGCTGAAAAGTGACTGCCGTTACCTGAAACGAAGTATTGCTTGTAGGAAGACACAGAGATTGGGATTTAACTACATTTCTGAAGGGAAACACACAGCATAGTTCTCATCCATGGATCACACTCTGCTATAGAGCGAGAAGCACGCTCTTGCTTTCTGGAATCTCTAACAAAGCAGGAAACGTGAGTGTGCTGAGAACAAAACAACGGTGTTTCCTACACATACGGACCATATGTAGTCAAACACTGCTTCTGAAACTGATACAAAGCACTGGTCCTCTAAGATCCAATGCTTGTCAGTTAAGATGAGAAACGTGTGATCTTCGTGAACGATGTAGTTGGTTTGAGGAGAAAAGTGACTGCCCTTACCTGAAACGAAGTCTTGCTTGTAGGAAGACACAGAGCCTGGGATTTAACTCCATTTCTGAAGGGAAACACACAGCATTTTTGTCATCCATGGATCACACTCTGCTTTAGAGCGAGAAGCACGCTCTTGCATTTAGAGTCTCTAATATAGCAGGTAATCTGAGTGTGCCCAGAACAAAGGAACGGTGTTTCCTACACATACAGACCATATGTAGTCCAAATCTGCTTCTGAATCTGATACAAAGCACTGACCCTCTAACATCCAATGCTTGTCAGTTAAGATGAGAAACGTGTGAGCTTCGTGAACGATGTAGTTCGTTTGAGCAGAAAAGTGACTGCCCTTACCTGAATCGAAATCTTGCTTGTAGGAAGACTAAGAGCCTGGGATTTAACTCCATTTCTGAAGTGAAACACACTGCAGTGTTCTCATCCATTGTTCACACTCTGCTTTGGAGCGAGAAGTACGCTCTTGCTTTCTAAGTCTCTAATACAGCAGGTAATCTGAGTGTGCCCAGAACAAAAGAACGGTGTTTCCTACACATAGGGACCATATGTAGTCCAAATCTGCTTCTGAAACTGACAGAAAGCACTGACCCTCTAACATCCAATGCTTGTCAGTTAAGATGAGAAACGTGTGAGCTTCATGAACGATGTAGTTCGCTTGAGCAGAAAAGTGACTGCCCTTTCCTGAAACGAAGTCTTGCTTGTAGGAAGACTCAGAGCTTGGGATTGAACTCCATTTCTGAAGTGAAACACACAGCAGTGTAATCATCCATTGATCACACTCTGCTTTAGAACAAGAAGCACGCTCTTGCTTTCTAGAGTCTCTAAGGCAGCAGGAAACGTGAGTGTGCTGAGAACAAAAGAACGGTGTTTCCTACACATACGGACCATATCTAGTTCAATTCTGCTTCTGAAACTGATACAAAGCACTGACCCGCTAACATCCAATGCTTGCCAGTTAAGATGAGAAACGTGTGAGCTTCGTGAACAATGTAGTTCGTTTGAGCAGAAAAGAGACTGCCCTTACCTGAATCGAAGTCTTGCTTGTAGGAAGACTCAGAGCCTGGGATTTAACTCCATTTCTGAAGTGAATCACACAGCAGTGTAATCATCCATTGATCACACTCTGCTTTAGAACAAGAACCACGCTCTTGCTTTCTAGAGTCTCTAAGACAGCAGGAAACGTGTGTGTGCTGAGAACAAAAGAACAGTGTTTCCTACACATATGGACCAAATGCAGTCCAAATCTGCTTCTGAAACTGATACAAAGCACTGACCCTCTAACATCCAATGCTTGTCAGTTAAGATGAGAAACGTGTGATCCTTGTGAACGATGTAGTTCGTTTGAGCAGAAAAGTGACTGGCCTTATCTGAATCGAAGTCTTGCGTGTAGGAAGACTCAGAGCCTGGGATTTAACTCCATTTCTGTAGTGAAACACACAGCAGTGTAGTCATCCTTTGATCACACTCTGCTTTAGAACAAGAAGCACGCTCTTGCTTTCTGGAGTCTCTAACAGAGCAGGAAACGTGAGTGTGCTGAGAACAAAAGAACGGTGTTTCCTACATATACAGACCACATCTAGTCCAACTCTTCTTCTGAAACTGATACAAAGCACTTGTCCTCTAACGTCCAATCCTTGTCAGTTGAGATGGGAAACGTGTGAGCATCATGAACGATGTAGTTCGTTTGAGCAGAAAAGTGAATGCCCTTACCTTAAACGAATTCTTGCTTGTAGGAAGACACAGAGCCTGGGATTTAACTCCATATCTGAAGTGAAACACACAGCAATGTTACATCCACTGATCATACTCTGCTTTAGAACAAGAAGCATGCTCTTGCTTTCTAGAGTCTCTAAGACAGCAGGAAACGTGATTTTGCTGAGAACAACAGAACGGTGTTTCCTACACATACGGACCATATGTAGTCAAAATCTGCTTCTGAAACTGATACAAAGCACTGACCCTCTAACATCCAATGCTTGTCAGTTAAGATGAGAAACGTGTGATCTTCGTGAATGATGTAGTTCGTTTGAGCATAAAAGTGACTGCCCTTATCTGAATCGAAGTCTTGCGTGTAGGAAGACACAGAGCCTGGAATTTAACTCCATTTCTGTAGTGAAATACACAGCAGTGTAGTCACCCTTTGATCACACTCTGCTTTAGAACAAGAAGCACGCTCTTGCTTTCTGGAGTCTCTAACAGAGCAGGAAACGTGAGTGTGCTGAGAACAAAAGAACGGTGTTTCCTACATATACAGACCACATCTAGTCCAACTCTTCTTCTGAAACTGATACAAAGCACTTGTCCTCTAACGTCCAATGCTTCTCAGTTGAGATGGGAAACGTGTGAGCGTCATAAACGATGTAGTTCGTTTGAGCAGAAAAGTGAATGCCCTTACCTTAAACGAATTCTTGCTTGTAGGAAGACACAGAGCCTGGGATTAAACTCCATTTCTGAAGTGAAACACACAGCAGTGTTACATCCATTGATCATTCTCTGCTTTAGAACTAGAAGCATGCTCTTGCTTTCTAGAGTCTCTAAGACAGCAGGAAACGTGATTTTGCTGAGAACAAAAGAACGGTGTTAGATACACATATGGACCATATCCAGTCCAACTCTCCTTCTTAAACTGAGACAAAGCACTGGTCCTCTAACATCCAATGCTTGTCTGTTAAGATGAGAAACGTGTGAGCTCCGTGAACGATGTAGTTCGTTTGAGCTGAAAAGTGACTGCCCTTACCTGAAACGATGTCTTGCTTGTAGGAAGACACAGAGCCTGGGATTTAACTCCATTTCTGAAGGGAAACACACAGCATAGTTCTCATCCATGGATCACACTCTGCTTTAGAACTAGAAGTACGCTCTTGCTTTCTAGAGTCTCTAAGACAGCAGGAAACGTGAGTGTGCTCAGAACAAAATAACAGTGTTTCCTACACATACGGACCATATCTTGTCCAACTCTTCTTTTTAACTGATACAAAGCACTGGTCCTCTAACATCCAATGCTTGTCTGTTAACAAGAGAAACGTGTGAGCTCAGTGAACGATGTAGTTCGTTTGAGCTGAATAGTGACTGCCGTTACCTGAAACGAAGTCTTGCTTGTAGGAAGACACAGAGATTGGGATTTAACTCCATTTCTGAAGGGAAACACACAGCATAGTTCTCATCAATGGATCACACTCTGCTTTAGAGCGAGAAGCTCGCTCTTGCTTTCTGGAATCTCTAACACAGCAGGAAACGTGAGTGTGCTGAGAACAAAAGAACGGTGTTTCCTACACATACGGACCATATCTAGTCCAACTCTTATTCTGAAACTGATACAAAGCACTGACCCGCTAACATCCAATGCTTGCCAGTTAAGATGAGAAACGTGTGAGCTTCGTGAACGATGTAGTTCTTTTGAGCAGAAAAGAGACTGCCCTTACCTGAATCGAAGTCTTGGTTGTAGGAAGACTCAGAGCCTGGGATTTAACTCCACTTCTGAAGTGAATCACACAGCAGTGTAATCATCCATTGATCACACTCTGCTTTAGAACAAGAACCACGCTCTTGCTTTCTAGAGTCTCTAAGACAGCAGGAAACGTGTGTGTGCTGAGAACAAAAGAACTGTGTTTCCTACACATACGGACCATATCTAGTTCAACTCTGCTTCTGAAACTGATACAAAGCACTGACCCTCTAACGTCCAATGCTTGTCAGTTAAGATGAGAAACGTGTGACCTTCATGAACGATGTAGTTCGTTTGAGCAGAAAAGTGACTGCCCTTACCAGAAAGGAAGTCTTGTTGTAGAAGACACTGAGCCTGGGATTTAACTCCATTTCTGAATGGAAACACACAGCATACTTCTCATCTATGGATCACACTCTGCTTTAGAGCAAGAAGCATGCTCTTGCTTTCTAGAGTCTCTAATACAGCAGGTAATCTGAGTGTGCCCAGAACAAAAGAACGGTGTTTCCTACACATATGGACCAAATGCAGTCCAAATCTGCTTCTGAAACTGATACAAAGCACTGACCCTCTAACATCCAATGCTTGTCAGTTAAGATGAGAAACGTGTGATCTTCGTGAACGATGTAGTTCGTTTGAGCAGAAAAGTGACTGGCCTTATCTGAATCGAAGTCTTGCGTGTAGGAAGACTCAGAGCCAGGGATTTAACTCCATTTCTGTAGTGAAACACACAGCAGTGTAGTCATCCTTTGATCACACTCTGCTTTAGAACAAGAAGCACGCTCTTGCTTTCTGGAGTCTCTAACAGAGCAGGAAACGTGAGTGTGCTGAGAACAAAAGAACGGTGTTTCCTACATATACAGACCACATCTAGTCCAACTCTTCTTCTGAAACTGATACAAAGCACTTGTCCTCTAACGTCCAATCCTTGTCAGTTGAGATGGGAAACGTGTGAGCATCATGAACGATGTAGTTCGTTTGAGCAGAAAAGTGAATGCCCTTACCTTAAACGAATTCTTGCTTGTAGGAAGACACAGAGCCTGGGATTTAACTCCATATCTGAAGTGAAACACACAGCAGTGTTACATCCATTGATCATACTCTGCTTTAGAACAAGAAGCATGCTCTTGCTTTCTAGAGTCTCTAAGACAGCAGGAAACGTAATTTTGCTGAGAACAAAAGAACGGTGTTTCCTACACATACGGACCATATCTAGTCCAACTCTCCTTCTTAAACTGAGAAAAAGCACTGGTCCTCTAACATCCAATGCTTGTCTGTTAAGAAGAGAAACGTGTGAGCTCTGTGAATGATGTAGTTCATTTGAGCAGAAAAGTGACTGCCCTTACCTGAATCGAAATCTTGCTTGTAGGAAGACTCAGAGCCTGGGATTTAACTCCATTTCTGAAGTGAAACACACAGCAGTGTTTTCATCCATTGATCACACTCTGCTTTGGAGCGAGAAGCACGCTCTTGCTTTCTAAGTCTCTAATACAGCAGGTAATCTGAGTGTGCCCAGAAAAAAAGAACGGTGTTTCCTACACATAGGGACCATATGTAGTCCAAATGTGCTTCTGAAACTGACACAAAGCACTGACCCTCTAACATCCAATGCTTGTCAGTTAAGATGAGAAACGTGTGAGCTTCATGAACGATGTAGTTCGTTTGAGCAGAAAAGTGACTGCCCTTACCTGAAACGAAGTCTTGCTTGTAGGAAGACTCAGAGCTTGAGATTTAACTCCATTTCTGAAGTGAAACACACAGCAGTGTAATCATCCATTGATCACACTCTGCTTTAGAACAAGAAGCACACTCTTGCTTTCTAGAGTCTCTAAGGCAGCAGGAAACGTGAGTGTGCTGAGAACAAAAGAACGCTGTTTCCTACAAATACGGACATTGTATAGTCCAACTCTGCTTCTGTAACTGACACAAAGCACTGGTCCTCTAAAATCCAATGCTTGTCTGTTAAGATGAGAAACGTGTGAGCTTCGTGAATGATGTAGTTCCTTTCAGCTGAAAAGTGACTGCCCTTACCTGAAAAGAAGTCTTGCTTGTAGGAAGACACAGAGCCTGGGATTTAACTCAATTTCTGAAGGGAAACACACAGCATAGTTCTCACACTTGGATCACACTCTGCTTTACAGCAAGAAGCATGCTCTTGCTTTCTAGAGTCTCTAATACAGCAGGAAATCTGAGTGTGCCCAGAACAAAAGATCGGAGTTTCGTACACATACGGACCATACGAAGTCCAACTCTTCTTCTGAAACTGATACAAAGCACTGGTCCTCTAACATCCAATGCTTCTCAGTTAAGATGGGAAACGTGTGATCTTCATGAACGATGTAGTTTGTTTGAGCAGAAAAGTGACTGCCCTTACCTTAAACGAAGTCTTGCATGTAGGAAGACACAGAGTCTGGGATTTAACTCCATTTCTGAAGGGAAACACACAGCATAGTTCTCATCCATGGATCACAATCAGCTTTAGAGCGAGAATCACGCTCTTGCTTTCTAAAGTCTCTAAGACAGCAGGAAAATTGAGTGCGCAGAGAACAAAAGTACGGTGTTTCCTACACATACGGGTCATATCTAGTCCAACTCTGTTTCTGAAACTGACACAAAGCACTGGTCCTCTAACATCCAATGCTTGTCAGTGAAGATGAGAAACGTGTGAGCTTTGAGAATGATGTAGTTCCTTTGAACTGAAACGTGACTGCCCTTACCTGAAACTAAGTCTTTCTTGTAGTAAGAAACAGAGCCTGGGATTTAACTCCATCTCTGAAGGGAAACACACAGCAGAGTTCTCATCCATGGATCACACTCTGCTTTAGAGCAAGAAGCACGCTCTTGCTTTCTAGAGTATGTAATACAGCAGGTAATCTGAGTGTGCCCAGAACAAAAGAACAGTGTTTCGTAGACATACGGAAAATATGTAGTCCAAATCTGCTTCTGAAACTGATACAATGCACTGGTCCTCTAACATTCAATGCTTGTCAGTTAAGATGAGAAACGTGTGATCTTCGTGAACAATGTAGTTCGTTTGAGCAGAAAAGTGACTGCCCTTACCTGAAACGAAGTCTTGCTTGTAGGAAGACTCAGAGCCTGGGATTTAACTCCATTTCTGAAATGAAACACACAGCAGTGTTCTCATCCATTGATCTCACTCTGCTTTAGAACAAGAAGCACGCTCTTGCTTTCTAGAGTCTGTAAGACAGCAGGAAATGTGAGTGCGCTGAGAACAAAAGAACGGTGTTTCCTACATATACGCACCATATCTACTCCAACTCTCCTTCTTAAACTGAGACAAAGCACTGGTCCTCTAACATCCAATGCTTGTCTGTTAAGAAAAGAAATGTGTGAGCTCAGTGAACGGTGTAGTTCCTTTGAGCTGAAAAGTAACTGCCGTTACCTGAAACGATGTCTTGCTTGTAGTAAGACACAGAGCCTGGGATTTAACTCCATCTCTGAAGGGAAACACAGAGCAGAGTTCAAATCCATGGATCACACTCTGCTTTAGAGCGATAAGCACGCTCTTGCTTTCTAAAGTCTCTAAGACAGCAGGAAACGTGAGTGCGCTGAGAACAAAAGAACGGTGTTTCCTACACATACGGACCATATCTAGTCTAACTCTGTTTCTGAAACTGACAAAAAGCACTGGTCCTCTAACATCCAATGCTTGTCAGTTAAGATGAGAAATGTGTGAGCTTCATGAACGATGTAATTCATTTCAGCTGACAAGTGACTACCCTCACCTGAAACGAAGTCTTGCTTATAGAAAGACACAGATCCTGGGATTTAACTGCATCTCTGAAGGGAAGGACACAGCAGATTTCTCATCCATGGATCACACTCTGCTTTAGAGAGAGAAGCACGCTCTTGCTTTCTAGAGTCTCTAATAAAGCAGGTAATCTGAGTGTGCCCAGAACAAAAGAACGGTGTTTCCTACACCTACGGACCATATGTAGTCCAAATCTGCTTCTGAAACTGATACAATGCACTGGTCCTCTAACATCCAATGCTTGTCAGTTAAGATGAGAAACGTGTGATCTTCGTGAACGATGTAGTTCGTTTGAGCAGAAAAGTGACTGCCCTTACCTGAAACGAAGTCTTGCTTGTAGGAATACTCAGAGCCTGGGATTTAACTCCATTTCTGAAGTGAAACACACAGCAGTGTTCTCATCCATTGATCACACTCTGCTTTAGAACAAGAAGCACGCTCTTTCTTTCTAGAGTCTCTAAGAGAGCAGGAAACGTGAGTGCGCTGAGAAAAAATGAACGGTGTTTCCTACACATACGGAACATATCTAGTCCAACTCTCCTTCTTAAACTGATGCAAAGCACTGGTCCTTTAACATCCAATGCTTGTCAGTTAAGATGAGAAACGTGTGAGCTTTGAGAATGATGTATTTGCTTTGAACTGAAAAGTGACTGCCCTTACCTGTAACGAAGTCTTGCTTGTAGTAAGACACAAAGCCTGGGATCTAACTCCATCTCTGAAGGGAAACACACAGCAGAGTTCACATCCATGGATCACACTCTGCTTTAGAGCGAGAAGCAGGCTCTTGCTTTCTAAATTCTCTAATACAGCAGGTAATCTGAGTGTGCCCAGTACAAAAGAACGGTGTTTCCTACACATACGGACCATATGTAGTCCAAATCTGCTTCTGAAACTGATACAATGCACTGGTCCTGTAACATCCAATGCTTGTCAGTTAAGATGGGAATCGTGTGAGCTTCGTGAATGATGTAGTTCGTTTGAGCTGACAAGTGACTACCCTTACCTGAAACGAAGTCTTGCTTATAGGAAGACACAGAGCCTCGGATTTAACTCCATTTCTGCATGGAAACACACAGCATAGTTCTCACCCATGGATCACATCTGCTTTACAGCAAGAATCACGCTCTTGCTTTCTAGAGTCTCTAATAAAGCAGGAAATCTGAGTGTGCCCAGAACAAAAGAATGGAGTTTCGTTCACATACGGACCATTTGTAGTCCAACTCTTCTTCTGAAACTGATACAAAGCACTGGTCCTCTAACATCCAAATCTTGTCAGTTAAGGTGGGAAACGTGTGAGCTTCATGAACGATGTAGTTCGTTTGAGCAGGAAAGTGACTGCCCTTACCTGAAACGAAGTCTTGCTTGTAGGAATACTCAGAGCCTGGGATTTAACTCCCTTTCTGAAGTGAAACACACAGCAGTGTTCTCATCCATTGATCACACTCTGCTTTAGAACAAGAAGCACGCTCTTGCTTTCTAGAGTCTCTAAGACAGCAGGAAACGTGAGTGCGCTGAGAACAAAAGAACGGTGTTTCCTACACATACGGAACATATCTAGTCCAACTCTCCTTCTTAAACTGATACAAAGCACTGGTCCTTTAACATCCAATGCTTGTCAATTAAGATGAGAAACGTGTGAGCTTTAAGAATGATGTATTTGCTTTGAACTGAAAAGTAACTGCCCTTACCAGTAATGAAGTCTTGCTTGTAGTAAGACACAGAGCCTGGGATCTAACTCCATCTCTGAAGGGAAACACACAGCAGAGTTCTCATCCATGGATCACACTCTGCTTTAGAGCGAGAAGCACGCTCTTGCTTTCTAAAGTCTCTAATACAGCCGGTAATCTGAGTGTGCCCAGTACAAAAGAACGGTGTTTCCTACACATACGGACCATATCTAGTTCAACTCTGCTTCTGAAACTGATACAATGCACTGGTTCTCTAACATCCAATGCTTGTCAGTTAAGATGAGAAACGTGTGAGATTCGTGAACGATGTAATTCGTTTGAGCTGACAAGTGACTGCCCTCACCTGAAACGAAGTCTTGCTTATAGGAAGACACAGAGCCTGGGATTTAACTCCATCTCTGAAGGGAAGGACACAGCAGATTTCTCCTCCATGGATCACACTCTGCTTTAGAGCGAGAAGCATGCTCTTGCTTTCTAGAGTCTCTAATACAGCAGGTAATCTGAGTGTGCCCAGAACAAAAGAACGGTGTTTCCTACACATACGGACCATATGTAGTCCAAATCTGCTTCTGAAACTGATACAATGCACTGGTCCTCTAACATCCAATGCTTGTCAGTTTAGATGAGAAACATGTGATCTTCGTGAATGATGTAGTTCGTTTGAGCAGAAAAGTGACTGCCCTTACCTGAAACGAAGTCTTGCTTGTAGGAAGACTCAGAGCCTGGGATTTAACTCCATTTCTGAAGTGAAACACACAGCAGTGTTCTCCTCCATTGATCACACTCTGCTTTAGAACAGGAAGCACGCTCTTGCTTTCTGGAGTCTCTAACAGAGCAGGAAACGTGAGTGTGCTGAGAACAAAAGAACGGTGTTTCCTACATATACAGACCACATCTAGTCCAACTCTTCTTCTGAAACTGATACAAAGCACTTGTCCTCTAATGTCCAATGCTTCTCAGTTGAGATGGGAAACGTGTGAGCGTCATGAACGATGTTGTTCGTTTGAGCAGAAAAGTGAATGCCCTTACCTTAAACGAATTCTTGCTTGTAGGAAGACACAGAGCCTGGGAGTAAACTCCATTTCTGAAGTGAAACACACAGCAGTGTTACATCCATTGATCATACTCTGCTTTAGAACAAGAAGCATGCTCTTGCTTTCTAGAGTCTCTAAGACAGCAGGAAACGTGAGTGCGCTGAGAACAAAAGAAGGGTGTTTCCTACACATACGGAACATATCTAGTCCAACTCTCCTTCTTAAACTGATACAAAGCACTGGTCCTTTAACATCCAATGCTTGTCAGTTAAGATGAGAAACGTGTGAGCTTTGAGAATGATATATTTGCTTTGAACTGAAAAGTGACTGCCCTTACCTGTAACGAAGTCTTGCTTGTAGTAAGACACAAAGCCTGGAATCTAACTCCATCTCTGAAGGGAAACACACAGCTGAGTTCACATCCATGGATCACACTCTGCTTTAGAGCGAGAAGCACGCTCTTGCTTTCTAAATTCTCTAATACAGCAGGTAATCTGAGTGTGCCCAGTACAAAAGAACGGTGTTTCCTACACATACGGACCATATGTAGTCCAAATCTGCTTCTGAAACTGATACAATGCACTGGTACTCTAACATCCAATGCTTGTCAGTTAAGATGGGAAACGTGTGAGCTTCATGAACGATGTAGTTCGTTTGAGCAGAAAAGTGACTGCCCATACCTTAAATGAAGTCTTGCTTGTAGGAAGACACAGAGTCTGGGATTTAACTCCATTTCTGAAAGGAAACACACAGCATAGTTCTCTTCCATGGATCACAATCTGCTTTAGAGCGAGAACCTCGCTCTTGCTTTCTAAAGTCTCTAAGACAGCAGGAAACGTGAGTGCGCTGAGACAAAAGAACGGTGTTTCCTACACATACGGACCATATCTAGTCCAACTCTTTCTGAAACTGACAAAAAGCACTGGTCCGCTAAAATCCAATGCTTGTCAGTTAAGATGAGAAACGTGTGAGCTTCGTGAACGATGTAGTTCGTTTGAGCTGACAAGTGACTACCCTTACCTGAAACGAAGTCTTGCTTATAGGAAGACACAGAGCCTCGGATTTAACTCCATTTCTGAATGGAAACACACAGCATAGTTCTCACCCATGGATCACACTCTGCTTTACAGCAAGAATCACGCTCTTGCTTTCTAGAGTCTCTAATACAGCAGGAAATCTGAGTGTGCCCAGAACAAAAGAATGGAGTTTCGTACACATACGGACCATTTGTAGTCCAACTCTTCTTCTGAAACTGATACAAAGCACTGGTCCTCTAACATCCAAATCTTGTCAGTTAAGGTGGGAAACGTGTGAGCTTCATGAACGATGTAGTTCGTTTGAGCAGGAAAGTGACTGCCCTTACCTTAAACGAAGTCTTGCTTGTAGGAAGACACAGAGTCTGGGATTTAACTCCATTTCTGAAGGGAAACACACAGCATAGTTCTCATCCATGGATAACAATCTGCTTTAGAGCGAGAAGCACGCTCTTGCTTTCTAAAGTCTCTAAGACAGCAGGAAACGTGAGTGCGCTGATAACAAAAGAACGGTGTTTCCTACACATACGGACCATATCTAGTCTAACTCTGTTTCTGAAACTGACAAAAAGCACTGGTCCTCTAACAACCAATGCTTGTCAGTTAAGATGAGAAACGTGTGAGCTTCGTGAACGATGTAGTTCGTTTGAGCAGAAAAGTGACTGCCCTTACCTGAAACGAAGTCTTGCTTGTAGGAAGACTCAGAGCTTGGGATTTAACTCCATTTCTGAAGGGAAACACACAGCAGTGTAATCATCCATTGATCACACTCTGCTTTAGAACAAGAAGCACGCTCTTGCTTTCTAGAGTCTCTAAGGCAGCAGGAAACGTTTGTGTGCTGAGAACAAAAGAACGTTGTTTCCTACAAATACGGACATTGTATAGTCCAACTCTGCTTCTGAAACTGACACAAAGCACTGGTCCTCTAAAATCCAATGCTTGTCTGTTAAGATGAGAAACGTGTGAGCTTCATGAATGATGTAGTTCGTTTGAGCAGAAAAGTGAATGCCCTTACCTGAAACGAAGTCTTGCTTGTAGGAAGACTCAGAGCCTGGGATTTAACTCCATTTCTGAAGTGAAACACACAGCAGTGTAATCATCCATTGATCACACTCTGCTTTAGAACAAGAAGCACGCTCTTGCTTTCTAGAGTCTCTAATACAGCAGGAAATCTGAGTGTGCCCAGAACAAAAGATCGGAGTTTCGTGCACATACGGACCATATGTACTCCAACTCTTCTTCTGAAACTGATACAAAGCACTGGTCCTCTAACATCCAATGCTTCTCAGTTAAGATGGGAAACGTGTGATCTTCATGAATGATGTAGTTCGTTTGAGCAGAAAAGTGACTGCCCTTACCTGAAACGAAGTCTTGCTTGTAGGAAGACACAGAGTCTGGGATTTAACTCCATTTCTGAAGGGAAACACACAGCATAGTTCTCATCCATGGATCACAATCTGCTTTAGAGCGAGAAGCACGCTCTTGCTTTCTAAAGTCTCTAAGACAGCAGGAAATGTGAGTGCGCTGAGAACAAAAGTACGGTGTTTCCTACACATACGGGCCATATCTAGTCCAACTCTGCTTCTGAAACTGACACAAAGCACTGGTCCTCTAACATCCAATGCTTGTCAGTTAAGATGAGAAACGTGTGAGCTTTGAGAATGATGTAGTTCCTTTGAAATGAAAAGTGAGTGCCCTCACCTGTAACGAAGTCTTTCTTGTAGTAAGAAACAGAGCCTGGGATTTAACTCCATCTCTGAAGGGAAACACACAGCAGAGTTCTCATCCATGGATCACACTCTGCTTTAGAGCAAGAAGCATGCTCTTGCTTTCTAGAGTCTCTGATACAGCAGGTAATCTGAGTGTGCCCAGAACAAAAGAACAGTGTTTCCTAGACATACGGAAAATATGTAGTCCAAATCTGCTTCTGAAACTGATACAATGCACTGGTCCTCTAACATTCAATGCTTGTCAGTTAAGATGAGAAACGTGTGATCTTCGTGAACAATGTAGTTCGTTTGAGCAGAAAAGTGACTGCCCTTACCTGAAACGAAGTCTTGCTTGTAGGAAGACTCAGAGCCTGGGATTTAACTCCATTTCTGAAATGAAATACACAGCAGTGTTCTCATCCATTGATCCCACTCTGCTTTAGAACAAGAAGCACGCTCTTGCTTTCTAGAGTCTGTAAGACAGCAGGAAATGTGAGTGCGCTGAGAACAAAAGAACAGTGTTTCCTACATGTACGGACCATATCTACTCCAACTCTCCTTCTTAAACTGAGACAAAGCACTGGTCCTCTAACATCCAATGCTTGTCTGTTAAGAAAAGAAATGTGTGAGCTCAGTGAACGGTGTAGTTCGTTTGAGCTGAAAAGTGACTGCTGTTACCTGAAACGAAGTCTTGCTTGTAGGAAGACACAGAGATTGGGATTTAACTCCATTTCTGAGGGGAAACACACAACATAGTTCTCATCCATGGATCACACTCTGCTTTAGAGCGAGAAGCACGCTCTTGCTTTCTGGAGTCTCTAACAAAGCAGGAAACGTGAGTGCGCTGAGACAAAAGAACGGTGTTTCCTACACATACGGACCATATCTAGTCCAACTCTGCTTCTTAAACTGATACAAAGCACTGGTCCTCTAACATCCAATGCTTGTCTGTTAAGATGAGAAACGTGTAAGCTTCATGAACGATGTAGTTCGTTTGAGCTGACAAGTGACTGCCCTTACCTGAAAAGAAGTCTTGCTTGTAGGAAGACACAGAGTCTGGGATTTAACTCCATTTCTGAAGGGAAACTCAAAGCATAGTTCTCATCCATGGATCACAATCTGCTTTAGAGCGAGAAGCATGCTCTTGCTTTCTAAATTCTCCAAGACAGCAGGAAACGTGAGTGCGCTGAGACAAAAGAACGGTGTTTCCTACAAATACGGACCATATCTAGTCCAACTCTGTTTCTGAAACTGACACAAAGCACTGGTCCTCTAACATCCAATGCTTGTCAGTTAAGATGAGAAACGTGTGAGCTTTGAGAATGATGTAGATCCTTTGAACTGAAGAGTGACTGCCCTTACCTGTAACGAAGTCTTGCTTGTAGTAAGACACAGAGCCTGGGATTTAACTCCATCTCTGAAGGGAAACACACAGCAGAGTTCTCATCCATGGATCACACTCTGCTTTAGAGCGAGAAGCACGCTCTTGCTTTCTAAAGTCTCTAATACAGCAGGTAATCTGAGTGTGCCCAGTACAAAAGAACGGTGTTTCCTACACATACGGACCATATGTAGTCCAAATCTGCTTCTGAAACTGATACAAAGCACTGGTCCTCTAACATCCAAATCTTGTCAGTTAAGATGGGAAACGTGTGAGCTTCATGATCGATGTAGTTCGTTTGAGCAGGAAAGTGACTGCCCTTACCTTAAACGTAGTCTTGCTTGTAGGAAGACACAGAGTCTGGGATTTAACTCCATTTCTGAAGGGAAACACACAGCATAGTTCTCATCCATGGATAACAATCTTCTTTAGAGCGAGAAGCACGCACTTGCTTTCTAAAGTCTCTAAGACAGCAGGAAACGTGAGTGCGCTGAGAACAAAAGAACGGTGTTTCCTACACATACGGACCATATCTAGTCTAACTCTGTTTCTGAAACTGACAAAAAGCACTGGTCCTCTAACAACCAATGCTTGTCAGTTAAGATGAGAAACGTGTGAGCTTCGTGAACGATGTAATTCGTTTGAGCTGACAAGTGACTGCCCTCACCTGAAACGAAGTCTTGCTTATAGGAAGACACAGAGCCTGGGATTTAACTCCATCTCTGAAGGGAAGGACACAGCAGATTTCTCCTCCATGGATCACACTCTGCTTTAGAGCGAGAAGCACGCTCTTGCTTTCTAGAGTCTCTAATACAGCAGGTAATCTGAGTGTGCCCATAACAAAAGAACGGTGGTTCCTACACATACAGACCATATGTAGTCCAAATCTGTTTCTGAAACTGATACAATGCACTGGTCCTCTAACATCCAATGCTTGTCAGTTAAGATGAGAAACGTGTGATCTTCGTGAACGATGTAGTTCGTTTGAGCAGAAAAGTGACTGCCCTTACCTGAAACGAAGTCTTGCTTGTAGGAATACTCAGAGCCTGGGATTTAACTCCATTTCTGAAGTGAAACACACAGCAGTGTTCTCATCCATTGATCACACTCTGCTTTAGAACAAGAAGCACGCTCTTGCTTTCTAGAGTCTCTAAGACAGCAGGAAACGTGAGTGCGCTGAGAACAAAAGAACGGTGTTTCCTACACATACGGAATATATCTAGTCCAACTCTCCTTCTTAAACTGATACAAAGCACTGGTCCTCTAACATCCAAATCTTGTCAGTTAAGATGGGAAACGTGTGAGCTTCATGAACGATGTAGTTCGTTTGATCAGGAAAGTGACTGCCCTTACCTTAAACGAAGTCTTGCTTGTAGGAAGACACAGAGTCTGGGATTTAACTCCATTTCTGAAGGGAAACACACAGCATAGTTCTCATCCATGGATCACACTCTGCTTTAGAGTGAGAAGCACACTCTTGCTTTCTAAAGTCTCTAAGACAGCAGGAAACGTGAGTGTGCTGAGAACAAAAGAACCGTGGTTCCTACACATACAGACCATATCTAGTCCAACTCTGCTTCTGAAACTGAAACAAAGCACTGGTCCTCTAACATCCTATGCTTGTCAGTTAAGATGAGAAACCAGTGAGCTTTGTGAATGATGTAGTTCCTTTGAAATGAATAGTGACTGCCATTACCTGAAACGAAGTCTTGCTTGTAGGAAGACTCAGAGCCTGGGATTTCACTCCATTTCTGAAGGGAAACACACAGCAGTGTAATCATCCACTGATCACACTCTGCTTTAGAACAAGAAGCACGCTCTTGCTTTCTAGAGTCTCTAAGGCAGCAGGAAACGTGAGTGTGCTGAGAACAAAAGAACGCTGTTTCCTACAAATACGGACATTATATAGTCCAACTCTGCTTCTGAAACTGACACGAAGCACTGGTCCTCTAAAATCCAATGCTTGTCTGTTAAGAAGAGAAACGTGTGAGCTTCGTGAACGATGTAGTTCCTTTCAGCTGAAAAGTGACTGCCCTTACCTGAAAAGAACTCTTGCTTGTAGGAAGATTCAGAGCCTGGGATTTAACTCCATTTCTGAAGTGAAATACACAGCAGTGTAATCATCCATTGATCACACTCTGCTTTAGAACAAGAACCACGCTCTTGGTTTCTAGAGCCTCTAAGACAGCAGGAAACGTGTGTGTGCTGAGAACAAAAGAACTGTGTTTCCTACACATACGGACCATATCTAGTTCAACTCTGCTTCTTAAACTGAGACAAAGCACTGGTCCTCTAACATCCAATGCTTGTCTTTTAAGAAGAGAAACGTGTGAGCTCCGTGAATGATGTAGTTCGTTTGAGCAGAAAAGTGACTGCCCTTACCTGAATCGAAATCTTGCTTGTAGGAAGACTCAGAGCCTGGGATTTAACTCCATTTCTGAAGTGAAACACACAGCAGTGTTCTCATCCATTGATCACACTCTGCTTTGGAGCGAGAAGCACGCTCTTGCTTTCTAAGTCTCTAATACAGCAGGTTATCTGAGTGTGCCCAGAAAAAAAGAACGGTGTTTCATACACATAGGGACCATATGTAGTCCAAATGTGCTTCTGAAACTGACACAAAGCTCTGACCCTCTAACATCCAATGCTTGTCAGTTAAGATGAGAAACGTGTGACCTTCATGAACGATGTAGTTCGTTTGAGCAGAAAAGTGACTGCCCTTACCTGAAACGAAGTCTTGCTTGTAGGAAGACTCAGAGCTTGGGATTTAACTCCATTTCTGAAGTGAAACACACAGCAGTGTTCTCATCCATTGATCACACTGTGCTTTAGAACAAGAAGCACGCTCTTGCTTTCTAGAGTCTCTAAGACAGCAGGAAACGTGAGTGCGCTGAGAACAAAAGAACGGTGTTTCCTACACATACGGAATATATCTAGTCCAACTCTCCTTCTTAAACTGATACAAAGCACTGGTCCTCTAACATCCAAATCTTGTCAGTTAAGATGGGAAACGTGTGAGCTTCATGAACGATGTAGTTCGTTTGATCAGGAAAGTGACTGCCCTTACCTTAAACGAAGTCTTGCTTGTAGGAAGACACAGAGTCTGGGATTTAACTCCATTTCTGAAGGGAAACACACAGCATAGTTCTCATCCATGGATCACACTCTGCTTTAGAGTGAGAAGCACACTCTTGCTTTCTAAAGTCTCTAAGACAGCAGGAAACGTGAGTGTGCTGAGAACAAAAGAACCGTGGTTCCTACACATACAGACCATATCTAGTCCAACTCTGCTTCTGAAACTGAAACAAAGCACTGGTCCTCTAACATCCTATGCTTGTCAGTTAAGATGAGAAACCAGTGAGCTTTGTGAATGATGTAGTTCCTTTGAAATGAATAGTGACTGCCATTACCTGAAACGAAGTCTTGCTTGTAGGAAGACTCAGAGCCTGGGATTTCACTCCATTTCTGAAGGGAAACACACAGCAGTGTAATCATCCACTGATCACACTCTGCTTTAGAACAAGAAGCACGCTCTTGCTTTCTAGAGTCTCTAAGGCAGCAGGAAACGTGAGTGTGCTGAGAACAAAAGAACGCTGTTTCCTACAAATACGGACATTATATAGTCCAACTCTGCTTCTGAAACTGACACGAAGCACTGGTCCTCTAAAATCCAATGCTTGTCTGTTAAGAAGAGAAACGTGTGAGCTTCGTGAACGATGTAGTTCCTTTCAGCTGAAAAGTGACTGCCCTTACCTGAAAAGAACTCTTGCTTGTAGGAAGATTCAGAGCCTGGGATTTAACTCCATTTCTGAAGTGAAATACACAGCAGTGTAATCATCCATTGATCACACTCTGCTTTAGAACAAGAACCACGCTCTTGGTTTCTAGAGCCTCTAAGACAGCAGGAAACGTGTGTGTGCTGAGAACAAAAGAACTGTGTTTCCTACACATACGGACCATATCTAGTTCAACTCTGCTTCTTAAACTGAGACAAAGCACTGGTCCTCTAACATCCAATGCTTGTCTTTTAAGAAGAGAAACGTGTGAGCTCCGTGAATGATGTAGTTCGTTTGAGCAGAAAAGTGACTGCCCTTACCTGAATCGAAATCTTGCTTGTAGGAAGACTCAGAGCCTGGGATTTAACTCCATTTCTGAAGTGAAACACACAGCAGTGTTCTCATCCATTGATCACACTCTGCTTTGGAGCGAGAAGCACGCTCTTGCTTTCTAAGTCTCTAATACAGCAGGTTATCTGAGTGTGCCCAGAAAAAAAGAACGGTGTTTCATACACATAGGGACCATATGTAGTCCAAATGTGCTTCTGAAACTGACACAAAGCTCTGACCCTCTAACATCCAATGCTTGTCAGTTAAGATGAGAAACGTGTGACCTTCATGAACGATGTAGTTCGTTTGAGCAGAAAAGTGACTGCCCTTACCTGAAACGAAGTCTTGCTTGTAGGAAGACTCAGAGCTTGGGATTTAACTCCATTTCTGAAGTGAAACACACAGCAGTGTAATCATCCATTGATCACACTCTGCTTTAGAACAAGAAGCACGCTCTTGCTTTCTAGAGTCTCTAAGGCAGAAGGAAACGTGAGTGTGCTGAGAACAAAAGAACGCTGTTTCCTACAAATACGGACATTGTATAGTCCAACTCTGCTTCTGAAACTGACACAAAGCACTGGTCCTCTAAAATCCAATGCTTGTCTGTTAAGATGAGAAACGTGTGAGCTTCATGTACGATGTAGTTCGTTTGAGCAGAAAAGTGACTGCCCTTACCTGAAAGGAAGACTTGCTTGTAGGAAGACTCAGAGCCTGGGATTTCACTCCATTTCTGAAGTGAAACACACAGCAGTGTAATCATCCATTGATCACACTCTGCTTTAGAACAAGAAGCACGCTCTTGCTTTCTAGAGTCTCTAAGGCAGCAGGAAACGTGAGTGTGCTGAGAACAAAAGAACGCTGTTTCCTACAAATACAGACATTATATAGTCCAACTCTGCTTCTGAAACTGACAAAAAGCACTGGTCCTCTAAAATCCAATGCTTGTCTGTTAAGAAGAGAAACGTGTGAGCTTCGTGAACGATGTAGTTCCTTTCAGCTGAAAAGTGACTGCCCTTACCTGAAAAGAACACTTGCTTGTAGGAAGATTCAGAGCCTGGGATTTAACTCCATTTCTGAAGTGAAATACACAGCAGTGTAATCATCCATTGATCACACTCTGCTTTAGAACAAGAACCACGCTCTTGCTTTCTAGAGCCTCTAAGACAGCAGGAAACGTGTGTGTGCTGAGAACAAAAGAACTGTGTTTCCTACACATACGGACCATATCTAGTTCAACTCTGCTTCTTAAACTGAGACAAAGCACTGGTCCTCTAACATCCAATGCTTGTCTGTTAAGAAGAGAAACGTGTGAGCTCCGTGAATGATGTAGTTCGTTTGAGCAGAAAAGTGACTGCCCTTACCTGAATCGAAATCTTGCTTGTAGGAAGACACAGAGCCTGGGATTTAACTCAATTTCTGAAGGGAAACACACAGCATAGTTCTCACACTTGGATCACACTCTGCGTTACAGCAAGAAGCACGCTCTTGCTTTCTAGAGTCTCTAATACAGCAGGAAATCTGAGTGTGCCCAGAACAAAAGATCGGAGTTTCATACACATACGGACCATATGTAGTCCAACTCTTCTTCTGAAACTGATACAAAGCACTGGTCCTCTAACATCCAATGCTTCTCAGTTAAGATGGGAAACGTGTGATCTTCATGAACGATGTAGTTCGTTTGAGCAGAAAAGTGACTGCCCTTACCTTAAACGAAGTCTTGCTTGTAGGAAGACACAGAGTCTGGGATTTAACTCCATTTCTGAAGGGAAACACACAGCATAGTTCTCATCCATGGATAACAATCTGCTTTAGAGCGATAAGCATGCTCTTGCTTTCTAAAGTCTCTAAGACAGCAGGAAATGTGAGTGCGCTGAGAACAAAAGAACGGTGTTTCCTACACATACGGACCATATCTAGTCTAACTCTGTTTCTGAAACTGACAAAAAGCACTGGTCCGCTAACATCCAATGCTTGTCAGTTAAGATGAGAAACGTGTGAGCTTCGTGAACGATGTAATTCGTTTGAGCTGACAAGTGACTGCCCTCACCTGAAACAAAGTCTTGCTTATAGGAAGACACAGAGCCTGGGATTTAACTCCATCTCTGAAGGGAAGGACACAGCAGATTTCTCATCCATGGATCACACTCTGCTTTAGAGCGAGAAGCACGCTCTTGCTTTCTAGAGTCTCTAATAAAGCAGGTAATCTGAGTGTGCCCAGAACAAAAGAACGGTGTTTCCTACACATAAGGACCATATGTAGTCCAAATCTGCTTCTGAAACTGATACAATGCACTGGTCCTCTAACATCCAATGCTTGTCAGTTAAGATGAGAAACGTGTGATCTTCGTGAACGATGTAGCTCGTTTGAGCAGAAAAGTGACTGCCCTTACCTGAAACGAAGTCTTGCTTGTAGGAATACTCAGAGCCTGGGATTTAACTCCATTTCTGAAGTGAAACACACAGCAGTGTTCTCATCCATTGATCACACTCTGCTTTAGAACAAGAAGCACGCTCTTGCTTTCTAGAGTCTCTAAGACAGCAGGAAACGTGAGTGCGCTGAGAACAAAAGAACGGTGTTTCCTACACATACGGAACATATCTAGTCCAACTCTCCTTCTTAAACTGATACAAAGCACTGGTCCTTTAACATCCAATGCTTGTCAGTTAAGATGAGAAACGTGTGAGCTTTGAGAATGATGTATTTGGTTTGAACTGAAAAGTGACTGCCCTTACCTGTAACGAAGTCTTGCTTGTAGTAAGACACAGAGCCTGGGATCTAACTCCATCTCTGAAGGGAAACACACAGCAGAGTTCTCATCCATGGATCACACTCTGCTTTAGAGCGAGAAGCACGCTCTTGCTTTCTAAAGTCTCTAATACAGCAGGTAATCTGAGTGTGCCCAGTACAAAAGAACGGTGTTTCCTACACATACGGACCATATGTAGTCCAAATATGCTTCTGAAACTAATACAATGCACTGGTCCTCTAACATCCAATGCTTGTCAGTTAAGATGGGAAACGTGTGAGCTTCATGAACGATGTAGTTCGTTTGAGCAGAAAAGTGACTGCCCTTACCTTAAATGAAGTCTTGCTTGTAGGAAGACACAGAGTCTGGGATTTAACTAGATTTCTGAAGGGAAACACACAGCATAGTTCTCTTCCATGGATCACAATCTGCTTTAGAGCGATAAGCACGCTCTTGCTTTCTAAAGTCTCTAAGACAGCAGGAAACGTGAGTGCGCTGAGACAAAAGAACGGTGTTTCCTACATATACGCACCATATCTACTCCAACTCTCCTTCTTAAACTGAGACAAAGCACTGGTCCTCTAACATCCAATGCTTGTCTGTTAAGAAAAGAAAGGTGTGAGCTCAGTGAACCGTGTAGTTCGTTTGAGCTGAAAAGTGACTGCCGGTACCTTAAACGAAGTCTTGCTTGTAGGAAGACACAGAGATTGGGATTTAACTCCATTTCTGAAGGGAAACACGCAGCATAGTTCTCATCCATGGATCACACTCTGCTTTAGAGCGAGAAGCACGCTCTTGCTTTCTGGAGTCTCTAACAAAGCAGGAAACGTGAGTGCGCTGAGAACAAAAGAACGGTGTTTCCTACACATACGGACCATATGTAGTCAAACACTGCTTCTGAAACTGACACAAAGCACTGGACCTCTAACAGCCAATGCTTGTCAGTTAAGATGAGAAACGTGTGAGCTTTGAGAATGATGTAGTTCCTTTGAACTGAAAAGTGACTGCCATTACCTGTAACGAAGTCTTGCTTGTAGTAAGACACAGAGCCTGGGATTTAACTCCATCTCTGAAGGGAAACACACAGCAGAGTTCTCATCCATGGATCACACTCTGCTTTAGAGCGAGAAGCACGCTCTTGCTTTCTGGAGTCTCTAACACAGCAGGAAACGTGAGTGCGCTGAGAACAAAAGAACGGTGTTTCCTACACATACGGACCATATCTAGTCCAACTCTGCTTCTGAAACTGATACAAAGCACTGGTCCTCTAACATCCAATGCTTGTCTGTTAAGATGAGAAACGTGTGAGCTTTGTGAACGATGTAGTTCATTTGAGCTGACAAGTGACTACCCTTACCTGAAACGAAGTCTTGCTTATAGGAAGACACAGAGCCTCTGATTTAACTCCATCTCTGAAGGGAAGGACACAGCAGATTTCTCATCCATGGATCACACTCTGCTTTAGAGCGAGAAGCACGCTCTTGCTTTCTAGAGTCTCTACTAAAGCAGGTAATCTGAGTGTGCCCAGAACAAAAGAACGGTGTTTCCTACACATACGGACCATATGTAGTCCAAATCTGCTTCTGAAACTGATACAATGCACTGGTCCTCTAACATCCAATGCTTGTCAGTTAAGATGAGAAACGTGTGAGCTTCGTGAACGATGTAGTTCGTTTGAGCAGAAAAGAGACTGCCCTTACCTGAATCGAAGTCTTGCTTGTAGGAATACTCAGAGCCTGGGATTTAACTCCACTTCTGAAGTGAATCACACAGCAGTGTAATCATCCATTGATCACACTCTGCTTTAGAACAAGAACCACGCTCTTGCTTTCTAGAGTCTCTAAGACAGCAGGAAACGTGTGTGTGCTGAGAACAAAAGAACGGTGTTTCCTACACATACGGACCATATCTAGTCCAACTCTTCTTCTGAAACTGATACAAAGCACTGGTCCTCTAACATCCAATGCTTGTCAGTTAAGATGAGAAACGTGTGAGCTTCATGAACGATGTAGTTCGTTTGAGCAGAAAAGTGACTGCCCTTACCTGAAAAGAAGTCTTGCTTGTAGGAAGACACAGAGATTGGGATTTAACTCCATTTCTGAATGGAAACACACAGCATACTTCTCATCTATGGATCACACTCTGCTTTAGAGCAAGAAGCATGCTCTTGCTTTCTAGAGTCTCTAAGACAGCAGGAAACGTGAGTGCGCTGAGAACAAAAGAACGGTGTTTCCTACACATACGGAACATATCTAGTCCAACTCTCCTTCTTAAACTGATACAAAGCACTGGTCCTTTAACATCCAATGCTTGTCAGTTAAGATGAGAAACGTGTGAGCTTTGAGAATGATGTATTTGGTTTGAACTGAAAAGTGACTGCCCTTACCTGTAACGAAGTCTTGCTTGTAGTAAGACACAGAGCCTGGGATCTAACTCCATCTCTGAAGGGAAACACACAGCAGAGTTCTCATCCATGGATCACACTCTGCTTTAGAGCGAGAAGCACGCTCTTGCTTTCTAAAGTCTCTAATACAGCAGGTAATCTGAGTGTGCCCAGTACAAAAGAACGGTGTTTCCTACACATACGGACCATATGTAGTCCAAATATGCTTCTGAAACTAATACAATGCACTGGTCCTCTAACATCCAATGCTTGTCAGTTAAGATGGGAAACGTGTGAGCTTCATGAACGATGTAGTTCGTTTGAGCAGAAAAGTGACTGCCCTTACCTTAAATGAAGTCTTGCTTGTAGGAAGACACAGAGTCTGGGATTTAACTAGATTTCTGAAGGGAAACACACAGCATAGTTCTCTTCCATGGATCACAATCTGCTTTAGAGCGATAAGCACGCTCTTGCTTTCTAAAGTCTCTAAGACAGCAGGAAACGTGAGTGCGCTGAGACAAAAGAACGGTGTTTCCTACATATACGCACCATATCTACTCCAACTCTCCTTCTTAAACTGAGACAAAGCACTGGTCCTCTAACATCCAATGCTTGTCTGTTAAGAAAAGAAAGGTGTGAGCTCAGTGAACCGTGTAGTTCGTTTGAGCTGAAAAGTGACTGCCGTTACCTTAAACGAAGTCTTGCTTGTAGGAAGACACAGAGCCTGGGATTTAACTCCATTTCTGAATGGAAACACACAGCATACTTCTCATCTATGGATCACACTCTGCTTTAGAGCAAGAAGCATGCTCTTGCTTTCTAGAGTCTCTAATACAGCAGGTAATCTGAGTGTGCCCAGAACAAAAGAACGGTGTTTACTACACATACTGACCATATGTAGTCCAAATCTGCTTCTGAAACTGATACAAAGCACTGACCCTCTAACATCCAATGCTTGTCAGTTAAGATGAGAAACGTGTGATCTTCGTGAATGATGTAGTTCGTTTGAGCAGAAAAGTGACTGCCCTTATCTGAATCGAAGTCTTGCGTGTAGGAAGACTCAGAGCCTGGGATTTAACTCCATTTCTGTAGTGAAACACACAGCAGTGTAGTCATCCTTTGATCACACTCTGCTTTAGAACAAGAAGCACGCTCTTGCTTTCTGGAGTCTCTAACAGAGCAGGAAACGTGAGTGTGCTGAGAACAAAAGAACGGTGTTTCCTACATATACAGACCACATCTAGTCCAACATTTCTTCTGAAACTGATACAAAGCACTTGTCCTCTAACGTCCAATGCTTGTCAGTTGAGATAGGAAACGTGTGAGCGTCATGAACGATGTAGTTCGTTTGAGCAGAAAAGTGAATGCCCTTACCTTAAACGAATTCTTGCTTGTAGGAAGACACAGAGCCTGGGATTTAACTCCATATCTGAAGTGAAACACACAGCAGTATTACATCCATTGATCATACTCTGCCTTAGAACAAGAAGCATGCTCTTGCTTTCTAGAGTCTCTAAGACAGCAGGAAACGTGATTTTGCTGAGAACAAAAGAACGGTGTTTCCTACACATACGGACCATATCTAGTCCAACTCTGCTTCTGAAACTGATACAAAGCACTGGTCCTCTAACTTCCTATGCTTGTCAGTTAAGATGAGAAACGTGTGAGCTTTGTGAATGATGTAGTTCCTTTGAACTGAAAAGTGACTGCCATTACCTGAAAGGAAGTCTTGCTTGTAGTAAGACACAGAGCCTGGGATTTAACTCCATTTCTGAAGTGAAACACACAGCAGTGTAATCATCCATTGATCACACTCTGCTTTAGAACAAGAAGCACGCTCTTGCTTTCTAGAGTCTCTAAGGCAGCAGGAAACGTGAGTGCGCTGAGACAAAAGAACGGTGTTTCCTACACATACGTACCATATCTAGTCCAACTCTGTTTCTGAAACAGACAAAAAGCACTGGTCCGCTAACATCCAATGCTTGTCAGTTAAGATGAGAAAGGTGTGAGCTTCGTGAACGATGTAGCTCGTTTGAGCTGACAAGTGACTACCCTTACCTGAAACGAAGTCTTGCTTATAGGAAGACACAGAGCCTCGGATTTAACTCCATTTCTGAATGGAAACACACAGCATAGTTCTCACCCATGGATCACACTCTGCTTTACAGCAAGAATCACTCTCTTGCTTTCTAGAGTCTCTAATACAGCAGGAAATCTGAGTGTGCCCAGAACAAAAGAATGGAGTTTCGTACACATACGGACCATTTGTAGTCCAACTCTTCTTCTGAAACTGATACAAAGCACTGGTCCTCTAACATCCAAATCTTGTCAGTTAAGATGGGACACGTGTGAGCTTCATGAACGATGTAGTTCGTTTGAGCAGGAAAGTGACTGCCCTTACCTTAAACGAAGTCTTGCTTGTAGGAAGACACAGAGTCTGGGATTGAACTCCATTTCTGAAGGGAAACACACAGCATAGTTCTCATCCATGGATAACAATATTCTTTAGAGCGAGAAGCACGCACTTGCTTTCTAAAGTCTCTAAGACAGCAGGAAACGTGAGTGCGCTGAGAACAAAAGAACGGTGTTTCCTACACATACGGACCATATCTAGTCTAACTCTGTTTCTGAAACTGACAAAAAGCACTGGTCCTCTAACAACCAATGCTTGTCAGTTAAGATGAGAAACGTGTGAGCTTCGTGAACGATGTAATTCGTTTGAGCTGACAAGTGACTGCCCTCACCTGAAACGAAGTCTTGCTTATAGGAAGACACAGAGCCTGGGATTTAACTCCATCTCTGAAGGGAAGGACACAGCAGATTTCTCCTCCATGGATCACACTCTGCTTTAGAGCGAGAAGCACGCTCTTGCTTTCTAGAGTCTCTAATACAGCAGGTAATCTGAGTGTGCCCAGAAAAAAAGAACGGTGTTTCCTACACATAGGGACCATATGTAGTCCAAATGTGCTTCTGAAACTGACACAAAGCACTGACCCTCTAACATCCAATGCTTGTCAGTTAAGATGAGAAACGTGTGACCTTCATGAACGATGTAGTTCGTTTGAGCAGAAAAGTGACTGCCCTTACCTGAAACGAAGTCTTGCTTGTAGGAAGACTCAGAGATTGGGATTTAACTCCATTTCTGAAGTGAAACACACAGCAGTGTAATCATCCATTGATCACACTCTGCTTTAGAACAAGAAGCACGCTCTTGCTTTCTAGAGTCTCTAAGGCAGCAGGAAACGTGAGTGTGCTGAGAACAAAAGAATGCTGTTTCCTACAAATACGGACATTGTATAGTCCAACTCTGCTTCTGAAACTGACACAAAGCACTGGTCCTCTAAAATCCAATGCTTGTCTGTTAAGATGAGAAACGTGTGAGCTTCATGTACGATGTAGTTCGTTTGAGCAGAAAAGTGACTGCCCTTACCTGAAAGGAAGACTTGCTTGTAGGAAGACTCAGAGCCTGGGATTTCACTCCATTTCTGAAGTGAAACACACAGCAGTGTAATCATCCATTGATCACACTCTGCTTTAGAACAAGAAGCACGCTCTTGCTTTCTAGAGTCTCTAAGGCAGCAGGAAACGTGAGTGTGCTGAGAACAAAAGAACGCTGTTTCCTACAAATACGGACATTATATAGTCCAACTCTGCTTCTGAAACTGACAAAAAGCACTGGTCCTCTAAAATCCAATGCTTGTCTGTTAAGATGAGAAACGTGTGAGCTTCGTAACGATGTAGTTCCTTTCAGCTGAAAAGTGACTGCCCTTACCTGAAAAGAAGTCTTGCTTGTAGGAAGACACAGAGCCTGGGATTTAACTCAATTTCTGAAGGGAAACACACAGCATAGTTCTCACACTTGGATCACACTCTGCTTTACAGCAAGAAGCACGCTCTTGCTTTCTAGAGTCTCTAATACAGCAGGAAATCTGAGTGTGCCCAGAACAAAAGATCGGAGTTTCATACACATACGGACCATATGTAGTCCAACTCTTCTTCTGAAACTGATACAAAGCACTGGTCCTCTAACATCCAATGCTTCTCAGTTAAGATGGGAAACGTGTGATCTTCATGAACGATGTAGTTCGTTTGAGCAGAAAAGTGACTGCCCTTACCTTAAACGAAGTCTTGCTTGTAGGAAGACACAGAGTCTGGGATTTAACTCCATTTCTGAAGGGAAACACACAGCATAGTTCTCATCCATGGATAACAATCTGCTTTAGAGCGATAAGCATGCTCTTGCTTTCTAAAGTCTCTAAGACAGCAGGAAATGTGAGTGCGCTGAGAACAAAAGAACGGTGTTTCCTACACATACCGACCATATCTAGTCTAACTCTGTTTCTGAAACTGACAAAAAGCACTGGTCCTCTAACATCCAATGCTTGTCAGTTAAGATGAGAAATGTGTGAGCTTCGTGAACGATGTAATTCGTTTGAGCTGACAAGTGACTGCCCTCACCTGAAACGAAGTCTTGCTTATAGGAAGACACAGAGCCTGGGATTTAACTCCATCTCTGAAGGGAAGGACACAGCAGATTTCTCATCCATGGATCACACTCTGCTTTAGAGCGAGAAGCACGCTCTTGCTTTCTAGAGTCTCTAATAAAGCAGGTAATCTGAGTGTGCCCAGAACAAAAGAACGGTGTTTCCTACACATAAGGACCATATGTAGTCCAAATCTGCTTCTGAAACTGATACAATGCACTGGTCCTCTAACATCCAATGCTTGTCAGTTAAGATGAGAAACGTGTGAGCTTTGAGAATGATGTATTTGCTTTGAACTGAAAAGTGACTGCCCTTACCTGTAACGAAGTCTTGCTTGTAGTAAGACACAGAGCCTGGGATCTAACTCCATCTCTGAAGGGAAACACACAGCAGAGTTCTCATCCATGGATCACACTCTGCTTTAGAGCGAGAAGCACGCTCTTGCTTTCTAAAGTCTCTAATACAGCAGGTAATCTGAGTGTGCCCAGTACAAAAGAACGGTGTTTCCTACACATACGGACCATATGTAGTCCAAATATGCTTCTGAAACTGATACAATGCACTGGTCCTCTAACATCCAATGCTTGTCAGTTAAGATGGGAAACGTGTGAGATTCATGAACGATGTAGTTCGTTTTAGCAGAAAAGTGACAGCCCTTACCTGAAACGAAGTCTTGCTTGTAGGAAGACTCAGAGCTTGGGATTTAACTCCATTTCTGAAGTGAAACACACAGCAGTGTAATCATCCATTGATCACACTCTGCTTTAGAACAAGAAGCACGCTCTTGCTTTCTAGAGTCTCTAAGGCAGCAGGAAACGTGAGTGTGCTGAGAACAAAAGAACGCTGTTTCCTACAAATACGGACATTGTATAGTCCAACTCTGCTTCTGAAACTGACACAAAGCACTGGTCCTCTAAAATCCAATGCTTGTCTGTTAAGATGAGAAACGTGTGAGCTTCATGTACGATGTAGTTCGTTTGAGCAGAAAAGTGACTGCCCTTACCTGAAAGGAAGACTTGCTTGTAGGAAGACTCAGAGCCTGGGATTTCACTCCATTTCTGAAGTGAAACACACAGCAGTGTAATCATCCATTGATCACACTCTGCTTTAGAACAAGAAGCACGCTCTTGCTTTCTAGAGTCTCTAAGGCAGCAGGAAACGTGAGTGTGCTGAGAACAAAAGAACGCTGTTTCCTACAAATACGGACATTATATAGTCCAACTCTGCTTCTGAAACTGACAAAAAGCACTGGTCCTCTAAAATCCAATGCTTGTCTGTTAAGATGAGAAACGTGTGAGCTTCGTAACGATGTAGTTCCTTTCAGCTGAAAAGTGACTGCCCTTACCTGAAAAGAAGTCTTGCTTGTAGGAAGACACAGAGCCTGGGATTTAACTCAATTTCTGAAGGGAAACACACAGCATAGTTCTCACACTTGGATCACACTCTGCTTTACAGCAAGAAGCACGCTCTTGCTTTCTAGAGTCTATAATACAGCAGGAAATCTGAGTGTGCCCAGAACAAAAGATTGGAGTTTCATACACATACGGACCATATGTAGTCCAACTCTTCTTCTGAAACTGATACAAAGCACTGGTCCTCTAACATCCAATGCTTCTCAGTTAAGATGGGAAACGTGTGATCTTCATGAACGATGTAGTTCGTTTGAGCAGAAAAGTGACTGCCCTTACCTTAAACGAAGTCTTGCTTGTAGGAAGACACAGAGTCTGGGATTTAACTCCATTTCTGAAGGGAAACACACAGCATAGTTCTCATCCATGGATAACAATCTGCTTTAGAGCGATAAGCATGCTCTTGCTTTCTAAAGTCTCTAAGACAGCAGGAAATGTGAGTGCGCTGAGAAAAAAAGAACGGTGTTTCCTACACATACGGACCATATCTAGTCTAACTCTGTTTCTGAAACTGACAAAAAGCACTGGTCCTCTAATATCCAATGCTTGTCAGTTAAGATGAGAAACGTGTGAGCTTCGTGAACGATGTAATTCGTTTGAGCTGAGAAGTGACTGCCCTCACCTGAAACGAAGTCTTGCTTATAGGAAGACACAGAGCCTGGGATTTAACTCCATCTCTGAAGGGAAGGACACAGCAGATTTCTCATCCATGGATCACACTCTGCTTTAGAGCGAGAAGCACGCTCTTGCTTTCTAGAGTCTCTAATAAAGCAGGTAATCTGAGTGTGCCCAGAACAAAAGAACGGTGTTTCCTACACATAAGGACCATATGTAGTCCAAATCTGCTTCTGAAACTGATACAATGCACTGGTCCTCTAACATCCAATGCTTGTCAGTTAAGATGAGAAACGTGTGAGCTTTGAGAATGATGTATTTGCTTTGAACTGAAAAGTGACTGCCCTTACCTGTAACGAAGTCTTGCTTGTAGTAAGACACAGAGCCTGGGATCTAACTCCATCTCTGAAGGGAAACACACAGCAGAGTTCTCATCCATGGATCACACTCTGCTTTAGAGCGAGAAGCACGCTCTTGCTTTCTAAAGTCTCTAATACAGCAGGTAATCTGAGTGTGCCCAGTACAAAAGAACGGTGTTTCCTACACATACGGACCATATGTAGTCCAAATATGCTTCTGAAACTGATACAATGCACTGGTCCTCTAACATCCAATGCTTGTCAGTTAAGATGGGAAACGTGTGAGCTTCATGAACGATGTAGTTCGTTTGAGCAGAAAAGTGACTGCCCTTACCTTAAATGAAGTCTTGCTTGTAGGAAGACACAGAGTCTGGGATTTAACTAGATTTCTGAAGGGAAACACACAGCATAGTTCTCTTCCATGGATCACAATCTGCTTTAGAGCGATAAGCACGCTCTTGCTTTCTAAAGTCTCTAAGACGGCAGGAAACGTGAGTGCGCTGAGACAAAAGAACGGTGTTTCCTACATATACGCACCATATCTACTCCAACTCTCCTTCTTAAACTGAGACAAAGCACTGGTCCTCTAACATCCAATGCTTGTCTGTTAAGAAAAGAAAGGTGTGAGCTCAGTGAACCGTGTAGTTCGTTTGAGCTGAAAAGTGACTGCCATTACCTTAAACGAAGTCTTGCTTGTAGGAAGACACAGAGATTGGGATTTAACTCCATTTCTGAAGGGAAACACGCAGCATAGTTCTCATCCATGGATCACACTCTGCTTTAGAGCGAGAAGCACGCTCTTGCTTTCTGGAGTCTCTAACAAAGCAGGAAACGTGAGTGTGCTGAGAACAAAAGAACGGTGTTTCCTACACATACGGACCATATGTAGTCAAACACTGCTTCTGAAACTGATACAAAGCACTGGTCCTCTAACATCCAATGCTTGTCTGTTAAGATGAGAAACGTGTAAGCTTCATGAACGATGTAGTTCGTTTGAGCTGACAAGTGACTGCCCTTACCTGAAACGAAGTCTTGCTTATAGGAAGACACAGAGCCTCGGATTTAACTCCATCTCTGAAGGGAAGGACACAGCAGATTTCTCCTCCATGGATCACACTCTGCTTTAGAGCGAGAAGCACGCTCTTGCTTTCTAGAGTCTCTACTAAAGCAGGTAATCTGAGTGTGCCCAGAACAAAAGAACGGTGTTTCCTACACCTACTGACCATATGTAGTCCAAATCTGCTTCTGAAACTGATACAATGCACTGGTCCTCTAACATCCAATGCTTGTCAGTTAAGATGAGAAACGTGTGAGCTTCGTGAACGATGTAGTTCGTTTGAGCAGAAAAGAGACTGCCCTTACCTGAATCGAAGTCTTGCTTGTAGGAAGACTCAGAGCCTGGGATTTAACTCCACTTCTGAAGTGAATCACACAGCAGTGTAATCATCCATTGATCACACTCTGCTTTAGAACAAGAACCACGCTCTTGCTTTCTAGAGTCTCTAAGACAGCAGGAAACGTGTGTGTGCTGAGAACAAAAGAACTGTGTTTCCTACACATACGGACCATATCTAGTTCAACTCTGCTTCTGAAACTGATACAAAGCACTGACCCTCTAACATCCAATGCTTGTCAGTTAAGATGAGAAACGTGTGAGCTTCATGAACGATGTAGTTCGTTTGAGCAGAAAAGTGACTGCCCTTACCTGAAAAGAAGTCTTGCTTGTAGGAAGACACAGAGCCTGGGATTTAACTCCATTTCTGAATGGAAACACACAGCACACTTCTCATCTATGGATCACACTCTGCTTTAGAGCAAGAAGCATGCTCTTGCTTTCTAGAGTCTCTAATACAGCAGGTAATCTGAGTGTGCCCAGAACAAAAGAACGGTGTTTACTACACATACTGACCATATGTAGTCCAAATCTGCTTCTGAAACTGATACAAAGCACTGACCCTCTAACATCCAATGCTTGTTAGTTAAGATGAGAAACGTGTGATCTTCGTGAATGATGTAGTTCGTTTGAGCAGAAAAGTGACTGCCCTTATCTGAATCGAAGTCTTGCGTGTAGGAAGACTCAGAGCCTGGGATTTAACTCTATTTCTGTAGTGAAACACACAGCAGTGTAGTCATCCTTTGATCACACTCTGCTTTAGAACAAGAAGCACGCTCTTGCTTTCTGGAGTCTCTAACAGAGCAGGAAACGTGAGTGTGCTGAGAACAAAAGAACGGTGTTTCCTACATATACAGACCACATCTAGTCCAACATTTCTTCTGAAACTGATACAAAGCACTTGTCCTCTAACGTCCAATGCTTGTCAGTTGAGATAGGAAACGTGTGAGCGTCATGAACGATGTAGTTCGTTTGAGCAGAAAAGTGAATGCCCTTACCTTAAACGAATTCTTGCTTGTAGGAAGACACAGAGCCTGGGATTTAACTCCATATCTGAAGTGAAACACACAGCAGTATTACATCCATTGATCATACTCTGCCTTAGAACAAGAAGCATGCTCTTGCTTTCTAGAGTATCTAAGACAGCAGGAAACGTGATTTTGCTGAGAACAAAAGAACGGTGTTTCCTACACATACGGACCATATCTAGTCCAACTCTCCTTCTTAAACTGAGGAAAAGCACTGATCCTCTAACATCCAATGCTTGTCTGTTAAGATGAGAAACGTGTGAGCTCCGTGAACGATGTAGTTCGTTTGAGCTGAAAAGTGACTGCCCTTACCTGAAACGAAGTCTTGCTTGTAGGAAGACACAGATCCTGTGATTTAACTCCATTTATGAAGGGAAACACACAGCATAGTTCTCATCCATGGATCACACCCTGCTTTAGAGTGAGAAGCACGCTCTTGATTTCTAAAGTCTCTAATACAGCAGGAAACGTGAGTGTGCTGAGAACAAAAGAATGGTGTTTCCTACACATACGGACCATATCTAGTCCAACTCTGCTTCTGAAACTGATACAAAGCACTGGTCCTCTAACTTCCTATGCTTGTCAGTTAAGATGAGAAACGTGTGAGCTTTGTGAATAATGTAGTTCCTTTGAACTGAAAAGTGACTGCCATTACCTGAAAGGAAGTCTTGCTTGTAGTAAGACACAGAACCTGGGATTTAACTCCATTTCTGAAGTGAAACACACAGCAGTGTAATCATCCATTGATCACACTCTGCTTTAGAACAAGAAGCACGCTCTTGCTTTCTAGAGTCTCTAAGGCAGCAGGAAACGTGAGTGCGCTGAGACAAAAGAACGGTGTTTCCTACACATACGGACCATATCTAATCCAACTCTGTTTCTGAAACAGACAAAAAGCACTGGTCCGCTAACATCCAATGCTTGTCAGTTAAGATGAGAAACGTGTGAGCTTCGTGAACGATGTAGCTCGTTTGAGCTGACAAGTGACTACCCTTACCTGAAACGAAGTCTTGCTTATAGGAAGACACAGAGCCTCGGATTTAACTCCATTTCTGAATGGAAACACACAGCATAGTTCTCACCCATGGATCACACTCTGCTTTACAGCAAGAATCACTCTCTTGCTTTCTAGAGTCTCTAATACAGCAGGAAATCTGAGTGTGCCCAGAACAAAAGAATGGAGTTTCGTACACATACGGACCATTTGTAGTCCAACTCTTCTCTGAAACTGATACAAAGCACTGGTCCTCTAACATCCAAATCTTGTCAGTTAAGATGGGACACGTGTGAGCTTCATGAACGATGTAGTTCGTTTGAGCAGGAAAGTGACTGCCCTTACCTTAAACGAAGTCTTGCTTGTAGGAAGACACAGAGTCTGGGATTGAACTCCATTTCTGAAGGGAAACACACAGCATAGTTCTCATCCATGGATAACAATCTGCTTTAGAGCGAGAAGCACGCTCTTGCTTTCTAAAGTCTCTAAGACAGCAGGAAACGTGAGTGCGCTGATAACAAAAGAACGGTGTTTCCTACACATACGGACCATATCTAGTCTAACGCTGTTTCTGAAACTGACAAAAAGCACTGGTCCTCTAACAACCAATGCTTGTCAGTTAAGATGAGAAACGTGTGAGCTTCGTGAACGATGTAATTCGTTTGAGCTGACAAGTGACTGCCCTCACCTGAAACGAAGTCTTGCTTATAGGAAGACACAGAGCCTGGGATTTAACTCCATCTCTGAAGGGAAGGACACAGCAGATTTCTCCTCCATGGATCACACTCTGCTTTAGAGCGAGAAGCACGCTCTTGCTTTCTAAAGTCTCTAATACAGCAGGTAATCTGAGTGTGCCCAGAACAAAAGAACGGTGATTCCTACACATACAGACCATATGTAGTCCAAATCTGCTTCTGAAACTGATACAATGCACTGGTCCTCTAACATCCAATGCTTGTCAGTTAAGATGAGAAACGTGTGATCTTCGTGAACGATGTAGTTCGTTTGAGCAGAAAAGTGACTGCCCTTACCTAAAAGGAATTCTTGCTTGTAGGAATACTCAGAGCCTGGGATTTAACTCCATTTCTGAAGTGAAACACACAGCAGTGTTCTCATCAATTGATCACACTCTGCTTTAGAACAAGAAGCACGCTCTTGCTTTCTAGAGTCTCTCAGACAGCAGGAATCGTGAGTGCGCTGAGAACAAAAGAACGGTGTTTCCTACACATACGGAACATATCTAGTCCAACTCTCCTTCTTAAACTGATACAAAGCACTGGTCCTCTAACATCCAATGTTTGTCAATTAAGTTGAGAAACGTGTGAGCTTTGAGAATGATGTATTTGCTTTGAACTGAAAAGTGACTGCCCTTACCTGTAACGAAGTCTTGCTTGTAGTAAGACACAGAGCCTGGGATCTAACTCCATCTCTGAAGGGAAACACACAGCAGAGTTCTCATCCATGGATCACACTCTGCTTTAGAGCGAGAAGCACGCTCTTGCTTTCTAAAGTCTCTAATACAGCAGGAAATCTGAGTGTGCCCAGTACAAAAGAACGGTGTTTCCTACACATACAGACCATATGTAGTCCAAATCTGCTTCTGAAACTGATACAATGCACTGGTCCTCTAACATCCAATGCTTGTCAGTTAAGATGGGAAACGTGTGAGCTTCATGAACGATGTAGTTTGTTTGAGCAGAAAAGTGACTGCCCATACCTGAAACGAAGTCTTGCTTGTAGGAAGACACAGAGTCTGGGATTTAACTCCATTTCTGAAGGGAAACACACAGCATAGTTCTCATCCATGGATCATAATCTGCTTTAGAACGATAAGCACGCTCTTGCTTTCTAAAGTCTCTAAGACAGCAGGAAACGTGAGTGCGCTGAGACAAAAGAACGGTGTTTCCTACACATACGGACCATATCTAGTCCAACTCTGTTTCTGAAACTGACAAAAAGCACTGGTCCGCTAACATCCAATGCTTGTCAGTTAAGATGAGAAACGTGTGAGCTTCGTGAACGATGTAATTCGTTTGAGCTGACAAGTGACTGCCCTCACCTGAAACAAAGTTTTGCTTATAGGAAGACACAGAGCCTGGGATTTAACTCCATCTCTGAAGGGAAGGACACAGCAGATTTCTCATCCATGGATCACACTCTGCTTTAGAGCGAGAAGCACGCTCTTGCTTTCTAGATTCTCTACTAAAGCAGGTAATCTGAGTGTGCCCAGAACAAACGAACGGTGTTTCCTACACATACGGACCATATGTAGTCCAAATCTGCTTCTGAAACTGATACAATGCACTGGTCCTCTAACATCCAATGCTTGTCAGTTAAGATGAGAAACGTGTGAGCTTCGTGAACGATGTAGTTCGTTTGAGCAGAAAAGAGACTGCCCTTACCTGAATCGAAGTCTTGCTTGTAGGAATACTCAGAGCCTGGGATTTAACTCCACTTCTGAAGTGAATCACACAGCAGTGTAATCATCCATTGATCACACTCTGCTTTAGAACAAGAACCACGCTCTTGCTTTCTAGAGTCTCTAAGACAGCAGGAAACGTGTGTGTGCTGAGAACAAAAGAACTGTGTTTCCTACACATACGGACCATATCTAGTTCAACTCTGCTTCTGAAACTGATACAAAGCACTGACCCTCTAACATCCAATGCTTGTCAGTTAAGATGAGAAACGTGTGAGCTTCTTGAACGATGTAGTTCGTTTGAGCAGAAAAGTGACTGCCCTTACCTGAAAAGAAGTCTTGCTTGTAGGAAGACACAGAGCCTGGGATTTAACTCCATTTCTGAATGGAAACACACAGCATACTTCTCATCTATGGATCACACTCTGCTTTAGAGCAAGAAGCATGCTCTTGCTTTCTAGAGTCTCTAATACAGCAGGTAATCTGAGTGTGCCCAGAACAAAAGAACGGTGTTTACTACACATACTGACCATATGTAGTCCAAATCTGCTTCTGAAACTGATACAAAGCACTGACCCTCTAACATCCAATGCTTGTCAGTTAAGATGAGAAACGTGTGATCTTCGTGAATGATGTAGTTCGTTTGAGCAGAAAAGTGACTGCCCTTATCTGAATCGAAGTCTTGCGTGTAGGAAGACTCAGAGCCTGGGATTTAACTCCATTTCTGTAGTGAAACACACAGCAGTGTAGTCATCCTTTGATCACACTCTGCTTTAGAACAAGAAGCACGCTCTTGCTTTCTGGAGTCTCTAACAGAGCAGGAAACGTGAGTGTGCTGAGAACAAAAGAACGGTGTTTCCTACATATACAGACCACATCTAGTCCAACATTTCTTCTGAAACTGATACAAAGCACTTGTCCTCTAACGTCCAATGCTTGTCAGTTGAGATAGGAAACGTGTGAGCATCATGAACGATGTAGTTCGTTTGAGCAGAAAAGTGAATGCCCTTACCTTAAACGAATTATTGCTTGTAGGAAGACACAGAGCCTGGGATTTAACTCCATATCTGAAGTGAAACACACAGCAGTATTACATCCATTGATCATACTCCGCCTTAGAACAAGAAGCATGCTCTTGCTTTCTAGAGTCTCTAAGACAGCAGGAAACGTGATTTTGCTGAGAACAAAAGAACGGTGTTTCCTACACATACGGACCATATCTAGTCCAACTCTCCTTCTTAAACTGAGAAAAAGCACTGATCCTCTAACCTCCAATGCTTGTCTTTTAAGATGAGAAACGTGTGAGCTCCGTGAACGATGTAGTTCGTTTGAGCTGAAAAGTGACTGCCCTTACCTGAAATGAAGTCTTGCTTGTAGGAAGACACAGATCCTGTGATTTAACTCCATTTATGAAGGGAAAGACACAGCATAGTTCTCATCCATGGATCACACTCTGCTTTAGAGTGAGAAGCACGCTCTTGATTTCTAAAGTCTCTAAGACAGCAGGAAACGTGAGTGTGCTGAGAACAAAAGAACGGTGTTTCCTACACATACGGACCATATCTAGTCCAACTCTGCTTCTGAAACTGATACAAAGCACTGGTCCTCTAACTTCCTATGCTTGTCAGTTAAGATGAGAAACGTGTGAGCTTTGTGAATGATGTAGTTCCTTTGAACTGAAAAGTGACTGCCATTACCTGAAAGGAAGTCTTGCTTGTAGTAAGACACAGAGCCTGGGATTTAACTCCATTTCTGAAGTGAAACACACAGCAGTGTAATCATCCATTGATCACACTCTGCTTTAGAACAAGAAGCACGCTCTTGCTTTCTAGAGTCTCTAAGGCAGCAGGAAACGTGAGTGCGCTGAGACAAAAGAACGGTGTTTCCTACACATACGGACCATATCTAGTCCAACTCTGTTTCTGAAACTGACAAAAAGCACTGGTCCTCTAACATCCAATGCTTGTCAGTTAAGATGAGAAACGTGTGAGCTTCGTGAACGATGTAATTCGTTTGAGCTGACAAGTGACTGCCCTCACCTGAAACGAAGTCTTGCTTATAGGAAGACACAGAGCCTGGGATTTAACTCCATCTCTGAAGGGAAGGACACAGCAGATTTCTCCTCCATGGATCACACTCTGCTTTAGAGCGAGAAGCACGCTGTTGCTTTCTAGAGTCTCTAATACAGCAGGTAATCTGAGCGTGCCCAGAACAAAAGAACGGTGATTCCTACACATACGGACCATATGTAGTCCAAATCTGCTTCTGAAACTGATACAATGCACTGGTCCTCTAACATCCAATGCTTGTCAGTTAAGATGAGAAACGTGTGATCTTCGTGAACGATGTAGTTCGTTTGAGCAGAAAAGTGACTGCCCTTACCTGAAAGGAAGTCTTGCTTGTAGGAATACTCAGAGCCTGGGATTTAACTCCATTTCTGAAGTGAAACAAACAGCAGTGTTCTCATCAATTGATCACACTCTGCTTTAGAACAAGAAGCACGCTCTTGCTTTCTAGAGTCTCTCAGACAGCAGGAATCGTGAGTGCGCTGAGAACAAAAGAACGGTGTTTCCTACACATACAGAACATATCTAGTCCAACTCTCCTTCTTAAACGGATACAAAGCACTGGTCCTTTAACATCCAATGCTTGTCAATTAAGATGAGAAACGTGTGAGCTTTGAGAATGATGTATTTGCTTTGAACTGAAAAGTGACTGCCCTTACCTGTAACGAAGTCTTGCTTGTAGTAAGACACAGAGCCTGGGATCTAACTCCATCTCTGAAGGGAAACACACAGCAGAGTTCTCTTCCATGGATCACACTCTGCTTTAGAGCGAGAAGCACGCTCTTGCTTTCTAAAGTCTCTAATACAGCAGGTAATCTGAGTGTGCCCAGTACAAAAGAACGGTGTTTCCTACACATACGGACCATATGTAGTCCAAATCTGCTTCTGAAACTGATACAATGCACTGGTCCTCTAACATCCAATGCTTGTCAGTTAAGATGGGAAACGTGTGAGCTTCATGAATGATGTAGTTTGTTTGAGCAGAAAAGTGACTGCCCTTACCTTAAACGAAGTCTTGCTTGTAGGAAGACACAGAGTCTGGGATTTAACTCCATTTCTGAAGGGAAACACACAGCATAGTTCTCATCCATGGATCATAATCTGCTTTAGAACGATAAGCACGCTCTTGCTTTCTAAAGTCTCTAAGACAGCAGGAAACGTGAGTGCGCAGAGACAAAAGAACTGTGTTTCCTACACATACGGACCATATCTAGTCCAACTCTGTTTCTGAAACTGACAAAAAGCACTGGTCCGCTAACATCCAATGCTTGCCAGTTAAGATGAGAAACGTGTGAGCTTCGTGAACGATGTAGTTCGTTTGAGCAGAAAAGAGACTGCCCTTACCTGAATCGAAGTCTTGCTTGTAGGAAGACTCAGAGCCTGGGATTTAACTCCACTTCTGAAGTGAATCACACAGCAGTGTAATCATCCATTGATCACACTCTGCTTTAGAACAAGAACCACGCTCTTGCTTTCTAGAGTCTCTAAGACAGGAGGAAACGTGTGTGTGCTGAGAACAAAAGAACTGTGTTTCCTACACATACGGACCATATCTAGTTCAACTCTGCTTCTGAAACTGATACAAAGCACTGACCCTCTAACATCCAATGCTTGTCAGTTAAGATGAGAAACGTGTGAGCTTCATGAACGATGTAGTTCGTTTGAGCAGAAAAGTGACTGCCCTTACCTGAAAAGAAGTCTTGCTTGTAGGAAGACACAGAGCCTGGGATTTAACTCCATTTCTGAATGGAAACACACAGCATACTTCTCATCTATGGATCACACTCTGCTTTAGAGCAAGAAGCATGCTCTTGCTTTCTAGAGTCTCTAATACAGCAGGTAATCTGAGTGTGCCCAGAACAAAAGAACGGTGTTTACTACACATACTGACCATATGTAGTCCAAATCTGCTTCTGAAACTGATACAAAGCACTGACCCTCTAACATCCAATGCTTGTCAGTTAAGATGAGAAACGTGTGATCTTCGTGAATGATGTAGTTCGTTTGAGCAGAAAAGTGACTGCCCTTATCTGAATCGAAGTCTTGCGTGTAGGAAGACTCAGAGCCTGGGATTTAACTCCATTTCTGTAGTGAAACACACAGCAGTGTAGTCATCCTTTGATCACACTCTGCTTTAGAACAAGAAGCACGCTCTTGCTTTCTGGAGTCTCTAACAGAGCAGGAAACGTGAGTGTGCTGAGAACAAAAGAACGGTGTTTCCTACATATACAGACCACATCTAGTCCAACATTTCTTCTGAAACTGATACAAAGCACTTGTCCTCTAACGTCCAATGCTTGTCAGTTGAGATAGGAAACGTGTGAGCGTCATGAACGATGTAGTTCTTTTGAGCAGAAAAGTGAATGCCCTTACCTTAAACGAATTCTTGCTTGTAGGAAGACACAGAGCCTGGGATTTAACTCCATATCTGAAGTGAAACACACAGCAGTATTACATCCATTGATCATACTCTGCCTTAGAACAAGAAGCATGCTCTTGCTTTCTAGAGTCTCTAAGACAGCAGGAAACGTGATTTTGCTGAGAACAAAAGAACGGTGTTTCCTAAACATACGGACCATATCTAGTCCAACTCTCCTTGTTAAACTGAGAAAAAGCACTGATCCTCTAACTTCCTATGCTTGTCAGTTAAGATGAGAAACGTGTGAGCTTTGTGAATGATGTAGTTCCTTTGAACTGAAAAGTGACTGCCATTACGTGAAAGGAAGTCTTGCTTGTAGTAAGACACAGAGCCTGGGATTTAACTCCATTTCTGAAGTGAAACACACAGCAGTGTAATCATCCATTGATCACACTCTGCTTTAGAACAAGAAGCACGCTCTTGCTTTCTAGAGTCTCTAAGGCAGCAGGAAACGTGAGTGCGCTGAGACAAAAGAACGGTGTTTCCTACACATACGGACCATATCTAGTCCAAGTCTGTTTCTGAAACTGACAAAAAGCACTGGTCCGCTAACATCCAATGCTTGTCAGTTAAGATGAGAAACGTGTGAGCTTCGTGAACGATGTAATTCGTTTGAGCTGACAAGTGACTGCCCTCACCTGAAACGAAGTCTTGCTTATAGGAAGACACTGAGCCGGGGATTTAACTCCATCTCTGAAGGGAAGGACACAGCAGATTTCTCATCCATGGATCACACTCTGCTTTAGAGCGAGAAGAATGCTCTTGCTTTCTAGAGTCTCTAATAAAGCAGGTAATCTGAGTGTGCCCAGAACAAAAGAACGGTGTTTCCTACACATACAGACCATATGTAGTCCAAATCTGCTTCTGAAACTGATACAATGCACTGGTCCTCTAACATCCAATGCTTGTCAGTTAAGATGAGAAACGTGTGAGCTTCGTGAACGATGTAGTTCGTTTGAGCTGAAAAGTGACTGCCCTTACCTGAAACGAAGTCTTGCTTGTAGGAAGACACAGAGATTGGGATTTAACTCCATTTCTGAAGGGAAACACACAGCATTGTTCTCATCCATGGATCACACTCTCCTTTAGAGCGAGAAGCACGCTCTTGCTTTCTGGAGTCTCTAACACTGCAGGAAACGTGAGTGTGCTGAGAACAAAAGAACGGTGTTTCCTACACGTACGGACCATATCTAGTCCAACTCTTATTCTGAAACTGATACAAAGCACTGACCCGCTAACATCCAATGCTTGCCAGTTAAGATGAGAAACGTGTGAGCTTCGTGAACGATGTAGTTCGTTTGAGCAGAAAAGAGACTGCCCTTACCTGAATCGAAGTCTTGCTTGTAGGAAGACTCAGAGCCTGGGATTTAACTCCACTTCTGAAGTGAATCACACAGCAGTGTAATCATCCATTGATCACACTCTGCTTTAGAACAAGAACCACGCTCTTGCTTTCTAGAGTCTCTAAGACAGCAGGAACGTGTGTGTGCTGAGAACAAAAGAACTGTGTTTCCTACACATACGGACCATATCTAGTTCAACTCTGCTTCTGAAACTGATACAAAGCACTGACCCTCTAACATCCAATGCTTGTCAGTTAAGATGAGAAACGTGTGAGCTTCATGAACGATGTAGTTCGTTTGAGCAGAAAAGTGACTGCCCTTACCTGAAAAGAAGTCTTGCTTGTAGGAAGACACAGAGCCTGGGATTTAACTCCATTTCTGAATGGAAACACACAGCATACTTCTCATCTATGGATCACACTCTGCTTTAGAGCAAGAAGCACGCTCTTGCTTTCTAGAGTCTCTAATACAGCAGGTAATCTGAGTGTGCCCAGAACAAAAGAACGGTGTTTACTACACATACTGACCATATGTAGTCCAAATCTGCTTCTGAAACTGATACAAAGCACTGACCCTCTAACATCCAATGCTTGTCAGTTAAGATGAGAAACGTGTGATCTTCGTGAATGATGTAGTTCGTTTGAGCAGAAAAGTGACTGCCCTTATCTGAATCGAAGTCTTGCGTGTAGGAAGACTCAGACCCTGGGATTTAACTCCATTTCTGTAGTGAAACACACAGCAGTGTAGTCATCCTTTGATCACACTCTGCTTTAGAACAAGAAGCACGCTCTTGCTTTCTGGAGTCTCTAACAGAGCAGGAAACGTGAGTGTGCTGAGAACAAAAGAACGGTGTTTCCTACATATACAGACCACATCTAGTCCAACATTTCTTCTGAAACTGATACAAAGCACTTGTCCTCTAACGTCCAATGCTTGTCAGTTGAGATAGGAAACGTGTGAGCGTCATGAACGATGTAGTTCGTTTGAGCAGAAAAGTGAATGCCCTTACCTTAAACGAATTCTTGCTTGTAGGAAGACACAGAGCCTGGGATTTAACTCCATATCTGAAGTGAAACACACAGCAGTATTACATCCATTGATCATACTCTGCCTTAGAACAAGAAGCATGCTCTTGCTTTCTAGAGTCTCTAAGACAGCAGGAAACGTGATTTTGCTGAGAACAAAAGAACGGTGTTTCCTACACATATGGACCATATCTAGTCCAACTCTCCTTCTTAAACTGAGAAAAAGCACTGATCCTCTAACTTCCTATGCTTGTCAGTTAAGATGAGAAACGTGTGAGCTTTGTGAATGATGTAGTTCCTTTGAACTGAAAAGTGACTGCCATTACGTGAAAGGAAGTCTTGCTTGTAGTAAGACACAGAGCCTGGGATTTAACTCCATTTCTGAAGTGAAACACACAGCAGTGTAATCATCCATTGATCACACTCTGCTTTAGAACAAGAAGCACGCTCTTGCTTTCTAGAGTCTCTAAGGCAGCAGGAAACGTGAGTGCGCTGAGACAAAAGAACGGTGTTTCCTACACATACGGACCATATCTAGTCCAACTCTGTTTCTGAAACTGACAAAAAGCACTGGTCCGCTAACATCCAATGCTTGTCAGTTAAGATGAGAAACGTGTGAGCTTCGTGAGCGATGTAGTTCGTTTGAGCTGACAAGTGACTACCCTTACCTGAAACGACGTCTTGCTTATAGGAAGACACAGAGCCTCGGATTTAACTCCATTTCTGAATGGAAACACACAGCATAGTTCTCACCCATGGATCACACTCTGCTTTACAGCAAGAATCACGCTCTTGCTTTCTAGAGTCTCTAATACAGCAGGTAATCTGAGCGTGCCCAGAACAAAAGAACGGTGATTCCTACACATACAGACCATATGTAGTCCAAATCTGCTTCTGAAACTGATACAATGTACTGGTCCTCTAACATCCAATGCTTGTCAGTTAAGATGAGAAACGTGTGATCTTCGTGAACGATGTAGTTCGTTTGAGCAGAAAAGTGACTGCCCTTACCTGAAACGAAGTCTTGCTTGTAGGAATACTCAGAGCCTGGGATTTAACTCAATTTCTGAAGTGAAACACACAGCAGTGTTCTCATCCATTGATCACACTCTGCTTTAGAACAAGAAGCACGCTCTTGCTTTCTAGAGTCTCTAAGACAGCAGGAAACGTGAGTGCGCTGAGAACAAAAGAACGGTGTTTCCTACACATATGGAACATATCTAGTCCAACTCTCCTTCTTAAACTGATACAAAGCACTGGTCCTTTAACATCCAATGCTTGTCAGTTAAGATGAGAAACGTGTGAGCTTTGAGAATGATGTATTTGCTTTGAACTGAAAAGTGACTGCCCTTACCTGTAACGAAGTCTTGCTTGTAGTAAGACACAGAGCCTGGGATCTAACTCCATCTCTGAAGGGAAACACACAGCAGAGTTCTCATCCATGGATCACACTCTGCTTTAGAGCGAGAAGCACGCTCTTGCTTTCTAAAGTCTCTAATACAGCAGGTAATCTGAGTGTGCCCAGTACAAAAGAACGGTGTTTCCTACACATACGGACCATATGTAGTCCAAATCTGCTTCTGAAACTGATACAATGCACTGGTCCTCTAACATCCAATGCTTGTCAGTTAAGATGAGAAACGTGTGAGCTTCGTGAACGATGTAGTTCGTTTGAGCTGAAAAGTGACTGCCCTTACCTGAAACGAAGTCTTGCTTGTAGGAAGACACAGAGATTGGGATTTAACTCCATTTCTGAAGGGAAACACACAGCATAGTTCTCATCCATGGATCACACTCTCCTTTAGAGCGAGAAGCACGCTCTTGCTTTCTGGAGTCTCTAACACTGCAGGAAACGTGAGTGTGCTGAGAACAAAAGAACGGTGTTTCCTACACGTACGGACCATATCTAGTCCAACTCTTATTCTGAAACTGATACAAAGCACTGACCCGCTAACATCCAATGCTTGCCAGTTAAGATGAGAAACGTGTGAGCTTCGTGAACGATGTAGTTCGTTTGAGCAGAAAAGAGACTGCCCTTACCTGAATCGAAGTCTTGCTTGTAGGAAGACTCAGAGCCTGGGATTTAACTCCACTTCTGAAGTGAATCACACAGCAGTGTAATCATCCATTGATCACACTCTGCTTTAGAACAAGAACCACGCTCTTTCTTTCTAGAGTCTCTAAGACAGCAGGAAACGTGTGTGTGCTGAGAACAAAAGAACTGTGTTTCCTACACATACGGACCATATCTAGTTCAACTCTGCTTCTGAAACTGATACAAAGCACTGACCCTCTAACATCCAATGCTTGTCAGTTAAGATGAGAAACGTGTGAGCTTCATGAATGATGTAGTTTGTTTGAGCAGAAAAGTGACTGCCCTTACATGAAAAGAAGTCTTGCTTGTAGGAAGACACAGAGCCTGGGATTTAACTCCATTTCTGAATGGAAACACACAGCATACTTCTCATCTATGGATCACACTCTGCTTTAGAGCAAGAAGCATGCTCTTGCTTTCTAGAGTCTCTAATACAGGAGGTAATCTGAGTGTGCCCAGAACAAAAGAACGGTGTTTACTACACATACTGACCATATGTAGTCCAAATCTGCTTCTGAAACTGATACAAAGCACTGACACTCTAACATCCAATGCTTGTCAGTTAAGATGAGAAACGTGTGATCTTCGTGAATGATGTAGTTCGTTTGAGCAGAAAAGTGACTGCCCTTATCTGAATCGAAGTCTTGCGTGTAGGAAGACTCAGAGCCTGGGATTTAACTCCATTTCTGTAGTGAAACACACAGCAGTGTAGTCATCCTTTGATCACACTCTGCTTTAGAACAAGAAGCACGCTCTTGCTTTCTGGAGTCTCTAACAGAGCAGGAAACGTGAGTGTGCTGAGAACAAAAGAACGGTGTTTCCTACATATACAGACCACATCTAGTCCAACATTTCTTCTGAAACTTATACAAAGCACTTGTCCTCTAACGTCCAATGCTTGTCAGTTGAGATAGGAAACGTGTGAGCGTCATGAACGATGTAGTTCGTTTGAGCAGAAAAGTGAATGCCCTTACCTTAAACGAATTCTTGCTTGTAGGAAGACACAGAGCCTGGGATTTAACTCCATATCTGAAGTGAAACACACAGCAGTATTACATCCATTGATCATACTCTGCCTTAGAACAAGAAGCATGCTCTTGCTTTCTAGAGTCTCTAAGACAGCAGGAAACGTGAGTGTGCTGAGAACAAAAGAACGGTGTTTCCTACACATATGGACCATATCTAGTCCAACTCTCCTTCTTAAACTGAGAAAAAGCACTGATCCTCTAACTTCCTATGCTTGTCAGTTAAGATGAGAAACGTGTGAGCTTTGTGAATGATGTAGTTCCTTTGAACTGAAAAGTGACTGCCATTACGTGAAAGGAAGTCTTGCTTGTAGTAAGACACAGAGCCTGGGATTTAACTCCATTTCTGAAGTGAAACACACAGCAGTGTAATCATCCATTGATCACACTCTGCTTTAGAACAAGAAGCACGCTCTTGCTTTCTAGAGTCTCTAAGGCAGCAGGAAACGTGAGTGCGCTGAGACAAAAGAACGGTGTTTCCTACACATACGGACCATATCTAGTCCAACTCTGTTTCTGAAACTGACAAAAAGCACTGGTCCGCTAACATCCAATGCTTGTCAGTTAAGATGAGAAACGTGTGAGCTTCGTGAGCGATGTAGTTCGTTTGAGCTGACAAGTGACTACCCTTACCTGAAACGAAGTCTTGCTTATAGGAAGACACAGAGCCTCGGATTTAACTCCATTTCTGAATGGAAACACACAGCATAGTTCTAACCCATGGATCACACTCTGCTTTACAGCAAGAATCACGCTCTTGCTTTCTAGAGTCTCTAATACAGCAGGAAATCTGAGTGTGCCCAGAACAAAAGAATGGAGTTTCGTACACATACGGACCATTTGTAGTCCAACTCGTCTTCTGAAACTGATACAAAGCACTGGTCCTCTAACATCCAAATCTTGTCAGTTAAGATGGGAAACGTGTGAGCTTCATGAACGATGTAGTTCGTTTGAGCAGGAAAGTGACTGCCCTTACCTTAAACGCAGTCTTGCTTGTAGGAAGACACAGAGTCTGGGATTTAACTCCATTTCTGAAGGGAAACACACAGCATAGTTCTCATCCATGGATAACAATCTGCTTTAGAGCGAGAAGCACGCTCTTGCTTTCTAAAGTCTCTAAGACAGCAGGAAACGTGAGTGCGCTGATAACAAAAGAATGGTGTTTCCTACACATATGGACCATATCTAGTCTAACTCTGTTTCTGAAACTGACAAAAAGCACTGGTCCTCTAACAACCAATGCTTGTCATTTAAGATGAGAAACGTGTGAGCTTCGTGAACGATGTAATTCGTTTGAGCTGACAAGTGACTGCCCTCACCTGAAACGAAGTCTTGCTTATAGGAAGACACAGAGCCTGGGATTTAACTCCATCTCTGAAGGGAAGGACACAGCAGATTTCTCCTCCATGGATCTCACTCTGCTTTAGAGCGAGAAGCACGCTGTTGCTTTCTAGAGTCTCTAATACAGCAGGTAATCTGAGCGTGCCCAGAACAAAAGAACGGTGATTCCTACACATACAGACCATATGTAGTCCAAATCTGCTTCTGAAACTGATACAATGCACTGGTCCTCTAACATCCAATGCTTGTCAGTTAAGATGAGAAACGTGTGATCTTCGTGAACGATGTAGTTCGTTTGAGCAGAAAAGTGACTGCCCTTACCTGAAACGAAGTCTTGCTTGTAGGAATACTCAGAGCCTGGGATTTAACTCAATTTCTGAAGTGAAACACACAGCAGTGTTCTCATCCATTGATCACACTCTGCTTTAGAACAAAAAGCACGCTCTTGCTTTCTAGAGTCTCTAAGACAGCAGGAAACGTGAGTGCGCTGAGAACAAAAGAACGGTGTTTCCTACACATATGGAACATATCTAGTCCAACTCTCCTTCTTAAACTGATACAAAGCACTGGTCCTTTAACATCCAATGCTTGTCAGTTAAGATGAGAAACGTGTGAGCTTTGAGAATGATGTATTTGCTTTGAACTGAAAAGTGACTGCCCTTACCTGTAACGAAGTCTTGCTTGTAGTAAGCACAGAGCCTGGGATCTAACTCCATCTCTGAAGGGAAACACACAGCAGAGTTCTCATCCATGGATCACACTCTGCTTTAGAGCGAGAAGCACGCTCTTACTTTCTAAAGTCTCTAATACAGCAGGTAATCTGAGTGTGCCCAGTACAAAAGAACGGTGTTTCCTACACATACGGACCATATGTAGTCCAAATCTGCTTCTGAAACTGATACAATGCACTGGTCCTCTAAGATCCAATGCTTGTCAGTTAAGATGGGAAACGTGTGAGCTTCATGAACGATGTAGTTCGTTTGAGCAGAAAAGTGACTGCCCTTACCTTAAACGAAGTCTTGCTTGTAGGAAGACACAGAGTCTGGGATTTAACTCCATTTCTGAAGGGAAACACACAGCATAGTTCTCATCCATGGATCATAATCTGCTTTAGAACGATAAGCACGCTCTTGCTTTCTAAAGTCTCTAAGACAGCAGGAAACGTGAGTGCGCTGAGACAAAAGAACGGTGTTTCCTACACATACGGACCATATCTAGTCCAACTCTGTTTCTGAAACTGACAAAAAGCACTGGTCCGCTAACATCCAATGCTTGTCAGTTAAGATGAGAAACGTGTGAGCTTCGTGAACGATGTAATTCGTTTGAGCTGACAAGTGACTGCGCTCACCTGAAACGAAGTCTTGCTTATAGGATGACACAGAGCCTGGGATTTAAATCCATCTCTGAAGGGAAGGACACAGCAGACTTCTCATCCATGGATCACACTCTGCTTTAGAACAAGAAGCACGCTCTTGCTTTCTGGAGTCTCTAACACAGCAGGAAACGTGAGTGCGCTGAGAACAAAAGAACGGTGTTTCCTACACATACGGACCATATCTAGTCCAACTCTGCTTCTGAAACTGATACAAAGCACTGGTCCTCTAACATCCAATGCTTGTCTGTTAAGATGAGAAACGTGTGATCTTTGTGAACGATGTAGTTCATTTGAGCTGACAAGTGACTACCCTTACCTGAAACGAAGTCTTGCTTATAGGAAGACACAGAGCCTCGGATTTAACTCCATTTCTGAATGGAAACACACAGCATAGTTCTCACCCATGGATCACACTCTGCTTTACAGCAAGAATCATGCTCTTGCTTTCTAGAGTCTCTAATACAGCAGGAAATCTGAGTGTGCCCAGAACAAAAGAATGGAGTTTCGTTCACATACGGACCATTTGTAGTCCAACTCTTCTTCTGAAACTGATACAAAGCACTGGTCCTCTAACATCCAAATCTTGTCAGTTAAGATGGGAAACGTGTGAGCTTCATGAACGATGTAGTTCGTTTGAGCAGGAAAGTGACTGCCCTTACCTTAAACGAAGTCTTGCTTGTAGGAAGACACAGAGTCTGGGATTTACCTCCATTTCTGAAGGGAAACACACAGCATAGTTCTCATCCATGGATAACAATCTGCTTTAGAGCGAGAAGCACGCTCTTGCTTTCTAAAGTCTCTAAGACAGCAGGAAACGTGAGTGCGCTGAGAACAAAAGAACGGTGTTTCCTACACATAGGGACCATATCTCGTCTAACTCTGTTTCTGAAACTGACAAAAAGCACTGGTCCTCTAACATCCAATGCTTGTCAGTTAAGATGAGAAACGTGTGAGCTTCGTGAACGATGTAATTCGTTTGAGCTGACAAGTGACTGCCCTCACCTGAAACGAAGTCTTTCTTATAGGAAGACACAGAGCCTGGGATTTAACTCCATCTCTGAAGGGAAGGACACAGCAGATTTCTCATCCATGGATCACACTCTGCTTTAGAGCGAGAAGCACGCTCTTGCTTTCTAGAGTCTCTAATAAAGCAGGTAATCTGAGTGTGCCCAGAACAAAAGAACGGTGTTTCCTACACATACGGACCATATGTATTCCAAATCTGTTTCTGAAACTGACAAAAAGCACTGGTCCTCTAACATCCAATGCTTGTCAATTAAGATGAGAAACGTGTGAGCTTTGAGAATGATGTATTTGCCTTGAAATGAAAAGTGACTGCCCTTACCTGTAACGAAGTCTTGCTTGTAGTAAGACACAGAGCCTGGGATCTAACTCCATCTCTGAAGGGAAACACACAGCAGAGTTCTCATCCATGGATCACACTCTGCTTTAGAGCGAGAAGCACGCTCTTGCTTTCTGGAGTCTCTAACACAGCAGGAAACGTGAGTGCGCTGAGAACAAAAGAACGGTGTTTCCTACACATACGGACCATATCTAGTCCAACTCTGCTTCTGAAACTGATACAAAGCACTGGTCCTCTAACATCCAATGCTTGTCTGTTAAGATGAGAAACGTGTGAGCTTCGTGAACGATGTAGTTCGTTTGAGCTGACAAGTGACTACCCTTACCTGAAACGAAGTCTTGCTTATAGGAAGACACAGAGCCTCGGATTTAACTCCATTTCTGAATGGAAACACACAGCATAGTTCTCACCCATGGATCACACTCTGCTTTACAGCAAGAATCACGCTCTTGCTTTCTAGAGTCTCTAATACAGCAGGAAATCTGAGTGTGCCCAGAACAAAAGAATGGAGTTTCGTACACATACGGACCATTTGTAGTCCAACTCTTCTTCTGAAACTGATACAAAGCACTGGTCCTCTAACATCCAAATCTTGTCAGTTAAGATGGGAAACGTGTGAGCTTCATGAACGATGTAGTTCGTTTGAGCAGGAAAGTGACTGCCCTTACCTTAAACGAAGTCTTGCTTGTAGGAAGACACAGAGTCTGGGATTTAACTCCATTTCTGAAGGGAAACACACAGCATAGTTCTCATCCATGGATAACAATCTGCTTTAGAGCGATAAGCACGCTCTTGCTTTCTAAAGTCTCTAAGACAGCAGGAAACGTGAGTGCGCTGACAACAAAAGAACGGTGTTTCCTACACATACGGACCATATCTCGTCTAACTCTGTTTCTGAAACTGACAAAAAGCACTGGTCCTCTAACATCCAATGCTTGTCAGTTAAGATGAGAAACGTGTGAGCTTCGTGAACGATGTAATTCGTTTGAGCTGACAAGTGACTGCCCTCACCTGAAACGAAGTCTTTCTTATAGGAAGACACAGAGCCTGGGATTTAACTCCATCTCTGAAGGGAAGGACACAGCAGATTTCTCATCCATGGATCACACTCTGCTTTAGAGCGAGAAGCACGCTCTTGCTTTCTAGAGTCTCTAATAAAGCAGGTAATCTGAGTGTGCCCAGAACAAAAGAACGGTGTTTCCTACACATACGGACCATATGTAGTCCAAATCTGCTTCTGAATCTGATACAATGCACTGGTCCTCTAACATCCAATGCTTGTCTGTTAAGAAAAGAAAGGTGTGAGCTCAGTGAACGGTGTAGTTCGTTTGAGCAGAAAAGTGACTGCCCTTACCTGAAACGAAGTCTTGCTTGTAGGAATACTCAGAGCTTGGGATTTAACTCCATTTCTGAAGTGAAACACACAGCAGTGTTCTCATCCATTGATCACACTCTGCTTTAGAACAAGAAGCACGCTCTTGCTTTCTAGAGTCTCTAAGACAGCAGGAAACGTGAGTGCGCTGAGAACAAAAGAACGGTGTTTCCTAAACATACGGAACATATCTAGTCCAACTCTCCTTCTTAAACTGATACAAAGCACTGGTCCTTTAACATCCAATGCTTGTCAGTTAAGATGAGAAACGTGTGAGCTTTGAGAATGATGTATTTGCTTTGAACTGAAAAGTGACTGCCCTTACCTGTAACGAAGTCTTGCTTGTAGTAAGACACAGAGCCTGGGATCTAACTCCATCTCTGAAGGGAAACACACAGCAGAGTTCTCATCCATGGATCACACTCTGCTTTAGAGCGAGAAGCACGCTCTTGCTTTCTAAAGTCTCTAATACAGCAGGTAATCTGACTGTGCCCAGTACAAAAGAACGGAGTTTCCTACACATACGGACCATATGTAGTCCAAATCTGCTTCTGAAACTGATACAATGCACTGGTCCTCTAACATCCAAATCTTGTCAGTTAAGATGGGAAACGTGTGAGCTTCATGAACGATGTAGTTCGTTTGATCAGAAAAGTGACTGCCCTTACCTTATATGAAGTCTTGCTTGTAGGAAGACACAGAGTCTGGGATTTAACTCCATTTCTGAAGGGAAACACACAGCATAGTTCTCTTCCATGGATCACAATCTGCTTTAGAGCGATAAGCACGCTCTTGCTTTCTAAAGTCTCTAAGACAGCAGGAAACGTGAGTGCGCTGAGACAAAAGAACGGTGTTTCCTACACATACGGACCATATCTAGTCCAACTCTGTTTCTGAATCTGACAAAAAGCACTGGTCCTCTAACAACCAATGCTTGTCAGTTAAGATGAGAAACGTGTGAGCTTCGTGAAGGATGTAGTTCGTTTGAGCTGACAAGTGACTACCCTTACCTGAAACGAAGTCTTGCTTATAGGAAGACACAGAGCCTCGGATTTAACTCCATTTCTGAATGGAAACACACAGCATAGTTCTCACCCATGGATCACACTCTGCTTTACAGCAAGAATCACGCTCTTGCTTTCTAGAGTCTCTAATACAGCAGGAAATCTGAGTGTGCCCAGAACAAAAGAATGGAGTTTCGTACACATACGGACCATTTGTAGTCCAACTCTTCTTCTGAAACTGATACAAAGCACTGGTCCTCTAACATCCAAATCTTGTCAGTTAAGATGGGAAACGTGTGAGCTTCATGAACGATGTAGTTCGTTTGAGCAGGAAAGTGACTGCCCTTACCTTAAACGAAGTCTTGCTTGTAGGAAGACACAGAGTCTGGGATTTAACTCCATTTCTGAAGGGAAACACACAGCATAGTTCTCATCCATGGATAACAATCTGCTTTAGAGCGATAAGCACGCTCTTGCTTTCTAAAGTCTCTAAGACAGCAGGAAACGTGAGTGCGCTGACAACAAAAGAACGGTGTTTCCTACACATACGGACCATATCTCGTCTAACTCTGTTTCTGAAACTGACAAAAAGCACTGGTCCTCTAACATCCAATGCTTGTCAGTTAAGATGAGAAACGTGTGAGCTTCGTGAACGATGTAATTCGTTTGAGCTGACAAGTGACTGCCCTCACCTGAAACGAAGTCTTTCTTATAGGAAGACACAGAGCCTGGGATTTAACTCCATCTCTGAAGGGAAGGACACAGCAGATTTCTCATCCATGGATCACACTCTGCTTTAGAGCGAGAAGCACGCTCTTGCTTTCTAGTGTCTCTAATAAAGCAGGTAATCTGAGTGTGCCCAGAACAAAAGAACGGTGTTTCCTACACATACGGACCATATGTAGTCCAAATCTGCTTCTGAAACTGATACAATGCACTGGTCCTCTAACATCCAATGCTTGTCTGTTAAGAAAAGAAAGGTGTGAGCTCAGTGAACGGTGTAGTTCGTTTGAGCAGAAAAGTGACTGCCCTTACCTGAAACGAAGTCTTGCTTGTAGGAATACTCAGAGCTTGGGATTTAACTCCATTACTGAAGTGAAACACACAGCAGTGTTCTCATCCATTGATCACACTCTGCTTTAGAACAAGAAGCACGCTCTTGCTTTCTAGAGTCTCTAAGACAGCAGGAAACGTGAGTGCGCTGAGAACAAAAGAACGGTGTTTCCTACACATACGGAACATATCTAGTCCAACTCTCCTTCTTAAACTGATACAAAGCACTGGTCCTTTAACATCCAATGCTTGTCAGTTAAGATGAGAAACGTGTGAGCTTTGAGAATGATGTATTTGCTTTGAACTGAAAAGTGACTGCCCTTACCTGTAACGAAGTCTTGCTTGTAGTAAGACACAGAGCCTGGGATCTAACTCCATCTCTGAAGGGAAACACACAGCAGAGTTCTCATCCATGGATCACACTCTGCTTTAGAGCGAGAAGCACGCTCTTGCTTTCTAAAGTCTCTAATACAGCAGGTAATCTGACTGTGCCCAGTACAAAAGAACGGAGTTTCCTACACATACGGACCATATGTAGTCCAAATCTGCTTCTGAAACTGATACAATGCACTGGTCCTCTAACATCCAAATCTTGTCAGTTAAGATGGGAAACGTGTGAGCTTCATGAACGATGTAGTTCGTTTGATCAGAAAAGTGACTGCCCTTACCTTATATGAAGTCTTGCTTGTAGGAAGACACAGAGTCTGGGATTTAACTCCATTTCTGAAGGGAAACACACAGCATAGTTCTCTTCCATGGATCACAATCTGCTTTAGAGCGATAAGCACGCTCTTGCTTTCTAAAGTCTCTAAGACAGCAGGAAACGTGAGTGCGCTGAGACAAAAGAACGGTGTTTCCTACACATACGGACCATATCTAGTCCAACTCTGTTTCTGAATCTGACAAAAAGCACTGGTCCTCTAACAACCAATGCTTGTCAGTTAAGATGAGAAACGTGTGAGCTTCGTGAAGGATGTAGTTCGTTTGAGCTGACAAGTGACTACCCTTACCTGAAACGAAGTCTTGCTTATAGGAAGACACAGAGCCTCGGATTTAACTCCATTTCTGAATGGAAACACACAGCATAGTTCTCACCCATGGATCACACTCTGCTTTACAGCAAGAATCACGCTCTTGCTTTCTAGAGTCTCTAATACAGCAGGAAATCTGAGTGTGCCCAGAACAAAAGAATGGAGTTTCGTACACATACGGACCATTTGTAGTCCAACTCTTCTTCTGAAACTGATACAAAGCACTGGTCCTCTAACATCCAAATCTTGTCAGTTAAGATGGGAAACGTGTGAGCTTCATGAACGATGTAGTTCGTTTGAGCAGGAAAGTGACTGCCCTTACCTTAAACGAAGTCTTGCTTGTAGGAAGACACAGAGTCTGGGATTTAACTCCATTTCTGAAGGGAAACACACAGCATAGTTCTCATCCATGGATCATAATCTGCTTTAGAACGATAAGCACGCTCTTGCTTTCTAAAGTCTCTAAGACAGCAGGAAACGTGAGTGCACTGAGACAAAAGAACGGTGTTTCCTACACATACGGACCATATCTAGTCCAACTCTGTTTCTGAAACTGACAAAAAGCACTGGTCCGCTAACATCCAATGCTTGTCAGTTAAGATGAGAAACGTGTGAGCTTCGTGAACGATGTAATTCGTTTGAGCTGACAAGTGACTGCCCTCACCTGAAACGAAGTCTTGCTTATAGGAAGACACAGAGCCTGGGATTTAACTCCATCTCTGAAGGGAAGGACACAGCAGATTTCTCATCCATGGATCACACTCTGCTTTAGAGCGAGAAGCACGCTCTTGCTTTCTAGAGTCTCTAATAAAGCAGGTAATCTGAGTGTGCCCAGAACAAAAGAACGGTGTTTCCTACACATACGGACCATATGTAGTCCAAATCTGCTTCTGAAACTGATACAATGCACTGGTCCTCTAACATCCAATGCTTGTCAGTTAAGATGAGAAACGTGTGATCTTCGTGAACGATGTAGTTCGTTTGAGCTGAAAAGTGACTGCCCTTACCTGAAACGAAGTCTTGCTTGTAGGAAGACACAGAGATTGGGATTTAACTCCATTTCTGAAGGGAAACACACAGCATATTTCTCATCCATGGATCACACTCTGCTTTAGAGCGAGAAGCACGCTCTTGCTTTCTGGAGTCTCTAACACTGCAGGAAACGTGAGTGTGCTGAGAACAAAAGAACGGTGTTTCCTACACGTATGGACCATATCTAGTCCAACACTTATTCTGAAACTGATACAAAGCACTGACCCGCTAACATCCAATGCTTGCCAGTTAAGATGAGAAACGTGTGAGCTTCGTGAACGATGTAGTTCGTTTGAGCAGAAAAGAGACTGCCCTTACCTGAATCGAAGTCTTGCTTGTAGGAAGACTCAGAGCCTGGGATTTAACTCCATTTCTGAATGGAAACACACAGCATACTTCTCATCTATGGATCACACTCTGCTTTAGAGCAAGAAGCATGCTCTTGCTTTCTAGAGTCTCTAATACAGCAGGTAATCTGAGTGTGCCCAGAACAAAAGAACGGTGTTTACTACACATACTGACCATATGTAGTCCAAATCTGCTTCTGAAACTGATACAAAGCACTGACCCTCTAACATCCAATGCTTGACAGTTAAGATGAGAAACGTGTGAGCTTCATGAACGATGTAGTTCGTTTGAGCAGAAAAGTGACTGCCCTTACCTGAAAAGAAGTCTTGCTTGTAGGAAGACACAGAGCCTGGGATTTAACTCCATTTCTGAATGGAAACACACAGCATACTTCTCATCTATGGATCACACTCTGCTTTAGAGCAAGAAGCACACTGTTGCTTTCTAGATTCTCTAATACAGCATGTAATCTGAGTGTTCCCAGAACAAAAGAACGGTGATTCCTACACATACAGACCATATGTAGTCCAAATCTGCTTCTGAAACTGATACAATGCACTGGTCCTCTAACATCCAATGCTTGTCAGTTAAGATGAGAAACGTGTGATCTTCGTGAACGATGTAGTTCGTTTGAGCAGAAAAGTGACTGCCCTTACCTGAAACGAAGTCTTGCTTGTAGGAATACTCAGAGCCTGGGATTTAACTCCATTTCTGAAGTGAAACACACAGCAGTGTTGTCATCAATTGATCACACTCTGCTTTAGAACAAGAAGCACGCTCTTGCTTTCTAGAGTCTCTTAGACAGCAGGAATCGTGAGTGCGCTGAGAACAAAAGAACGGTGTTTCCTACACATACGGAACATATCTAGTCCAACTCTCCTTCTTAAACTGATACAAAGCACTGGTCCTTTAACATCCAATGCTTGTCATTTAAGATGAGAAACGTGTGAGCTTTGAGAATGATGTATTTGCTTTGAACTGAAAAGTGACTGCCCTTACCTGTAACGAAGTCTTGCTTGTAGTAAGACACAGAGCCTGGGATCTAACTCCATCTCTGAAGGGAAACACACAGCAGAGTTCTCATCCATGGATCACACTCTGCTTTAGAGCGAGAAGCACGCTCTTGCTTTCTAAAGTCTCTAATACAGCAGGTAATCTGAGTGTGCCCAGTACAAAAGAACGGTGTTTCCTACACATACGGACCATATGTAGTCCAAATCTGCTTCTGAAACTGATACAATGCACTGGTCCTCTAACATCCAATGCTTGTCAGTTAAGATGGGAAACGTGTGAGCTTCATGAACGATGTAGTTTGTTTGAGCAGAAAAGTGACTGCCCTTACATTAAACGAAGTCTTGCTTGTAGGAAGACACAGAGTCTGGGATTTAACTCCATTTCTGAAGGGAAACACACAGCATAGTTCTCATCCATGGATCATAATCTGCTTTAGAACGATAAGCACGCTCTTGCATTCTAAAGTCTCTAAGACAGCAGGAAACGTGAGTGCGCTGAGACAAAAGAACGGTGTTTCCTACACATACGGACCATATCTAGTCCAACTCTGTTTCTGAAACTGACAAAAAGCACTGGTCCGCTAACATCCAATGCTTGTCAGTTAAGATGAGAACCGTGTGAGCTTCGTGAACGATGTAATTCATTTGAGCTGACAAGTGACTGCCCTCACCTGAAACAAAGTTTTGCTTATAGGAAGACACAGAGCCTGGGATTTAACTCCATCTCTGAAGGGAAGGACACAGCAGATTTCTCATCCATGGATCACACTCTGCTTTAGAGCGAGAAGCACGCTCTTGCTTTCTAGAGTCTCTACTAAAGCAGGTAATCTGAGTGTGCCCAGAACAAAAGAACGGTGTTTCCTACACATACGGACCATATGTAGTCCAAATCTGCTTCTGAAACTGATACAATGCACTGGTCCTCTAACATCCAATGCTTGTCAGTTAAGATGAGAAACGTGTGAGCTTCGTGAACGATGTAGTTCGTTTGAGCAGAAAAGAGACTGCCCTTACCTGAATCGAAGTCTTGCTTGTAGGAATACTCAGAGCCTGGGATTTAACTCCACTTCTGAAGTGAATCACACAGCAGTGTAATCATCCATTGATCACACTCTGCTTTAGAACAAGAACCACGCTCTTGCTTTCTAGAGTCTCTAAGACAGCAGGAAACGTGTGTGTGCTGAGAACAAAAGAACTGTGTTTCCTACACATACGGGCCATATCTAGTTCAACCCTGCTTCTGAAACTGATACAAAGCACTGACCCTCTAACATCCAATGCTTGTCAGTTAAGATGAGAAACGTGTGAGCTTCATGAACGATGTAGTTCGTTTGAGCAGAAAAGTGACTGCCCTTACCTTAAATGAATTCTTGCTTGTAGGAAGACACAGAGCCTGGGATTTAACTCCATATCTGAAGTGAAACACACAGCAGTATTACATCCATTGATCATACTCTGCCTTAGAACAAGAAGCATGCTCTTGCTTTCTAGAGTCTCTAAGACAGCAGGAAACGTGATTTTGCTGAGAACAGAAGAACGGTGTTTCCTACACATACGGACCATATCTAGTCCAACTCTCCTTCTTAAACTGAGAAAAAGCACTGATCCTCTAACATCCAATGCTTGTCTGTTAAGATGAGAAACGTGTGAGCTCCGTGAACGGTGTAGTTCGTTTGAGCTGAAAAGTTACTGCCCTTACCTGAAATGAGGTCTTGCTTGTAGGAAGACACAGATCCTGTGATTTAACTCCATTTATGAAGGGAAACACACAGCATAGTTCTCATCCATGGATCACACTCTGCTTTAGAGTGAGAAGCACGCTCTTGATTTCTAAAGTCTCTAAGACAGCAGGAAACGTGAGTGTGCTGAGAACAAAAGAACGGTGTTTCCTACACATACGGACCATATCTAGTCCAACTCTGCTTCTTAAACTGATACAAAGCACTGGTCCTCTAACTTCCTATGCTTGTCAGTTAAGATGAGAAACGTGTGAGCTTTGTGAATGATGTAGTTCCTTTGAACTGAAAAGTGACTGCCATTACCTGAAAGGAAGTCTTGCTTGTAGTAAGACACAGAGCCTGGGATTTAACTCCATTTCTGAAGTGAAACACACAGCAGTGTAATCATCCATTGATCACACTCTGCTTTAGAACAAGAAGCACGCTCTTGCTTTCTAGAGTCTCTAAGGCAGCAGGAAACGTGAGTGCGCTGAGACAAAAGAACGGTGTTTCCTACACATACGGACCATATCTAGTCCAACTCTGTTTCTGAAACTGACAAAAAGCACTGATTGCTAACATCCAATGCTTGTCAGTTAAGATGAGAAACGTGTGAGCTTCGTGAACGATGTAGTTCATTTGAGCTGACAAGTGACTACCCTTACCTGAAACGAAGTCTTGCTTATAGGAAGACACAGAGCCTCGGATTTAACTCCATTTCTGAATGGAAACACACAGCATAGTTCTCACCCATGGATCACACTCTGCTTTACAGCAAGAATCACGCTCTTGCTTTCTAGAGTCTCTAATACAGCAGGAAATCTGAGTGTGCCCAGAACAAAAGAATGGAGTTTCGTACACATACGGACCATTTGTAGTCCAACTCTTCTTCTGAAACTGACACAAAGCACTGGTCCTCTAACATCCAAATCTTGTCAGTTAAGATGGGAAACGTGTGAGCTTCATGAACGATGTAGTTCGTTTGAGCAGGAAAGTGACTGCCCTTACCTTAAACGAAGTCTTGCTTGTAGGAAGACACAGAGTCTGGGATTTAACTCCATTTCTAAAGGGAAACACACAGCATAGTTCTCATCCATGGATAACAATCTGCTTTAGAGCGAGAAGCACGCTCTTGCTTTCTAAAGTCTCTAAGACAGCAGGAAACGTGAGTGCGCTGATAACAAAAGAACGGTGTTTCCTACACATACGGACCATATCTAGTCTAACTCTGTTTCTGAAACTGACAAAAAGCACTGGTCCTCTAACAACCAATGCTTGTCAGTTAAGATGAGAAACGTGTGATCTTCGTGAACGATGTAGTTCGTTTGAGCTGACAAGTGACTGCCCTCACCTGAAACGAAGTCTTGATTATAGGAAGACACAGAGCCTGGGATTTAACTCCATCTCTGAAGGGAAGGACACAGCAGATTTCTCCTCCATGGATCACACTCTGCTTTAGAGCAAGAAGCACGCTGTTGCTTTCTAGATTCTCTAATACAGCATGTAATCAGAGTGTGCCCAGAACAAAAGAACGGTGATTCCTACACATACAGACCATATGTAGTCCAAATCTGCTTCTGAAACTGATACAATGCACTGGTCCTCTAACATCCAATGCTTGTCAGTTAAGATGAGAAACGTGTGATCTTCGTGAACGATGTAGTTCGTTTGAGCAGAAAAGTGACTGCCCTTACCTGAAACGAAGTCTTGCTTGTAGGAATACTCAGAGCCTGGGATTTAACTCCATTTCTGAAGTGAAACACACAGCAGTGTTGTCATCAATTGATCACACTCTGCTTTAGAACAAGAAGCACGCTCTTGCTTTCTAGAGTCTCTTAGACAGCAGGAATCGTGAGTGCGCTGAGAACAAAAGAACGGTGTTTCCTACACATACGGAACATATCTAGTCCAACTCTCCTTCTTAAACTGATACAAAGCACTGGTCCTTTAACATCCAATGCTTGTCAATTAAGATGAGAAACGTGTGAGCTTTGAGAATGATGTATTTGCTTTGAACTGAAAAGTGACTGCCCTTACCTGTAACGAAGTCTTGCTTGTAGTAAGACACAGAGCCTGGGATCTAACTCCATCTCTGAAGGGAAACACACAGCATAGTTCTCATCCATGGATCACACTCTGCTTTAGAGTGAGAAGCACGCTCTTGATTTCTAAAGTCTCTAAGACAGCAGGAAACGTGAGTGTGCTGAGAACAAAAGAACGGTGTTTCCTACACATACGGACCATATCTAGTCCAACTCTTCTTCTTAAACTGATACAAAGCACTGGTCCTCTAACTTCCTATGCTTGTCAGTTAAGATGAGAAACGTGTGAGCTTTGTGAATGATGTAGTTCCTTTGAACTGAAAAGTGACTGCCATTACCTGAAAGGAAGTCTTGCTTGTAGTAAGACAAAGAGCCTGGGATTTAACTCCATTTCTGAAGTGAAACACACAGCAGTGTAATCATCCATTGATCACACTCTGCTTTAGAACAAGAAGCACGCTCTTGCTTTCTAGAGTCTCTAAGGCAGCAGGAAACGTGAGTGCGCTGAGACAAAAGAACGGTGTTTCCTACACATAAGGACCATATCTAGTCCAACTCTGTTTCTGAAACTGACAAAAAGCACTGGTCCGCTAACATCCAATGCTTGTCAGTTAAGATGAGAAACGTGTGAGCTTCGTGAACGATGTAGTTCATTTGAGCTGACAAGTGACTACCCTTACCTGAAACGAAGTCTTGCTTATAGGAAGACACAGAGCCTCGGATTTAACTCCATTTCTGAATGGAAACACACAGCATAGTTCTCACCCATGGATCACACTCTGCTTTACAGCAAGAATCACGCTCTTGCTTTCTAGAGTCTCTAATACAGCAGGAAATCTGAGTGTGCCCAGAACAAAAGAATGGAGTTTCGTACACATACAGACCATTTGTAGTCCAACTCTTCTTCTGAAACTGACACAAAGCACTGGTCCTCTAACATCCAAATCTTGTCAGTTAAGATGGGAAACGTGTGAGCTTCATGAACGATGTAGTTCGTTTGAGCAGGAAAGTGACTGCCCTTACCTTAAACGAAGTCTTGCTTGTAGGAAGACACAGAGTCTGGGATTTAACTCCATTTCTAAAGGGAAACACACAGCATAGTTCTCATCCATGGATAACAATCTGCTTTAGAGCGAGAAGCACGCTCTTGCTTTCTAAAGTCTCTAAGACAGCAGGAAACGTGAGTGCGCTGATAACAAAAGAACGGTGTTTCCTACACATACGGACCATATCTAGTCTAACTCTGTTTCTGAAACTGACAAAAAGCACTGGTCCTCTAACAACCAATGCTTGTCAGTTAAGATGAGAAACGTGTGATCTTCGTGAACGATGTAGTTCGTTTGAGCTGACAAGTGACTGCCCTCACCTGAAACGAAGTCTTGATTATAGGAAGACACAGAGCCTGGGATTTAACTCCATCTCTGAAGGGAAGGACACAGCAGATTTCTCCTCCATGGATCACACTCTGCTTTAGAGCAAGAAGCACGCTGTTGCTTTCTAGATTCTCTAATACAGCATGTAATCAGAGTGTGCCCAGAACAAAAGAACGGTGATTCCTACACATACAGACCATATGTAGTCCAAATCTGCTTCTGAAACTGATACAATGCACTGGTCCTCTAACATCCAATGCTTGTCAGTTAAGATGAGAAACGTGTGATCTTCGTGAACGATGTAGTTCGTTTGAGCAGAAAAGTGACTGCCCTTACCTGAAACGAAGTCTTGCTTGTAGGAATACTCAGAGCCTGGGATTTAACTCCATTTCTGAAGTGAAACACACAGCAGTGTTGTCATCAATTGATCACACTCTGCTTTAGAACAAGAAGCACGCTCTTGCTTTCTAGAGTCTCTTAGACAGCAGGAATCGTGAGTGCGCTGAGAACAAAAGAACGGTGTTTCCTACACATACGGAACATATCTAGTCCAACTCTCCTTCTTAAACTGATACAAAGCACTGGTCCTTTAACATCCAATGCTTGTCAATTAAGATGAGAAACGTGTGAGCTTTGAGAATGATGTATTTGCTTTGAACTGAAAAGTGACTGCCATTACCTGTAACGAAGTCTTGCTTGTAGTAAGACACAGAGCCTGGGATCTAACTCCATCTCTGAAGGGAAACACACAGCAGAGTTCTCATCCATGGATCACACTCTGCTTTAGAGCGAGAAGCACGCTCTTGCTTTCTAAAGTCTCTAATACAGCAGGTAATCTGAGTGTGCCCAGTACAAAAGAACGGTGTTTCCTACACATACGGACCATATGTAGTCCAAATCTGCTTCTGAAACTGATACAATGCACTGGTCCTCTAACATCCAATGCTTGTCAGTTAAGATGGGAAACGTGTGAGCTTCATGAACGATGTAGTTTGTTTGAGCAGAAAAGTGACTGCCCTTACATTAAACGAAGTCTTGCTTGTAGGAAGACACAGAGTCTGGGATTTAACTCCATTTCTGAAGGGAAACACACAGCATAGTTCTCATCCATGGATCATAATCTGCTTTAGAACGATAAGCACGCTCTTGCATTCTAAAGTCTCTAAGACAGCAGGAAACGTGAGTGCGCTGAGACAAAAGAACGGTGTTTCCTACACATACGGACCATATCTAGTCCAACTCTGTTTCTGAAACTGACAAAAAGCACTGGTCCGCTAACATCCAATGCTTGTCAGTTAAGATGAGAACCGTGTGAGCTTCGTGAACGATGTAATTCATTTGAGCTGACAAGTGACTGCCCTCACCTGAAACAAAGTTTTGCTTATAGGAAGACACAGAGCCTGGGATTTAACTCCATCTCTGAAGGGAAGGACACAGCAGATTTCTCATCCATGGATCACACTCTGCTTTAGAGCGAGAAGCACGCTCTTGCTTTCTAGAGTCTCTACTAAAGCAGGTAATCTGAGTGTGCCCAGAACAAAAGAACGGTGTTTCCTACACATACGGACCATATGTAGTCCAAATCTGCTTCTGAAACTGATACAATGCACTGGTCCTCTAACATCCAATGCTTGTCAGTTAAGATGAGAAACGTGTGAGCTTCGTGAACGATGTAGTTCGTTTGAGCAGAAAAGAGACTGCCCTTACCTGAATCGAAGTCTTGCTTGTAGGAATACTCAGAGCCTGGGATTTAACTCCACTTCTGAAGTGAATCACACAGCAGTGTAATCATCCATTGATCACACTCTGCTTTAGAACAAGAACCACGCTCTTGCTTTCTAGAGTCTCTAAGACAGCAGGAAACGTGTGTGTGCTGAGAACAAAAGAACTGTGTTTCCTACATATACGGGCCATATCTAGTTCAACTCTGCTTCTGAAACTGATACAAAGCACTGACCCTCTAACATCCAATGCTTGTCAGTTAAGATGAGAAACGTGTGAGCTTCATGAATGATGTAGTTCGTTTGAGCAGAAAAGTGACTGCCCTTACCTGAAACGAAGTCTTGCTTGTAGGAATACTCAGAGCCTGGGATTTAACTCCATTTCTGAAGTGAAACACACAGCAGTGTTGTCATCAATTGATCACACTCTGCTTTAGAACAAGAAGCACGCTCTTGCTTTCTAGAGTCTCTTAGACAGCAGGAATCGTGAGTGCGCTGAGAACAAAAGAACGGGGTTTCCTACACATACGGAACATATCTAGTCCAACTCTCCTTCTTAAACTGATACAAAGCACTGGTCCTTTAACATCCAATGCTTGTCAATTAAGATGAGAAACGTGTGAGCTTTGAGAATGATGTATTTGCTTTGAACTGAAAAGTGACTGCCCTTACGTGTAACGAAGTCTTGCTTGTAGTAAGACACAGAGCCTGGGATCTAACTCCATCTCTGAAGGGAAACACACAGCAGAGTTCTCATCCATGGATCACACTCTGCTTTAGAGCGAGAAGCACGCTCTTGCTTTCTAAAGTCTCTAATACAGCAGGTAATCTGAGTGTGCCCAGAACAAAAGAACGGTGTTTCCTACACATACTGACCATATGTAGTCCAAATCTGCTTCTGAAACTGATACAAAGCACTGACCCTCTAACATCCAATGCTTGTCAGTTAAGATGAGAAACGTGTGATCTTCGTGAATGATGTAGTTCGTTTGAGCAGAAAAGTGACTGCCCTTATCTGAATCGAAGTCTTGCGTGTAGGAAGACTCAGAGCCTGGGATTTAACTCCATTTCTGTAGTGAAACACACAGCAGTGTAGTCATCCTTTGATCACACTCTGCTTTAGAACAAGAAGCACGCTCTTGCTTTCTGGAGTCTCTAACAGAGCAGGAAACGTGAGTGTGCTGAGAACAAAAGAACGGTGTTTCCTACATATACAGACCACATCTAGTCCAACATTTCTTCTGAAACTGATACAAAGCACTTGTCCTCTAACGTCCAATGCTTGTCAGTTGAGATAGGAAACGTGTGAGCGTCATGAACGATGTAGTTCGTTTGAGCAGAAAAGTGAATGCCCTTACCTTAAACGAATTCTTGCTTGTAGGAAGACACAGAGCCTGGGATTTAACTCCATATCTGAAGTGAAACACACAGCAGTATTACATCCATTGATCATACTCTGCCTTAGAACAAGAAGCATGCTCTTGCTTTCTAGAGTCTCTAAGACAGCAGGAAACGTGATTTTGCTGAGAACAAAAGAACGGTGTTTTCTACACATACGGACCATATCTAGTCCAACTCTCCTTCTTAAACTGAGAAAAAGCACTGATCCTCTAACATCCAATGCTTGTCTGTTAAGATGAGGAACGTGTGATCTTCGTGAACGATGTAGTTCGTTTGAGCAGAAAAGTGACTGCCCTTACCTGAAAGGAAGTCTTGCTTGTAGGAATACTCAGAGCCTGGGATTTAACTCCATTTCTGAAGTGAAACACACAGCAGTGTTCTCATCAATTGATCACACTCTGCTTTAGAACAAGAAGCACGCTCTTGCTTTCTAGAGTCTCTCAGACAGCAGGAATCGTGAGTGCGCTGAGAACAAAAGAACGGTGTTTCCTACACATACAGAACATATCTAGTCCAACTCTCCTTCTTAAACTGATACAAAGCACTGGTCCTTTAACATCCAATGCTTGTCAATTAAGATGAGAAACGTGTGAGCTTTGAGAATGATGTATTTGCTTTGAACTGAAAAGTGACTGCCCTTACCTGTAACGAAGTCTTGCTTGTAGTAAGACACAGAGCCTGGGATCTAACTCCATCTCTGAAGGGAAACACACAGCAGAGTTCTCATCCATGGATCACACTCTGCTTTAGAGCGAGAAGCACGCTCTTGCTTTCTAAAGTCTCTAATACAGCAGGTAATCTGAGTGTGCCCAGTACAAAAGAACGGTGTTTCCTACACATACGGACCATATGTAGTCCAAATCTGCTTCTGAAACTGATACAATGCACTGGTCCTCTAACATCCAATGCTTGTCAGTTAAGATGGGAAACGTGTGAGCTTCATGAATGATGTAGTTTGTTTGAGCAGAAAAGTGACTGCCCTTACCTTAAACGAAGTCTTGCTTGTAGGAAGACACAGAGTCTGGGATTTAACTCCATTTCTGAAGGGAAACACACAGCATAGTTCTCATCCATGGATCATAATCTGCTTTAGAACGATAAGCACGCTCTTGCTTTCTAAAGTCTCTAAGACAGCAGGAAACGTGAGTGCGCAGAGACAAAAGAACGGTGTTTCCTACACATACGGACCATATGTAGTCCAAATCTGTTTCTGAAACTGACAAAAAGCACTGGTCCTCTAACAACCAATGCTTGTCAGTTAAGATGAGAAACGTGTGAGCTTCGTGAACGATGTAATTCGTTTGAGCTGACAAGTGAATGCCCTCACCTGAAACGAAGTCTTGCTTATAGGAAGACACAGAGCCTGGGATTTAACTCCATCTCTGAAGGGAAGGACACAGCACATTTCTCCTCCATGGATCACACTCTGCTTTAGAGCTGAAGCACGCTGTTGCTTTCTAGAGTCTCTAATAGAGCAGGTAATCTGAGCGTGCCCAGAACAAAAGAACGGTGATTCCTACACATACAGACCATATGTAGTCCAAATCTGCTTCTGAAACTGATACAATGCACTGGTCCTCTAACATCCAATGCTTGTCAGTTAAGATGAGAAACGTGTGATCTTCGTGAACGATGTAGTTCGTTTGAGCAGAAAAGTGACTGCCCTTACCTGAAAGGATGTCTTGCTTGTAGGAATACTCAGAGCCTGGGATTTAACTCCATTTCTGAAGTGAAACAAACAGCAGTGTTCTCATCAATTGATCACACTCTGCTTTAGAACAAGAAGCACGCTCTTGCTTTCTAGAGTCTCTCAGACAGCAGGAATCGTGAGTGCGCTGAGAACAAAAGAACGGTGTTTCCTACACATACAGAACATATCTAGTCCAACTCTCCTTCTTAAACTGATACAAAGCACTGGTCCTTTAACATCCAATGCTTGTCAATTAAGATGAGAAACGTGTGAGCTTTGAGAATGATGTATTTGCTTTGAACTGAAAAGTGACTGCCCTTACCTGTAACGAAGTCTTGCTTGTAGTAAGACACAGAGCCTGGGAACTAACTCCATCTCTGAAGGGAAACACACAGCAGAGTTCTCATCCATGGATCACACTCTGCTTTAGAGCGAGAAGCACGCTCTTGCTTTCTAAAGTCTCTAATACAGCAGGTAATCTGAGTGTGCCCAGTACAAAAGAACGGTGTTTCCTACACATACGGACCACATGTAGTCCAAATCTGCTTCTGAAACTGATACAATGCACTGGTCCTCTAACATCCAATGCTTGTCAGTTAAGATGGGAAACGTGTGAGCTTCATGAATGATGTAGTTTGTTTGAGCAGAAAAGTGACTGCCCTTACCTTAAACGAAGTCTTGCTTGTAGGAAGACACAGAGTCTGGGATTTAACTCCATTTCTGAAGGGAAACACACAGCATAGTTCTCATCCATGGATCATAATCTGCTTTAGAACGATAAGCACGCTCTTGCTTTCTAAAGTCTCTAAGACAGCAGGAAACGTGAGTGCGCAGAGACAAAAGAACGGTGTTGCCTACACATACGGACCATATCTAGTCCAACTCTGTTTCTGAAACTGACAAAAAGCACTGGTCCGCTAACATCCAGTGCTTGTCAGTTAAGATGAGAAACGTGTGAGCTTCGTGAACGATGTAATTCGTTTGAGCTGACAAGTGACTGCCCTCACCTGAAACGAAGTCTTGCTTATAGGAAGACACAGAGCCTGGGATTTAACTCCATCTCTGAAGGGAAGGACACAGCAGATTTCTCATCCATGGATCACACTCTGCTTTAGAGCGAGAAGCATGCTCTTGCTTTCTAGAGTCTCTAATAAAGCAGGTAATCTGAGTGTGCCCAGAACAAAAGAACGGTGTTTCCTACACATACGGACCATATGTAGTCCAAATCTGCTTCTGAAACTGATACAATGCACTGGTCCTCTAACATCCAATGCTTGTCAGTTAAGATGAGAAACGTGTGAGCTTCGTGAACGATGTAGTTCGTTTGAGCTGAAAAGTGACTGCCCTTACCTGAAACGAAGTCTTGCTTGTAGGAAGACACAGAGATTGGGATTTAACTCCATTTCTGAAGGGAAACACACAGCATAGTTCTCATCCATGGATCACACTCTCCTTTAGAGCGAGAAGCACGCTCTTGCTTTCTGGAGTCTCTAACACTGCAGGAAACGTGAGTGTGCTGAGAACAAAAGAACGGTGTTTCCTACACGTACGGACCATATCTAGTCCAACTCTTATTCTGAAACTGATACAAAGCACTGACCCGCTAACATCCAATGCTTGCCAGTTAAGATGAGAAACGTGTGAGCTTCGTGAACGATGTAGTTCGTTTGAGCAGAAAAGAGACTGCCCTTACCTGAATCGAAGTCTTGCTTGTAGGAAGACTCAGAGCCTGGGATTTAACTCCACTTCTGAAGTGAATCACACAGCAGTGTAATCATCCATTGATCACACTCTGCTTTAGAACAAGAACCACGCTCTTGCTTTCTAGAGTCTCTAAGACAGCAGGAAACGTGTGTGTGCTGAGAACAAAAGAACTGTGTTTCCTACACATACGGACCATATCTAGTTCAACTCTGCTTCTGAAACTGATACAAAGCACTGACCCTCTAACATCCAATGCTTGTCAGTTAAGATGAGAAACGTGTGAGCTTCATGAACGATGTAGTTCTTTTGAGCAGAAAAGTGACTGCCCTTACCTGAAAAGAAGTCTTGCTTGTAGGAAGACACAGAGCCTCGGATTTAAATCCATTTCTGAATGGAAACACACAGCATACTTCTCATCTATGGATCACACTCTGCTTTAGAGCAAGAAGCATGCTCTTGCTTTCTAGAGTCTCTAATACAGCAGGTAATCTGAGTGTGCCCAGAACAAAAGAACGGTGTTTACTACACATACTGACCATATGTAGTCCAAATCTGCTTCTGAAACTGATACAAAGCACTGACCCTCTAACATCCAATGCTTGTCAGTTAAGATGAGAAACGTGTGATCTTCGTGAATGATGTAGTTCGTTTGAGCAGAAAAGTGACTGCCCTTATCTGAATCGAAGTCTTGCGTGTAGGAAGACTCAGAGCCTGGGATTTAACTCCATTTCTGTAGTGAAACACACAGCAGTGTAGTCATCCTTTGATCACACTCTGCTTTAGAACAAGAAGCACGCTCTTGCTTTCTGGAGTCTCTAACAGAGCAGGAAACGTGAGTGTGCTGAGAACAAAAGAACGGTGTTTCCTACATATATAGACCACATCTAGTCCAACATTTCTTCTGAAACTGATACAAAGCACTTGTCCTCTAACGTCCAATGCTTGTCAGTTCAGATAGGAAACGTGTGAGCGTCATGAACGATGTAGTTCGTTTGAGCAGAAAACTGAATGCCCTTACCTTAAACGAATTCTTGCTTGTAGGAAGACACAGAGCCTGGGATTTAACTCCATATCTGAAGTGAAACACACAGCAGTATTACATCCATTGATCATACTCTGCCTTAGAACAAGAAGCATGCTCTTGCTTTCTAGAGTCTCTAAGACAGCAGGAAACGTGATTTTGCTGAGAACAAAAGAACGGTGTTTCCTACACATACGGACCATATCTAGTCCAACTCTCCTTCTTAAACTGAGAAAAAGCACTGATCCTCTAACTTCCTATGCTTGTCAGTTAAGATGAGAAATGTGTGAGCTTTGTGAATGATGTAGTTCCTTTGAACTGAAAAGTGACTGCCATTACGTGAAAGGAAGTCTTGCTTGTAGTAAGACTCAGAGCCTGGGATTTAACTCCATTTCTGAAGTGAAACACACAGCAGTGTAATCAGCCATTGATCACACTCTGCTTTAGAACAAGAAGCTCGCTCTTGCTTTCTAGAGTCTCTAAGGCAGCAGGAAACGTGAGTGAGCTGAGACAAAAGAACGGTGTTTCCTACACATACGGACCATATCTAGTCCAACTCTGTTTCTGAAACTGACAAAAAGCACTGGTCCGCTAACATCCAATGCTTGTCAGTTAAGATGAGAAACGTGTGAGCTTCGTGAACGATGTAATTCGTTTGAGCTGACAAGTGACTGCCCTCACCTGAAAGGAAGTCTTGCTTATAGGAAGACACAGAGCCTGGGATTTAACTCCATCTCTGAAGGGAAGGACACAGCAGACTTCTCATCCATGGATCACACTCTGCTTTAGAACAAGAAGCACGCTCTTGCTTTCTAGAGTCTCTAAGACAGCAGGAAACGTGAGTGTGCTGAGAACAAAAGAACGGTGTTTCCTACACATACGGACCATATCTAGTCCAACTCTGTTTCTGAAACTGACACAAAGCACTGGTCCTCTAACATCCAATGCTTGTCAGTTAAGATGAGAAACGTGTGAGCTTTGAGAATGATGTAGTTCCTTTGAACTGAAAAGTGACTGCCATTACCTGTAACGAAGTCTTGCTTGTAGTAAGACACAGAGCCTGGGATTTAACTCCATCTCTGAAGGGAAACACACAGCAGAGTTCTCATCCATGGATCACACTCTGCTTTAGAGCGAGAAGCACGCTCTTGCTTTCTGGAGTCTCTAACACAGCAGGAAACGTGAGTGCGCTGAGAACAAAAGAACGGTGTTTCCTACACATACGGACCATATCTAGTCCAACTCTGCTTCTGAAACTGATACAAAGCACTGGTCCTCTAACATCCAATGCTTGTCTGTTAAGATGAGAAACATGTGAGCTTTGTGAACGATGTAGTTCATTTGAGCTGACATGTGACTACCCTTACCTGAAACGAAGTCTTGCTTATAGGAAGACACAGAGCCTCGGATTTAACTCCATTTCTGAATGGAAACACACAGCATAGTTCTCACCCATGGATCACACTCTGCTTTACAGCAAGAATCATGCTCTTGCTTTCTAGAGTCTCTAATACAGCAGGAAATCTGAGTGTGCCCAGAACAAAAGAATGGAGTTTCGTACACATACGGACCATTTGTAGTCCAACTCTTCTTCTGAAACTGATACAAAGCACTGGTCCTCTAACATCCAAATCTTGTCAGTTAAGATGGGAAACGTGTGAGCTTCATGAACGATGTAGTTCGTTTGAGCAGGAAAGTGACTGCCCTTACCTTAAACGAAGTCTTGCTTGTAGGAAGTCACAGAGTCTGGGATTTAACTCCATTTCTGAAGGGAAACACACAGCATAGTTCTCATCCATGGATAACAATCTGCTTTAGAGCGATAAGCACGCTCTTGCTTTCTAAAGTCTCTAAGACAGCAGGAAACGTGAGTGCGCTGAGAACAAAAGAACGGTGTTTCCTACACATACGGACCATATCTCGTCTAACTCTGTTTCTGAAACTGACAAAAAGCACTGGTCCTCTAACATCCAATGCTTGTCAGTTAAGATGAGAAACGTGTGAGCTTCGTGAACGATGTAATTCGTTTGAGCTGACAAGTGACTGCCCTTACCTGAAACGAAGTCTTGCTTGTAGGAATACTCAGAGCCTGGGATTTAACTCCATCTCTGAAGGGAAGGACACAGCAGATTTCTCATCCATGGATAACACTCTGCTTTAGAGCGAGAAGCACGCTCTTGCTTTCTAGAGTCTCTAATAAAGCAGGTAATCTGAGTGTGCCCAGAACAAAAGAACGGTGTTTCCTACACATACGGACCATATGTAGTCCAAATCTGTTTCTGAAACTGACAAAAAGCACTGGTCCTCTAACATCCAATGCTTGTCAGTTAAGATGAGAAACGTGTGAGCTTCATGAACGATGTAATTCGTTTGAGCTGACAAGTGACTGCCCTTACCTGAAACGAAGTCTTGCTTGTAGGAATACTCAGAGCCTGGGATTTAACTCCATTTCTGAAGTGAAACACACAGCAGTGTTCTCATCCATTGATCACACTCTGCTTTAGAACAAGAAGCACGCTCTTGCTTTCTAGAGTCTCTAAGACAGCAGGAAACGTGAGTGCGCTGAGAACAAAAGAACGGTGTTTCCTACACATACGGAACATATCTAGTCCAACTCTCCTTCTTAAACTGATACAAAGCACTGGTCCTTTAACATCCAATGCTTGTCAATTAAGATGAGAAACGTGTGAGCTTTGAGAATGATGTATTTGCTTTGAACTGAAAAGTGACTGCCCTTACCTGTAACGAAGTCTTGCTTGTAGTAAGACACAGAGCCTGGGATCTAACTCCATCTCTGAAGGGAAACACACAGCAGAGTTCTCATCCATGGATCACACTCTGCTTTAGAGCGAGAAGCATGCTCTTGCTTTCTAAAGTCTCTAATACAGCAGGTAATCTGAGTGTGCCCAGTACAAAAGAACGGTGTTTCCTACACATACGGACCATATGTAGTCCAAATCTGCTTCTGAAACTGATACAATGCACTGGTCCTCTAACATCCAATGCTTGTCAGTTAAGATGGGAAACGTGTGAGCTTCATGAACGATGTAGTTCGTTTGAGCAGAAAAGTGACTGCCCTTACCTTAAACGAAGTCTTGCTTGTAGGAAGACACAGAGTCTGGGATTTAACTCCATTTCTGAAGGGAAACACACAGCATAGTTCTCATCCATGGATCATAATCTGCTTTAGAACGATAAGCACGCTCTTGCTTTCTAAAGTCTCTAAGACAGCAGGAAACGTGAGTGCGCTGAGACAAAAGAACGGTGTTTCCTACACATACGGACCATATCTAGTCCAACTCTGTTTCTGAAACTGACAAAAAGCACTGGTCCGCTAACATCCAATGCTTGTCAGTTAAGATGAGAAACGTGTGAGCTTCGTGGACGATGTAATTCGTTTGAGCTGACAAGTGACTGCCCTCACCTGAAACGAAGTCTTGCTTATAGGAAGACACAGAGCCTGGGATTTAACTCCGTGTCTGAAGGGAAGGACTCAGCAGACTTCTCATCCATGGATCACACTCTGCTTTAGAACAAGAAGCACGCTCTTGCTTTCTAGAGTCTCTAAGACAGCAGGAAACGTGAGTGCGCTGAGAACAAAAGAACGTTGTTTCCTACACATAAGGACCATATATAGTCCAACTCTGTTTCTGAAACTGACACAAAGCACTGGTCCTCTAACATCCAATGCTGGTCAGTTAAGATGAGAAACGTGTGAGCTTTGAGAATGATGTAGTTCCTTTGAACTGAAAAGTGACTGCCATTACCTGTAACGAAGTCTTGCTTGTAGTAAGACACAGAGCCTGGGATTTAACTCCATCTCTGAAGGGAAACACACAGCAGAGTTCTCATCCATGGATCACACTCTGCTTTAGAGCGAGAAGCACGCTCTTGCTTTCTGGAGTCTCTAACACAGCAGGAAACGTGAGTGCGCTGAGAACAAAAGAACGGTGTTTCCTACACATACGGACCATATCTAGTCCAACTCTGCTTCTGAAACTGATACAAAGCACTGGTCCTCTAACATCCAATGCTTGTCTATTAAGATGAAAAACGTGTGAGCTTTGTGAACGATGTAGTTCATTTGAGCTGACAAGTGACTACCCTTACCTGAAATGAAGTCTTGCTTATAGGAAGACACAGAGCCTCGGATTTAACTCCATTTCTGAATGGAAACACACAGCATAGTTCTCACCCATGGATCACACTCTGCTTTACAGCAAGAATCATGCTCTTGCTTTCTAGAGTCTCTAATACAGCAGGAAATCTGAGTGTGCCCAGAACAAAAGAATGGAGTTTCGTACACATACGGACCATTTGTAGTCCAACTCTTCTTCTGAAACTGATACAAAGCACTGGTCCTCTAACATCCAAATCTTGTCAGTTAAGATGGGAAACGTGTGAGCTTCATGAACGATGTAGTTCGTTTGAGCAGGAAAGTGACTGCCCTTACCTTAAACGAAGTCTTGCTTGTAGGAAAACACAGAGTCTGGGATTTAACTCCATTTCTGAAGGGAAACACACAGCATAGTTCTCATCCATGGATAACAATCTGCTTTAGAGCGATAAGCACGCTCTTGCTTTCTAAATTCTCTAAGACAGCAGGAAACGTGAGTGCGCTGAGAACAAAAGAACGGTGTTTCCTACACATACGGACCATATCTAGTCTAACTCTGTTTCTGAAACTGACAAAAAGCACTGGTCCTCTAACATCCAATGCTTGTCAGTTAAGATGAGAAACGTGTGAGCTTCGTGAACGATGTAATTCGTTTGAGCTGACAAGTGACTGCCCTCACCTGAAACGAAGTCTTGCTTATAGGAAGACACAGAGCCTGGGATTTAACTCCATCTCTGAAGGGAAGGACACAGCAGATTTCTCATCCATGGATAACACTCTGCTTTAGAGCGAGAAGCACGCTCTTGCTTTCTAGAGTCTCTAATAAAGCAGGTAATCTGAGTGTGCCCAGAACAAAAGAACGGTGTTTCCTACACATACGGACCATATGTAGTCCAAATCTGTTTCTGAAACTGACAAAAAGCACTGGTCCTCTAACATCCAATGCTTGTCAGTTAAGATGAGAAACGTGTGAGCTTCATGAACGATGTAATTCGTTTGAGCTGACAAGTGACTGCCCTTACCTGAAACGAAGTCTTGCTTGTAGGAATACTCAGAGCCTGGGATTTAACTCCATTTCTGAAGTGAAACACACAGCAGGGTTCTCATCCATTGATCACACTCTGCTTTAGAACAAGAAGCACGCTCTTGCTTTCTAGAGTCTCTAAGACAGCAGGAAACGTGAGTGCGCTGAGAACAAAAGAACGGTGTTTCCTACACATACGGAACATATCTAGTCCAACTCTCCTTCTTAAACTGATACAAAGCACTGGTCCTTTAACATCCAATGCTTGTCAATTAAGATGAGAAACGTGTGAGCTTTGAGAATGATGTATTTGCTTTGAACTGAAAAGTGACTGCCCTTACCTGTAACGAAGTCTTGCTTGTAGTAAGACACAGAGCCTGGGATCTAACTCCATCTCTGAAGGGAAACACACAGCAGAGTTCTCATCCATGGATCACACTCTGCTTTAGAGCGAGAAGCATGCTCTTGCTTTCTAAAGTCTCTAATACAGCAGGTAATCTGAGTGTGCGCAGTACAAAAGAACGGTGTTTCCTACACATACGGACCATATGTAGTCCAAATCTGCTTCTGAAACTGATACAATGCACTGGTCCTCTAACATCCAATGCTTGTCAGTTAAGATGGGAAACGTGTGAGCTTCATGAACGATGTAGTTCATTTGAGCAGAAAAGTGACTGCCCTTACCTTAAACGAAGTCTTGCTTGTAGGAAGACACAGAGTCTGGGATTTAACTCCATTTCTGAAGGGAAACACACAGCATAGTTCTCATCCATGGATCATAATCTGCTTTAGAACGATAAGCACGCTCTTGCTTTCTAAAGTCTCTAAGACAGCAGGAAACGTGAGTGCGCTGAGACAAAAGAACGGTGTTTCCTACACATACGGACCATATCTAGTCCAACTCTGTTTCTGAAACTGACAAAAAGCACTGGTCCGCTAACATCCAATGCTTGTCAGTTAAGATGAGAAACGTGTGAGCTTCGTGGACGATGTAATTCGTTTGAGCTGACAAGTGACTGCCCTCACCTGAAACGAAGTCTTGCTTATAGGAAGACACAGAGCCTGGGATTTAACTCCGTCTCTGAAGGGAAGGACTCAGCAGACTTCTCATCCATGGATCACACTCTGCTTTAGAACAAGAAGCACGCTCTTGCTTTCTAGAGTCTCTAAGACAGCAGGAAACGTGAGTGCGCTGAGAACAAAAGAACGGTGTTTCCTACACATAAGGACCATATATAGTCCAACTCTGTTTCTGAAACTGACACAAAGCACTGGTCCTCTAACATCCAATGCTTGTCAGTTAAGATGAGAAACGTGTGAGCTTTGAGAATGATGTAGTTCCATTGAACTGAAAAGTGACTGCCATTACCTGTAACGAAGTCTTGCTTGTAGTAAGACACAGAGCCTGGGATTTAACTCCATCTCTGAAGGGAAACACACAGCAGAGTTCTCATCCATGGATCACACTCTGCTTTAGAGCGAGAAGCACGCTCTTGCTTTCTGGAGTCTCTAACACAGCAGGAAACGTGAGTTCGCTGAGAACAAAAGAACGGTGTTTCCTACACATACGGACCATATCTAGTCCAACTCTGCTTCTGAAACTGATACAAAGCACTGGTCCTCTAACATCCAATGCTTGTCTATTAAGATGAAAAACGTGTGAGCTTTGTGAACGATGTAGTTCATTTGAGCTGACAAGTGACTACCCTTACCTGAAACGAAGTCTTGCTTATAGGAAGACACAGAGCCTCGGATTTAACTCCATTTCTGAATGGAAACACACAGCATAGTTCTCACCCATGGATCACACTCTGCTTTACAGCAAGAATCATGCTCTTGCTTTCTAGAGTCTCTAATACAGCAGGAAATCTGAGTGTGCCCAGAACAAAAGAATGGAGTTTCGTACACATACGGACCATTTGTAGTCCAACTCTTCTTCTGAAACTGATACAAAGCACTGGTCCTCTAACATCCAAATCTTGTCAGTTAAGATGGGAAACGTGTGAGCTTCATGAACGATGTAGTTCGTTTGAGCAGGAAAGTGACTGCCCTTACCTTAAACGAAGTCTTGCTTGTAGGAAGACACAGAGTCTGGGATTTAACTCCATTTCTGAAGGGAAACACACAGCATAGTTCTCATCCATGGATAACAATCTGCTTTAGAGCGAGAAGCACGCTCTTGCTTTCTAAAGTCTCTAAGACAGCAGGAAACGTGAGTGCGCTGAGAACAAAAGAACGGTGTTTCCTACACATACGGACCATATCTCATCTAACTCTGTTTCTGAAACTGACAAAAAGCACTGGTCCTCTAACATCCAATGCTTGTCAGTTAAGATGAGAAACGTGTGAGCTTCGTGAACGTTGTAATTCGTTTGAGCTGACAAGTGACTGCCCTCACCTGAAACGAAGTCTTTCTTATAGGAAGACACAGAGCCTGGGATTTAACTCCATCTCTGAAGGGAAGGACACAGCAGATTTCTCATCCATGGATCACACTCTGCTTTAGAGCGAGAAGCACGCTCTTGCTTTCTAGAGTCTCTAATAAAGCAGGTAATCTGAGTGTGCCCAGAACAAAAGAACGGTGTATCCTACACATACTGACCATATGTAGTCCAAATCTGCTTCTGAAACTGATACAATGCACTGGTCCTCTAACATCCAATGCTTCTCTGTTAAGGAAAGAAAGGTGTGAGCTCAGTGAACGGTGTAGTTCGTTTGAGCAGAAAAGTGACTGCCCTTACCTGAAACGAAGTCTTGCTTGTAGGAATACTCAGAGCCTGGGATTTAACTCCATTTCTGAAGTGAAACACACAGCAGTGTTCTCATCCATTGATCACACTCTGCTTTAGAACAAGAAGCACGCTCTTGCTTTCTAGAGTCTCTAAGACAGCAGGAAACGTGAGTGCGCTGAGAACAAAAGAACGGTGTTTCCTACACATACGGAACATATCTAGTCCAACTCTCCTTCTTAAACTGATACAAAGCACTGGTCCTTTAACATCCAATGCTTGTCAGTTAAGATGAGAAACGTGTGAGCTTTGAGAATGATGTATTTGCTTTGAACTGAAAAGTGACTGCCCTTACCTGTAACGAAGTCTTGCTTGTAGTAAGACACAGAGCCTGGGATCTAACTCCATCTCTGAAGGGAAACACACAGCAGAGTTCTCATCCATGGATCACACTCTGCTTTAGAGCGAGAAGCACGCTCTTGCTTTCTAAAGTCTCTAATACAGCAGGTAATCTGAGTGTGCCCAGTACAAAAGTACGGTGTTTCCTACACATACGGACCATATGTAGTCCAAAACTGCTTCTGAAACTGATACAATGCACTGGTCCTCTAACATCCAATGCTTGTCAGTTAAGATGGGAAACGTGTGAGCTTCATGAACGATGTAGTTCGTTTGATCAGAAAAGTGACTGCCCTTACCTTATATGAAGTCTTGCTTGTAGGAAGACATCAGAGTCTGGGATTTAACTCCATTTCTGAAGGGAAACACACAGCATAGTTCTCTTCCATGGATCACAATCTGCTTTAGAGCGATAAGCACGCTCTTGCTTTCTAAAGTCTCTAAGACAGCAGGAAACGTGAGTGCGCTGAGACAAAAGAACGGTGTTTCCTACACATACGGACAATATCTAGTCCAACTCTGTTTCTGAATCTGACAAAAACCACTGGTCCTCTAACAACCAATGCTTGTCAGTTAAGATGAGAAACGTGTGAGCTTCGTGAACGATGTAGTTCGTTTGAGCTGACAAGTGACTACCCTTACCTGAAAGGAAGTCTTGCTTATAGGAAGACACAGAGCCTCGGATTTAACTCCATTTCTGAATGAAAACACACAGCATAGTTCTCACCCATGGATCACACTCTGCTTTACAGCAAGAATCACGCTCTTGCTTTCTAGAGTCTCTAATACAGCAGGAAATCTGAGTGTGCCCAGAACAAAAGAATGGAGTTTCGTACACATACGGACCATTTGTAGTCCAACTCTTCTTCTGAAACTGATACAAAGCACTGGTCCTCTAACATCCAAATCTTGTCAGTTAAGATGGGAAACGTGTGAGCTTCATGAACGATGTAGTTCGTTTGAGCAGGAAAGTGACTGCCCTTACCTTAAACGAAGTCTTGCTTGTAGGAAGACACAGAGTCTGGGATTTAACTCCATTTCTGAAGGGAAACACACAGCATAGTTCTCATCCATGGATAACAATCTGCTTTAGAGCGAGAAGCACGCTCTTGCTTTCTAAAGTCTCTAAGACAGCAGGAAACGTGAGTGCGCTGAGAACAAAAGAACGGTGTTTCCTACACATACGGACCATATCTCATCTAACTCTGTTTCTGAAACTGACAAAAAGCACTGGTCCTCTAACATCCAATGCTTGTCAGTTAAGATGAGAAACGTGTGAGCTTCGTGAACGATGTAATTCGTTTGAGCTGACAAGTGACTGCCCTCACCTGAAACGAAGTCTTTCTTATAGGAAGACACAGAGCCTGGGATTTAACTCCATCTCTGAAGGGAAGGACACAGCAGATTTCTCATCCATGGATCACTCTCTGCTTTAGAGCGAGAAGCACGCTCTTGCTTTCTAGAGTCTCTAATAAAGCAGGTAATCTGAGTGTGCCCAGAACAAAAGAACGGTGTTTCCTACACATACTGACCATATGTAGTCCAAATCTGCTTCTGAAACTGATACAATGCACTGGTCCTCTAACATCCAATGCTTGTCTGTTAAGAAAAGAAAGGTGTGAGCTCAGTGAACGGTGTAGTTCGTTTGAGCAGAAAAGTGACTGCCCTTACCTGAAACGAAGTCTTGCTTGTAGGAATACTCAGAGCCTGGGATTTAACTCCATTTCTGAAGTGAAACACACAGCAGTGTTCTCATCCATTGATCACACTCTGCTTTAGAACAAGAAGCACGCTCTTGCTTTCTAGAGTCTCTAAGACAGCAGGAAACGTGAGTGCGCTGAGAACAAAAGAACGGTGTTTCCTACACATACGGAACATATCTAGTCCAACTCTCCTTCTTAAACTGATACAAAGCACTGGTCCTTTAACATCCAATGCTTGTCAGTTAAGATGAGAAACGTGTGAGCTTTGAGAATGATGTATTTGCTTTGAACTGAAAAGTGACTGCCCTTACCTGTAACGAAGTCTTGCTTGTAGTAAGACACAGAGCCTGGGATCTAACTCCATCACTGAAGGGAAACAAACAGCAGAGTTCTCATCCATGGATCACACTCTGCTTTAGAGCGAGAAGCACGCTCTTGCTTTCTAAAGTCTCTAATACAGCAGGTAATCTGAGTGTGCCCAGTACAAAAGAACGGTGTTTCCTACACATACGGACCATATGTAGTCCAAAACTGCTTCTGAAACTGATACAATGCACTGGTCCTCTAACATCCAATGCTTGTCAGTTAAGATGGGAAACGTGTGAGCTTCATGAACGATGTAGTTCGTTTGATCAGAAAAGTGACTGCCCTTACCTTATATGAAGTCTTGCTTGTAGGAAGACACAGAGTCTGGGATTTAACTCCATTTCTGAAGGGAAACACACAGCATAGTTCTCTTCCATGGATCACAATCTGCTTTAGAGCGATAAGCACGCTCTTGCTTTCTAAAGTCTCTAAGACAGCAGGAAACGTGAGTGCGCTGAGACAAAAGAACGGTGTTTCCTACACATACGGACCATATCTAGTCCAACTCTGTTTCTGAATCTGACAAAAAGCACTGGTCCTCTAACAACCAATGCTTGTCAGTTAAGATGAGAAACGTGTGAGCTTCGTGAACGATGTAGTTCGTTTGAGCTGACAAGTGACTACCCTTACCTGAAACGAAGTCTTGCTTATAGGAAGACACAGAGCCTCGGATTTAACTCCATTTCTGAATGGAAACACACAGCATAGTTCTCACCCATGGATCACACTCTGCTTTACAGCAAGAATCACGCTCTTGCTTTCTAGAGTCTCTAATACAGCAGGAAATCTGAGTGTGCCCAGAACAAAAGAATGGAGTTTCGTACACATACGGACCATTTGTAGTCCAACTCTTCTTCTGAAACTGATACAAAGCACTGGTCCTCTAACATCCAAATCTTGTCAGTTAAGATGGGAAACGTGTGAGCTTCATGAACGATGTAGTTCGTTTGAGCAGGAAAGTGACTGCCCTTACCTTAAACGAAGTCTTGCTTGTAGGAAGACACAGAGTCTGGGATTTAACTCCATTTCTGAAGGGAAACACACAGCATAGTTCTCATCCATGGATAACAATCTGCTTTAGAGCGAGAAGCACGCTCTTGCTTTCTAAAGTCTCTAAGACAGCAGGAAACGTGAGTGCGCTGAGAACAAAAGAACGGTGTTTCCTACACATACGGACCATATCTCATCTAACTCTGTTTCTGAAACTGACAAAAAGCACTGGTCCTCTAACATCCAATGCTTGTCAGTTAAGATGAGAAACGTGTGAGCTTCGTGAACGTTGTAATTCGTTTGAGCTGACAAGTGACTGCCCTCACCTGAAACGAAGTCTTTCTTATAGGAAGACACAGAGCCTGGGATTTAACTCCATCTCTGAAGGGAAGGACACAGCAGATTTCTCCTCCATGGATCACACTCTGCTTTAGAGCGAGAAGCACGCTCTTGCTTTCTAGAGTCTCTAATAAAGCAGGTAATCTGAGTGTGCCCAGAACAAAAGAACGGTGTATCCTACACATACTGACCATATGTAGTCCAAATCTGCTTCTGAAACTGATACAATGCACTGGTCCTATAACATCCAATGCTTGTCTGTTAAGGAAAGAAAGGTGTGAGCTCAGTGAACGGTGTAGTTCGTTTGAGCAGAAAAGTGACTGCCCTTACCTGAAACGAAGTCTTGCTTGTAGGAATACTCAGAGCCTGGGATTTAACTCCATTTCTGAAGTGAAACACACAGCAGTGTTCTCATCCATTGATCACACTCTGCTTTAGAACAAGAAGCACGCTCTTGCTTTCTAGAGTCTCTAAGACAGCAGGAAACGTGAGTGCGCTGAGAACAAAAGAACGGTGTTTCCTACACATACAGAACATATCTAGTCCAACTCTCCTTCTTAAACTGATACAAAGCACTGGTCCTTTAACATCCAATGCTTGTCAGTTAAGATGAGAAACGTGTGAGCTTTGAGAATGATGTATTTGCTTTGAACTGAAAAGTGACTGCCCTTACCTGTAACGAAGTCTTGCTTGTAGTAAGACACAGAGCCTGGGATCTAACTCCATCTCTGAAGGGAAACACACAGCAGAGTTCTCATCCATGGATCACACTCTGCTTTAGAGCGAGAAGCACGCTCTTGCTTTCTAAAGTCTCTAATACAGCAGGTAATCTGAGTGTGCCCAGTACAAAAGTACGGTGTTTCCTACACATACGGACCATATGTAGTCCAAAACTGCTTCTGAAACTGATACAATGCACTGGTCCTCTAACATCCAATGCTTGTCAGTTAAGATGGGAAACGTGTGAGCTTCATGAACGATGTAGTTCGTTTGATCAGAAAAGTGACTGCCCTTACCTTATATGAAGTCTTGCTTGTAGGAAGACATCAGAGTCAGGGATTTAACTCCATTTCTGAAGGGAAACACACAGCATAGTTCTCTTCCATGGATCACAATCTGCTTTAGAGCGATAAGCACGCTCTTGCTTTCTAAAGTCTCTAAGACAGCAGGAAACGTGAGTGCGCTGAGACAAAAGAACGGTGTTTCCTACACATACGGACCATATCTAGTCCAACTCTGTTTCTGAATCTGACAAAAAGCACTGGTCCTCTAACAACCAATGCTTGTCAGTTAAGATGAGAAACGTGTGAGCTTCGTGAACGATGTAGTTCGTTTGAGCTGACAAGTGACTACCCTTACCTGAAACGAAGTCTTGCTTATAGGAAGACACAGAGCCTCGGATTTAACTCCATTTCTGAATGGAAACACACAGCATAGTTCTCACCCATGGATCACACTCTGCTTTACAGCAAGAATCACGCTCTTGCTTTCTAGAGTCTCTAATACAGCAGGAAATCTGAGTGTGCCCAGAACAAAAGAATGGAGTTTCGTACACATACGGACCATTTGTAGTCCAACTCTTCTTCTGAAACTGATACAAAGCACTGGTCCTCTAACATCCAAATCTTGTCAGTTAAGATGGGAAACGTGTGAGCTTCATGAACGATGTAGTTCGTTTGAGCAGGAAAGTGACTGCCCTTACCTTAAACGAAGTCTTGCTTGTAGGAAGACACAGAGTCTGGGATTTAACTCCATTTCTGAAGGGAAACACACAGCATAGTTCTCATCCATGGATAACAATCTGCTTTAGAGCGAGAAGCACGCTCTTGCTTTCTAAAGTCTCTAAGACAGCAGGAAACGTGAGTGCGCTGATAACAAAAGAACGGTGTTTCCTACACATACGGACCATATCTAGTCTAACTCTGTTTCTGAAACTGACAAAAAGCACTGGTCCTCTAACAACCAATGCTTGTCAGTTAAGATGAGAAACGTGTGATCTTCGTGAACGATGTAGTTCGTTTGAGCTGACAAGTGACTGCCCTCACCTGAAACGAAGTCTTGCTTATAGGAAGACACAGAGCCTGGGATTTAACTCCATCTCTGAAGGGAAGGACACAGCAGATTTCTCCTCCATGGATCACACTCTGCTTTAGAGCGAGAAGCACGCTGTTGCTTTCTAGAGTCTCTAATACAGCATGTAATCTGAGTGTGCCCAGAACAAAAGAACGGTGATTCCTACACATACAGACCATATGTAGTCCAAATCTGCTTCTGAAACTGATACAATGCACTGGTCCTCTAACATCCAATGCTTGTCAGTTAAGATGAGAAACGTGTGATCTTCGTGAACGATGTAGTTCGTTTGAGCAGAAAAGTGACTGCCCTTACCTGAATCGAAGTCTTGCTTGTAGGAAGACTCAGAGCCTGGGATTTAACTCCACTTCTGAAGTGAATCACACAGCAGTGTAATCATCCATTGATCACACTCTGCTTTAGAACAAGAACCACGCTCTTGCTTTCTAGAGTTTCTAAGACAGCAGGAAACGTGTGTGTGCTGAGAACAAAAGAACTGTGTTTCCTACACATACAGACCATATCTAGTTCAACTCTGCTTCTGAAACTGATACAAAGCACTGACCCTCTAACATCCAATGCTTGTCAGTTAAGATGAGAAACGTGTGAGCTTCATGAGCGATGTAGTTCGTTTGAGCAGAAAAGTGACTGCCCTTACCTGAAAAGAAGTCTTGCTTGTAGGAAGACATAGAGCCTGGGATTTAACTCCATTTCTGAATGGAAACACACAGCATACTTCTCATCTATGGATCACACTCTGCTTTAGAACAAGAAGCATGCTCTTGCTTTCTAGAGTCTCTAATACAGCAGGTAATCTGAGTGTGCCCAGAACAAAAGAACGGTGTTTCCTACACATACTGACCATATGTAGTCCAAATCTGCTTCTGAAACTGATACAAAGCACTGACCCTCTAACATCCAATGCTTGTCAGTTAAGATGAGAAACGTGTGATCTTCGTGAATGATGTAGTTCGTTTGAGCAGAAAAGTGACTGCCCTTATCTGAATCGAAGTCTTGCGTGTAGGAAGACTCAGAGCCTGGGATTTAACTCCATTTCTGTAGTGAAACACACAGCAGTGTAGTCATCCTTTGATCACACTCTGCTTTAGAACAAGAAGCACGCTCTTGCTTTCTGGAGTCTCTAACAGAGCAGGAAACGTGAGTGTGCTGAGAACAAAAGAACTGTGTTTCCTACATATACAGACCACATCAAGTCCAACATTTCTTCTGAAACTGATACAAAGCACTTGTCCTCTAACGTCCAATGCTTGTCAGTTGAGATAGGAAACGTGTGAGCGTCATGAACGATGTAGTTCGTTTGAGCAGAAAAGTGAATGCCCTTACCATAAACGAATTCTTGCTTGTAGGAAGACACAGAGCCTGGGATTTAACTCCATATCTGAAGTGAAACACACAGCAGTATTACATCCATTGATCATACTCTGCCTTAGAACAAGAAGCATGCTCTTGCTTTCTAGAGTCTCTAAGACAGCAGGAAACGTGATTTTGCTGAGAACAAAAGAACGGTGTTTCCTACACATACGGACCATATCTAGTCCAACTCTCCTTCTTAAACTGAGAAAAAGCACTGATCCTCTAACATCCAATGCTTGTCTGTTAAGATGAGAAACATGTGAGCTCCGTGAACGATGTAGTTTGTTTGAGCTGAAAAGTGACTGCCCTTACCTGAAACGAAGTCTTGCTTGTAGGAAGACACAGATCCTGTGATTTAACTCCATTTATGAAGGGAAACACACAGCATAGTTCTCATCCATGGATCACACTCTGCTTTAGAGTGAGAAGCACGCTCTTGATTTCTAAAGTCTCTAAGACAGCAGGAAACGTGAGTGTGCTGAGAACAAAAGAACGGTTTTTCCTACACATACGGACCATATCTAGTCCAACTCTGCTTCTGAAACTGATACAAAGCACTGGTCCTCTAACTTCCTATGCTTGTCAGTTAAGATGAGAAACGTGTGAGCTTTGTGAATGATGTAGTTCCTTTGAACTGAAAAGTGACTGCCATTACCTGAAAGGAAGTCTTGCTTGTAGTAAGACACAGAGCCTCGGATTTAACTCCATTTCTGAAGTGAAACACACAGCAGTGTAATCATCCATTGATCACACTCTGCTTTAGAACAAGAAGCACGCTCTTGCTTTCTAGAGTCTCTAAGGCAGCAGGAAACGTGAGTGCGCTGAGACAAAAGAACGGTGTTTCCTACACATACGGACCATATCTAGTCCAACTCTGTTTCTGAAACTGACAAAAAGCACTGGTTCGCTAAAATCCAATGCTTGTCAGTTAAGATGAGAAACGTGTGAGCTTCGTGAACGATGTAGTTCGTTTGAGCTGACAAGTGACTACCCTTACCTGAAACGAAGTCTTGCATATAGGAAGACACAGAGCCTGGGATTTAACTCCATCTCTGAAGGGAAGGACACAGCAGATTTCTCCTCCATGGATCACACTCTGCTTTAGAGCGAGAAGCACGCTATTGCTTTCTAGAGTCTCTAATACAGCAGGTAATGTGAGTGTGCCCAGAACAAAAGAACGGTGATTCCTACACATACAGACCATATGTAGTCCAAATCTGCTTCTGAAACTGATACAATGCACTGGTCCTCTAACATCCAATGCTTGTCAGTTAAGATGAGAAACGTGTGATCTTCGTTAACGATGTAGTTCGTTTGAGCAGAAAAGTGACTGCCCTTACCTGAAACGAAGTCTTGCTTGTAGGAATACTCAGAGCCTGGGATTTAACTCCATTTCTGAAGTGAAACACACAGCAGTGTTCTCATCCATTGATCACACTCTGCTTTAGAACAAAAAGCACGCTCTTGCTTTCTAGAGTCTCTAAGACAGCAGGAAACGTGAGTGCGCTGAGAACAAAAGAACGGTGTTTCCTACACATACGGACCATATCTAGTCCAACTCTTATTCTGAAACTGATACAAAGCACTGACCCGCTAACATCCAATGCTTGCCAGTTAAGATGAGAAACGTGTGAGCTTCGTGAACGATGTACTTCGTTTGAGCAGAAAAGAGACTGCCCTTACCTGAATCGAAGTCTTGCTTGTAGGAAGACTCAGAGCCTGGGATTTAACTCCACTCCTGAAGTGAATCACACAGCAGTGTAATCATCCATTGATCACACTCTGCTTTAGAACAAGAACCACGCTCTTGCTTTCTAGAGTCTCTAACAGAGCAGGAAACGTGAGTGTGCTGAGAACAAAAGAACGGTGTTTCCTACATATACAGACCACATCTAGTCCAACATTTCTTCTGAAACTGATACAAAGCACTTGTCCTCTAACGTCCAATGCTTGTCAGTTGAGATAGGAAACGTGTGAGCGTCATGAACGATGTAGTTCGTTTGAGCAGAAAAGTGAATGCCCTTACCTTAAACGAATTCTTGCTTGTAGGAAGACACAGAGCCTGGGATTTAACTCCATATCTGAAGTGAAACACACAGCAGTATTACATCCATTGATCACACTCTGCTTTACAACAAGAAGCACGCTCTTGCTTTCTAGAGTCTGTAAGACAGCAGGAAATGTGAGTGCGCTGAGAACAAAAGAACGGTGTTTCCTACATATACGCACGATATCTACTCCAACTCTCCTTCTTAAACTGAGATAAAGCACTGGTCCTCTAACATCCAATGCTTGTCTTTTAAGAAAAGAAATGTGTGAGCTCAGTGAACGGTGTAGTTCGTTTGAGCTGAAAAGTGACTGCCGTTACCTGAAACGAAGTCTTGCTTGTAGGAAGACACAGAGATTGGGATTTAACTCCATTTCTGAAGAGAAACACACAGCATAGTGCTCATCCATGGATCACACTCTGCTTTAGAGCGAGAAGCATGCTCTTGCTTTCTGGAGTCTCTAACAAAGCAGGAAACGTGAGTGTGCTGAGAACAAAAGAACGGTGTTTCCTACACATACGGACCATATGTAGTCAAACACTGCTTCTGAAACTGATACAAAGCACTGGTCCTCTAACATCCAATGCTTGTCTGTTAAGATGAGAAACGTGTGAGCTTCATGAACGATGTAGTTCGTTTGAGCTGACAAGTGATTGCCCTTACCTGAAAGGAAGTCTTGCTTGTAGGAAGACACAGAGTCTGGGATTTAACTCCATTTCTGAAGGGAAACTCAAAGCATAGTTCTCATCCATGGATCACAATCTGCTTTAGAGCGAGAAGCATGCTCTTGCTTTCTAAATTCTCCAAGACAGCAGGAAACGTGAGTGCACTGAGACAAAAGAACGGTGTTTCCTACACATACGGACCATATCTAGTACAACTCTGTTTCTGAAACTGACACAAAGCATGGTCCTCTAACATCTAATGCTTGTCAGTTAAGATGAGAAACGTGTGAGCTTTGAGAATGATGTAGTTCCTCTGAACTGAAAAGTGACTGCCCTTACTTGTAACGAAATCTTGCTTGTAGTAAGACACAGAGCCTGGGATTTAACTCCATCTCTGAAGGGAAGGAAACAGCAGATTTCTCATCCATGGATCACACTCTGCTTTAGAGCCAGAAGCACGCTCTTGCTTTCTAGAGTCTCTAATAAAGCAGGTAATCTGAGTGTGCCCAGAACAAAAGAACGGTGTTTCCTACACATACGGACCATATGTAGTCCAAATCTGCTTCTGAAACTGATACAATGCACTGGTCCTCTAACATCCAATGCTTGTCAGTTAAGATGAGAAACGTGTGATCTTCGTGAATGACGTAGTTCGTTTGAGCAGAACAGTGACTGCCCTTACCTGAAACGAAGTCTTGCTTGTAGGAAGACTCAGAGCCTGGGATTTAACTCCATTTCTGAAGTGAAACACACAGCAGTGTAATCATCCATGGATCACACTCTGCTTTAGAACAAGAAGCACGCTCTTGCTTTCTAGAGTCTCTAAGGCAGCAGGAAACGTGAGTGTGCTGAGAACAAAAGAACGCTGTTTCCTACAAATACGGACATTATATAGTCCAACTCTGCTTCTGAAACTGACACAAAGCACTGTTCCTCTAACATCCAATGCTTGTCAGTTAAGATGAGAAACGTGTGAGCTTTGAGAATGATGTAGTTCCTTTGAACTGAAACGTGACTGCCCTTACCTGTAACAAAGTCTTTCTTGTAGTAAGAAACAGAGCCTGGGATTTAACTCCATCTCTGAAGGGAAACACACAGCAGAGTTCTCATCCATGAATCACACTCTGCTTTAGAGCGAGAAGCATGCTCTTGCTTTCTAGAGTCTCTAATACAGCAGGTAATCTGAGTGTGCCCAGAACAAAAGAACAGTGTTTCCTAGACATACGGAAAATATGTAGTCCAAATCTGTTTCTGAAACTGATACAATGCACTGGTCCTCTAACATTCAATGCTTGTCAGTTAAGATGAGAAACGTGTGAGCTTCGTGAACAATGTAGTTCGTTTGAGCAGAAAAGTGACTGCCCTTACCTGAAACGAAGTCTTGCTTATAGGAAGACACAGAGCCTGGGATTTAACTCCATCTCTGAAGGGAAGGACACAGCAGACTTCTCATCCATGGATCACACTCTGCTTTAGAACAAGAAGCACGCTCTTGCTTTCTAGAATCTCTAAGACAGCAGGAAACGTGAGTGCACTGAGAACAAAAGAACGGTGTTTCCTACACATACGGACCATATCTAGTCCAACTCTGTTTCTGAAACTGACACAAAGCACTGGTCCTCTAACATCCAATGCTTGTCAGTTAAGATGAGAAACGTGTGAGCTTTGAGAATGATGTAGTTCCTTTGAACTGAAAAGTGACTGCCATTACCTGTAACGAAGTCTTGCTTGTAGTAAGACACAGAGCCTGGGATTTAACTCCATCTCTGAAGGGAAACACACAGCAGAGTTCTCATCCATGGATCACACTCTGCTTTAGAGCGAGAAGCACGCTCTTGCTTTCTGGAGTCTCTAACACAGCAGGAAACATGAGTGCGCTGAGAACAAAAGAACGGTGTTTCCTACACATACGGACCATATCTAGTCCAACTCTGCTTCTGAAACTGATACAAAGCACTGGTCCTCTAACATCCAATGCTTGTCTGTTAAGATGAGAAACGTGTGAGCTTTGTGAACGATGTAGTTCATTTGAGCTGACAAGTGACTACCCTTACCTGAAAGGAAGTCTTGCTTATAGGAAGACACAGAGCCTCGGATTTAACTCCATTTCTGAATGAAAACACACAGCATAGTTCTCACCCATGGATCACACTCTGCTTTACAGCAAGAATCACGCTCTTGCTTTCTAGAGTCTCTAATACAGCAGGAAATCTGAGTGTGCCCAGAACAAAAGAATGGAGTTTCGTACACATACGGACCATTTGTAGTCCAACTCTTCTTCTGAAACTGATACAAAGCACTGGTCCTCTAACATCCAAATCTTGTCAGTTAAGATGTGAAACGTGTGAGCTTCATGAACGATGTAGTTCGTTTGAGCAGGAAAGTGACTGCCCTTACCTTAAACGAAGTCTTGCTTGTAGGAAGACACAGAGTCTGGGATTTAACTCCATTTCTGAAGGGAAACACACAGCATAGTTCTCATCCATGGATAACAATCTGCTTTAGAGCGAGAAGCACGCTCTTGCTTTCTAAAGTCTCTAAGACAGCAGGAAACGTGAGTGCGCTGAGAACAAAAGAACGGTGTTTCCTACACATACGGACCATATCTCATCTAACTCTGTTTCTGAAACTGACAAAAAGCACTGGTCCTCTAACATCCAATGCTTGTCAGTTAAGATGAGAAACGTGTGAGCTTCGTGAACGATGTAATTCGTTTGAGCTGACAAGTGACTGCCCTCACCTGAAACGAAGTCTTTCTTATAGGAAGACACAGAGCCTGGGATTTAACTCCATCTCTGAAGGGAAGGACACAGCAGATTTCTCATCCATGGATCACACTCTGCTTTAGAGCGAGAAGCACGCTCTTGCTTTCTAGAGTCTCTAATACAGCAGGTAATGTGAGTGTGCCCAGAACAAAAGAACGGTGATTCCTACACATACAGACCATATGTAGTCCAAATCTGCTTCTGAAACTGATACAATGCACTGGTCCTCTAACATCCAATGCTTGTCAGTTAAGATGAGAAACGTGTGATCTTCGTTAACGATGTAGTTCGTTTGAGCAGAAAAGTGACTGCCCTTACCTGAAACGAAGTCTTGCTTGTAGGAATACTCAGAGCCTGGGATTTAACTCCATTTCTGAAGTGAAACACACAGCAGTGTTCTCATCCATTGATCACACTCTGCTTTAGAACAAAAAGCACGCTCTTGCTTTCTAGAGTCTCTAAGACAGCAGGAAACGTGAGTGCGCTGAGAACAAAAGAACGGTGTTTCCTACACATAAGGACCATATCTAGTCCAACTCTTATTCTGAAACTGATACAAAGCACTGACCCGCTAACATCCAATGCTTGCCAGTTAAGATGAGAAACGTGTGAGCTTCGTGAACGATGTACTTCGTTTGAGCAGAAAAGAGACTGCCCTTACCTGAATCGAAGTCTTGCTTGTAGGAAGACTCAGAGCCTGGGATTTAACTCCACTCCTGAAGTGAATCACACAGCAGTGTAATCATCCATTGATCACACTCTGCTTTAGAACAAGAACCACGCTCTTGCTTTCTAGAGTCTCTAACAGAGCAGGAAACGTGAGTGTGCTGAGAACAAAAGAACGGTGTTTCCTACATATACAGACCACATCTAGTCCAACATTTCTTCTGAAACTGATACAAAGCACTTGTCCTCTAACGTCCAATGCTTGTCAGTTGAGATAGGAAACGTGTGAGCGTCATGAACGATGTAGTTCGTTTGAGCAGAAAAGTGAATGCCCTTACCTTAAACGAATTCTTGCTTGTAGGAAGACACAGAGCCTGGGATTTAACTCCATATCTGAAGTGAAACACACAGCAGTATTACATCCATTGATCACACTCTGCTTTACAACAAGAAGCACGCTCTTGCTTTCTAGAGTCTGTAAGACAGCAGGAAATGTGAGTGCGCTGAGAACAAAAGAACGGTGTTTCCTACATATACGCACGATATCTACTCCAACTCTCCTTCTTAAACTGAGATAAAGCACTGGTCCTCTAACATCCAATGCTTGTCTTTTAAGAAAAGAAATGTGTGAGCTCAGTGAACGGTGTAGTTCGTTTGAGCTGAAAAGTGACTGCCGTTACCTGAAACGAAGTCTTGCTTGTAGGAAGACACAGAGATTGGGATTTAACTCCATTTCTGAAGAGAAACACACAGCATAGTGCTCATCCATGGATCACACTCTGCTTTAGAGCGAGAAGCACGCTCTTGCTTTCTGGAGTCTCTAACAAAGCAGGAAACGTGAGTGTGCTGAGAACAAAAGAACGGTGTTTCCTACACATACGGACCATATGTAGTCAAACACTGCTTCTGAAACTGATACAAAGCACTGGTCCTCTAACATCCAATGCTTGTCTGTTAAGATGAGAAACGTGTGAGCTTCATGAACGATGTAGTTCGTTTGAGCTGACAAGTGATTGCCCTTACCTGAAAGGAAGTCTTGCTTGTAGGAAGACACAGAGTCTGGGATTTAACTCCATTTCTGAAGGGAAACTCAAAGCATAGTTCTCATCCATGGATCACAATCTGCTTTAGAGCGAGAAGCATGCTCTTGCTTTCTAAATTCTCCAAGACAGCAGGAAACGTGAGTGCACTGAGACAAAAGAACGGTGTTTCCTACACATACGGACCATATCTAGTACAACTCTGTTTCTGAAACTGACACAAAGCATGGTCCTCTAACATCTAATGCTTGTCAGTTAAGATGAGAAACGTGTGAGCTTTGAGAATGATGTAGTTCCTCTGAACTGAAAAGTGACTGCCCTTACTTGTAACGAAATCTTGCTTGTAGTAAGACACAGAGCCTGGGATTTAACTCCATCTCTGAAGGGAAGGAAACAGCAGATTTCTCATCCATGGATCACACTCTGCTTTAGAGCCAGAAGCACGCTCTTGCTTTCTAGAGTCTCTAATAAAGCAGGTAATCTGAGTGTGCCCAGAACAAAAGAACGGTGTTTCCTACACATACGGACCATATGTAGTCCAAATCTGCTTCTGAAACTGATACAATGCACTGGTCCTCTAACATCCAATGCTTGTCAGTTAAGATGAGAAACGTGTGATCTTCGTGAATGACGTAGTTCGTTTGAGCAGAACAGTGACTGCCCTTACCTGAAACGAAGTCTTGCTTGTAGGAAGACTCAGAGCCTGGGATTTAACTCCATTTCTGAAGTGAAACACACAGCAGTGTAATCATCCATGGATCACACTCTGCTTTAGAACAAGAAGCACGCTCTTGCTTTCTAGAGTCTCTAAGGCAGCAGGAAACGTGAGTGTGCTGAGAACAAAAGAACGCTGTTTCCTACAAATACGGACATTATATAGTCCAACTCTGCTTCTGAAACTGACACAAAGCACTGTTCCTCTAACATCCAATGCTTGTCAGTTAAGATGAGAAACGTGTGAGCTTTGAGAATGATGTAGATCCTTTGAACTGAAACGTGACTGCCCTTACCTGTAACAAAGTCTTTCTTGTAGTAAGAAACAGAGCCTGGGATTTAACTCCATCTCTGAAGGGAAACACACAGCAGAGTTCTCATCCATGAATCACACTCTGCTTTAGAGCGAGAAGCATGCTCTTGCTTTCTAGAGTCTCTAATACAGCAGGTAATCTGAGTGTGCCCAGAACAAAAGAACAGTGTTTCCTAGACATACGGAAAATATGTAGTCCAAATCTGTTTCTGAAACTGATACAATGCACTGGTCCTCTAACATTCAATGCTTGTCAGTTAAGATGAGAAACGTGTGATCTTCGTGAACAATGTAGTTCGTTTGAGCAGAAAAGTGACTGCCCTTACCTGAAACGAAGTCTTGCTTATAGGAAGACACAGAGCCTGGGATTTAACTCCATCTCTGAAGGGAAGGACACAGCAGACTTCTCATCCATGGATCACACTCTGCTTTAGAACAAGAAGCACGCTCTTGCTTTCTAGAATCTCTAAGACAGCAGGAAACGTGAGTGCACTGAGAACAAAAGAACGGTGTTTCCTACACATACGGACCATATCTAGTCCAACTCTGTTTCTGAAACTGACACAAAGCACTGGTCCTCTAACATCCAATGCTTGTCAGTTAAGATGAGAAACGTGTGAGCTTTGAGAATGATGTAGTTCCTTTGAACTGAAAAGTGACTGCCATTACCTGTAACGAAGTCTTGCTTGTAGTAAGACACAGAGCCTGGGATTTAACTCCATCTCTGAAGGGAAACACACAGCAGAGTTCTCATCCATGGATCACACTCTGCTTTAGAGCGAGAAGCACGCTCTTGCTTTCTGGAGTCTCTAACACAGCAGGAAACATGAGTGTGCTGAGAACAAAAGAACGGTGTTTCCTACACATACGGACCATATCTAGTCCAACTCTGCTTCTGAAACTGATACAAAGCACTGGTCCTCTAACATCCAATGCTTGTCTGTTAAGATGAGAAACGTGTGAGCTTTGTGAACGATGTAGTTCATTTGAGCTGACAAGTGACTACCCTTACCTGAAAGGAAGTCTTGCTTATAGGAAGACACAGAGCCTCGGATTTAACTCCATTTCTGAATGAAAACACACAGCATAGTTCTCACCCATGGATCACACTCTGCTTTACAGCAAGAATCACGCTCTTGCTTTCTAGAGTCTCTAATACAGCAGGAAATCTGAGTGTGCCCAGAACAAAAGAATGGAGTTTCGTACACATACGGACCATTTGTAGTCCAACTCTTCTTCTGAAACTGATACAAAGCACTGGTCCTCTAACATCCAAATCTTGTCAGTTAAGATGTGAAACGTGTGAGCTTCATGAACGATGTAGTTCGTTTGAGCAGGAAAGTGACTGCCCTTACCTTAAACGAAGTCTTGCTTGTAGGAAGACACAGAGTCTGGGATTTAACTCCATTTCTGAAGGGAAACACACAGCATAGTTCTCATCCATGGATAACAATCTGCTTTAGAGCGAGAAGCACGCTCTTGCTTTCTAAAGTCTCTAAGACAGCAGGAAACGTGAGTGCGCTGAGAACAAAAGAACGGTGTTTCCTACACATACGGACCATATCTCATCTAACTCTGTTTCTGAAACTGACAAAAAGCACTGGTCCTCTAACATCCAATGCTTGTCAGTTAAGATGAGAAACGTGTGAGCTTCGTGAACGATGTAATTCGTTTGAGCTGACAAGTGACTGCCCTCACCTGAAACGAAGTCTTTCTTATAGGAAGACACAGAGCCTGGGATTTAACTCCATCTCTGAAGGGAAGGACACAGCAGATTTCTCATCCATGGATCACACTCTGCTTTAGAGCGAGAAGCACGCTCTTGCTTTCTAGAGTCTCTAATAAAGCAGGTAATCTGAGTGTGCCCAGAACAAAAGAACGGTGTTTCCTACACATACTGACCATATGTAGTCCAAATCTGCTTCTGAAACTGATACAATGCACTGGTCCTCTAACATCCAATGCTTGTCTGTTAAGAAAAGAAAGGTGTGAGCTCAGTGAACGGTGTAGTTCGTTTGAGCAGAAAAGTGACTGCCCTTACCTGAAACGAAGTCTTGCTTGTAGGAATACTCAGAGCCTGGGATTTAACTCCATTTCTGAAGTGAAACACACAGCAGTGTTCTCATCCATTGATCACACTCTGCTTTAGAACAAGAAGCACGCTCTTGCTTTCTAGAGTCTCTAAGACAGCAGGAAACGTGAGTGCGCTGAGAACAAAAGAACGGTGTTTCCTACACATAAGGAACATATCTAGTCCATCTCTCCTTCTTAAACTGATACAAAGCACTGGTCCTTTAACATCCAATGCTTGTCAGTTAAGATGAGAAACGTGTGAGCTTTGAGAATGATGTATTTGCTTTGAACTGAAAAGTGACTGCCCTTACCTGTAACGAAGTCTTGCTTGTAGTAAGACACAGAGCCTGGGATCTAACTCCATCTCTGAAGGGAAACACACAGCAGAGTTCTCATCCATGGATCACACTCTGCTTTAGAGCGAGAAGCACGCTCTTGCTTTCTAAACTCTCTAATACAGCAGGTAATCTGAGTGTGCCCAGTACAAAAGAACGGTGTTTCCTACACATACGGACCATATGTAGTCCAAAACTGCTTCTGAAACTGATACAATGCACTGGTCCTCTAACATCCAATGCTTGTCAGTTAAGATGGGAAACGTGTGAGCTTCATGAACGATGTAGTTCGTTTGATCAGAAAAGTGACTGCCCTTACCTTATATGAAGTCTTGCTTGTAGGAAGACACAGAGTCTGGGATTTAACTCCATTTCTGAAGGGAAACACACAGCATAGTTCTCTTCCATGGATCACAATCTGCTTTAGAGCGATAAGCACGCTCTTGCTTTCTAAAGTCTCTAAGACAGCAGGAAACTTGAGTGCGCTGAGACAAAAGAACGGTGTTTCCTACACATACGGACCATATCTAGTCCAACTCTGTTTCTGAATCTGACAAAAAGCACTGGTCCTCTAACAACCAATGCTTGTCAGCTAAGATGAGAAACGTGTGAGCTTCGTGAACGATGTAGTTCGTTTGAGCTGACAAGTGACTACCCTTACCTGAAACGAAGTCTTGCTTATAGGAAGACACAGAGCCTCGGATTTAACTCCATTTCTGAATGGAAACACACAGCATAGTTCTCACCCATGGATCACACTCTGCTTTACAGCAAGAATCACGCTCTTGCTTTCTAGAGTCTCTAATACAGCAGGAAATCTGAGTGTGCCCAGAACAAAAGAATGGAGTTTCGTACACATACGGACCATTTGTAGTCCAACTCTTCTTCTGAAACTGATACAAAGCACTGGTCCTCTAACATCCAAATCTTGTCAGTTAAGATGGGAAACGTGTGAGCTTCATGAACGATGTAGTTCGTTTGAGCAGGAAAGTGACTGCCCTTACCTTAAACGAAGTCTTGCTTGTAGGAAGACACAGAGTCTGGGATTTAACTCCATTTCTGAAGGGAAACACACAGCATAGTTCTCATCCATGGATAACAATCTGCTTTAGAGCGAGAAGCACGCTCTTGCTTTCTAAAGTCTCTAAGACAGCAGGAAACGTGAGTGCGCTGAGAACAAAAGAACGGTGTTTCCTACACATACGGACCATATCTCATCTAACTCTGTTTCTGAAACTGACAAAAAGCACTGGTCCTCTAACATCCAATGCTTGTCAGTTAAGATGAGAAACGTGTGAGCTTCGTGAACGATGTAATTCGTTTGAGCTGACAAGTGACTGCCCTCACCTGAAACGAAGTCTTTCTTATAGGAAGACACAGAGCCTGGGATTTAACTCCATCTCTGAAGGGAAGGACACAGCAGATTTCTCATCCATGGATCACACTCTGCTTTAGAGCGAGAAGCACGCTCTTGCTTTCTAGAGTCTCTAATAAAGCAGGTAATCTGAGTGTGCCCAGAACAAAAGAACGGTGTTTCCTACACATACTGACCATATGTAGTCCAAATCTGCTTCTGAAACTGATACAATGCACTGGTCCTCTAACATCCAATGCTTGTCTGTTAAGAAAAGAAAGGTGTGAGCTCAGTGAACGGTGTAGTTCGTTTGAGCAGAAAAGTGACTGCCCTTACCTGAAACGAAGTCTTGCTTGTAGGAATACTCAGAGCCTGGGATTTAACTCCATTTCTGAAGTGAAACACACAGCAGTGTTCTCATCCATTGATCACACTCTGCTTTAGAACAAGAAGCACGCTCTTGCTTTCTAGAGTCTCTAAGACAGCAGGAAACGTGAGTGAGCTGAGAACAAAAGAACGGTGTTTCCTACACATAAGGAACATATCTAGTCCAACTCTCCTTCTTAAACTGATACAAAGCACTGGTCCTTTAACATCCAATGCTTGTCAGTTAAGATGAGAAACGTGTGAGCTTTGAGAATGATGTATTTGCTTTGAACTGAAAAGTGACTGCCCTTACCTGTAACGAAGTCTTGCTTGTAGTAAGACACAGAGCCTGGGATCTAACTCCATCTCTGAAGGGAAACACACAGCAGAGTTCTCATCCATGGATCACACTCTGCTTTAGAGCGAGAAGCACGCTCTTGCTTTCTAAAGTCTCTAATACAGCAGGTAATCTGAGTGTGCCCAGTACAAAAGAACGGTGTTTCCTACACATACGGACCATATGTAGTCTAAAACTGCTTCTGAAACTGATACAATGCACTGGTCCTCTAACATCCAATGCTTGTCAGTTAAGATGGGAAACGTGTGAGCTTCATGAACGATGTAGTTCGTTTGATCAGAAAAGTGACTGCCCTTACCTTATATGAAGTCTTGCTTGTAGGAAGACACAGAGTCTGGGATTTAACTCCATTTCTGAAGGGAAACACACAGCATAGTTCTCTTCCATGGATCACAATCTGCTTTAGAGCGATAAGCACGCTCTTGCTTTCTAAAGTCTCTAAGACAGCAGGAAACGTGAGTGCGCTGAGACAAAAGAACGGTGTTTCCTACACATACGGACCATATCTAGTCCAACTCTGTTTCTGAATCTGACAAAAAGCACTGGTCCTCTAACAACCAATGCTTGTCAGTTAAGATGAGAAACGTGTGAGCTTCGTGAACGATGTAGTTCGTTTGAGCTGACAAGTGACTACCCTTACCTGAAACGAAGTCTTGCTTATAGGAAGACACAGAGCCTGGGATTTAACTCCATTTCTGAATGGAAACACACAGCATAGTTCTCACCCATGGATCACACTCTGCTTTACAGCAAGAATCACGCTCTTGCTTTCTAGAGTCTCTAATACAGCAGGAAATCTGAGTGTGCCCAGAACAAAAGAATGGAGTTTCGTACACATACGGACCATTTGTAGTCCAACTCTTCTTCTGAAACTGATACAAAGCACTGGTCCTCTAACATCCAAATCTTGTCAGTTAAGATGGGAAACGTGTGAGCTTCATGAACGATGTAGTTCGTTTGAGCAGGAAAGTGACTGCCCTTACCTTAAACGAAGTCTTGCTTGTAGGAAGACACAGAGTCTGGGATTTAACTCCATTTCTGAAGGGAAATACACAGCATAGTTCTCATCCATGGATAACAATCTGCTTTAGAGCGAGAAGCACGCTCTTGCTTTCTAAAGTCTCTAAGACAGCAGGAAACGTGAGTGCGCTGAGAACAAAAGAACGGTGTTTCCTACACATACGGACCATATCTAGTCTAACTCTGTTTCTGAAACTGACAAAAAGCACTGGTCCTCTAACAACCAATGCTTGTCAGTTAAGATGAGAAACGTGTGATCTTCGTGAACGATGTAGTTCATTTGAGCTGACAAGTGACTGCCCTCACCTGAAACGAAGTTTGCTTATAGGAAGACACAGAGCCTGGGATTTAACTCCATCTCTGAAGGGAAGGACACAGCAGATTTCTCCTCCATGGATCACACTCTGCTTTAGAGCGAGAAGCACGCTGTTGCTTTCTAGAGTCTCTAATACAGCATGTAATCTGAGTGTGCCCAGAACAAAAGAACGGTGATTCCTACACATACAGACCATATGTAGTCCAAATCTGCTTCTGAAACTGATACAATGCACTGGTCCTCTAACATCCAATGCTTGTCAGTTAAGATGAGAAACGTGTGATCTTCGTGAACGATGTAGTTCGTTTGAGCAGAAAAGTGACTGCCCTTACCTGAATCGAAGTCTTGCTTGTAGGAAGACTCAGAGCCTGGGATTTAACTCCACTTCTGAAGTGAATCACACAGCAGTGTAATCATCCATTGATCACACTCTGCTTTAGAACAAGAACCACGCTCTTGCTTTCTAGAGTTTCTAAGACAGCAGGAAACGTGTGTGTGCTGAGAACAAGAGAACTGTGTTTCCTACACATACGGACCATATCTAGTTCAACTCTGCTTCTGAAACTGATACAAAGCACTGACCCTCTAACATCCAATGCTTGTCAGTTAAGATGAGAAACGTGTGAGCTTCATGAGCGATGTAGTTCGTTTGAGCAGAAAAGTGACTGCCCTTACCTGAAAAGAAGTCTTGCTTGTAGGAAGACACAGAGCCTGGGATTTAACTCCATTTCTGAATGGAAACACACAGCATACTTCTCATCTATGGATCACACTCTGCTTTAGAGCAAGAAGCATGCTCTTGCTTTCTAGAGTCTCTAATACAGCAGGTAATCTGAGTGTGCCCAGAACAAAAGAACGGTGTTTACTACACATACTGACCATATGTAGTCCAAATCTGCTTCTGAAACTGATACAAAGCACTGACCCTCTAACATCCAATGCTTGTCAGTTAAGATGAGAAACGTGTGATCTTCGTGAATGATGTAGTTCGTTTGAGCAGAAAAGTGACTGCCCTTATCTGAATCGAAGTCTTGCGTGTAGGAAGACTCAGAGCCTGGGATTTAACTCCATTTCTGTAGTGAAACACACAGCAGTGTAGTCATCCTTTGATCACACTCTGCTTTAGAACAAGAAGCACGCTCTTGCTTTCTGGAGTCTCTAACAGAGCAGGAAACGTGAGTGTGCTGAGAACAAAAGAACGGTGTTTCCTACATATACAGACCACATCAAGTCCAACATTTCTTCTGAAACTGATACAAAGCACTTGTCCTCTAACGTCCAATGCTTGTCAGTTGAGATAGGAAACGTGTGAGCGTCATGAACAATGTAGTTCGTTTGAGCAGAAAAGTGAATGCCCTTACCTTAAACGAATTCTTGCTTGTAGGAAGACACAGAGCCTGGGATTTAACTCCATATCTGAAGTGAAACACACAGCAGTATTACATCCATTGATCACACTCTGCTTTACAACAAGAAGCACGCTCTTGCTTTCTAGAGTCTGTAAGACAGCAGGAAATGTGAGTGCGCTGAGAACAAAAGAACGGTGTTTCCTACATATACGCACGATATCTACTCCAACTCTCCTTCTTAAACTGAGATAAAGCACTGGTCCTCTAACATCCAATGCTTGTCTGTTAAGAAAAGAAATGTGTGAGCTCAGTGAACGGTGTAGTTCGTTTGAGCTGAAAAGTGACTGCCGTTACCTGAAACGAAGTCTTGCTTGTAGGAAGACACAGAGATTGGGATTTAACTCCATTTCTGAAGGGAAACTCAAAGCATAGTTCTCATCCATGGATCACAATCTGCTTTAGAGCGAGAAGCATGCTCTTGCTTTCTAAATTCTCCAAGACAGCAGGAAACGTGAGTGCGCTGAGACAAAAGAACGGTGTTTCCTACACATACGGACCATATCTAGTACAACTCTGTTTCTGAAACTGACACAAAGCATGGTCCTCTAACATCTAATGCTTGTCAGTTAAGATGAGAAACGTGTGAGCTTTGAGAATGATGTAGTTCCTCTGAACTGAAAAGTGACTGCCCTTACTTGTAACGATATCTTGCTTGTAGTAAGACACAGAGCCTGGGATTTAACTCCATCTCTGAAGGGAAGGAAACAGCAGATTTCTCATCCATGGATCACACTCTGCTTTAGAGCCAGAAGCACGCTCTTGCTTTCTAGAGTCTCTAATATAGCAGGTAATCTGAGTGTGCCCAGAACAAAAGAATGGTGTTTCCTACACATACTGACCATATGTAGTCCAAATCTGCTTCTGAAACTGATACAATGCACTGGTCCTCTAACATCCAATGCTTGTCTGTTAAGAAAAGAAAGGTGTGAGCTCAGTGAACGGTGTAGTTCCTTTGAGCAGAAAAGTGACTGCCCTTACCTGAAACGAAGTCTTGCTTGTAGGAATACTCAGAGCCTGGGATTTAACTCCATTTCTGAAGTGAAACACACAGCAGTGTTCTCATCCATTGATCACACTCTGCTTTAGAACAAGAAGCACGCTCTTGCTTTCTAGAGTCTCTAAGACAGCAGGAAACGTGAGTGCGCTGAGAACAAAAGAACGGTGTTTCCTACACATAAGGAACATATCTAGTCCAACTCTCCTTCTTAAACTGAGAAAAAGCACTGGTCCTTTACCATCCAATGCTTGTCAGTTAAGATGAGAAACGTGTGAGCTTTGAGAATGATTTATTTGCTTTGAACTGAAAAGTGACTGCCCTTACCTGTAACGAAGTCTTGCTTGTAGTAAGACACAGAGCCTGGGATCTAACTCCATCTCTGAAGGGAAACACACAGCAGAGTTCTCATCCATGGATCACACTCTGCTTTAGAGCGAGAAGCACGCTCTTGCTTTCTAAAGTCTCTAATACAGCAGGTAATCTGAGTGTGCCCAGTACAAAAGAACGGTGTTTCCTACACATACGGACCATATGTAGTCCAAAACTGCTTCTGAAACTGATACAATGCACTGGTCCTCTAACATCCAATGCTTGTCAGTTAAGATGGGAAACGTGTGAGCTTCATGAACGATGTAGTTCGTTTGATCAGAAAAGTGACTGCCCTTACCTTATATGAAGTCTTGCTTGAAGGAAGACACAGAGTCTGGGATTTAACTCCATTTCTGAAGGGAAACACACAGCATAGTTCTCTTCCATGGATCACAATCTGCTTTAGAGCGATAAGCACGCTCTTGCTTTCTAAAGTCTCTAAGACAGCAGGAAACGTGAGTGCGCTGAGACAAAAGAACGGTGTTTCCTACACATACGGACCATATCTAGTCCAACTCTGTTTCTGAATCTGACAAAAAGCAATGGTCCTCTAACAACCAATGCTTGTCAGTTAAGATGAGAAACGTGTGAGCTTCGTGAACGATGTAGTTCGTTTGAGCTGACAAGTGACTACCCTTACCTGAAACGAAGTCTTGCTTATAGGAAGACACAGAGCCTCGGATTTAACTCCATTTCTGAATGGAAACACACAGCATAGTTCTCACCCATGGATCACACTCTGCTTTACAGCAAGAATCACGCTCTTGCTTTCTAGAGTCTCTAATACAGCAGGAAATCTGAGTGTGCCCAGAACAAAAGAATGGAGTTTCATACACATACGGACCATTTGTAGTCCAACTCTTCTTCTGAAACTGATACAAAGCACTGGTCCTCTAACATCCAAATCTTGTCAGTTAAGATGGGAAACGTGTGAGCTTCATGAACGATGTAGTTCGTTTGAGCAGGAAAGTGACTGCCCTTACCTTAAACGAAGTCTTGCTTGTAGGAAGACACAGAGTCTGGGATTTAACTCCATTTCTGAAGGGAAACACACAGCATAGTTCTCATCCATGGATAACAATCTGCTTTAGAGCGAGAAGCACGCTCTTGCTTTCTAAAGTCTCTAAGACAGCAGGAAACGTGAGTGCGCTGAGAACAAAAGAACGGTGTTTCCTACACATACGGACCATAACTCATCTAACTCTGTTTCTGAAACTGACAAAAAGCACTGGTCCTCTAACATCCAATGCTTGTCAGTTAAGATGAGAAACGTGTGAGCTTCGTGAACGATGTAATTCGTTTGAGCTGACAAGTGACTGCCCTCACCTGAAACGAAGTCTTTCTTATAGGAAGACACAGAGCCTGGGATTTAACTCCATCTCTGAAGGGAAGGACACAGCAGATTTCTCATCCATGGATCACACTCTGCTTTAGAGCGAGAAGCACGCTCTTGCTTTCTAGAGTCTCTAATAAAGCAGGTAATCTGAGTGTGCCCAGAACAAAAGAACGGTGTTTCCTACACATACTGACCATATGTAGTCCAAATCTGCTTCTGAAACTGATACAACGCACTGGTCCTCTATCATCCAATGCTTGTTTGTTAAGAAAAGAAAGGTGTGAGCTCAGTGAACGGTGTAGTTCGTTTGAGCAGAAAAGTGACTGCCCTTACCTGAAACGAAGTCTTGCTTGTAGGAATACTCAGAGCCTGGGATTTAACTCCATTTCTGAAGTGAAACACACAGCAGTGTTCTCATCCATTGATCACACTCTGCTTTAGAACAAGAAGCACGCTCTTGCTTTCTAGAGTCTCTAAGACAGCAGGAAACGTGAGTGCGCTGAGAACAAAAGAACGGTGTTTCCTACACATAAGGAACATATCTAGTCCAACTCTCCTTCTTAAACTGATACAAAGCACTGGTCCTTTAACATCCAATGCTTGTCAGTTAAGATGAGAAACGTGTGAGCTTTGAGAATGATGTATTTGCTTTGAACTGAAAAGTGACTGCCCTTACCTGTAACGAAGTCTTGCTTGTAGTAAGACACAGAGCCTGGGATCTAACTCCATCTCTGAAGGGAAACACACAGCAGAGTTCTCATCCATGGATCACACTCTGCTTTAGAGCGAGAAGCACGCTCTTGCTTTCTAAAGTCTCTAATACAGCAGGTAATCTGAGTGTGCCCAGTACAAAAGAACGGTGTTTCCTACACATACGGACCATATGTAGTCCAAAACTGCTTCTGAAACTGATACAATGCACTGGTCCTCTAACATCCAATGCTTGTCAGTTAAGATGGGAAACGTGTGAGCTTCATGAACGACGTAGTTCGTTTGATCAGAAAAGTGACTGCCCTTACCTTATATGAAGTCTTGCTTGTAGGAAGACACAGAGTCTGGGATTTAACTCCATTTCTGAAGGGAAACACACAGCATAGTTCTCTTCCATGGATCACAATCTGCTTTAGAGCGATAAGCACGCTCTTGCTTTCTAAAGTCTCTAAGACAGCAGGAAACGTGAGTGCGCTGAGACAAAAGAACGGTGTTTCCTACACATACGGACCATATCTAGTCCAACTCTGTTTCTGAATCTGACAAAAAGCACTGGTCCTCTAACAACCAATGCTTGTCAGTTAAGATGAGAAACGTGTGAGCTTCGTGAACGATGTAGTTCGTTTGAGCTGACAAGTGACTACCCTTACCTGAAACGAAGTCTTGCTTATAGGAAGACACAGAGCCTCGGATTTAACTCCATTTCTGAATGGAAACACACAGCATAGTTCTCACCCATGGATCACACTCTGCTTTACAGCAAGAATCACGCTCTTGCTTTCTAGAGTCTCTAATACAGCAGGAAATCTGAGTGTGCCCAGAACAAAAGAATGGAGTTTCGTACACATACGGACCATTTGTAGTCCAACTCTTCTTCTGAAACTGATACAAAGCACTGGTCCTCTAACATCCAAATCTTGTCAGTTAAGATGGGAAACGTGTGAGCTTCATGAACGATGTAGTTCGTTTGAGCAGGAAAGTGACTGCCCTTACCTTAAACGAAGTCTTGCTTGTAGGAAGACACAGAGTCTGGGATTTAACTCCATTTCTGAAGGGAAACACACAGCATAGTTCTCATCCATGGATAACAATCTGCTTTAGAGCGAGAAGCACGCTCTTGCTTTCTAAAGTCTCTAAGACAGCAGGAAACGTGAGTGCGCTGATAACAAAAGAACGGTGTTTCCTACACATACGGACCATATCTAGTCTAACTCTGTTTCTGAAACTGACAAAAAGCACTGGTCCTCTAACAACCAATGCTTGTCAGTTAAGATGAGAAACGTGTGATCTTCGTGAACGATGTAGTTCGTTTGAGCTGACAAGTGACTGCCCTCACCTGAAACGAAGTCTTGCTTATAGGAAGACACAGAGCCTGGGATTTAACTCCATCTCTGAAGGGAAGGACACAGCAGATTTCTCCTCCATGGATCACACTCTGCTTTAGAGCGAGAAGCACGCTGTTGCTTTCTAGAGTCTCTAATAAAGCATGTAATCTGAGTGTGCCCAGAACAAAAGAACGGTGATTCCTACACATACAGACCATATGTAGTCCAAATCTGCTTCTGAAACTGATACAATGCACTGGTCCTCTAACATCCAATGCTTGTCAGTTAAGATGAGAAACGTGTGATCTTCGTGAACGATGTAGTTCGTTTGAGCAGAAAAGTGACTGCCCTTATCTTAATCGAAGTCTTGCGTGTAGGAAGACTCAGAGCCTGGGATTTAACTCCACTTCTGAAGTGAATCACACAGCAGTGTAATCATCCATTGATCACACTCTGCTTTAGAACAAGAACCACGCTCTTGCTTTCTAGAGTTTCTAAGACAGCAGGAAACGTGTGTGTGCTGAGATCAAAAGAACTGTGTTTCCTACACATACGGACCATATCTAGTTCAACTCTGCTTCTGAAACTGATACAAAGCACTGACCCTCTAACATCCAATGCTTGTCAGTTAAGATGAGAAACGTGTGAGCTTCATGAGCGATGTAGTTCGTTTGAGCAGAAAAGTGACTGCCCTTACCTGAAAAGAAGTCTTGCTTGTAGGAAGACACAGAGCCTGGGATTTAACGCCATTTCTGAATGGAAACACACAGCATACTTCTCATCTATGGATCACACTCTGCTTTAGAGCAAGAAGCATGCTCTTGCTTTCTAGAGTCTCTAATACAGCAGGTAATCTGAGTGTGCCCAGAACAAAAGAACGGTGTTTACTACACATACTGACCATATGTAGTCCAAATCTGCTTCTGAAACTGATACAAAGCACTGACCCTCTAACATCCAATGCTTGTCAGTTAAGATGAGAAACGTGTGATCTTCGTGAATGATGTAGTTCGTTTGAGCAGAAAAGTGACTGCCCTTATCTGAATCGAAGTCTTGCGTGTAGGAAGACTCAGAGCCTGGGATTTAACTCCATTTCTGTAGTGAAACACACAGCAGTGTAGTCATCCTTTGATCACACTCTGCTTTAGAACAAGAAGCACGCTCTTGCTTTCTGGAGTCTCTAACAGAGCAGGAAACGTGAGTGTGCTGAGAACAAAAGAACGGTGTTTCCTACATATACAGACCACATCAAGTCCAACATTTCTTCTGAAACTGATACAAAGCACTTGTCCTCTAACGTCCAATGCTTGTCAGTTGAGATAGGAAACGTTTGAGCGTCATGAACGATGTAGTTCGTTTGAGCAGAAAAGTGAATGCCCTTACCTTAAACGAATTCTTGCTTGTAGGAAGACACAGAGCCTGGGATTTAACTCCATATCTGAAGTGAAACACACAGCATAGTTCTCTTCCATGGATCACACTCTGCTTTAGAGTGAGAAGCACGCTCTTGATTTCTAAAGTCTCTAAGACAGCAGGAAACGTGAGTGTGCTGAGAACAAAAGAACGGTGTTTCCTACACATACGGACCATATCTAGTCCAACTCTGCTTCTGAAACTGATACAAAGCACTGGTCCTCTAACTTCCTATGCTTGTCAGTTAAGATGAGAAACGTGTGAGCTTTGTGAATGATGTAGTTCCTTTGAACTGAAAAGTGACTGCCATTACCTGAAAGGAAGTCTTGCTTGTAGTAAGACACAGAGCCTCGGATTTAACTCCATTTCTGAAGTGAAACACACAGCAGTGTAATCATCCATTGATCACACTCTGCTTTAGAACAAGAAGCACGCTCTTGCTTTCTAGAGTCTCTAAGGCAGCAGGAAACGTGAGTGCGCTGAGACAAAAGAACGGTGTTTCCTACACATACGGACCATATCTAGTCCAACTCTGTTTCTGAAACTGACAAAAAGCACTGGTTCGCTAAAATCCAATGCTTGTCAGTTAAGATGAGAAACGTGTGAGCTTCGTGAACGATGTAGTTCGTTTGAGCTGACAAGTGACTACCCTTACCTGAAACGAAGTCTTGCTTATAGGAAGACACAGAGCCTGGGATTTAACTCCATCTCTGAAGGGAAGGACACAGCAGATTTCTCCTCCATGGATCACACTCTGCTTTAGAGCGAGAAGCACGCTGTTGCTTTCTAGAGTCTCTAATACAGCAGGTAATCTGAGTGTGCCCAGAACAAAAGAACGGTGATTCCTACACATACAGACCATATGTAGTCCAAATCTGCTTCTGAAACTGATACAATGCACTGGTCCTCTAACATCCAATGCTTGTCAGTTAAGATGAGAAACGTGTGATCTTCGTGAACGATGTAGTTCGTTTGAGCAGAAAAGTGACTGCCCTTACCTGAAACGAAGTCTTGCTTGTAGGAATACTCAGAGCCTGGGATTTAACTCCATTTCTGAAGTGAAACACACAGCAGTGTTCTCATCCATTGATCACACTCTGCTTTAGAACAAAAAGCACGCTCTTGCTTTCTAGAGTCTCTAAGACAGCAGGAAACGTGAGTGCGCTGAGAACAAAAGAACAGTGTTTCCTACACATACGGAACATATCTAGTCCAACTCTCCTTCTTAAACTGATACAAAGCACTGGTCCTTTAACATCCAATGCTTGTCAATTAAGATGAGAAACGTGTGAGCTTTGAGAATGATGTATTTGCTTTGAACTGAAAAGTGACTGCCCTTACCTGTAACGAAGTCTTGCTTGTAGTAAGACACAGAGCCTGGGATCTAACTCCATCTCTGAAGGGAAACACACAGCAGAGTTCTCATCCATGGATCACACTCTGCTTTAGAGCGAGAAGCACGCTCTTGCTTTCTAAAATCTCTAATACAGCAGGTAATCTGAGTGTGCCCAGTACAAAAGAACGGTGTTTCCTACACATAGGGACCATATGTAGTCCAAATCTGCTTCTGAAACTGATACAATGCACTGGTCCTCTAACATCCAATGCTTGTCAGTTAAGATGGGAAACGTGTGAGCTTCATGAACGATGTAGTTCGTTTGAGCTGAAAAGTGACTGCCCTTACCTGAAAGGAAGTCTTGCTTGTAGGAAGACACAGAGATTGGGATTTAACTCCATTTCTGAAGGGAAACACACAGCATAGTTCTCATCCATGGATCACACTCTGCTTTAGAGCGTGAAGCACGCTCTTGCTTTCTGGAGTCTCTAACACAGAAGGAAACGTGAGTGTGCTGAGAACAAAAGAACGGTGTTTCCTACACATACGGACCATATCTAGTCCAACTCTTATTCTGAAACTGATACAAAGCACTGACCCGCTAACATCCAATGCTTGCCAGTTAAGATGAGAAACGTGTGAGCTTCGTGAACGATGTAGTTCTTTTGAGCAGAAAAGAGACTGCCCTTACCTGAATCGAAGTCTTGCTTGTAGGAAGACTCAGAGCCTGGGATTTAACTCCACTCCTGAAGTGAATCACACAGCAGTGTAATCATCCATTGATCACACTCTGCTTTAGAACAAGAACCACGCTCTTGCTTTCTAGAGTCTCTAAGACAGCAGGAAACGTGTGTGTGCTGAGAACAAAAGAACGGTGTTTCCTACACATACTGACCATATGTAGTCCAAATCTGCTTCTGAAACTGATACAAAGCACTGACCCTCTAACATCCAATGCTTGTCAGTTAAGATGAGAAACGTGTGATCTTCGTGAATGATGTAGTTCGTTTGAGCAGAAAAGTGACTGCCCTTATCTGAATCGAAGTCTTGCGTGTAGGAAGACTCAGAGCCTGGGATTTAACTCCATTTCTGTAGTGAAACACACAGCAGTGTAGTCATCCTTTGATCACACTCTGCTTTAGAACAAGAAGCACGCTCTTGCTTTCTGGAGTCTCTAACAGAGCAGGAAACGTGAGTGTGCTGAGAACAAAAGAACGGTGTTTCCTACATATACAGACCACATCTAGTCCAACATTTCTTCTGAAACTGATACAAAGCACTTGTCCTCTAACGTCTAATGCTTGTCAGTTGAGATAGGAAACGTGTGAGCGTCATGAACGATGTAGTTCGTTTGAGCAGAAAAGTGAATGCCCTTACCTTAAACGAATTCTTGCTTGTAGGAAGACACAGAGCCTGGGATTTAACTCCATATCTGAAGTGAAACACACAGCAGTATTACATCCATTGATCACACTCTGCTTTACAACAAGAAGCACGCTCTTGCTTTCTAGAGTCTGTAAGACAGCAGGAAATGTGAGTGCGCTGAGAACAAAAGAACGGTGTTTCCTACATATACGCACCATATCTACTCCAACTCTCCTTCTTAAACTGAGATAAAGCACTGGTCCTCTAACATCCAATGCTTGTCTGTTAAGAAAAGAAATGTGTGAGCTCAGTGAACGGTGTAGTTCGTTTGAGCTGAAAAGTGACTGCCGTTACCTGAAACGAAGTCTTGCTTGTAGGAAGACACAGAGATTGGGATTTAACTCCATTTCTGAAGAGAAACACACAGCATAGTGCTCATCCATGGATCACACTCTGCTTTAGAGCGAGAAGCACGCTCTTGCTTTCTGGAGTCTCTAACAAAGCAGGAAACGTGAGTGTGCTGAGAACAAAAGAACGGTGTTTCCTACACATACGGACCATATGTAGTCAAACACTGCTTCTGAAACTGATACAAAGCACTGGTCCTCTAACATCCAATTCTTGTCTGTTAAGATGAGAAACGTGTGAGCTTCATGAACGATGTAGTTCGTTTGAGCTGACAAGTGATTGCCCTTACCTGAAAGGAAGTCTTGCTTGTAGGAAGACACAGAGTCTGGGATTTAACTCCATTTCTGAAGGGAAACTCAAAGCATAGTTCTCATCCATGGATCACAATCTGCTTTAGAGCGAGAAGCATGCTCTTGCTTTCTAAATTCTCCAAGACAGCAGGAAACGTGAGTGCGCTGAGACAAAAGAACGGTGTTTCCTACACATACAGACCATATCTAGTACAACTCTGTTTCTGAAACTGACACAAAGCATGGTCCTCTAACATCTAATGCTTGTCAGTTAAGATGAGAAACGTGTGAGCTTTGAGAATGATGTAGTTCCTCTGAACTGAAAAGTGACTGCCCTTACTTGTAAAGAAATCTTGCTTGTAGTAAGACACAGAGCCTGGGATTTAACTCCATCTCTGAAGGGAAGGAAACAGCAGATTTCTCATCCATGGATCACACTCTGCTTTAGAGCCAGAAGCACGCTCTTGCTTTCTAGAGTCTCTAATAAAGCAGGTAATCTGAGTGTGCCCAGAACAAAAGAACAGTGTTTCCTACACATACGGACCATATGTAGTCCAAATCTGCTTCTGAAACTGATACAATGCACTGGTCCTCTAACATCCAATGCTTGTCAGTTAAGATGAGAAACGTGTGATCTTCGTGAATGACGTAGTTCGTTTGAGCAGAAAAGTGACTGCCCTTACCTGAAACGAAGTCTTGCTTGTAGGAAGACTCAGAGCCTGGGATTTAACTCCATTTCTGAAGTGAAACACACAGCAGTGTGCTCCTCCATAGATCACACTCTGCTTTAGAACAAGAAGCACGCTCTTGCTTTCTAAGTCTCTAATACAGCAGGTAATCTGAGTGTGCCCAGAACAAAAGAACGGTGTTTCCTACACATAGGGACCATATGTAGTCCAAATGTGCTTCTGAAACTGACACAAAGCACTGACCCTCTAATATCCAATGCTTGTCAGTTAAGATGAGAAACGTGTGAGCTTCATGAACGATGTAGTTCGTTTGAGCAGAACAGTGACTGCCCTTACCTGAAACGAAGTCTTGCTTGTAGGAAGACTCAGAGCCTGGGATTTAACTCCATTTCTGAAGTGAAACACACAGCAGTGTAATCATCCATGGATCACACTCTGCTTTAGAATAAGAAGCACGGTCTTGCTTTCTAGAGTCTCTAAGGCAGCAGGAAACGTGAGTGTGCTGAGAACAAAAGAACGCTGTTTCCTACAAATACGGACATTATATTGTCCAACTCTGCTTCTGAAACTGACACAAAGCACTGTTCCTCTAACATCCAATGCTTGTCAGTTAAGATGAGAAACGTGTGAGCTTTGAGAATGATGTAGTTCCTTTGAACTGAAACGTGACTGCCCTTACCTGTAACAAAGTCTTTCTTGTAGTAAGAAACAGAGCCTGGGATTTAACTCCATCTCTGAAGGGAAACACACAGCAGAGTTCTCATCCATGAATCACACTCTGCTTTAGAGCGAGAAGCACGCTCTTGCTTTCTAGAGTCTCTAATACAGCAGGTAATCTGAGTGTGCCCAGAACAAAAGAACAGTGTTTCCTAGACATACGGAAAATATGTAGTCCAAATCTGTTTCTGAAACTGATACAATGCCCTGGTCCTCTAACATTCAATGCTTGTCAGTTAAGATGAGAAACGTGTGATCTTCGTGAACAATGTAGTTCGTTTGAGCAGAAAAGTGACTGCCCTTACCTGAAACGAAGTCTTGCTTGTAGGAAGACTCAGAGCCTGGGATTTAACTCCATTTCTGAAATGAAACACACAGCAGTGTTCTCATCCATTGATCACACTCTGCTTTAGAACAAGAAGCACGCTCTTGCTTTCTAGAGTCTCTAAGGCAGCAGGAAACGTGAGTGTGCTGAGAACAAAAGAACGCTGTTTCATACAAATACGGACATTATATAGTCCAACTCTTCTTCTGAAACTGATACAAAGCACTGGTCCTCTAACATCCAAATCTTGTCAGTTAAGATGGGAAACGTGTGAGATTCATGAACGATGTAGTTCGTTTGAGCAGGAAAGTGACTGCCCTTACCTTAAATGAAGTCTTGCTTGTAGGAAGACACAGAGTCTGGGATTTAACTCCATTTCTGAAGGGAAACACACAGCATAGTTCTCATCCATGGATAACAATCTGCTTTAGAGCGAGAAGCACGCTCTTGCTTTCTAAAGTCTCTAAGACAGCAGGAAACGTGAGTGCGCTGAGAACAAAAGAACGGTGTTTCCTACACATACGGACCATATCTAGTCCAACTCTGTTTCTGAAACTGACACAAAGCACTGGTCCTCTAACATCCAATGCTTGTCAGTTAAGATGAGAAACGTGTGAGCTTCGTGAACGATGTAGTTCGTTTGAGCTGAAAAGTGACTGCCCTTACCTGAAACGAAGTCTTGCTTGTAGGAAGACACAGAGCCTGGGATTTACTCCATTTCTGAATGGAAACACACAGCATACTTCTCATCTATGGATCACACTCTGCTTTAGAGCAAGAAGCATGCTCTTGCTTTCTAGAGTCTCTAATACAGCAGGTAATCTGAGTGTGCCCAGAACAAAAGAACGGTGTTTCCTTCACATATGGACCAAATGTAGTCCAAATCTGCTTCTGAAACTGATACAAAGCACTGACCCTCTAACATCCAATGCTTGTCAGTTAAGATGAGAAACGTGTGATCTTCGTGAAGGATGTAGTTCCTTTGAGCAGAAAAGTGACTGCCCTTATCTGAATCGAAATCTTGCGTGTAGGAAGACTCAGAGCCTGGGATTTAACTCCATTTCTGTAGTGAAACACACAGCAGTGTAGTCATCCTTTGATCACACTCTGCTTTAGAACAAGAAGCACGCTCTTGCTTTCTGGAGTCTCTAACAGAGCAGGAAACGTGAGTGTGCTGAGAACAAAAGAACGGTGTTTTCTACATATACAGACCACATCTAGTCGAACTCTTCTTCTGAAACTGATACAAAGCACTTGTCCTCTAACGTCCAATCCTTGTCAGTTGAGATGGGAAACGTGTGAGCGTCATGAACGATGTAGTTCGTTTGAGCAGAAAAGTGAATGCCCTTACCTGAAAAGAAGTCTTGCTTGTAGGAAGACACAGAGCCTGGGATTTAACTCAATTTCTGAAGGGAAACACACAGCATAGTTCTCACACTTGGATCACACTCTGCTTTACAGCAAGAAGCACGCTCTTGCTTTCTAGAGTCTCTAATACAGCAGGAAATCTGAGTGTGCCCAGAACAAAAATCGGAGTTTCGTACACATACGGACCATATGTAGTCCAACTCTTCTTCTGAAACTGATACAAAGCACTGGTCCTCTAACATCCAATGCTTCTCAGTTAAGATGGGAAACGTGTGATCTTCATGAACGATGTAGTTCGTTTGAGCATAAAAGTGACTGCCCTTACCTTAAACGAAGTCTTGCTTGTAGGAAGACACAGAGTCTGGGATTTAACTCCATTTCTGAAGGGAAACACACAGCATAGTTCTCATCCATGGATCACAATCTGCTTTAGAACGAGAAGCACGCTCTTGCTTTCTGAAGTCTCTAAGACAGCAGTAAAAGTGAGTGCGCTGAGAACAAAAGAACGGTGTTTCCTACACATACGGACCATATCTAGTCCAACTCTGCTTCTGAAACTGATACCAAGCACTGGTCCTCTAACATCCAATGCTTGTCTGTTAAGATGAGAAACATGTGAGCTTCGTGAACGATGTAGTTCGTTTGAGCTGACAAGTGACTACCCTTACCTGAAACGAAGTCTTGCTTATAGGAAGACACAGAGCCTGGGATTTAACTCCATTTCTGAATGGAAACACACAGCATAGTTCTCACACTTGGATCACACTCTGCTTTACAGCAAGAAGCACACTCTTGCTTTCTAGAGTCTCTAATACAGCAGGAAATCTGAGTGTGCCCAGAACAAAAGAATGGAGTTTCGTACACATACGGACCTTTTGTAGTCCAACTCTTCTTCTGAAACTGATACAAAGCACTGGTCCTCTAACATCCAAATCTTGTCAGTTAAGATGGGAAACGTGTGAGCTTCATGAACGATGTAGTTCGTTTGAGCAGGAAAGTGACTGCCCTTACCTTAAACGAAGTCTTGCTTGTAGGAAGACACAGAGTCTGGGATTTAACTCCATTTCTGAAGGGAAACACACAGCATAGTTCTCATCCATGGATAACAATCTGCTTTAGAGCGAGAAACACGCTCTTGCTTTCTAAAGTCTCTAAGACAGCCGTAAACGTGAGTGCGCTGAGAACAAAAGAAAGGTGTTTCCTGCACATACGGACCATATCTAGTCCAACTCTGTTTCTGAAACTGACACAAAGCACTGGTCCTCTAACATCCAATGCTTGTCAGTTAAGATGAGAAACGTGTGAGCTTCGTGAACGATGTAATTCGTTTGAGCTGACAAGTGACTGCCCTCACCTGAAACGAATTCTTGCTCATAGGAAGACACAGAGCCTGGGATTTAACTCCATCTCTGAAGGGAAACACTCAGCAGAGTTCTCCTCCATGGATCACACTCTGCTTTAGAGCGAGAAGCACGCTCTTGCTTTCTAGAGTCTCTAATAAAGCAGGTAATCTGAGTGTGCCCAGAACAAAAGAACGGTGTTTCCTACACATACGGACCATATGTAGTCCAAATCTGCTTCTGAAACTGATACAAAGCACTGGTCCTCTAACATCCTATGCTTGTCAGTTAAGATGAGAAACGTGTGAGCTTTGTGAATGATGTAGTACCTTTGAACTGAAAAGTGACTGCCATTACCTGAAACGAAGTCTTGCTTGTAGTAAGACACAGAGCCTGGGATTTAACTCCATTTCTGAAGTGAAACACACAGCAGTGTAATCATCCATTGATCACACTCTGCTTTAGAACAAGAAGCACGCTCTTGCTTTCTAGAGTCTCTAAGGCAGCAGGAAACGTGAGTGTGCTGAGAACAAAAGAACGCTGTTTCCTACAAATACGGACATTATATAGTCCAACTCTGCTTCTGAAACTGACACAAAGCACTGGTCCTCTAAAATCCAATGCTTGTCTGTTAAGAAGAGAAACGTGTGAGCTTTGTGAACGATGTAGTTCCTTTCAGCTGAAAAGTGACTGCCCTTACCTGAAAAGAAGTCTTGCTTGTAGGAAGATTCAGAGCCTGGGATTTAACTCCATTTCTGAAGTGAAATACACAGCAGTGTTACATCCATTGATCATACTCTGCTTTAGAACAAGAAGCATGCTCTTGCTTTCTAGAGTCTCTAAGACAGCAGGAAACGTGATTAATCTGAGATCAAAGAACGGTGTTTCCTACACATACGGACCATATCTAGTCCAACTCTCCTTCTTAAACTGAGACAAAGCACTGGTCCTCTATCATCCAATGCTTGTCTGTTAAGAAGAGAAACGTGTGAGCTCCGTGAATGATGTAGTTCGTTTGAGCAGAAAAGTGACTGCCCTTACATGGATCGAAATCTTGCTTGTAGGAAGACTCAGAGTCTGGGATATAACTCCATTTCTGAAGTGAAACACACAGCAGTGTTCTCATCCATTGATCACACTCTGCTTTGGAGCGAGAAGCACGCTCTTGCTTTGTAAGTCTCTAATACAGCAGGTAATCTGAGTGTGCCCAGAAAAAAAGAACGGTGTTTCCTACACATAGGGACCATATGTAGTCCAAATGTGCTTCTGAAACTGACACAAAGCACTGACCCTCTAACATCCAATGCTTGTCAGTTAAGATGAGAAACGTGTGAGCTTCATGAATGATGTAGTTCGTTTGAGCAGAAAAGTGACTGCCCTTACCTTAAACGAAGTCTTGCTTGTAGGAAGACTCAGAGCTTGGGATTTAACTCCATTTCTGAAGTGAAACACACAGCAGTGTAATCATCCATTGATCACACTCTGCTTTATAACAAGAAGCACGCTCTTGCTTTCTAGAGTCTCTAAGGCAGCAAGAAACGTGAGTGTGCTGAGAACAAAAGAACGCTGTTTCCTACAAATACGGACATTGTATAGTCCAACTCTGCTTCTGAAACTGACACAAAGCACTGGTCCTCTAAAATCCAATGCTTGTCTGTTAAGATGAGAAACGTGTGAGGTTTCGTGAACGATGTAGTTCCTTTCAGCTGAAAAGTGACTGCCCTTACCTGAAAAGAAGTCTTGCTTGTAGGAAGACACAGAGCCTGGGATTTAACTCAATTTCTGAAGGGAAACACACAGCATAGTTCTCACACTTGGATCACACTCTGCTTTACAGCAAGAAGCACGCTCTTGCTTTCTAGAGTCTCTAATACAGCAGGAAATCTGAGTGTGCCCAGAACAAAAGATCGGAGTTTCGTACACATACGGACCATATGTAGTCCAACTCTTCTTCTGAAACTGATACAAAGCACTGGTCCTCTAACATCCAATGCTTCTCAGTTAAGATGGGAAACGTGTGATCTTCATGACTGATGTAGTTCGTTTGAGCAGAAAAGTGACTGCCCTTACCTTAAACAAAGTCTTGCTTGTAGGAAGACACAGAGTCTGGGATTTAACTCCATTTCTGAAGGGAAACACACAGCATAGTTCTCATCCATGGATCACAATCTGCTTTAGAGCGAGAAGCACGCTCTTGCTTTCTAAAGTCTCTAAGACAGCAGTAATGTGAGTGCGCTGAGAACAAAAGTACGGTGTTTCCTACACATACGGGCCATATCTAGTCCAACTCTGTTTCTGAAACTGACACAAAGCACTGTTCCTCTAACATCCAATGCTTGTCAGTTAAGATGAGAAACGTGTGAGCTTTGAGAATGATGTAGTTCCTTTGAACTGAAACGTGACTGCCCTTACCTGTAACAAAGTCTTTCTTGTAGTAAGAAACAGAGCCTGGGATTTAACTCCATCTCTGAAGGGAAACACACAGCAGAGTTCTCATCCATGAATCACACTCTGCTTTAGAGCGAGAAGCACGCTCTTGCTTTCTAGAGTCTCTAATACAGCAGGTAATCTGAGTGTGCCCAGAACAAAAGAACAGTGTTTCCTAGACATACGGAAAATATGTAGTCCAAATCTGTTTCTGAAACTGATACAATGCCCTGGTCCTCTAACATTCAATGCTTGTCAGTTAAGATGAGAAACGTGTGATCTTCGTGAACAATGTAGTTCGTTTGAGCAGAAAAGTGACTGCCCTTACCTGAAACGAAGTCTTGCTTGTAGGAAGACTCAGAGCCTGGGATTTAACTCCATTTCTGAAATGAAACACACAGCAGTGTTCTCATCCATTGATCACACTCTGCTTTAGAACAAGAAGCACGCTCTTGCTTTCTAGAGTCTCTAAGGCAGCAGGAAACGTGAGTGTGCTGAGAACAAAAGAACGCTGTTTCATACAAATACGGACATTATATAGTCCAACTCTTCTTCTGAAACTGATACAAAGCACTGGTCCTCTAACATCCAAATCTTGTCAGTTAAGATGGGAAACGTGTGAGATTCATGAACGATGTAGTTCGTTTGAGCAGGAAAGTGACTGCCCTTACCTTAAATGAAGTCTTGCTTGTAGGAAGACACAGAGTCTGGGATTTAACTCCATTTCTGAAGGGAAACACACAGCATAGTTCTCATCCATGGATAACAATCTGCTTTAGAGCGAGAAGCACGCTCTTGCTTTCTAAAGTCTCTAAGACAGCAGGAAACGTGAGTGCGCTGAGAACAAAAGAACGGTGTTTCCTACACATACGGACCATATCTAGTCCAACTCTGTTTCTGAAACTGACACAAAGCACTGGTCCTCTAACATCCAATGCTTGTCAGTTAAGATGAGAAACGTGTGAGCTTCGTGAACGATGTAGTTCGTTTGAGCTGAAAAGTGACTGCCCTTACCTGAAACGAAGTCTTGCTTGTAGGAAGACACAGAGCCTGGGATTTACTCCATTTCTGAATGGAAACACACAGCATACTTCTCATCTATGGATCACACTCTGCTTTAGAGCAAGAAGCATGCTCTTGCTTTCTAGAGTCTCTAATACAGCAGGTAATCTGAGTGTGCCCAGAACAAAAGAACGGTGTTTCCTTCACATATGGACCAAATGTAGTCCAAATCTGCTTCTGAAACTGATACAAAGCACTGACCCTCTAACATCCAATGCTTGTCAGTTAAGATGAGAAACGTGTGATCTTCGTGAAGGATGTAGTTCCTTTGAGCAGAAAAGTGACTGCCCTTATCTGAATCGAAATCTTGCGTGTAGGAAGACTCAGAGCCTGGGATTTAACTCCATTTCTGTAGTGAAACACACAGCAGTGTAGTCATCCTTTGATCACACTCTGCTTTAGAACAAGAAGCACGCTCTTGCTTTCTGGAGTCTCTAACAGAGCAGGAAACGTGAGTGTGCTGAGAACAAAAGAACGGTGTTTTCTACATATACAGACCACATCTAGTCGAACTCTTCTTCTGAAACTGATACAAAGCACTTGTCCTCTAACGTCCAATCCTTGTCAGTTGAGATGGGAAACGTGTGAGCGTCATGAACGATGTAGTTCGTTTGAGCAGAAAAGTGAATGCCCTTACCTGAAAAGAAGTCTTGCTTGTAGGAAGACACAGAGCCTGGGATTTAACTCAATTTCTGAAGGGAAACACACAGCATAGTTCTCACACTTGGATCACACTCTGCTTTACAGCAAGAAGCACGCTCTTGCTTTCTAGAGTCTCTAATACAGCAGGAAATCTGAGTGTGCCCAGAACAAAAATCGGAGTTTCGTACACATACGGACCATATGTAGTCCAACTCTTCTTCTGAAACTGATACAAAGCACTGGTCCTCTAACATCCAATGCTTCTCAGTTAAGATGGGAAACGTGTGATCTTCATGAACGATGTAGTTCGTTTGAGCATAAAAGTGACTGCCCTTACCTTAAACGAAGTCTTGCTTGTAGGAAGACACAGAGTCTGGGATTTAACTCCATTTCTGAAGGGAAACACACAGCATAGTTCTCATCCATGGATCACAATCTGCTTTAGAACGAGAAGCACGCTCTTGCTTTCTGAAGTCTCTAAGACAGCAGTAAAAGTGAGTGCGCTGAGAACAAAAGAACGGTGTTTCCTACACATACGGACCATATCTAGTCCAACTCTGCTTCTGAAACTGATACCAAGCACTGGTCCTCTAACATCCAATGCTTGTCTGTTAAGATGAGAAACATGTGAGCTTCGTGAACGATGTAGTTCGTTTGAGCTGACAAGTGACTACCCTTACCTGAAACGAAGTCTTGCTTATAGGAAGACACAGAGCCTGGGATTTAACTCCATTTCTGAATGGAAACACACAGCATAGTTCTCACACTTGGATCACACTCTGCTTTACAGCAAGAAGCACACTCTTGCTTTCTAGAGTCTCTAATACAGCAGGAAATCTGAGTGTGCCCAGAACAAAAGAATGGAGTTTCGTACACATACGGACCTTTTGTAGTCCAACTCTTCTTCTGAAACTGATACAAAGCACTGGTCCTCTAACATCCAAATCTTGTCAGTTAAGATGGGAAACGTGTGAGCTTCATGAACGATGTAGTTCGTTTGAGCAGGAAAGTGACTGCCCTTACCTTAAACGAAGTCTTGCTTGTAGGAAGACACAGAGTCTGGGATTTAACTCCATTTCTGAAGGGAAACACACAGCATAGTTCTCATCCATGGATAACAATCTGCTTTAGAGCGAGAAACACGCTCTTGCTTTCTAAAGTCTCTAAGACAGCCGGAAACGTGAGTGCGCTGAGAACAAAAGAAAGGTGTTTCCTGCACATACGGACCATATCTAGTCCAACTCTGTTTCTGAAACTGACACAAAGCACTGGTCCTCTAACATCCAATGCTTGTCAGTTAAGATGAGAAACGTGTGAGCTTCGTGAACGATGTAATTCGTTTGAGCTGACAAGTGACTGCCCTCACCTGAAACGAATTCTTGCTCATAGGAAGACACAGAGCCTGGGATTTAACTCCATCTCTGAAGGGAAACACTCAGCAGAGTTCTCCTCCATGGATCACACTCTGCTTTAGAGCGAGAAGCACGCTCTTGCTTTCTAGAGTCTCTAATAAAGCAGGTAATCTGAGTGTGCCCAGAACAAAAGAACGGTGTTTCCTACACATACGGACCATATGTAGTCCAAATCTGCTTCTGAAACTGATACAAAGCACTGGTCCTCTAACATCCTATGCTTGTCAGTTAAGATGAGAAACGTGTGAGCTTTGTGAATGATGTAGTTCCTTTGAACTGAAAAGTGACTGCCATTACCTGAAACGAAGTCTTGCTTGTAGTAAGACACAGAGCCTGGGATTTAACTCCATTTCTGAAGTGAAACACACAGCAGTGTAATCATCCATTGATCACACTCTGCTTTAGAACAAGAAGCACGCTCTTGCTTTCTAGAGTCTCTAAGGCAGCAGGAAACGTGAGTGTGCTGAGAACAAAAGAACGCTGTTTCCTACAAATACGGACATTATATAGTCCAACTCTGCTTCTGAAACTGACACAAAGCACTGGTCCTCTAAAATCCAATGCTTGTCTGTTAAGAAGAGAAACGTGTGAGCTTTGTGAACGATGTAGTTCCTTTCAGCTGAAAAGTGACTGCCCTTACCTGAAAAGAAGTCTTGCTTGTAGGAAGATTCAGAGCCTGGGATTTAACTCCATTTCTGAAGTGAAATACACAGCAGTGTTACATCCATTGATCATACTCTGCTTTAGAACAAGAAGCATGCTCTTGCTTTCTAGAGTCTCTAAGACAGCAGGAAACGTGATTAATCTGAGATCAAAGAACGGTGTTTCCTACACATACGGACCATATCTAGTCCAACTCTCCTTCTTAAACTGAGACAAAGCACTGGTCCTCTATCATCCAATGCTTGTCTGTTAAGAAGAGAAACGTGTGAGCTCCGTGAATGATGTAGTTCGTTTGAGCAGAAAAGTGACTGCCCTTACATGGATCGAAATCTTGCTTGTAGGAAGACTCAGAGTCTGGGATATAACTCCATTTCTGAAGTGAAACACACAGCAGTGTTCTCATCCATTGATCACACTCTGCTTTGGAGCGAGAAGCACGCTCTTGCTTTGTAAGTCTCTAATACAGCAGGTAATCTGAGTGTGCCCAGAAAAAAAGAACGGTGTTTCCTACACATAGGGACCATATGTAGTCCAAATGTGCTTCTGAAACTGACACAAAGCACTGACCCTCTAACATCCAATGCTTGTCAGTTAAGATGAGAAACGTGTGAGCTTCATGAATGATGTAGTTCGTTTGAGCAGAAAAGTGACTGCCCTTACCTTAAACGAAGTCTTGCTTGTAGGAAGACTCAGAGCTTGGGATTTAACTCCATTTCTGAAGTGAAACACACAGCAGTGTAATCATCCATTGATCACACTCTGCTTTATAACAAGAAGCACGCTCTTGCTTTCTAGAGTCTCTAAGGCAGCAAGAAACGTGAGTGTGCTGAGAACAAAAGAACGCTGTTTCCTACAAATACGGACATTGTATAGTCCAACTCTGCTTCTGAAACTGACACAAAGCACTGGTCCTCTAAAATCCAATGCTTGTCTGTTAAGATGAGAAACGTGTGAGGTTTCGTGAACGATGTAGTTCCTTTCAGCTGAAAAGTGACTGCCCTTACCTGAAAAGAAGTCTTGCTTGTAGGAAGACACAGAGCCTGGGATTTAACTCAATTTCTGAAGGGAAACACACAGCATAGTTCTCACACTTGGATCACACTCTGCTTTACAGCAAGAAGCACGCTCTTGCTTTCTAGAGTCTCTAATACAGCAGGAAATCTGAGTGTGCCCAGAACAAAAGATCGGAGTTTCGTACACATACGGACCATATGTAGTCCAACTCTTCTTCTGAAACTGATACAAAGCACTGGTCCTCTAACATCCAATGCTTCTCAGTTAAGATGGGAAACGTGTGATCTTCATGACTGATGTAGTTCGTTTGAGCAGAAAAGTGACTGCCCTTACCTTAAACAAAGTCTTGCTTGTAGGAAGACACAGAGTCTGGGATTTAACTCCATTTCTGAAGGGAAACACACAGCATAGTTCTCATCCATGGATCACAATCTGCTTTAGAGCGAGAAGCACGCTCTTGCTTTCTAAAGTCTCTAAGACAGCAGTAATGTGAGTGCGCTGAGAACAAAAGTACGGTGTTTCCTACACATACGGGCCATATCTAGTCCAACTCTGTTTCTGAAACTGACACAAAGCACTGGTCCTCTAAAATCCAATGCTTGTCAGTTAAGATGAGAAACGTGTGAGCTTTGAGAATGATGTAGTTCCTTTGAACTGAAACGTGACTGCCCTTACCTGTAACAAAGTCTTTCTTGTAGTAAGAAACAGAGCCTGGGATTTAACTCCATCTCTGAAGGGAAACACACAGCAGAGTTCTCATCCATGGATCACACTCTGCTTTAGAGCGAGAAGCACGCTCTTGCTTTCTAGAGTCTCTAATACAGCAGGTAATCTGAGTGTGCCCAGAACAAAAGAACAGTGTTTCCTAGACATACGGAAAATATGTAGTCCAAATCTGCTTCTGAAACTGATACAATGTACTGGTCCTCTAACATTCAATGCTTGTCAGTTAAGATGAGAAACGTGTGATCTTCGTGAACAATGTAGTTCGTTTGAGCAGAAAAGTGACTGCCCTTACCTGAAACGAAGTCTTGCTTGTAGGAAGACTCAGAGCCTGGGATTTAACTCCATTTCTGAAATGAAACACACAGCAGTGTTCTCATCCATTGATCACACTCTGCTTTAGAACAAGAAGCACGCTCTTGCTTTCTAGAGTCTGTAAGACAGCAGGAAATGTGAGTGCGCTGAGACAAAAGAACGATGTTTCCTACATATACGGACCATATCTACTCCAACTCTCCTTCTTAAACTGAGAAAAAGCACTGGTCCTCTAACATACAATGCTTGTCTGTTAAGAAAAGAAATGTGTGAGGTAGGTGAACGGTGTAGTTCGTTTGAGCTGACCAGTGACTGCCCTTACCTGAAAAGAAGTCTTGCTTGTAGGAAGACACAGAGTCTGGGATTTAACTCCATTTCTGAAGGGAAACTCAAAGCATAGTTCTCATCCATGGATCACAATCTGCTTTAGAGCGAGAAGCATGCTCTTGCTTCTAAATTCTCCAAGACAGCAGGAAACGTGAGTGCGCTGAGACAAAAGAACTGTGTTTCCTACACATACGGACCATATCTAGTACAACTCTGTTTCTGAAACTGACACAAAGCACTGGTCCTCTAACATCTAATGCTTGTCAGTTAAGATGAGAAACGTGTGAGCTTTGAGAATGATGTAGTTCCTCTGAACTGAAAAGTGACTGCCCTTACTTGTAACGAAATCTTGCTTGTAGTAAGACACAGAGCCTGGGATTTAACTCCATCTCTGAAGGGAAGGACACAGCAGATTTCTCATCCATGGAGCACACTCTGCTTTAGAGCGAGAAGCACGCTCTTGCTTTCTAGAGTCTCTAATAAAGCAGGTAATCTGAGTGTGCCCAGAACAAAAGAACGGTGTTTCCTACACATACGGACCATATGTAGTCCAAATCTGCTTCTGAAACTGATACAAAGCACTGGTCCTCTAACATCCAATGCTTGTCAGTTAAGATGAGAAACGTGTGATCTTCGTGAATGATGTAGTTCGTTTGAGCAGAATAGTGTCTGCCCTTACCTGAAACGAAGTCTTGCTTGTAGTAAGACTCAGAGCCTGGGATTTAACTCCATTTCTGAAGTGAAACACACAGCAGTGTTCTCCTCCATTGATCACACTCTGCTTTAGAACAAGAAGCACGCTCTTGCTTTCTAGAGTCTCTAAGACAGCAGGAAACGTGAGTGCGCTGAGACAAAAGAACGGTGTTTCCTACACATACGGACCATATCTAGTCCAACTCTGTTTCTGAAACTGACACAAAGCACTGGTCCTCTAACATCCAATGCTTGTCAGTTAAGATGAGAAACGTGTGAGCTTTGAGAATGATGTAGTTCCTTTGAACTGAAAAGTGACTGCCCTTACCTGTAACGAAGTCTTGCTTGTAGTAAGACACAGAGCCTGGGATTTAACTCCATCTCTGAAGGGAAGGACACAGCAGAATTCTCATCCATGGATCACACTCTGCTTTAGAGCGAGAAGCACGCTCTTGCTTTCTGGAGTCTCTAACACAGCAGGAAACGTGAGTGCGCTGAGAACAAAAGAACGGATTTTCCTACACATACGGACCATATCTAGACCAACTCTGTTTCTGAAACTGATACAAAGCACTGGTCCTCTAACATCCAATGCTTGTCAGTTAAGATGATAAACGTGTGAGCTTGGTGAACGATGTAGTTCATTTGAGCTGACAAGTGACTACCCTTACCTGAAACGAAGTCTTGCTTATAGGAAGACACAGAGCCTTGGATTTAACTCAATTTCTGAAGGGAAACACACAGCATAGTTCTCACCCATGGATCACACTCTGCTTTACAGCAAGAATCACGCTCTTGCTTTCTAGAGTCTCTAGTACAGCAGGAAATCTGAGTGTGCCCAGAACAAAAGAATAGAGTTTCGTACACATACGGACCTTTTGTAGTCCAACTCTTCTTCTGAAACTGATACAAAGCACTGGTCCTCTAACATCCAAATCTTGTCAGTTAAGATGGGAAACGTGTGAGCTTCATGAACGATGTAGTTCGTTTGAGCAGGAAAGTGACTACCCTTACCTGTAACAAAGTCTTGCTTATAGGAAGACACAGAGCCTGGGATTTAACTCCATCTCTGAAGGGAAGGACACAGCAGACTTCTCATCCATGGATCACACTCTGCTTTAGAGCGAGAAGCACGCTCTTGCCTTCTAGAGTCTCTAATAAAGCAGGTAATCTGAGTGTGCCCAGAACAAAAGAACGGTGTTTCCTACACATAAGGACCATATGTAGTCCAAATCTGATTCTGAAACTGATACAATGCACTGGTCCTCTAACATCCAATGCTTGTCAGTTAAGATGAGAAACGCGTGAGCTCCGTGAATGATGTACTTCGTTTGAGCTGAAAAGTGACTGCCCTTACCTGAAACGAAGTCTTGCTAGTAGGAAGACACAGAGATTGGGATTTAACTCCATTTCTGAAGGGAAACACACAGCATAGTTCTCATCCATGGATCACACTCTGCTTTAGAGCGAGAAGCACGCTCTTGCTTTCTGGAGTCTCTAACACAGCAGGAAACGTGAGTGTGCTGAGAACAAAAGAACGGTGTTTCCTACACATACGGACCATATCTAGTCCAACTCTCCTTCTTAAACTGAGACAAAGCACTGGTCCTCTAACATCCAATGCTTGTCTGTTAAGAAGAGAAACGTGTGAGCTCCGTGAATGATGTAGTTCGTTTGAGCAGAAAAGTGACTGCCCTTACCTGAATCGAAATCTTGCTTGTAGGAAGACTCAGAGCCTGGGATTTAACTCCATTTCTGAAGTGAAACACACAGCAGTGTTCTCATCCATTGATCACACTCTGCTTTGGAGCGAGAAGCACGCTCTTGCTTTCTAAGTCTCTAATACAGCAGGTAATCTGAGTGTGCCCAGAACAAAAGAACGGTGTTTCCTACACATAGGGACCATATGTAGTCCAAATGTGCTTCTGAAACTGACACAATGCACTGACCCTCTAACATCCAATGCTTGTCAGTTAAGATGAGAAACGTGTGATCTTCATGCATGATGTAGTTCGTTTGAGCAGAAAAGTGACTGCCCTTACCTGAAACGAAGTCTTGCTTGTAGGAATACTCAGAGCCTGGGATTTAACTCCATTTCTGAAGGGAAACACACAGCAGTGTTCTCCTCCATTGATCACACTCTGCTTTAGAACAAGAAGCACGCTCTTGCTTTCTAGAGTCTCTAAGGCAGCAGGAAACGTGAGTGTGCTGAGAACAAAAGAACGGTGTTTCCTACAAATACGGACATTGTATAGTCCAACTCTGCTTCTGAAACTGACACAAAGCACTGGTCCTCTAAAATCCAAACTTGTCTGTTAAGATGAGAAACGTGTGAGCTTCATGAACGATGTAGTTCGTTTGAGCAGAAAAGTGACTGCCCTTACCTGAAACGAAGTCTTGCTTGTAGGAAGACTCAGAGCCTGGGATTTAACTCCATTTCTGAAGTGAAACACACAGCAGTGTAATCATCCATGGATCACACTCTGCTTTAGAACAAGAAGCACGGTCTTGCTTTCTAGAGTCTCTAAGGCAGCAGGAAACGTGAGTGTGCTGAGAACAAAAGAACGCTGTTTCCTACAAATACGGACATTATATAGTCCAACTCTGCTTCTGAAACTGACAAAAAGCACTGGTCCTCTAAAATCCAATGCTTGTCTGTTAAGATGAGAAACGTGTGAGCTTCGTGAACGATGTAGTTCCTTTCAGCTGAAAAGTGACTGCCCTTACCTGAAAAGAAGTCTTGCTTGTAAGAAGACTCAGAGCCTGGGATTTAACTCCATTTCTGAAATAAAACACACAGCAGTGTTCTCATCCATTGATCACACTCTGCTTTAGAACAAGAAGCACGCTCTTGCTTTCTAGAGTGTGTAAGACAGCAGGAAATGTGAGTGCGCTGAGAACAAAAGAACGGTGTTTCCTACATATACGCACCATATCTACTCCAACTCTCCTTCTTAAACTGAGACAAAGCACTGGTCCTCTAACATCCAATGCTTGTCTGTTAAGAAAAGAAATGTGTGAGCTCAGTGAATGGTGTAGTTCGTTTGAGCTGAAAAGTGACTGCCGTTACCTGAAACGAAGTCTTGCTTGTAGGAAGACACAGAGATTGGGATTTATCTCCATTTCTGAAGGGAAACACACAGCATAGTTCTCATCCATGGATCACACTCTGCTTTAGAGCGAGAAGCACGCTCTTGCTTTCTGGAGTCTCTAACAAAGCAGGAAACGTGAGTGTGCTGAGAACAAAAGAACGGTGTTTCCTACACATACGGACCATATGTAGTCAAACACTGCTTCTGAAACTGATACAAAGCACTGGTCCTCTAACATCCAATGCTTGTCTGTTAAGATGAGAAACGTGTGAGCTTCATGAACGATGTAGTTCGTTTGAGCTGACAAGTGACTGCCCTTACCTGAAAGGAAGTCTTGCTTGTAGGAAGACACAGAGTCTGGGATTTAACTCCATTTCTGAAAGGAAACTCAAAGCATAGATCTCATCCATGGATCACAATCTGCTTTAGAGCAAGAAGCATGCTCTTGCTTTCTAAGTCTCTAATACAGCAGGTAATCTGAGTGTGCCCAGAACAAAAGAACGGTGTTTCCTACACATAGGGACCATATGTAGTCCAAATGTGCTTCTGAAACTGACACAAAGCACTGACCCTCTAACATCCAATGCTTGTCTGTTAAGATGAGAAACGTGTGAGCTTCATGAACGATGTAGTTCGTTTGAGCAGAAAAGTGACTGCACATACCTGAAACGAAGTCTTGCTTGTAGGAAGACTCAGAGCCTGGGATTTAACTCCATTTCTGAAGTGAAACACACAGCAGTGTAATCATCCATTGATCACACTGTGCTTTAGAACAAGAAGCACGCTCTTGCTTTCTAGAGTCTCTAATACAGCAGGAAATCTGAGTGTGCCCAGAACAAAATATCGGAGTTTCGTACACATACGGACCATATGTAGTCCAACTCTTCTTCTGAAACTGATACAAAGCACTGGTCCTCTAACATCCAATGCTTCTCAGTTAAGATGGGAAACGTGTGATCTTCATGAACGATGTAGTTCGTTTGAGCAGATAAGGGACTGCCCTTACCTTAAAAGAAGTCTTGCTTGTAGGAAGACACAGAGTCTGGGATTTAACTCCATTTCTGAAGGGAAACACACAGCATAGTTCTCATCCATGGATCACAATCTGCTTTAGAGCGAGAAGCACGCTCTTGCTTTCTAAAGTCTCTAAGACAGCAGGAAATGTGAGTGCGCTGAGAAAAAAAGTACGGTGTTTCCTACACATACGGGCCATATCTAGTCCAACTCTGTTTCTGAAACTGACACAAAGCACTGGTCCTCTAACATCCAATGCTTGTCAGTTAAGATGAGAAACGTGTGAGCTTTGAGAATGATGTAGTTCCTTTGAACTGAAACGTGACTGCCCTTACCAGTAACAAAGTCTTTCTTGTAGTAAGAAACAGAGCCTGGGATTTAACTCCATCTCTGAAGGGAAACACAGAGCAGAGTTCTCATCCATGGATCACACTCTGCTTTAGAGCGAGAAGCACGCTCTTGCTTTCTGGAGTCTCTAACACAGCAGTAAACGTGAGTGCGCTCAGAACAAAAGGACGGTGTTTCCTACACATACGGACCATATCTAGTCCAACTTTGCTTCTGAAACTGATACCAAGCACTGGTCCTCTAACATCCAATGCTTGTCTGTTAAGATGAGAAACATGTGAGCTTCGTGAACGATGTAGTTCGTTTGAGCTGACAAGTGACTACCCTTACCTGAAACGAAGTCTTGCTTGTAGGAAGACACAGAGCCTGGGATTTAACTCCATCTCTGAATGGAAACACACAGCATACTTCTCATCTATGGATCATACTCTGCTTTAGAGCAAGAAGCATGCTCTTGCTTTCTAGAGTCTCTAATACAGCAGGTAATCTGAGTGTGCCCAGAACAAAAGAACGGTGTTTCCTACACATATGGACCAAATGTAGTCCAAATGTGCTTCTGAAACTGATACAAAGCACTGACCCTCTAACATCCAATGCTTGTCAGTTAAGATGAGAAACGTGTGATCTTCGTGAACGATGTAGTTCGTTTGAGCAGAAAAGTGACTGCCCTTATCTGAATCGAAATCTTGCGTGTAGGAAGACTCAGAGCCTGGGATTTAACTCCATTTCTGTAGTAAAACACACAGCAGTGTAGTCATCCTTTGATCACACTCTGCTTTAGAACAAGAAGCACGCTCTTGCTTTCTGGAGTCTCTAACAGAGCAGGAAACGTCAGTGTGCTGAGAACAAAAGAACGGTGTTTCCTACATATACAGACCACATCTAGTCCAACTCTTCTTCTGAAACTGATACAAAGCACTTGTCCTCTAACGTCCAATCCTTGTCAGTTGAGATGGGAAACGTGTGAGCGTCATGAACGATGTAGTTCGTTTGAGCAGAAAAGTGAATGTCCTTACCTTAAACGAATTCTTGCTTGTAGGAAGACACAGAGCCTGGGATTTAACTCCATATCTGAAGTGAAACACACAGCAGTGTTACATCCATTGATCATACTCTGCTTTAGAACAAGAACCACGCTCTTGCTTTCTAGAGTCTCTAAGACAGCAGGAAACGTGATTTTTCTGAGAACAAAAGAACGGTGTTTCCTACATATACAGACCATATCTAGTCCAACTCTCCTTCTTAAACTGAGACAAAGCACTGGTCCTCTAACATCCAATGCTTGTCTGTTAAGAAGAGAAACGTGTGAGCTCCGTGAATGATGTAGTTCGTTTGAGCAGAAAAGTGACTGCCCTTACCTGGATCGAAATCTTGCTTGTAGGAAGACTCAGAGCCTGGGATATAACTCCATTTCTGAAGTGAAACACACAGCAGTGTTCAAATCCATTGATCACACTCTGCTTTGGAGCGAGAAGCACGCTCTTGCTTTCTAAGTCTCTAATACAGCAGGTAATCTGAGTGTGCCTAGAAAAAAAGAACGGTGTTTCCTACACATAGGGACCATATGTAGTCCAAATGTGCTTCTGAAACTGACACAAAGCACTGACCCTCTAACATCCAATGCTTGTCAGTTAAGATGAGAAACGTGTGAGCTTCATGAATGATGTAGTTCGTTTGAGCAGAAAAGTGACTGCCCTTACGTTAAACCAAGTCTTGCTTGTAGGAAGACTCAGAGCTTGGGTTTTAACTCCATTTCTGAAGTGAAACACACAGTAGTGTAATCATCCATTGAACACACTCTGCTTTCGATCAAGAAGCACGCTCTTGCTTTCTAGAGTCTCTAAGGCAGCAGGAAACGTGAGTGTGCTGAGAACAAAAGAACGCTGTTTCCTACAAATACGGACATTGTATAGTCCAACTCTGCTTCTGAAACTGACACAAAGCACTGACCCTCTAACATCCAATGCTTGTCAGTTAAGATGAGAAACGTGTGAGCTTCATGAACGATGTAGTTCGTTTGAGCTGACCAGTGACTGCCCTTACCTGAAAAGAAGTCTTGCTTGTAGGAAGACACAGAGTCTGGGATTTAACTCCATTTCTGAAGGGAAACTCAAAGCATAGTTCTCATCCATGGATCACAATCTGCTTTAGAGCGAGAAGCATGCTCTTGCTTCTAAATTCTCCAAGACAGCAGGAAACGTGAGTGCGCTGAGACAAAAGAACGGTGTTTCCTACACATACGGACCATATCTAGTACAACTCTGTTTCTGAAACTGACACAAAGCACTGGTCCTCTAACATCTAATGCTTGTCAGTTAAGATGAGAAACGTGTGAGCTTTGAGAATGATGTAGTTCCTCTGAACTGAAAAGTGACTGCCCTTACTTGTAACGAAGTCTTGCTTGTAGGAAGACTCAGAGCCTGGGATTTAACTCCATTTATGAATGGAAACACACAGCATAGTTCTCACCCATGGATCACACTCTGCTTTACAGCAAGAATCACGCTCTTGCTTTCTAGAGTCTCTAATACAGCAGGAAATCTGAGTGTGCCCAGAACAAAAGAATGGAGTTTCGTACACATACGGACCTTTTGTAGTCCAACTCTTCTTCTGAAACTGATACAAAGCACTGGTCCTCTAACATCCAAATCTTGTCAGTTAAGATGGGAAACGTGTGAGCTTCATGAACGATGTAGTTCGTTTGAGCAGGAAAGTGACTGCCCTTACCTTAAACGAAGTCTTGCTTGTAGGAAGACACAGAGCCTGGGATTTAACTCCATTTCTGAAGGGAAACACACAGCATAGTTCTCATCCATGGATCACACTCTGCTTTAGAGCGAGAAGCACGCTCTTGCTTTCTGGAGTCTCTAACACAGCAGGAAACGTGAGTGCGCTGAGAACAAAAGAACGGTGTTTCCTACACATACGGAACATATCTAGTCCAACTCTGCTTCTGAAACTGATACAAAGCACTGGTCCTCTAACATCCAATGCTTGTCTGTTAAGATGAGAAACGTGTGAGCTTCGTGAACGATGTAGTTCGTTTGAGCAGGAAAGTGACTGCCCTTACCTTAAACGAAGTCTTGCGTGTAGGAAGACACAGAGTCTGGGATTTAAATCCATTTATGAAGGGAAACACACAGCATAGTTCTCATCCATGGATAACAATCTGCTTTAGAACGAGAAGCACGCTCTTGCTTTCTAAAGTCTCTAAGACAGCAGGAAACGTGAGTGCGCTGAGACAAAAGAAAGGTGTTTCCTACACATACGGAACATATCTAGTCCAACTCTCCTTCTTAAACTGATACAAAGTACTGGTCCTTTAACATCCAATGCTTGTCAGTTAAGATGAGAAACGTGTGAGCTTTGAGAATGATGTATTTGCTTTGAACTGAAAAGTGACTGCCCTTACCTGTCACGAAGTCTTGCTTGTAGTAAGACACGGAGCCTGGGATCTAACTCCATCTCTGAAGGGAAACACACAGCAGAGTTCTCATCCATGGATCACACTCTGCTTTAGAACAAGAAGCACGCTCTTGCTTTCTAAGTCTCTAATACAGCAGGTAATCTGAGTGTGCCCAGAAGAAAAGAACGGAGTTTCCTACACATACGGACCATATGTAGTCCAAATGTGCTTCTGAAACTGACACAAAGCACTGACCCTCTAACATCCAATGCTTGTCAGTTAAGATGAGAAACTTGTGAGCTTCATGAATGATGTAGTTCGTTTGAGCAGAAAAGTGACTGCCCTTACCTTAAACGAAGTCTTGCTTGTAGGAAGACTCAGAGCTTGGGATTTAACTCCATTTCTGAAGTGAAACACACAGCAGTGTTACATCCATTGATCACACTCTGCTTTAGAACAAGAAGCACGCTCTTGCTTTCTAGAGTCTCTAAGGCAGCAGGAAACGTGAGTGTGCTGAGAACAAAAGAACGCTGTTTCCTACAAATACGGACATTGTATAGTCCAACTCTGCTTCTGAAACTGACACAAAGCACTGGTCCTCTAAAATCCAATGCTTGTCTGTTAAGATGAGAAACTTGTGAGCTTCGTGAACGATGTAGTTCCTTTCAGCTGAAAAGTGACTGCCCTTACCTGAAAAGAAGTCTTGCTTGTAGGAAGACACAGAGCCTGGGATTTAACTCAATTTCTGAAGGGAAACACACAGCATAGTTCTCACTCTTGGATCACACTCTGCTTTACAGCAAGAAGCACGCTCTTGCTTTCTAGAGTCTCTAATACAGCAGGAAATCTGAGTGTGCCCAGAACAAAAGATCGGAGTTTCATACACATAAGGACCATATGTAGTCCAACTCTTCTTCTGAAACTGATACAAAGCACTGGTCCTCTAACATCCAATGCTTCTCAGTTAAGATGGGAAAAGTGTGATCTTCATGAACGATGTAGTTCGTTTGAGCAGAAAAGTGACTGCCCTTACCTTAAACGAAGTCTTGCTTGTAGGAAGACACAGAGTCTGGGATTTAACTCCATTTCTGAAGGGAAACGCACAGCATAGTTCTCATCCATGGATCACAATCTGCTTTAGAGCGAGAAGCACGCTCTTGCTTTCTAAAGTCTCTAAGACAGCAGTAATGTGAGTGCGCTGAGAACAAAAGTACGGTGTTTCCTACACATACGGGCCATATCTAGTCCAACTCTGTTTCTGAAACTGACACAAAGCACTGGTCCTCTAACATCCAATGCTTGTCAGTTAAGATGAGAAACGTGTGAGCTTTGAGAATGATGTAGTTCCTTTGAACTGAAACGTGACTGCCCTTACCTGTAACAAAGTCTTTCTTGTAGTAAGAAACAGAGCCTGGGATTTAACTCCATCTCTGAAGGGAAACACACAGCAGAGTTCTCATCCATGGATCACACTCTGCTTTAGAGCGAGAAGCACGCTCTTGCTTTCTAGAGTCTCTAATACAGCAGGTAATCTGAGTGTGCCCAGAACAAAAGAACAGTGTTTCCTAGACATACGGAAAATATGTAGTCCAAATCTGCTTCTGAAACTGATACAATGCACTGGTCCTCTAACATGCAATGCTTGTCAGTTAAGATGAGAAACGTGTGAGCTTTGTGAACGATGTAGTTCGTTTGAGCTGAAAAGTGACTGCCCTTACCTGAAACGAAGTCTTGCTTGTAGGAAGACACAGAGCCTGGGATTTAACTCCATTTCTGAATGGAAACACACAGCATACTTCTCATCTATGGATCACACTCTGCTTTAGAGCAAGAAGCATGCTCTTGCTTTCTAGAGTCTCTAATACAGCAGGTAATCTGAGTGTGCCCAGAACAAAAGAACGGTGTTTCCTACACATATGGACCAAATGTAGTCCAAATCTGCTTCTGAAACTGATACAAAGCACTGACCCTCTAACATCCAATGCTTGTCAGTTAAGATGAGAAACGTGTGATCTTCGTGAACGATGTAGTTCGTTTGAGCAGAAAAGTGACTGCCCTTATCTGAATCGAAATCTTGCGTGTAGGAAGACTCAGAGCCTGGGATTTAACTCCATTTCTGTAGTGAAACACACAGCAGTGTAGTCATCCTTTGATCACACTCTGCTTTAGAACAAGAAGCACGCTCTTGCTTTCTGGAGTCTCTAACAGAGCAGGAAACGTGAGTGTGCTGAGAACAAAAGAACGGTGTTTCCTACATATACAGACCACATCTAGTCCAACTCTTCTTCTGAAACTGATACAAAGCACTTGTCCTCTAACGTCCAATCCTTGTCAGTTGAGATGGGAAACGTGTGAGCGTCATGAACGATGTAGTTCGTTTGAGCAGAAAAGTGAATGTCCTTACCTTAAACGAATTCTTGCTTGTAGGAAGACACAGAGCCTGGGATTTAACTCCATATCTGAAGTGAAACACACAGCAGTGTTACATCCATTGATCATACTCTGCTTTAGAACAAGAACCACGCTCTTGCTTTCTAGAGTCTCTAAGACAGCAGGAAACGTGATTTTTCTGAGAACAAAAGAACGGTGTTTCCTACATATACAGACCATATCTAGTCCAACTCTCCTTCTTAAACTGAGACAAAGCACTGGTCCTCTAACATCCAATGCTTGTCTGTTAAGAAGAGAAACGTGTGAGCTCCGTGAATGATGTAGTTCGTTTGAGCAGAAAAGTGACTGCCCTTACCTGGATCGAAATCTTGCTTGTAGGAAGACTCAGAGCCTGGGATATAACTCCATTTCTGAAGTGAAACACACAGCAGTGTTCTCATCCATTGATCACACTCTGCTTTGGAGCGAGAAGCACGCTCTTGCTTTCTAAGTCTCTAATACAGCAGGTAATCTGAGTGTGCCTAGAAAAAAAGAACGGTGTTTCCTACACATAGGGACCATATGTAGTCCAAATGTGCTTCTGAAACTGACACAAAGCACTGACCCTCTAACATCCAATGCTTGTCAGTTAAGATGAGAAACGTGTGAGCTTCATGAATGATGTAGTTCGTTTGAGCAGAAAAGTGACTGCCCTTACGTTAAACCAAGTCTTGCTTGTAGGAAGACTCAGAGCTTGGGTTTTAACTCCATTTCTGAAGTGAAACACACAGTAGTGTAATCATCCATTGATCACACTCTGCTTTCGATCAAGAAGCACGCTCTTGCTTTCTAGAGTCTCTAAGGCAGCAGGAAACGTGAGTGTGCTGAGAACAAAAGAACGCTGTTTCCTACAAATACGGACATTGTATAGTCCAACTCTGCTTCTGAAACTGACACAAAGCACTGACCATCTAACATCCAATGCTTGTCAGTTAAGATGAGAAACGTGTGAGCTTCATGAACGATGTAGTTCGTTTGAGCTGACCAGTAACTGCCCTTACCTGAAAAGAAGTCTTGCTTGTAGGAAGACACAGAGTCTGGGATTTAACTCCATTTCTGAAGGGAAACTCAAAGCATAGTTCTCATCCATGGATCACAATCTGCTTTAGAGCGAGAAGCATGCTCTTGCTTCTAAATTCTCCAAGACAGCAGGAAACGTGAGTGCGCTGAGACAAAAGAACGGTGTTTCCTACACATATGGACCATATCTAGTACAACTCTGTTTCTGAAACTGACACAAAGCACTGGTCCTCTAACATCTAATGCTTGTCAGTTAAGATGAGAAACGTGTGAGCTTTGAGAATGATGTAGTTCCTCTGAACTGAAAAGTGACTGCCCTTACTTGTAACGAAGTCTTGCTTGTAGGAAGACTCAGAGCCTGGGATTTAACTCCATTTATGAATGGAAACACACAGCATAGTTCTCACCCATGGATCACACTCTGCTTTACAGCAAGAATCACGCTCTTGCTTTCTAGAGTCTCTAATACAGCAGGAAATCTGAGTGTGCCCAGAACAAAAGAATGGAGTTTCGTACACATACGGACCTTTTGTAGTCCAACTCTTCTTCTGAAACTGATACAAAGCACTGGTCCTCTAACATCCAAATCTTTTCAGTTAAGATGGGAAACGTGTGAGCTTCATGAACGATGTAGTTCGTTTGAGCAGGAAAGTGACTGCCCTTACCTTAAACGAAGTCTTGCTTGTAGGAAGACACAGAGCCTGGGATTTAACTCCATTTCTGAAGGGAAACACACAGCATAGTTCTCATCCATGGATCACACTCTGCTTTAGAGCGAGAAGCACGCTCTTGCTTTCTGGAGTCTCTAACACAGCAGGAAACGTGAGTGCGCTGAGAACAAAAGAACGGTGTTTCCTACACATACGGAACATATCTAGTCCAACTCTGCTTCTGAAACTGATACAAAGCACTGGTCCTCTAACATCCAATGCTTGTCTGTTAAGATGAGAAACGTGTGAGCTTCGTGAACGATGTAGTTCGTTTGAGCAGGAAAGTGACTGCCCTTACCTTAAACGAAGTCTTGCTTGTAGGAAGACACAGAGTCTGGGATTTAAATCCATTTATGAAGGGAAACACACAGCATAGTTCTCATCCATGGATAACAATCTGCTTTAGAACGAGAAGCACGCTCTTGCTTTCTAAAGTCTCTAAGACAGCAGGAAACGTGAGTGCGCTGAGAACAAAAGAACGGTGTTTCCTACACATACGGAACATATCTAGTCCAACTCTCCTTCTTGAACTGATACAAAGTACTGGTCCTTTAACATCCAATGCTTGTCAGTTAAGATGAGAAACGTGTGAGCTTTGAGAATGATGTATTTGCTTTGAACTGAAAAGTGACTGCCCTTACCTGTCACGAAGTCTTGCTTGTAGTAAGACACGGAGCCTGGGATCTAACTCCATCTCTGAAGGGAAACACACAGCAGAGTTCTCATCCATGGATCACACTCTGCTTTAGAACAAGAAGCACGCTCTTGCTTTCTAAGTCTCTAATACAGCAGGTAATCTGAGTGTGCCCAGAAGAAAAGAACGGAGTTTCCTACACATACGGACCATATGTAGTCCAAATGTGCTTCTGAAACTGACACAAAGCACTGACCCTCTAACATCCAATGCTTGTCAGTTAAGATGAGAAACGTGTGAGCTTCATGAATGATGTAGTTCGTTTGAGCAGAAAAGTGACTGCCCTTACCTTAAACGAAGTCTTGCTTGTAGGAAGACTCAGAGCTTGGGATTTAACTCCATTTCTGAAGTGAAACACACAGCAGTGTTACATCCATTGATCACACTCTGCTTTAGAACAAGAAGCACGCTCTTGCTTTCTAGAGTCTCTAAGGCAGCAGGAAACGTGAGTGTGCTGAGAACAAAAGAACGCTGTTTCCTACAAATACGGACATTGTATAGTCCAACTCTGCTTCTGAAACTGACACAAAGCACTGGTCCTCTAAAATCCAATGCTTGTCTGTTAAGATGAGAAACTTGTGAGCTTCGTGAACGATGTAGTTCCTTTCAGCTGAAAAGTGACTGCCCTTACCTGAAAAGAAGTCTTGCTTGTAGGAAGACACAGAGCCTGGGATTTAACTCAATTTCTGAAGGGAAACACACAGCATAGTTCTCACTCTTGGATCACACTCTGCTTTACAGCAAGAAGCACGCTCTTGCTTTCTAGAGTCTCTAATACAGCAGGAAATCTGAGTGTGCCCAGAACAAAAGATCGGAGTTTCGTACACATAAGGACCATATGTAGTCCAACTCTTCTTCTGAAACTGATACAAAGCACTGGTCCTCTAACATCCATTGCTTCACAGTTAAGATGGGAAAAGTGTGATCTTCATGAACGATGTAGTTCGTTTGAGCAGAAAAGTGACTGCCCTTACCTTAAACGAAGTCTTGCTTGTAGGAAGACACAGAGTCTGGGATTTAACTCCATTTCTGAAGGGAAACGCACAGCATAGTTCTCATCCATGGATCACAATCTGCTTTAGAGCGAGAAGCACGCTCTTGCTTTCTAAAGTCTCTAAGACAGCAGTAATGTGAGTGCGCTGAGAACAAAAGTACAGTGTTTCCTACACATACGGGCCATATCTAGTCCAACTCTGTTTCTGAAACTGACACAAAGCACTGGTCCTCTAACATCCAATGCTTGTCAGTTAAGATGAGAAACGTGTGAGCTTTGAGAATGATGTAGTTCCTTTGAACTGAAACGTGACTGCCCTTACCTGTAACAAAGTCTTTCTTGTAGTAAGAAACAGAGCCTGGGATTTAACTCCATCTCTGAAGGGAAACACACAGCAGAGTTCTCATCCATGGATCACACTCTGCTTTAGAGCGAGAAGCACGCTCTTGCTTTCTAGAGTCTCTAATACAGCAGGTAATCTGAGTGTGCCCAGAACAAAAGAACAGTGTTTCCTAGACATACGGAAAATATGTAGTCCAAATCTGCTTCTGAAACTGATACAATGCACTGGTCCTCTAACATTCAATGCTTGTCAGTTAAGATGAGAAACGTGTGATCTTCGTGAACAATGTAGTTCGTTTGAGCAGAAAAGTGACTGCCCTTACCTGAAACGAAGTCTTGCTTGTAGGAAGACTCAGAGCCTGGAATTTAACTCCATTTCTGAAATGAAACACACAGCAGCGTTCTCATCCATTGATCACACTCTGCTTTAGAACAAGAAGCACGCTCTTGCTTTCTAGAGTCTGTAAGACAGCAGGAAATGTGAGTGCGCTGAGAACAAAAGAACGGTGTTTCCTACATATACGGACCATATCTACTGCAACTCTCCTTCTTAAACTGAGACAAAGCACTGGTCCTCTAACATACAATGCTTGTCTGTTAAGAAAAGAAATGTGTGAGCTCAGTGAACGGTGTAGTTCGTTTGAGCTGAAAAGTGACTGCCGTTACCTGAAACGAAGTCTTGCTTGTAGGAAGACACAGAGATTGGGATTTGACTCCATTTCTGAAGGGAAACACACAGCAGAGTTCTCGTCCATGGATCACACTCTGCTTTAGAGCGAGAAGCACGCTCTTGCTTTCTAAAGTCTCTAATACAGCAGGTGATCTGAGTGTGCCCAGAAGAAAAGAACGGTGTTTCCTACACATACGGACCATATGTAGTCCAAATCTGCTTCTGAAACTGATACAATGCACTGGTCCTCTAACATCCAATGCTTGTCAGTTAAGATGGGAAACGTGTGAGCTTCATGAACGATGTAGTTCGTTTGAGCAGAAAAGTGACAGCCCTTACCTTAAACGAAGTCTTGCTTGTAGGAAGACACAGAGTCTGGGATTTAACTCCCTTTCTGAATGGAAACACACAGCATAGTTCTCACCCATGGATCACACTCTGCTTTACAGCAAGAATCACGCTCTTGCTTTCTAGAGTCTCTAATACAGCAGGAAATCTGAGTGTGCCCAGAACAAAAGAATGGAGTTTCGTACACATACGGACCTTTTGTAGTCCAACTCTTCTTCTGAAACTGATACAAAGCACTGGTCCTCTAACATCCAAATCTTGTCAGTTAAGATGGGAAACGTGTGAGCTTCATGAACGATGTAGTTCGTTTGAGCAGGAGAGTGACTGCCCTTACCTTAAACGAAGTCTTGCTTGTAGGAAGACACAGAGTCTGGGATTTAACTCCATTTCTGAAGGGAAACACACAGCATAGTTCTCATCCATGGATAACAATCTGCTTTAGAGCGAGAAGCACGCTCTTGCTTTCTAAAGTCTCTAAGACAGCAGGAAACGTGAGTGCGCTGAGAACAAAAGAACGGTGTTTCCTGCACATACGGACCATATCTAGTCCAACTCTGTTTCTGAAACTGACACAAAGCACTGGTCCTCTAACATCCAATGCTTGTCAGTTAAGATGAGAAACGTGTGAGCTTCGTGAAGGATGTAATTCGTTTGAGCTGACAAGTGACTGCCCTCACCTGAAACGAAGTCTTGCTTATAGGAAGACACAGAGCCTGGGATTTAACTCCATCTCTGAAGGGAAACACACAGCAGAGTTCTCCTCCATGGATCACACTCTGCTTTAGAGCAAGAAGCACGCTCTTGCTTTCTAGAGTCTCTAATAAAGCAGGTAATCTGAGTGTGCCCAGAACAAAAGAACGGTGTTTCCTACACATACAGACCATATCTAGTCCAACTCTGCTTCTGAAACTGATACAAAGCACTGGTCCTCTAACATCCTATGCTTGTCAGTTAAGATGAGAAACGTGTGAGCTTTGTGAATGATGTAGTTCCTTTGAACGGAAAAGTGACTGCCATTACCTTAAACGAAGTCTTGCTTGTAGTAAGACACAAGCCTGGGATTTAACTCCATTTCTGAAGTGAAACACACAGCAGTGTAATCATCCATTGATCACACTCTGCTTTAGAACAAGAAGCATGCTCTTGCTTTCTAGAGTCTCTAAGGCAGCAGGAAACGTGAGTGTGCTGAGAACAATAGAACGCTGTTTCCTACAAATACGGACATTATATAGTCCAACTCTGCTTCTGAAACTGACACAAAGCACTGGTCCTCTAACATCCAATGCTTGTCTGTTAAGAAGAGAAACGTGTGAGCTCCGTGAATGATGTAGTTCGTTTGAGCAGAAAAGTGACTGCCCTTACCTGGATCGAAATCTTGCTTGTAGGAAGACTCAGAGCCTGGGATATAACTCCATTTCTGAAGTGAAACACACAGCAGTGTTCTCATCCATTGATCACACTCTGCTTTGGAGCGAGAAGCACGCTCTTGCTTTCTAAGTCTCTAATACAGCAGGTAATCTGAGTGTGCCCAGAAAAAAAGAACGGTGTTTCCTACACATACGGACCATATGTAGTCCAAATGTGCTTCTGAAACTGACACAAAGCACTGACCCTCTAACATCCAATGCTTGTCAGTTAAGATGAGAAACGTGTGAGCTTCATGAATGATGTAGTTCGTTTGAGCAGAAAAGTGACTGCCCTTACCTTAAACGAAGTCTTGCTTGTAGGAAGACTCAGATACTGGGATTTAACTCCATCTCTGAAGGGAAATACACAGCAGAGTTCTCATCCATGGATCACACTCTGCTTTAGAGCAAGAAGCACGCTCTTGCTTTCTAGAGTCTCTAATACAGCAGGTAATCTGAGTGTGCCCAGAACAAAAGAACAGTGTTTCCTAGACATACGGAAAATATGTAGTCCAAATCTGCTTCTGAAACTGATACAATGCACTGGTCCTCTAACATTCAATGCTTGTCAGTTAAGATGAGAAACATGTGATCTTCGTGAACAATGTAGTTCGTTTGAGCAGAAAAGTGACTGCCCTTACCTGAAACGAAGTCTTGCTTGTAGGAAGACTCAGAGCCTGGGATTTAACTCCATTTCTGAAATGAAACACACAGCAGTGTTCTCATCCATTGATCACACTCTGCTTTAGAACAAGAAGCATGCTCTTGCTTTCTAGAGTCTGTAAGACAGCAGGAAATGTGAGTGCGCTGAGAACAAAAGAACGGTGTTTCCTACATATACGGACCATATCTACTCCAACTCTCCTTCTTAAACTTAGACAAAGCACTGGTCCTCTAACATACAATGCTTGTCTGTTAAGAAAAGAAATGTGTGAGCTCAGTGAACGGTGTAGTTCGTTTGAGCTGAAAAGTGACTGCCGTTACCTGAAACGAAATCTTGCTTGTAGTAAGACACAGAGCCTGGGATTTAACTCCATCTCTGAAGGGAAGGACACAGCAGATTTCTCATCCATGGAGCACACTCTGCTTTAGAGCGAGAAGCACGCTCTTGCTTTCTAGAGTCTCTAAAAAAGCAGGTAATCTGAGTGTGGCCAGAACAAAAGAACGGTGTTTCCTACACATACGGACCATATGTAGTCCAAATCTGCTTCTGAAACTGATACAATGCACTGGACCTCTAACATCCAATGCTTGTCAGTTAAGATGAGAAACGTGTGATCTTCGTGAATGATGTAGTTCGTTTGAGCAGAAAAGTGACTGCCCTTACCTGAAACGAAGTCTTGCTTGTAGGAAGACTCAGAGCCTGGGATTTAACTCCATTTCTGAAGTGAAACGCACAGCATAGTTCTCATCCATTGATCACACTCTGCTTTAGAACAAGAAGCACGCTCTTGCTTTCTAGAGTCTCTAAGACAGCAGGAAACGTGAGTGCCCTGAGACAAAAGAACGGTGTTTCCTACACATACGGACCATATCTAGTCCAACTCTGTTTCTGAAACTGACACAAAGCACTGGTCCTCTAACATCCAATGCTTGTCTGTTAAGATGAGAAACGTGTGAGCTTTGTGAACGATGTAGTTCATTTGAGCTGACAAGTGACTACCCTTACCTGAAACGAAGTCTTGCTTATAGGAAGACACAGAGCCTCGGATTTAACTCCATTTCTGAATGGAAACACACAGCATAGTTCTCACCCATGGATCACACTCTGCTTTAAAGCAAGAATCACGCTCTTGCTTTCTAGAGTCTCTAATACAGCAGGAAATCTGAGTGTGCCCAGAACAAAAGAATGGAGTTTCGTACACATACGGACCATTTGTAGTCCAACTCTTCTTCTGAAACTGATACAAAGCACTGGTCCTCTAACATCCAAATCTTGTCAGTTAAGATGGGAAACGTGTGAGCTTCACGAACGATGTAGTTCGTTTGAGCAGGAAAGTGACTGCCCTTACCTTAAACGAAATCTTGCTTGTAGGAAGACACAGAGTCTGGGATTTAACTCCATTTCTGAAGGGAAACACACAGCATAGTTCTCATCCATGGATAACAATCTGCTTTAGAGCGAGAAGCACGCTCTTGCTTTCTAAAGTCTCTAAGACAGCAAGAAACGTGAGTGCGCTGAGAACAAAAGAACGGTGTTTCCTACACATACGGACCATATCTAGTCTAACTCTGTTTCTGAAACTGACAAAAAGCACTGGTCCTCTAACATCCAATGCTTGTCAGTTAAGATGAGAAACGTGTGAGCTTCGTGAACGATGTAATTCGTTTGAGCTGACAAGTGACTGCCCTCACCTGAAACGAAGTCTTGCTTATAGGAAGACACAGAGCCTCGGATTTAACTCCATTTCTGAATGGAAAAACACAGCATAGTTCTCACCCATGGATCACACTCTGCTTTAGAGCAAGAATCACGCTCTTGCTTTCTAGAGTCTCTAATAATGCAGGAAATCTGAGTGTGCCCAGAACAAAAGAATGGAGTTTCGTACACATACGGACCATATGTAGTCCAAATCTGCTTCTGAAACTGATACAATGCACTGGTCCTCTAACATCCAATGCTTGTCAGTTAAGATGGGAAACGTGTGAGCTTCATGAACGATGTAGTTCGTTTGAGCAGAAAAGTGACTGCCCTTACCTTAAACGAAGTCTTGCTTGTAGGAAGACACAGAGTCTGGTATTTAACTCCCTTTCTGAATGGAAACACACAGCATAGTTCTCACCCATGGATCACACTCTGCTTTACAGCAAGAATCACGCTCTTGCTTTCTAGAGTCTCTAATAGAGCAGGAAATCTGAGTGTGCCCAGAACAAAAGAATGGAGTTTCGTACTCATACGGACCTTTTGTAGTCCAACTCTTCTTCTGAAACTGATGCAAAGCACTGGTCCTCTAACATCCAAACCTTGTCAGTTAAGATGGGAAACGTGTGAGCTTCATGAACGATGTAGTTCGTTTGAGCAGGAAAGTGACTGCCCTTACCTTAAACGAAGTCTTGCTTGTAGGAAGACACAGAGTCTGGGATTTAACTCCATTTCTGAAGGGAAACACACAGCATAGTTCTCATCCATGGATAACAATCTGCTTTACAGTGAGAAGCACGCTCTTGCTTTCTAAAGTCTCTAAGACAGCAGGAAACGTGAGTGCGCTGAGAACAAAAGAACGGTGTTTCCTGCACATACGGACCATATCTAGTCCAACTCTGTTTCTGAAACTGACACAAAGCACTGGTCCTCTTCATCCAATGCTTGTCAGTTAAGATGAGAAACGTGTGAGCTTCGTGAACGATGTAATTCGTTTGAGCTGACAAGTGACTGCCCTCTCCTGAAACGTAGTCTTGCTTATAGGAAGACACAGAGCCTGGGATTTAACTCCATCTCTGAAGGGAAACACACAGCAGAGTTCTCCTCCATGGATCACACTCTGCTTTAGAGCGAGAAGCACGCTCTTGCTTTCTAGAGTCTCTAATAAAGCAGGTAATCTGAGTGTGCCCAGAACAAAAGAAAGGTGTTTCCTACACATACGGACCATATCTAGTCCAACTCTGCTTCTGAAACTGATACAAAGCACTGGTCCTCTAACATCCCATGCTTGTCAGTTAAGATGAGAAACGTGTGAGCTTTGTGAATGATGTAGTTCCTTTGAACTGAAAAGTGACTGCCATTACCTTAAACGAAGTCTTGCTTGTAGTAAGACAGAAGCCTGGGATTTAACTCCATTTCTGAAGTGAAACACACAGCAGTGTAATCATCCATTGATCACACTCTGCTTTAGAACAAGAAGCACGCTCTTGCTTTCTAGAGTCTCTAAGGCAGCAGGAAACGTGAGTGTGCTGAGAACAATAGAACGCTGTTTCCTACAAATACGGACATTATATAGTCCAACTCTGCTTCTGAAACTGACACAAAGCACTGGTCCTCTAATATCCAATGCTTGTCTGTTAAGAAGAGAAACGTGTGAGCTTCGTGAACGATGTAGTTCCTTTCAGCTGAAAAGTGACTGCCCTTACCTGAAAAGAAGTCTTGCTTGTAGGAAGATTCAGAGCCTGGGATTTAACTCCATCTCTGAAGTGAAACACACAGCAGTGTTACATCCATTGATCATACTCTGCTTTAGAACAAGAAGCATGCTCTTGCTTTCTAGAGTCTCTAAGACAGCAGGAAACGTGATTTTTCTGACAACAAACGAACTGTGTTTCCTACACATACGGACCATATCTAGTCCAACTCTCCTTCTTAAACTGAGACAAAGCACTGGTCCTCTAACATCCAATGCTTGTCTGTTAAGAAGAGAAACGTGTGAGCTCCGTGAATGATGTAGTTCGTTTGAGCAGAAAAGTGACTGCCCTTACCTGGATCGAAATCTTGCTTGTAGGAAGACTCAGAGCCTGGGATATAACTCCATTTCTGAAGTGAAACACACAGCAGTGTTCTCATCCATTGATCACACTCTGCTTTGGAGCGAGAAGTACGCTCTTGCTTTCTAAGTCTCTAATACAGCAGGTAATCTGAGTGTGCCCAGAAAAAAAGAACGGTGTTTCCTACACATACGGACCATATGTAGTCCAAATGTGCTTCTGAAACTGACACAAAGCACTGACCCTCTAACATCCAATGCTTGTCAGTTAAGATGAGAAACGTGTGAGCTTCATGAATGATGTAGTTCGTTTGAGCAGAAAAGTGACTGCCCTTACCTTAAACGAAGTCTTGCTTGTAGGAATACTCAGAGCCTGGGATTTAACTCCATTTCTGAAGTGAAACACACAGCAGTGTTACATCCATTGATCATACTCTGCTTTAGAACAAGAAGCACGCTCTTGCTTTCTAGAGTCTCTAAGGCAGCAGGAAACGTGAGTGTGCTGAGAACAAAAGAACGCTGTTTCCTAAAAATACGGACATTGTATAGTCCAACTCTGCTTCTGAAACTGACACAAAGCACTGGTCCTCTAAAATCCAATGCTTGTCTGTTAAGATGAGAAACGTGTGAGCTTTGAGAATGATGTAGTTCCTTTGAACTGAAAAGTGACTGCCCTTACCTGTAACGAAGTCTTGCTTGTAGTAAGGCACAGAGCCTGGGATTTAACTCCATCTCTGAAGGGAAACACAGAGCAGAGTTCTCATCCATGGATCACACTCTGTTTTAGAGCGAGAAGCACGCTCTTGCTTTCTGGAGTCTCTAACACAGCAGGAAACGTGAGTGCGCTGAGAACAAAAGAACGGATTTTCCTACACATACGGACCATATCTAGACCAACTCTGCTTCTGAAACTTATACAATGCACTGGTCCTCTAACATCCAATGCTTGTCTGTTAAGATGAGAAACGTGTGAGCTTTGTGAACGATGTAGTTCATTTGAGCTGACAAGTGACTACCCTTACCTGAAACGAAGTCTTGCTTATAGGAAGACACAGAGCCAGGGATTTAACTCCATCTCTGAAGGGAAGGACACAGCAGATTTCTCATCCATGGAGCACACTCTGCTTTAGAGCGAGAAGCACGCTCTTGCTTTCTAGAGTCTCTAATAAAGCAGGTAATCTGAGTGTGCCCAGAACAAAAGAACGGTGTTTCCTACACATACGGACCATATGTAGTCCAAATCTGCTTCTGAAACTGATACAATGCACTGGTCCTCTAACATCCAATGCTTGTCAGTTAAGATGAGAAACGTGTGATCTTCGTGAATGATTTAGTTCGTTTGAGCAGAAAAGTGACTGCCCTTACCTGAAACGAAGTCTTGCTTGTAGGAATACTCAGAGCCTGGGATTTAACTCCATTTCTGAAGTGAAACACACAGCAGTGTTCTCATCCATTGATCACACTCTGCTTTAGAACAAGAAGCACGCTCTTGCTTTCTAGAGTCTCTAAGGCAGCAGGAAAAGTGAGTGTGCTGAGAACAAAAGAACGCTGTTTCCTACAAATACGGACATTATATAGTCCAACTCTGCTTCTGAAACTGACACAAAGCACTTGTACTCTAAAATCCAATGCTTGTCTGTTAAGAAGAGAAACGTGTGAGCTTCGTGAACGATGTAGTTCCTTTCAGCTGAAAAGTGACTGCCCTTACCTGAAAAGAAGTATTGCTTGTAGGAAGATTCAGAGCCTGGGATTTAACTCCATTTCTGAAGTGAAATACACAGCAGTGTAATCATCCATTGATCACACTCTGCTTTAGAACAAGAACCACGCTCTTGCTTTCTAGAGCCTCTACGACAGCAGGAAACGTGTGTGAGCTGAGAATAAAAGAACTGTGTTTCCTACACATAGGGACCATATCTAGTCCAACTCTGTTTCTGAAACTGACACAAAGCACTGGTCCTCTAACATCCAATGCTTGTCAGTTAAGATGAGAAACGTGTGAGCTTTGAGAATGATGTAGTTCCTTTGAACTGAAAAGTGACTGCCCTTACCTGTAACGAAGTCTTGCTTGTAGTAAGACACAGAGCCTGGGATTTAACTCCATCTCTGAAGGGAAACACAGAGCAGAGTTCTCATCCATGGATCACACTCTGCTTTAGAGCGAGAAGCACGCTCTTGCTTTCTGGAGTCTCTAACACAGCAGGAAACGTGAGTGCGCTGAGAACAAAAGAACGGTGTTTCCTACACATACAGACCATATCTAGTCCAACTCTGCTTCTGAAACTGATACCAAGCACTGGTCCTCTAACATCCAATGCTTGTCAGTTAAGATGGGAAACGTGTGAGCTTCATGAACGATGTAGTTCGTTTGAGCAGAAAAGTGACTGCCCTTACCTTAAACGAAGTCTTGCTTGTAGGAAGACACAGAGTCTGGGATTTAACTCCATTTCTGAAGGGAAACACACAGCATAGTTCTCTTCCATGGATCACAATCTGCTTTAGAGCGATAAGCACGCTCTTGCTTTCTAAAGTCTCTAAGACAGCAGGAAACGTGAGTGCGCTGAGACAAAAGAACGGTGTTTCCTACACATACAGACCATATCTAGTCCAACTCTGTTTCTGAAACTGACAAAAAGCACTGGTCCGCTAACATCCAATGCTTGTCAGTTAAGATGAGAAACGTGAGAGCTTCGTGAACGATGTAGTTCGTTTGAGCTGACAAGTGACTACCCTCACCTGAAACGAAGTCTTGCTTATAGGAAGACACAGTGCCTCGGATTTAACTCCATCTCTGAATGGAAACACACAGCAGATTTCTCATCCATGAATCACACTCTGCTTTAGAGCAAGAAGCACGCTCTTGCTTTCTAGAGTCTCTAATAAAGCAGGTAATCTGAGTGTGCCCAGAACAATAGAACGGTGTTTCCTACACCTACGGACCATATGTAGTCCAAATCTGCTTCTGAAACTGATACAATGCACTGGTCCTCTAACATCCAATGCTTGTCAGTTAAGATGAGAAACGTGTGATCTTTGTGAATGATGTAGTTCGTTTGAGCAGAAAAGTGACTGCCCTTACCTTAAACGAAGTCTTGCTTGTAGGAAGACTCAGATACTGGGATTTAACTCCATCTCTGAAGGGAAATACACAGCAGAGTTCTCATCCATGGATCACACTCTGCTTTAGAGCAAGAAGCACGCTCTTGCTTTCTAGAGTCTCTAATACAGCAGGTAATCTGAGTGTGCCCAGAACAAAAGAACAGTGTTTCCTAGACATACGGAAAATATGTAGTCCAAATCTGCTTCTGAAACTGATACAATGCACTGGTCCTCTAACATTCAATGCTTGTCAGTTAAGATGAGAAACATGTGATCTTCGTGAACAATGTAGTTCGTTTGAGCAGAAAAGTGACTGCCCTTACCTGAAACGAAGTCTTGCTTGTAGGAAGACTCAGAGCCTGGGATTTAACTCCATTTCTGAAATGAAACACACAGCAGTGTTCTCATCCATTGATCACACTCTGCTTTAGAACAAGAAGCATGCTCTTGCTTTCTAGAGTCTGTAAGACAGCAGGAAATGTGAGTGCGCTGAGAACAAAAGAACGGTGTTTCCTACATATACGGACCATATCTACTCCAACTCTCCTTCTTAAACTTAGACAAAGCACTGGTCCTCTAACATACAATGCTTGTCTGTTAAGAAAAGAAATGTGTGAGCTCAGTGAACGGTGTAGTTCGTTTGAGCTGAAAAGTGACTGCCGTTACCTGAAACGAAATCTTGCTTGTAGTAAGACACAGAGCCTGGGATTTAACTCCATCTCTGAAGGGAAGGACACAGCAGATTTCTCATCCATGGAGCACACTCTGCTTTAGAGCGAGAAGCACGCTCTTGCTTTCTAGAGTCTCTAAAAAAGCAGGTAATCTGAGTGTGGCCAGAACAAAAGAACGGTGTTTCCTACACATACGGACCATATGTAGTCCAAATCTGCTTCTGAAACTGATACAATGCACTGGACCTCTAACATCCAATGCTTGTCAGTTAAGATGAGAAACGTGTGATCTTCGTGAATGATGTAGTTCGTTTGAGCAGAAAAGTGACTGCCCTTACCTGAAACGAAGTCTTGCTTGTAGGAAGACTCAGAGCCTGGGATTTAACTCCATTTCTGAAGTGAAACGCACAGCATAGTTCTCATCCATTGATCACACTCTGCTTTAGAACAAGAAGCACGCTCTTGCTTTCTAGAGTCTCTAAGACAGCAGGAAACGTGAGTGCCCTGAGACAAAAGAACGGTGTTTCCTACACATACGGACCATATCTAGTCCAACTCTGTTTCTGAAACTGACACAAAGCACTGGTCCTCTAACATCCAATGCTTGTCTGTTAAGATGAGAAACGTGTGAGCTTTGTGAACGATGTAGTTCATTTGAGCTGACAAGTGACTACCCTTACCTGAAACGAAGTCTTGCTTATAGGAAGACACAGAGCCTCGGATTTAACTCCATTTCTGAATGGAAACACACAGCATAGTTCTCACCCATGGATCACACTCTGCTTTAAAGCAAGAATCACGCTCTTGCTTTCTAGAGTCTCTAATACAGCAGGAAATCTGAGTGTGCCCAGAACAAAAGAATGGAGTTTCGTACACATACGGACCATTTGTAGTCCAACTCTTCTTCTGAAACTGATACAAAGCACTGGTCCTCTAACATCCAAATCTTGTCAGTTAAGATGGGAAACGTGTGAGCTTCACGAACGATGTAGTTCGTTTGAGCAGGAAAGTGACTGCCCTTACCTTAAACGAAATCTTGCTTGTAGGAAGACACAGAGTCTGGGATTTAACTCCATTTCTGAAGGGAAACACACAGCATAGTTCTCATCCATGGATAACAATCTGCTTTAGAGCGAGAAGCACGCTCTTGCTTTCTAAAGTCTCTAAGACAGCAAGAAACGTGAGTGCGCTGAGAACAAAAGAACGGTGTTTCCTACACATACGGACCATATCTAGTCTAACTCTGTTTCTGAAACTGACAAAAAGCACTGGTCCTCTAACATCCAATGCTTGTCAGTTAAGATGAGAAACGTGTGAGCTTCGTGAACGATGTAATTCGTTTGAGCTGACAAGTGACTGCCCTCACCTGAAACGAAGTCTTGCTTATAGGAAGACACAGAGCCTCGGATTTAACTCCATTTCTGAATGGAAAAACACAGCATAGTTCTCACCCATGGATCACACTCTGCTTTAGAGCAAGAATCACGCTCTTGCTTTCTAGAGTCTCTAATAATGCAGGAAATCTGAGTGTGCCCAGAACAAAAGAATGGAGTTTCGTACACATACGGACCATATGTAGTCCAAATCTGCTTCTGAAACTGATACAATGCACTGGTCCTCTAACATCCAATGCTTGTCAGTTAAGATGGGAAACGTGTGAGCTTCATGAACGATGTAGTTCGTTTGAGCAGAAAAGTGACTGCCCTTACCTTAAACGAAGTCTTGCTTGTAGGAAGACACAGAGTCTGGTATTTAACTCCCTTTCTGAATGGAAACACACAGCATAGTTCTCACCCATGGATCACACTCTGCTTTACAGCAAGAATCACGCTCTTGCTTTCTAGAGTCTCTAATAGAGCAGGAAATCTGAGTGTGCCCAGAACAAAAGAATGGAGTTTCGTACTCATACGGACCTTTTGTAGTCCAACTCTTCTTCTGAAACTGATGCAAAGCACTGGTCCTCTAACATCCAAACCTTGTCAGTTAAGATGGGAAACGTGTGAGCTTCATGAACGATGTAGTTCGTTTGAGCAGGAAAGTGACTGCCCTTACCTTAAACGAAGTCTTGCTTGTAGGAAGACACAGAGTCTGGGATTTAACTCCATTTCTGAAGGGAAACACACAGCATAGTTCTCATCCATGGATAACAATCTGCTTTACAGTGAGAAGCACGCTCTTGCTTTCTAAAGTCTCTAAGACAGCAGGAAACGTGAGTGCGCTGAGAACAAAAGAACGGTGTTTCCTGCACATACGGACCATATCTAGTCCAACTCTGTTTCTGAAACTGACACAAAGCACTGGTCCTCTTCATCCAATGCTTGTCAGTTAAGATGAGAAACGTGTGAGCTTCGTGAACGATGTAATTCGTTTGAGCTGACAAGTGACTGCCCTCTCCTGAAACGTAGTCTTGCTTATAGGAAGACACAGAGCCTGGGATTTAACTCCATCTCTGAAGGGAAACACACAGCAGAGTTCTCCTCCATGGATCACACTCTGCTTTAGAGCGAGAAGCACGCTCTTGCTTTCTAGAGTCTCTAATAAAGCAGGTAATCTGAGTGTGCCCAGAACAAAAGAAAGGTGTTTCCTACACATACGGACCATATCTAGTCCAACTCTGCTTCTGAAACTGATACAAAGCACTGGTCCTCTAACATCCCATGCTTGTCAGTTAAGATGAGAAACGTGTGAGCTTTGTGAATGATGTAGTTCCTTTGAACTGAAAAGTGACTGCCATTACCTTAAACGAAGTCTTGCTTGTAGTAAGACAGAAGCCTGGGATTTAACTCCATTTCTGAAGTGAAACACACAGCAGTGTAATCATCCATTGATCACACTCTGCTTTAGAACAAGAAGCACGCTCTTGCTTTCTAGAGTCTCTAAGGCAGCAGGAAACGTGAGTGTGCTGAGAACAATAGAACGCTGTTTCCTACAAATACGGACATTATATAGTCCAACTCTGCTTCTGAAACTGACACAAAGCACTGGTCCTCTAATATCCAATGCTTGTCTGTTAAGAAGAGAAACGTGTGAGCTTCGTGAACGATGTAGTTCCTTTCAGCTGAAAAGTGACTGCCCTTACCTGAAAAGAAGTCTTGCTTGTAGGAAGATTCAGAGCCTGGGATTTAACTCCATCTCTGAAGTGAAACACACAGCAGTGTTACATCCATTGATCATACTCTGCTTTAGAACAAGAAGCATGCTCTTGCTTTCTAGAGTCTCTAAGACAGCAGGAAACGTGATTTTTCTGACAACAAACGAACTGTGTTTCCTACACATACGGACCATATCTAGTCCAACTCTCCTTCTTAAACTGAGACAAAGCACTGGTCCTCTAACATCCAATGCTTGTCTGTTAAGAAGAGAAACGTGTGAGCTCCGTGAATGATGTAGTTCGTTTGAGCAGAAAAGTGACTGCCCTTACCTGGATCGAAATCTTGCTTGTAGGAAGACTCAGAGCCTGGGATATAACTCCATTTCTGAAGTGAAACACACAGCAGTGTTCTCATCCATTGATCACACTCTGCTTTGGAGCGAGAAGTACGCTCTTGCTTTCTAAGTCTCTAATACAGCAGGTAATCTGAGTGTGCCCAGAAAAAAAGAACGGTGTTTCCTACACATACGGACCATATGTAGTCCAAATGTGCTTCTGAAACTGACACAAAGCACTGACCCTCTAACATCCAATGCTTGTCAGTTAAGATGAGAAACGTGTGAGCTTCATGAATGATGTAGTTCGTTTGAGCAGAAAAGTGACTGCCCTTACCTTAAACGAAGTCTTGCTTGTAGGAATACTCAGAGCCTGGGATTTAACTCCATTTCTGAAGTGAAACACACAGCAGTGTTACATCCATTGATCATACTCTGCTTTAGAACAAGAAGCACGCTCTTGCTTTCTAGAGTCTCTAAGGCAGCAGGAAACGTGAGTGTGCTGAGAACAAAAGAACGCTGTTTCCTAAAAATACGGACATTGTATAGTCCAACTCTGCTTCTGAAACTGACACAAAGCACTGGTCCTCTAAAATCCAATGCTTGTCTGTTAAGATGAGAAACGTGTGAGCTTTGAGAATGATGTAGTTCCTTTGAACTGAAAAGTGACTGCCCTTACCTGTAACGAAGTCTTGCTTGTAGTAAGGCACAGAGCCTGGGATTTAACTCCATCTCTGAAGGGAAACACAGAGCAGAGTTCTCATCCATGGATCACACTCTGTTTTAGAGCGAGAAGCACGCTCTTGCTTTCTGGAGTCTCTAACACAGCAGGAAACGTGAGTGCGCTGAGAACAAAAGAACGGATTTTCCTACACATACGGACCATATCTAGACCAACTCTGCTTCTGAAACTTATACAATGCACTGGTCCTCTAACATCCAATGCTTGTCTGTTAAGATGAGAAACGTGTGAGCTTTGTGAACGATGTAGTTCATTTGAGCTGACAAGTGACTACCCTTACCTGAAACGAAGTCTTGCTTATAGGAAGACACAGAGCCAGGGATTTAACTCCATCTCTGAAGGGAAGGACACAGCAGATTTCTCATCCATGGAGCACACTCTGCTTTAGAGCGAGAAGCACGCTCTTGCTTTCTAGAGTCTCTAATAAAGCAGGTAATCTGAGTGTGCCCAGAACAAAAGAACGGTGTTTCCTACACATACGGACCATATGTAGTCCAAATCTGCTTCTGAAACTGATACAATGCACTGGTCCTCTAACATCCAATGCTTGTCAGTTAAGATGAGAAACGTGTGATCTTCGTGAATGATTTAGTTCGTTTGAGCAGAAAAGTGACTGCCCTTACCTGAAACGAAGTCTTGCTTGTAGGAATACTCAGAGCCTGGGATTTAACTCCATTTCTGAAGTGAAACACACAGCAGTGTTCTCATCCATTGATCACACTCTGCTTTAGAACAAGAAGCACGCTCTTGCTTTCTAGAGTCTCTAAGGCAGCAGGAAAAGTGAGTGTGCTGAGAACAAAAGAACGCTGTTTCCTACAAATACGGACATTATATAGTCCAACTCTGCTTCTGAAACTGACACAAAGCACTTGTACTCTAAAATCCAATGCTTGTCTGTTAAGAAGAGAAACGTGTGAGCTTCGTGAACGATGTAGTTCCTTTCAGCTGAAAAGTGACTGCCCTTACCTGAAAAGAAGTATTGCTTGTAGGAAGATTCAGAGCCTGGGATTTAACTCCATTTCTGAAGTGAAATACACAGCAGTGTAATCATCCATTGATCACACTCTGCTTTAGAACAAGAACCACGCTCTTGCTTTCTAGAGCCTCTACGACAGCAGGAAACGTGTGTGAGCTGAGAATAAAAGAACTGTGTTTCCTACACATAGGGACCATATCTAGTCCAACTCTGTTTCTGAAACTGACACAAAGCACTGGTCCTCTAACATCCAATGCTTGTCAGTTAAGATGAGAAACGTGTGAGCTTTGAGAATGATGTAGTTCCTTTGAACTGAAAAGTGACTGCCCTTACCTGTAACGAAGTCTTGCTTGTAGTAAGACACAGAGCCTGGGATTTAACTCCATCTCTGAAGGGAAACACAGAGCAGAGTTCTCATCCATGGATCACACTCTGCTTTAGAGCGAGAAGCACGCTCTTGCTTTCTGGAGTCTCTAACACAGCAGGAAACGTGAGTGCGCTGAGAACAAAAGAACGGTGTTTCCTACACATACAGACCATATCTAGTCCAACTCTGCTTCTGAAACTGATACCAAGCACTGGTCCTCTAACATCCAATGCTTGTCAGTTAAGATGGGAAACGTGTGAGCTTCATGAACGATGTAGTTCGTTTGAGCAGAAAAGTGACTGCCCTTACCTTAAACGAAGTCTTGCTTGTAGGAAGACACAGAGTCTGGGATTTAACTCCATTTCTGAAGGGAAACACACAGCATAGTTCTCTTCCATGGATCACAATCTGCTTTAGAGCGATAAGCACGCTCTTGCTTTCTAAAGTCTCTAAGACAGCAGGAAACGTGAGTGCGCTGAGACAAAAGAACGGTGTTTCCTACACATACAGACCATATCTAGTCCAACTCTGTTTCTGAAACTGACAAAAAGCACTGGTCCGCTAACATCCAATGCTTGTCAGTTAAGATGAGAAACGTGAGAGCTTCGTGAACGATGTAGTTCGTTTGAGCTGACAAGTGACTACCCTCACCTGAAACGAAGTCTTGCTTATAGGAAGACACAGTGCCTCGGATTTAACTCCATCTCTGAATGGAAACACACAGCAGATTTCTCATCCATGAATCACACTCTGCTTTAGAGCAAGAAGCACGCTCTTGCTTTCTAGAGTCTCTAATAAAGCAGGTAATCTGAGTGTGCCCAGAACAATAGAACGGTGTTTCCTACACCTACGGACCATATGTAGTCCAAATCTGCTTCTGAAACTGATACAATGCACTGGTCCTCTAACATCCAATGCTTGTCAGTTAAGATGAGAAACGTGTGATCTTTGTGAATGATGTAGTTCGTTTGAGCAGAAAAGTGACTGCCCTTACCTGAAACGAAGTCTTGCTTGTAGGAAGACTCAGAGCCTGGGATTTAACTCCATTTCTGAAGGGAAACACACAGCAGTGTTCTCCTCCATTGATTACACTCTCCTTTAGAACAAGAAGCACGCTCTTGCTTTCTAGAGTCTCTAAGACAGCAGGAAACGTGAGTGCGCTGAGAACAAAAGAACGGTGTTTCCTACACATACGGACCATATCTAGTCCAACTCTGTTTCTGAAACTGACACAAAGCACTGGTCCTCTAACATCAAATGCTTGTCAGTTAAGATGAGAAACGTGTGAGCTTTGAGAATGATGTATTTGCTTTAAACTGAAAAGTGACTGCCCTTACCTGTAACGAAGTCTTGCTTGTAGTAAGACACAGAGCCTGGGATTTAACTCCATCTCTGAAGGGAAACACACAGCAGAGTTCTCATCCATGGATCACACTCTGCTTTACAGCGAGAAGTACGCTCTTGCTTTCTGGAGTCTCTAACACAGCAGGAAACGTGAGTGCGCTGCGAACAAAAGAACGGTGTTTCCTACACATACAGACCGTATCTAGTCCAACTCTGCTTCAGAAACTGATACAAAGCACTGGTCCTCTAATATCCAATGCTTGTCTGTTAAGATGAGAAACGTGTGAGCTTCGTGAACGATGTAGTTCGTTTGAGCTGACAAGTGACTGCCCTTACCTGAAACGAAGTCTTGCTTATAGGAAGACACAGAGCCTGGGATTTAACTCCATTTCTGAATGGAAACACACAGCATACTTCTCACCCATGGATCACACTCTGCTTTACAGGAAGAAGCACGCTCTTGCTTTCTAGAGTCTCTAATACAGCAGGAAATCTGAGTGTGCCCAGAACAAAAGAAAGGAGTTTCGTACACATACGGACCATATGTAGTCCAACTCTTCTTCTGAAACTGATACAAAGCACTGGTCCTCTAACATCCAATGCTTGTCAGTTAAGATGGGAAACGTGTGAGCTTCATGAACGATGTAGTTCGTTTGAGCAGGAAAGTGACTGCCCTTACCTTAAACGAAGTCTTGCTTTTAGGAAGACACAGAGTCTGGGATTTAACTCCATTTCTGAAGTGAAACACACAGCAGTGTTCTCCTCCATTGATCACACTCTGCTTAAGAACAAGAAGCACGCTCTTGCTTTCTAAAGTCTCTAAGACAGCAGGAAACGTGAGTGCGCTGAGAACAAAAGAACGGTGTTTCCTACACATACAGAACATATCTAGTCCAACTCTCCTTCTTAAACTGATACAAAGCACTGGTCCTTTAACATCCAATGCTTGTCAGTTAAGATGAGAAACGTGTGAGCTTTGAGAATGATGTATTTGCTTTGAACTGAAAAGTGACTGCCCTTACCTGTCACGAAGTCTTGCTTGTAGTAAGACACGGAGCCTGGGATCTAACTCCATCTCTGAAGGGAAACACACAGCAGAGTTCTCATCCATGGATCACACTCTGCTTTAGAGCGAGAAGCACGCTCTTGCTTTCTAAAGTCTCTAATACAGCAGGTAATCTGAGTGTGCCCAGAAGAAAAGAACGGTGTTTCCTACACATACGGACCATATGTAGTCCAAATCTGCTTCTGAAACTGATACAATGCACTGGTCCTCTAACATCCAATGCTTGTCAGTTAAGATGGGAAACGTGTGAGCTTCATGAACGATGTAGTTCGTTTGAGCAGAAAAGTGACTGCCCTTACCTTAAACGAAGTCTTGCTTGTAGGAAGACACAGAGTCTGGGATTTAACTCCATTTCTGAAGGGAAACACACAGCATAGTTCTCTTCCATGGATCACAATCTGCTTTAGAGCGATAAGCACGCTCTTGCTTTCTAAAGTCTCTAAGACAGCAGGAAACGTGAGTGCGCTGAGACAAAAGAACGGTGTTTCCTACACATACGGACCATATCTAGTCCAACTCTGTTTCTGAAACTGACAAAAAAGCACTGGTCCTCTAACATCCAATGCTTGTCAGTTAAGATGAGAAACGTGAGAGCTTCGTGAACGATGTAGTTCGTTTGAGCTGACAAGTGACTACCCTCACCAGAAACGAAGTCTTGCTTATAGGAAGACACAGAGCCTCGGATTTAACTCCATCTCTGAATGGAAACACACAGCAGATTTCTCATCTATGGATCACACTCTGCTTTAGAGCGAGAAGTACGCTCTTGCTTTCTAGAGTCTCTAATAAAGCAGGTAATCTGAGTGTGCCCAGAACAATAGAACGGTGTTTCCTACACCTACGGACCATATGTAGTCCAAATCTGCTTCTGAAACTGATACAATGCACTGGTCCTCTAACATCCAATGCTTGTCAGTTAAGATGAGAAACGTGTGATCTTTGTGAATGATGTAGTTCGTTTGAGCAGAAAAGTGACTGCCCTTACCTGAAACGAAGTCTTGCTTGTAGGAAGACTCAGAGCCTGGGATTTAACTCCATTTCTGAAGGGAAACACACAGCAGTGTTCTCCTCCATTGATCACACTCTGCTTTAGAACAAGAAGCACGCTCTTGCTTTCTAGAGTCTCTAAGACAGCAGGAAACGTGAGTGCGATGAGAACAAAAGAACGGTGTTTCCTACACATATGGAACATATCTAGTCCAACTCTGCTTCTGAAACTGATACAAAGCACTGGTCCTCTAACATCCAATGCTTGTCTGTTAAGATGAGAAACGTGTGAGTTTCGTGAAGGATGTAGTTCGTTTGAGCTGACAAGTGACTACCCTTACCTGAAACGAAGTCTTTCTTATAGGAAGACACAGAGCCTCGGATTTAACTCCATTTCTGAATGGAAACACACAGCATAGTTCTCACCCATGGATCACACTCTGCTTTACAGCAAGAATCACGCTCTTGCTTTCTAGAGTCTCTAATACAGCAGGAAATCTGAGTGTGCCCAGAACAAAAGAATGGAGTTTCGTACACATACGGACCATTTGTAGTCCAACTCTTCTTCTGAAAGTGATACAAAGCACTGGTCCTCTAACATCCAAATCTTGTCAGTTAAGATGGGAAACGTGTGAGCTTCATGAACGATGTAGTTCGTTTGAGCAGGAGAGTGACTGCCCTTACCTTAAACGAAGTCTTGCTTGTAGGAAGACACAGAGTCTGGGATTTAACTCCATTTCTGAAGGGAAACACACAGCATAGTTCTCATCCATGGATAACAATCTGCTTTAGAACGAGAAGCACGCTCTTGCTTTCTAAAGTCTCTAAGACAGCAGGAAACGTGAGTGCGCTGAGAACGAAAGAACGGTGTTTCCTACACATACGGAACATATCTAGTCCAACTCTCCTTCTTAAACTGATACAAAGCACTGGTCCTTTAACATCCAATGCTTGTCAGTTAAGATGAGAAACGTGTGAGCTTTGAGAATGATGTATTTGCTTTGAACTGAAAAGTGACTGCCCTTACCTGTCACGAAGTCTTGCTTGTAGTAAGACACGGAGCCTGGGATCTAACTCCATCTCTGAAGGGAAACACACAGCAGAGTTCTCATCCATGGATCACACTCTGCTTTAGAGCGAGAAGCACGCTCTTGCTTTCTAAAGTCTCTAATACAGCAGGTAATCTGAGTGTGCCCAGAAGAAAAGAACGGTGTTTCCTACACATACGGACCATATCTAGTCCAACTCTGTTTCTGAAACTGACAAAAAGCACTGGTCCGCTAACATCCAATGCTTGTCAGTTAAGATGAGAAACGTGAGAGCTTCGTGAACGATGTAGTTCGTTTGAGCTGACAAGTGACTACCCTCACCAGAAACGAAGTCTTGCTTATAGGAAGACACAGAGCCTCGGATTTAACTCCATCTCTGAATGGAAACACACAGCAGATTTCTCATCCATGGATCACACTCTGCTTTAGAGCGAGAAGTACGCTCTTGCTTTCTAGAGTCTCTAATAAAGCAGGTAATCTGAGTGTGCCCAGAACAATAGAACGGTGTTTCCTACACCTACGGACCATATGTAGTCCAAATCTGCTTCTGAAACTGATACAATGCACTGGTCCTCTAACATCCAATGCTTGTCAGTTAAGATAGAAACGTGTGAGCTTTGAGAATGATGTAGTTCCTTTGAACTGAAAAGTGACTGCCCTTACCTGTAACGAAGTCTTGCTTGTAGTAAGACACAGAGCCTGGGATTTAACTCCATCTCTGAAGGGAAACACAGAGCAGAGTTCTCATCCATGGATCACACTCTGCTTTACAGCGAGAAGTACGCTCTTGCTTTCTGGAGTCTCTAACACAGCAGGAAACGTGAGTGCGCTGCGAACAAAAGAACGGTGTTTCCTACACATATGGACCATATCTAGTCCAACTCTGCTTCTGAAACTGATACGAAGCAATGGTCCTCTAATATCCAATGCTTGTCTGTTAAGATGAGAAACGTGTGAGCTTCGTGAACGATGTAGTTCGTTTGAGCTGACAAGTGACTGCCCTTACCTGAAACGAAGTCTTGCTTATAGGAAGACACAGAGCCTGGGATTTAACTCCATTTCTGAATGGAAACACACAGCATACTTCTCACCCATGGATCACACTCTGCTTTACAGCAAGAATCACGCTCTTGTTTTCTAGAGTCTCTAATAGAGCAGGAAATCTGAGTGTGCCCAGAACAAAAGAAAGGAGTTTCGTACACATACGGACCATATGTAGTCCAACTCTTCTTCTGAAACTGATACAAAGCACTGGTCCTCTAACATCCAATGCTTGTCAGTTAAGATGGGAAACGTGTGAGCTTCATGAACGATGTAGTTCGTTTGAGCAGGAAAGTGACTGCCCTTACCTGAAACGAAGTCTTGCTTGTGGGAATACTCAGAGCCTGGGATTTAACTCCATTTCTGAAGTGAAACACACAGCAGTGTAATCATCCATTGATCACACTCTGCTTTAGAACAAGAAGCACGCTCTTGCTTTCTAGAGTCTCTAAGACAGCAGGAAACGTGAGTGCGCTGAGAACAAAAGAACGGTGTTTCCTACACATACGGAACATATCTAGTCCAACTCTCCTTCTTAAACTGATACAAAGCACTGGTCCTTTAACATCCAATGCTTGTCAGTTAAGATGAGAAACGTGTGAGCTTTGAGAATGATGTATTTGCTTTGAACTGAAAAGTGACTGCCCTTACCTGAAACGAAGTCTTGCTTGTAGGAAGACTCAGAGCCTGGGATTTAACTCCATTTCTGAAGTGAAACACACAGCAGTGTTCTCCTCCATTGATCACACTCTGCTTTAGAACAAGAAGCACGCTCTTGCTTTCTACAGTCTCTAAGACAGCAGGAAACGTGAGTGCGCTGAGAACAAAAGAACAGTGTTTCCTACACATACGGACCATATCTAGTCCAACTCTGTTTCTGAAACTGACACAAAGCACTGGTCCTCTAACATCCAATGCTTGTCTGTTAAGATGAGAAACGTGTGAGCTTCGTGGACGATGTAGTTCGTTTGAGCAGGAAAGTGACTGCCCTTACCTTAAACGAAGTCTTGCTTGTAGGAAGACACAGAGTCTGGGATTTAACTCCATTTCTGAAGGGAAACACACAGCATAGTTCTCATCCATGGATAACAATCTGCTTTAGAACGAGAAGCACGCTCTTGCTTTCTAAAGTCTCTAAGACAGCAGGAAACGTGAGTGCGCTGCGAACAAAAGAACGGTGTTTCCTACACATACGGAACATATCTAGTCCAACTCTCCTTCTTAAACTGATACAAAGTACTGGTCCTTTAACATCCAATGCTTGTCAGTTAAGATGAGAAACGTGTGAGATTTGAGAATGATGTATTTGCTTTGAACTGAAAAGTGACTGCCCTTACCTGTCACAAAGTCTTGCTTGTAGTAAGACACGGAGCCTGGGATCTAACTCCATCTCTGAAGGGAAACACACAGCAGAGTTCTCATCCATGGATCACACTCTGCTTTAGAGCGAGAAGCACGCTCTTGCTTTCTAAAGTCTCTAATACAGCAGGTAATCTGAGTGTGCCCAGAAGAAAAGAACGGTGTTTCCTACACATACGGACCATATGTAGTCCAAATCTGCTTCTGAAACTGATACAATGCACTGGTCCTCTAACATCCAATGCTTGTCAGTTAAGATGGGAAACGTGTGAGCTTCATGAACGATGTAGTTCGTTTGAGCAGAAAAGTGACTTCCCTTACCTTAAACGAAGTCTTGCTTGTAGGAAGACACAGAGTCTGGGATTTAACTCCATTTCTGAAGGGAAACACACAGCATAGTTCTCTTCCATGGATCACAATCTGCTTTAGAGCAATAAGCACGCTCTTGCTTTCTAAAGTCTCTAAGACAGCAGGAAACGTGAGTGCGCTGAGACAAAAGAACGGTGTTTCCTACACATACGGACCATATCTAGTCCAACTCTGTTTCTGAAACTGACAAAAAGCACTGGTCCTCTAACATCCAATGCTTGTCAGTTAAGATGAGAAACGTGAGAGATTCGTGAACGATGTAGTTCGTTTGATCTGACAAGTGACTACCCTCACCTGAAACGAAGTCTTGCTTATAGGAAGACACAGAGCCTCGGATTTAACTCCATCTCTGAATGTAAACACACAGCAGATTTCTCATCCATGGATCACACTCTGCTTTAGAGCGAGAAGCACGCTCTTGCTTTCTAGAGTCTCTAATAAAGCAGGTAATCTGAGTGTGCCCAGAACAATAGAACGGTGTTTCCTACACCTACGGACCATATGTAGTCCAAATCTGCTTCTGAAACTGATACAATGCACTGGTCCTCTAACATCCAATGCTTGTCAGTTAAGATGAGAAACGTGTGATCTTAGTGAATGATGTAGTTCGTTTGAGGAGAAAAGTCACTGCCCTTACCAGAATCGAAGTCTTGCTTGTAGGAAGACTCAGAGCCTGGGATTTAACTCCATTTCTGAAGGGAAAAACACAGCAGTGTTCTCCTCCATTGATCACACTCTGCTTTAGAACAAGAAGCACACTCTTGCTTTCTAGAGTCTCTAAGACAGCAGGAAACATGAGTGCGCTGAGAACAAAAGAACGGTGTTTCCTACACATACGGACCATATCTAGTCCAACTCTGTTTCTGAAACTGACACAAAGCACTGGTCCTCTAACATCCAATGCTTGTCAGTTAAGATGAGAAACGTGTGAGCTTTGAGAATGATGTATTTGCTTTGAACTGAAAAGTGACTGCCCTTACCTGTAACGAAGTCTTGCTTGTAGTAAGACACAGAGCCTGGGAATTAACTCCATCTCTGAAGGGAAACACACAGCAGAGTTCTCATCCATGGATCACACTCTGCTTTACAGCGAGAAGTACGCTCTTGCTTTCTGGAGTCTCTAACACAGCAGGAAACGTGAGTGCGCTGCGAACAAAAGAACGGTGTTTCCTACACATACGGACCATATCTAGTCCAACTCTGCTTCTGAAACTGATACAAAGCACTGGTCCTCTAATATCCAATGCTTGTCTGTTAAGATGAGAAACGTGTGAGCTTCGTGAACGATGTAGTTCGTTTGAGCTGACAAGTGACTGCCCTTACCTGAAACGAAGTCTTGCTTATAGGAAGACACAGAGCCTGGGATTTATCTCCATTTCTGAATGGAAACACACAGCATACTTCTCACCCATGGATCACACTCTGCTTTACAGCAAGAAGCACGCTCTTGCTTTCTAGAATCTCTAATACAGCAGGAAATCTGAGTGTGCCCAGAACAAAAGAATGGAGTTTCGTACACATACGGACCATTTGTAGTCCAACTCTTCTTCTGAAACTGATACAATGCACTGGTCCTCTAACATCCAATGCTTGTCCGTTAAGATGGGAAACGTGTGAGCTTCATGAACGATGTAGTTCGTTTGAGCAGGAAAGTGACTGCCCTTACCTTAAACGAAGTCTTGCTTTTAGGAAGACACAGAGTCTGGGATTTAACTCAATTTCTGAAGTGAAACACACAGCAGTGTTCTCCTCCATTGATCACACTCTGCTTAAGAACAAGAAGCACGCTCTTGCTTTCTAGAGTCTCTAAGACAGCAGGAAACGTGAGTGCGCTGAGAACAAAAGAACGGTGTTTCCTACACATACGGACCATATCTAGTCCAACTCTGTTTCTGAAACTGACACAAAGCACTGGTCCTCTAACATCCAATGCTTGTCAGTTAAGATGAGAAACGTGTGAGCTTTGAGAATGATGTAGTTCCTTTGAACTGAAAAGTGACTGCCCTTACCTGTAACGAAGTCTTGCTTGTAGTAAGACACAGAGCCTGGGATTTAACTCCATCTCTGAAGGGAAACACAGAGCAGAGTTCTCATCCATGGATCACACTCTGCTTCAGAGCGAGAAGCACGCACTTGCTTTCTGGAGTCTCTAACACAGCAGGAAACGTGAGTGCGCTGAGAACAAAAGAACGGTGTTTCCTACACATACGGACCATATCTAGTCCAAATCTGCTTCTGAAACTGACAAAAAGCACTGGTCCTCTAACATCCAATGCTTGTCTGTTAAGATGAGAAACGTGAGAGCTTCGTGAACGATGTAGTTCGTTTGAGCTGACAAGTGACTACCCTCACCTGAAACGAAGTCTTGCTTATAGGAAGACACAGAGCCTCGGATTTAACTCCATTTCTGAATGGAAACACACAGCATAGTTCTCACCCATGGATCACACTCTGCTTTACAGCAAGAATCACGCTCTTGCTTTCTAGAGTCTCTAATACAGCAGGAAATCTGAGTGTGCCCAGAACAAAAGAATGGAGTTTCGTACACATACGGACCATTTGTAGTCCAACTCTTCTTCTGAAACTGATACAAAGCACTGGTCCTCTAACATCCAAATCTTGTCAGTTAAGATGGGAAACGTGTGAGCTTCATGAACGATGTAGTTCGTTTGAGCAGGAAAGTGACTGCCCTTACCTTAAACGAAGTCTTGCTTGTAGGAAGACACAGAGTCTGGGATTTAACTCCATTTCTGAAGGGAAACACACAGCATAGTTCTCATCCATGGATAACAATCTGCTTTAGAGCGATAAGCACGCTCTTGCTTTCTAAAGTCTCTAAGACAGCAGGAAACGTGAGTGCGCTGAGAACAAAAGAACGGTGTTTCCTACACATACGGACCATATCTAGTCTAACTCTGTTTCTGAAACTGACAAAAAGCACTGGTCCTCTAACATCCAATGCTTGTCAGTTAAGATGAGAAACGTGTGAGCTTCGTGAACGATGTAATTCGTTTGAGCTGACAAGTGACTGCCCTCACCTGAAACGAAGTCTTGCTTATAGGAAGACACAGAGCCTGGGATTTAACTCCATCTCTGAAGGGAAGGACACAGCAGAATTCTCATCCATGGATCACACTCTGCTTTAGAGCGAGAAGCACGCTCTTGCTTTCTAGAGTCTCTAATAAAGCAGGTAATCTGAGTGTGCCCAGAACAAAAGAACGGTGTTTCCTACACATACGGACCATATGTAGTCCAAATCTGCTTCTGAAACTGATACAATGCACTGGTCCTCTAACATCCAATGCTTGTCAGTTAAGATGAGAAACGTGTGATCTTCGTGAATGATGTAGTTCGTTTGAGCAGAAAAGTGACTGCCCTTACCTGAAACGAAGTCTTGCTTGTAGGAATACTCAGAGCCTGGGATTTAACTCCATTTCTGAAGTGAAACACACAGCAGTGTTCTCATCCATTGATCACACTCTGCTTTAGAACAAGAAGCACGCTCTTGCTTTCTAGAGTCTCTAAGACAGCAGGAAACATGAGTGCGCTGAGAAAAAAAGAACGGTGTTTCCTACACATATGGAACATATCTAGTCCAACTCTCCTTCTTAAACTGATACAAAGCACTGGTCCTTTAACATCCAATGCTTGTCAGTTAAGATGAGAAACGTGTGAGCTTTGAGAATGATGTATTTGCTTTGAACTGAAAAGTGACTGCCCTTACCTGTAACGAAGTCTTGCTTGTAGTAAGACACAGAGCCTGGGATCTAACTCCATCTCTGAAGGGAAACACACAGCAGAGTTCTCATCCATGGATCACACTCTGCTTTAGAGCGAGAAGCACGCTCTTGCTTTCTAAATTCTCTAATACAGAAGGTAATCTGAGTGTGCCCAGAAGAAAAGAACGGTGTTTCCTACACATATGGACCATATGTAGTCCATATCTGCTTCTGAAACTGATACAATGCACTGGTCCTCTAACATCCAATGCTTGTCAGTTAAGATGGGAAACGTGTGAGCTTCATGAACGATGTAGTTCGTTTGAGCTGACAAGTGACTGCCCTTACCTGAAACGAAGTCTTGCTTATAGGAAGACACAGAGCCTGGGATTTAACTCCATTTCTGAATGGAAACACACAGCATACTTCTCACCCATGGATCATACTCTGCTTTACAGCAAGAAGCACGCTCTTGCTTTCTAGAGTCTCTAATACAGCAGGAAATCTGAGTGTGCCCAGAACAAAAGAATGGAGTTTCGTACACATACGGACCATTTGTAGTCCAACTCTTCTTCTGAAACTGATACAAAGCACTGGTCCTCTAACATCCAATGCTTGTCAGTTAAGATGGGAAACGTGTGAGCTTCATGAACGATGTAGTTCGTTTGAGCAGGAAAGTGACTGCCCTTACCTTAAACGAAGTCTTGCTTTTAGGAAGACACAGAGTCTGGGATTTAACTCTATTTCTGAAGTGAAACACACAGCAGTGTTCTCCTCCATTGATCACACTCTGCTTAAGAACAAGAAGCACGCTCTTGCTTTCTAGAGTCTCTAAGACAGCAGGAAACGTGAGTGCGCTGAGAACAAAAGAACGGTGTTTCCTACACATACGGACCATATCTAGTCCAACTCTGTTTCTGAAACTGACACAAAGCACTGGTCCTCTAACATCCAATGCTTGTCAGTTAAGATGAGAAACGTGTGAGCTTTGAGAATGATGTAGTTCCTTTGAACTGAAAAGTGACTGCCCTTACCTGTAACGAAGTCTTGCTTGTAGTAAGACACAGAGCCTGGGATTTAACTCCATCTCTGAAGGGAAACACAGAGCAGAGTTCTCATCCATGGATCACACTCTGCTTCAGAGCGAGAAGCACGCACTTGCTTTCTGGAGTCTCTAACACAGCAGGAAACGTGAGTGCGCTGAGAACAAAAGAACGGTGTTTCCTACACATACGGACCATATCTAGTCCAAATCTGCTTCTGAAACTGACAAAAAGCACTGGTCCTCTAACATCCAATGCTTGTCAGTTAAGATGAGAAACGTGAGAGCTTCGTGAATGATGTAGTTCGTTTGAGCTGACAAGTGACTACCCTCACCTGAAACGAAGTCTTGCTTATAGGAAGACACAGAGCCTCGGATTTATCTCCATTTCTGAATGGAAACACACAGCATAGTTCTCACCCATGGATCACACTCTGCTTTACAGCAAGAATCACGCTCTTGCTTTCTAGAGTCTCTAATACAGCAGGAAATCTGAGTGTGCCCAGAACAAAAGAATGGAGTTTCGTACACATACGGACCATTTGTAGTCCAACTCTTCTTCTGAAACTGATACAAAGCACTGGTCCTCTAACATCCAAATCTTGTCAGTTACGATGGGAAACGTGTGAGCTTCATGAACGATGTAGTTCTTTTGAGCAGGAAAGTGACTGCCCTTACCTTAAACGAAGTCTTGCTTGTAGGAAGACACAGAGTCTGGGATTTAACTCCATTTCTGAAGGGAAACACACAGCATAGTTCTCATCCATGGATAACAATCTGCTTTAGAGCGATAAGCACGCTCTTGCTTTCTAAAGTCTCTAAGACAGCAGGAAACGTGAGTGCGCTGAGAACAAAAGAACGGTGTTTCCTACACATACGGACCATATCTAGTCTAACTCTGTTTCTGAAACTGACAAAAAGCACTGGTCCTCTAACATCCAATGCTTGTCAGTTAAGATGAGAAACGTGTGAGCTACGTGAACGATGTAATTCGTTTGAGCTGACAAGTGACTGCCCTCACCTGAAACGAAGTCTTGCTTATAGGAAGACACAGAGCCTGGGATTTAACTCCATCTCTGAAGGGAAGGACACAGCAGAATTCTCATCCATGGATCACACTCTGCTTTAGAGCGAGAAGCACGCTCTTGCTTTCTAGAGTCTCTAATAAAGCAGGTAATCTGAGTGTGCCCAGAACAAAAGAACTGTGTTTCCTACACATACGGACCATATGTAGTCCAAATCTGCTTCTGAAACTGATACAATGCACTGGTCCTCTAACATCCAATGCTTGTCAGTTAAGATGAGAAACGTGTGATCTTCGTGAATGATGTAGTTCGTTTGAGCAGAAAAGTGACTGCCCTTACCTGAAACGAAGTCTTGCTTGTAGGAATACTCAGAGCCTGGGATTTAACTCCATTTCTGAAGTGAAACACACAGCAGTGTTCTCATCCATTGATCACACTCTGCTTTAGAACAAGAAGCACGCTCTTGCTTTCTAGAGTCTCTAAGACAGCAGGAAACATGAGTGCGCTGAGAACAAAAGAACGGTGTTTCCTACACATATGGAACATATCTAGTCCAACTCTCCTTCTTAAACTGATACAAAGCACTGGTCCTTTAACATCCAATGCTTGTCAGTTAAGATGAGAAACGTGTGAGCTTTGAGAATGATGTATTTGCTTTGAACTGAAAAGTGACTGCCCTTACCTGTAACGAAGTCTTGCTTGTAGTAAGACACAGAGCCTGGGATCTAACTCCATCTCTGAAGGGAAACACACAGCAGAGTTCTAATCCATGGATCACACTCTGCTTTAGAGCGAGAAGCACGCTCTTGCTTTCTAAATTCTCTAATACAGAAGGTAATCTGAGTGTGCCCAGAAGAAAAGAACGGTGTTTCCTACACATATGGACCATATGTAGTCCATATCTGCTTCTGAAACTGATACAATGCACTGGTCCTCTAACATCCAATGCTTGTCAGTTAAGATGGGAAACGTGTGAGCTTCATGAACGATGTAGTTCGTTTGAGCTGACAAGTGACTGCCCTTACCTGAAACGAAGTCTTGCTTATAGGAAGACACAGAGCCTGGGATTTAACTCCATTTCTGAATGGAAACACACAGCATACTTCTCACCCATGGATCACACTCTGCTTTACAGCAAGAAGCACGCTCTTGCTTGGTAGAGTCTCTAATACAGCAGGAAATCTGAGTGTGCCCAGAACAAAAGAAAGGAGTTTCGTACACATACGGACCATATGTAGTCCAACTCTTCTTCTTAAACTGATACAAAGCACTGGTCCTCTAACATCCAATGCTTGTCAGTTAAGATGGGAAACGTGTGAGCTTCATGAACGATGTAGTTTGTTTGAGCAGGAAAGTGACTGCCCTTACCTTAAACGAAGTTTTGCTTTTAGGAAGACACAGAGTCTGGGATTTAACTCCATTTCTGAAGTGAAACACACAGCAGTGTTCTCCTCCATTGATCACACTCTGCTTAAGAACAAGAAGCACGCTCTTGCTTTCTAGAGTCTCTAAGACAGCAGGAAACGTGAGTGCGCTGAGAACAAAAGAACGGTGTTTCCTACACATACGGACCATATCTAGTCCAACACTGTTTCTGAAACTGACACAAAGCACTGGTCCTCTAACATCCAATGCTTGTCAGTTAAGATGAGAAACTTGTGAGCTTTGAGAATGATGTAGTTCCTTTGAACTGAAAAGTGACTGCCCTTACCTGTCACGAAGTCTTGCTTGTAGTAAGACACAGAGCCTGGGATTTAACTCCATCTCTGAAGGGAAACACAGAGCAGAGTTCTCATCCATGGATCACACTCTGCTTTAGAGCGAGAAGCATGCTCTTGCTTTCTGGAGTCTCTATCACAGCAGGAAACGTGAGTGCGCTGAGATCAAAAGAACGGTGTTTCCTACACATACGGACCATATCTAGTCCAACTCTGCTTCTGAAACTGATACAAAGCACTGGTCCTCTAACATCCAATGCTTGTCTGTTAAGATGAGAAACGTGTGAGCTTCGTGAACGATGTAGTTCGTTTGAGCTGACAAGTGACTACCCTTACCTGAAACGAAGTCTTGCTTATAGGAAGACACAGAGCCTGGGATTTAACTCCATTTCTGAATGGAAACACACAGCATAGTTCTCACTCATGGATCACACTCTGCTTTACAGCAAGAATCACGCTCTTGCTTTCTAGAGTCTCTAATACAGCAGGAAATCTGAGTGTGCCCAGAACAAAAGAATGGAGTTTCGTACACATACGGACCATTTGTAGTCCAAATCTGCTTCAGAAACTGATACAATACACTGGTCCTCTAACATCCAATGCTTGTCAGTTAAGATGAGAAACGTGTGATCTTCGTGAATGATGTAGTTCGTTTGAGCAGAAAAGAGACTGCCCTTACCTGAAACGAAGTCTTGCTTGTGGGAATACTCATAGCCTGGGATTTAACTCCATTTCTGAAGTGAAACACACAGCAGTGTTCTCATCCATTGATCACACTCTGCTTTAGAACAAGAAGCACGCTCTTGCTTTCTAGAGTCTCTAAGACAGCAGGAAACGTGAGTGCGCTGAGAACAAAAGAACGGTGTTTCCTACACATACGGAACATATCTAGTCCAACTCTCCTTCTTAAACTGATACAAAGCACTGGTCCTTTAACATCCAATGCTTGTCAGTTAAGATGAGAAACGTGTGAGCTTTGAGAATGATGTATTTGCTTTGAACTGAAAAGTGACTGCCCTTACCTGTAACGAAGTCTTGCTTGTAGTAAGACACAGAGCCTGGGATCTAACTCCATCTCTGAAGGGAAACACACAGCAGAGTTCTCCTCCATGGATCACACTCTGCTTTAGAGCGCGAAGCACGCTCTTGCTTTCTAAAGTCTCTAATACAGCAGGTAATCTGAGTGTGCCCAGAAGAAAAGAACGGTGTTTCCTACACATACGGACCAATGTAGTCCAACTCTTCTTCTGAAAATGATACAAAGCACTGGTCCTCTAACATCCAATGCTTGTCAGTTAAGATGGGAAACGTGTGAGCTTCATGAACGATGTAGTTCGTTTGAGCAGGAAAGTGACTGCCCTTACCTTAAACGAAGTCTTGCATTTAGGAAGACACAGAGTCTGGGATTTAACTCCATTTCTGAAGTGAAACACACAGCACTGTTCTCCTCCATTGATCACACTCTGCTTAAGAACAAGAAGCACGCTCTTGCTTTCTAGAGTCTCTAAGACAGCAGGAAACGTGTGTGCGCTGAGAACAAAAGAACGGTGTTTCCTACACATACGGAACATATCTAGTCCAACTCTGTTTCTGAAACTGACACAAAGCACTGGTCCTCTAACATCCAATGCTTGTCAGTTAAGATAGAAACGTGTGAGCTTTGAGAATGATGTAGTTCCTTTGAACTGAAAAGTGACTGCCCTTACCTGTAACGAAGTCTTGCATGTAGTAAGACACAGAGCCTGGGATTTAACTCCATCTCTGAAGGGAAACACACAGCAGAGTTCTCATCCATGGATCACACTCTGCTTTAGAGCGAGAAGCACGCTCTTGCTTTCTAAAATCTCTAATACAGCAGGTAATCTGAGTGTGCCCAGAAGAAAAGAACGGTGTTTCCTACACATACGGACCATATGTAGTCCAAATCTGCTTCTGAAACTGATACAATGCACTGGTCCTCTAACATCCAATTCTTGTCAGTTAAGATGGGAAACGTGTGAGCTTCATGAACGATGTAGTTCGTTTGAGCAGAAAAGTGACTGCCCTTACCTTAAACGAATTCTTGCTTGTAGGAAGACACAGAGTCTGGGATTTAACTCCATTTCTGAAGGGAAACACACAGCATAGTTCTCTTCCATGGATCACAATCTGCTTTAGAGCAATAAGCACGCTCTTGCTTTCTAAAGTCTCTAAGACAGCAGGAAACGTGAGTGCGCTGAGACAAAAGAACGGTGTTTCCTACACATACGGACCATATCTAGTCCAACTCTGTTTCTGAAACTGACAAAAAGCACTGGTCCGCTAACATCCAATGCTTGTCAGTTAAGATGAGAAACGTGAGAGCTTCGTGAACGATGTAGTTCGTTTGAGCTGACAAGTGACTACCCTCACCTGAAACGAAGTCTTGCTTATGGGAAGACACAGAGCCTCGGATTTAACTCCATCTCTGAATGTAAACACACAGCAGATTTCTCATCCATGGATCACACTCTGCTTTAGAGCGAGAAGCACGCTCTTGCTTTCTAGAGTCTCTAATAAAGCAGGTAATCTGAGTGTGCCCAGAACAATAGAACGGTGTTTCCTACACCTACGGACCATATGTAGTCCAAATCTGCTTCTGAAACTGATACAATGCACTGGTCCTCTAACATCCAATGCTTGTCAGTTAAGATGAGAAACGTGTGATCTTCTTGAATGATGTAGTTCGTTTGAGCAGAAAAGTGACTGCCCTTACCTGAAACGAAGTCTTGCTTGTAGGAATAATCAGAGCCTGGGATTTAACTCCATTTCTGAAGTGAAACACACAGCAGTGTTCTCATCCATTGATCACACTCTGCTTTAGAAGAAGAAGCACGCTCTTGCTTTCTAGAGTCTCTAAGACAGCAGGAAACGTGAGTGCGCTGAGAACAAAAGAACGGTGTTTCCTACACATACGGACCATATCTAGTCCAACTCTGTTTCTGAAACTGACACAAAGCACTGGTCCTCTAACATCCAATGCTTGTCAGTTAAGATGAGAAACGTGTGAGCTTTGAGAATGATGTATTTGCTTTGAACTGAAAAGTGACTGCCCTTACCTGTAACGAAGTCTTGCTTGTAGTAAGACACAGAGCCTGGGATTTAACTCCATCTCTGAAGGGAAACACACAGCAGAGTTCTCATCCATGGATCACACTCTGCTTTACAGCGAGAAGTACGCTCTTGCTTTCTGGAGTCTCTAACAGAGCAGGAAACGTGAGTGCGCTGCGAACAAAAGAACGGTGTTTCCTACACATACGGACCATATCTAGTCCAACTCTGCTTCTGAAACTGATACAAAGCACTGGTCCTCTAATATCCAATGCTTGTCTGTTAAGATGAGAAACGTGTGAGCTTCGTGAACGATGTAGTTCGTTTGAGCTGACAAGTGACTGCCCTTACCTGAAACGAAGTCTTGCTTATAGGAAGACACAGAGCCTGGGATTTAACTCCATTTCTGAATGGAAACACACAGCATACTTCTCACCCATGGATCACACTCTGCTTTACAGCAAGAAGCACGCTCTTGCTTTCTAGAGTCTCTAATACAGCAGGAAATCTGAGTGTGCCCAGAACAAAAGAAAGGAGTTTCGTACACATACGGACCATATGTAGTCCAACTCTTCTTCTGAAACTGATACAAAGCACTGGTCCTCTAACATCCAATGCTTGTCAGTTAAGATGGGAAACGTGTGAGCTTCATGAACGATGTAGTTCGTTTGAGCAGGAAAGTGACTGCCCTTACCTTAAACGAAGTCTTGCTTTTAGGAAGACACAGAGTCTGGGATTTAACTCCATTTCTGAAGTGAAACACACAGCAGTGTTCTCCTCCATTGATCACACTCTGCTTAAGAACAAGAAGCACGCTATTGCTTTCTAGAGTCTCCAAGACAGCAGGAAACGTGAGTGCGCTGAGAACAAAAGAACGGTGTTTCCTACACATACGGACCATATCTAGTCCAACTCTGTTTCTGAAACTGATACAATACACTGGTCCTCTAACATCCAATGCTTGTCAGTTAAGATGAGAAACGTGTGATCTTCGTGAATGATGTAGTTCGTTTGAGCAGAAAAGAGACTGCCCTTACCTGAAACGAAGTCTTGCTTGTGGGAATACTCAGAGCCTGGGATTTAACTCCATTTCTGAAGTGAAACACACAGCAGTGTTCTCATCCATTGATCACACTCTGCTTTAGAACAAGAAGCACGCTCTTGCTTTCTAGAGTCTCTAAGACAGCAGGAAACGTGAGTGCGCTGAGAACAAAAGAACGGTGTTTCCTACACATACGGAACATATCTAGTCCAACTCTCCTTCTTAAACTGATACAAAGCACTGGTCCTTTAACATCCAATGCTTGTCAGTTAAGATGAGAAACGTGTGAGCTTTGAGAATGATGTATTTGCTTTGAACAGAAAAGTGACTGCCCTTACCTGTAACGAAGTCTTGCTTGTAGTAAGACACAGAGCCTGGGATCTAACTCCATCTCTGAAGGGAAACACACAGCAGAGTTCTCCTCCATGGATCACACTCTGCTTTAGAGCGCGAAGCACGCTCTTGCTTTCTAAAGTCTCTAATACAGCAGGTAATCTGAGTGTGCCCAGAAGAAAAGAACGGTGTTTCCTACACATACGGACCAATGTAGTCCAACTCTTCTTCTGAAAATGATACAAAGCACTGGTCCTCTAACATCCAATGCTTGTCATTTAAGATGGGAAACGTGTGAGCTTCATGAACGATGTAGTTTGTTTGAGCAGGAAAGTGACTGCCCTTACCTTAAACGAAGTCTTGCTTTTAGGAAGACACAGAGTCTGGGATTTAACTCCATTTCTGAAGTGAAACACACAGCAGTGTTCTCCTCCATTGATCACACTCTGCTTAAGAACAAGAAGCACGCTCTTGCTTTCTAGAGTCTCTAAGACAGCAGGAAACGTGAGTGCGCTGAGAACAAAAGAACGGTGTTTCCTACACATACGGAACATATCTAGTCCAACTCTCCTTCTTAAACTGATACAAAGCACTGGTCCTTTAACATCCAATGCTTGTCAGTTAAGATGAGAAACGTGTGAGCTTTGAGAATGATGTATTTGCTTTGAACTGAAAAGTGACTGCCCTTACCTGTAACGAAGTCTTGCTTGTAGTAAGACACAGAGCCTGGGATCTAACTCCATCTCTGAAGGGAAACACACAGCAGAGTTCTCCTCCATGGATCACACTCTGCTTTAGAGCGCGAAGCACGCTCTTGCTTTCTAAAGTCTCTAATACAGCAGGTAATCTGAGTGTGCCCAGAAGAAAAGAACGGTGTTTCCTACACATACGGACCAATGTAGTCCAACTCTTCTTCTGAAAATGATACAAAGCACTGGTCCTCTAACATCCAATGCTTGTCAGTTAAGATGGGAAACGTGTGAGCTTCATGAACGATGTAGTTCGTTTGAGCAGGAAAGTGACTGCCCTTACCTTAAACGAAGTCTTGCATTTAGGAAGACACAGAGTCTGGGATTTAACTCCATTTCTGAAGTGAAACACACAGCACTGTTCTCCTCCATTGATCACACTCTGCTTAAGAACAAGAAGCACGCTCTTGCTTTCTAGAGTCTCTAAGACAGCAGGAAACGTGTGTGCGCTGAGAACAAAAGAACGGTGTTTCCTACACATACGGAACATATCTAGTCCAACTCTGTTTCTGAAACTGACACAAAGCACTGGTCCTCTAACATCCAATGCTTGTCAGTTAAGATAGAAACGTGTGAGCTTCGAGAATGATGTAGTTCCTTTGAACTGAAAAGTGACTGCCCTTACCTGTAACGAAGTCTTGCATGTAGTAAGACACAGAGCCTGGGATTTAACTCCATCTCTGAAGGTAAACACAGAGCAGAGTTCTCATCCATGGATCACACTCTGCTTTAGAGCGAGAAGCACGCTCTTGCTTTCTAAAGTCTCTAATACAGCAGGTAATCTGAGTGTGCCCAGAAGAAAAGAACGGTGTTTCCTACACATACGGACCAATGTAGTCCAACTCTTCTTCTGAAAATGATACAAAGCACTGGTCCTCTAACATCCAATGCTTGTCAGTTAAGATGGGAAACGTGTGAGCTTCATGAACGATGTAGTTCGTTTGAGCAGGAAAGTGACTGCCCTTACCTTAAACGAAGTCTTGCATTTAGGAAGACACAGAGTCTGGGATTTAACTCCATTTCTGAAGTGAAACACACAGCACTGTTCTCCTCCATTGATCACACTCTGCTTAAGAACAAGAAGCACGCTCTTGCTTTCTAGAGTCTCTAAGACAGCAGGAAACGTGTGTGCGCTGAGAACAAAAGAACGGTGTTTCCTACACATACGGAACATATCTAGTCCAACTCTGTTTCTGAAACTGACACAAAGCACTGGTCCTCTAACATCCAATGCTTGTCAGTTAAGATAGAAACGTGTGAGCTTTGAGAATGATGTAGTTCCTTTGAACTGAAAAGTGACTGCCCTTACCTGTAACGAAATCTTGCATGTAGTAAGACACAGAGCCTGGGATTTAACTCCATCTCTGAAGGTAAACACAGAGCAGAGTTCTCATCCATGGATCACACTCTGCTTTAGAGCGAGAAGCACGCTCTTGCTTTCTGGAGTCTCTAAGACAGCAGGAAACGTGAGTGCGCTGAGAACAAAAGAACGGTGTTTCCTACACATACGGAACATATCTAGTCCAACTCTCCTTCTTAAACTGATACAAAGTACTGGTCCTTTAACATCCAATGCTTGTCAGTTAAGATGAGAAACGTGTGAGCTTTGAGAATGATGTATTTGCTTTGAACTGAAAAGTGACTGCCCTTACCTGTCACGAAGTCTTGCTTGTAGTAAGACACAGAGCCTGGGATCTAACTCCATCTCTGAAGGGAAACACACAGCAGAGTTCTCATCCATGGATCACACTCTGCTTTAGAGCGAGAAGCACGCTCTTGCTTTCTAAAATCTCTAATACAGCAGGTAATCTGAGTGTGCCCAGAAGAAAAGAACGGTGTTTCCTACACATACGGACCATATGTAGTCCAAATCTGCTTCTGAAACTGATACAATGCACTGGTCCTCTAACATCCAATTCTTGTCAGTTAAGATGGGAAACGTGTGAGCTTCATGAACGATGTAGTTCGTTTGAGCAGAAAAGTGACTGCCCTTACCTTAAACGAATTCTTGCTTGTAGGAAGACACAGAGTCTGGGATTTAACTCCATTTCTGAAGGGAAACACACAGCATAGTTCTCTTCCATGGATCACAATCTGCTTTAGAGCAATAAGCACGCTCTTGCTTTCTAAAGTCTCTAAGACAGCAGGAAACGTGAGTGCGCTGAGACAAAAGAACGGTGTTTCCTACACATACGGACCATATCTAGTCCAACTCTGTTTCTGAAACTGACAAAAAGCACTGGTCCGCTAACATCCAATGCTTGTCAGTTAAGATGAGAAACGTGAGAGCTTCGTGAACGATGTAGTTCGTTTGAGCTGACAAGTGACTACCCTCACCTGAAACGAAGTCTTGCTTATGGGAAGACACAGAGCCTCGGATTTAACTCCATCTCTGAATGTAAACACACAGCAGATTTCTCATCCATGGATCACACTCTGCTTTAGAGCGAGAAGCACGCTCTTGCTTTCTAGAGTCTCTAATAAAGCAGGTAATCTGAGTGTGCCCAGAACAATAGAACGGTGTTTCCTACACCTACGGACCATATGTAGTCCAAATCTGCTTCTGAAACTGATACAATGCACTGGTCCTCTAACATCCAATGCTTGTCAGTTAAGATGAGAAACGTGTGATCTTCTTGAATGATGTAGTTCGTTTGAGCAGAAAAGTGACTGCCCTTACCTGAAACGAAGTCTTGCTTGTAGGAATAATCAGAGCCTGGGATTTAACTCCATTTCTGAAGTGAAACACACAGCAGTGTTCTCATCCATTGATCACACTCTGCTTTAGAAGAAGAAGCACGCTCTTGCTTTCTAGAGTCTCTAAGACAGCAGGAAACGTGAGTGCGCTGAGAACAAAAGAACGGTGTTTCCTACACATACGGACCATATCTAGTCCAACTCTGTTTCTGAAACTGACACAAAGCACTGGTCCTCTAACATCCAATGCTTGTCAGTTAAGATGAGAAACGTGTGAGCTTTGAGAATGATGTATTTGCTTTGAACTGAAAAGTGACTGCCCTTACCTGTAACGAAGTCTTGCTTGTAGTAAGACACAGAGCCTGGGATTTAACTCCATCTCTGAAGGGAAACACACAGCAGAGTTCTCATCCATGGATCACACTCTGCTTTACAGCGAGAAGTACGCTCTTGCTTTCTGGAGTCTCTAACAGAGCAGGAAACGTGAGTGCGCTGCGAACAAAAGAACGGTGTTTCCTACACATACGGACCATATCTAGTCCAACTCTGCTTCTGAAACTGATACAAAGCACTGGTCCTCTAATATCCAATGCTTGTCTGTTAAGATGAGAAACGTGTGAGCTTCGTGAACGATGTAGTTCGTTTGAGCTGACAAGTGACTGCCCTTACCTGAAACGAAGTCTTGCTTATAGGAAGACAGAGAGCCTGGGATTTAACTCCATTTCTGAATGGAAACACACAGCATACTTCTCACCCATGGATCACACTCTGCTTTACAGCAAGAAGCACGCTCTTGCTTTCTAGAGTCTCTAATACAGCAGGAAATCTGAGTGTGCCCAGAACAAAAGAAAGGAGTTTCGTACACATACGGACCATATGTAGTCCAACTCTTCTTCTGAAACTGATACAAAGCACTGGTCCTCTAACATCCAATGCTTGTCAGTTAAGATGGGAAACGTGTGAGCTTCATGAACGATGTAGTTCGTTTGAGCAGGAAAGTGACTGCCCTTACCTTAAACGAAGTCTTGCTTTTAGGAAGACACAGAGTCTGGGATTTAACTCCATTTCTGAAGTGAAACACACAGCAGTGTTCTCCTCCATTGATCACACTCTGCTTAAGAACAAGAAGCACGCTCTTGCTTTCTAGAGTCTCCAAGACAGCAGGAAACGTGAGTGCGCTGAGAACAAAAGAACGGTGTTTCCTACACATACGGACCATATCTAGTCCAACTCTGTTTCTGAAACTGATACAATACACTGGTCCTCTAACATCCAATGCTTGTCAGTTAAGATGAGAAACGTGTGATCTTCGTGAATGATGTAGTTCGTTTGAGCAGAAAAGAGACTGCCCTTACCTGAAACGAAGTCTTGCTTGTGGGAATACTCAGAGCCTGGGATTTAACTCCATTTCTGAAGTGAAACACACAGCAGTGTTCTCATCCATTGATCACACTCTGCTTTAGAACAAGAAGCACGCTCTTGCTTTCTAGAGTCTCTAAGACAGCAGGAAACGTGAGTGCGCTGAGAACAAAAGAACGGTGTTTCCTACACATACGGAACATATCTAGTCCAACTCTCCTTCTTAAACTGATACAAAGCACTGGTCCTTTAACATCCAATGCTTGTCAGTTAAGATGAGAAACGTGTGAGCTTTGAGAATGATGTATTTGCTTTGAACTGAAAAGTGACTGCCCTTACCTGTAACGAAGTCTTGCTTGTAGTAAGACACAGAGCCTGGGATCTAACTCCATCTCTGAAGGGAAACACACAGCAGAGTTCTCCTCCATGGATCACACTCTGCTTTAGAGCGCGAAGCACGCTCTTGCTTTCTAAAGTCTCTAATACAGCAGGTAATCTGAGTGTGCCCAGAAGAAAAGAACGGTGTTTCCTACACATACGGACCAATGTAGTCCAACTCTTCTTCTGAAAATGATACAAAGCACTGGTCCTCTAACATCCAATGCTTGTCATTTAAGATGGGAAACGTGTGAGCTTCATGAACGATGTAGTTTGTTTGAGCAGGAAAGTGACTGCCCTTACCTTAAACGAAGTCTTGCTTTTAGGAAGACACAGAGTCTGGGATTTAACTCCATTTCTGAAGTGAAACACACAGCAGTGTTCTCCTCCATTGATCACACTCTGCTTAAGAACAAGAAGCACGCTCTTGCTTTCTAGAGTCTCTAAGACAGCAGGAAACGTGAGTGCGCTGAGAACAAAAGAACGGTGTTTCCTACACATACGGAACATATCTAGTCCAACTCTGTTTCTGAAACTGACACAAAGCACTGGTCCTCTAACATCCAATGCTTGTCAGTTAAGATGAGAAACGTGTGAGCTTTGAGAATGATGTAGTTCCTTTGAACTGAAAAGTGACTGCCCTTACCTGTAACGAAGTCTTGCTTGTAGTAAGACACAGAGCCTGGGATTTAACTCCATCTCTGAAGGGAAACACAGAGCAGAGTTCTCATCCATGGATCACACTCTGCTTTAGAGCGAGAAGCACGCTCTTGCTTTCTGGAGTCTCTAACACAGCAGGAAACGTGAGTGCGCTGAGAACAAAAGAACGGTGTTTCCTACACATACGGAACATATCTAGTCCAACTCTGCTTCTGAAACTGATACAAAGCACTGGTCCACTAACATCCAATGCTTGTCTGTTAAGATGAGAAACGTGTGAGCTTCGTGAACGATGTAGTTCGTTTGAGCAGGAAAGTGACTGCCCTTACCTTAAACGAAGTCTTGCTTGTAGGAAGACACAGAGTCTGGGATTTAACTCCATTTCTGAAGGGAAACACACAGCATAGTTCTCATCCATGGATAACAATCTGCTTTAGAACGAGAAGCACGCTCTTGCTTTCTAAAGTCTCTAAGACAGCAGGAAACGTGAGTGCGCTGAGAACAAAAGAACGGTGTTTCCTACACATACGGAACATATCTAGTCCAACTCTCCTTCTTAAACTGATACAAAGTACTGGTCCTTTAACATCCAATGCTTGTCAGTTAAGATGAGAAACGTGTGAGCTTTGAGAATGATGTATTTGCTTTGAACTGAAAAGTGACTGCCCTTACCTGTCACGAAGTCTTGCTTGTAGTAAGACACGGAGCCTGGGATCTAACTCCATCTCTGAAGGGAAACACACAGCAGAGTTCTCATCCATGGATCACACTCTGCTTTAGAGCGAGAAGCACGCTCTTGCTTTCTAAAGTCTCTAATACAGCAGGTAATCTGAGTGTGCCCAGAAGAAAAGAACGGTGTTTCCTACACATACGGACCATATGTAGTCCAAATCTGCTTCTGAAACTGATACAATGCACTGGTCCTCTAACATCCAATGCTTGTCAGTTAAGATGGGAAACGTGTGAGCTTCATGAACGATGTAGTTCGTTTGAGCAGAAAAGTGACTGCCCTTACCTTAAACGAAGTCTTGCTTGTAGGAAGACACAGAGTCTGGGATTTAACTCCATTTCTGAAGTGAAACACACAGCACTGTTCTCCTCCATTGATCACACTCTGCTTAAGAACAAGAAGCACGCTCTTGCTTTCTAGAGTCTCTAAGACAGCAGGAAACGTGTGTGCGCTGAGAACAAAAGAACGGTGTTTCCTACACATACGGAACATATCTAGTCCAACTCTGTTTCTGAAACTGACACAAAGCACTGGTCCTCTAACATCCAATGCTTGTCAGTTAAGATAGAAACGTGTGAGCTTCGAGAATGATGTAGTTCCTTTGAACTGAAAAGTGACTGCCCTTACCTGTAACGAAGTCTTGCATGTAGTAAGACACAGAGCCTGGGATTTAACTCCATCTCTGAAGGTAAACACAGAGCAGAGTTCTCATCCATGGATCACACTCTGCTTTAGAGCGAGAAGCACGCTCTTGCTTTCTAAAGTCTCTAATACAGCAGGTAATCTGAGTGTGCCCAGAAGAAAAGAACGGTGTTTCCTACACATACGGACCAATGTAGTCCAACTCTTCTTCTGAAAATGATACAAAGCACTGGTCCTCTAACATCCAATGCTTGTCAGTTAAGATGGGAAACGTGTGAGCTTCATGAACGATGTAGTTCGTTTGAGCAGGAAAGTGACTGCCCTTACCTTAAACGAAGTCTTGCATTTAGGAAGACACAGAGTCTGGGATTTAACTCCATTTCTGAAGTGAAACACACAGCACTGTTCTCCTCCATTGATCACACTCTGCTTAAGAACAAGAAGCACGCTCTTGCTTTCTAGAGTCTCTAAGACAGCAGGAAACGTGTGTGCGCTGAGAACAAAAGAACGGTGTTTCCTACACATACGGAACATATCTAGTCCAACTCTGTTTCTGAAACTGACACAAAGCACTGGTCCTCTAACATCCAATGCTTGTCAGTTAAGATAGAAACGTGTGAGCTTTGAGAATGATGTAGTTCCTTTGAACTGAAAAGTGACTGCCCTTACCTGTAACGAAATCTTGCATGTAGTAAGACACAGAGCCTGGGATTTAACTCCATCTCTGAAGGTAAACACAGAGCAGAGTTCTCATCCATGGATCACACTCTGCTTTAGAGCGAGAAGCACGCTCTTGCTTTCTGGAGTCTCTAACACAGCAGGAAACGTGAGTGCGCTGAGAACAAAAGAACGGTGTTTCCTACACATACGGAACATATCTAGTCCAACTCTCCTTCTTAAACTGATACAAAGTACTGGTCCTTTAACATCCAATGCTTGTCAGTTAAGATGAGAAACGTGTGAGCTTTGAGAATGATGTATTTGCTTTGAACTGAAAAGTGACTGCCCTTACCTGTCACGAAGTCTTGCTTGTAGTAAGACACAGAGCCTGGGATCTAACTCCATCTCTGAAGGGAAACACACAGCAGAGTTCTCATCCATGGATCACACTCTGCTTTAGAGCGAGAAGCACGCTCTTGCTTTCTAAAATCTCTAATACAGCAGGTAATCTGAGTGTGCCCAGAAGAAAAGAACGGTGTTTCCTACACATACGGACCATATGTAGTCCAAATCTGCTTCTGAAACTGATACAATGCACTGGTCCTCTAACATCCAATTCTTGTCAGTTAAGATGGGAAACGTGTGAGCTTCATGAACGATGTAGTTCGTTTGAGCAGAAAAGTGACTGCCCTTACCTTAAACGAATTCTTGCTTGTAGGAAGACACAGAGTCTGGGATTTAACTCCATTTCTGAAGGGAAACACACAGCATAGTTCTCTTCCATGGATCACAATCTGCTTTAGAGCAATAAGCACGCTCTTGCTTTCTAAAGTCTCTAAGACAGCAGGAAACGTGAGTGCGCTGAGACAAAAGAACGGTGTTTCCTACACATACGGACCATATCTAGTCCAACTCTGTTTCTGAAACTGACAAAAAGCACTGGTCCGCTAACATCCAATGCTTGTCAGTTAAGATGAGAAACGTGAGAGCTTCGTGAACGATGTAGTTCGTTTGAGCTGACAAGTGACTACCCTCACCTGAAACGAAGTCTTGCTTATGGGAAGACACAGAGCCTCGGATTTAACTCCATCTCTGAATGTAAACACACAGCAGATTTCTCATCCATGGATCACACTCTGCTTTAGAGCGAGAAGCACGCTCTTGCTTTCTAGAGTCTCTAATAAAGCAGGTAATCTGAGTGTGCCCAGAACAATAGAACGGTGTTTCCTACACCTACGGACCATATGTAGTCCAAATCTGCTTCTGAAACTGATACAATGCACTGGTCCTCTAACATCCAATGCTTGTCAGTTAAGATGAGAAACGTGTGATCTTCTTGAATGATGTAGTTCGTTTGAGCAGAAAAGTGACTGCCCTTACCTGAAACGAAGTCTTGCTTGTAGGAATAATCAGAGCCTGGGATTTAACTCCATTTCTGAAGTGAAACACACAGCAGTGTTCTCATCCATTGATCACACTCTGCTTTAGAAGAAGAAGCACGCTCTTGCTTTCTAGAGTCTCTAAGACAGCAGGAAACGTGAGTGCGCTGAGAACAAAAGAACGGTGTTTCCTACACATACGGACCATATCTAGTCCAACTCTGTTTCTGAAACTGACACAAAGCACTGGTCCTCTAACATCCAATGCTTGTCAGTTAAGATGAGAAACGTGTGAGCTTTGAGAATGATGTATTTGCTTTGAACTGAAAAGTGACTGCCCTTACCTGTAACGAAGTCTTGCTTGTAGTAAGACACAGAGCCTGGGATTTAACTCCATCTCTGAAGGGAAACACACAGCAGAGTTCTCATCCATGGATCACACTCTGCTTTACAGCGAGAAGTACGCTCTTGCTTTCTGGAGTCTCTAACAGAGCAGGAAACGTGAGTGCGCTGCGAACAAAAGAACGGTGTTTCCTACACATACGGACCATATCTAGTCCAACTCTGCTTCTGAAACTGATACAAAGCACTGGTCCTCTAATATCCAATGCTTGTCTGTTAAGATGAGAAACGTGTGAGCTTCGTGAACGATGTAGTTCGTTTGAGCTGACAAGTGACTGCCCTTACCTGAAACGAAGTCTTGCTTATAGGAAGACAGAGAGCCTGGGATTTAACTCCATTTCTGAATGGAAACACACAGCATACTTCTCACCCATGGATCACACTCTGCTTTACAGCAAGAAGCACGCTCTTGCTTTCTAGAGTCTCTAATACAGCAGGAAATCTGAGTGTGCCCAGAACAAAAGAAAGGAGTTTCGTACACATACGGACCATATGTAGTCCAACTCTTCTTCTGAAACTGATACAAAGCACTGGTCCTCTAACATCCAATGCTTGTCAGTTAAGATGGGAAACGTGTGAGCTTCATGAACGATGTAGTTCGTTTGAGCAGGAAAGTGACTGCCCTTACCTTAAACGAAGTCTTGCTTTTAGGAAGACACAGAGTCTGGGATTTAACTCCATTTCTGAAGTGAAACACACAGCAGTGTTCTCCTCCATTGATCACACTCTGCTTAAGAACAAGAAGCACGCTCTTGCTTTCTAGAGTCTCCAAGACAGCAGGAAACGTGAGTGCGCTGAGAACAAAAGAACGGTGTTTCCTACACATACGGACCATATCTAGTCCAACTCTGTTTCTGAAACTGATACAATACACTGGTCCTCTAACATCCAATGCTTGTCAGTTAAGATGAGAAACGTGTGATCTTCGTGAATGATGTAGTTCGTTTGAGCAGAAAAGAGACTGCCCTTACCTGAAACGAAGTCTTGCTTGTGGGAATACTCAGAGCCTGGGATTTAACTCCATTTCTGAAGTGAAACACACAGCAGTGTTCTCATCCATTGATCACACTCTGCTTTAGAACAAGAAGCACGCTCTTGCTTTCTAGAGTCTCTAAGACAGCAGGAAACGTGAGTGCGCTGAGAACAAAAGAACGGTGTTTCCTACACATACGGAACATATCTAGTCCAACTCTCCTTCTTAAACTGATACAAAGCACTGGTCCTTTAACATCCAATGCTTGTCAGTTAAGATGAGAAACGTGTGAGCTTTGAGAATGATGTATTTGCTTTGAACTGAAAAGTGACTGCCCTTACCTGTAACGAAGTCTTGCTTGTAGTAAGACACAGAGCCTGGGATCTAACTCCATCTCTGAAGGGAAACACACAGCAGAGTTCTCCTCCATGGATCACACTCTGCTTTAGAGCGCGAAGCACGCTCTTGCTTTCTAAAGTCTCTAATACAGCAGGTAATCTGAGTGTGCCCAGAAGAAAAGAACGGTGTTTCCTACACATACGGACCAATGTAGTCCAACTCTTCTTCTGAAAATGATACAAAGCACTGGTCCTCTAACATCCAATGCTTGTCATTTAAGATGGGAAACGTGTGAGCTTCATGAACGATGTAGTTTGTTTGAGCAGGAAAGTGACTGCCCTTACCTTAAACGAAGTCTTGCTTTTAGGAAGACACAGAGTCTGGGATTTAACTCCATTTCTGAAGTGAAACACACAGCAGTGTTCTCCTCCATTGATCACACTCTGCTTAAGAACAAGAAGCACGCTCTTGCTTTCTAGAGTCTCTAAGACAGCAGGAAACGTGAGTGCGCTGAGAACAAAAGAACGGTGTTTCCTACACATACGGAACATATCTAGTCCAACTCTGTTTCTGAAACTGACACAAAGCACTGGTCCTCTAACATCCAATGCTTGTCAGTTAAGATGAGAAACGTGTGAGCTTTGAGAATGATGTAGTTCCTTTGAACTGAAAAGTGACTGCCCTTACCTGTAACGAAGTCTTGCTTGTAGTAAGACACAGAGCCTGGGATTTAACTCCATCTCTGAAGGGAAACACAGAGCAGAGTTCTCATCCATGGATCACACTCTGCTTTAGAGCGAGAAGCACGCTCTTGCTTTCTGGAGTCTCTAACACAGCAGGAAACGTGAGTGCGCTGAGAACAAAAGAACGGTGTTTCCTACACATACGGAACATATCTAGTCCAACTCTGCTTCTGAAACTGATACAAAGCACTGGTCCACTAACATCCAATGCTTGTCTGTTAAGATGAGAAACGTGTGAGCTTCGTGAACGATGTAGTTCGTTTGAGCAGGAAAGTGACTGCCCTTACCTTAAACGAAGTCTTGCTTGTAGGAAGACACAGAGTCTGGGATTTAACTCCATTTCTGAAGGGAAACACACAGCATAGTTCTCATCCATGGATAACAATCTGCTTTAGAACGAGAAGCACGCTCTTGCTTTCTAAAGTCTCTAAGACAGCAGGAAACGTGAGTGCGCTGAGAACAAAAGAACGGTGTTTCCTACACATACGGAACATATCTAGTCCAACTCTCCTTCTTAAACTGATACAAAGTACTGGTCCTTTAACATCCAATGCTTGTCAGTTAAGATGAGAAACGTGTGAGCTTTGAGAATGATGTATTTGCTTTGAACTGAAAAGTGACTGCCCTTACCTGTCACGAAGTCTTGCTTGTAGTAAGACACGGAGCCTGGGATCTAACTCCATCTCTGAAGGGAAACACACAGCAGAGTTCTCATCCATGGATCACACTCTGCTTTAGAGCGAGAAGCACGCTCTTGCTTTCTAAAGTCTCTAATACAGCAGGTAATCTGAGTGTGCCCAGAAGAAAAGAACGGTGTTTCCTACACATACGGACCATATGTAGTCCAAATCTGCTTCTGAAACTGATACAATGCACTGGTCCTCTAACATCCAATGCTTGTCAGTTAAGATGGGAAACGTGTGAGCTTCATGAACGATGTAGTTCGTTTGAGCAGAAAAGTGACTGCCCTTACCTTAAACGAAGTCTTGCTTGTAGGAAGACACAGAGTCTGGGATTTAACTCCATTTCTGAAGGGAAACACACAGCATAGTTCTCTTCCATGGATCACAATCTGCTTTAGAGCAATAAGCACGCTCTTGCTTTCTAAAGTCTCTAAGACAGCAGGAAACGTGAGTGCGCTGAGAACAAAAGAACGGTGTTTCCTACACATACGGACCATATCTAGTCCAACTCTGCTTCTGAAACTGATACAAAGCACTGGTCCTCTAACATCCAATGCTTGTCTGTTAAGATGAGAAACGTGTGAGCTTCGTGAACGATGTAGTTCGTTTGAGCTGACAAGTGACTACCCTTACCTGAAACGAAGTCTTGCTTATAGGAAGACACAGAGCCTCGGATTTAACTCCATTTCTGAATGGAAACACACAGCATAGTTCTCACCCATGGATCACACTCTGCTTTACAGCAAGAATCACGCTCTTGCTTTCTAGAGTCTCTAATACAGCAGGAAATCTGAGTGTGCCCAGAACAAAAGAATGGAGTTTCGTACACATACGGACCATTTGTAGTCCAACTCTTCTTCTGAAACTGATACAAAGCACTGGTCCTCTAACATCCAAATCTTGTCAGTTAAGATGGGAAACGTGTGAGCTTCATGAACGATGTAGTTCGTTTGAGCAGGAAAGTGACTGCCCTTACCTTAAACGAAGTCTTGCTTGTAGGAAAACACAGAGTCTGGGATTTAACTCCATTTCTGAAGGGAAACACACAGCATAGTTCTCATCCATGGATAACAATCTGCTTTAGAGCGATAAGCACGCTCTTGCTTTCTAAATTCTCTAAGACAGCAGGAAACGTGAGTGCGCTGAGAACAAAAGAACGGTGTTTCCTACACATACGGACCATATCTAGTCTAACTCTGTTTCTGAAACTGACAAAAAGCACTGGTCCTCTAACATCCAATGCTTGTCAGTTAAGATGAGAAACGTGTGAGCTTCGTGAACGATGTAATTCGTTTGAGCTGACAAGTGACTGCCCTCACCTGAAACGAAGTCTTGCTTATAGGAAGACACAGAGCCTGGGATTTAACTCCATCTCTGAAGGGAAGGACACAGCAGATTTCTCATCCATGGATCACACTCTGCTTTAGAGCGAGAAGCACGCTCTTGCTTTCTAGAGTCTCTAATATAGCAGGTAATCTGAGTGTGCCCAGAACAAAAGAACGGTGTTTCCTACACATACGGACCATATGTAGTCCAAATCTGCTTCTGAAACTGATACAATGCACTGGTCCTCTAACATCCAATGCTTGTCAGTTAAGATGAGAAACGTGTGATCTTCGTGAATGATGTAGTTCGTTTGAGCAGAAAAGTGACTGCCCTTACCTGAAACGAAGTCTTGCTTGTAGGAATACTCAGAGCCTGGGATTTAACTCCATTTCTGAAGTGAAACACACAGCAGTGTTCTCATCCATTGATCACACTCTGCTTTAGAACAAGAAGCACGCTCTTGCTTTCTAGAGTCTCTAAGACAGCAGGAAACGTGAGTGCGCTGAGAACAAAAGAACGGTGTTTCCTACACATACGGACCATATCTAGTCCAACTCTGTTTCTGAAACTGACACAAAGCACTGGTCCTCTAACATCCAATGCTTGTCAGTTAAGATGAGAAACGTGTGAGCTTTGAGAATGATGTATTTGCTTTGAACTGAAAAGTGACTGCCCTTACCTGTAACGAAGTCTTGCTTGTAGTAAGACACAGAGCCTGGGATTTAACTCCATCTCTGAAGGGAAACACACAGCAGAGTTCTCATCCATGGATCACACTCTGCTTTACAGCGAGAAGTACGCTCTTGCTTTCTGGAGTCTCTAACACAGCAGGAAACGTGAGTGCGCTGCGAACAAAAGAACGGTGTTTCCTACACATACGGACCATATCTAGTCCAACTCTGCTTCTGAAACTGATACAAAGCACTGGTCCTCTAATATCCAATGCTTGTCTGTTAAGATGAGAAACGTGTGAGCTTCGTGAACGATGTAGTTCGTTTGAGCTGACAAGTGACTGCCCTTACCAGAAACGAAGTCCTGCTTATAGGAAGACACAGAGCCTGGGATTTAACTCCATTTCTGAATGGAAACACACAGCATACTTCTCACCCATGGATCACACTCTGCTTTACAGCAAGAAGCACGCTCTTGCTTTCTAGAGTCTCTAATACAGCAGGAAATCTGAGTGTGCCCAGAACAAAAGAAAGGAGTTTCGTACACATACGGACCATATGTAGTCCAACTCTTCTTCTGAAACTGATACAAAGCACTGGTCCTCTAACATCCAATGCTTGTCAGTTAAGATGGGAAACGTGTGAACTTCATGAACGATGTAGTTCGTTTGAGCAGGAAAGTGACTGCCCTTACCTTAAACGAAGTCTTGCTTTTAGGAAGACACAGAGTCTGGGATTTAACTCAATTTCTGAAGTGAAACACACAGCAGTGTTCTCCTCCATTGATCACACTCTGCTTAAGAACAAGAAGCACGCTCTTGCTTTCTAGAGTCTCTAAGACAGCAGGAAACGTGAGTGCTCTGAGAACAAAAGCACGGTGTTTCCTACACATACAGACCATATCTAGTCCAACTCTGTTTCTGAAACTGACACAAAGCACTGGTCCTCTAACATCCAATGCTTGTCAGTTAAGATGAGAAACGTGTGAGCTTTGAGAATGATGTATTTGCTTTGAACTGAAAAGTGACTGCCCTTACCTGTCACGAAGTCTTGCTTGTAGTAAGACACGGAGCCTGGGATCTAACTCCATCTCTGAAGGGAAACACACAGCAGAGTTCTCATCCATGGATCACACTCTGCTTTAGAGCGAGAAGCACGCTCTTGCTTTCTAAAATCTCTAATACAGCAGGTAATCTGAGTGTGCCCAGAAGAAAAGAACGGTGTTTCCTACACATACGGACCATATGTAGTCCAAATCTGCTTCTGAAACTGATACAATGCACTGGTCCTCTAACATCCAATTCTTGTCAGTTAAGATGGGAAACGTGTGAGCTTCATGAACGATGTAGTTCGTTTGAGCAGAAAAGTGACTGCCCTTACCTTAAACGAAGTCTTGCTTGTAGGAAGACACAGAGTCTGGGATTTAACTCCATTTCTGAAGGGAAACACACAGCATAGTTCTCTTCCATGGATCACAATCTGCTTTAGAGCAATAAGCACGCTCTTTCTTTCTAAAGTCTCTAAGACAGCAGGAAACGTGAGTGCGCTGAGACAAAAGAACGGTGTTTCCTACACATACGGACCATATCTAGTCCAACTATGTTTCTGAAACTGACAAAAAGCACTGGTCCTCTAACATCCAATGCTTGTCAGTTAAGATAGAAACGTGTGAGCTTTGAGAATGATGTAGTTCCTTTGAACTGAAAAGTGACTGCCCTTACCTGTAACGAAGTCTTGCTTGTAGTAAGACACAGAGCCTGGGATTTAACTCCATCTCTGAAGGTAAACACAGAGCAGAGTTCTCATCCATGGATCACACTCTGCTTTAGAGCGAGAAGCACGCTCTTGCTTTCTGGAGTCTCTAACACAGCAGGAAACGTGAGTGCGCTGAGAACAAAAGAACGGTGTTTCCTACACATACGGAACATATCTAGTCCAACTCTCCTTCTTAAACTGATACAAAGTACTGGTCCTTTAACATCCAATGCTTGTCAGTTAAGATGAGAAACGTGTGAGCTTTGAGAATGATGTATTTGCTTTGAACTGAAAAGTGACTGCCCTTACCTGTCACGAAGTCTTGCTTGTAGTAAGACACAGAGCCTGGGATCTAACTCCATCTCTGAAGGGAAACACACAGCAGAGTTCTCATCCATGGATCACACTCTGCTTTAGAGCGAGAAGCACGCTCTTGCTTTCTAAAATCTCTAATACAGCAGGTAATCTGAGTGTGCCCAGAAGAAAAGAACGGTGTTTCCTACACATACGGACCATATGTAGTCCAAATCTGCTTCTGAAACTGATACAATGCACTGGTCCTCTAACATCCAATTCTTGTCAGTTAAGATGGGAAACGTGTGAGCTTCATGAACGATGTAGTTCGTTTGAGCTGACAAGTGACTACCCTCACCTGAAACGAAGTCTTGCTTATGGGAAGACACAGAGCCTCGGATTTAACTCCATCTCTGAATGTAAACACACAGCAGATTTCTCATCCATGGATCACACTCTGCTTTAGAGCGAGAAGCACGCTCTTGCTTTCTAGAGTCTCTAATAAAGCAGGTAATCTGAGTGTGCCCAGAACAATAGAACGGTGTTTCCTACACCTACGGACCATATGTAGTCCAAATCTGCTTCTGAAACTGATACAATGCACTGGTCCTCTAACATCCAATGCTTGTCAGTTAAGATGATAAACGTGTGATCTTCTTGAATGATGTAGTTCGTTTGAGCAGAAAAGTGACTGCCCTTACCTGAAACGAAGTCTTGCTTGTAGGAATAATCAGAGCCTGGGATTTAACTCCATTTCTGAAGTGAAACACACAGCAGTGTTCTCATCCATTGATCACACTCTGCTTTAGAAGAAGAAGCACGCTCTTGCTTTCTAGAGTCTCTAAGACAGCAGGAAACGTGAGTGCGCTGAGAACAAAAGAACGGTGTTTCCTACACATACGGACCATATCTAGTCCAACTCTGTTTCTGAAACTGACACAAAGCACTGGTCCTCTAACATCCAATGCTTGTCAGTTAAGATGAGAAACGTGTGAGCTTTGAGAATGATGTATTTGCTTTGAACTGAAAAGTGACTGCCCTTACCTGTAACGAAGTCTTGCTTGTAGTAAGACACAGAGCCTGGGATTTAACTCCATCTCTGAAGGGAAACACACAGCAGAGTTCTCATCCATGGATCACACTCTGCTTTACAGCGAGAAGTACGCTCTTGCTTTCTGGAGTCTCTAACAGAGCAGGAAACGTGAGTGCGCTGCGAACAAAAGAACGGTGTTTCCTACACATACGGACCATATCTAGTCCAACTCTGCTTCTGAAACTGATACAAAGCACTGGTCCTCTAATATCCAATGCATGTCTGTTAAGATGAGAAACGTGTGAGCTTCGTGAACGATGTAGTTCGTTTGAGCTGACAAGTGACTGCCCTTACCTGAAACGAAGTCTTGCTTATAGGAAGACACAGAGCCTGGGATTTAACTCCATTTCTGAATGGAAACACACAGCATACTTCTCACCCATGGATCACACTCTGCTTTACAGCAAGAAGCACGCTCTTGCTTTCTAGAGTCTCTAATACAGCAGGAAATCTGAGTGTGCCCAGAACAAAAGAAAGGAGTTTCGTACACATACGGACCATATGTAGTCCAACTCTTCTTCTGAAACTGATACAAAGCACTGGTCCTCTAACATCCAATGCTTGTCAGTTAAGATGGGAAACGTGTGAGCTTCATGAACGATGTAGTTCGTTTGAGCAGGAAAGTGACTGCCCTTACCTTAAACGAAGTCTTGCTTTTAGGAAGACACAGAGTCTGGGATTTAACTCAATTTCTGAAGTGAAACACACAGCAGTGTTCTCCTCCATTGATCACACTCTGCTTAAGAACAAGAAGCACGCTATTGCTTTCTAGAGTCTCCAAGACAGCAGGAAACGTGAGTGCGCTGAGAACAAAAGAACGGTGTTTCCTACACATACGGACCATATCTAGTCCAACTCTGTTTCTGAAACTGATACAATACACTGGTCCTCTAACATCCAATGCTTGTCAGTTAAGATGAGAAACGTGTGATCTTCGTGAATGATGTAGTTCGTTTGAGCAGAAAAGAGACTGCCCTTACCGGAAACGAAGTCTTGCTTGTGGGAATACTCAGAGCCTGGGATTTAACTCCATTTCTGAAGTGAAACACACAGCAGTGTTCTCATCCATTGATCACACTCTGCTTTAGAACAAGAAGCACGCTCTTGCTTTCTAGAGTCTCTAAGACAGCAGGAAACGTGAGTGCGCTGAGAACAAAAGAACGGTGTTTCCTACACATACGGACCATATCTAGTCCAACTCTGTTTCTGAAACTGACACAAAGCACTGGTCCTCTAACATCCAATGCTTGTCAGTTAAGATGAGAAACGTGTGAGCTTTGAGAATGATGTATTTGCTTTGAACTGAAAAGTGACTGCCCTTACCTGTAACGAAGTCTTGCTTGTAGTAAGACACAGAGCCTGGGATTTAACTCCATCTCTGAAGGGAAACACACAGCAGAGTTCTCATCCATGGATCACACTCTGCTTTACAGCGAGAAGTACGCTCTTGCTTTCTGGAGTCTCTAACAGAGCAGGAAACGTGAGTGCGCTGCGAACAAAAGAACGGTGTTTCCTACACATACGGACCATATCTAGTCCAACTCTGCTTCTGAAACTGATACAAAGCACTGGTCCTCTAATATCCAATGCATGTCTGTTAAGATGAGAAACGTGTGAGCTTCGTGAACGATGTAGTTCGTTTGAGCTGACAAGTGACTGCCCTTACCTGAAACGAAGTCTTGCTTATAGGAAGACACAGAGCCTGGGATTTAACTCCATTTCTGAATGGAAACACACAGCATACTTCTCACCCATGGATCACACTCTGCTTTACAGCAAGAAGCACGCTCTTGCTTTCTAGAGTCTCTAATACAGCAGGAAATCTGAGTGTGCCCAGAACAAAAGAAAGGAGTTTCGTACACATACGGACCATATGTAGTCCAACTCTTCTTCTGAAACTGATACAAAGCACTGGTCCTCTAACATCCAATGCTTGTCAGTTAAGATGGGAAACGTGTGAGCTTCATGAACGATGTAGTTCGTTTGAGCAGGAAAGTGACTGCCCTTACCTTAAACGAAGTCTTGCTTTTAGGAAGACACAGAGTCTGGGATTTAACTCAATTTCTGAAGTGAAACACACAGCAGTGTTCTCCTCCATTGATCACACTCTGCTTAAGAACAAGAAGCACGCTATTGCTTTCTAGAGTCTCCAAGACAGCAGGAAACGTGAGTGCGCTGAGAACAAAAGAACGGTGTTTCCTACACATACGGACCATATCTAGTCCAACTCTGTTTCTGAAACTGATACAATACACTGGTCCTCTAACATCCAATGCTTGTCAGTTAAGATGAGAAACGTGTGATCTTCGTGAATGATGTAGTTCGTTTGAGCAGAAAAGAGACTGCCCTTACCGGAAACGAAGTCTTGCTTGTGGGAATACTCAGAGCCTGGGATTTAACTCCATTTCTGAAGTGAAACACACAGCAGTGTTCTCATCCATTGATCACACTCTGCTTTAGAACAAGAAGCACGCTCTTGCTTTCTAGAGTCTCTAAGACAGCAGGAAACGTGAGTGCGCTGAGAACAAAAGAACGGTGTTTCCTACACATACGGAACATATCTAGTCCAACTCTCCTTCTTAAACTGATACAAAGCACTGGTCCTTTAACATCCAATGCTTGTCAGTTAAGATGAGAAACGTGTGAGCTTTGAGAATGATGTATTTGCTTTGAACTGAAAAGTGACTGCCCTTACCTGTAACGAAGTCTTGCTTGTAGTAAGACACAGAGCCTGGGATCTAACTCCATCTCTGAAGGGAAACACACAGCAGAGTTCTCCTCCATGGATCACACTCTGCTTTAGAGCGCGAAGCACGCTCTTGCTTTCTAAAGTCTCTAATACAGCAGGTAATCTGAGTGTGCCCAGAAGAAAAGAACGGTGTTTCCTACACATACGGACCAATGTAGTCCAACTCTTCTTCTGAAAATGATACAAAGCACTGGTCCTCTAACATCCAATGCTTGTCATTTAAGATGGGAAACGTGTGAGCTTCATGAACGATGTAGTTTGTTTGAGCAGGAAAGTGACTGCCCTTACCTTAAACGAAGTCTTGCTTTTAGGAAGACACAGAGTCTGGGATTTAACTCCATTTCTGAAGTGAAACACACAGCAGTGTTCTCCTCCATTGATCACACTCTGCTTAAGAACAAGAAGCACGCTCTTGCTTTCTAGAGTCTCTAAGACAGCAGGAAACGTGAGTGCGCTGAGAACAAAAGAACGGTGTTTCCTACACATACGGAACATATCTAGTCCAACTCTGTTTCTGAAACTGACACAAAGCACTGGTCCTCTAACATCCAATGCTTGTCAGTTAAGATGAGAAACGTGTGAGCTTTGAGAATGATGTAGTTCCTTTGAACTGAAAAGTGACTGCCCTTACCTGTAACGAAGTCTTGCTTGTAGTAAGACACAGAGCCTGGGATTTAACTCCATCTCTGAAGGGAAACACAGAGCAGAGTTCTCATCCATGGATCACACTCTGCTTTAGAGCGAGAAGCACGCTCTTGCTTTCTGGAGTCTCTAACACAGCAGGAAACGTGAGTGCGCTGAGAACAAAAGAACGGTGTTTCCTACACATACGGAACATATCTAGTCCAACTCTGCTTCTGAAACTGATACAAAGCACTGGTCCACTAACATCCAATGCTTGTCTGTTAAGATGAGAAACGTGTGAGCTTCGTGAACGATGTAGTTCGTTTGAGCAGGAAAGTGACTGCCCTTACCTTAAACGAAGTCTTGCTTGTAGGAAGACACAGAGTCTGGGATTTAACTCCATTTCTGAAGGGAAACACACAGCATAGTTCTCATCCATGGATAACAATCTGCTTTAGAACGAGAAGCACGCTCTTGCTTTCTAAAGTCTCTAAGACAGCAGGAAACGTGAGTGCGCTGAGAACAAAAGAACGGTGTTTCCTACACATACGGAACATATCTAGTCCAACTCTCCTTCTTAAACTGATACAAAGTACTGGTCCTTTAACATCCAATGCTTGTCAGTTAAGATGAGAAACGTGTGAGCTTTGAGAATGATGTATTTGCTTTGAACTGAAAAGTGACTGCCCTTACCTGTCACGAAGTCTTGCTTGTAGTAAGACACGGAGCCTGGGATCTAACTCCATCTCTGAAGGGAAACACACAGCAGAGTTCTCATCCATGGATCACACTCTGCTTTAGAGCGAGAAGCACGCTCTTGCTTTCTAAAGTCTCTAATACAGCAGGTAATCTGAGTGTGCCCAGAAGAAAAGAACGGTGTTTCCTACACATACGGACCATATGTAGTCCAAATCTGCTTCTGAAACTGATACAATGCACTGGTCCTCTAACATCCAATGCTTGTCAGTTAAGATGGGAAACGTGTGAGCTTCATGAACGATGTAGTTCGTTTGAGCAGAAAAGTGACTGCCCTTACCTTAAACGAAGTCTTGCTTGTAGGAAGACACAGAGTCTGGGATTTAACTCCATTTCTTAAGGGAAACACACAGCATAGTTCTCTTCCATGGATCACAATCTGCTTTAGAGCAATAAGCACGCTCTTGCTTTCTAAAGTCTCTAAGACAGCAGGAAACGTGAGTGCGCTGAGAACAAAAGAACGGTGTTTCCTACACATACGGACCATATCTAGTCCAACTCTGCTTCTGAAACTGATACAAAGCACTGGTCCTCTAACATCCAATGCTTGTCTGTTAAGATGAGAAACGTGTGAGCTTCGTGAACGATGTAGTTCGTTTGAGCTGACAAGTGACTACCCTTACCTGAAACGAAGTCTTGCTTATAGGAAGACACAGAGCCTCGGATTTAACTCCATTTCTGAATGGAAACACACAGCATAGTTCTCAACCATGGATCACACTCTGCTTTACAGCAAGAATCACGCTCTTGCTTTCTAGAGTCTCTAATACAGCAGGAAATCTGAGTGTGCCCAGAACAAAAGAATGGAGTTTCGTACACATACGGACCATTTGTAGTCCAACTCTTCTTCTGAAACTGATACAAAGCACTGGTCCTCTAACATCCAAATCTTGTCAGTTAAGATGGGAAACGTGTGAGCTTCATGAACGATGTAGTTCGTTTGAGCAGGAAAGTGACTGCCCTTACCTTAAACGAAGTCTTGCTTGTAGGAAAACACAGAGTCTGGGATTTAACTCCATTTCTGAAGGGAAACACACAGCATAGTTCTCATCCATGGATAACAATCTGCTTTAGAGCGATAAGCACGCTCTTGCTTTCTAAATTCTCTAAGACAGCAGGAAACGTGAGTGCGCTGAGAACAAAAGAACGGTGTTTCCTACACATACGGACCATATCTAGTCTAACTCTGTTTCTGAAACTGACAAAAAGCACTGGTCCTCTAACATCCAATGCTTGTCAGTTAAGATGAGAAACGTGTGAGCTTCGTGAACGATGTAATTCGTTTGAGCTGACAAGTGACTGCCCTCACCTGAAAGGAAGTCTTGCTTATAGGAAGACACAGAGCCTGGGATTTAACTCCATCTCTGAAGGGAAGGACACAGCAGATTTCTCATCCATGGATCACACTCTGCTTTAGAGCGAGAAGCATGCTCTTGCTTTCTAGAGTCTCTAATAAAGCAGGTAATCTGAGTGTGCCCAGAACAAAAGAACGGTGTTTCCTACACATACGGACCATATCTAGTCTAACTCTGTTTCTGAAACTGACAAAAAGCACTGGTCCTCTAACATCCAATGCTTGTCAGTTAAGATGAGAAACGTGTGAGCTTCGTGAACGATGTAATTCGTTTGAGCTGACAAGTGACTGCCCTCACCTGAAACGAAGTCTTGCTTATAGGAAGACACAGAGCCTGGGATTTAACTCCATCTCTGAAGGGAAGGACACAGCAGATTTCTCATCCATGGATCACACTCTGCTTTAGAGCGAGAAGCACGCTCTTGCTTTCTAGAGTCTCTAATATAGCAGGTAATCTGAGTGTGCCCAGAACAAAAGAACGGTGTTTCCTACACATACGGACCATATGTAGTCCAAATCTGCTTCTGAAACTGATACAATGCACTGGTCCTCTAACATCCAATGCTTGTCAGTTAAGATGAGAAACGTGTGATCTTCGTGAATGATGTAGTTCGTTTGAGCAGAAAAGTGACTGCCCTTACCTGAAACGAAGTCTTGCTTGTAGGAATACTCAGAGCCTGGGATTTAACTCCATTTCTGAAGTGAAACACACAGCAGTGTTCTCATCCATTGATCACACTCTGCTTTAGAACAAGAAGCACGCTCTTGCTTTCTAGAGTCTCTAAGACAGCAGGAAACGTGAGTGCGCTGAGAACAAAAGAACGGTGTTTCCTACACATACGGACCATATCTAGTCCAACTCTGTTTCTGAAACTGACACAAAGCACTGGTCCTCTAACATCCAATGCTTGTCAGTTAAGATGAGAAACGTGTGAGCTTTGAGAATGATGTATTTGCTTTGAACTGAAAAGTGACTGCCCTTACCTGTAACGAAGTCTTGCTTGTAGTAAGACACAGAGCCTGGGATTTAACTCCATTTCTGAATGGAAACACACAGCATACTTCTCACCCATGGATCACACTCTGCTTTACAGCAAGAAGCACGCTCTTGCTTTCTAGAGTCTCTAATACAGCAGGAAATCTGAGTGTGCCCAGAACAAAAGAAAGGAGTTTCGTACACATACGGACCATATGTAGTCCAACTCTTCTTCTGAAACTGATACAAGGCACTGGTCCTCTAACATCCAATGCTTGTCAGTTAAGATGGGAAACGTGTGAACTTCATGAACGATGTAGTTCGTTTGAGCAGGAAAGTGACTGCCCTTACCTTAAACGAAGTCTTGCTTTTAGGAAGACACAGAGTCTGGGATTTAACTCAATTTCTGAAGTGAAACACACAGCAGTGTTCTCCTCCATTGATCACACTCTGCTTAAGAACAAGAAGCACGCTCTTGCTTTCTAGAGTCTCTAAGACAGCAGGAAACGTGAGTGCTCTGAGAACAAAAGAACGGTGTTTCCTACACATACAGACCATATCTAGTCCAACTCTGTTTCTGAAACTGACACAAAGCACTGGTCCTCTAACATCCAATGCTTGTCAGTTAAGATGAGAAACGTGTGAGCTTTGAGAATGATGTATTTGCTTTGAACTGAAAAGTGACTGCCCTTACCTGTCACGAAGTCTTGCTTGTAGTAAGACACGGAGCCTGGGATCTAACTCCATCTCTGAAGGGAAACACACAGCAGAGTTCTCATCCATGGATCACACTCTGCTTTAGAGCGAGAAGCACGCTCTTGCTTTCTAAAATCTCTAATACAGCAGGTAATCTGAGTGTGCCCAGAAGAAAAGAACGGTGTTTCCTACACATACGGACCATATGTAGTCCAAATCTGCTTCTGAAACTGATACAATGCACTGGTCCTCTAACATCCAATTCTTGTCAGTTAAGATGGGAAACGTGTGAGCTTCATGAACGATGTAGTTCGTTTGAGCAGAAAAGTGACTGCCCTTACCTTAAACGAAGTCTTGCTTGTAGGAAGACACAGAGTCTGGGATTTAACTCCATTTCTGAAGGGAAACACACAGCATAGTTCTCTTCCATGGATCACAATCTGCTTTAGAGCAATAAGCACGCTCTTTCTTTCTAAAGTCTCTAAGACAGCAGGAAACGTGAGTGCGCTGCGAACAAAAGAACGGTGTTTCCTACACATACGGACCATATCTAGTCCAACTATGTTTCTGAAACTGACAAAAAGCACTGGTCCGCTAACATCCAATGCTTGTCAGTTAAGATGAGAAACGTGAGAGCATCGTGAACGATGTAGTTCGTTTGAGCTGACAAGTGACTACCCTCACCTGAAACGAAGTCTTGCTTATGGGAAGACACAGAGCCTCGGATTTAACTCCATCTCTGAATGTAAACACACAGCAGATTTCTCATCCATGGATCACACTCTGCTTTAGAGCGAGAAGCACGCTCTTGCTTTCTAGAGTCTCTAATAAAGCAGGTAATCTGAGTGTGCCCAGAACAATAGAACGGTGTTTCCTACACCTACGGACCATATGTAGTCCAAATCTGCTTCTGAAACTGATACAATGCACTGGTCCTCTAACATCCAATGCTTGTCAGTTAAGATGAGAAACGTGTGATCTTCTTGAATGATGTAGTTCGTTTGAGCAGAAAAGTGACTGCCCTTACCTGAAACGAAGTCTTGCTTGTAGGAATAATCAGAGCCTGGGATTTAACTCCATTTCTGAAGTGAAACACACAGCAGTGTTCTCATCCATTGATCACACTCTGCTTTAGAAAAAGAAGCACGCTCTTGCTTTCTAGAGTCTCTAAGACAGCAGGAAACGTGAGTGCGCTGAGAACAAAAGAACGGTGTTTCCTACACATACGGACCATATCTAGTCCAACTCTGTTTCTGAAACTGACACAAAGCACTGGTCCTCTAACATCCAATGCTTGTCAGTTAAGATGAGAAACGTGTGAGCTTTGAGAATGATGTATTTGCTTTGAACTGAAAAGTGACTGCCCTTACCTGTAACGAAGTCTTGCTTGTAGTAAGACACAGAGCCTGGGATTTAACTCCATCTCTGAAGGGAAACACACAGCAGAGTTCTCATCCATGGATCACACTCTGCTTTACAGCGAGAAGTACGCTCTTGCTTTCTGGAGTCTCTAACACAGCAGGAAACGTGAGTGCGCTGCGAACAAAAGAACGGTGTTTCCTACACATACGGACCATATCTAGTCCAACTCTGCTTCTGAAACTGATACAAAGCACTGGTCCTCTAATATCCAATGCTTGTCTGTTAAGATGAGAAACGTGTGAGCTTCGTGAACGATGTAGTTCGTTTGAGCTGACAAGTGACTGCCCTTACCTGAAACGAAGTCTTGCTTATAGGAAGACACAGAGCCTGGGATTTAACTCCATTTCTGAATGGAAACACACAGCATACTTCTCACCCATGGATCACACTCTGCTTTACAGCAAGAAGCACGCTCTTGCTTTCTAGAGTCTCTAATACAGCAGGAAATCTGAGTGTGCCCAGAACAAAAGAAAGGAGTTTCGTACACATACGGACCATATGTAGTCCAACTCTTCTTCTGAAACTGATACAAAGCACTGGTCCTCTAACATCCAATGCTTGTCAGTTAAGATGGGAAACGTGTGAGCTTCATGAACGATGTAGTTCGTTTGAGCAGGAAAGTGACTGCCCTTACCTTAAACGAAGTCTTGCTTTTAGGAAGACACAGAGTCTGGGATTTAACTCAATTTCTGAAGTGAAACACACAGCAGTGTTCTCCTCCATTGATCACACTCTGCTTAAGAACAAGAAGCACGCTATTGCTTTCTAGAGTCTCCAAGACAGCAGGAAACGTGAGTGCGCTGAGAACAAAAGAACGGTGTTTCCTACACATACGGACCATATCTAGTCCAACTCTGTTTCTGAAACTGATACAATACACTGGTCCTCTAACATCCAATGCTTGTCAGTTAAGATGAGAAACGTGTGATCTTCGTGAATGATGTAGTTCGTTTGAGCAGAAAAGAGACTGCCCTTACCTGAAACGAAGTCTTGCTTGTGGGAATACTTAGAGCCTGGGATTTAACTCCATTTCTGAAGTGAAACACACAGCAGTGTTCTCATCCATTGATCACACTCTGCTTTAGAACAAGAAGCACGCTCTTGCTTTCTAGAGTCTCTAAGACAGCAGGAAACGTGAGTGCGCTGAGAACAAAAGAACGGTGTTTCCTACACATATGGAACATATCTAGTCCAACTCTCCTTCTTAAACTGATACAAAGTACTGGTCCTTTAACATCCAATGCTTGTCAGTTAAGATGAGAAACGTGTGAGCTTTGAGAATGATGTATTTGCTTTGAACTGAAAAGTGACTGCCCTTACCTGTCACGAAGTCTTGCTTGTAGTAAGACACGGAGCCTGGGATCTAACTCCATCTCTGAAGGGAAACACACAGCAGAGTTCTCATCCATGGATCACACTCTGCTTTAGAGCGAGAAGCACGCTCTTGCTTTCTAAAGTCTCTAATACAGCAGGTAATCTGAGTGTGCCCAGAAGAAAAGAACGGTGTTTCCTACACATACGGACCATATGTAGTCCAAATCTGCTTCTGAAACTGATACAATGCACTGGTCCTCTAACATCCAATGCTTGTCAGTTAAGATGGGAAACGTGTGAGCTTCATGAACGATGTAGTTCGTTTGAGCAGAAAAGTGACTGCCCTTACCTTAAACGAAGTCTTGCTTGTAGGAAGACACAGAGTCTGGGATTTAACTCCATTTCTGAAGGGAAACACACAGCATAGTTCTCTTCCATGGATCACAATCTGCTTTAGAGCAATAAGCACGCTCTTGCTTTCTAAAGTCTCTAAGACAGCAGGAAACGTGAGTGCGCTGAGAACAAAAGAACGGTGTTTCCTACACATACGGACCATATCTAGTCCAACTCTGCTTCTGAAACTGATACAAAGCACTGGTCCTCTAACATCCAATGCTTGTCTGTTAAGATGAGAAACGTGTGAGCTTCGTGAACGATGTAGTTCGTTTGAGCTGACAAGTGACTACCCTTACCTGAAACGAAGTCTTGCTTATAGGAAGACACAGAGCCTCGGATTTAACTCCATTTCTGAATGGAAACACACAGCATAGTTCTCACCCATGGATCACACTCTGCTTTACAGCAAGAATCACGCTCTTGCTTTCTAGAGTCTCTAATACAGCAGGAAATCTGAGTGTGCCCAGAACAAAAGAATGGAGTTTCGTACACATACGGACCATTTGTAGTCCAACTCTTCTTCTGAAACTGATACAAAGCACTGGTCCTCTAACATCCAAATCTTGTCAGTTAAGATGGGAAACGTGTGAGCTTCATGAACGATGTAGTTCGTTTGAGCAGGAAAGTGACTGCCCTTACCTTAAACGAAGTCTTGCTTGTAGGAAAACACAGAGTCTGGGATTTAACTCCATTTCTGAAGGGAAACACACAGCATAGTTCTCATCCATGGATAACAATCTGCTTTAGAGCGATAAGCACGCTCTTGCTTTCAAAATTCTCTAAGACAGCAGGAAACGTGAGTGCGCTGAGAACAAAAGAACGGTGTTTCCTACACATACGGACCATATCTAGTCTAACTCTGTTTCTGAAACTGACAAAAAGCACTGGTCCTCTAACATCCAATGCTTGTCAGTTAAGATGAGAAACGTGTGAGCTTCGTGAACGATGTAATTCGTTTGAGCTGACAAGTGACTGCCCTCACCTGAAACGAAGTCTTGCTTATAGGAAGACACAGAGCCTGGGATTTAACTCCATCTCTGAAGGGAAGGACACAGCAGATTTCTCATCCATGGATCACACTCTGCTTTAGAGCGAGAAGCACGCTCTTGCTTTCTAGAGTCTCTAATAAAGCAGGTAATCTGAGTGTGCCCAGAACAAAAGAACGGTGTTTCCTACACATACGGACCATATGTAGTCCAAATCTGCTTCTGAAACTGATACAATGCACTGGTCCTCTAACATCCAATGCTTGTCAGTTAAGATGAGAAACGTGTGATCTTCGTGAATGATGTAGTTCGTTTGAGCAGAAAAGTGACTGCCCTTACCTGAAACGAAGTCTTGCTTGTAGGAATACTCAGAGCCTGGGATTTAACTCCATTTCTGAAGTGAAACACACAGCAGTGTTCTCATCCATTGATCACACTCTGCTTTAGAACAAGAAGCACGCTCTTGCTTTCTAGAGTCTCTAAGACAGCAGGAAACGTGAGTGCGCTGAGAACAAAAGAACGGTGTTTCCTACACATACGGAACATATCTTGTCCAACTCTCCTTCTTAAACTGATACAAAGCACTGGTCCTTTAACATCCAATGCTTGTCAGTTAAGATGAGAAACGTGTGAGCTTTGAGAATGATGTATTTGCTTTGAACTGAAAAGTGACTGCCCTTACCTGTAACGAAGTCTTGCTTGTAGTAAGACACAGAGCCTGGGATCTAACTCCATCTCTGAAGGGAAACACACAGCAGAGTTCTCATCCATGGATCACACTCTGCTTTAGAGCGAGAAGCACGCTCTTGCTTTCTAAAGTCTCTAATACAGCAGGTAATCTGAGTGTGCCCAGAAGAAAAGAACGGTGTTTCCTACACATACGGACCATATGTAGTCCAAATCTGCTTCTGAAACTGATACAATGCACTGGTCCTCTAACATCCAATGCTTGTCAGTTAAGATGGGAAACGTGTGAGCTTCATGAACGATGTAGTTCGTTTGAGCTGACAAGTGACTGCCCTTACCTGAAACGAAGTCTTGCTTATAGGAAGACACAGAGCCTGGGATTTAACTCCATTTCTGAATGGAAACACACAGCATACTTCTCACCCATGGATCACACTCTGCATTACAGCAAGAAGCACGCTCTTGCTTGGTAGAGTCTCTAATACACCAGGAAATCTGAGTGTGCCCAGAACAAAAGAAAGGAGTTTCGTACACATACGGACCATATGTAGTCCAACTCTTCTTCTGAAACTGATACAAAGCACTGGTCCTCTAACATCCAATGCTTGTCAGTTAAGATGGGAAACGTGTGAGCTTCATGAACGATGTAGTTCGTTTGAGCAGGAAAGTGACTGCCCTTACCTTAAACGAAGTCTTGCTTTTAGGAAGACACAGAGTCTGGGATTTAACTCAATTTCTGAAGTGAAACACACAGCAGTGTTCTCCTCCATTGATCACACTCTGCTTAAGAACAAGAAGCACGCTCTTGCTTTCTAGAGTCTCTAAGACAGCAGGAAACGTGAGTGCTCTGAGAACAAAAGAACGGTGTTTCCTACACATACAGACCATATCTAGTCCAACTCTGTTTCTGAAACTGACACAAAGCACTGGTCCTCTAACATCCAATGCTTGTCAGTTAAGATGAGAAACGTGTGAGCTTTGAGAATGATGTAGTTCCTTTGAACTGAAAAGTGACTGCCCTTACCTGTAACGAAGTCTTGCGTGTAGTAAGACACAGAGCCTGGGATTTAACTCCATCTCTGAAGGGAAACACAGAGCAGAGTTCTCATCCATGGATCACACTCTGCTTTAGAGCGAGAAGCACGCTCTTGCTTTCTGGAGTCTCTAACACAGCAGGAAACGTGAGTGCGCTGAGAACAAAAGAACGGTGTTTCCTACACATACGGACCATATCTAGTCCAACTCTGCTTCTGAAACTGATACAAAGCACTGGTCCTCTAACATCCAATGCTTGTCTGTTAAGATGAGAAACGTGTGAGCTTCGTGAACGATGTAGTTCGTTTGAGCTGACAAGTGACTACCCTTACCTGAAACGAAGTCTTGCTTATAGGAAGACACAGAGCCTCGGATTTAACTCCATTTCTGAATGGAAACACACAGCATAGTTCTCACCCATGGATCACACTCTGCTTTACAGCAAGAATCACGCTCTTGCTTTCTAGAGTCTCTAATACAGCAGGAAATCTGAGTGTGCCCAGAACAAAAGAATGGAGTTTCGTACACATACGGACCATTTGTAGTCCAACTCTTCTTCTGAAACTGATACAAAGCACTGGTCCTCTAACATCCAAATCTTGTCAGTTAAGATGGGAAACGTGTGAGCTTCATGAACGATGTAGTTCGTTTGAGCAGGAAAGTGACTGCCCTTACCTTAAACGAAGTCTTGCTTGTAGGAAAACACAGAGTCTGGGATTTAACTCCATTTCTGAAGGGAAACACACAGCATAGTTCTCATCCATGGATAACAATCTGCTTTAGAGCGATAAGCACGCTCTTGCTTTCTAAATTCTCTAAGACAGCAGGAAACGTGAGTGCGCCGAGAACAAAAGAACGGTGTTTCCTACACATACGGACCATATCTAGTCTAACTCTGTTTCTGAAACTGACAAAAAGCACTGGTCCTCTAACATCCAATGCTTGTCAGTTAAGATGAGAAACGTGTGAGCTTCGTGAACGATGTAATTCGTTTGAGCTGACAAGTGACTGCCCTCACCTGAAACGAAGTCTTGCTTATAGGAAGACACAGAGCCTGGGATTTAACTCCATCTCTGAAGGGAAGGACACAGCAGATTTCTCATCCATGGATCACACTCTGCTTTAGAGCGAGAAGCACGCTCTTGCTTTCTAGAGTCTCTAATAAAGCAGGAAATCTGAGTGTGCCCAGAACAAAAGAACGGTGTTTCCTACACATACGGACCATATGTAGTCCAAATCTGCTTCTGAAACTGATACAATGCACTGGTCCTCTAACATCCAATGCTTGTCAGTTAAGATGAGAAACGTGTGATCTTCGTGAATGATGTAGTTCGTTTGAACAGAAAAGTGACTGCCCTTACCTGAAACGAAGTCTTGCTTGTAGGAATACTCAGAGCCTGGGATTTAACTCCATTTCTGAAGTGAAACACACAGCAGTGTTCTCATCCATTGATCACACTCTGCTTTAGAACAAGAAGCACGCTCTTGCTTTCTAGAGTCTCTAAGACAGCAGGAAACGTGAGTGCGCTGAGAACAAAAGAACGGTGTTTCCTACACATACGGAACATATCTTGTCCAACTCTCCTTCTTAAACTGATACAAAGCACTGGTCCTTTAACATCCAATGCTTGTCAGTTAAGATGAGAAACGTGTGAGCTTTGAGAATGATGTATTTGCTTTGAACTGTAAAGTGACTGCCCTTACCTGTAACGAAGTCTTGCTTATAGTAAGACACAGAGCCTGGGATCTAACTCCATCTCTGAAGGGAAACACACAGCAGAGTTCTCATCCATGGATCACACTCTGCTTTAGAGCGAGAAGCACGCTCTTGCTTTCTAAAGTCTCTAATACAGCAGGTAATCTGAGTGTGCCCAGAAGAAAAGAACGGTGTTTCCTACACATACGGACCATATGTAGTCCAAATCTGCTTCTGAAACTGATACAATGCACTGGTCCTCTAACATCCAATGCTTGTCAGTTAAGATGGGAAACGTGTGAGCTTCATGAACGATGTAGTTCGTTTGAGCTGACAAGTGACTGCCCTTACCTGAAACGAAGTCTTGCTTATAGGAAGACACAGAGCCTGGGATTTAACTCCATTTCTGAATGGAAACACACAGCATATTTCTCACCCATGGATCACACTCTGCTTTACAGCAAGAAGCACGCTCTTGCTTGGTAGAGTCTCTAATACACCAGGAAATCTGAGTGTGCCCAGAACAAAAGAAAGGAGTTTCGTACACATACGGACCATATGTAGTCCAACTCTTCTTCTGAAACTGATACAAAGCACTGGTCCTCTAACATCCAATGCTTGTCAGTTAAGATGGGAAACGTGTGAGCTTCATGAACGATGTAGTTCGTTTGAGCAGGAAAGTGACTGCCCTTACCTTAAACGAAGTTTTGCTTTTAGGAAGACACAGAGTCTGGGATTTAACTCCATTTCTGAAGTGAAACACACAGCAGTGTTCTCCTCCATTGATCACACTCTGCTTAAGAACAAGAAGCACGCTCTTGCTTTCTACAGTCTCTAGACAGCAGGAAACGTGAGTGCGCTGAGAACAAAAGAACGGTGTTTCCTACACATACGGACCATATCTAGTCCAACACTGTTTCTGAAACTGACACAAAGCACTGGTCCTCTAACATCCAATGCTTGTCAGTTAAGATGAGAAACGTGTGAGCTTTGAGAATGATGTAGTTCCTTTGAACTGAAAAGTGACTGCCCTTACCTGTAACGAAGTCTTGCTTGTAGTAAGACACAGAGCCTGGGATTTAACTCCATCTCTGAAGGGAAACACAGAGCAGAGTTCTCATCCATGGATCACACTCTGCTTTAGAGCGAGAAGCACGCTCTTGCTTTCTGGAGTCTCTAACACAGCAGGAAACGTGAGTGCGCTGAGAACAAAAGAACGGTGTTTCCTACACATACGGACCATATCTAGTCCAACTCTGCTTCTGAAACTGATACAAAGCACTGGTCCTCTAACATCCAATGCTTGTCTGTTAAGATGAGAAACGTGTGAGCTTCGTGAACGATGTAGTTCGTTTGAGCTGACAAGTGACTACCCTTACCTGAAACGAAGTCTTGCTTATAGGAAGACACAGAGCCTGGGATTTAACTCCATTTCTGAATGGAAACACACAGCATAGTTCTCACTCATGGATCACACTCTGCTTTACAGCAAGAATCACGCCCTTGCTTTCTAGAGTCTCTAATACAGCAGGAAATCTGAGTGTGCCCAGAAAAAAAGAATGGAGTTTCGTACACATACGGACCATTTGTAGTCCAACTCTTCTTCTGAAACTGATACAAAGCACTGGTCCTCTAACATCCAAATCTTGTCAGTTAAGATGGGAAACGTGTGAGCTTCATGAACGATGTAGTTCGTTTGAGCAGGAAAGTGACTGCCCTTACCTTAAACGAAGTCTTGCTTGTAGGAAGACACAGAATCTGGGATTTAACTCCATTTCTGAAGGGAAACACACAGCATAGTTCTCATCCATGGATAACAATCTGCTTTAGAACGAGAAGCACGCTCTTGCTTTCTAAAGTCTCTAAGACAGCAGGAAAGGTGAGTGCGCTGAGAACAAAAGAACGGTGTTTCCTACACATACGGACCATATCTAGTCTAACTCTGTTTCTGAAACTGACAAAAAGCACTGGTCCTCTAACATCCAATGCTTGTCAGTTAAGATGAGAAACGTGTGAGTTCGTGAACGATATAATTCGTTTGAGCTGACAAGTGACTGCCCTCACCTGAAACGAAGTCTTGCTTATAGGAAGACACAGAGCCTGGGATTTAACTCCATCTCTGAAGGGAAGGACACAGCAGATTTCTCATCCATGGATCACACTCTGCTTTAGAGCGAGAAGCACGCTCTTGCTTTCTAGAGTCTCTAATAAAGCAGGTAATCTGAGTGTGCCCAGAACAAAAGAACGGTGTTTCCTACACCTATGGACCATATGTAGTCCAAATCTGCTTCTGAAACTGATACAATACACTGGTCCTCTAACATCCAATGCTTGTCAGTTAAGATGAGAAACGTGTGATCTTCGTGAATGATGTAGTTCGTTTGAGCAGAAAAGTGACTGCCCTTACCTGAAACGAAGTCTTGCTTGTGGGAATACTCAGAGCCTGGGATTTAACTCCATTTCTGAAGTGAAACACACAGCAGTGTTCTCATCCATTGATCACACTCTGCTTTAGAACAAGAAGCACGCTCTTGCTTTCTAGAGTCTCTAAGACAGCAGGAAACGTGAGTGCGCTGAGAACAAAAGAACGGTGTTTCCTACACATATGGAACATATCTAGTCCAACTCTCCTTCTTAAACTGATACAAAGCACTGGTCCTTTAACATCCAATGCTTGTCAGTTAAGATGAGAAACGTGTGAGCTTTGAGAATGATGTATTTGCTTTGAACTGAAAAGTGACTGCCCTTACCTGTAATGAAGTCTTGCTTGTAGTAAGACACAGAGCCTGGGATTTAACTCCATCTCTGAAGGGAAACACAGAGCAGAGTTCTCATCCATGGATCACACTCTGCTTTAGAGCGAGAAGCACGCTCTTGCTTTCTGGAGTCTCTAACACAGCAGGAAACGTGAGTGCGCTGAGAACAAAAGAACGGTGTTTCCTACACATACGGACCATATGTAGTCCATATCTGCTTCTGAAACTGATACAATGCACTGGTCCTCTAACATCCAATGCTTGTCAGTTAAGATGGGAAACGTGTGAGCTTCATGAACGATGTAGTTCGTTTGAGCTGACAAGTGACTGCCCTTACCTGAAACGAAGTCTTGCTTATAGGAAGACACAGAGCCTGGGATTTAACTCCATTTCTGAATGGAAACACACAGCATACTTCTCACCCATGGATCACACTCTGCTTTACAGCAAGAAGCACGCTCTTGCTTGGTAGAGTCTCTAATACAGCAGGAAATCTGAGTGTGCCCAGAACAAAAGAAAGGAGTTTCGTACACATACGGACCATATGTAGTCCAACTCTTCTTCTTAAACTGATACAAAGCACTGGTCCTCTAACATCCAATGCTTGTCAGTTAAGATGGGAAACGTGTGAGCTTCATGAACGATGTAGTTCGTTTGAGCAGGAAAGTGACTGCCCTTACCTTAAACGAAGTCTTGCTTTTAGGAAGACACAGAGTCTGGGATTTAACTCCATTTCTGAAGTGAAACACACAGCAGTGTTCTCCTCCATTGATCACACTCTGCTTAAGAACAAGAAGCACGCTCTTGCTTTCTAGAGTCTCTAAGACAGCAGGAAACGTGAGTGCTCTGAGAACAAAAGAACGGTGTTTCCTACACATACAGACCATATCTAGTCCAACTCTGTTTCTGAAACTGACACAAAGCACTGGTCCTCTAACATCCAATGCTTGTCAGTTAAGATGAGAAACGTGTGAGCTTTGAGAATGATGTAGTTCCTTTGAACTGAAAAGTGACTGCCCTTACCTGTAACGAAGTCTTGCGTGTAGTAAGACACAGAGCCTGGGATTTAACTCCATCTCTGAAGGGAAACACAGAGCAGAGTTCTCATCCATGGATCACACTCTGCTTTAGAGCGAGAAGCACGCTCTTGCTTTCTGGAGTCTCTAACACAGCAGGAAACGTGAGTGCGCTGAGAACAAAAGAACGGTGTTTCCTACACATACGGACCATATCTAGTCCAACTCTGCTTCTGAAACTGATACAAAGCACTGGTCCTCTAACATCCAATGCTTGTCTGTTAAGATGAGAAACGTGTGAGCTTCGTGAACGATGTAGTTCGTTTGAGCTGACAAGTGACTACCCTTACCTGAAACGAAGTCTTGCTTATAGGAAGACACAGAGCCTCGGATTTAACTCCATTTCTGAATGGAAACACACAGCATAGTTCTCACCCATGGATCACACTCTGCTTTACAGCAAGAATCACGCTCTTGCTTTCTAGAGTCTCTAATACAGCAGGAAATCTGAGTGTGCCCAGAACAAAAGAATGGAGTTTCGTACACATACGGACCATTTGTAGTCCAACTCTTCTTCTGAAACTGATACAAAGCACTGGTCCTCTAACATCCAAATCTTGTCAGTTAAGATGGGAAACGTGTGAGCTTCATGAACGATGTAGTTCATTTGAGCAGGAAAGTGACTGCCCTTACCTTAAACGAAGTCTTGCTTGTAGGAAAACACAGAGTCTGGGATTTAACTCCATTTCTGAAGGGAAACACACAGCATAGTTCTCATCCATGGATAACAATCTGCTTTAGAGCGATAAGCACGCTCTTGCTTTCAAAATTCTCTAAGACAGCAGGAAACGTGAGTGCGCTGAGAACAAAAGAACGGTGTTTCCTACACATACGGACCATATCTAGTCTAACTCTGTTTCTGAAACTGACAAAAAGCACTGGTCCTCTAACATCCAATGCTTGTCAGTTAAGATGAGAAACGTGTGAGCTTCGTGAACGATGTAATTCGTTTGAGCTGACAAGTGACTGCCCTCACCTGAAACGAAGTCTTGCTTATAGGAAGACACAGAGCCTGGGATTTAACTCCATCTCTGAAGGGAAGGACACAGCAGATTTCTCATCCATGGATCACACTCTGCTTTAGAGCGAGAAGCACGCTCTTGCTTTCTAGAGTCTCTAATAAAGCAGGTAATCTGAGTGTGCCCAGAACAAAAGAACGGTGTTTCCTACACATACGGACCATATGTAGTCCAAATCTGCTTCTGAAACTGATACAATGCACTGGTCCTCTAACATCCAATGCTTGTCAGTTAGGATGAGAAACGTGTGATCTTCGTGAATGATGTAGTTCGTTTGAACAGAAAAGTGACTGCCCTTACCTGAAACGAAGTCTTGCTTGTAGGAATACTCAGAGCCTGGGATTTAACTCCATTTCTGAAGTGAAACACACAGCAGTGTTCTCATCCATTGATCACACTCTGCTTTAGAACAAGAAGCACGCTCTTGCTTTCTAGAGTCTCTAAGACAGCAGGAAACGTGAGTGCGCTGAGAACAAAAGAACGGTGTTTCCTACACATACGGAACATATCTTGTCCAACTCTCCTTCTTAAACTGATACAAAGCACTGGTCCTTTAACATCCAATGCTTGTCAGTTAAGATGAGAAACGTGTGAGCTTTGAGAATGATGTATTTGCTTTGAACTGAAAAGTGACTGCCCTTACCTGTAACGAAGTCTTGCTTGTAGTAAGACACAGAGCCTGGGATCTAACTCCATCTCTGAAGGGAAACACACAGCAGAGTTCTCATCCATGGATCACACTCTGCTTTAGAGCGAGAAGCACGCTCTTGCTTTCTAAAGTCTCTAATACAGCAGGTAATCTGAGTGTGCCCAGAAGAAAAGAACGGTGTTTCCTACACATACGGACCATATGTAGTCCAAATCTGCTTCTGAAACTGATACAATGCACTGGTCCTCTAACATCCAATGCTTGTCAGTTAAGATGGGAAACGTGTGAGCTTCATGAACGATGTAGTTCGTTTGAGCTGACAAGTGACTGCCCTTACCTGAAACGAAGTCTTGCTTATAGGAAGACACAGAGCCTGGGATTTAACTCCATTTCTGAATGGAAACACACAGCATACTTCTCACCCATGGATCACACTCTGCATTACAGCAAGAAGCACGCTCTTGCTTGGTAGAGTCTCTAATACACCAGGAAATCTGAGTGTGCCCAGAACAAAAGAAAGGAGTTTCGTACACATACGGACCATATGTAGTCCAACTCTTCTTCTGAAACTGATACAAAGCACTGGTCCTCTAACATCCAATGCTTGTCAGTTAAGATGGGAAACGTGTGAGCTTCATGAACGATGTAGTTCGTTTGAGCAGGAAAGTGACTGCCCTTACCTTAAACGAAGTCTTGCTTTTAGGAAGACACAGAGTCTGGGATTTAACTCAATTTCTGAAGTGAAACACACAGCAGTGTTCTCCTCCATTGATCACACTCTGCTTAAGAACAAGAAGCACGCTCTTGCTTTCTAGAGTCTCTAAGACAGCAGGAAACGTGAGTGCTCTGAGAACAAAAGAACGGTGTTTCCTACACATACAGACCATATCTAGTCCAACTCTGTTTCTGAAACTGACACAAAGCACTGGTCCTCTAACATCCAATGCTTGTCAGTTAAGATGAGAAACGTGTGAGCTTTGAGAATGATGTAGTTCCTTTGAACTGAAAAGTGACTGCCCTTACCTGTAACGAAGTCTTGCGTGTAGTAAGACACAGAGCCTGGGATTTAACTCCATCTCTGAAGGGAAACACAGAGCAGAGTTCTCATCCATGGATCACACTCTGCTTTAGAGCGAGAAGCACGCTCTTGCTTTCTGGAGTCTCTAACACAGCAGGAAACGTGAGTGCGCTGAGAACAAAAGAACGGTGTTTCCTACACATACGGACCATATCTAGTCCAACTCTGCTTCTGAAACTGATACAAAGCACTGGTCCTCTAACATCCAATGCTTGTCTGTTAAGATGAGAAACGTGTGAGCTTCGTGAACGATGTAGTTCGTTTGAGCTGACAAGTGACTACCCTTACCTGAAACGAAGTCTTGCTTATAGGAAGACACAGAGCCTCGGATTTAACTCCATTTCTGAATGGAAACACACAGCATAGTTCTCACCCATGGATCACACTCTGCTTTACAGCAAGAATCACGCTCTTGCTTTCTAGAGTCTCTAATACAGCAGGAAATCTGAGTGTGCCCAGAACAAAAGAATGGAGTTTCGTACACATACGGACCATTTGTAGTCCAACTCTTCTTCTGAAACTGATACAAAGCACTGGTCCTCTAACATCCAAATCTTGTCAGTTAAGATGGGAAACGTGTGAGCTTCATGAACGATGTAGTTCGTTTGAGCAGGAAAGTGACTGCCCTTACCTTAAACGAAGTCTTGCTTGTAGGAAAACACAGAGTCTGGGATTTAACTCCATTTCTGATGGGAAACACACAGCATAGTTCTCATCCATGGATAACAATCTGCTTTAGAGCGATAAGCACGCTCTTGCTTTCTAAATTCTCTAAGACAGCAGGAAACGTGAGTGCGCCGAGAACAAAAGAACGGTGTTTCCTACACATACGGACCATATCTAGTCTAACTCTGTTTCTGAAACTGACAAAAAGCACTGGTCCTCTAACATCCAATGCTTGTCAGTTAAGATGAGAAACGTGTGAGCTTCGTGAACGATGTAATTCGTTTGAGCTGACAAGTGACTGCCCTCACCTGATACGAAGTCTTGCTTATAGGAAGACACAGAGCCTGGGATTTAACTCCATCTCTGAAGGGAAGGACACAGCAGATTTCTCATCCATGGATCACACTCTGCTTTAGAGCGAGAAGCACGCTCTTGCTTTCTAGAGTCTCTAATAAAGCAGGTAATCTGAGTGTGCCCAGAACAAAAGAACGGTGTTTCCTACACATACGGACCATATGTAGTCCAAATCTGCTTCTGAAACTGATACAATGCACTGGTCCTCTAACATCCAATGCTTGTCAGTTAAGATGAGAAACGTGTGATCTTCGTGAATGATGTAGTTCGTTTGAGCAGAAAAGTGACTGCCCTTACCTGAAACGAAGTCTTGCTTGTAGGAATACTCAGAGCCTGGGATTTAACTCCATTTCTGAAGTGAAACACACAGCAGTGTTCTCATCCATTGATCACACTCTGCTTTAGAACAAGAAGCACGCTCTTGCTTTCTAGAGTCTCTAAGACAGCAGGAAACGTGAGTGCGCTGAGAACAAAAGAACGGTGTTTCCTACACATACGGAACATATCTTGTCCAACTCTCCTTCTTAAACTGATACAAAGCACTGGTCCTTTAACATCCAATGCTTGTCAGTTAAGATGAGAAACGTGTGAGCTTTGAGAATGATGTATTTGCTTTGAACTGAAAAGTGACTGCCCTTACCTGTAACGAAGTCTTGCTTGTAGTAAGACACAGAGCCTGGGATCTAACTCCATCTCTGAAGGGAAACACACAGCAGAGTTCTCATCCATGGATCACACTCTGCTTTAGAGCGAGAAGCACGCTCTTGCTTTCTAAAGTCTCTAATACAGCAGGTAATCTGAGTGTGCCCAGAAGAAAAGAACGGTGTTTCCTACACATACGGACCATATGTAGTCCAAATCTGCTTCTGAAACTGATACAATGCACTGGTCCTCTAACATCCAATGCTTGTCAGTTAAGATGGGAAACGTGTGAGCTTCATGAACGATGTAGTTCGTTTGAGCTGACAAGTGACTGCCCTTACCTGAAACGAAGTCTTGCTTATAGGAAGACACAGAGCCTGGGATTTAACTCCATTTCTGAATGGAAACACACAGCATACTTCTCACCCATGGATCACACACTGCATTACAGCAAGAAGCACGCTCTTGCTTGGTAGAGTCTCTAATACACCAGGAAATCTGAGTGTGCCCAGAACAAAAGAAAGGAGTTTCGTACACATACGGACCATATGTAGTCCAACTCTTCTTCTGAAACTGATACAAAGCACTGGTCCTCTAACATCCAATGCTTGTCAGTTAAGATGGGAAACGTGTGAGCTTCATGAACGATGTAGTTCGTTTGAGCAGGAAAGTGACTGCCCTTACCTTAAACGAAGTCTTGCTTTTAGGAAGACACAGAGTCTGGGATTTAACTCAATTTCTGAAGTGAAACACACAGCAGTGTTCTCCTCCATTGATCACACTCTGCTTAAGAACAAGAAGCACGCTCTTGCTTTCTAGAGTCTCTAAGACAGCAGGAAACGTGAGTGCTCTGAGAACAAAAGAACGGTGTTTCCTACACATACAGACCATATCTAGTCCAACTCTGTTTCTGAAACTGACACAAAGCACTGGTCCTCTAACATCCAATGCTTGTCAGTTAAGATGAGAAACGTGTGAGCTTTGAGAATGATGTAGTTCCTTTGAACTGAAAAGTGACTGCCCTTACCTGTAACGAAGTCTTGCTTGTAGTAAGACACAGAGCCTGGGATTTAACTCCATCTCTGAAGGGAAACACAGAGCAGAGTTCTCATCCATGGATCACACTCTGCTTTAGAGCGAGAAGCACGCTCTTGCTTTCTGGAGTCTCTAACACAGCAGGAAACGTGAGTGCGCTGAGAACAAAAGAACGGTGTTTCCTACACATACGGACCATATCTAGTCCAACTCTGCTTCTGAAACTGATACAAAGCACTGGTCCTCTAACATCCAATGCTTGTCTGTTAAGATGAGAAACGTGTGAGCTTCGTGAACGATGTAGTTCGTTTGATCTGACAAGTGACTACCCTTACCTGAAACGAAGTCTTGCTTATAGGAAGACACAGAGCCTCGGATTTAACTCCATTTCTGAATGGAAACACACAGCATAGTTCTCACCCATGGATCACACTCTGCTTTACAGCAAGAATCACGCTCTTGCTTTCTAGAGTCTCTAATACAGCAGGAAATCTGAGTGTGCCCAGAACAAAAGAATGGAGTTTCGTACACATACGGACCATTTGTAGTCCAACTCTTCTTCTGAAACTGATACAAAGCACTGGTCCTCTAACATCCAAATCTTGTCAGTTAAGATGGGAAACGTGTGAGCTTCATGAACGATGTAGTTCGTTTGAGCAGGAAAGTGACTGCCCTTACCTTAAACGAAGTCTTGCTTGTAGGAAAACACAGAGTCTGGGATTTAACTCCATTTCTGAAGGGAAACACACAGCATAGTTCTCATCCATGGATAACAATCTGCTTTAGAGCGATAAGCACGCTCTTGCTTTCTAAATTCTCTAAGACAGCAGGAAACGTGAGTGCGCCGAGAACAAAAGAACGGTGTTTCCTACACATACGGACCATATCTAGTCTAACTCTGTTTCTGAAACTGACAAAAAGCACTGGTCCTCTAACATCCAATGCTTGTCAGTTAAGATGAGAAACGTGTGAGCTTCGTGAACGATGTAATTCGTTTGAGCTGACAAGTGACTGCCCTCACCTGAAACGAAGTCTTGCTTATAGGAAGACACAGAGCCTGGGATTTAACTCCATCTCTGAAGGGAAGGACACAGCAGATTTCTCATCCATGGATCACACTCTGCTTTAGAGCGAGAAGCACGCTCTTGCTTTCTAGAGTCTCTAATAAAGCAGGTAATCTGAGTGTGCCCAGAACAAAAGAACGGTGTTTCCTACACATACGGACCATATGTAGTCCAAATCTGCTTCTGAAACTGATACAATGCACTGGTCCTCTAACATCCAATGCTTGTCAGTTAAGATGAGAAACGTGTGATCTTCGTGAATGATGTAGTTCGTTTGAACAGAAAAGTGACTGCCCTTACCTGAAACGAAGTCTTGCTTGTAGGAATACTCAGAGCCTGGGATTTAACTCCATTTCTGAAGTGAAACACACAGCAGTGTTCTCATCCATTGATCACACTCTGCTTTAGAACAAGAAGCACGCTCTTGCTTTCTAGAGTCTCTAAGACAGCAGGAAACGTGAGTGCGCTGAGAACAAAAGAACGGTGTTTCCTACACATACAGAACATATCTTGTCCAACTCTCCTTCTTAAACTGATACAAAGCACTGGTCCTTTAACATCCAATGCTTGTCAGTTAAGATGAGAAACGTGTGAGCTTTGAGAATGATGTATTTGCTTTGAACTGAAAAGTGACTGCCCTTACCTGTAACGAAGTCTTGCTTGTAGTAAGACACAGAGCCTGGGATCTAACTCCATCTCTGAAGGGAAACACACAGCAGAGTTCTCATCCATGGATCACACTCTGCTTTAGAGCGAGAAGCACGCTCTTGCTTTCTAAAGTCTCTAATACAGCAGGTAATCTGAGTGTGCCCAGAAGAAAAGAACGGTGTTTCCTACACATACGGACCATATGTAGTCCAAATCTGCTTCTGAAACTGATACAATGCACTGGTCCTCTAACATCCAATGCTTGTCAGTTAAGATGGGAAACGTGTGAGCTTCATGAACGATGTAGTTCGTTTGAGCTGACAAGTGACTGCCCTTACCTGAAAGGAAGTCTTGCTTATAGGAAGACACAGAGCCTGGGATTTAACTCCATTTCTGAATGGAAACACACAGCATATTTCTCACCCATGGATCACACTCTGCTTTACAGCAAGAAGCACGCTCTTGCTTTCTAGAGTCTCTAATACAGCAGGAAATCTGAGTGTGCCCAGAACAAAAGAAAGGAGTTTCGTACACATACGGACCATATGTAGTCCAACTCTACTTCTGAAACTGATACAAAGCACTGGTCCTCTAACATCCAATGCTTGTCAGTTAAGATGGGAAACGTGTGAGCTTCATGAACGATGTAGTTCGTTTGAGCTGACAAGTGACTGCCCTCACCTGAAACGAAGTCTTGCTTATAGGAAGACACAGAGCCTGGGATTTAACTCCATCTCTGAAGGGAAGGACACAGCAGATTTCTCATCCATGGATCACACTCTGCTTTAGAGCGAGAAGCACGCTCTTGCTTTCTAGAGTCTCTAATAAAGCAGGTAATCTGAGTGTGCCCAGAACAAAAGAACGGTGTTTCCTACACCTACGGACCATATGTAGTCCAAATCTGCTTCTGAAACTGATACAATACACTGGTCCTCTAACATCCAATGCTTGTCAGTTAAGATGAGAAACGTGTGATCTTCGTGAATGATGTAGTTCGTTTGAGCAGAAAAGTGACTGCCCTTACCTGAAACGAAGTCTTGCTTGTGGGAATACTCAGAGCCTGGGATTTAACTCCATTTCTGAAGTGAAACACACAGCAGTGTTCTCATCCATTGATCACACTCTGCTTTAGAACAAGAAGCACGCTCTTGCTTTCTAGAGTCTCTAAGACAGCAGGAAACGTGAGTGCGCTGAGAACAAAAGAACGGTGTTTCCTACACATATGGAACATATCTAGTCCAACTCTCCTTCTTAAACTGATACAAAGCACTGGTCCTTTAACATCCAATGCTTGTCAGTTAAGATGAGAAACGTGTGAGCTTTGAGAATGATGTATTTGCTTTGAACTGAAAAGTGACTGCCCTTACCTCTAACGAAGTCTTGCTTGTAGTAAGACACAGAGCCTGGGATTTAACTCCATCTCTGAAGGGAAACACAGAGCAGAGTTCTCATCCATGGATCACACTCTGCTTTAGAGCGAGAAGCACGCTCTTGCTTTCTGGAGTCTCTAACACAGCAGGAAACGTGAGTGCGCTGAGAACAAAAGAACGGTGTTTCCTACACATACGGACCATATCTAGTCCAACTCTGCTTCTGAAACTGATACAAAGCACTGGTCCTCTAACATCCAATGCTTGTCTGTTAAGATGAGAAACGTGTGAGCTTCGTGAACGATGTAGTTCGTTTGAGCTGACAAGTGACTACCCTTACCTGAAACGAAGTCTTGCTTATAGGAAGACACAGAGCCTGGGATTTAACTCCATTTCTGAATGGAAACACACAGCATAGTTCTCACTCATGGATCACACTCTGCTTTACAGCAAGAATCACGCTCTTGCTTTCTAGAGTCTCTAATACAGCAGGAAATCTGAGATTGCCCAGAACAAAAGAATGGAGTTTCGTACACATACAGACCATTTGTAGTCCAACTCTTCTTCTGAAACTGATACAAAGCATTGGTCCTCTAACATCTAAATCTTGTCAGTTAAGATGGGAAACGTGTGAGCTTCATGAACGATGTAGTTCGTTTGAGCAGGAAAGTGACTGCCCTTACCTTAAACGAAGTCTTGCTTGTAGGAAGACACAGAGTCTGGGATTTAACTCCATTTCTGAAGGGAAACACACAGCATAGTTCTCATCCATGGATAACAATCTGCTTTAGAACGAGAAGCACGCTCTTGCTTTCTAAAGTCTCTAAGACAGCAGGAAACGTGAGTGCGCTGAGAACAAAAGAACGGTGTTTCCTACACATACGGACCATATCTAGTCTAACTCTGTTTCTGAAACTGACAAAAAGCACTGGTCCTCTAACATCCAATGCTTGTCAGTTAAGATGAGAAACGTGTGAGTTCGTGAACGATGTAATTCGTTTGAGCTGACAAGTGACTGCCCTCACCTGAAACGAAGTCTTGCTTATAGGAAGACACAGAGCCTGGGATTTAACTCCATCTCTGAAGGGAAGGACACAGCAGATTTCTCATCCATGGATCACACTCTGCTTTAGAGCGAGAAGCACGCTCTTGCTTTCTAGAGTCTCTAATAAAGCAGGTAATCTGAGTGTGCCCAGAACAAAAGAACGGTGTTTCCTACACCTACGGACCATATGTAGTCCAAATCTGCTTCTGAAACTGATACAATACAGTGGTCCTCTAACATCCAATGCTTGTCAGTTAAGATGAGAAACGTGTGATCTTCGTGAATGATGTAGTTCGTTTGAGCAGAAAGAGACTGCCCTTACCTGAAACGAAGTCTTGCTTGTGGGAATACTCAGAGCCTGGGATTTAACTCCATTTCTTAAGTGAAACACACAGCAGTGTTCTCATCCATTGATCACACTCTGCTTTAGAACAAGAAGCACGCTCTTGCTTTCTAGAGTCTCTAAGACAGCAGGAAACGTGAGTGCGCTGAGAACAAAAGAACGGTGTTTCCTACACATATGGAACATATCTAGTCCAACTCTCCTTCTTAAACTGATACAAAGCACTGGTCCTTTAACATCCAATGCTTGTCAGTTAAGATGAGAAACGTGTGAGCTTTGAGAATGATGTATTTGCTTTGAACTGAAAAGTGACTGCCCTTACCTGTAACGAAGTCTTGCTTGTAGTAAGACACAGAGCCTGGGATCTAACTCCATCTCTGAAGGGAAACACACAGCAGAGTTCTCATCCATGGATCACACTCTGCTTTAGAGCGAGAAGCACGCTCTTGCTTTCTAAATTCTCTAATACAGCAGGTAATCTGAGTGTGCCCAGAAGAAAAGAACGGTGTTTCCTACACATACGGACCATATGTAGTCCATATCTGCTTCTGAAACTGATACAATGCACTGGTCCTCTAACATCCAATGCTTGTCAGTTAAGATGGGAAACGTGTGAGCTTCATGAACGATGTAGTTCGTTTGAGCTGACAAGTGACTGCCCTTACCTGAAACGAAGTCTTGCTTATAGGAAGACACAGAGCCTGGGATTTAACTCCATTTCTGAATGGAAACACACAGCATACTTCTCACCCATGGATCACACTCTGCTTTACAGCAAGAAGCACGCTCTTGCTTGGTAGAGTCTCTAATACAGCAGGAAATCTGAGTGTGCCCAGAACAAAAGAAAGGAGTTTCGTACACATACGGACCATATGTAGTCCAACTCTTCTTCTTAAACTGATACAAAGCACTGGTCCTCTAACATCCAATGCTTGTCAGTTAAGATGGGAAACGTGTGAGCTTCATGAACGATGTAGTTCGTTTGAGCAGGAAAGTGACTGCCCTTACCTTAAACGAAGTCTTGCTTTTAGGAAGACACAGAGTCTGGGATTTAACTCCATTTCTGAAGTGAAACACACAGCAGTGTTCTCCTCCATTGATCACACTCTGCTTAAGAACAAGAAGCACGCTCTTGCTTTCTAGAGTCTCTAAGACAGCAGGAAACGTGAGTGCGCTGACAACAAAAGAACGGTGTTTCCTACACATACGGACCATATCTAGTCCAACACTGTTTCTGAAACTGACACAAAGCACTGGTCCTCTAACATCCAATGCTTGTCAGTTAAGATGAGAAACGTGTGAGCTTTGAGAATGATGTAGTTCCTTTGAAATGAAAAGTGACTGCCCTTACCTGTAACGAAGTCTTGCTTGTAGTAAGACACAGAGCCTGGGATTTAACTCCATCTCTGAAGGGAAACACAGAGCAGAGTTCTCATCCATGGATCACACTCTGCTTTAGAGCAAGAAGTACGCTCTTGCTTTCTGGAGTCTCTAACACAGCAGGAAACGTGAGTGCGCTGAGAACAAAAGAACGGTGTTTCCTACACATACGGACCATATCTAGTCTAACTCTGTTTCTGAAACTGACAAAAAGCACTGGTCCTCTAACATCCAATGCTTGTCAGTTAAGATGAGAAACGTGTGAGCTTCGTGAACGATGTAATTCGTTTGAGCTGACAAGTGACTGCCCTCACCTGAAACGAAGTCTTGCTTATAGGAAGACACAGAGCCTGGGATTTACCTCCATCTCTGAAGGGAAGGACACAGCAGATTTCTCATCCATGGATCACACTCTGCTTTAGAGCGAGAAGCACGCTCTTGCTTTCTAGAGTCTCTAATAAAGCAGGTAATCTGAGTGTGCCCAGAACAAAAGAACGGTGTTTCCTACACATACGGACCATATGTAGTCCAAATCTGCTTCTGAAACTGATACAATGCACTGGTCCTCTAACATCCAATGCTTGTCAGTTAAGATGAGAAACGTGTGATCTTCGTGAATGATGTAGTTCGTTTGAACAGAAAAGTGACTGCCCTTACCTGAAACGAAGTCTTGCTTGTAGGAATACTCAGAGCCTGGGATTTAACTCCATTTCTGAAGTGAAACACACAGCAGTGTTCTCATCCATTGATCACACTCTGCTTTAGAACAAGAAGCACGCTCTTGCTTTCTAGAGTCTCTAAGACAGCAGGAAACGTGAGTGCGCTGAGAACAAAAGAACGGTGTTTCCTACACATACGGAACATATCTTGTCCAACTCTCCTTCTTAAACTGATACAAAGCACTGGTCCTTTAACATCCAATGCTTGTCAGTTAAGATGAGAAACGTGTGAGCTTTGAGAATGATGTATTTGCTTTGAACTGAAAAGTGACTGCCCTTACCTGTAACGAAGTCTTGCTTGTAGTAAGACACAGAGCCTGGGATCTAACTCCATCTCTGAAGGGAAACACACAGCAGAGTTCTCATCCATGGATCACACTCTGCTTTAGAGCGAGAAGCACGCTCTTGCTTTCTAAAGTCTCTAATACAGCAGGTAATCTGAGTGTGCCCAGAAGAAAAGAACGGTGTTTCCTACACATACGGACCATATGTAGTCCAAATCTGCTTCTGAAACTGATACAATGCACTGGTCCTCTAACATCCAATGCTTGTCAGTTAAGATGGGAAACGTGTGAGCTTCATGAACGATGTAGTTCGTTTGAGCTGACAAGTGACTGCCCTTACCTGAAACGAAGTCTTGCTTATAGGAAGACACAGAGCCTGGGATTTAACTCCATTTCTGAATGGAAACACACAGCATATTTCTCACCCATGGATCACACTCTGCTTTACAGCAAGAAGCACGCTCTTGCTTGGTAGAGTCTCTAATACACCAGGAAATCTGAGTGTGCCCAGAACAAAAGAAAGGAGTTTCGTACACATACGGACCATATGTAGTCCAACTCTACTTCTGAAACTGATACAAAGCACTGGTCCTCTAACATCCAATGCTTGTCAGTTAAGATGGGAAACGTGTGAGCTTCATGAACGATGTAGTTCGTTTGAGCAGGAAAGTGACTGCCCTTACCTTAAACGAAGTTTTGCTTTTAGGAAGACACAGAGTCTGGGATTTAACTCCATTTCTGAAGTGAAACACACAGCAGTGTTCTCCTCCATTGATCACACTCTGCTTAAGAACAAGAAGCACGCTCTTGCTTTCTACAGTCTCTAGACAGCAGGAAACGTGAGTGCGCTGAGAACAAAAGAACGGTGTTTCCTACACATACGGACCATATCTAGTCCACCACTGTTTCTGAAACTGACACAAAGCACTGGTCCTCTAACATCCAATGCTTGTCAGTTAAGATGAGAAACGTGTGAGCTTTGAGAATGATGTAGTTCCTTTGAACTGAGAAGTGACTGCCCTTACCTGTAACGAAGTCTTGCTTGTAGTAAGACACAGAGCCTGGGATTTAACTCCATCTCTGAAGGGAAACACAGAGCAGAGTTCTCATCCATGGATCACACTCTGCTTTAGAGCGAGAAGCACGCTCTTGCTTTCTGGAGTCTCTAACACAGCAGGAAACGTGAGTGCGCTGAGAACAAAAGAACGGTGTTTCCTACACATACGGACCATATCTAGTCCAACTCTGCTTCTGAAACTGATACAAAGCACTGGTCCTCTAACATCCAATGCTTGTCTGTTAAGATGAGAAACGTGTGAGCTTCGTGAACGATGTAGTTCGTTTGAGCTGACAAGTGACTACCCTTACCTGAAACGAAGTCTTGCTTATAGGAAGACACAGAGCCTGGGATTTAACTCCATTTCTGAATGTAAACACACAGCATAGTTCTCACTCATGGATCACACTCTGCTTTACAGCAAGAATCACGCCCTTGCTTTCTAGAGTCTCTAATACAGCAGGAAATCTGAGTGTGCCCAGAACAAAAGAATGGAGTTTCGTACACATACGGACCATTTGTAGTCCAACTCTTCTTCTGAAACTGATACAAAGCACTGGTCCTCTAACATCCAAATCTTGTCAGTTAAGATGGGAAACGTGTGAGCTTCATGAACGATGTAGTTCGTTTGAGCAGGAAAGTGACTGCCCTTACCTTAAACGAAGTCTTGCTTGTAGGAAGACACAGAATCTGGGATTTAACTCCATTTCTGAAGGGAAACACACAGCATAGTTCTCATCCATGGATAACAATCTGCTTTAGAACGAGAAGCACGCTCTTGCTTTCTAAAGTCTCTAAGACAGCAGGAAAGGTGAGTGCGCTGAGAACAAAAGAACGGTGTTTCCTACACATACGGACCATATCTAGTCTAACTCTGTTTCTGAAACTGACAAAAAGCACTGGTCCTCTAACATCCAATGCTTGTCAGTTAAGATGAGAAACGTGTGAGTTCGTGAACGATATAATTCGTTTGAGCTGACAAGTGACTGCCCTCACCTGAAACGAAGTCTTGCTTATAGGAAGACACAGAGCCTGGGATTTAACTCCATCTCTGAAGGGAAGGACACAGCAGATTTCTCATCCATGGATCACACTCTGCTTTAGAGCGAGAAGCACGCTCTTGCTTTCTAGAGTCTCTAATAAAGCAGGTAATCTGAGTGTGCCCAGAACAAAAGAACGGTGTTTCCTACACCTACGGACCATATGTAGTCCAAATCTGCTTCTGAAACTGATACAATACACTGGTCCTCTAACATCCAATGCTTGTCAGTTAAAATGAGAAACGTGTGATCTTCGTGAATGATGTAGTTCGTTTGAGCAGAAAAGTGACTGCCCTTACCTGAAACGAAGTCTTGCTTGTGGGAATACTCAGAGCCTGGGATTTAACTCCATTTCTGAAGTGAAACACACAGCAGTGTTCTCATCCATTGATCACACTCTGCTTTAGAACAAGAAGCACGCTCTTGCTTTCTAGAGTCTCTAAGACAGCAGGAAACGTGAGTGCGCTGAGAACAAAAGAACGGTGTTTCCTACACATATGGAACATATCTAGTCCAACTCTCCTTCTTAAACTGATACAAAGCACTGGTCCTTTAACATCCAATGCTTGTCAGTTAAGATGAGAAACGTGTGAGCTTTGAGAATGATGTATTTGCTTTGAACTGAAAAGTGACTGCCCTTACCTGTAACGAAGTCTTGCTTGTAGTAAGACACAGAACCTGGGATTTAACTCCATCTCTGAAGGGAAACACAGAGCAGAGTTCTCATCCATGGATCACACTCTGCTTTAGAGCGAGAAGCACGCTCTTGCTTTCTGGAGTCTCTAACACAGCAGGAAACGTGAGTGCGCTGAGAACAAAAGAACGGTGTTTCCTACACATACGGACCATATCTAGTCCAACTCTGCTTCTGAAACTGATACAAAGCACTGGTCCTCTAACATCCAATGCTTGTCTGTTAAGATGAGAAACGTGTGAGCTTCGTGAACGATGTAGTTCGTTTGAGCTGACAAGTGACTACCCTTACCTGAAACGAAGTCTTGCTTATAGGAAGACACAGAGCCTGGGATTTAACTCCATTTCTGAATGGAAACACACAGCATAGTTCTCACTCATGGATCACACTCTGCTTTACAGCAAGAATCACGCTCTTGCTTTCTAGAGTCTCTAATACAGCAGGAAATCTGAGTGTGCCCAGAACAAAAGAATGGAGTTTCGTACACATACAGACCATTTGTAGTCCAACTCTTCTTCTGAAACTGATACAAAGCACTGGTCCTCTAACATCCAAATCTTGTCAGTTAAGATGGGAAACGTGTGAGCTTCATGAACGATGTAGTTCGTTTGAGCAGGAAAGTGACTGCCCTTACCTTAAACGAAGTCTTGCTTGTAGGAAGACACAGAGTCTGGGATTTAACTCCATTTCTGAAGGGAAACACACAGCATAGTTCTCATCCATGGATAACAATCTGCTTTAGAACGAGAAGCACGCTCTTGCTTTCTAAAGTCTCTAAGACAGCAGGAAACGTGAGTGCGCTGAGAACAAAAGAACGGTGTTTCCTACACATACGGACCATATCTAGTCTAACTCTGTTTCTGAAACTGACAAAAAGCACTGGTCCTCTAACATCCAATGCTTGTCAGTTAAGATGAGAAACGTGTGAGTTCGTGAACGATGTAATTCGTTTGAGCTGACAAGTGACTGTCCTCACCTGAAACGAAGTCTTGCTTATAGGAAGACACAGAGCCTGGGATTTAACTCCATCTCTGAAGGGAAGGACACAGCAGATTTCTCATCCATGGATCACACTCTGCTTTAGAGCGAGAAGCACGCTCTTGCTTTCTAGAGTCTCTAATAAAGCAGGTAATCTGAGTGTGCCCAGAACAAAAGAACGGTGTTTCCTACACCTACGGACCATATGTAGTCCAAATCTGCTTCTGAAACTGATACAATACACTGGTCCTCTAACATCCAATGCTTGTCAGTTAAGATGAGAAACGTGTGATCTTCGTGAATGATGTAGTTCGTTTGAGCAGAAAGAGACTGCCCTTACCTGAAACGAAGTCTTGCTTGTGGGAATACTCAGAGCCTGGGATTTAACTCCATTTCTTAAGTGAAACACACAGCAGTGTTCTCATCCATTGATCACACTCTGCTTTAGAACAAGAAGCACGCTCTTGCTTTCTAGAGTCTCTAAGACAGCAGGAAACGTGAGTGCGCTGAGAACAAAAGAACGGTGTTTCCTACACATATGGAACATATCTAGTCCAACTCTCCTTCTTAAACTGATACAAAGCACTGGTCCTTTAACATCCAATGCTTGTCAGTTAAGATGAGAAACGTGTGAGCTTTGAGAATGATGTATTTGCTTTGAACTGAAAAGTGACTGCCCTTACCTGTAACGAAGTCTTGCTTGTAGTAAGACACAGAGCCTGGGATCTAACTCCATCTCTGAAGGGAAACACACAGCAGAGTTCTCATCCATGGATCACACTCTGCTTTAGAGCGAGAAGCACGCTCTTGCTTTCTAAATTCTCTAATACAGCAGGTAATCTGAGTGTGCCCAGAAGAAAAGAACGGTGTTTCCTACACATACGGACCATATGTAGTCCATATCTGCTTCTGAAACTGATACAATGCACTGGTCCTCTAACATCCAATGCTTGTCAGTTAAGATGGGAAACGTGTGAGCTTCATGAACGATGTAGTTCGTTTGAGCTGACAAGTGACTGCCCTTACCTGAAACGAAGTCTTGCTTATAGGAAGACACAGAGCCTGGGATTTAACTCCATTTCTGAATGGAAACACACAGCATACTTCTCACCCATGGATCACACTCTGCTTTACAGCAAGAAGCACGCTCTTGCTTGGTAGAGTCTCTAATACAGCAGGAAATCCGAGTGTGCCCAGAACAAAAGAAAGGAGTTTCGTACACATACGGACCATATGTAGTCCAACTCTTCTTCTTAAACTGATACAAAGCACTGGTCCTCTAACATCCAATGCTTGTCAGTTAAGATGGGAAACGTGTGAGCTTCATGAACGATGTAGTTCGTTTGAGCAGGAAAGTGACTGCCCTTACCTTAAACGAAGTCTTGCTTTTAGGAAGACACAGAGTCTGGGATTTAACTCCATTTCTGAAGTGAAACACACAGCAGTGTTCTCCTCCATTGATCACACTCTGCTTAAGAACAAGAAGCACGCTCTTGCTTTCTAGAGTCTCTAAGACAGCAGGAAAAGTGAGTGCGCTGAGAACAAAAGAACGGTGTTTCCTACACATACGGACCATATCTAGTCCAACACTGTTTCTGAAACTGACACAAAGCACTGGTCCTCTAACATCCAATGCTTGTCAGTTAAGATGAGAAACGTGTGAGCTTTGAGAATGATGTAGTTCCTTTGAACTGAAAAGTGACTGCCCTTACCTGTAACGAAGTCTTGCTTGTAGTAAGACACAGAGCCTGGGATTTAACTCCATCTCTGAAGGGAAACACAGAGCAGAGTTCTCATCCATGGATCACACTCTGCTTTAGAGCAAGAAGTACGCTCTTGCTTTCTGGAGTCTCTAACACAGCAGGAAACGTGAGTGCGCTGAGAACAAAAGAACGGTGTTTCCTACACATACGGACCATATCTAGTCCAACTCTGCTTCTGAAACTGATACAAAGCACTGGTCCTCTAACATCCAATGCTTGTCTGTTAAGATGAGAAACGTGTGAGCTTCGTGAACGATGTAGTTCGTTTGAGCTGACAAGTGACTACCCTTACCTGAAACGAAGTCTTGCTTATAGGAAGACACAGAGCCTGGGATTTAACTCCATTTCTGAATGGAAACACACAGCATAGTTCTCACTCATGGATCACACTCTGCTTTACAGCAAGAATCACGCTCTTGCTTTCTAGAGTCTCTAATACAGCAGGAAATCTGAGTGTGCCCAGAACAAAAGAATGGAGTTTCGTACACATACGGACCATTTGTAGTCCAACTCTTCTTCTGAAACTGATACAAAGCACTGGTCCTCTAACATCCAAATCTTGTCAGTTAAGATGGGAAACGTGTGAGCTTCATGAACGATGTAGTTCGTTTGAGCAGGAAAGTGACTGCCCTTACCTTAAACGAAGTCTTGCTTGTAGGAAGACACAGAGTCTGGGATTTAACTCCATTTCTGAAGGGAAACACACAGCATAGTTCTCATCCATGGATAACAATCTGCTTTAGAACGAGAAGCACGCTCTTGCTTTCTAAAGTCTCTAAGACAGCAGGAAAGGTGAGTGCGCTGAGAACAAAAGAACGGTGTTTCCTACACATACGGACCATATCTAGTCTAACTCTGTTTCTGAAACTGACAAAAAGCACTGGTCCTCTAACATCCAATGCTTGTCAGTTAAGATGAGAAACGTGTGAGTTCGTGAACGATGTAATTCGTTTGAGCTGACAAGTGACTGCCCTCACCTGAAACGAAGTCTTGCTTATAGGAAGACACAGAGCCTGGGATTTAACTCCATCTCTGAAGGGAAGGACACAGCAGATTTCTCATCCATGGATCACACTCTGCTTTAGAGCGAGAAGCACGCTCTTGCTTTCTAGAGTCTCTAATAAAGCAGGTAATCTGAGTGCGCTGAGAACAAAAGAACGGTGTTTCCTACACATACGGACCATATCTAGTCCAACTCTGCTTCTGAAACTGATACAAAGCACTGGTCCTCTAACATCCAATGCTTGTCTGTTAAGATGAGAAACGTGTGAGCTTCGTGAACGATGTAGTTCGTTTGAGCTGACAAGTGACTACCCTTACCTGAAACGAAGTCTTGCTTATAGGAAGACACAGAGCCTGGGATTTAACTCCATTTCTGAATGGAAACACACAGCATAGTTCTCACTCATGGATCACACTCTGCTTTACAGCAAGAATCACGCTCTTGCTTTCTAGAGTCTCTAATACAGCAGGAAATCTGAGTGTGCCCAGAACAAAAGAATGGAGTTTCGTACACATACGGACCATTTGTAGTCCAACTCTTCTTCTGAAACTGATACAAAGCACTGGTCCTCTAACATCCAAATCTTGTCAGTTAAGATGGGAAACGTGTGAGCTTCATGAACGATGTAGTTCGTTTGAGCAGGAAAGTGACTGCCCTTACCTTAAACGAAGTCTTGCTTGTAGGAAGACACAGAGTCTGGTATTTAACTCCATTTATGAAGGGAAACACACAGCATAGTTCTCATCCATGGATAACAATCTGCTTTAGAACGAGAAGCACGCTCTTGCTTTCTAAAGTCTCTAAGACAGCAGGAAACGTGAGTGCGCTGAGAACAAAAGAACGGTGTTTCCTACACATAGGGACCATATCTAGTCTAACTCTGTTTCTGAAACTGACAAAAAGCACTGGTCCTCTAACATCCAATGCTTGTCAGTTAAGATGAGAAACGTGTGAGTTCGTGAACGATATAATTCGTTTGAGCTGACAAGTGACTGCCCTCACCTGAAACGAAGTCTTGCTTATAGGAAGACACAGAGCCTGGGATTTAACTCCATCTCTGAAGGGAAGGACACAGCAGATTTCTCATCCATGGATCACACTCTGCTTTAGAGCGAGAAGCACGCTCTTGCTTTCTAGAGTCTCTAATAAAGCAGGTAATCTGAGTGTGCCCAGAACAAACGAACGGTGTTTCCTACACCTACGGACCATATGTAGTCCAAATCTGCTTCTGAAACTGATACAATGCACTGGTCCTCTAACATCCAATGCTTGTCAGTTAAGATGAGAAACGTGTGATCTTAGTGAATGATGTAGTTCGTTTGAGCAGAAAAGTGACTGCCCTTACCTGAAACGAAGTCTTGCTTGTAGGAAGACACAGAGCCTGGGATTTAACTCCATTTCTGAATGGAAACACACAGCATACTTCTCACCCATGGATCACACTCTGCTTTACAGCAAGAAGCACGCTCTTGCTTTCTAGAGTCTCTAATACAGCAGGAAATCTGAGTGTGCCCAGAACAAAAGAAATGAGTTTCGTACACATACGGACCATATGTAGTCCAACTCTTCTTCTGAAACTGATACAAAGCACTGGTCCTCTAACATCCAATGCTTGTCAGTTAAGATGGGAAACGTGTGAGCTTCATGAACGATGTAGTTCGTTTGAGCAGGAAAGTGACTGCCCTTACCTTAAACGAAGTCTTGCTTTTAGGAAGACACAGAGTCTGGGATTTAACTCAATTTCTGAAGTGAAACACACAGCAGTGTTCTCCTCCATTGATCACACTCTGCTTAAGAACAAGAAGCAAGCTCTTGCTTTCTAGAGTCTCTAAGACAGCAGGAAACATGAGTGCGCTGAGAACAAAAGAACGGTGTTTCCTACACATACGGACCATATCTAGTCCAACTCTGTTTCTGAAACTGATACAATACACTGGTCCTCTAACATCCAATGCTTGTCAGTTAAGATGAGAAACGTGTGATCTTCGTGAATGATGTAGTTCGTTTGAGCAGAAAAGAGACTGCCCTTACCTGAAACGAAGTCTTGCTTGTGGGAATACTCAGAGCTTGGGATTTAACTCCATTTCTGAAGTGAAACACACAGCAGTGTTCTCATCCATTGATCACACTCTGCTTTAGAACAAGAAGCACGCTCTTGCTTTCTAGAGTCTCTAAGACAGCAGGAAACGTGAGTGCGCTGAGAACAAAAGAACGGTGTTTCCTACACATACGGACCATATCTAGTCCAACTCTGTTTCTGAAACTGACACAAAGCACTGGTCCTTTAACATCCAATGCTTGTCAGTTAAGATGAGAAACGTGTGAGCTTTGAGAATGATGTATTTGCTTTGAACTGAAAAGTGACTGCCCTTACCTGTAACGAAGTCTTGCTTGTAGTAAGACACAGAGCCTGGGATCTAACTCCACCTCTGAAGGGAAACACACAGCAGAGTTCTCCTCCATGGATCACACTCTGCTTTAGAGCGCGAAGCACGCTCTTGCTTTCTAAAGTCTCTAATACAGCAGGTAATCTGAGTGTGCCCAGAAGAAAAGATCGGTGTTTCCTACACATATGGACCAATGTAGTCCAACTCTTCTTCTGAAAATGATACAAAGCACTGGTCCTCTAACGTCCAATGCTTGTCAGTTAAGATGGGAAACGTGTGAGCTTCATGAACGATGTAGTTCGTTTGAGCAGGAAAGTGACTGCCCTTACCTTAAACGAAATCTTGCTTTTAGGAAGACACAGAGTCTGGGATTTAACTCCATTTCTGAAGTGAAACACACAGCAGTGTTCTCCTCCATTGATCACACTCTGCTTAAGAACAAGAAGCACGCTCTTGCTTTCTAGAGTCTCTAAGACAGCAGGAAACGTGAGTGCGCTGACAACAAAAGAACGGTGTTTCCTACACATACGGAACATATCTAGTCCAACTCTGTTTCTGAAACTGACACAAAGCACTGGTCCTCTAACATCCAATGCTTGTCAGTTAAGATGAGAAACGTGTGAGCTTTGAGAATGATGTAGTTCCTTTGAACTGAAAAGTGACTGCCCTTAACTGTAACGAAGTCTTGCTTGTAGTAAGACACAGAGCCTGGGATTTAACTCCATCTCTGAAGGGAAACACAGAGCAGAGTTCTCATCCATGGATCACACTCTGCTTTAGAGCGAGAAGCACGCTCTTGCTTTCTGGAGTCTCTAACACAGCAGGAAACGTGAGTGCGCTGAGAACAAAAGAACGGTGTTTCCTACACATACGGAACATATCTAGTCCAACTCTGCTTCTGAAACTGATACAAAGCACTGGTCCTCTAACATCCAATGCTTGTCTGTTAAGATGAGAAACGTGTGAGCTTCGTGAACGGTGTAGTTCGTTTGAGCAGGAAAGTGACTGCCCTTACCTTAAACGAAGTCTTGCTTGTAGGAAGACACAGAGTCTGGGATTTAACTCCATTTCTGAAGGGAAACACACAGCATAGTTCTCATCCATGGATAACAATCTGCTTTAGAATGAGAAGCACGCTCTTGCTTTCTAAAGTCTCTAAGACAGCAGGAAACGTGAGTGCGCTGAGAACAAAAGAACGGTGTTTCCTACACATACGGAACATATCTAGTCCAACTCTCCTTCTTAAACTGATACAAAGTACTGGTCCTTTAACATCCAATGCTTGTCAGTTAAGATGAGAAACGTGTGAGCTTTGAGAATGATGTATTTGCTTTGAACTGAAAAGTGACTGCCCTTACCTGTCACGAAGTCTTGCTTGTAGTAAGACACGGAGCCTGGGATCTAACTCCATCTCTGAAGGGAAACACACAGCAGAGTTCTCATCCATGGATCACACTCTGCTTTAGAGCGAGAAGCACGCTCTTGCTTTCTAAAGTCTCTAATACAGCAGGTAATCTGAGTGTGCCCAGAAGAAAAGAACGGTGTTTCCTACACATACGGACCATATGTAGTCCAAATCTGCTTCTGAAACTGATACAATGCACTGGTCCTCTAACATCCAATGCTTGTCAGTTAAGATGGGAAACGTGTGAGCTTCATGAACGATGTAGTTCGTTTGAGCAGAAAAGTGACTGCCCTTACCTTAAACGAAGTCTTGCTTGTAGGAAGACACAGAGTCTGGGATTTAACTCCATTTGTGAAGGGAAACACACAGCATAGTTCTCATCCATGGATAACAATCTGCTTTAGAACGAGAAGCACGCTCTTGCTTTCTAAAGTCTATAAGACAGCAGGAAACGTGAGTGCGCTGAGACAAAAGAACGGTGTTTCCTACACATACGGACCATATCTAGTCCAACTCTGTTTCTGAAACTGACAAAAAGCACTGGTCCGCTAACATCCAATGCTTGTCAGTTAAGATGAGAAACGTGAGAGCTTCGTGAACGATGTAGTTCGTTTGAGCTGAGGAGTGACTACACTCACCAGAAACGAAGTCTTGCTTATAGGAAGACACAGAGCCTCGGATTTAACTCCATCTCTGAATGTAAACACACAGCAGATTTCTCATCCATGGATCACACTCTGCTTTAGAGCGAGAAGCACGCTCTTGCTTTCTAGAGTCTCTAATAAAGCAGGTAATCTGAGTGTGCCCAGAACAATAGAACGGTGTTTCCTACACCTACGGACCATATGTAGTCCAAATCTGCTTCTGAAACTGATACAATGCACTGGTCCTCTAACATCCAATGCTTGTCAATTAAGATGAGAAACGTGTGATCTTTGTGAACGATGTAGTTCATTTGAGCAGAAAAGTGACTGCCCTTACCTGAAACGAAGTCTTGCTTGTAGGAAGACTCAGAGCCTGGGATTTAACTCCATTTCTGAAGGGAAACACACAGCAGTGTTCTCCTCCATTGATCACACTCTGCTTTAGAACAAGAAGCACACTCTTGCTTTCTAGAGTCTCTAAGACAGCAGGAAACGTGAGTGCGCTGAGAACAAAAGAACGGTGTTTCCTACACATACGGACCATATCTAGTCCAACTCTGTTTCTGAAACTGACACAAAGCACTGGTCCTCTAACATCCAATGCTTGTCAGTTAAGATGAGAAACGTGTGAGCTTTGAGAATGATGTATTTGCTTTGAACTGAAAAGTGACTGCCCTTACCTGTAACGAAGTCTTGCTTTTAGTAAGACACAGAGCCTGGGATTTAACTCCATTTCTGAAGTGAAACACACAGCAGTGTTCTCCTCCATTGATCACACTCTGCTTTAGAACAAGAAGCACGCTCTTGCTTTCTACAGTCTCTAAGACAGCAGGAAACGTGAGTGCGCTGAGAACAAAAGAACAGTGTTTCCTACACATACGGACCATATCTAGTCCAACTCTGTTTCTGAAACTGACACAAAGTACTGGTCCTCTAACATCCAATGCTTGTCTGTTAAGATGAGAAACGTGTGAGCTTCGTGAACGATGTAGTTCGTTTGAGCAGGAAAGTGACTGCCCTTACCTTAAACGAAGTCTTGCTTGTGGGAAGACACAGAGTCTGGGATTTAACTCCATTTCTGAATGGAAACACACAGCATAGTTCTCACCCATGGATCACACTCTGCTTTACAGCAAGAATCACGCTCTTGCTTTCTAGAGTCTCTAATACAGCAGGAAATCTGAGTGTGCCCAGAACAAAAGAATGGAGTTTCGTACACATAAGGACCATTTGTAGTCCAACTCTTCTTCTGAAACTGATACAAAGCACTGGTCCTCTAACATCCAAATCTTGTCAGTTAAGATGGGAAACGTGTGAGCTTCATGAACGATGTAGTTCGTTTGAGCAGGAAAGTGACTGCCCTTACCTTAAACGAAGTCTTGCTTGTAGGAAGACACAGAGTCTGGGATTTAACTCCATTTCTGAAGGGAAACACACAGCATAGTTCTCATCCATGGATAACAATCTGCTTTAGAGCGATAAGCACGCTCTTGCTTTCTAAATTCTCTAAGACAGCAGGAAACGTGAGTGCGCTGAGAACAAAAGAACGGTGTTTCCTACACATACGGACCATATCTAGTCTAACTCTGTTTCTGAAACTGACAAAAAGCACTGGTCCTCTAACATTCAATGCTTGTCAGTTAAGATGAGAAACGTGTGAGCTTCGTGAACGATGTAATTCATTTGAGCTGACAAGTGACTGCCCTCACCTGAAACGAAGTCTTGCTTATAGGAAGACACAGAGCCTGGGATTTAACTCCATCTATGAAGGGAAGGACACAGCAGATTTCTCATCCATGGATCACACTCTGCTTTAGAACAAGAAGCACGCTCTTGCTTTCTAGAGTCTCTAAGACAGCAGGAAACGTGAGTGCGCTGAGAACAAAAGAACGGTGTTTCCTACACATACGGACCATATCTAGTCTAACTCTGTTTCTGAAACTGACAAAAAGCACTGGTCCTCTAACATCCAATGCTTGTCAGTTAAGATGAGAAACGTGTGAGCTTCGTGAACGATGTAATTCGTTTGAGCTGACAAGTGACTGCCCTCACCTGAAACGAAGTCTTGCTTATAGGAAGACACAGAGCCTGGGATTTAACTCCATCTCTGAAGGGAAGGACACAGCAGATTTCTCATCCATGGATCACACTCTGCTTTAGAGCGAGAAGCACGCTCTTGCTTTCTAGAGTCTCTAATAAAGCAGGTAATCTGAGTGTGCCCAGAACAAAAGAACGGTGTTTCCTACACATACGGACCATATGTAGTCCAAATCTGCTTCTGAAACTGATACAATGCACTGGTCCTCTAACATCCAATGCTTGTCAGTTAAGATGAGAAACGTGTGATCTTCGTGAATGATGTAGTTCGTTTGAGCAGAAAAGTGACTGCCCTTGCCTGAAACGAAGTCTTGCTTGTAGGAAGACACAGAGTCTGGGATTTAACTCAATTTCTGAAGTGAAACACACAGCAGTGTTCTCCTCCATTGATCACACTCTGCTTAAGAACAAGAAGCACGCTCTTGCTTTCTAGAGTCTCTAAGACAGCAGGAAACGTGAGTGCTCTGAGAACAAAAGAACGGTGTTTCCTACACATACGGACCATATCTAGTCCAACACTGTTTCTAAAACTGACACAAAGCACTGGTCCTCTAACATCCAATGCTTGTCAGTTAAGATGAGAAACGTGTGAGCTTTGAGAATGATGTAGTTCCTTTGAACTGAAAAGTGACTGCCCTTACCTGTAACGAAGTCTTGCGTGTAGTAAGACACAGAGCCTGGGATTTAACTCCATCTCTGAAGGGAAACACAGAGCAGAGTTCTCATCCATGGATCACACTCTGCTTTAGAGCGAGAAGCACGCTCTTGCTTTCTGGAGTCTCTAACACAGCAGGAAACGTGAGTGCGCTGAGAACAAAAGAACGGTGTTTCCTACACATACGGACCATATCTAGTCCAACTCTGCTTCTGAAACTGATACAAAGCACTGCTCCTCTAACATCCAATGCTTGTCTGTTAAGATGAGAAACGTGTGAGCTTCGTGAACGATGTAGTTCGTTTGAGCTGACAAGTGACTACCCTTACCTGAAACGAAGTCTTGCTTATAGGAAGACACAGAGCCTCGGATTTAACTCCATTTCTGAATGGAAACACACAGCATAGTTCTCACCCATGGATCACACTCTGCTTTACAGCAAGAATCACGCTCTTGCTTTCTAGAGTCTCTAATACAGCAGGAAATCTGAGTGTGCCCAGAACAAAAGAATGGAGTTTCGTACACATACGGACCATTTGTAGTCCAACTCTTCTTCTGAAACTGATACAAAGCACTGGTCCTCTAACATCCAAATCTTGTCAGTTAAGATGGGAAACGTGTGAGCTTCATGAACGATGTAGTTCGTTTGAGCAGGAAAGTGACTGCCCTTACCTTAAACGAAGTCTTGCTTGTAGGAAAACACAGAGTCTGGGATTTAACTCCATTTCTGAAGGGAAACACACAGCATAGTTCTCATCCATGGATAACAATCTGCTTTAGAGCGATAAGCACGCTCTTGCTTTCTAAATTCTCTAAGACAGCAGGAAACGTGAGTGCGCTGAAACAAAAGAACGGTGTTTCCTACACATACGGACCATATCTAGTCTAACTCTGTTTCTGAAACTGACAAAAAGCACTGGTCCTCTAACATCCAATGCTTGTCAGTTAAGATGAGAAACGTGTGAGCTTCGTGAACGATGTAATTCGTTTGAGCTGACAAGTGACTGCCCTCACCTGAAACGAAGTCTTGCTTATAGGAAGACACAGAGCCTGGGATTTAACTCCATCTCTGAAGGGAAGGACACAGCAGATTTCTCATCCATGGATCACACTCTGCTTTAGAGCGAGAAGCACGCTCTTGCTTTCTAGAGTCTCTAATAAAGCAGGTAATCTGAGTGTGCCCAGAACAAAAGAACGGTGTTTCCTACACATACGGACCATATGTAGTCCAAATCTGCTTCTGAAACTGATACAATGCACTGGTCCTCTAATATCCAATGCTTGTCAGTTAAGATGAGAAACGTGTGATCTTCGTGAATGATGTAGTTCGTTTGAGCAGAAAAGTGACTGCCCTTACCTGAAACAAAGTCTTGCTTGTAGGAATACTCAGAGCCTGGGATTTAACTCCATTTCTGAAGTGAAACACACAGCAGTGTTCTCATCCATTGATCACACTCTGCTTTAGAACAAGAAGCACGCTCTTGCTTTCTAGAGTCTCTAAGACAGCAGGAAACGTGAGTGCGCTGAGAACAAAAGAACGGTGTTTCCTACACATACGGAACATATCTTGTCCAACTCTCCTTTTTAAACTGATACAAAGCACTGGTCCTTTAACATCCAATGCTTGTCAGTTAAGATGAGAAACGTGTGAGCTTTGAGAATGATGTATTTGCTTTGAACTGAAAAGTGACTGCCCTTACCTGTAACGAAGTCTTGCTTGTAGTAAGACACAGAGCCTGGGATCTAACTCCATCTCTGAAGGGAAACACACAGCAGAGTTCTCATCCATGGATCACACTCTGCTTTAGAGCGAGAAGCACGCTCTTGCTTTCTAAAGTCTCTAATACAGCAGGTAATCTGAGTGTGCCCAGAAAAAAAGAACGGTGTTTCCTACACATACGGACCATATGTAGTCCAAATCTGCTTCTGAAACTGATACAATGCACTGGTCCTCTAACATCCAATGCTTGTCAGTTAAGATGGGAAACGTGTGAGCTTCATGAACTATGTAGTTCGTTTGAGCTGACAAGTGACTGCCCTTACCTGAAACGAAGTCTTGCTTATAGGAAGACACAGAGCCTGGGATTTAACTCCATTTCTGAATGGAAACACACAGCATACTTCTCACCCATGGATCACACTCTGCTTTACAGCAAGAAGCACGCTCTTGCTTGGTAGAGTCTCCAATACAGCAGGAAATCTGAGTGTGCCCAGAACAAAAGAAAGGAGTTTCCTACACATACGGACCAATGTAGTCCAACTCTTCTTCTGAAAATGATACAAAGCACTGGTCCTCTAACATCCAATGCTTGTCATTTAAGATGGGAAACGTGTGAGCTTCATGAACGATGTAGTTTGTTTGAGCAGGAAAGTGACTGCCCTTACCTTAAACGAAGTCTTGCTTTTAGGAAGACACAGAGTCTGGGATTTAACTCCATTTCTGAAGTGAAACACACAGCAGTGTTCTCCTCCATTGATCACACTCTGCTTAAGAACAAGAAGCACGCTCTTGCTTTCTAGAGTCTCTAAGACAGCAGGAAACGTGAGTGCGCTGAGAACAAAAGAACGGTGTTTCCTACACATACGGAACATATCTAGTCCAACTCTGTTTCTGAAACTGACACAAAGCACTGGTCCTCTAACATCCAATGCTTGTCAGTTAAGATGAGAAACGTGTGAGCTTTGAGAATGATGTAGTTCCTTTGAACTGAAAAGTGACTGCCCTTACCTGTAACGAAGTCTTGCTTGTAGTAAGACACAGAGCCTGGGATTTAACTCCATCTCTGAAGGGAAACACAGAGCAGAGTTCTCATCCATGGATCACACTCTGCTTTAGAGCGAGAAGCACGCTCTTGCTTTCTGGAGTCTCTAACACAGCAGGAAACGTGAGTGCGCTGAGAACAAAAGAACGGTGTTTCCTACACATACGGACCATATCTAGTCCAACTCTGCTTCTGAAACTGATACAAAGCACTGGTCCTCTAACATCCAATGCTTGTCTGTTAAGATGAGAAACGTGTGAGCTTCGTGAACGATGTAGTTCGTTTGAGCTGACAAGTGACTACCCTTACCTGAAACGAAGTCTTGCTTATAGGAAGACACAGAGCCTGGGATTTAACTCCATTTCTGAATGGAAACACACAGCATAGTTCTCACTCATGGATCACACTCTGCTTTACAGCAAGAATCACGCTCTTGCTTTCTAGAGTCTCTAATACAGCAGGAAATCTGAGTGTGCCCAGAACAAAAGAATGGAGTTTCGTACACATACGGACCATTTGTAGTCCAACTCTTCTTCTGAAACTGATACAAAGCACTGGTCCTCTAACATCCAAATCTTGTCAGTTAAGATGGGAAACGTGTGAGCTTCATGAACGATGTAGTTCGTTTGAGCAGGAAAGTGACTGCCCTTACCTTAAACGAAGTCTTGCTTGTAGGAAGACACAGAGTCTGGGATTTAACTCCATTTCTGAAGGGAAACACACAGCATAGTTCTCATCCATGGATAACAATCTGCTTTAGAACGAGAAGCACGCTCTTGCTTTCTAAAGTCTCTAAGACAGCAGGAAACGTGAGTGCGCTGAGAACAAAAGAACGGTGTTTCCTACACATACGGACCATATCTAGTCTAACTCTGTTTCTGAAACTGACAAAAAGCACTGGTCCTCTAACATCCAATGCTTGTCAGTTAAGATGAGAAACGTGTGCGCTTCGTGAACGATGTAATTCGTTTGAGCTGACAAGTGACTGCCCTCACCTGAAACGAAGTCTTGCTTATAGGAAGACACAGAGCCTGGGATTTAACTCCATTTCTGAAGTGAAACACACAGCAGAGTTCTCCTCCATTGATCACACTCTGCTTAAGAACAAGAAGCACGCTCTTGCTTTCTAGTGTCTCTAAGACAGCAGGAAACGTGAGTGCGCTGAGAACAAAAGAACGGTGTTTCCTACACATACGGACCATATCTAGTCCAACTCTGTTTCTGAAACTGACACAAAGCACTGGTCCTCTAACATCCAATGCTTGTCAGTTAAGATGAGAAACGTGTGAGCTTTGAGAATGATGTAGTTCCTTTGAACTGAAAAGTGACTGCCCTTACCTGTAACGAAGTCTTGCTTGTAGTAAGACACAGAGCCTGGGATTTAACTCCATCTCTGAAGGGAAACACAGAGCAGAGTTCTCATCCATGGATCACACTCTGCTTTAGAGCGAGAAGCACGCTCTTGCTTTCTGGAGTCTCTAACACAGCAGGAAACGTGAGTGCGCTGAGAACAAAAGAACGGTGTTTCCTACACATACGGAACATATCTTGTCCAACTCTGCTTCTTGAACTGATACAAAGCACTGGTCCTTTAACATCCAATGCTTGTCAGTTAAGATGAGAAACGTGTGAGCTTTGAGAATGATGTATTTGCTTTGAACTGAAAAGTGACTGCCCTTACCTGTAACGAAGTCTTGCTTGTAGTAAGACACAGAGCCTGGGATCTAACTCCATCTCTGAAGGGAAACACACAGCAGAGTTCTCCTCCATGGATCACACTCTGCTTTAGAGCGCGAAGCACGCTCTTGCTTTCTAAAGTCTCTAATACAGCAGGTAATCTGAGTGTGCCCAGAAGAAAAGAACGGTGTTTCCTACACATACGGACCATATGTAGTCCAAATCTGCTTCTGAAACTGATACAATGCACTGGTCCTCTAACATCCAATGCTTGTCAGTTAAGATGGGAAACGTGTGAGCTTCATGAACGATGTAGTTCGTTTGAGCTGACAAGTGACTGCCCTTACCTGAAACGAAGTCTTGCTTATAGGAAGACACAGAGCCTGGGATTTAACTCCATTTCTGAATGGAAACACACAGCATACTTCTCACCCATGGATCACACTCTGCTTTACAGCAAGAAGCACGCTCTTGCTTGGTAGAGTCTCTAATACAGCAGGAAATCTGAGTGTGCCCAGAACAAAAGAAAGGAGTTTCGTACACATACGGACCATATGTAGTCCAACTCTTCTTCTGAAACTGATACAAAGCACTGGTCCTCTAACATCCAATGCTTGTCAGTTAAGATGGGAAACGTGTGAGCTTCATGAACGATGTAGTTCGTTTGAGCAGGAAAGTGACTGCCCTTACCTTAAACGAAGTTTTGCTTTTAGGAAGACACAGAGTCTGGGATTTAACTCCATTTCTGAAGTGAAACACACAGCAGTGTTCTCCTCCATTGATCACACTCTGCTTAAGAACAAGAAGCACGCTCTTGCTTTCTAGAGTCTCTAATACAGCAGGAAACGTGAGTGCGCTGAGAACAAAAGAACGGTGTTTCCTACACATACGGACCATATCTAGTCCAACACTGTTTCTGAAACTGACACAAAGCACTGGTCCTCTAACATCCAATGCTTGTCAGTTAAGATGAGAAACGTGTGAGCTTTGAGAATGATGTAGTTCCTTTGAACTGAAAAGTGACTGCCCTTACCTGTAACGAAGTCTTGCTTGTAGTAAGACACAGAGCCTGGGATTTAACTCCATCTCTGAAGGGAAACACAGAGCAGAGTTCTCATCCATGGATCACACTCTGCTTTAGAGCGAGAAGCACGCTCTTGCTTTCTGGAGTCTCTAACACAGCAGGAAACGTGAGTGCGCTGAGAACAAAAGAACGGTGTTTCCTACACATACGGACCATATCTAGTCCAACTCTGCTTCTGAAACTGATACAAAGCACTGGTCCTCTAACATCCAATGCTTGTCTGTTAAGATGAGAAACGTGTGAGCTTCGTGAACGATGTAGTTCGTTTGAACTGACAAGTGACTACACTTACCTGAAACGAAGTCTTGCTTATAGGAAGACACAGAGCCTGGGATTTAACTCCATTTCTGAATGGAAACACACAGCATAGTTCTCACTCATGGATCACACTCTGCTTTACAGCAAGAATCACGCTCTTGCTTTCTAGAGTCTCTAATACAGCAGGAAATCTGAGTGTGCCCAGAACAAAAGAATGGAGTTTCGTACACATACGGACCATTTGTAGTCCAACTCTTCTTCTGAAACTGATACAAAGCACTGGTCCTCTAACATCCAAATCTTGTCATTTAAGATGGGAAACGTGTGAGCTTCATGAACGATGTAGTTCGTTTGAGCAGGAAAGTGACTGCCCTTACCTTAAACGAAGTCTTGCTTGTAGGAAGACACAGAGTCTGGGATTTAACTCCATTTCTGAAGGGAAACACACAGCATAGTTCTCATCCATGGATAACAATCTGCTTTAGAACGAGAAGCACGCTCTTGCTTTCTAAAGTCTCTAAGACAGCAGGAAACGTGAGTGCGCTGAGAACAAAAGAACGGTGTTTCCTACACATACGGACCATATCTAGTCTAACTCTGTTTCTGAAACTGACAAAAAGCACTGGTCCTCTAACATCCAATGCTTGTCAGTTAAGATGAGAAACGTGTGAGTTCGTGAACGATGTAATTCGTTTGAGCTGACAAGTGACTGCCCTCACCTGAAACGAAGTCTTGCTTATAGGAAGACACAGAGCCTGGGATTTAACTCCATCTCTGAAGGGAAGGACACAGCAGATTTCTCATCCATGGATCACACTCTGCTTTAGAGCGAGAAGCACGCTCTTGCTTTCTAGAGTCTCTAATAAAGCAGGTAATCTGAGTGTGCCCAGAACAAAAGAACGGTGTTTCCTACACCTACGGACCATATGTAGTCCAAATCTGCTTCTGAAACTGATACAATACACTGGTCCTCTAACATCCAATGCTTGTCAGTTAAGATGAGAAACGTGTGATCTTCGTGAATGATGTAGTTCGTTTGAGCAGAAAAGAGACTGCCCTTACCTGAAACGAAGTCTTGCTTGTGGGAATACTCAGAGCCTGGGATTTAACTCCATTTCTTAAGTGAAACACACAGCAGTGTTCTCATCCATTGATCACACTCTGCTTTAGAACAAGAAGCACGCTCTTGCTTTCTAGAGTCTCTAAGAGAGCAGGAAACGTGAGTGCGCTGAGAACAAAAGAACGGTGTTTCCTACACATACGGACCATATCTAGTCCAACTCTGTTTCTGAAACTGACACAAAGCACTGGTCCTCTAACATCCAATGCTTGTCAGTTAAGATGAGAAACGTGTGAGCTTTGAGAATGATGTAGTTCCTTTGAACTGAAAAGTGACTGCCCTTACCTGTAACGAAGTCTTGCTTGTAGTAAGACACAGAGCCTGGGATTTAACTCCATCTCTGAAGGGAAACACAGAGCAGAGTTCTCATCCATGGATCACACTCTGCTTTAGAGCGAGAAGCACGCTCTTGCTTTCTGGAGTCTCTAACACAGCAGGAAACGTGAGTGCGCTGAGAACAAAAGAACGGTGTTTCCTACACATACGGAACATATCTTGTCCAACTCTGCTTCTTGAACTGATACAAAGCACTGGTCCTTTAACATCCAATGCTTGTCAGTTAAGATGAGAAACGTGTGAGCTTTGAGAATGATGTATTTGCTTTGAACTGAAAAGTGACTGCCCTTACCTGTAACGAAGTCTTGCTTGTAGTAAGACACAGAGCCTGGGATCTAACTCCATCTCTGAAGGGAAACACACAGCAGAGTTCTCCTCCATGGATCACACTCTGCTTTAGAGCGCGAAGCACGCTCTTGCTTTCTAAAGTCTCTAATACAGCAGGTAATCTGAGTGTGCCCAGAAGAAAAGAACGGTGTTTCCTACACATACGGACCATATGTAGTCCAAATCTGCTTCTGAAACTGATACAATGCACTGGTCCTCTAACATCCAATGCTTGTCAGTTAAGATGGGAAACGTGTGAGCTTCATGAACGATGTAGTTCGTTTGAGCTGACAAGTGACTGCCCTTACCTGAAACGAAGTCTTGCTTATAGGAAGACACAGAGCCTGGGATTTAACTCCATTTCTGAATGGAAACACACAGCATACTTCTCACCCATGGATCACACTCTGCTTTACAGCAAGAAGCACGCTCTTGCTTGGTAGAGTCTCTAATACAGCAGGAAATCTGAGTGTGCCCAGAACAAAAGAAAGGAGTTTCGTACACATACGGACCATATGTAGTCCAACTCTTCTTCTGAAACTGATACAAAGCACTGGTCCTCTAACATCCAATGCTTGTCAGTTAAGATGGGAAACGTGTGAGCTTCATGAACGATGTAGTTCGTTTGAGCAGGAAAGTGACTGCCCTTACCTTAAACGAAGTTTTGCTTTTAGGAAGACACAGAGTCTGGGATTTAACTCCATTTCTGAAGTGAAACACACAGCAGTGTTCTCCTCCATTGATCACACTCTGCTTAAGAACAAGAAGCACGCTCTTGCTTTCTAGAGTCTCTAATACAGCAGGAAACGTGAGTGCGCTGAGAACAAAAGAACGGTGTTTCCTACACATACGGACCATATCTAGTCCAACACTGTTTCTGAAACTGACACAAAGCACTGGTCCTCTAACATCCAATGCTTGTCAGTTAAGATGAGAAACGTGTGAGCTTTGAGAATGATGTAGTTCCTTTGAACTGAAAAGTGACTGCCCTTACCTGTAACGAAGTCTTGCTTGTAGTAAGACACAGAGCCTGGGATTTAACTCCATCTCTGAAGGGAAACACAGAGCAGAGTTCTCATCCATGGATCACACTCTGCTTTAGAGCGAGAAGCACGCTCTTGCTTTCTGGAGTCTCTAACACAGCAGGAAACGTGAGTGCGCTGAGAACAAAAGAACGGTGTTTCCTACACATACGGACCATATCTAGTCCAACTCTGCTTCTGAAACTGATACAAAGCACTGGTCCTCTAACATCCAATGCTTGTCTGTTAAGATGAGAAACGTGTGAGCTTCGTGAACGATGTAGTTCGTTTGAACTGACAAGTGACTACACTTACCTGAAACGAAGTCTTGCTTATAGGAAGACACAGAGCCTGGGATTTAACTCCATTTCTGAATGGAAACACACAGCATAGTTCTCACTCATGGATCACACTCTGCTTTACAGCAAGAATCACGCTCTTGCTTTCTAGAGTCTCTAATACAGCAGGAAATCTGAGTGTGCCCAGAACAAAAGAATGGAGTTTCGTACACATACGGACCATTTGTAGTCCAACTCTTCTTCTGAAACTGATACAAAGCACTGGTCCTCTAACATCCAAATCTTGTCATTTAAGATGGGAAACGTGTGAGCTTCATGAACGATGTAGTTCGTTTGAGCAGGAAAGTGACTGCCCTTACCTTAAACGAAGTCTTGCTTGTAGGAAGACACAGAGTCTGGGATTTAACTCCATTTCTGAAGGGAAACACACAGCATAGTTCTCATCCATGGATAACAATCTGCTTTAGAACGAGAAGCACGCTCTTGCTTTCTAAAGTCTCTAAGACAGCAGGAAACGTGAGTGCGCTGAGAACAAAAGAACGGTGTTTCCTACACATACGGACCATATCTAGTCTAACTCTGTTTCTGAAACTGACAAAAAGCACTGGTCCTCTAACATCCAATGCTTGTCAGTTAAGATGAGAAACGTGTGAGTTCGTGAACGATGTAATTCGTTTGAGCTGACAAGTGACTGCCCTCACCTGAAACGAAGTCTTGCTTATAGGAAGACACAGAGCCTGGGATTTAACTCCATCTCTGAAGGGAAGGACACAGCAGATTTCTCATCCATGGATCACACTCTGCTTTAGAGCGAGAAGCACGCTCTTGCTTTCTAGAGTCTCTAATAAAGCAGGTAATCTGAGTGTGCCCAGAACAAAAGAACGGTGTTTCCTACACCTACGGACCATATGTAGTCCAAATCTGCTTCTGAAACTGATACAATACACTGGTCCTCTAACATCCAATGCTTGTCAGTTAAGATGAGAAACGTGTGATCTTCGTGAATGATGTAGTTCGTTTGAGCAGAAAAGAGACTGCCCTTACCTGAAACGAAGTCTTGCTTGTGGGAATACTCAGAGCCTGGGATTTAACTCCATTTCTTAAGTGAAACACACAGCAGTGTTCTCATCCATTGATCACACTCTGCTTTAGAACAAGAAGCACGCTCTTGCTTTCTAGAGTCTCTAAGAGAGCAGGAAACGTGAGTGCGCTGAGAACAAAAGAACGGTGTTTCCTACACATACGGAACATATCTAGTCCAACTCTCCTTCTTGAACTGATACAAAGCACTGGTCCTTTAACATCCAATGCTTGTCAGTTAAGATGAGAAACGTGTGAGCTTTGAGAATGATGTATTTGCTTTGAACTGAAAAGTGACTGCCCTTACCTGTAACGAAGTCTTGCTTGTAGTAAGACACAGAGCCTGGGATCTAACTCCATCTCTGAAGGGAAACACACAGCAGAGTTCTCCTCCATGGATCACACTCTGCTTTAGAGCGCGAAGCACGCTCTTGCTTTCTAAAGTCTCTAATACAGCAGGTAATCTGAGTGTGCCCAGAAGAAAAGAACGGTGTTTCCTACACATACGGACCATATGTAGTCCAAATCTGCTTCTGAAACTGATACAATGCACTGGTCCTCTAACATCCAATGCTTGTCAGTTAAGATGGGAAACGTGTGAGCTTCATGAACGATGTAGTTCGTTTGAGCTGACAAGTGACTGCCCTTACCTGAAACGAAGTCTTGCTTATAGGAAGACACAGAGCCTGGGATTTAACTCCATTTCTGAATGGAAACACACAGCATACTTCTCACCCATGGATCACACTCTGCTTTACAGCAAGAAGCACGCTCTTGCTTGGTAGAGTCTCTAATACAGCAGGAAATCTGAGTGTGCCCAGAACAAAAGAAAGGAGTTTCGTACACATACGGACCATATGTAGTCCAACTCTTCTTCTGAAACTGATACAAAGCACTGGTCCTCTAACATCCAATGCTTGTCAGTTAAGATGGGAAACGTGTGAGCTTCATGAACGATGTAGTTCGTTTGAGCAGGAAAGTGACTGCCCTTACCTTAAACGAAGTTTTGCTTTTAGGAAGACACAGAGTCTGGGATTTAACTCCATTTCTGAAGTGAAACACACAGCAGTGTTCTCCTCCATTGATCACACTCTGCTTAAGAACAAGAAGCACGCTCTTGCTTTCTAGAGTCTCTAAGACAGCAGGAAACGTGAGTGCGCTGAGAACAAAAGAACGGTGTTTCCTACACATACGGACCATATCTAGTCCAACACTGTTTCTGAAACTGACACAAAGCACTGGTCCTCTAACATCCAATGCTTGTCAGTTAAGATGAGAAACGTGTGAGCTTTGAGAATGATGTAGTTCCTTTGAACTGAAAAGTGACTGCCCTTACCTGTAACGAAGTCTTGCTTGTAGTAAGACACAGAGCCTGGGATTTAACTCCATCTCTGAAGGGAAACACAGAGCAGAGTTCTCATCCATGGATCACACTCTGCTTTAGAGCGAGAAGCACGCTCTTGCTTTCTGGAGTCTCTAACACAGCAGGAAACGTGAGTGCGCTGAGAACAAAAGAACGGTGTTTCCTACACATACGGACCATATCTAGTCCAACTCTGCTTCTGAAACTGATACAAAGCACTGGTCCTCTAACATCCAATGCTTGTCTGTTAAGATGAGAAACGTGTGAGCTTCGTGAACGATGTAGTTCGTTTGAACTGACAAGTGACTACACTTACCTGAAACGAAGTCTTGCTTATAGGAAGACACAGAGCCTGGGATTTAACTCCATTTCTGAATGGAAACACACAGCATAGTTCTCACTCATGGATCACACTCTGCTTTACAGCAAGAATCACGCTCTTGCTTTCTAGAGTCTCTAATACAGCAGGAAATCTGAGTGTGCCCAGAACAAAAGAATGGAGTTTCGTACACATACGGACCATTTGTAGTCCAACTCTTCTTCTGAAACTGATACAAAGCACTGGTCCTCTAACATCCAAATCTTGTCAGTTAAGATGGGAAACGTGTGAGCTTCATGAACGATGTAGTTCGTTTGAGCAGGAAAGTGACTGCCCTTACCTTAAACGAAGTCTTGCTTGTAGGAAGACACAGAGTCTGGGATTTAACTCCATTTCTGAAGGGAAACACACAGCATAGTTCTCATCCATGGATAACAATCTGCTTTAGAACGAGAAGCACGCTCTTGCTTTCTAAAGTCTCTAAGACAGCAGGAAATGTGAGTGCGCTGAGAACAAAAGAACGGTGTTTCCTACACATACGGACCATATCTAGTCTAACTCTGTTTCTGAAACTGACAAAAAGCACTGGTCCTCTAACATCCAATGCTTGTCAGTTAAGATGAGAAACGTGTGAGTTCGTGAACGATGTAATTCGTTTGAGCTGACAAGTGACTGCCCTCACCTGAAACGAAGTCTTGCTTATAGGAAGACACAGAGCCTGGGATTTAACTCCATTTCTGAAGTGAAACACACAGCAGAGTTCTCCTCCATTGATCACACTCTGCTTAAGAACAAGAAGCACGCTCTTGCTTTCTAGTGTCTCTAAGACAGCAGGAAACGTGAGTGCGCTGAGAACAAAAGAACGGTGTTTCCTACACATACGGACCATATCTAGTCCAACTCTGTTTCTGAAACTGACACAAAGCACTGGTCCTCTAACATCCAATGCTTGTCAGTTAAGATGAGAAACGTGTGAGCTTTGAGAATGATGTAGTTCCTTTGAACTGAAAAGTGACTGCCCTTACCTGTAACGAAGTCTTGCTTGTAGTAAGACACAGAGCCTGGGATTTAACTCCATCTCTGAAGGGAAACACAGAGCAGAGTTCTCATCCATGGATCACACTCTGCTTTAGAGCGAGAAGCACGCTCTTGCTTTCTGGAGTCTCTAACACAGCAGGAAACGTGAGTGCGCTGAGAACAAAAGAACGGTGTTTTCTACACATACGGAACATATCTTTTCCAACTCTCCTTCTTGAACTGATACAAAGCACTGGTCCTTTAACATCCAATGCTTGTCAGTTAAGATGAGAAACGTGTGAGCTTTGAGAATGATGTATTTGCTTTGAACTGAAAAGTGACTGCCCTTACCTGTAACGAAGTCTTGCTTGTAGTAAGACACAGAGCCTGGGATCTAACTCCATCTCTGAAGGGAAACACACAGCAGAGTTCTCCTCCATGGATCACACTCTGCTTTAGAGCGCGAAGCACGCTCTTGCTTTCTAAAGTCTCTAATACAGCAGGTAATCTGAGTGTGCCCAGAAGAAAAGAACGGTGTTTCCTACACATACGGACCATATGTAGTCCAAATCTGCTTCTGAAACTGATACAATGCACTGGTCCTCTAACATCCAATGCTTGTCATTTAAGATGGGAAACGTGTGAGCTTCATGAACGATGTAGTACGTTTGAGGAGAAAAGTGACTGCCCTTACCTTAAACGAAGTCTTGCTTGTAGGAAGACACAGAGTCTGGGATTTAACTCCATTTCTGAAGTGAAACACACAGCAGTGTTCTCCTCCATTGATCACACTCTGCTTAAGAACAAGAAGCATGCTCTTGCTTTCTAGAGTCTCTAAGACAGCAGGAAACGTGAGTGCGCTGAGAACAAAAGAACGGTGTTTCCTACACATACGGACCATATCTAGTCCAACTCTGTTTCTGAAACTGACACAAAGCACTGGTCCTCTAACATCCAATGCTTGTCAGTTAAGATGAGAAACGTGTGAGCTTTGAGAATGATGTAGTTCCTTTGAACTGAAAAGTGACTGCCCTTACCTGTAACGAAATCTTGCTTGTAGTAAGACACAGAGCCTGGGATTTAACTCCATCTCTGAAGGGAAACACAGAGCAGAGTTCTCATCCATGGATCACACTCTGCTTTAGAGCGAGAAGCACGCTCTTGCTTTCTGGAGTCTCTAACACAGCAGGAAACGTGAGTGCGCTGAGAACAAAAGAACGGTGTTTCCTACACATACGGACCATATCTAGTCCAACTCTGCTTCTGAAACTGATACAAAGCACTGGTCCTCTAACATCCAATGCTTGTCTGTTAAAATGAGAAACGTGTGAGCTTCATGAATGATGTAGTTCGTTTGAGCTGACAAGTGTCTACCCTTACCTGAAACGAAGTCTTGCTTATAGGAAGACACAGAGCCTCGGATTTAACTCCATTTCTGAATGGAAACACACAGCATAGTTCTCACCCATGGATCACACTCTGCTTTACAGCAAGAATCACGCTCTTGCTTTCTAGAGTCTCTAATAGAGCAGGAAATCTGAGTGTGCCCAGAACAAAAGAATGGAGTTTCGTACACATACCGACCATTTGTAGTCCAACTCTTCTTCTGAAACTGATACAAAGCACTGGTCCTCTAACATCCAAATCTTGTCAGTTAAGATGGGAAACGTGTGAGCTTCATGAACGATGTAGTTCGTTTGAGCAGGAAAGTGACTGCCCTTACCTTAAACGAAGTCTTGCTTGTAGGAAGACACAGAGTCTGGGATTTAACTCCATTTCTGAAGGGAAACACACAGCATAGTTCTCATCCATGGATAACAATCTGCTTTACAGCGATAAGCATGCTCTTGCTTTCTAAAGTCTCTAAGACAGCAGGAAAAGTGAGTGCGCTGAGAACAAAAGAACGGTGTTTCCTACACATACGGACCATATCTAGTCTAACTCTGTTCCTGAAACTGACAAAAAGCACTGGTCCTCTAACATCCAATGCTTGTCAGTTAAGATGAGAAACGTGTGCGCTTCGTGAACGATGTAATTCGTTTGAGCTGACAAGTGACTGCCCTCACCTGAAACGAAGTCTTGCTTATAGGAAGACACAGAGCCTGGGATTTAACTCCATTTCTGAAGTGAAACACACAGCAGAGTTCTCCTCCATTGATCACACTCTGCTTAAGAACAAGAAGCACGCTCTTGCTTTCTAGTGTCTCTAAGACAGCAGGAAACGTGAGTGCGCTGAGAACAAAAGAACGGTGTTTCCTACACATACGGACCATATCTAGTCCAACTCTGTTTCTGAAACTGACACAAAGCACTGGTCCTCTAACATCCAATGCTTGTCAGTTAAGATGAGAAACGTGTGAGCTTTGAGAATGATGTAGTTCCTTTGAACTGAAAAGTGACTGCCCTTACCTGTAACGAAGTCTTGCTTGTAGTAAGACACAGAGCCTGGGATTTAACTCCATCTCTGAAGGGAAACACAGAGCAGAGTTCTCATCCATGGATCACACTCTGCTTTAGAGCGAGAAGCACGCTCTTGCTTTCTGGAGTCTCTAACACAGCAGGAAACGTGAGTGCGCTGAGAACAAAAGAACGGTGTTTCCTACACATACGGAACATATCTTGTCCAACTCTGCTTCTTGAACTGATACAAAGCACTGGTCCTTTAACATCCAATGCTTGTCAGTTAAGATGAGAAACGTGTGAGCTTTGAGAATGATGTATTTGCTTTGAACTGAAAAGTGACTGCCCTTACCTGTAACGAAGTCTTGCTTGTAGTAAGACACAGAGCCTGGGATCTAACTCCATCTCTGAAGGGAAACACACAGCAGAGTTCTCCTCCATGGATCACACTCTGCTTTAGAGCGCGAAGCACGCTCTTGCTTTCTAAAGTCTCTAATACAGCAGGTAATCTGAGTGTGCCCAGAAGAAAAGAACGGTGTTTCCTACACATACGGACCATATGTAGTCCAAATCTGCTTCTGAAACTGATACAATGCACTGGTCCTCTAACATCCAATGCTTGTCAGTTAAGATGGGAAACGTGTGAGCTTCATGAACGATGTAGTTCGTTTGAGCTGACAAGTGACTGCCCTTACCTGAAACGAAGTCTTGCTTATAGGAAGACACAGAGCCTGGGATTTAACTCCATTTCTGAATGGAAACACACAGCATACTTCTCACCCATGGATCACACTCTGCTTTACAGCAAGAAGCACGCTCTTGCTTGGTAGAGTCTCTAATACAGCAGGAAATCTGAGTGTGCCCAGAACAAAAGAAAGGAGTTTCGTACACATACGGACCATATGTAGTCCAACTCTTCTTCTGAAACTGATACAAAGCACTGGTCCTCTAACATCCAATGCTTGTCAGTTAAGATGGGAAACGTGTGAGCTTCATGAACGATGTAGTTCGTTTGAGCAGGAAAGTGACTGCCCTTACCTTAAACGAAGTTTTGCTTTTAGGAAGACACAGAGTCTGGGATTTAACTCCATTTCTGAAGTGAAACACACAGCAGTGTTCTCCTCCATTGATCACACTCTGCTTAAGAACAAGAAGTACGCTCTTGCTTTCTAGAGTCTCTAAGACAGCAGGAAACGTGAGTGCGCTGAGAACAAAAGAACGGTGTTTCCTACACATACGGACCATATCTAGTCCAACACTGTTTCTGAAACTGACACAAAGCACTGGTCCTCTAACATCCAATGCTTGTCAGTTAAGATGAGAAACGTGTGAGCTTTGAGAATGATGTAGTTCCTTTGAACTGAAAAGTGACTGCCCTTACCTGTAACGAAGTCTTGCTTGTAGTAAGACACAGAGCCTGGGATTTAACTCCATCTCTGAAGGGAAACACAGAGCAGAGTTCTCATCCATGGATCACACTCTGCTTTAGAGCGAGAAGCACGCTCTTGCTTTCTGGAGTCTCTAACACAGCAGGAAACGTGAGTGCGCTGAGAACAAAAGAACGGTGTTTCCTACACATACGGACCATATCTAGTCCAACTCTGCTTCTGAAACTGACACAAAGCACTGGTCCTCTAACATCCAATGCTTGTCAGTTAAGATGAGAAACGTGTGAGCTTTGAGAATGATGTAGTTCCTTTGAACTGAAAAGTGACTGCCCTTACCTGTAACGAAGTCTTGCTTGTAGTAAGACACAGAGCCTGGGATTTAACTCCATCTCTGAAGGGAAACACAGAGCAGAGTTCTCATCCATGGATCACACTCTGCTTTAGAGCGAGAAGCACGCTCTTGCTTTCTGGAGTCTCTAACACAGCAGGAAACGTGAGTGCGCTGAGAACAAAAGAACGGTGTTTCCTACACATACGGACCATATCTAGTCCAACTCTGCTTCTGAAACTGATACAAAGCACTGGTCCTCTAACATCCAATGCTTGTCTGTTAAGATGAGAAACGTGTGAGCTTCGTGAACGATGTAGTTCGTTTGAACTGACAAGTGACTACACTTACCTGAAACGAAGTCTTGCTTATAGGAAGACACAGAGCCTGGGATTTAACTCCATTTCTGAATGGAAACACACAGCATAGTTCTCACTCATGGATCACACTCTGCTTTACAGCAAGAATCACGCTCTTGCTTTCTAGAGTCTCTAATACAGCAGGAAATCTGAGTGTGCCCAGAACAAAAGAATGGAGTTTCGTACACATACGGACCATTTGTAGTCCAACTCTTCTTCTGAAACTGATACAAAGCACTGGTCCTCTAACATCCAAATCTTGTCAGTTAAGATGGGAAACGTGTGAGCTTCATGAACGATGTAGTTCGTTTGAGCAGGAAAGTGACTGCCCTTACCTTAAACGAAGTCTTGCTTGTAGGAAGACACAGAGTCTGGGATTTAACTCCATTTCTGAAGGGAAACACACAGCATAGTTCTCATCCATGGATAACAATCTGCTTTAGAACGAGAAGCACGCTCTTGCTTTCTAAAGTCTCTAAGACAGCAGGAAACGTGAGTGCGCTGAGAACAAAAGAACGGTGTTTCCTACACATACGGACCATATCTAGTCTAACTCTGTTTCTGAAACTGACAAAAAGCACTGGTCCTCTAACATCCAATGCTTGTCAGTTAAGATGAGAAACGTGTGAGTTCGTGAACGATGTAATTCGTTTGAGCTGACAAGTGACTGCCCTCACCTGAAACGAAGTCTTGCTTATAGGAAGACACAGAGCCTGGGATTTAACTCCATCTCTGAAGGGAAGGACACAGCAGATTTCTCATCCATGGATCACACTCTGCTTTAGAGCGAGAAGCACGCTCTTGCTTTCTAGAGTCTCTAATAAAGCAGGTAATCTGAGTGTGCCCAGAACAAAAGAACGGTGTTTCCTACACCTACGGACCATATGTAGTCCAAATCTGCTTCTGAAACTGATACAATACACTGGTCCTCTAACATCCAATGCTTGTCTGTTAAGATGAGAAACGTGTGATCTTCGTGAATGATGTAGTTCGTTTGAGCAGAAAAGAGACTGCCCTTACCTGAAACGAAGTCTTGCTTGTGGGAATACTCAGAGCCTGGGATTTAACTCCATTTCTTAAGTGAAACACACAGCAGTGTTCTCATCCATTGATCACACTCTGCTTTAGAACAAGAAGCACGCTCTTGCTTTCTAGAGTCTCTAAGAGAGCAGGAAACGTGAGTGCGCTGAGAACAAAAGAACGGTGTTTCCTACACATACGGAACATATCTAGTCCAACTCTCCTTCTTGAACTGATACAAAGCACTGGTCCTTTAACATCCAATGCTTGTCAGTTAAGATGAGAAACGTGTGAGCTTTGAGAATGATGTATTTGCTTTGAACTGAAAAGTGACTGCCCTTACCTGTAACGAAGTCTTGCTTGTAGTAAGACACAGAGCCTGGGATCTAACTCCATCTCTGAAGGGAAACACACAGCAGAGTTCTCCTCCATGGATCACACTCTGCTTTAGAGCGCGAAGCACGCTCTTGCTTTCTAAAGTCTCTAATACAGCAGGTAATCTGAGTGTGCCCAGAAGAAAAGAACGGTGTTTCCTACACATACGGACCATATGTAGTCCAAATCTGCTTCTGAAACTGATACAATGCACTGGTCCTCTAACATCCAATGCTTGTCAGTTAAGATGGGAAACGTGTGAGCTTCATGAACGATGTAGTTCGTTTGAGCTGACAAGTGACTGCCCTTACCTGAAACGAAGTCTTGCTTATAGGAAGACACAGAGCCTGGGATTTAACTCCATTTCTGAATGGAAACACACAGCATACTTCTCACCCATGGATCACACTCTGCTTTACAGCAAGAAGCACGCTCTTGCTTGGTAGAGTCTCTAATACAGCAGGAAATCTGAGTGTGCCCAGAACAAAAGAAAGGAGTTTCGTACACATACGGACCATATGTAGTCCAACTCTTCTTCTGAAACTGATACAAAGCACTGGTCCTCTAACATCCAATGCTTGTCAGTTAAGATGGGAAACGTGTGAGCTTCATGAACGATGTAGTTCGTTTGAGCAGGAAAGTGACTGCCCTTACCTTAAACGAAGTTTTGCTTTTAGGAAGACACAGAGTCTGGGATTTAACTCCATTTCTGAAGTGAAACACACAGCAGTGTTCTCCTCCATTGATCACACTCTGCTTAAGAACAAGAAGCACGCTCTTGCTTTCTAGAGTCTCTAAGACAGCAGGAAACGTGAGTGCGCTGAGAACAAAAGAACGGTGTTTCCTACACATACGGACCATATCTAGTCCAACACTGTTTCTGAAACTGACACAAAGCACTGGTCCTCTAACATCCAATGCTTGTCAGTTAAGATGAGAAACGTGTGAGCTTTGAGAATGATGTAGTTCCTTTGAACTGAAAAGTGACTGCCCTTACCTGTAACGAAGTCTTGCTTGTAGTAAGACACAGAGCCTGGGATTTAACTCCATCTCTGAAGGGAAACACAGAGCAGAGTTCTCATCCATGGATCACACTCTGCTTTAGAGCGAGAAGCACGCTCTTGCTTTCTGGAGTCTCTAACACAGCAGGAAACGTGAGTGCGCTGAGAACAAAAGAACGGTGTTTCCTACACATACGGAACATATCTTGTCCAACTCTGCTTCTTGAACTGATACAAAGCACTGGTCCTTTAACATCCAATGCTTGTCAGTTAAGATGAGAAACGTGTGAGCTTTGAGAATGATGTATTTGCTTTGAACTGAAAAGTGACTGCCCTTACCTGTAACGAAGTCTTGCTTGTAGTAAGACACAGAGCCTGGGATCTAACTCCATCTCTGAAGGGAAACACACAGCAGAGTTCTCCTCCATGGATCACACTCTGCTTTAGAGCGCGAAGCACGCTCTTGCTTTCTAAAGTCTCTAATACAGCAGGTAATCTGAGTGTGCCCAGAAGAAAAGAACGGTGTTTCCTACACATACGGACCATATGTAGTCCAAATCTGCTTCTGAAACTGATACAATGCACTGGTCCTCTAACATCCAATGCTTGTCAGTTAAGATGGGAAACGTGTGAGCTTCATGAACGATGTAGTTCGTTTGAGCTGACAAGTGACTGCCCTTACCTGAAACGAAGTCTTGCTTATAGGAAGACACAGAGCCTGGGATTTAACTCCATTTCTGAATGGAAACACACAGCATACTTCTCACCCATGGATCACACTCTGCTTTACAGCAAGAAGCACGCTCTTGCTTGGTAGAGTCTCTAATACAGCAGGAAATCTGAGTGTGCCCAGAACAAAAGAAAGGAGTTTCGTACACATACGGACCATATGTAGTCCAACTCTTCTTCTGAAACTGATACAAAGCACTGGTCCTCTAACATCCAATGCTTGTCAGTTAAGATGGGAAACGTGTGAGCATCATGAACGATGTAGTTCGTTTGAGCAGGAAAGTGACTGCCCTTACCTTAAACGAAGTTTTGCTTTTAGGAAGACACAGAGTCTGGGATTTAACTCCATTTCTGAAGTGAAACACACAGCAGTGTTCTCCTCCATTGATCACACTCTGCTTAAGAACAAGAAGCACGCTCTTGCTTTCTAGAGTCTCTAAGACAGCAGGAAACGTGAGTGCGCTGAGAACAAAAGAACGGTGTTTCCTACACATACGGACCATATCTAGTCCAACACTGTTTCTGAAACTGACACAAAGCACTGGTCCTCTAACATCCAATGCTTGTCAGTTAAGATGAGAAACGTGTGAGCTTTGAGAATGATGTAGTTCCTTTGAACTGAAAAGTGACTGCCCTTACCTGTAACGAAGTCTTGCTTGTAGTAAGACACAGAGCCTGGGATTTAACTCCATCTCTGAAGGGAAACACAGAGCAGAGTTCTCATCCATGGATCACACTCTGCTTTAGAGCGAGAAGCACGCTCTTGCTTTCTGGAGTCTCTAACACAGCAGGAAACGTGAGTGCGCTGAGAACAAAAGAACGGTGTTTCCTACACATACGGACCATATCTAGTCCAACTCTGCTTCTGAAACTGATACAAAGCACTGGTCCTCTAACATCCAATGCTTGTCTGTTAAGATGAGAAACGTGTGAGCTTCGTGAACGATGTAGTTCGTTTGAACTGACAAGTGACTACACTTACCTGAAACGAAGTCTTGCTTATAGGAAGACACAGAGCCTGGGATTTAACTCCATTTCTGAATGGAAACACACAGCATAGTTCTCACTCATGGATCACACTCTGCTTTACAGCAAGAATCACGCTCTTGCTTTCTAGAGTCTCTAATACAGCAGGAAATCTGAGTGTGCCCAGAACAAAAGAATGGAGTTTCGTACACATACGGACCATTTGTAGTCCAACTCTTCTTCTGAAACTGATACAAAGCACTGGTCCTCTAACATCCAAATCTTGTCAGTTAAGATGGGAAACGTGTGAGCTTCATGAACGATGTAGTTCGTTTGAGCAGGAAAGTGACTGCCCTTACCTTAAACGAAGTCTTGCTTGTAGGAAGACACAGAGTCTGGGATTTAACTCCATTTCTGAAGGGAAACACACAGCATAGTTCTCATCCATGGATAACAATCTGCTTTAGAACGAGAAGCACGCTCTTGCTTTCTAAAGTCTCTAAGACAGCAGGAAACGTGAGTGCGCTGAGAACAAAAGAACGGTGTTTCCTACACATACGGACCATATCTAGTCTAACTCTGTTTCTGAAACTGACAAAAAGCACTGGTCCTCTAACATCCAATGCTTGTCAGTTAAGATGAGAAACGTGTGAGTTCGTGAACGATGTAATTCGTTTGAGCTGACAAGTGACTGCCCTCACCTGAAACGAAGTCTTGCTTATAGGAAGACACAGAGCCTGGGATTTAACTCCATCTCTGAAGGGAAGGACACAGCAGATTTCTCATCCATGGATCACACTCTGCTTTAGAGCGAGAAGCACGCTCTTGCTTTCTAGAGTCTCTAATAAAGCAGGTAATCTGAGTGTGCCCAGAACAAAAGAACGGTGTTTCCTACACCTACGGACCATATGTAGTCCAAATCTGCTTCTGAAACTGATACAATACACTGGTCCTCTAACATCCAATGCTTGTCTGTTAAGATGAGAAACGTGTGATCTTCGTGAATGATGTAGTTCGTTTGAGCAGAAAAGAGACTGCCCTTACCTGAAACGAAGTCTTGCTTGTGGGAATACTCAGAGCCTGGGATTTAACTCCATTTCTTAAGTGAAACACACAGCAGTGTTCTCATCCATTGATCACACTCTGCTTTAGAACAAGAAGCACGCTCTTGCTTTCTAGAGTCTCTAAGAGAGCAGGAAACGTGAGTGCGCTGAGAACAAAAGAACGGTGTTTCCTACACATACGGAACATATCTAGTCCAACTCTCCTTCTTGAACTGATACAAAGCACTGGTCCTTTAACATCCAATGCTTGTCAGTTAAGATGAGAAACGTGTGAGCTTTGAGAATGATGTATTTGCTTTGAACTGAAAAGTGACTGCCCTTACCTGTAACGAAGTCTTGCTTGTAGTAAGACACAGAGCCTGGGATCTAACTCCATCTCTGAAGGGAAACACACAGCAGAGTTCTCCTCCATGGATCACACTCTGCTTTAGAGCGCGAAGCACGCTCTTGCTTTCTAAAGTCTCTAATACAGCAGGTAATCTGAGTGTGCCCAGAAGAAAAGAACGGTGTTTCCTACACATACGGACCATATGTAGTCCAAATCTGCTTCTGAAACTGATACAATGCACTGGTCCTCTAACATCCAATGCTTGTCAGTTAAGATGGGAAACGTGTGAGCTTCATGAACGATGTAGTTCGTTTGAGCTGACAAGTGACTGCCCTTACCTGAAACGAAGTCTTGCTTATAGGAAGACACAGAGCCTGGGATTTAACTCCATTTCTGAATGGAAACACACAGCATACTTCTCACCCATGGATCACACTCTGCTTTACAGCAAAAAGCACGCTCTTGCTTGGTAGAGTCTCTAATACAGCAGGAAATCTGAGTGTGCCCAGAACAAAAGAAAGGAGTTTCGTACACATACGGACCATATGTAGTCCAACTCTTCTTCTGAAACTGATACAAAGCACTGGTCCTCTAACATCCAATGCTTGTCAGTTAAGATGGGAAACGTGTGAGCTTCATGAACGATGTAGTTCGTTTGAGCAGGAAAGTGACTGCCCTTACCTTAAACGAAGTTTTGCTTTTAGGAAGACACAGAGTCTGGGATTTAACTCCATTTCTGAAGTGAAACACACAGCAGTGTTCTCCTCCATTGATCACACTCTGCTTAAGAACAAGAAGCACGCTCTTGCTTTCTAGAGTCTCTAAGACAGCAGGAAACGTGAGTGCGCTGAGAACAAAAGAACGGTGTTTCCTACACATACGGACCATATCTAGTCCAACACTGTTTCTGAAACTGACACAAAGCACTGGTCCTCTAACATCCAATGCTTGTCAGTTAAGATGAGAAACGTGTGAGCTTTGAGAATGATGTAGTTCCTTTGAACTGAAAAGTGACTGCCCTTACCTGTAACGAAGTCTTGCTTGTAGTAAGACACAGAGCCTGGGATTTAACTCCATCTCTGAAGGGAAACACAGAGCAGAGTTCTCATCCATGGATCACACTCTGCTTTAGAGCGAGAAGCACGCTCTTGCTTTCTGGAGTCTCTAACACAGCAGGAAACGTGAGTGCGCTGAGAACAAAAGAACGGTGTTTCCTACACATACGGACCATATCTAGTCCAACTCTGCTTCTGAAACTGATACAAAGCACTGGTCCTCTAACATCCAATGCTTGTCTGTTAAGATGAGAAACGTGTGAGCTTCGTGAACGATGTAGTTCGTTTGAACTGACAAGTGACTACACTTACCTGAAACGAAGTCTTGCTTATAGGAAGACACAGAGCCTGGGATTTAACTCCATTTCTGAATGGAAACACACAGCATAGTTCTCACTCATGGATCACACTCTGCTTTACAGCAAGAATCACGCTCTTGCTTTCTAGAGTCTCTAATACAGCAGGAAATCTGAGTGTGCCCAGAACAAAAGAATGGAGTTTCGTACACATACGGACCATTTGTAGTCCAACTCTTCTTCTGAAACTGATACAAAGCACTGGTCCTCTAACATCCAAATCTTGTCAGTTAAGATGGGAAACGTGTGAGCTTCATGAACGATGTAGTTCGTTTGAGCAGGAAAGTGACTGCCCTTACCTTAAACGAAGTCTTGCTTGTAGGAAGACACAGAGTCTGGGATTTAACTCCATTTCTGAAGGGAAACACACAGCATAGTTCTCATCCATGGATAACAATCTGCTTTAGAACGAGAAGCACGCTCTTGCTTTCTAAAGTCTCTAAGACAGCAGGAAACGTGAGTGCGCTGAGAACAAAAGAACGGTGTTTCCTACACATACGGACCATATCTAGTCTAACTCTGTTTCTGAAACTGACAAAAAGCACTGGTCCTCTAACATCCAATGCTTGTCAGTTAAGATGAGAAACGTGTGAGTTCGTGAACGATGTAATTCGTTTGAGCTGACAAGTGACTGCCCTCACCTGAAACGAAGTCTTGCTTATAGGAAGACACAGAGCCTGGGATTTAACTCCATCTCTGAAGGGAAGGACACAGCAGATTTCTCATCCATTGATCACACTCTGCTTAAGAACAAGAAGCACGCTCTTGCTTTCTAGTGTCTCTAAGACAGCAGGAAACGTGAGTGCGCTGAGAACAAAAGAACGGTGTTTCCTACACATACGGACCATATCTAGTCCAACTCTGTTTGTGAAACTGACACAAAGCACTGGTCCTCTAACATCCAATGCTTGTCAGTTAAGATGAGAAACGTGTGAGCTTTGAGAATGATGTAGTTCCTTTGAACTGAAAAGTGACTGCCCTTACCTGTAACGAAGTCTTGCTTGTAGTAAGACACAGAGCCTGGGATTTAACTCCATCTCTGAAGGGAAACACAGAGCAGAGTTCTCATCCATGGATCACACTCTGCTTTAGAGCGAGAAGCACGCTCTTGCTTTCTGGAGTCTCTAACACAGCAGGAAACGTGAGTGCGCTGAGAACAAAAGAACGGTGTTTTCTACACATACGGAACATATCTTTTCCAACTCTCCTTCTTGAACTGATACAAAGCACTGGTCCTTTAACATCCAATGCTTGTCAGTTAAGATCAGAAACGTGTGAGCTTTGAGAATGATGTATTTGCTTTGAACTGAAAAGTGACTGCCCTTACCTGTAACGAAGTCTTGCTTGTAGTAAGACACAGAGCCTGGGATCTAACTCCATCTCTGAAGGGAAACACACAGCAGAGTTCTCCTCCATGGATCACACTCTGCTTTAGAGCGCGAAGCACGCTCTTGCTTTCTAAAGTCTCTAATACAGCAGGTAATCTGAGTGTGCCCAGAAGAAAAGAACGGTGTTTCCTACACATACGGACCATATGTAGTCCAAATCTGCTTCTGAAACTGATACAATGCACTGGTCCTCTAACATCCAATGCTTGTCAGTTAAGATGGGAAACGTGTGAGCTTCATGAACGATGTAGTTCGTTTGAGCTGACAAGTGACTGCCCTTACCTGAAACGAAGTCTTGCTTATAGGAAGACACAGAGCCTGGGATTTAACTCCATTTCTGAATGGAAACACACAGCATACTTCTCACCCATGGATCACACTCTGCTTTACAGCAAGAAGCACGCTCTTGCTTGGTAGAGTCTCTAATACAGCAGGAAATCTGAGTGTGCCCAGAACAAAAGAAAGGAGTTTCGTACACATACGGACCATATGTAGTCCAACTCTTCTTCTGAAACTGATACAAAGCACTGGTCCTCTAACATCCAATGCTTGTCAGTTAAGATGGGAAACGTGTGAGCTTCATGAACGATGTAGTTCGTTTGAGCAGGAAAGTGACTGCCCTTACCTTAAACGAAGTTTTGCTTTTAGGAAGACACAGAGTCTGGGATTTAACTCCATTTCTGAAGTGAAACACACAGCAGTGTTCTCCTCCATTGATCACACTCTGCTTAAGAACAAGAAGCACGCTCTTGCTTTCTAGAGTCTCTAAGACAGCAGGAAACGTGAGTGCGCTGAGAACAAAAGAACGGTGTTTCCTACACATACGGACCATATCTAGTCCAACTCTGTTTCTGAAACTGACACAAAGCACTGGTCCTCTAACATCCAATGCTTGTCAGTTAAGATGAGAAACGTGTGAGCTTTGAGAATGATGTAGTTCCTTTGAACTGAAAAGTGACTGCCCTTACCTGTAACGAAGTCTTGCTTGTAGTAAGACACAGAGCCTGGGATTTAACTCCATCTCTGAAGGGAAACACAGAGCAGAGTTCTCATCCATGGATCACACTCTGCTTTAGAGCGAGAAGCACGCTCTTGCTTTCTGGAGTCTCTAACACAGCAGGAAACGTGAGTGCGCTGAGAACAAAAGAACGGTGTTTCCTACACATACGGACCATATCTAGTCCAACTCTGCTTCTGAAACTGATACAAAGCACTGGACCTCTAACATCCAATGCTTGTCTGTTAAGATGAGAAACGTGTGAGCTTCGTGAACGATGTAGTTCGTTTGAACTGACAAGTGACTACACTTACCTGAAACGAAGTCTTGCTTATAGGAAGACACAGAGCCTGGGATTTAACTCCATTTCTGAATGGAAACACACAGCATAGTTCTCACTCATGGATCACACTCTGCTTTACAGCAAGAATCACGCTCTTGCTTTCTAGAGTCTCTAATACAGCAGGAAATCTGAGTGTGCCCAGAACAAAAGAATGGAGTTTCGTACACATACGGACCATTTGTAGTCCAACTCTTCTTCTGAAACTGATACAAAGCACTGGTCCTCTAACATCCAAATCTTGTCAGTTAAGATGGGAAACGTGTGAGCTTCATGAACGATGTAGTTCGTTTGAGCAGGAAAGTGACTGCCCTTACCTTAAACGAAGTCTTGCTTGTAGGAAGACACAGAGTCTGGGATTTAACTCCATTTCTGAAGGGAAACACACAGCATAGTTCTCATCCATGGATAACAATCTGCTTTAGAACGAGAAGCACGCTCTTGCTTTCTAAAGTCTCTAAGACAGCAGGAAACGTGAGTGCGCTGAGAACAAAAGAACGGTGTTTCCTACACATACGGACCATATCTAGTCTAACTCTGTTTCTGAAACTGACAAAAAGCACTGGTCCTCTAACATCCAATGCTTGTCAGTTAAGATGAGAAACGTGTGAGTTCGTGAACGATGTAATTCGTTTGAGCTGACAAGTGACTGCCCTCACCTGAAACGAAGTCTTGCTTATAGGAAGACACAGAGCCTGGGATTTAACTCCATCTCTGAAGGGAAGGACACAGCAGATTTCTCATCCATGGATCACACTCTGCTTTAGAGCGAGAAGCACGCTCTTGCTTTCTAGAGTCTCTAATAAAGCAGGTAATCTGAGTGTGCCCAGAACAAAAGAACGGTGTTTCCTACACCTACGGACCATATGTAGTCCAAATCTGCTTCTGAAACTGATACAATACACTGGTCCTCTAACATCCAATGCTTGTCTGTTAAGATGAGAAACGTGTGATCTTCGTGAATGATGTAGTTCGTTTGAGCAGAAAAGAGACTGCCCTTACCTGAAACGAAGTCTTGCTTGTGGGAATACTCAGAGCCTGGGATTTAACTCCATTTCTTAAGTGAAACACACAGCAGTGTTCTCATCCATTGATCACACTCTGCTTTAGAACAAGAAGCACGCTCTTGCTTTCTAGAGTCTCTAAGAGAGCAGGAAACGTGAGTGCGCTGAGAACAAAAGAACGGTGTTTCCTACACATACGGAACATATCTAGTCCAACTCTCCTTCTTGAACTGATACAAAGCACTGGTCCTTTAACATCCAATGCTTGTCAGTTAAGATGAGAAACGTGTGAGCTTTGAGAATGATGTATTTGCTTTGAACTGAAAAGTGACTGCCCTTACCTGTAACGAAGTCTTGCTTGTAGTAAGACACAGAGCCTGGGATCTAACTCCATCTCTGAAGGGAAACACACAGCAGAGTTCTCCTCCATGGATCACACTCTGCTTTAGAGCGAGAAGCACGCTCTTGCTTTCTAAAGTCTCTAATACAGCAGGTAATCTGAGTGTGCCCAGAAGAAAAGAACGGTGTTTCCTACACATACGGACCATATGTAGTCCAAATCTGCTTCTGAAACTGATACAATGCACTGGTCCTCTAACATCAAATGCTTGTCAGTTAAGATGGGAAACGTGTGAGCTTCAAGAACGATGTAGTTCGTTTGAGCTGACAAGTGACTGCCCTTACCTGAAACGAAGTCTTGCTTATAGGAAGACACAGAGCCTGGGATTTAACTCCATTTCTGAATGGAAACACACAGCATACTTCTCACCCATGGATCACACTCTGCTTTACAGCAAGAAGCACGCTCTTGCTTTCTAGAGTCTCTAATACAGCAGGAAATCTGAGTGTGCCCAGAACAAAAGAAAGGAGTTTCGTACACATACGGACCATATGTAGTCCAACTCTTCTTCTGAAACTGATACAAAGCACTGGTCCTCTAACATCCAATGCTTGTCAGTTAAGATGGGAAACGTGTGAGCTTCATGAACGATGTAGTTCGTTTGAGCAGGAAAGTGACTGCCCTTACCTTAAACGAAGTTTTGCTTTTAGGAAGACACAGAGTCTGGGATTTAACTCCATTTCTGAAGTGAAACACACAGCAGTGTTCTCCTCCATTGATCACACTCTGCTTAAGAACAAGAAGCACGCTCTTGCTTTCTAGAGTCTCTAAGACAGCAGGAAACGTGAGTGCGCTGAGAACAAAAGAACGGTGTTTCCTACACATACGGACCATATCTAGTCCAACTCTGTTTCTGAAACTGACACAAAGCACTGGTCCTCTAACATCCAATGCTTGTCAGTTAAGATGAGAAACGTGTGAGCTTTGAGAATGATGTAGTTCCTTTGAACTGAAAAGTGACTGCCCTTACCTGTAACGAAGTCTTGCTTGTAGTAAGACACAGAGCCTGGGATTTAACTCCATCTCTGAAGGGAAACACAGAGCAGAGTTCTCATCCATGGATCACACTCTGCTTTAGAGCGAGAAGCACGCTCTTGCTTTCTGGAGTCTCTAACACAGCAGGAAACGTGAGTGCGCTGAGAACAAAAGAACGGTGTTTCCTACACATACGGACCATATCTAGTCCAACTCTGCTTCTGAAACTGATACAAAGCACTGGTCCTCTAACATCCAATGCTTGTCTGTTAAGATGAGAAACGTGTGAGCTTCGTGAACGATGTAGTTCGTTTGAGCTGACAAGTGACTACCCTTCCCTGAAACGAAGTCTTGCTTATAGGAAGACACAGAGCCTGGGATTTAACTCCATTTCTGAATGGAAACACACAGCATAGTTCTCACTCATGGATCACACTCTGCTTTACAGCAAGAATCACGCTCTTGCTTTCTAGAGTCTCTAATACAGCAGGAAATCTGAGTGTGCCCAGAACAAAGGAATGGAGTTTCGTACAAATACGGACCATTTGTAGTCCAACTCTTCTTCTGAAACTGATACAAAGCACTGGTCCTCTAACATCCAAATCTTGTCAGTTAAGATGGGAAACGTGTGAGCTTCATGAACGATGTAGTTCGTTTGAGCAGGAAAGTGACTGCCCTTACCTTAAACGAAGTCTTGCTTGTAGTAAGACACAGAGCCTGGGATTTATCTCCATTTCTGAAGGGAAACACACAGCATAGTTCTCATCCATGGATAACAATCTGCTTTAGAACGAGAAGCACGCTCTTGCTTTCTAAAGTCTCTAAGACAGCAGGAAACGTGAGTGCGCTGAGAACAAAAGAACGGTGTTTCCTACACATACGGACCATATCTAGTCTAACTCTGTTTCTGAAACTGACAAAAAGCACTGGTCCTCTAACATCCAATGCTTGTCAGTTAAGATGAGAAACGTGTGAGTTCGTGAACGATGTAATTCGTTTGAGCTGACAAGTGACTGCCCTCACCTGAAACGAAGTCTTGCTTATAGGAAGACACAGAGCCTGGGATTTAACTCCATCTCTGAAGGGAAGGACACAGCAGATTTCTCATCCATGGATCACACTCTGCTTTAGAGCGAGAAGCACGCTCTTGCTTTCTAGAGTCACTAATAAAGCAGGTAATCTGAGTGTGCCCAGAACAAAAGAACGGTGTTTCCTACACCTACGGACCATATGTAGTCCAAATCTGCTTCTGAAACTGATACAATACACTGGTCCTCTAACATCCAATGCTTGTCAGTTAAGATGAGAAACGTGTGATCTTCGTGAATGATGTAGTTCGTTTGAGCAGAAAAGAGACTGCCCTTACCTGAAACGAAGTCTTGCTTGTAGGAAGACACAGAGCCTGGGATTTAACTCCATTTCTTAAGTGAAACACACAGCAGTGTTCTCATCCATTGATCACACTCTGCTTTAGAACAAGAAGCACGCTCTTGCTTTCTAGAGTCTCTAAGACAGCAGGAAACGTGAGTGCGCTGAGAACAAAAGAACGGTGTTTCCTACACATACGGAACATATCTAGTCCAACTCTCCTTCTTGAACTGATACAAAGCACTGGTCCTTTAACATCCAATGCTTGTCAGTTAAGATGAGAAACGTGTGAGCTTTGAGAATTATGTATTTGCTTTGAACTGAAAAGTGACTGCCCTTACCTGTAACGAAGTCTTGCTTGTAGTAAGACACAGAGCCTGGGATCTAACTCCATCTCTGAAGGGAAACACACAGCAGAGTTCTCCTCCATGGATCACACTCTGCTTTAGAGCGCGAAGCACGCTCTTGCTTTCTAAAGTCTCTAATACAGCAGGTAATCTGAGTGTGCCCAGAAGAAAAGAACGGTGTTTCCTACACATACGGACCATATGTAGTCCAAATCTGCTTCTGAAACTGATACAATGCACTGGTCCTCTAACATCCAATGCTTGTCAGTTAAGATGGGAAACGTGTGAGCTTCATGAACGATGTAGTTCGTTTGAGGAGAAAAGTGACTGCCCTTACCTTAAACGAAGTCTTGCTTGTAGGAAGACACAGAGTCTGGGATTTAACTCCATTTCTGAAGGGAAACACACAGCATAGTTCTCTTCCATGGATCACAATCTGCTTTAGAGCGAGAAGCACCCTCTTGCTTTCTGGAGTCTCTAACACAGCAGGAAACGTGTGTGCGCTGAGAACAAAATAACAGTGTTTCCTACACATACGGACCATATCTAGTCCAACTCTGCTTTTGAAACTGATACAAAGCACTGGTCCTCTAACATCCAATGCTTGTCTGTTAAGATGAGAAACGTGTGAGCTTCGTGAATGATGTAGTTCGTTTGAGCTGACAAGTGACTACCCTTCCCTGAAACGAAGTCTTGCTTATAGGAAGACACAGAGCCTCGGATTTAACTCCATTTCTGAATGGAAACACACAGCATAGTTCTCACCCATGGATCACACTCTGCTTTACAGCAAGAATCATGCTCTTGCTTTCTAGAGTCTCTGATACAGCAGGAAATCTGAGTGTGCCCAGAACAAAAGAATGGAGTTTCGTACACATACGGACCAATGTAGTCCAACTCTTCTTCTGAAAATGATACAAAGCACTGGTCCTCTAACATCCAAATCTTGTCAGTTAATATGGGAAACGTGTGAGCTTCATGAACGATGTAGTTCGTTTGAGCAGGAAAGTGACTGCCCTTACCTTAAACGAAGTCTTGCTTGTAGGAAGACACAGAGTCTGGGATTTAACTCCATTTCTGAAGGGAAACACACAGCATAGTTCTCATCCATGGATAACAATCTGCTTTAGAACGAGAAGCACGCTCTTGCTTTCTAAAGTCTCTAAGACAGCAGGAAACGTGAGTGCGCTGAGACAAAAGAACGGTGTTTCCTACACATACGGACCATATCTAGTCCAACTCTGTTTCTGAAACTGACAAAAAGCACTGGTTCGCTAACATCCAATGCTTGTCAGTTAAGATGAGAAACGTGTGAGCTTCGTGAACGATGTAGTTCGTTTGAGCTGACAAGTGACTACCCTCACCTGAAACGAAGTCTTGCTTATAGGAAGACACAGAGCCTCGGATTTAACTCCATCTCTGAATGGAAACACACAGCAGATTTCTCATCCATGGATCACACTCTGCTTTAGAGCGAGAAGCACGCTCTTGCTTTCTAGAGTCTCTAATAAAGCAGGTAATCTGAGTGTGCCCAGAACAATAGAACGGTGTTTCCTACACCTATGGACCATATGTAGTCCAAATCTGCTTCTGAAACTGATACAATGCACTGGTCCTCTAACATCCAATGCTTGTCAGTTAAGATGAGAAACGTGTGATCTTTGTGAATGATGTAGTTCGTTTGAGCAGAAAAGTGACTGCCCTTACCTGAAACGAAGTCTTGCTTGTAGTAAGACACAGAGCCTGGGATTTAACTCCATCTCTGAAGGGAAACACACAGCAGAGTTCTCATCCATGGATCACACTCTGCTTTAGAGTGAGAAGCACGCTCTTGCTTTCTGGAGTCTCTAACACAGCAGGAAACGTGAGTGAGCTGAGAACAAAAGAACGGTGTTTCCTACACATACGGACCATATCTAGTCCAACTCTGCTTCTGAAACTGATACAAAGCACTGGTCCTCTAACATCCAATGCTTGTCTGTTAAGATGAGAAACGTGTGAGCTTCGTGAACGATGTAGTTCGTTTGAGCTGACAAGTGACTACCCTTACCTGAAACGAAGTCTTGCTTATAGGAAGACACAGAGCCTGGGATTTTACTCCATTTCTGAATGGAAACACACAGCATAGTTCTCACTCATGGATCACACTCTGCTTTACAGCAAGAATCACGCTCTTGCTTTCTAGAGTCTCTAATACAGCAGGAAATCTGAGTGTGCCCAGAACAAAAGAATGGAGTTTCGTACACATACGGACCATTTGTAGTCCAACTCTTCTTCTGAAACTGATACAAAGCACTGGTCCTCTAACATCCAAATCTTGTCAGTTAAGATGGGAAACGTGTGAGCTTCATGAACGATGTAGTTCGTTTGAGCAGGAAAGTGACTGCCCTTACCTTAAACGAAGTCTTGCTTGTAGGAAGACACAGAGTCTGGGATTTAACTCCATTTCTGAAGGGAAACACACAGCATAGTTCTCATCCATGGATAACAATCTGCTTTAGAACGAGAAGCACGCTCTTGCTTTCTAAAGTCTCTAAGACAGCAGGAAACGTGAGTGCGCTGAGAACAAAAGAACGGTGTTTCCTACACATACGGACCATATCTAGTCTAACTCTGTTTCTAAAACTGACAAAAAGCACTGGTCCTCTAACATCCAATGCTTGTCAGTTAAGATGAGAAACGTGTGAGTTCGTGAACGATGTAATTCGTTTGAGCTGACAAGTGACTGCCCTCACCTGAAACGAAGTCTTGCTTATAGGAAGACACAGAGCCTGGGATTTAACTCCATCTATGAAGGGAAGGACACAGCAGATTTCTCATCCATGGATCACACTCTGCTTTAGAGCGAGAAGCACGCTCTTGCTTTCTAGAGTCTCTAATAAAGCAGGTAATCTGAGTGTGCCCAGAACAAAAGAACGGTGTTTCCTACACCTACGGACCATATGTAGTCCAAATCTGCTTCTGAAACTGATACAATACACTGGTCCTCTAACATCCAATGCTTGTCAGTTAAGATGAGAAACGTGTGATCTTCGTGAATGATGTAGTTCGTTTGAGCAGACAAGAGACTGCCCTTACCTGAAACGAAGTCTTGCTTGTGGGAATACTCAGAGCCTGGGATTTAACTCCATTTCTTAAGTGAAACACACAGCAGTGTTCTCATCCATTGATCACACTCTGCTTTAGAACAAGAAGCACGCTCTTGCTTTCTAGAGTCTCTAAGACAGCAGGAAACGTGAGTGCGCTGAGAACAAAAGAACGGTGTTTCCTACACATACGGAACATATCTAGTCCAACTCTCCTTCTTGAACTGATACAAAGCACTGGTCCTTTAACATCCAATGCTTGTCAGTTAAGATGAGAAACGTGTGAGCTTTGAGAATGATGTATTTGCTTTGAACTGAAAAGTGACTGCCCTTACCTGTAACGAATTCTTGCTTGTAGTAAGACACAGAGCCTGGGATCTAACTCCATCTCTGAAGGGAAACACACAGCAGAGTTCTCCTCCATGGATCACACTCTGCTTTAGAGCGAGAAGCACGCTCTTGCTTTCTAAAGTCTCTAATACAGCAGGTAATCTGAGTGTGCCCAGAAGAAAAGAACGGTGTTTCCTACACATACGGACCATATGTAGTCCAAATCTGCTTCTGAAACTGATACAATGCACTGGTCCTCTAACATCAAATGCTTGTCAGTTAAGATGGGAAACGTGTGAGCTTCATGAACGATGTAGTTCGTTTGAGCTGACAAGTGACTGCCCTTACCTGAAACGAAGTCTTGCTTATAGGAAGACACAGAGCCTGGGATTTAACTCCATTTCTGAATGGAAACACACAGCATACTTCTCCCCCATGGATCACACTCTGCTTTACAGCAAGAAGCACGCTCTTGCTTTCTAGAGTCTCTAATACAGCAGGAAATCTGAGTGTGCCCAGAACAAAAGAAAGGAGTTTCGTACACATACTGACCATATGTAGTCCAACTCTTCTTTTCAAACTGATACAAAGCACTGGTCCTCTAACATCCAATGCTTGTCAGTTAAGATGGGAAACGTGTGAGCTTCATGAACTATGTAGATCGTTTGAGCAGGAAAGTGACTGCCCTTACCTTAAACGAAGTTTTGCTTTTAGGAAGACACAGAGTCTGGGATTTAACTCCATTTCTGAAGTGAAACACACAGCAGTGTTCTCCTCCATTGATCACACTCTGCTTAAGAACAAGAAGCACGCTCTTGCTTTCTAGAGTCTCTAAGACAGCAGGAAACGTGAGTGCGCAGAGAACAAAAGAACGGTGTTTCCTACACATACGGACCATATCTAGTCCAACTCTGTTTCTGAAAGTGACACAAAGCACTGGTCCTCTAACATCCAATGCTTGTCAGTTAAGATGAGAAACGTGTGAGCTTTGAGAATGATGTAGTTCCTTTGAACTGAAAAGTGACTGCCCTTACCTGTAACGAAGTCTTGCTTGTAGTAAGACACAGAGCCTGGGATTTAACTCCATCTCTGAAGGGAAACACACAGCAGAGTTCTCATCCATGGATCACACTCTGCTTTAGAGCGAGAAGCACGCTCTTGCTTTCTGGAGTCTCTAACACAGCAGGAAACGTGAGTGCGCTGAGAACAAAAGAACGGTGTTTCCTACACATACGGACCATATCTAGTCCAACTCTGCTTCTGAAACTGATACAAAGCACTGGTCCTCTAACATCCAATGCTTGTCTGTTAAGATGAGAAACGTGTGAGCTTCGTGAACGATGTAGTTCGTTTGAGCTGACAAGTGACTTCCCTTACCTGAAACGAAGTCTTGCTTATAGGAAGACACAGAGCCTGGGATTTAACTCCATTTCTGAATGGAAACACACAGCATAATTCTCACTCATGGATCACACTCTGCTTTACAGCAAGAATCACGCTCTTGCTTTCTAGAGTCTCTAATACAGCAGGAAATCTGAGTGTGCCCAGAACAAAAGAATGGAGTTTCGTACACATACGGACCATTTGTAGTCCAACTCTTCTTCTGAAACTGATACAAAGCACTCGTCCTCTAACATCCAAATCTTGTCAGTTAAGATGGGAAACGTGTGAGCTTCATGAACGATGTAGTTCGTTTGAGCAGGAAAGTGACTGCCCTTACCTTAAACGAAGTCTTGCTTGTAGGAAGACACAGAGTCTGGGATTTAACTCCATTTCTGAAGGGAAACACACAGCATAGTTCTCATCCATGGATAACAATCTGCTTTAGAACGAGAAGCACGCTCTTGCTTTCTAAAGTCTCTAAGACAGCAGGAAACGTGAGTGCGCTGAGAACAAAAGAACGGTGTTTCCTACACATACGGACCATATCTAGTCTAACTCTGTTTCTGAAACTGACAAAAAGCACTGGTCCTCTAACATCCAATGCTTGTCAGTTAAGATGAGAAACGTGTGAGTTCGTGAACGATGTAATTCGTTTGAGCTGACAAGTGACTGCACTCACCTGAAACGAAGTCTTGCTTATAGGAAGACACAGAGCCTGGGATTTAACTCCATCTCTGAAGGGAAGGACACAGCAGATTTCTCATCCATGGATCACACTCTGCTTTAGAGCGAGAAGCACGCTCTTGCTTTCTAGAGTCTCTAATAAAGCAGGTAATCTGAGTGTGCCCAGAACAAAAGAACGGTGTTTCCTACACCTACGGACCATATGTAGTCCAAATCTGCTTCTGAAACTGATACAATACACTGGTCCTCTAACATCCAATGCTTGTCAGTTAAGATGAGAAACGTGTGATCTTCGTGAATGATGTAGTTCGTTTGAGCAGACAAGAGACTGCCCTTACCTGAAACGAAGTCTTGCTTGTGGGAATACTCAGAGCCTGGGATTTAACTCCATTTCTTAAGTGAAACACACAGCAGTGTTCTCATCCATTGATCACACTCTGCTTTAGAACAAGAAGCATGCTCTTGCTTTCTGGAGTCTCTAACACAGCAGAGAACGTGAGTGCGCTGCGAACAAAAGAACGGTGTTTCCTACACATACGGACCATATCTAGTCCAACTCTGCTTCTGAAACTGATACAAAGCACTAGTCCTCTAACATCCAATGCTTGTCTGTTAAGATGAGAAACGTGTGAGCTTCGTGAAGGATGTATTTCGTTTGAGCTGACAAGTGACTACCCTTACCTGAAACGAAGTCTTGCTTATAGGAAGACACAGAGCCTGGGATTTAACTCCATTTCTGAATGGAAACACACAGCATAGTTCTCACTCATGGATCACACTCTGCTTTACAACAAGAATCACGCTCTTGCTTTCTAGAGTCTCTAATACAGCAGGAAATCTGAGTGTGCCCAGAACAAAAGAATGGAGTTTCGTACACATACGGACCATTTGTAGTCCAACTCTTCTTCTGAAACTGATACAAAGCACTGGTCCTCTAACATCCAAATCTTGTCAGTTAAGATGGGAAACGTGTGAGCTTCATGAACGATGTAGTTCGTTTGAGCAGGAAAGTGACTGCCCTTACCTTAAACGAAGTCTTGCTTGTAGGAAGACACAGAGTCTGGGATTTAACTCCATTTCTGAAGGGAAACACACAGCATAGTTCTCTTCCATGGATCACAATCTGCTTTAGAGCGAGAAGCACGCTCTTGCTTTCTGGAGTCTCTAACACAGCAGGAAACGTGAGTGCGCTGAGACAAAAGAACGGTGTTTCCTACACATACGGACCATATCTAGTCCAACTCTGTTTCTGAAACTGACAAAAAGCACTGGTCAGCTAACATCCAATGCTTGTCAGTTAAGATGAGAAACGTGTGAGCTTCGTGAACGATGTAGTTCGTTTGAGCTGACAAGTGACTACCCTCACCTGAAACGAAGTCTTGCTTATAGGAAGACACAGAGCCTGGGATTTAACTCCATCTCTGAATGGAAACACACAGCAGATTTCTCATCCATGGATCACACTCTGCTTTAGAGCGAGAAGCACGCTCTTGCTTTCTAGAGTCTCTAATAAAGCAGGTAATCTGAGTGTGCCCAGAAGAAAAGAACGGTGTTTCCTACACATACGGACCATATGTAGTCCAAATCTGCTTCTGAAACTGATACAATGCACTGGTCCTCTAACATCCAATGCTTGTCAGTTAAGATGGGAAACGTGTGAGCTTCATGAACGATGTAGTTCGTTTGAGCAGAAAAGTGACTGCCCTTACCTTAAACGAAGTCTTGCTTGTAGGAAGACACAGAGTCTGGGATTTAACTCCATTTCTGAAGGGAAACACACAGCATAGTTCTCATCCATGGATAACAATCTGCTTTAGAACGAGAAGCACGCTCTTGCTTTCTAAAGTCTCTAAGACAGCAGGAAACGTGAGTGCGCTGAGACAAAAGAACGGTGTTTCCTACACATACGGACCATATCTAGTCCAACTCTGTTTCTGAAACTGACAAAAAGCACTGGTCCGCTAACATCCAATGCTTGTCAGTTAAGATGAGAAACGTGTGAGCTTCGTGAACGATGTAGTTCGTTTGAGCTGACAAGTGACTACCCTCACCTGAAACGAAGTCTTGCTTATAGGAAGACACAGAGCCTCGGATTTAACTCCATCTCTGAATGGAAACACACAGCAGATTTCTCATCCATGGATCACACTCTGCTTTAGAGCGAGAAGCACGCTCTTGCTTTCTAGAGTCTCTAATAAAGCAGGTAATCTGAGTGTGCCCAGAACAAAAGAAAGGAGTTTCCTACACCTACGGACCATATGTAGTCCAAATCTGCTTCTGAAACTGATACAATGCACTGGTCCTCTAACATCCAATGCTTGTCATTTAAGATGAGAAACGTGTGAGCTTCGTGAACGATGTAATTCGTTTGAGCTGACAAGTGACTGCCCTCACCTGAAACGAAGTCTTGCTTATAGGAAGACACAGAGCCTGGGATTTAACTCCATCTCTGAAGGGAAGGACACAGCAGATTTCTCATCCATGGATCACACTCTGCTTTAGAGCGAGAAGCACGCTCTTGCTTTCTAGAGTCTCTAATAAAGCAGGTAATCTGAGTGTGCCCAGAACAAAAGAACGGTGTTTCCTACACATACGGACCATATGTAGTCCAAATCTGCTTCTGAAACTGATACAATGCACTGGTCCTCTAACATCCAATGCTTGTCAGTTAAGATGAGAAACGTGTGAGCTTTGAGAATGATGTAGTTCCTTTGAACTTAAAAGTGACTGCCCTTACCTGTAACGAAGTCTTGCTTGTAGTAAGACACAGAGCCTGGGATTTAACTCCATCTCTGAAGGGAAACACACAGCAGAGTTCTCATCCATGGATCACACTCTGCTTTAGAGCGAGAAGTACACTCTTGCTTTCTGGAGTCTCTAACACAGCAGGAAACGTGAGTGCGCTGCGAACAAAAGAACGGTGTTTCCTACACATACGGACCATATCTAGTCCAACTCTGCTTCTGAAACTGATACAAAGCACTGGTCCTCTAATATCCAATGCTTGTCTGTTAAGATGAGAAACGTGTGAGCTTCGTGAACGATGTAGTTCGTTTGAGCTGACAAGTGACTGCCCTTACCTGAAACGAAGTCTTGCTTATAGGAAGACACAGAGCCTGGGATTTAACTCCATTTCTGAATGGAAACACACAGCATACTTCTCACCCATGGATCACACTCTGCTTTACAGCAAGAAGCACGCTCTTGCTTTCTAGAGTCTCTAATACAGCAGGAAATCTGAGTGTGCCCAGAACAAAAGAAAGGAGTTTCGTACACATACGGACCATATGTAGTCCAACTCTTCTTCTGAAACTGATACAAAGCACTGGTCCTCTAACATCCAATGCTTGTCAGTTAAGATGGGAAACGTGTGAGCTTCATGAACGATGTAGTTCGTTTGAGCAGGAAAGTGACTGCCCTTAACTTAAACGAAGTCTTGCATTTAGGAAGACACAGAGTCTGGGATTTAACTCCATTTCTGAAGTGAAACACACAGCAGTGTTCTCCTCCATTGATCACACTCTGCTTAAGAACAAGAAGCACGCTCTTGCTTTCTAGAGTCTCTAAGACAGCAGGAAATGTGAGTGCGCTGAGAACAAAAGAACGGTGTTTCCTACACATACGGACCATATCTAGTCCAACTCTGTTTCTGAAACTGACACAAAGCACTGGTTCTCTAACATCCAATGCTTGTCAGTTAAGATGAGAAACGTGTGAGCTTCGTGAACGATGTAATTCGTTTGAGCTGACAAGTGACTGCCCTCACCTGAAACGAAGTCTTGCTTATAGGAAGACACAGAGCCTGGGATTTAACTACATCTCTGAATGGAAACACACAGCAGATTTCTCATCCATGGATCACACTCTGCTTTAGAGCGAGAAGCACACTCTTGCTTTCTAGAGTCTCTAATAAAGCAGGTAATCTGAGTGTGCCCAGAACAAAAGAACGGTGTTTCCTACACCTACGGACCATATGTAGTCCAAATCTGCTTCTGAAACTGATACAATGCACTGGTTCTCTAACATCCAATGCTTGTCAGTTAAAATGAGAAACGTGTGAGCTTCGTCAAAGATGTAGTTCTTTTGAGCAGAAAAGTGACTGCCCTTACCTGAAACGAATTCTTGCTTGTAGGGAGACACAGAGCCTGGGATTTAACTCCTTTTCTGAAGGGAAACAGACAGCATAGTTTTCATCCATGGATCACACTCTGCTTTAGAACAAGAAGCACGCTATTGCTTTCTAGACTCTCTAAGATAGCAGGAAACGTGATTTTGCTGAGAACAAAAGAACGGTGTTTCCTACACATACGGACCTTATGTAGTCCAACTCTGCTTCTGAAACTGATACAAAGCACTGGTCCTCTAACATCCAATGCTTGTCTGTTAAGGTGAGAAACGTGTGAGCTTCGTGAACGATGTAGTTCGTTTGAGCTGAAAAGGGACTGCCCTTACCTGAAACGAAGTCTTACTTGTAGGAAGAATCAGAGCCTGGGATTTAACTCCATTTCTGAAGGCAAACACACAGAATAGTTCTCATCCATGGATCACACTCTGCTTTAGAGCGAGAAGCATGCTCTTGCTTTCTAGAGTCTCTAAGACAGCAGGAAACTTGAGTGTGCTGAGACCAAAAGAATGGTGTTTCCTACACATACGGACCATATCTAGTCCAACTCTTCTTCTGAAACGGATACAAAGGACTGGTCCTCTAACATCCAATGCTTGTCAGTTAAGATGAGAAACGTGTGAGCTTCGTGAAAGATGTAGTTCCTTGAGCAGAAAAGTAACTGCCATTACCTGAAACGAAGTCTTGCTTGGAGGAAGACTCAGAGCCTGGGATTTAACTCCACTGCTGAAGTGAAACACACAGCGTAGTTCTCATCCATTGATCACACTCTGCTTTAGAGCAAGAAGCACCCTCTTGCTTTCTAGAGTCTCTAAGACAGCAGGATATCTGAGTGTGCCCTGAACAAAAGAACGGTGTTTCCTACACATACAGACTATATGTAGTCCAAAACTTCTTCTGAAACTGATTGAATGCACTGGTCGTCTAACATCCAATGCTTGTCAGTTAAGATGAGAAACGTGTGAGCTTCGTGAACGATGTTGTTCGTTTTAGCAGAAAAGTGACTGCCCTCACCTGAAACGAAGTCTTGCTTGTAGGGAGACTCAGAGCATGGGATTTAACTCCATTTCTGAAGGTAAACACACAACATAGTTCTCATCCATGGATCACACTCTGCTTTAAAACGAGAAGCACGCTCTTGCTTTCTAGAGTCTCTAAGACAGCAGGAAACGTGAGTGTGCTGAGAACAAAAGAACGGTGTTTCTTACACATACGGACCATATCCAGTCCAACTCTTCTTCTGAAACTAATACAAAGCACTGGTCCTCTAACATCCAATGAATGTCAATTAAGATGAGAAACGTGTGAGCTTCGTGAACGATGTAGTTCCTTTGAGCGGAAAACTGATTGCCCTTACCTGAAACGAAGTCTTGCTTGTTGGAAGACATAGAGTCTGGGATTTAACTCCTTTTCTGAAGGGAAACACACAGCATAGTTTTCATCCATGGATCACACTCTGCTTTAGAGCCAGAAGCACGCTCTTGCTTTCTAAAATCTCTAAGACAGCAGGAAACGTGAGTGTGCTGAGAACAAAAGAACGGTGTTTCCTACACATATGGACCATATCTAGTCCAACTCTGCTTCTGAAACTGATACAAAGCACTGGTCCTCTAACATCCAATGCTTGTCAGTTAAGATGATAATCCTGTGAGCTTCGTGAACGATGTAGTTCCTTTGAGCAGAAAAGTGACTGCACTTACCTGAAACGAAGTCTTGCTTGTTGGGAGACACAGCGCATGGGATTTAACTCCATTTCTGAAGTAAAACACACAGCATAGTCTCTTCCATGGATCACACTCTGCTTTAGAGCGAGAAGCACGCTCCTGCTTTCTAGAGTCTCTAGGACAGCAGGAAACGTGAGTGTGCCCAGAGAAAAAGATCGGGGTTTCCTACACATATGGATCATATGTAGTCCAACTCTGCTTCTGAAACTGATACAAAGCACTGACCCTCTAACATCCAATGCTTGTCAGTTAAGATGGGAAACGTGTGAGCTTCATGAACGATATAGTTCGTTTGAGCAGAAAAGTGACTGCCCATACCTTAATTGAAGTCTTGCTTGTAGGAAGACTCAGAGCCTGGGATTTAACTCCATTTCTGAAGTAAAACACACAGCAGTGTAATCATCCATTGATCACACTCTGCTTTAGAACAAGAAGCACGCTATTGCTTTCTAGACTCTCCAAGACAGCAGGAAACGTGATTTTGCTGAGAACAAAAGAACGGTGTTTCCTACACATACGGACCAAATCTAGTCCAACTCTTCTTCTGAAACTGATACAAAGGACTGGTCCTCTAACATCCAATGCTTGTCAGTTAAGATGAGAAACGTGTGAGCTTCGTGAAAGATGTAGTTCGTTTGAGCAGAAAAGTGACTGCCATTACCTGAAACGAGTCTTGCTTGGAGGAAGACTCAGAGCCTGGGATTTAACTCCACTTCTGAAGTGAAACACACAGCATAGTTCTCATCCATTGATCACACTCTGCTTTAGAGCAAGAAGCACACTCTTGCTTTCTAGAGTCTCTAAGACAGCAGGATATCTGAGTGTGCCCAGAACAAAAGAACGGTGTTTCCTACACATACAGACTATATGTAGTCCAAAACTTCTTCTGAAACTGATTGAATGCACTGGTCCTCTAACATCCAATGCTTGTCAGTTAAGATGAGAAACGTGTGAGCTTCGTGAACGATGTTGTCCGTTTTAGCAGAAAAGTGACTGCCCTCACCTGAAACGAAGTCTTGCTTGTAGGGAGACTCAGAGCCTGGGATTTAACTCTTTTTCTGAAGTGAAACACACAGCATAGTTTTCATCCATGGATCACACTCTGCTTTAGAACGAGAAGCACGCTCTTGCTTTCTAGAGTCTCTAAGACAGCAGGAAACGTGAGTGTGCTGAGAACAAAAGGACAGTGTTTCCTACACATACGGACCATATCTAGTCCAAATCTGCTTCTTAAACTGATACAAAGCACTGGTCCTCTAACATCCAATGCTTGTCTGTTAAGATGAGAAACGTGTGAGCTTTGTGAACGATATAGTTCCTTTGAACTGAAAAGTGACTGCTCTTACCTGAAAAGAAGTCTTGCTTGTAGGAAGACACAGAGCCTGGGATTTAAGTCCATTTCTGAAGGGAAACACACAGCATAGTTAGCATCCATGGATCACACTCTGCTTTAGAGCAAGAAGCACACTCTTGCTTTCTAGAGTCTCTAAGACAGCAGGAAATCTGAGTGTGCCCAGAACAAAAGAACGGTGTTTCTTACACATACGGACTATATGTAGTCCAAAATTTCTTCTGAAACTGATAGAATGCACTGGTCCTCTAACATCCAATGCTTGTCAGTTAAGATGAGAAACGTGTGAGCTTCGTGAACGATGTAGTTCCTTTGAGCAGAAATGTGACTGCCCGTACCTGAAACGAAGTCTTGCTTGTAGGGAGACTCAGAGCCTGGGATTTAACTCCATTTCTGAAGGTAAACACACAACATAGTTCTCATCCAAGGATCACACTCTGCTTTAGAGCGAGAAGCACGCTCTTGCTTTCTAGAGTCTCTAAGACAGCAGGAAACTTGAGTGTGCTGAGACCAAAAGAACGGTGTTTCCTACACATACGGACCATATCTAGTCCAACTCTTCTTCTGAAACTGATACAAAGGACTGGTCCTCTAACATCCAATGCTTGTCAGTTAAGATGAGAAACATGTGAGCTTCGTCAAAGATGTAGTTCTTTTGAGCAGAAAAGTGACTGCCCTTACCTGAAACGAAGTCTTGCTTGTAGGGAGACTCAGAGCCTGGGATTTAACTCCTTTTCTGAAGGGAAACACACAGCATAGTTTTCATCCATGGATCACACTCTGCTTTAGAACAAGAAGCACGCTCTTGCTTTCTAGAGTCTCTAAGACAGATGGAAACGTGAGTGTGCTCAGAACAAAAGAACGGTGTTTCCTACACATACGGACCATATCTAGTCCAAATCTGCTTCTTAAACTGATACAAAGCACTGGTCCTCTAATATCCAATGCTTGTCAATTAAGATGAGAAACGTGTGAACTTCGTGAACGATGTAGTTCATTTGAGCTGAAAAGTGACTGCCCTTACCTGAAACGAATTCTTGCTTGTAGGAAGACTCAGAGCCTGGGATTTATCTCCATTTCTGAAGTAAAACACACAGCAGTGTAATCATACATTGATCACACTCTGCTTTAGAACAAGAAGCACGCTATTACATTCTAGACTCTCTAAGATAGCAGGAAACGTGATTTTGCTGAGAACAAAAGAACGGTGTTTCCTACACATACGGACCTTATGTAGTCCAACTCTGCTTCTGAAACTGATACAAAGCACTGGTCCTCTAACATCCAATGCTTGTCTGTTAAGGTGAGAATCGTGTGAGCTTCGTAAATGATGTAGTTCGTTTGAGCATAAAAGGGACTGCCCTTACCTGAAACGAAGTCTTACTTGTAGGAAGAATCAGAGCCTGGGATTTAACTCCATTTCTGAAGGCAAACACACAGAATAGTTCTCATCCATGGATCACACTCTGCTTTAGAGCGAGAAGCATGCTCTTGCTTTCTAGAGTCTCTAAGACAGCAGGAAACTTGTGTGTGCTGAGACCAAAAGAACGGTGTTTCCTACACATACGGACCATATCTAGTCCAACTCTTCTTCTGAAACTGATACAAAGGACTGGTCCTCTAACATCCAATGCTTGTCAGTTAAGATGAGAAACGTGTGAGCTTCGTGAAAGATGTAGTTCGTTGAGCAGAAAAGTGACTGCCATTACCTGAAACGAAGTCTTGCTTGCAGGAAGACTCAGAGCCTGGGATTTAACTCCACTTCTGAAGTGAAACACACAGCATAGTTCTCATCCATTGATCACACTCTGCTTTAGAGCAAGAAGCACACTCTTGCTTTCTAGAGTCTCTAGGACAGAAAGATATCTGAGTGTGCCCAGAACAAAAGAACGGTGTTTCCTACACATACAGACTATATGTAGTCCAAAACTTCTTCTGAAACTGATTGAATGCACTGGTCCTCTAACATCCAATGCTTGTCAGTTAAGATGAGAAACGTGTGAGCTTCGTGAACGATGTTGTTCGTTTTAGCAGAAAAGTGACTGCCCTCACCTGAAACGAAGTCTTGCTTGTAGGGAGACTCAGAGCCTGGGATTTAACTCTTTTTCTGAAGTGAAACACACAGCATAGTTTTGATCCATGGATCACACTCTGCTTTAGAACGAGAAGCACGCTCTTGCTTTCTAGAGTCTCTAAGACAGCAGGAAACGTGAGTGTGCTGAGAACAAAAGGACAGTGTTTCCTACACATACGGACCATATCTAGTCCAAATCTGCTTCTTAAACTGATACAAAGCACTGGTCCTCTAACATCCAATGCTTGTCTGTTAAGATGAGAAACGTGTGTGCTTTGTGAACGATATAGTTCCTTTGAACTGAAAAGTGACTGCTCTTACCTGAAAAGAAGTCTTGCTTGTAGGAAGACACAGAGCCTGGGATTTAAGTCCATTTCTGAAGGGAAACACACAGCATAGTTCGCATCAATGGATCACACTCTGCTTTAGAGCAAGAAGCAAACTCTTGCTTTCTAGAGTCTCTAAGACAGCAGGAAATCTGAGTGTGCCCAGAACAAAAGAACGGTGTTTCCTACACATACGGACTATATGTAGTCCATAATTTCTTCTGAAACTGATAGAATGCACTGGTCCTCTAACATCCACTGCTTGTCAGTTAAGATGAGAAACGTGTGAGCTTCGTCAAAGATGTAGTTCGTTTGAGCAGAAAAGTGACTGCCCTTACCTGAAACGAAGTCTTGCTTGTAGGGAGACTCAGAGCCTGGGATTTAACTCCTTTTCTGAAGTGAAACACACAGCATAGTTTTCATCCATGGATCACACTCTGCTTTAGAACGAGAAGCACGCTCTTGCTTTCTAGAGTCTCTAAGACAGCAGGAAACGTGAGTGTGCTGTGAACAAAAGAACGGTGTTTCCTACACATACGGACCATATCTAGTTCAAATCTGCTTCTTAAACTGATATAAAGCACTGGTCCTCTAACATCCAATGCTTGTCAATTAAGATGAGAAACGTGTGAGCTTCGTGAACAACGTAGTTCATTTGAGCTGAAAAGTGACTGCCCTTACCTGAAACGAAGTCTTGCTTGTAGGAAGACTCAGAGCCTGGGATTTAACTCCATTTCTGAAGTGAAACACACAGCAGTGTTCTCATCCATTAATCACACCGTGCTTTAGAACAAGAAGCATGCTCTTGCTTTCTAGAGTCTCTAAGACAGGAGGAAACGTGAGTTTGCTGAGAACAAAAGAACGGTGTTTCCTACACATACAGACCATATCTAGTCCAACTCTGCTTCTGAAACTGATACAAAGCACTGGTCCTCTAACATCCAATGCTTGTCTTTTAAGATGAGAAACGTGTGAGCTCCGTGAAAGATGTAGTTCGTTTGAGCTGAAAAGTGACTGCCCTTACCTGAAACGAAGTCTTGCTTGTTGGAAGACATAGAGCCTGGGATTTAACTCCTTTTCTGAAGGGAAACACACAGCATAGTTTTCATCCATGGATCACACTCTGCTTTAGAACGAGAAGCACGCTCTTGCTTTCTAGAGCCTCTAAGACAGCAGGAAACGTGAGTGTGCTGAGAACAAAAGAACGGTGTTTCCTACACATACGGACCATATCTAGTCCAAATCTGCTTCTTAAACTGATACAAAGCACTGACCCTCTAACATGCAATGCTTATCAGTTAAGATGGGAAACGTGTGAGCTTCATGAACGATGTAGTTCGTTTGAGCAGAAAAGTGACTGCCCTTACCTGAATTGAAGTCTTGCTTGTAGGAAGACTCAGAGCCTGGGATTTAACTCCATTTCTGAAGTAAAACACACAGCAGTGTAATCATCCATTGATCACACTCTGCTTTAGAACAAGCAGCACGCTATTGCTTTCTAGACTCTCTAAGACAGCAGGAAACTTGATTTTGCTGAGAACAAAAGAATGGTGTTTCCTACACATACGGACCTTATATAGTCCAACTCTGCTTCTGAAACTGATACAAAGCACTGGTCCTCTAACATCCAATGCTTGTCTGTTAAGGTGAGAAACGTGTGAGCTTCGTGAATGATGTAGTTCGTTTGAACTGAAAAGGGACTGCCCTTACCTGAAAAGAAGTCTTGCTTGTAGGAAGACTCAGAGCCTGGGATTTAACTCCATTTCTGAAGGCAAACACACAGAATAGTTCTCATCCATGGATCACACTCTGCTTTAGAGCGAGAAGCATGCTCTTGCTTTCTAGAGTCTCTAAGACAGCAGGATACTTGAGTGTGCTGAGACCAAAAGAACAGTGTTTCCTACACAGACGGACCATATCTAGTCCAACTCTTCTTCTGAAGCTGATACAAAGCACTGGTCCTCTAACATCCAATACTTGTCAGTTAAGATGAGAAACGTGTGAGCTTTTTGAAAGATGTAGTTCGTTGTGCAGAAAAGTGACTGCCATTACCTGAAACGAAGTCTTGCTTGGATGAAGACTCAGAGCCTGGGATTTAACTCCATTTCTGAAGTGAAACACACAGCGTAGTTCTCATCCATTGATCACACTCTGCTTTAGAGCAAGAAGCACACTCTTGCTTTCTAGAGTTCTAAGACAGCAGGATATCTGAGTGTGCCCAGAACAAAAGAACGGTGTTTCCTACACATACGGACTATATGTAGTCCAAAACTTCTTCTGAAACTGATTGAATGCACTGGTCCTCTAACATCCAATGCTTTTCAGTTAAGATGGGAAACGTGTGAGCTTCGTGAACGATGTAGTTCGTTTGAGCTGAAAAGGGACTGCCCTTACCTGAAACGAAGTCTTGCTTGTAGGAAGACTCAGAGCCTGGGATTTAACTCCATTTCTGAAGGCAAACACACAGAATAGTTCTCATCCATGGATCACACTCTGCTTTAGAGCGAGAAGCATGCTCTTGCTTTCTAGAATCTCTAAGACAGCAGGAAACTAGAGTGTGCTGAGAACAAAAGAACAGTGTTTCCTACACATACAGACCATATCTAGTCCAAATCTGCTTCTTAAACTGATAAAAAGCACTGGTCCTCTAACATCCAATGCTTGTCTGTTAAGATGAGAAACGTGTGAGCTTTGTGAACGATATAGTTCCTTTGAACTGAAAAGTGACTGCTCTTACCTGAAAAGAAGTCTTGCTTGTAGGAAGACTCAGAGCCTGGGATTTAACTCCATTTCTGAAGTGAAACACACAGCAGTGTTCTCATCCATTAATCACACCGTGCTTTAGAACAAGAAGCACGCTCTTGCTTTCTAGAGTCTCTAAGACAGGAGGAAACGTGAGTTTGCTGAGAACAAAAGAACGGTGTTTCCTACACATACAGACCATATCTAGTCCAACTCTGCTTCTGAAACTGATACAAAGCACTGGTCCTCTAACATCCAATGCTTGTCTGTTAAGATGAGAAACGTGTGAGCTCCGTGAAAGATGTAGTTCGTTTGAGCTGAAAAGTGACTGCCCTTACCTGAAACGAAGTCTTGCTTGTTGGAAGACATAGAGCCTGGGATTTAACTCCTTTTCTGAAGGGAAACACACAGCATAGTTTTCATCCATGGATCACACTCTGCTTTAGAATGAGAAGCACGCTCTTGCTTTCTAGAGTCTCTAAGACAGCAGGAAACGTGAGTGTGCTGAGAACAAAAGAACGGTGTTTCCTACACATACGGACCATATCTAGTCCAAATCTGCTTCTAAAACTGATACAAAGCACTGACCCTCTAACATGCAATGCTTATCAGTTAAGATGGGAAACGTGTGAGCTTCATGAACGATGTAGTTCGTTTGAGCAGAAAAGTGACTGCCCTTACCTGAATTGAAGTCTTGCTTGTAGGAAGACTCAGAGCCTGGGATTTAACTCCATTTCTGAAGTAAAACACACAGCAGTGTAATCATCCATTGATCACACTCTGCTTTAGAACTAGAAGCACGCTATTGCTTTCTAGACTCTCTAAGACAGCAGGAAACTTGATTTTGCTGAGAACAAAAGAACGGTGTTTCCTACACATACGGACCTTATATAGTCCAACTCTGCTTCTGAAACTGATACAAAGCACTGGTCCTCTAACATCCAATGCTTGTCTGTTAAGGTGAGAAACGTGTGAGCTTCGTGAATGATGTAGTTCGTTTGAACTGAAAAGGGACTGCCCTTACCTGAAAAGAAGTCTTGCTTGTAGGAAGACTCAGAGCCTGGAATTTAACTGAATTTCTGAAGTGAAACACACAGCGTAGTTCTCATCCATTGATCACACTCTGCTTTAGAGCAAGAAGCACACTCTTGCTGTCTAGAGTCTCTAAGACAGCAGGATATCTGAGTGTGCCCAGAACAAAAGAACGGTGTTTCCTACACATACAGACTATATGTAGTCCAAAACTTATTCTGAAACTGACTGAATGCACTGGTCCTCTAACATCCAATGCTTGTCAGTTAAGATGAGAAACGTGTGAGCTTCGTGATCGATGTTGTTCGTTTGAGCAGAAAAGTGACTGCCCTCACCTGAAAAGAAGTCTTGCTTGTAGGGAGACTCAAAGCCTGGGATTTATCTCCTTTTCTGAAGTGAAACACACAGCATAGTTTTCATCCATGGATCACACTCTGCTTTAGAATGAGAAGCACGCTCTTGCTTTCTAGAGTCTCTAAGACAGCAGGAAACGTGAGTGTGCTGAGAACAAAAGGACAGTGTTTCCTACACATACGGACCATATCTAGTCCAAATCTGCTTCTTAAACTGATACAAAGCACTGGTCCTCTAACATCCAATGCTTGTCTGTTAAGATGAGAAACGTGTGAGCTTTGTGAACGATATAGTTCCTTTGAACTGAAAAGTGACTGCTCTTACCTGAAAAGAAGTCTTGCTTGTAGGAAGACACAGAGCCTGGGATTTAAGTCCATTTCTGAAGGGAAACACACAGCATAGTTTGCGTCCATGGATCACACTCTGCTTTAGAGCAAGAAGCACACTCTTGCTTTCTAGATTCTCTAAGACAGCAGGAAATCTGAGTGTGCCCAGAACAAAAGAACGGTGTTTCTTACACATACAGACTATACGTAGTCCAAAATTTCTTCTGAAACTGATAGAATGCACTGGTCCTCTAACATCCAATGCTTGTCAGTTAAGATGAGAAACGTGTGAGGCTTCGTCAAAGATGTAGTTCTTTTGAGCAGAAAAGTGACTCCCCTTACCTGAAACGAAGTCTTGCTTGTAGGGAGACTCAGAGCCTGGGATTTAACTCCTTTTCTGAAGGGAAACACACAGGATAGTTTTCATCCATGGATAACACTCTGCTTTAGAACAAGAAGCACGCTCTTGCTTTCTAGAGTCTCTAAGACAGATGGAAACGTGAGTGTGCTCAGAACAAAAGAACGGTGTTTCCTACACATACGGACCATATCTAGTCCAAATCTGCTTCTTAAACTGATACAAAGCACTGGTCCTCTAACATCCAATGCTTGTCAATTAAGATGAGAAACGTGTGAGCTTCGTGAAAGATGTAGTTCGTTGAGCAGAAAAGTGACTGCCATTACCTGAAACGAAGTCTTGCTTGGAGGAAGACTCAGAGCCTGGGATTTAACTCCACTTCTGAAGTGAAACACACAGCGTAGTTCTCATCCATTGATCACACTCTGCTTTAGAGCAAGAAGCACACTCTTGCTTTCTAGAGTCTCTAAGACAGCAGGATATCTGAGTGTGCCCAGAACAAAAGAACGGTGTTTCCTACACATACAGACTATATGTAGTCCAAAACTTCTTCTGAAACTGATTGAATGCACTGGTCCTCTAACATCCAATGCTTGTCAGTTAAGATGAGAAACGTGTGAGCTTCGTGAACGATGTTGTTCGTTTTAGCAGAAAAGTGACTGCCCTCACCTGAAACGAAGTCTTGCTTGTAGGGAGACTCAGAGCCTGGGATTTAACTCTTTTTCTGAAGTGAAACACACAGCATAGTTTTCATCCATGGATCACACTCTGCTTTAGAACGAGAAGCACGCTCTTGCTTTCTAGGGTCTCTAAGAGAGCAAGAAACGTGAGTGTGCTGAGAACAAAAGGACAGTGTTTCCTACACATACGGACCATATCTAGTCCAAATCTGCTTCTTAAACTGATACAAAGCACTGGTCCTCTAACATCCAATGCTTGTCTGTTAAGATGAGAAACGTGTGAGCTTTGTGAACGATATAGTTCCTTTGAACTGAAAAGTGACTGCTCTTACCTGAAAAGAAGTCTTGCTTGTAGGAAGACACAGAGCCTGGGATTTAACTCCATTTCTGAAGGCAAACACACAGAATAGTTCTCATCCATGGATCACACTCTGCTTTAGAGCGAGAAGCATGCTCTTGCTTTCTAGAGTCTCTAAGACAGCAGGAAACTTGAGTGTGCTGAGACCAAAAGAACGGTGTTTCCTACACATACGGACCATATCTAGTCCAACTCTTCTTCTGAAACTGATAAAAAGCACTGGTCCTCTAACATCCAATGCTTGTCAGTTAAGACGAGAAACGTGTGAGCTTTTTGAAAGATGTAGTTCGTTGTGCAGAAAAGTGACTGCCATTACCTGAAACGAAGTCTTGCTTGGATGAAGACTCAGAGCCTGGGATTTAACTCCATTTCTGAAGTGAAACACACAGCGTAGTTCTCATCCATTGATCACACTCTGCTTTAGAGCAAGAAGCACACTCTTGCTTTCTAGAGTCTCTAAGACAGCAGGAAATCTGAGTGTGCCCAGAACAAAAGAACGGTGTTTCCTACACATAAGGAACATATGTAGTCCAAATCTGCTTCTAAAACTGATACAAAACACTGACCCTCTAACATCCAATGGTGTTCAGTTAAGATGGGAAACGTGTGAGCTTCATGAACGATGTAGTTCGTTTGAGCAGAAAAGTGACTGCCCTTACCGTTATTGAAGTCTTGCTGGTAGGAAGACTCAGAGCCTGGGATTTAACTCCATTTCTGAAGTAAAACACACAGCAGTGTAATCATCCATTGATCACACTCTGCTTTAGAACAAGAAGCACGCTCTTGCTTTCTAGATTCTCTAAGACAGCAGGAAACATGATTTTGCTGAGAACAAAAGAACAGTGTTTCCTACACATACGGACCATATCTAGTCCAACTCTTCTTCTGAAACTGATACAAAGCACTGGTCCTCTAACATCCAATACTTGTCAGTTAAGATGAGAAACGTGTGAGCTTCGTGAACGATGTAGTTTGTTTGAGCAGAAAAGTGACTGCCATGACCTGAAACAAAGTCTTGCTTGGAGGAAGACTCAGAGCCTGGGATTTAACACCATTTCTGAAGTGAAACACACAGCGTAGTTCTCATCCATGGATCACACTCTGCTTTAGAGAAAGGAGCACACTCTTGCTTTCTCGATTCTCTAAGACAGCAGGAAATCTGAGTGTGCCCAGAACAAAAGAGCGGTGTTTCCTACACATACAGACTATATGTAGTCCAAAACTTATTCTGAAACTGATTGAATGCACTGGTCCTCTAACATCCAATGCTTGTCAGTTAAGATGAGAAACGTGTGTGCTTCGTGAAAGATGTAGTTCGTTTGAGCAGAAAAGTGACTGCCCTTACCTGAAACGAAGTCTTGCTTGTAGGGAGACTCAGAGCCTGGGATTTAACTCCTTTTCTGAAGGGAAACACACAGCATAGTTAACATCCATGGATCACACTCTGCTTTAGAACGAGAAGCACGCTCTTGCTTTCTAGAGTGTCTAAGACAGCAGGAAATGTGAGTGTGCTGAGAACAAAAGGACAGTGTTTCCTACACATACGGACCATATCTAGTCCAAATCTGCTTCTTAAACTGATACAAAGCACTGGTCCTCTAACATCCAATGCTTGTCTGTTAAGATGAGAAACGTGTGAGCTTTGTGAATGATATAGTTCCTTTGAACTGAAAAGTGACTGCTCTTACCTGAAAAGAAGTCTTGCTTGTAGGAAGACACAGAGCCTGGGATTTAAGTCCATTTCTGAAGGGAAACACACAGCATAGTTCGCATCCATGGATCACACTCTGCTTTAGAGCAAGAAGCACACTCTTGCTTTCTAGAGTCTCTAAGACAGCAGGAAATCTGAGTGTGCCCAGAACAAAAGAACGGTGTTTCCTACACATACAGACTATATGTAGTCCAAAATTTCTTCTGAAACTGATAGAATGCACTGGTCCTCTAACATCCAATGCTTGTCTGTTAAGATGAGAAACGTGTGAGCTTTGTGAACGATATAGTTCCTTTGAACTGAAAATTGACTGCTCTTACCTGAAAAGAAGTCTTGCTTGTAGGAAGACACAGAGCCTGGGATTTAAGTCCATTTCTGAAGGGAAACACACAGCATAGTCCGCATCCATGGATCACACTCTGCTTTAGAGCAAGAAGCACACTCTTGCTTTCTAGAGTCTCTAATACAGCAGGAAATCTGAGTGTGCCCAGAACAAAAGAATGGTATTTCCTACACATATGGACCATATCTAGTCCAACTCTTCTTCTGAAAATGATACAAAGCACTGGTCCTCTAACATCCAATGTTTGTCAATTAAGATGAGAAACGTGTGAGCTTCCTGAACGATGTAGTTCATTTGAGCAGAAAACTGACTGCCCTTACCTGAAACGAAGTCTTGCTTGTAGGAAGACTAAGAGCCTGGGATTTAACTCCATTTTTGAAGTGAAACACACAGCAGTGTTCTCAACCATTGATCACACTCTGCTTTAGAACAAGAAGCACGCTCTTGCTTTCTAGAGTCTCTAAGACAGCAGGAATCTTGAGTTTGCTGAGAACAAAAGAACGGTGTTTCCTACACATACGGACCATATCTAGTCCAACTCTGCTTCTGAAACTGATACAAAGCACTGGTCCTCTAACATCCAATGCTTGTCTGTTAAGATGAGAAACGTGTGAGCTCCGTGAACGATGTAGTTCGTTTGAGCAGAAAATTTAGTGCCATTACATGAAAAGAAGTCTTGCTTGTAGGGAGACAAAGAGCCTGGGATTTAACTCCTTTTCTGAATTGAAACACACAGCATAGTTTTCATCCATGGATCACACTCTGCTTTAGAGCGAGAAGCACACTCTTGCTTTCTAGAGTGTCTAATACAGCAGGAAATGTGAGTGTGCCCAGAACAAAAGAACGGTGTTTCCTACACATATGGACCATATCTAGTCCAACTCTTCTTCTGAAACTGATACAAAGCACTGGTCCTCTAACATCCAATGCTTGTCATTTAAGATGAGAAACGTGTGAGCTTCGTGAATGATGTAGTTCGTTTGAGCAGAAAAGTGCCTGCCCTTACCTGAATTGAAGTCTTGCTTGTAGGAAGACTCAGAGCCTGGGATTTAACTCCATTTCTGAAGTAAAACACAAAGCAGTGTAATCATCGATTGATCACACTCTGCTTTAGAACAAGAAGCACGCTCTTGTTTTCTAGAGTCTCTAAGACAGCAGGAAACGTGAGTGTGCTGAGAACAAAATAACGGTGTTTCCTACACATACGGACCATATCTAGTCCAACTCTTCTTCTGAAAATGATACAAAGCACTGGTCCTCTAACATCCAATGCTTGTCAATTAAGATGAGAAACGTGTGAGCTTCGTTAATGATATAGTTCGTTTGAGCAGAAAAGTGACTGCCCTTACCTTAAACGAAGTCTTGCTTGTAGGGAGACTCAGAGCCTGGGATTTAACTCCATTTCTGAAGTAAAACACACAGCAGTGTAATCATCGATTGATCACACTCTGCTTTAGAACAAGAAGCACGCTCTTGCTTTCTAGAGTCTCTAAGACAGCAGGAATCGTGAGTTTGCTGAGAACAAAAGAACGGTGTTTCCTACACATACGGACCATATCTAGTCCAACTCTGCTTCTGAAACTGATACAAAGCACTGGTCCTCTAACATCCAATGCTTGTCTGTTAAGATGAGAAACGTGTGAGCTCCGTGAACGATGTAGTTCGTTTGAGCAGAAAATTTAGTGCCATTACATGAAAAGAAGTCTTGCTTGTAGGGAGACAAAGAGCCTGGGATTTAACTCCTTTTCTGAATTGAAACACACAGCATAGTTTTCATCCATGGATCCCACTCTGCTTTAGAATGAGAAGCATGCTCTTGCTTTCTAGATTCTCTAAGACAGCAGGAAACGTGAGTGTACTGAGAACAAAAGAACGGTGTTTCCTACACATACGGACCATATCTAATCCAACTCTGCTTCTTAAACTGATACAAACCACTGGTCCTCTAACATCCAATGCTTGTCTGTTAAGATGAGAAACATGTGAGCTTTGTGAACGATGTAGTTTCTTTGAACTCAAAAGTGACTGCCCTTACCTGAAAAGAAGTCTTGCTTGTAGGAAGACACAGAGCCTGGGATTTAACTCCATTTCTGAAGTGAAACACACAGCTTAGTTCTCATCCATGGATCACACTCTGCTTTAGAGCGAGAAGCACACTCTTGCTTTCTAGAGTGTCTAATACAGCAGGAAATGTGAGTGTGCCCAGAACAAAAGAACGGTGTTTCCTACACATATGGACCATATCTAGTCCAACTCTTCTTCTGAAACTGATACAAAGCACTGGTCCTCTAACATCCAATGCTTGTCATTTAAGATGAGAAACGTGTGAGCTTCGTGAATGATGTAGTTCGTTTGAGCAGAAAAGTGCCTGCCCTTACCTGAATTGAAGTCTTGCTTGTAGGAAGACTCAGAGCCTGGGATTTAACTCCATTTCTGAAGTAAAACACAAAGCAGTGTAATCATCGATTGATCACACTCTGCTTTAGAACAAGAAGCACGCTCTTGTTTTCTAGAGTCTCTAAGACTGCAGGAAACGTGAGTGTGCTGAGAACAAAATAACGGTGTTTCCTACACATACGGACCATATCTAGTCCAACTCTTCTTCTGAAAATGATACAAAGCACTGGTCCTCTAACATCCAATGCTTGTCAATTAAGATGAGAAACGTGTGAGCTTCGTTAATGATATAGTTCGTTTGAGCAGAAAAGTGACTGCCCTTACCTTAAACGCAGTCTTGCTTGTAGGGAGACTCAGAGCCTGGGATTTAACTCCATTTCTGAAGTAAAACACACAGCAGTGTAATCATCGATTGATCACACTCTGCTTTAGAACAAGAAGCACGCTCTTGCTTTCCAGAGTCTCTAAGACAGCAGGAATCGTGAGTTTGCTGAGAACAAAAGAACGGTGTTTCCTACACATACGGACCATATCTAGTCCAACTCTGCTTCTGAAACTGATACAAAGCACTGGTCCTCTAACATCCAATGCTTGTTTGTTAAGATGAGAAACGTGTGAGCTTTGTGAATGATATAGTTCCTTTGAACTTAAAAGTGACTGCCCTTACCCAAAGAGAAGTCTTGCTTGTAGGAAGACACAGAGCCTGGGATTTAACTCCTTTTCTGAAGCGAAACACACAGCATAGTTTTCATCCATGGATCACACTCTACTTTAGAGCGAGAATCACGCTCTTGCTTTCTAGAGTCTCTAAGACAGCAGGAAATCTGAGTGTGCCCAGAAGAAAAGAACGGTGTTTCCTACACATACGGACATTATATAGTCCAACTCTTCTGCTGAAACTGATAGAATGCACTGGTACTCTAACATCCAATGCTTGTCAGTTATGATGAGAAACATGTGAGCTTTGTGAATGATGTAGTTCCTTTGAACTGAAAAGTGACTGCCCTTACATGAAACGAAGTCTTGCTTGTAGTAAGACAAAGATCCTGGGATTTAACTCCATTTCTGAAGGGAAACACACAGCATAGTTCTCATCTATGGATCACACTCTGCTTTAGAGCGAGAAGCACACTCTTGCTTTCTAGATTCTCTAATACAGCAGGAACTCTGAGTGTGCCCAGAACAAAAGAACGGTATTTCCTACACATATGGACCATATCTAGTCCAACTCTGCTTCTTAAACTGATACAAAGCATTGGTCCTCTAACATCCAATGCTTCTCTGTTAAGATGAGAAACACGTGAGCTCAGTGAACGATGTAGTTCGTTTGAGCTGAAAAGTGAATGCCCTTACCCGAAATGAAGTCTTGCTTGTAGGAAGACACAGAGCCTGGGATTTAACTCCATTTCTGAAGGGAAACAATCAGCATAGTTTTCATCCATGGATCCCACTCTGCTTTAGAATTAGAAGCACGCTCTTGCTTTCTAGATTCTCTAAGACAGCAGGAAACGTGAGTGTACTGAGAACAAAAGAACGGTGTTTCCTACACATACGGACCATATCTAATCCAACTCTGCTTCTTAAACTGATACAAACCACTGGTCCTCTAACATCCAATGCTTGTCTCTTAAGATGAGAAACATGTGAGCTTTGTGAACGATGTAGTTTCTTTGAATTCAAAAGTGACTGCCCTTACCTGAAAAGAAGTCTTGCTTGTAGGAAGACACAGAGCCTGGGATTTAACTCCATTTCTGAAGGGAAACACACAGCTTAGTTCTCATCCATGGATCACACTCTGCTTTAGAGCGAGAAGCACACGCTTGCTTTCTAGAGTCTCTAATACAGCAGGAAATGTGAGTGTGCCCAGAACAAAAGAACGGTGTTTCCTACACATATGGACAATATCTAGTCCAACTCTTCTTCTGAAACTGATCCAAAGCACTGGTCCTCTAACATCCAATGCTTGTCATTTAAGATGAGAAACGTGTGAGCTTCGTGAATGATGTAGTTCGTTTGAGCAGAAAAGTGCCTACCCTTACCTGAATTGAAGTCTTGCTTGTAGGAAGACTCAGAGCCTGGGATTTAACTCCATTTCTGAAGTAAAACACACAGCAGTGTAATCATCGATTGATCACACTCTGCTTTAGAACAAGAAGCACGCTCTTGCTTTCTAGAGTCTCTAAGACAGCAGGAAACGTGAGTGTGCTGAGAACAAAAGAACGGTGTTTCCTACACATACGGACCATATCTAGTCCAACTCTGCTTCTGAAACTGATACAAAGTACTGGTCCTCTAACATCCAATGCTTGTCTGTTACGATGAGAAACGTGTGAGCTTTGTGAATGATATTGTTCCTTTGCACTGAAAAGTGACTGCCCTTACCCGAAAAGAAGTCTTGCTTGTAGGAAGACACAGAGCCTGGGATTTAACTCCTTTTCTGAAGTGAAACACACAGCATAGTTTTCATCCATGGATCACACTCTGCTTTAGAGCGAGAATCACGCTCTTGCTTTCTAGATTCTCTAAGACAGCAGGAAATCTGAGTGTGCCCAGAAGAAAAGAACGGTGTTTCCTACACATACTGACTATATGTAGTCCAAATCTTCTTCTGAAACTGATACAATGCACTGGGCCTCTAACATCCAATGCTTGTCAGTTAAGATGAGAAACGTGTGAGCTTCGTGAACGATGTAGTCCCTTTGAGCAGAAAAGTGACTTCCCTTACCTGAAACAAAGTCTTGCTTGTAGGGAGATTCAGAGCATGGGATTTACTCCATTTCTGAAGTGAAACACACAGCATTGTCTCATCCATTATCACACTCTGCTTTAGAACAAGAAGCACGCTCTTGCTTTCTAGAGTCTCTAAGACAGCAGGAAACGTGAGTGTGCTGAGAACAAAAGAACGGTGTTTCCTACACATACGGCCCATATCTAGTCCAACTCTGCTTCTTAAACTGATATAAAGCATTGGTCCTCTAACATCCAATGCTTGTCTGTTAAGATGAGAAACACGTGAGCTCAGTGAACGGTGTAGTTCGTTTGAGCTGAAAAGTGAATGCCCTTACCTGAAACGAAGTCTTGCTTGTAGGAAGACACAGAGCCTGGGATTTAACTCCATTTCTGAAGGGAAACACACAGCATTGTTCTCATCGATTGATCACACTCTGCTTTAGAACAAGAAGCACGCTCTTGCTTTCTAGAGTCTCTAAGACAGCAGGAAATCTGAGTGTGCCCAGAACAAAAGAACGGTGTTTCCTATACATATGGACCATATCTACTCCAAATCTGCTTCTGAAACTGATACAAGGCACTGACGCTCTAACATCGAATGCTTGTCAGTTAAGATGAGAAACGTGTGAGCTCAGTGAACGATGTAGTTCGTTTGAGCAGAAAAGTGACTGCCCCTACCTGAAACGAAGTCTTGCTTGTAGGAAGACTCAGAGCCTGGGATTTAACTCCATTTCTGAAGTAAAACACACAGCAGTGTAATCATCGATTGATCACACTCTGCTTTAGAACAAGAAGCACGCTCTTGCTTTCTAGAGTCTCTAAGACAACAGGAAACGTGAGTGTGCTGAGAACAAAAGAACGCTGTTTCCTATACATATGGACCATATCTAGTCCAACTCTTCTTCTGAAAATGATACAAAGCACTGGTCCTCTAACATCCAATGTTTGTCAATTAAGATGAGAAACGTGTGAGCTTCCTGAACGATGTAGTTCGTTTGAGCAGAAAACTTAGTGCCCTTACCTGAAACGAAGTCTTGCTTGTAGGGAGACAAAGAGCCTGGGATTTAACTCCATTTCTGAAGGGAAACACACAGCATAGTTCGCATCCATGGATCACACTCTGCATTAGAGCGAGAAGCACACTCTTGCTTTCCAGAGTCTCTAATACAGCAGGAAATGTGAGTGTGCCCAGAACAAAAGAACGGTGTTTCCTACACATATGGACCATATCTAGTCCAACTCTGCTTCTGAAACTGATACAAAGCACTGGTTCTCTAACATCCAATGCTTGTCTGTTAAGATGAGAAACGTGTGACCTCCGTGAAAGATGTAGTTCATTTGAGCTGAAAAGTGACTGCCCTTACCTGAAACGAAGTCTTGCTTGTAGGAAGACATAGAGCCTGGGATTTAACACCTTTTCTGAAGCGAAACACACAGCATAGTTTTCATCCATGGATCACACTCTGCTTTAGAGCGAGAAGCACGCTCTTTCTTTCTGGAGTCTCTAAGAAGGAATCGTGAGTGTGCTGAGAACAAAAGAACGGTGTTTCCTACACATACGGACCATATCTAGTCCAACTCTTTTCGGAAAATGATACAAAGCACTGGTCCTCTAACATCCAATGCTTGTCAATTAAGATGAGAAACGTGTGAGATTCGTTAATGATATAGTTCTTTTGAGCAGAAAAGTGACTGCCCTTCCCTGAATTGAAGTCTTGCTTGTAGGGAGACTCAGAGCCTGGGATTTAACTCCATTTCTGAAGTGAAACACACAGCAGTGTAATCATCGATTGATCACACTCTGCTTTAGAACAAGAAGCACGCTCTTGCTTTCTAGAGTCTCTAAGACAGCAGGAATCGTGAGTTTGCTGAGAACAAAAGTACGGTGTTTCCTACACATACGGACCATATCTAGTCCAACTCTGCTTCTGAAACTGATACAAAGCACTGGTCCTCTAACATCCAATGCTTGTCTGTTAAGAAGAGAAACGTGTGAGCTCCGTGAAAGATGTAGTTTATTTGAGCTGAAATGTGACTGCCCTTACCTGAAACGAAGTCTTGCTTGTAGGAAGACAGAGAGCCTGGGATTTAACTCCTTTTCTGAAGCGAAACACACAGCATAGTTTTCATCCATGGATCACACTCTGCTTTAGAGCGAGAAGCACGCTCTTGCTTTTTAGAGTCTCTAAGCAGGAAATCTGAGTGTGCCCAGAAGAAAAGAACGGTGTTTCCTACACATACTGACTATATGTAGTCCAAACCTTCTTCTCAAACTGATACAATGCACTGGGCCTCTAACATCCAATGCTTGTCAGTTAAGATGAGAAACGTGTGAGCTTCGTGAACGATGTAGTCCCTTTGAGCAGAAAAGTGAGTGTCCTTACCTGAAACGAAGTCTTGCTTGTAGGGAGACTCAGAGCATGGGATTTAACTCCATTTCTGAAGTGAAACACACAGCATTGTCTCATCCATTATCACACTCTGCTTTAGAACAAGAAGCACGCACTTGCTTTCTAGAGTCTCTAAGACAGCAGGAAACGTGAGTGTGCTGAGAACAAAAGAAAGGTGTTTCCTACACATATGGACCATATCTAGTCCAACTTTGCTTCTTTAACTGATACAAAGCATTGGTCCTCTAACATCCTATGCTTGTCTGTTAAGATGAGAAACACGTGAGCTCAGTGAACGATGTAGTTCGTTTGAGCTGAAAAGTGAATGCCCTTACCCGAAACGAAGTCTTGCTTGTAGGAAGACACAGAGCCTGGGATTTAACTCCATTTCTGAAGGGAAACACACAGCATGGTTCTCATCCATTGATCACACTCTGCTTTAGAACAAGAAGCACGCTCTTGCTTTCTAGAGTCTCCAAGACAGCAGGAAATCTGAGTGTGCCCAGAACAAAAGAACGGTGTTTCCTATACATATGGACCATATATACTCCAAATCTGCTTCTGAAACTGATACAAGGCACTGACCCTCTAACATCGAATGCTTGTCAGTTAAGATGAGAAACGTGTGAGCTTCGTGAACAATGTAGTTCGTTTGAGCAAAACGTGACTGCCCTTACCTGAAACGAAGTCTTGCTTGTAGGAAGACTCAGAGCCTGGGATTTAACTCCATTTCTGAAGTGAAACACAGAGCATAGTTCTCATGCATGGATCACACTCTGCTTTAGAGCAAGAAGCACACTCTTGCTTTCTAGAGTCTCTAAGACAGCAGGAAATCTGAGTGTGCCCAGAACAAAAGAACGGTGTTTCCTACACATACGGACTATATGTAGTCCAAATCTTCTTCTGAAACTGATAGAATGCACTGGTACTCTATCATCCAATGCTTGTCAGTTAAGATGAGAAACATGTGAGCTTTGTGAACGATGTAGTTCCTTTGAACTCAAAAGTGACTGCCCTTACCTGAAAAGAAGTCTTGCTTGTAGGAAGACACAGAGCCTGGGATTTAACTCCATTTCTGAAGGGAAACACACAGCTTAGTTCTCATCCATGGATCACACTCTGCTTTAGAGCGAGAAGCACACTCTTGCTTTCTAGAGTCTCTAAGACAGCAGGAAACGAGAGTGTGCTGAGAACAAAAGAACGGTGTTTCCTACACATATGGACCATAACTAGTCCAACTCCTCTTCTGAAACTGATACAAAGCACTGGTCCTCTAACATCCAATGTTTGTCAATTAAGATGAGAAACGGGTGAGCTTCCTGAACAATGTAGTTCGTTTGAGCAGAAAACTGACTGCCCTTACCTGAAACGAAGTCTTGCTTGTAGGAAGACATAGAGCCTGGGATTTAACTCCTTTTCTGAAGCGAAACACACAGCATAGTTTTCATGCATGGATCACACTCTGCTTTAGAGCGAGAAGCACGCTCTTTCTTTCTGGAGTCTCTAAGCAGGAAACGTGAGTGTGCTGAGAACAAAAGAACGGTGTTTCCTACACATACGGACCATATCTAGTCCAACTCTTTTCTGAAAATGATACAAAGCACTGGTCCTCTAACATCCAATGCTTGTCAATTAAGATGAGAAACGTGTGAGATTCGTTAATGATATAGTTCTTTTGAGCAGAAAAGTGACTGCCCTTCCCTGAATTGAAGTCTTGCTTGTAGGGAGACTCAGAGCCTGGGATTTAACTCCATTTCTGAAGTGAAACACACAGCAGTGTAATCATCGATTGATCACACTCTGCTTTAGAACAAGAAGCACGCTCTTGCTTTCTAGAGTCTCTAAGACAGCAGGAATCGTGAGTTTGCTGAGAACAAAAGTACGGTGTTTCCTACACATACGGACCATATCTAGTCCAACTCTGCTTCTGAAACTGATACAAAGCACTGGTCCTCTAACATCCAATGCTTGTCTGTTAAGAAGAGAAACGTGTGAGCTCCGTGAAAGATGTAGTTTATTTGAGCTGAAATGTGACTGCCCTTACCTGAAACGAAGTCTTGCTTGTAGGAAGACAGAGAGCCTGGGATTTAACTCCTTTTCTGAAGCGAAACACACAGCATAGTTTTCATCCATGGATCACACTCTGCTTTAGAGCGAGAAGCACGGTCTTGCTTTTTAGAGTCTCTAAGCAGGAAATCTGAGTGTGCCCAGAAGAAAAGAACGGTGTTTCCTACACATACTGACTATATGTAGTCCAAACCTTCTTCTCAAACTGATACAATGCACTGGGCCTCTAACATCCAATGCTTGTCAGTTAAGATGAGAAACGTGTGAGCTTCGTGAACGATGTAGTCCCTTTGAGCAGAAAAGTGAGTGTCCTTACCTGAAACGAAGTCTTGCTTGTAGGGAGACTCAGAGCATGGGATTTAACTCCATTTCTGAAGTGAAACACACAGCATTGTCTCATCCATTATCACACTCTGCTTTAGAACAAGAAGCACGCACTTGCTTTCTAGAGTCTCTAAGACAGCAGGAAACGTGAGTGTGCTGAGAACAAAAGAAAGGTGTTTCCTACACATATGGACCATATCTAGTCCAACTTTGCTTCTTAAAATGATACAAAGCATTGGTCCTCTAACATCCTATGCTTGTCTGTTAAGATGAGAAACACGTGAGCTCAGTGAACGATGTAGTTCGTTTGAGCTGAAAAGTGAATGCCCTTACCCGAAACGAAGTCTTGCTTGTAGGAAGACACAGAGCCTGGGATTTAACTCCATTTCTGAAGGGAAACACACAGCATGGTTCTCATCCATTGATCACACTCTGCTTTAGAACAAGAAGCACGCTCTTGCTTTCTAGAGTCTCCAAGACAGCAGGAAATCTGAGTGTGCCCAGAACAAAAGAACGGTGTTTCCTATACATATGGACCATATATACTCCAAATCTGCTTCTGAAACTGATACAAGGCACTGACCCTCTAACATCGAATGCTTGTCAGTTAAGATGAGAAACGTGTGAGCTTCGTGAACAATGTAGTTCGTTTGAGCAAAACGTGACTGCCCTTACCTGAAACGAAGTCTTGCTTGTAGGAAGACTCAGAGCCTGGGATTTAACTCCATTTCTGAAGTGAAACACAGAGCATAGTTCTCATGCATGGATCACACTCTGCTTTAGAGCAAGAAGCACACTCTTGCTTTCTAGAGTCTCTAAGACAGCAGGAAATCTGAGTGTGCCCAGAACAAAAGAACGGTGTTTCCTACACATACGGACTATATGTAGTCCAAATCTTCTTCTGAAACTGATAGAATGCACTGGTACTCTATCATCCAATGCTTGTCAGTTAAGATGAGAAACATGTGAGCTTTGTGAACGATGTAGTTCCTTTGAACTCAAAAGTGACTGCCCTTACCTGAAAAGAAGTCTTGCTTGTAGGAAGACACAGAGCCTGGGATTTAACTCCATTTCTGAAGGGAAACACACAGCTTAGTTCTCATCCATGGATCACACTCTGCTTTAGAGCGAGAAGCACACTCTTGCTTTCTAGAGTCTCTAAGACAGCAGGAAACGAGAGTGTGCTGAGAACAAAAGAACGGTGTTTCCTACACATATGGACCATAACTAGTCCAACTCCTCTTCTGAAACTGATACAAAGCACTGGTCCTCTAACATCCAATGCTTGTCTGTTAAGAAGAGAAACGTGTGAGCTCCGTGAAAGATGTAGTTTATTTGAGCTGAAATGTGACTGCCCTTACCTGAAACGAAGTCTTGCTTGTAGGAAGACAGAGAGCCTGGGATTTAACTCCTTTTCTGAAGCGAAACACACAGCATAGTTTTCATCCATGGATCACACTCTGCTTTAGAGCGAGAAGCACGGTCTTGCTTTTTAGAGTCTCTAAGCAGGAAATCTGAGTGTGCCCAGAAGAAAAGAACGGTGTTTCCTACACATACTGACTATATGTAGTCCAAACCTTCTTCTCAAACTGATACAATGCACTGGGCCTCTAACATCCAATGCTTGTCAGTTAAGATGAGAAACGTGTGAGCTTCGTGAACGATGTAGTCCCTTTGAGCAGAAAAGTGAGTGTCCTTACCTGAAACGAAGTCTTGCTTGTAGGGAGACTCAGAGCATGGGATTTAACTCCATTTCTGAAGTGAAACACACAGCATTGTCTCATCCATTATCACACTCTGCTTTAGAACAAGAAGCACGCACTTGCTTTCTAGAGTCTCTAAGACAGCAGGAAACGTGAGTGTGCTGAGAACAAAAGAAAGGTGTTTCCTACACATATGGACCATATCTAGTCCAACTTTGCTTCTTAAAATGATACAAAGCATTGGTCCTCTAACATCCTATGCTTGTCTGTTAAGATGAGAAACACGTGAGCTCAGTGAACGATGTAGTTCGTTTGAGCTGAAAAGTGAATGCCCTTACCCGAAACGAAGTCTTGCTTGTAGGAAGACAAAGAGCCTGGGATTTAACTCCATTTCTGAAGGGAAACACACAGCATGGTTCTCATCCATTGATCACACTCTGCTTTAGAACAAGAAGCACGCTCTTGCTTTCTAGAGTCTCCAAGACAGCAGGAAATCTGAGTGTGCCCAGAACAAAAGAACGGTGTTTCCTATACATATGGACCATATATACTCCAAATCTGCTTCTGAAACTGATACAAGGCACTGACCCTCTAACATCGAATGCTTGTCAGTTAAGATGAGAAACGTGTGAGCTTCGTGAACAATGTAGTTCGTTTGAGCAAAACGTGACTGCCCTTACCTGAAACGAAGTCTTGCTTGTAGGAAGACTCAGAGCCTGGGATTTAACTCCATTTCTGAAGTGAAACACAGAGCATAGTTCTCATGCATGGATCACACTCTGCTTTAGAGCAAGAAGCACACTCTTGCTTTCTAGAGTCTCTAAGACAGCAGGAAATCTGAGTGTGCCCAGAACAAAAGAACGGTGTTTCCTACACATACGGACTATATGTAGTCCAAATCTTCTTCTGAAACTGATAGAATGCACTGGTACTCTATCATCCAATGCTTGTCAGTTAAGATGAGAAACATGTGAGCTTTGTGAACGATGTAGTTCCTTTGAACTCAAAAGTGACTGCCCTTACCTGAAAAGAAGTCTTGCTTGTAGGAAGACACAGAGCCTGGGATTTAACTCCATTTCTGAAGGGAAACACACAGCTTAGTTCTCATCCATGGATCACACTCTGCTTTAGAGCGAGAAGCACACTCTTGCTTTCTAGAGTCTCTAAGACAGCAGGAAACGAGAGTGTGCTGAGAACAAAAGAACGGTGTTTCCTACACATATGGACCATAACTAGTCCAACTCCTCTTCTGAAACTGATACAAAGCACTGGTCCTCTAACATCCAATGTTTGTCAATTAAGATGAGAAACGGGTGAGCTTCCTGAACAATGTAGTTCGTTTGAGCAGAAAACTGACTGCCCTTACCTGAAACGAAGTCTTGCTTGTAGGAAGACATAGAGCCTGGGATTTAACTCCTTTTCTGAAGCGAAACACACAGCATAGTTTTCATCCATGGATCACACTCTGCTTTAGAGCGAGAAGCACGCTCTTTCTTTCTGGAGTCTCTAAGCAGGAAACGTGAGTGTGCTGAGAACAAAAGAACGGTGTTTCCTACACATACGGACCATATCTAGTCCAACTCTTTTCTGAAAATGATACAAAGCACTGGTCCTCTAACATCCAATGCTTGTCAATTAAGATGAGAAACGTGTGAGATTCGTTAATGATATAGTTCTTTTGAGCAGAAAAGTGACTGCCCTTCCCTGAATTGAAGTCTTGCTTGTAGGGAGACTCAGAGCCTGGGATTTAACTCCATTTCTGAAGTGAAACACACAGCAGTGTAATCATCGATTGATCACACTCTGCTTTAGAACAAGAAGCACGCTCTTGCTTTCTAGAGTCTCTAAGACAGCAGGAATCGTGAGTTTGCTGAGAACAAAAGTACGGTGTTTCCTACACATACGGACCATATCTAGTCCAACTCTGCTTCTGAAACTGATACAAAGCACTGGTCCTCTAACATCCAATGCTTGTCTGTTAAGAAGAGAAACGTGTGAGCTCCGTGAAAGATGTAGTTTATTTGAGCTGAAATGTGACTGCCCTTACCTGAAACGAAGTCTTGCTTGTAGGAAGACAGAGAGCCTGGGATTTAACTCCTTTTCTGAAGCGAAACACACAGCATAGTTTTCATCCATGGATCACACTCTGCTTTAGAGCGAGAAGCACGGTCTTGCTTTTTAGAGTCTCTAAGCAGGAAATCTGAGTGTGCCCAGAAGAAAAGAACGGTGTTTCCTACACATACTGACTATATGTAGTCCAAACCTTCTTCTCAAACTGATACAATGCACTGGGCCTCTAACATCCAATGCTTGTCAGTTAAGATGAGAAACGTGTGAGCTTCGTGAACGATGTAGTCCCTTTGAGCAGAAAAGTGAGTGTCCTTACCTGAAACGAAGTCTTGCTTGTAGGGAGACTCAGAGCATGGGATTTAACTCCATTTCTGAAGTGAAACACACAGCATTGTCTCATCCATTATCACACTCTGCTTTAGAACAAGAAGCACGCACTTGCTTTCTAGAGTCTCTAAGACAGCAGGAAACGTGAGTGTGCTGAGAACAAAAGAAAGGTGTTTCCTACACATATGGACCATATCTAGTCCAACTTTGCTTCTTAAAATGATACAAAGCATTGGTCCTCTAACATCCTATGCTTGTCTGTTAAGATGAGAAACACGTGAGCTCAGTGAACGATGTAGTTCGTTTGAGCTGAAAAGTGAATGCCCTTACCCGAAACGAAGTCTTGCTTGTAGGAAGACACAGAGCCTGGGATTTAACTCCATTTCTGAAGGGAAACACACAGCATGGTTCTCATCCATTGATCACACTCTGCTTTAGAACAAGAAGCACGCTCTTGCTTTCTAGAGTCTCCAAGACAGCAGGAAATCTGAGTGTGCCCAGAACAAAAGAACGGTGTTTCCTATACATATGGACCATATATACTCCAAATCTGCTTCTGAAACTGATACAAGGCACTGACCCTCTAACATCGAATGCTTGTCAGTTAAGATGAGAAACGTGTGAGCTTCGTGAACAATGTAGTTCGTTTGAGCAAAACGTGACTGCCCTTACCTGAAACGAAGTCTTGCTTGTAGGAAGACTCAGAGCCTGGGATTTAACTCCATTTCTGAAGTGAAACACAGAGCATAGTTCTCATGCATGGATCACACTCTGCTTTAGAGCAAGAAGCACACTCTTGCTTTCTAGAGTCTCTAAGACAGCAGGAAATCTGAGTGTGCCCAGAACAAAAGAACGGTGTTTCCTACACATACGGACTATATGTAGTCCAAATCTTCTTCTGAAACTGATAGAATGCACTGGTACTCTATCATCCAATGCTTGTCAGTTAAGATGAGAAACATGTGAGCTTTGTGAACGATGTAGTTCCTTTGAACTCAAAAGTGACTGCCCTTACCTGAAAAGAAGTCTTGCTTGTAGGAAGACACAGAGCCTGGGATTTAACTCCATTTCTGAAGGGAAACACACAGCTTAGTTCTCATCCATGGATCACACTCTGCTTTAGAGCGAGAAGCACACTCTTGCTTTCTAGAGTCTCTAAGACAGCAGGAAACGAGAGTGTGCTGAGAACAAAAGAACGGTGTTTCCTACACATATGGACCATAACTAGTCCAACTCCTCTTCTGAAACTGATACAAAGCACTGGTCCTCTAACATCCAATGCTTGTCTGTTAAGAAGAGAAACGTGTGAGCTCCGTGAAAGATGTAGTTTATTTGAGCTGAAATGTGACTGCCCTTACCTGAAACGAAGTCTTGCTTGTAGGAAGACAGAGAGCCTGGGATTTAACTCCTTTTCTGAAGCGAAACACACAGCATAGTTTTCATCCATGGATCACACTCTGCTTTAGAGCGAGAAGCACGGTCTTGCTTTTTAGAGTCTCTAAGCAGGAAATCTGAGTGTGCCCAGAAGAAAAGAACGGTGTTTCCTACACATACTGACTATATGTAGTCCAAACCTTCTTCTCAAACTGATACAATGCACTGGGCCTCTAACATCCAATGCTTGTCAGTTAAGATGAGAAACGTGTGAGCTTCGTGAACGATGTAGTCCCTTTGAGCAGAAAAGTGAGTGTCCTTACCTGAAACGAAGTCTTGCTTGTAGGGAGACTCAGAGCATGGGATTTAACTCCATTTCTGAAGTGAAACACACAGCATTGTCTCATCCATTATCACACTCTGCTTTAGAACAAGAAGCACGCACTTGCTTTCTAGAGTCTCTAAGACAGCAGGAAACGTGAGTGTGCTGAGAACAAAAGAAAGGTGTTTCCTACACATATGGACCATATCTAGTCCAACTTTGCTTCTTAAAATGATACAAAGCATTGGTCCTCTAACATCCTATGCTTGTCTGTTAAGATGAGAAACACGTGAGCTCAGTGAACGATGTAGTTCGTTTGAGCTGAAAAGTGAATGCCCTTACCCGAAACGAAGTCTTGCTTGTAGGAAGACAAAGAGCCTGGGATTTAACTCCATTTCTGAAGGGAAACACACAGCATGGTTCTCATCCATTGATCACACTCTGCTTTAGAACAAGAAGCACGCTCTTGCTTTCTAGAGTCTCCAAGACAGCAGGAAATCTGAGTGTGCCCAGAACAAAAGAACGGTGTTTCCTATACATATGGACCATATATACTCCAAATCTGCTTCTGAAACTGATACAAGGCACTGACCCTCTAACATCGAATGCTTGTCAGTTAAGATGAGAAACGTGTGAGCTTCGTGAACAATGTAGTTCGTTTGAGCAAAACGTGACTGCCCTTACCTGAAACGAAGTCTTGCTTGTAGGAAGACTCAGAGCCTGGGATTTAACTCCATTTCTGAAGTGAAACACAGAGCATAGTTCTCATGCATGGATCACACTCTGCTTTAGAGCAAGAAGCACACTCTTGCTTTCTAGAGTCTCTAAGACAGCAGGAAATCTGAGTGTGCCCAGAACAAAAGAACGGTGTTTCCTACACATACGGACTATATGTAGTCCAAATCTTCTTCTGAAACTGATAGAATGCACTGGTACTCTATCATCCAATGCTTGTCAGTTAAGATGAGAAACATGTGAGCTTTGTGAACGATGTAGTTCCTTTGAACTCAAAAGTGACTGCCCTTACCTGAAAAGAAGTCTTGCTTGTAGGAAGACACAGAGCCTGGGATTTAACTCCATTTCTGAAGGGAAACACACAGCTTAGTTCTCATCCATGGATCACACTCTGCTTTAGAGCGAGAAGCACACTCTTGCTTTCTAGAGTCTCTAAGACAGCAGGAAACGAGAGTGTGCTGAGAACAAAAGAACGGTGTTTCCTACACATATGGACCATAACTAGTCCAACTCCTCTTCTGAAACTGATACAAAGCACTGGTCCTCTAACATCCAATGTTTGTCAATTAAGATGAGAAACGGGTGAGCTTCCTGAACAATGTAGTTCGTTTGAGCAGAAAACTGACTGCCCTTACCTGAAACGAAGTCTTGCTTGTAGGAAGACATAGAGCCTGGGATTTAACTCCTTTTCTGAAGCGAAACACACAGCATAGTTTTCATCCATGGATCACACTCTGCTTTAGAGCGAGAAGCACGCTCTTTCTTTCTGGAGTCTCTAAGCAGGAAACGTGAGTGTGCTGAGAACAAAAGAACGGTGTTTCCTACACATACGGACCATATCTAGTCCAACTCTTTTCTGAAAATGATACAAAGCACTGGTCCTCTAACATCCAATGCTTGTCAATTAAGATGAGAAACGTGTGAGATTCGTTAATGATATAGTTCTTTTGAGCAGAAAAGTGACTGCCCTTACCTGAATTGAAGTCTTGCTTGTAGGGAGACTCAGAGCCTGGGATTTAACTCCATTTCTGAAGTGAAACACACAGCAGTGTAATCATCGATTGATCACACTCTGCTTTAGAACAAGAAGCACGCTCTTGCTTTCTAGAGTCTCTAAGACAGCAGGAATCGTGAGTTTGCTGAGAACAAAAGTACGGTGTTTCCTACACATACAGACCATATCTAGTCCAACTCTGCTTCTGAAACTGATACAAAGCACTGGTCCTCTAACATCCAATGCTTGTCTGTTAAGAAGAGAAACATGTGAGCTCCGTGAAAGATGTAGTTTATTTGAGCTGAAATGTGACTGCCCTTACCTGAAACGAAGTCTTGCTTGTAGGAAGACAGAGAGCCTGGGATTTAACTCCTTTTCTGAAGCGAAACACACAGCATAGTTTTCATCCATGGATCACACTCTGCTTTAGAGCGAGAAGCACGCTCTTGCATTCTAGAGTCTCTAAGCAGGAAATCTGAGTGTGCCCAGAAGAAAAGAACGGTGTTTCCTACACATACTGACTATATGTAGTCCAAACCTTCTTCTCAAACTGATACAATGCACTGGGCCTCTAACATCCAATGCTTGTCAGTTAAGATGAGAAACGTGTGAGCTTCGTGAACGATGTAGTCCCTTTGAGCAGAAAAGTGAGTGTCCTTACCTGAAACGAAGTCTTGCTTGTAGGGAGACTCAGAGCATGGGATTTAACTCCATTTCTGAAGTGAAACACACAGCATTGTCTCATCCATTATCACACTCTGCTTTAGAACAAGAAGCACGCTCTTGCTTTCTAGAGTCTCTAAGACAGCAGGAAACGTGAGTGTGCTGAGAACAAAAGAAAGGTGTTTCCTACACATATGGACCATATCTAGTCCAACTTTGCTTCTTATTCTGATACAAAGCATTGGTCCTCTAACATCCTATGCTTGTCTGTTAAGATGAGAAACACGTGAGCTCAGTGAACGATGTAGTTCGTTTGAGCTGAAAAGTGAATGCCCTTACCCGAAACGAAGTCTTGCTTGTAGGAAGACACAAAGCCTGGGATTTAACTCCATTTCTGAAGGGAAACACACAGCATGGTTCTCATCCATTGATCACACTCTGCTTTAGAACAAGAAGCACGCTCTTGCTTTCTAGAGTCTCCAAGACAGCAGGAAATCTGAGTGTGCCCAGAACAAAAGAACGGTGTTTCCTATACATATGGACCATATATACTCCAAATCTGCTTCTGAAACTGATACAAGGCACTGACCCTCTAACATCGAATGCTTGTCAGTTAAGATGAGAAACGTGTGAGCTTCGTGAACAATGTAGTTCGTTTGAGCAGAAACGTGACTGCCCTTACCTGAAACGAAGTCTTGCTTGTAGGAAGACTCAGAGCCTGGGATTTAACTCCATTTCTGAAGTGAAACACACAGCATAGTTCTCATGCATGGATCACACTCTGCTTTAGAGCAAGAAGCACACTCTTGCTTTCTAGAGTCTCTAAGACAGCAGGAAATCTGAGTGTGCCCAGAACAAAAGAACGGTGTTTCCTACACATACGGACTATATGTAGTCCAAATCTTCTTCTGAAACTGATAGAATGCACTGGTACTCTATCATCCAATGCTTGTCAATTAAGATGAGAAACGGGTGAGCTTCCTGAACAATGTAGTTCGTTTGAGCAGAAAACTGACTGCCCTTACCTGAAACGCAGTCTTGCTTGTAGGAAGACATAGAGCCTGGGATTTAACTCCTTTTCTGAAGCGAAACACACAGCATAGTTTTCATCCATGGATCACACTCTGCTTTAGAGCGAGAAGCACGCTCTTTCTTTCTGGAGTCTCTAAGCAGGAAACGTGAGTGTGCTGAGAACAAAAGAGCGGTGTTTCCTACACATACGGACCATATCTAGTCCAACTCTTTTCTGAAAATGATACAAAGCACTGGTCCTCTAATATCCAATGCTTGTCAATTAAGATGAGAAACGTGTGAGATTCGTTAATGATATAGTTCTTTTGAGCAGAAAAGTGACTGCCCTTCCCTGAATTGAAGTCTTGCTTGTAGGGAGACTCAGAGCCTGGGATTTAACTCCATTTCTGAAGTGAAACACACAGCAGTGTAATCATCGATTGATCACACTCTGCTTTAGAACAAGAAGCACGCTCTTGCTTTCTAGAGTCTCTAAGACAGCAGGAATCGTGAGTTTGCTGAGAACAAAAGAACGGTGTTTCCTACACATACGGACCATATCTAGTCCAACTCTGCTTCTGAAACTGATACAAAGCACTGGACCTCTAACATCCAATGCTTGTCTGTTAAGAAGAGAAACGTGTGAGCTCCGTGAAAGATGTAGTTTATTTGAGCTGAAAAGTGACTGCCCTTACCTGAAACGAAATCTTGCTTGTAGGAATACAGAGAGCCTGGGATTTAACTCCTTTCTGAAGCGAAACGCACAGCATAGTTTTCATCCATGGATCACACTCTGCTTTAGAGCGAGAAGCACGCTCTTGCTTTCTAGAGTCTCTAAGACAGCAGGAAATCTGAGTGTGCCCAGAAGAAAAGAACGGTGTTTCCTACACATACTGACTATATGTAGTCCAAATCTTCTTCTCAAACTGATACAATGCACTGGGCCTCTAACATCCAATGCTTGTCAGTTAAGATGAGAAACGTGTGAGCTTCGTGAACGATGTAGTCCCTTTGAGCAGAAAAGTGACTGCCCTTACATGAAACGAAGTCTTGCTTGTAGGGAGACTCAGAGCATGGGATTTAACTCCATTTCTGAAGTGAAACACACAGCATTGTCTCATCCATTATCACACTCTGCTTTAGAACAAGAAGCACGCTCTTGCTTTCTAGAGTCTCTAAGACAGCAGGAAACGTGAGTGTGCTGAGAACAAAAGAAAGGTGTTTCCTACACATATGGACCATATCTAGTCCAACTTTGCTTCTTATTCTGATACAAAGCATTGGTCCTCTAACATCCTATGCTTGTCTGTTAAGATGAGAAACACGTGAGCTCAGTGAACGATGTAGTTCGTTTGAGCTGAAAAGTGAATGCCCTTACCCGAAACGAAGTCTTGCTTGTAGGAAGACACAAAGCCTGGGATTTAACTCCATTTCTGAAGGGAAACACACAGCATGGTTCTCATCCATTGATCACACTCTGCTTTAGAACAAGAAGCACGCTCTTGCTTTCTAGAGTCTCCAAGACAGCAGGAAATCTGAGTGTGCCCAGAACAAAAGAACGGTGTTTCCTATACATATGGACCATATATACTCCAAATCTGCTTCTGAAACTGATACAAGGCACTGACCCTCTAACATCGAATGCTTGTCAGTTAAGATGAGAAACGTGTGAGCTTCGTGAACAATGTAGTTCGTTTGAGCAGAAACGTGACTGCCCTTACCTGAAACGAAGTCTTGCTTGTAGGAAGACTCAGAGCCTGGGATTTAACTCCATTTCTGAAGTGAAACACACAGCATAGTTCTCATGCATGGATCACACTCTGCTTTAGAGCAAGAAGCACACTCTTGCTTTCTAGAGTCTCTAAGACAGCAGGAAATCTGAGTGTGCCCAGAACAAAAGAACGGTGTTTCCTACACATACGGACTATATGTAGTCCAAATCTTCTTCTGAAACTGATAGAATGCACTGGTACTCTATCATCCAATGCTTGTCAATTAAGATGAGAAACGGGTGAGCTTCCTGAACAATGTAGTTCGTTTGAGCAGAAAACTGACTGCCCTTACCTGAAACGCAGTCTTGCTTGTAGGAAGACATAGAGCCTGGGATTTAACTCCTTTTCTGAAGCGAAACACACAGCATAGTTTTCATCCATGGATCACACTCTGCTTTAGAGCGAGAAGCACGCTCTTTCTTTCTGGAGTCTCTAAGCAGGAAACGTGAGTGTGCTGAGAACAAAAGAGCGGTGTTTCCTACACATACGGACCATATCTAGTCCAACTCTTTTCTGAAAATGATACAAAGCACTGGTCCTCTAACATCCAATGCTTGTCAATTAAGATGAGAAACGTGTGAGATTCGTTAATGATATAGTTCTTTTGAGCAGAAAAGTGACTGCCCTTCCCTGAATTGAAGTCTTGCTTGTAGGGAGACTCAGAGCCTGGGATTTAACTCCATTTCTGAAGTGAAACACACAGCAGTGTAATCATCGATTGATCACACTCTGCTTTAGAACAAGAAGCACGCTCTTGCTTTCTAGAGTCTCTAAGACAGCAGGAATCGTGAGTTTGCTGAGAACAAAAGAACGGTGTTTCCTACACATACGGACCATATCTAGTCCAACTCTGCTTCTGAAACTGATACAAAGCACTGGACCTCTAACATCCAATGCTTGTCTGTTAAGAAGAGAAACGTGTGAGCTCCGTGAAAGATGTAGTTTATTTGAGCTGAAAAGTGACTGCCCTTACCTGAAACGAAATCTTGCTTGTAGGAATACAGAGAGCCTGGGATTTAACTCCTTTCTGAAGCGAAACACACAGCATAGTTTTCATCCATGGATCACACTCTGCTTTAGAGCGAGAAGCACGCTCTTGCTTTCTAGAGTCTCTAAGACAGCAGGAAATCTGAGTGTGCCCAGAAGAAAAGAACGGTGTTTCCTACACATACTGACTATATGTAGTCCAAATCTTCTTCTCAAACTGATACAATGCACTGGGCCTCTAACATCCAATGCTTGTCAGTTAAGATGAGAAACGTGTGAGCTTCGTGAACGATGTAGTCCCTTTGAGCAGAAAAGTGACTGCCCTTACATGAAACGAAGTCTTGCTTGTAGGGAGACTCAGAGCATGGGATTTAACTCCATTTCTGAAGTGAAACACACAGCATTGTCTCATCCATTATCACACTCTGCTTTAGAACAAGAAGCACGCTCTTGATTTCTAGAGTCTCTAAGACAGCAGGAAACGTGAGTGTGCTGAGAACAAAAGAAAGGTGTTTCCTACACATACGGACCATATCTAGTCCAATTCTGCTTCTTAAACTGATACAAAGCATTGGTCCTCTAACATCCTATGCTTGTCTGTTAAGATGAGAAACACGTGAGCTCAGTGAACAATGTAGTTCATTTGAGCTGAAAAGTGACTGCCCTTACCCGAAACGAAGTCTTGCTTGTAGGAAGACATAGAGCCTGGGATTTAACTCCTTTTCTGAAGAGAAACACAGAGCATAGTTTTCATCCATGGATCACACTCTGCTTTATAGCGAGAAGCACGCTCTTTCTTTCTGGAGTCTCTAAGCAGGAAACGTGAGTGTGCTGAGAACAAAAGAACGGTGTTTCCTACACATATGGACATTATATAGTCCAACTCTTCCTCTGAAACTGATACAAAGCACTGGTCCTCTAACATCCAATGCTTGTCAGTTAAGATGAGAAATGTGTGAGCTTCGTGAACGATGTAGTTCGTTTGAGCAGAAAACTTACTGCCCTTACCTGAAACGAAGTCTTGCTTGTAGGGAGACAAAGAGCCTGGGATTTAACTGCTTTTCTGAATTGAAACACACAGCATAGTTTTCATCCATGGATCCCACTCTGCTTTAGAACAAGAATCACGCTCTTGCTTTCTAGAGTCTCTAAGACAGCAGGAAATCTGAGTGTGCCCAGAACAAAAGAACGGTGTTTCCTATACATATGGACCTTATATACTCCAAATCTGCTTCTGAAACTGATACAAGGCACTGACCCTCTAACATCGAATGCTTGTCAGTTAAGATGAGAAACGTGTGAGCTTCGTGAACGATGTAGTTCGTTTGAGCAGAAACGTGACTGCCCTTACCTGAAACGAAGTCTTGCTTGTAGGAAGACTCAGAGCCTGGGATTTAACTCCATTTCTGAAGTGAAACACACAGCATAGTTCTCATGCATGGATCACACTCTGCTTTAGAGCGAGAAGCACACTCTGGCTTTCTAGAGTCTCTAATACAGCAGGAAATGTTAGTGTGCCCAGAACAAAAGAATGGTGTTTCCTACACATATGGACCATATCTAGTCCAACTCTTCTTATGAAACTGATACAAAGCACTGGTCCTCTAACATCCAATGCTTGTCAGTTAAGATGAGAAACATGTGAGCTTTGTGAATGATGTAGTTCCTTTGAACTGAAAAGTGACTGCCCTTACCTGAAACGAAGTCTTGCTTGTAGTAAGACAAAGAGCCTGGGATTTAACTCCATTTCTGAAGGGAAACACACAGCATAGTTCTCATCTATGGATCATACTCTGCTTTAGAGCGAGAAGCACACTCTTGCTTTCTAGATTCTCTAAGAAAGCAGGAAACGTGAGTGTGCTGAGAACAAAAGAACGGTGTTTCCTACACATACGGACCATATCTAGTCCAACTCTGCTTCTTAAACTGATACAAAGCATTGGTCCTCTAACATCCAATGCTTCTCTGTTAAGATGAGAAACACGTGAGCTCAGTGAACGATGTAGTTCGTTTGAGCTGAAAAGTGAATGCCCTTACCCGAAAAGAAGTCTTGCTTGTAGGAAGACACAGAGCCTGGGATTTAACCCAATTTCTGAAGGGAAACACACAGCATAGTTTTCATCCATGGATCCCACTCTGCTTTAGAATGAGAAGCACGCTCTTGCTTTCTAGATTCTCTAAGACAGCAGGAAACGTGAGTGTACTGAGAACAAAAGAACAGTGTTTCCTACACATACGGACCATATCTAATCCAACTCTGCTTCTTAAACTGATACAAACCACTGGGCCTCTAACATCCAATGCTTGTCTCTTAAGATGAGAAACATGTGAGCTTTGTGAACGATGTAGTTTCTTTGAACTCAAAAGTGACTGCCCTTACCTGAAAAGAAGTCTTGCTTGTAGGAAGACACAGAGCCTGGGATTTAACTCCATTTCTGAAGGGAAACACACAGCTTAGTTCTCATCCATGGATCACACTCTGCTTTAGAGCGAGAAGCACAGTCTTGCTTTCTAGAGTCTCTAAAACAGCAGGAAATGTGAGTGTGCCCAGAACAAAAGAACGGTGTTTCCTACACATATGGACCATATCTAGTCCAACTCTGCTTCTGAAAATGATACAAAGCACTGGTCCTCTAACATCCAATGCTTGTCATTTAAGATGAGAAACATGTGAGCTTGGTGAATGATGTAGTTCGTTTGCGCAGAAAAGTGCCTGCCCTTACCTGAATTGAAGTCTTGCTTGTAGGAAGACTCAGAGCCTGGGATTTAACTCCATTTCTGAAGTAAAACACAAAGCAGTGTAATCATCGATTGATCACACTCTGCTTTAGAACAAGAAGCACGCTCTTGCTTTCTAGAGTCTCTAAGACAGCAGGAAACGTGAGTGTGCTGAGAACAAAAGAACGGTGTTTCCTACACATACAGACCATATCTAGTCCAACTCTTCTTCTGAAAATGATACAAAGCACTGGTCCTCTAACATCCAATGCTTGTCAATTAAGATGAGAAACGTGTGATCTTCGTTAATGATATAGTTCATTTGAGCAAAAAAGTGACGGCCCTTACCTTATACAAAGTCTTTCTTGTAGGGAGACTCAGAGCCTGGGATTTAACTCCATTTCTGAAGTAAAACACACAGCAGTGTAATCATCGATTGATCACACTCTGCTTTAGAACAAGAAGCACACTCTTGCTTTCTAGAGTCTCTAAGACAGCAGGAATCGTGAGTTTGCTGAGAACAAAAGAACGGTGTTTCCTACACATACGGACCATATCTAGTCCAACTCTGCTTCTGAAACTGATACAAAGCACTGGTCCTCTAACATCCAATGCTTGTCTGTTAAGAAGAGAAACGTGTGAGCTTCATGAACGATGTAGTTCGTTTGAGCAGAAAAGTGACTGCCCTTACCTGAATTGAAGTCTTGCTTGTAGGAAGACTCAGAGCCTGGGATTTAACTCCATTTCTGAAGTGAAACACACAGCATAGTTCTCATGCATGGATCACACTCTGCTTTAGAGCAAGATCACACTCTTGCTTTCTAGAGTCTCTAAGACAGCAGGAAATCTGAGTGTGCCCAGAACAAAAGAACGGTGTTTCCTACACATACGGACTATATGTAGTCCAAATCTTCTTCTGAAACTGATAGAATGCACTGGTACTCTATCATCCAATGCTTGTCAGTTAAGATGAGAAACATGTGAGCTTTGTGAATGATGTAGTTCCTTTGAACTGAAAAGTGACTGCCCTTACCTGAAACGAAGTCTTGCTTGTAGTAAGACAAAGAGCCTGGGATTTAACTGCATTTCTGAAGGGAAACACACAGCACAGTTCTCATCTATGGATCACACTCTGCTTTAGAGCGAGAAGCACACTCTTGCTTTCTAGATTCTCTAATACAGCAGGAACTCTGAGTGTGCCCAGAACAAAACAACGGTATTTCCTACACATATGGACCATATCTAGTCCAACTCTTCTTCTGAAACTGATACAAAGCACTGGTCCTCTAACATCAAATGCTTGTCTGTTAAGAAGAGAAACGTGTGAGCTCCGTGAAAGATGTAGTTTATTTGAGCTGAAAAGTGACTGCCCTTACCTGAAACGAAGCCTTGCTTGTAGGAAGACAGAGAGCCTGGGATTTAACTCCTTTCTGAAGCGAAACACATAGCATAGTTTTCATCCATGGATCACACTCTGCTTTAGAGCGAGAAGCACGCTCTTGCTTTCTAGAGTCTCTAAGACAGCAGGAAATCTGAGTGTGCCCAGAAGAAAAGAACGGTGTTTCCTACACATACTGACTATATGTAGTCCAAATCTTCTTCTGAAACTGATACAATGCACTGGGCCTCTAACATCCAATGCTTGTCAGTTAAGATGAGAAACGTGTGAGCTTCGTGAACGATGTAGTCCCTTTGAGCAGAAAAGTGACTGCACTTACCTGAAACGAAGTCTTGCTTGTAGGGAGACTCAGAGCATGGGATTTAACTCCATTACTGAAGTGAAACACACAGCATTGTCTCATCCATTATCACACTCTGCTTTAGAACAAGAAGCACGCTCTTGCTTTCTAGAGTCTCTAAGACAGCAGGAAACGTGAGTGTGCTGAGAACAAAAGAAAGGTGTTTCCTACACATACGTACCATATCTAGTCCAACTCTGCTTCTTAAACTGATACAAAGCATTGGTCCTCTAACATCCTATGCTTGTCTGTTAAGATGAGAAACACGTGAGCTCAGTGAACGATGTAGTTCGTTTGAGCTGAAAAGTGAATGCCCATACCCGAAACGAAGTCTTGCTTGTAGGAAGACACAGAGCCTAGGATTTAACTCCATTTCTGAAGGGAAACACAGAGCATTGTTCTCATCCATTGATGACACTCTGCTTTAGAACAAGAAGCACGCTCTTGCTTTCTAGAGTCTCTAAGACAGCAGGAAATCTGAGTGTGCCCAGAACAAAAGAACGGTGTTTCCTATACATATGGACCATATATACTCCAAATCTGCTTCTGAAACTGATACAAGGCACTGACCCTCTAACATTGAATTCTTGTCAGTTAAGATGAGAAACGTGTGAGCTTCGTGAACAATGTAGTTCCTTTGAGCAGAAACGTGACTGCCCATACCTGAAACGAAGTCTTGCTTGTAGGAAGACTCAGAGCCTGGGATTTAACTCCATTTCTGAAGTGAAACACACATCATAGTTCTCTTGCATGGATCACACTCTGCTTTAGAGCGAGAAGCACACTCTTGCTTTCTAGATTCTCTAATACAGCAGGAAATGTGAGTGTGCCCAGAACAAAAGAACGGTGTTTCCTCCACATATGGACCATATCTAGTCCAACTCTTCTTCTGAAACTGATACAAAGCACTGGTCCTCTAACATCCAATGCTTGTCTGTTAAGATGAGAAACGTGTGAGCTTCGTGAATGATGTAGTTCGTTTGAGCAAAAGTGCCTGCCCTTACCTGAATTGAATTCTTGCTGGTAGGAAGACTCAGAGCCTGGGATTTAACTCCATTTCTGAAGTAAAACACAAAGCAGTGTAATCATCGATTGATCACACTCTGCTTTAGAACAAGAAGCACGCTCTTGCTTTCTAGAGTCTCTAAGAGAGCAGGAAACGTGAGTGTGCTGAGAACAAAGAACGGTGTTTCCTACACATACGGACCATATCTAGGCCAAATCTGCTTCTTAAACTGATACAAAGCTCTGGTCCTCTAACATCAAATGCTTGTCTGTTAAGATGAGAAACGTGTGAGCTCAGTGAACGATGTAGTTCGTTTGAGCTGAAAAGTGACTGCCCTTACCCGAAACGAAGTCTTGCTTGTAGGAAGACACAGAGCCTGGGATTTAACTCCATTTCTGAAGGGAAACACACAGCATAGTTCTCATCATTGGATCACACTCTGCTTTAGAGCGAGAAGCACACTCTTGCTTTCTAGAGTCTCTAAGACAGCAGGAAACGTGAGTGTGCTGACAACAAAAGAACGGTGTTTCCTACACATACGGACCATATCTAGTCCAACTCTTCTTCTGAAAATGATACAAAGCACTGGTCCTCTAACATCCAATGATTGTCAATTAAGATGAGAAACGTGTGAGCTTCGTTAATGATATAGTTAGTTTGAGCAGAAAAGTGACTGCCCTTACCTGAATTGAAGTCTTGCTTATAGGGAGACTCAGAGCCTGGGATTTAACTCCATTTCTGAAGTGAAACACACAGCAGTGTAATCATCGATTGATCACACTCTGCTTTAGAACAAGAAGCACACTCTTGCTTTCTAGAGTCTCTAAGACAGCAGGAATCGTGAGTTTGCTGAGAACAAAAGAACGGTGTTTCCTACACATACGGACCATATCTAGTCCAACTCTGCTTCTGAAACTGATACAAAGCACTGGTCCTCTAACATCCAATGCTTGTCTGTTAAGAAGAGAAACGTGTGAGCTCCGTGAAAGATGTAGTTTATTTGAGCTGAAAAGTGACTGCCCTTACCTGAACCGAAGTCTTGCTTGTAGGAAGACAGAGAGCCTGGGATTTAACTCCTTTTCTGAAGCGAAACACACAGCATAGTTTTCATCCATGGATCACACTCTGCTTTAGAGCGAGAAGCACGCTCTTGCTTTCTAGAGTCTCTAAGCAGGAAATCTGAGTGTGCCCAGAAGAAAAGAACGGTGTTTCCTACACATACTGACTATATGTAGTCCAAACCTTCTTCTCAAACTGATACAATGCACTGGGCCTCTAACATCCAATGCTTGTCAGTTAAGATGAGAAACGTGTGAGCTTCGTGAACGATGTAGTCCCTTTGAGCAGAAAATTGACTGTCCTTACCTGAAACGAAGTCTTGCTTGTAGGGAGACTCAGAGCATGGGATTTAACTCCATTTCTGAAGTGAAACACACAGCATTGTCTCATCCATTATCACACTCTGCTTTAGAACAAGAAGCACGCTCTTGCTTTCTAGAGTCTCTAAGACAGCAGGAAACGTGAGTGTGCTGAGAACAAAAGAAAGGTGTTTCCTACACATATGGACCATATCTAGTCCAAATCTGCTTCTTAAACTGATACAAAGCACTGGTCCTCTAACATCCAATGCTTGTCTGTTAAGATGAGAAACGTGTGAGCTTCATGAACGATGTAGTTCGTTTGAGCAGAAAAGTGACTGCCCTTACCTGAATTGAAGTCTTGCTTGTAGGAAGACTCAGAGCCTGGGATTTAACTCCATTTCTGAAGTGAAACACACAGCATAGTTCTCATGCATGGATCACACTCTGCTTTAGAGCAAGAAGCACACTCTTGATTTCTAGAGTCTCTAAGACAGCAGGAAATCTGAGTGTGCCCAGGACAAAAGAACGGTGTTTCCTACACATACGGACTCTATGTAGTCCAAATCTTCTTCTGAAACTGATAGAATGCACTGGTACTCTATCATCCAATGCTTGTCAGTTAAGATGAGAAACATGTGAGCTTTGTGAATGATGTAGTTCCTTTGAACTGAAAAGTGACTGCCCTTACCTGAAACGAAGTCTTGCTTGTAGTAAGACAAAGAGCCTGGGATTTAACTGCATTTCTGAAGGGAAACACACAGCACAGTTCTCATCTATGGATCACACTCTGCTTTAGAGCGAGAAGCACACTCTTGCTTTCTAGATTCTCTAATACAGCAGGAACTCTGAGTGTGCCCAGAACAAAACAACGGTATTTCCTACACATATGGACCATATCTAGTCCAACTCTTCTTCTGAAACTGATACAAAGCTCTGGTCCTCTAACATCCAATGCTTGTCATTTAAGATGAGAAACGTGTGAGCTTCGTGAATGATGGAGTTCGTTTGAGCAGAAAAGTGACTGCCCTTACCTGAATTGAAGTCTTGCTTGTAGGAAGACTCAGAGCCTGCGATTTAACACCATTTCTTAAGTAAAACACACAGCAGTGTAATCATCGATTGATCACACTCTGCTTTAGAACAAGAAGCACGCTCTTGCTTTCTAGATTCTCTAAGACAGCAGGAAACGTGAGTGTGCTGAGAACAAAAGAAAGGTGTTTCCTACACATACGGACCATATCTAGTCCAACTCTGCTTCTTAAACTGATACAAAGCATTGGTCCTCTATCATCCTATGCTTGTCTGTTAAGATGAGAAACACGTGAGCTCAGTGAACGATGTAGTTCGTTTGAGCTGAAAAGTGAATGCCCTTACCCGAAACGAAGTCTTGCTTGTAGGAAGACACAGAGCCTGGGATTTAACTCCATTTCTGAAGGGAAACACACAGCATTGTTCTCATCCATTGATGACACTCTGCTTTAGAACAAGAATCACGCTCTTGCTTTCTAGAGTCTCTAAGACAGCAGGAAATCTTAGTGTGCCCAGAACAAAAAACGGTGTTTCCTATACATATGGACCTTATATACTCCAAATCTGCTTCTGAAACTGATACAAGGCACTGAACCTCTAACATCGAATGCTTATCAGTTAAGATGAGAAACGTGTGAGCTTCGTGAACGATGTAGTTTGTTTGAGCAGAAACGTGACTGCCCTTACCTGAAATGAAGTCTTGCTTGTAGGAAGACTCAGAGCCTGGGATTTAACTCCATTTCTGAAGGGAAACACACAGCATAGTTCTCATCATTGGATCACACTCTGCTTTAGAGCGAGAAGCACACTCTGGCTTTCTAGAGTCTCTAAGAGAGCAGGAAACGTGAGTGTGCTGAGAACAAAAGAACGGTGTTTCCTACACATACGGACCATATCTAGTCCAAGTCTGCTTCTTAAACTGATACAAAGCACTGGTCCTCTAACATCCAATGCTTGTCTGTTAAGATGAGAAACGTGTGAGCTCAGTGAACGATGTAGTTCGTTTGAGCTTAAAAGTGACTGCCCTTACCCGAAACGAAGTCTTGCTTGTAGGAAGACACAGAGCCTGGGATTTAACTCCATTTCTGAAGGGAAACACACAGCATAGTTCTCATCATTGGATCACACTCTGCTTTAGAGCGAGAAGCACGCTCTTGTTTTCTAGAGTCTCTAAGACAGCAGGAAACGTGAGTGTGCTGAGAACAAAAGAACGGTGTTTCCTACACATACGGACCATATCTAGTCCAACTCTTCTTCTGAAAATGATACAAAGCACTGGTCCTCTAACATCCAATGCTTGTCAATTAAGATGAGAAACGTGTGAGCTTCGTTAATGATATAGTTCGTTTGAGCAGAAAATTGACTGCCCTTACCTGAATTGAAGTCTTGCTTGTAGGGAGACTCGGAGCCTGGGATTTAACTCCATTTCTGAAGTGAAACACACAGCAGTGTAATCATCGATTGATCACACTCTGCTTTAGAACAAGAAGCATGCTCTTGCTTTCTAGAGTCTCTAAGACAGCAGGAATCGTGAGTTTGCTGAGAACAAAAGAACGGTGTTTCCTACACATACGGACCATATCTAGTCCAACTCTGCTTCTGAAACTGATACAAAGCACTGGTCCTCTAACATCCAATGCTTGTCTGCTAAGATGAGAAACGTGTGAGCTCCGTGAAAGATGTAGTTCATTTCAGCTGAAAAGTGACTGCCCTTACCTGAAAAGAAGTCTTGCTTGTAGGAAGACAGAGAGCCTGGGATTTAACTCCTTTTCTGAAGCGAAACACACAGCATAGTTTTCATCCATGGATAACACTCTGCTTTAGAGCGAGAAGCACGCTCTTGCTTTCTAGATTATCTAAGACAGCAGGAAATCTGAGTGTGCCCAGAAGAAAAGAACGGTGTTTCCTACACATACGGACTATATGTAGTCCAAATCTTCTTCTGAAACTGATACAATGCACTGGTACTCTAACATCTAATGCTTGTCAGTTAAGATGAGAAACATGTGAGCTTTGTGAATGATGTAGTTCCTTTGAACTGAAAAGTGACTGCCCTTACCTGAAACGAAGTCTTGCTTGTAGTAAGACAAAGAGCCTGGGATTTAACTCCATTTCTGAAGGGAAACACACAAAATAGTTCTCACCTATGGATCATACTCTGCTTTAGAGCGAGAAGCACACTCTTGCTTTCTAGATTCTCTAAGACAGCAGGAAACGTGAGTGTGCTGAGAACAAAAGAACGGTGTTTCCTACACATACGGACCATATCTAGTCCAACTCTGCTTCTTAAACTGATACAAAGCATTGGTCCTCTAACATCCAATGCTTCTCTGTTAAGATGGGAAACACGTGAGCTCAGTGAACGATGTAGTTCGTTTGAGCTGAAAAGTGAATGCCCTTACCCGAAAAGAAGTCTTGCTTGTAGGAAGACACAGAGCCTGGGATTTAACCCCATTTCTGAAGGGAAACACACAGCTTAGTTTTCATCCATGGATCCCACTCTGCTTTAGAATGAGAAGCACGCTCTTGCTTTCTAGATTCTCTAAGACAGCAGGAAACGTGAGTGTACTGAGAACAAAAGAACGGTGTTTCCTACACATACGGACCATATCTAATCCAACTCTGCTTCTTAAACTGATACAAACCACTGGTCCTCTAACATCCAATGCTTGTCTCTTAAGATGAGAAACATGTGAGCTTTGTGAACGATGTAGTTTCTTTGAACTCAAAAGTGACTGCCCTTTCCTGAAAAGAAGTCTTGCTTGTAGGAAGACACAGAGCCTGGGATTTAAGTCCATTTCTGAAGTAAAACACACAGTAGTGTAATCATCGATTGATCACACTCTGCTTTAGAACAAGAAGCACGCTCTTGCTTTCTAGAGTCTCTAAGACAGCAAGAATCGTGAGTTTGCTGAGAACAAAAGAACGGTGTTTCCTACACATACGGACCATATCTAGTCCAATTCTGCTTCTGAAACTGATACAAAGCACTGGTCCTCTAACATCCAATGCTTGTCTGTTAAGATGAGAAACGTGTGAGCTTTGTGAATGATATAGTTCCTTTGAACTGAAAAGTGACTGCCCTTACCCGAAAAGAAGTCTTGCTTGTAGGAAGACACAGAGCCTGGGATTTAACTCCTTTTCTGAAGCGAAACACACAGCATAGTTTTCATCCATGGATCACACTCTGCTTTAGAGCGAGAATCACGCTCTTGCTTTCTAGAGTCTCTAAGACAGCAGGAAATCTGAGTGTGCCCAGAAGAAAAGAACGGTGTTTCCTACACATACTGACTATATGTAGTCCAAATCTTCTTCTGAAACTGATACAATGCACTGGGCCTCTAACATCCAATGCTTGTCAGTTAAGATGAGAAACGTGTGAGCTTCGTGAACGATATAGTCCCTTTGAGCAGAAAAGTGACTGCCCTTACCTGAAACAAAGTCTTGCTTGTAGGGAGACTCAGAGCATGGGATTTAACTCCACTTCTGAAGTGAAACACACAGCATTGTCTCATCCATTATCACACTCTGCTTTAGAACAAGAAGCACGCTCTTGCTTTCTAGACTCTCTAAGACAGCAGGAAACGTGAGTGTGCTGAGAACAAATGAACGGTGTTTCCTACACATACGGACCATATCTAGTCCAACTCTGCTTCTTAAACTGATACAAAGCATTGTTCCTCTAACATCCAATGCTTGTCTGTTAAGATGAGAAACACGTGAGCTCAGTGAATGATGTAGTTCGTTTGAGCTGAAAAGTGAATGCCCTTACCTGAAACGAAGTCTTGCTTGTAGGAAGACACAGAGCCTGGGATTTAACTCCATTTCTGAAGGGAAACACACAGCATTGTTCTCATCCATTGATCACACTCTGCTTTAGAACAAGAAGCACGCTCTTGCTTTCTAGAGTCTCTAAGACAGCAGGAAATCTGAGTGTGCCCAGAACAAAAGAACGGTGTTTCCTACACATACGGACTCTATGTAGTCAAAATCTTCTTCTGAAACTGATACAATGCACTGGTACTCTAACATCCAATGCTTGTCAGTTAAGATGAGAAACATGTGAGCTTTGTGAATGATGTAGTTCCTTTGAACTGAAAAGTGACTGCCCTTACCTGAAACGAAGTCTTGCTTGTAGTAAGACAAAGAGCCTGGGATTTAACTCCATTTCTGAAGTAAAACACACAGCAGTGTAATCATCGATTGATCACACTCTGCTTTAGAACAAGAAGCACGCTCTTGCTTTCTAGAGTCTCTAAGACAACAGGAAACGTGAGTGTGCTGAGAACAAAAGAACGCTGTTTCCTACACATACGGACCATATCTAGTCCAACTCTTCTTCTGAAAATGATACAAAGCACTGGTCCTCTAACATCCAATGTTTGTCAATTAAGATGAGAAACGTGTGAGCTTCCTGAACGATGTAGTTCGTTTGAGCAGAAAACTTAGTGCCCTTACCTGAAACGAAGTCTTGCTTGTAGGGAGACAAAGAGCCTGGGATTTAACTCCATTTCTGAAGGGAAACACACAGCTTAGTTCTCATCCATGGATCACACTCTGCTTTAGAGCGAGAAGCACACTCTTGCTTTCTAGAGTCTCTAATACAGCAGGAAATGTGAGTGTGCCCAGAACAAAAGAACGGTGTTTCCTACACATATGGACCATATCTAGTCCAACTCTGCTTCTGAAACTGATACAAAGCACTGGTTCTCTAACATCCAATGCTTGTCATTTAAGATGAGAAACGTGTGAGCTTGGTGAATGATGTAGTTCGTTTGAGCAGAAAAGTGCCTGCCCTTACCTGAATTGAAGTCTTGCTTGTAGGGAGACTCAGAGCGTGGGATTTAACTCCATTTCTGAAGTGAAACACACAGCAGTGTAATCATCGATTGATCACACTCTGCTTTAGAACAAGAAGCATGCTCTTGACTTCTAGAGTCTCTAAGACAGCAGGAATCGTGAGTTTGCTGAGAACAAAAGAACGGTGTTTCCTACACATACGGACCATATCTAGTCCAACTCTGCTTCTGAAACTGATACAAAGCACTGGTCCTCTAACATCCAATGCTTGTCTGTTAAGAAGAGAAACGTGTGAGCTCCGTGAAAGATGTAGTTTATTTGAGCTGAAAAGTGACTGCCCTTACCTGAAACGAAGCCTTGATTGTAGGAAGACAGAGAGCCTGGGATTTAACTCCTTTCTGAAGCGAAACACATAGAATAGTTTTCATCCATGGATCACACTCTGCTTTAGAGCGAGAAGCACGCTCTTGCTTTCTAGAGTCTCTAAGACAGCAGGAAATCTGAGTGTGCCCAGAAGAAAAGAACGGTGTTTCCTACACATACTGACTATATGTAGTCCAAATCTTCTTCTGAAACTGATACAATGCACTGGGCCTCTAACATCCAATGCTTGTCAGTTAAGATGAGAAACGTGTGAGCTTCGTGAACGATGTAGTCCCTTTGAGTATAAAAGTGACTGCACTTACCTGAAACGAAGTCTTGCTTGTAGGGAGACTCAGAGCATGGGATTTAACTCCATTACTGAAGTGAAACACACAGCATTGTCTCATCCATTATCACACTCTGCTTTAGAACAAGAAGCACGCTCTTGCTTTCTAGAGTCTCTAAGACAGCAGGAAACGTGAGTGTGCTGAGAAGAAAAGAAAGGTGTTTCCTACACATACGGACCATATCTAGTCCAACTCTGCTTCTTAAACTGATACAAAGCATTGGTCCTCTAAAATCCTATGCTTGTCTGTTAAGATGAGAAACACGTGAGCTCAGTGAACGATGTAGTTCGTTTGAGCTGAAAAGTGAATGCCCATACCCGAAACGAAGTCTTGCTTGTAGGAAGACACAGAGCCTGGGATTTAACTCCATTTCTGAAGGGAAACACACAGCATAGTTCTCATCATTGGATCACACTCTGCTTTAGAGCGAGAAGCACGCTCTTGCTTTCTAGATTCTCTAAGACAGCAGGAAACGTGAGTGTGCTGACAACAAAAGAACGGTGTTTCCTACACATACGGACCATATCTAGTCCAACTCTTCTTCTGAAAATGATACAAAGCACTGGTCCTCTAACATCCAATGCTTGTCAATTAAGATGAGAAACGTGTGAGCTTCGTTAATGATATAGTTAGTTTGAGCAGAAAAGTGACTGCCCTTACCTGAATTGAAGTCTTGCTTATAGGGAGACTCAGAGCCTGGGATTTAACTCCATTTCTGAAGTGAAACACACAGCAGTGTAATCATCGATTGATCACACTCTGCTTTAGAACAAGAAGCACGCTCTTGCTTTCTAGAGTCTCTAAGACAGCAGGAATCGTGAGTTTGCTGAGAACAAAAGAACGGTGTTTCCTACACATACGGACCATATCTAGTCCAACTCTGCTTCTGAAACTGATACAAAGCACTGGTCCTCTAACATCCAATGCTTGTCTGTTAAGAAGAGAAACGTGTGAGCTCCGTGAAAGATGTAGTTTATTTGAGCTGAAAAGTGACTGCCCTTACCTGAAACGAAGTCTTGCTTGTAGGAAGACAGAGAGCCTGGGATTTAACCCCATTTCTGAAGGGAAACACACAGCTTAGTTTTCATCCATGGATCCCACTCTGCTTTAGAATGAGAAGCACGCTCTTGCTTTCTAGATTCTCTAAGACAGCAGGAAACGTGAGTGTACTGAGAACAAAAGAACGGTGTTTCCTACACATACGGACCATATCTAATCCAACTCTGCTTCTTAAACTGATACAAACCACTGGTCCTCTAACATCCAATGCTTGTCTCTTAAGATGAGAAACATGTGAGCTTTGTGAACGATGTAGTTTCTTTGAACTCAAAAGTGACTGCCCTTACCTGAAAAGAAGTCTTGCTTGTAGGAAGACACAGAGCCTGGGATTTAACTCCATTTCTGAAGTAAAACACACAGCAGTGTAATCATCGATTGATCACACTCTGCTTTAGAACAAGAAGCACGCTCTTGCTTTCTAGAGTCTCTAAGACAGCAAGAATCGTGAGTTTGCTGAGAACAAAAGAACGGTGTTTCCTACACATACGGACCATATCTAGTCCAACTCTACTTCTTAAACTGATACAATGCACTGGGCCTCTAACATCCAATGCTTGTCAGTTAAGATGAGAAACGTGTGAGCTTCGTGAACGATGTAGTCCCTTTGAGCAGAAAAGTGACTGCCCTTACCTGAAACAAAATCTTGCTTGTAGGGAGACTCAGAGCATGGGATTTAACTCCACTTCTGAAGTGAAACACACAGCATTGTCTCATCCATTATCACACTCTGCTTTAGAACAAGAAGCACGCTCTTGCTTTCTAGACTCTCTAAGACAGCAGGAAACGTGAGTGTGCTGAGAACAAAAGAACGGTGTTTCCTACACATACGGACCATATCTAGTCCAACTCTGCTTCTTAAACTGATACAAAGCATTGTTCCTCTAACATCCAATGCTTGTCTGTTAAGATGAGAAACACGTGAGCTCAGTGAATGATGTAGTTCGTTTGAGCTGAAAAGTGAATGCCCTTACCTGAAACGAAGTCTTGCTTGTAGGAAGACACAGAGCCTGGGATTTAACTCCATTTCTGAAGGGAAACACACAGCATTGTTCTCATCCATTGATCACACTCTGCTTTAGAACAAGAAGCACGCTCTTGCTTTCTAGAGTCTCTAAGACAGCAGGAAATCTGAGTGTGCCCAGAACAAAAGAACGGTGTTTCCTACACATACGGACTCTATGTAGTCAAAATCTTCTTCTGAAACTGATAGAATGCACTGGTACTCTAACATCCAATGCTTGTCAGTTAAGATGAGAAACATGTGAGCTTTGTGAATGATGTAGTTCCTTTGAACTGAAAAGTGACTGCCCTTACCTGAAACGAAGTCTTGCTTGTAGTAAGACAAAGAGCCTGGGATTTAACTCCATTTCTGAAGGGAAACACACAGCATAGTTCTCATCTATGGATCACACTCTGCTTTAGAACAAGAAGCACGCTCTTGCTTTCTAGAGTCTCTAAGACAACAGGAAACGTGAGTGTGCTGAGAACAAAAGAACGCTGTTTCCTACACATACGGACCATATCTAGTCCAACTCTTCTTCTGAAAATGATACAAAGCACTGGTCCTCTAACATCCAATGTTTGTCAATTAAGATGAGAAACGTGTGAGCTTCCTGAACGATGTAGTTCGTTTGAGCAGAAAACTTAGTGCCCTTACCTGAAACGAAGTCTTGCTTGTAGGGAGACAAAGAGCCTGGGATTTAACTCCATTTCTGAAGGGAAACACACAGCTTAGTTCTCATCCATGGATCACACTCTGCTTTAGAGCGAGAAGCACACTCTTGCTTTCTAGAGTCTCTAATACAGCAGGAAATGTGAGTGTGCCCAGAACAAAAGAACGGTGTTTCCTACACATATGGACCATATCTAGTCCAACTCTGCTTCTGAAACTGATACAAAGCACTGGTTCTCTAACATCCAATGCTTGTCTGTTAAGATGAGAAACGTGTGACCTCCGTGAAAGATGTAGTTCATTTGAGCTGAAAAGTGACTGCCCTTACCTGAAACGAAGTCTTGCTTGTAGGAAGACATAGAGCCTGGGATTTAACTCCTTTTCTGAAGCGAAACACACAGCATAGTTTTCATCCATGGATCACACTCTGCTTTAGAGCGAGAAGCACGCTCTTTCTTTCTGGAGTCTCTAAGCAGGAATCGTGAGTGTGCTGAGAACTAAAGAACGGTGTTTCCTACACATATGGACCATATCTAGTCCAACTCTTCTTCTGAAACTGATACAAAGCACTGGTCCTCTAACATCCAATGCTTGTCATTTAAGATGAGAAACGTGTGAGCTTCGTGAATGATGTAGTTCGTTTGAGCAGAAAAGTGCCTGCCCTTACCTGAATTGAATTCTTGCTGGTAGGAAGACTCAGAGCCTGGGATTTAACTCCATTTCTGAAGTAAAACACAAAGCATTGTTCTCATCCATTGATCACACTCTGCTTTAGAACAAGAAGCACGCTCTTGCTTTCTAGAGTCTCTAAGACAGCAGGAATCGTGAGTTTGCTGAGAACAAAAGAACGGTGTTTCCTACACATACGGACCATATCTAGTCCAACTCTGCTTCTGAAACTGATACAAAGCACTGGTCCTCTAACATCCAATGCTTGTCTGTTAAGAAGAGAAACGTGTGAGCTCCGTGAAAGATGTAGTTTATTTGAGCTGAAAAGTGACTGCCCTTACCTGAAACGAAGCCTTGCTTGTAGGAAGATAGAGAGCCTGGGATTTAACTCCTTTCTGAAGCGAAACACATAGCATAGTTTTCATCCATGGATCACACTCTGCTTTAGAGCGAGAAGCACGCTCTTGCTTTCTAGAGTCTCTAAGACAGCAGGAAATCTGAGTGTGCCCAGAAGAAAAGAACGGTGTTTCCTACACATACTGACTATATGTAGTCCAAATCTTCTTCTGAAACTGATACAATGCACTGGGCCTCTAACATCCAATGCTTGTCAGTTAAGATGAGAAACGTGTGAGCTTCGTGAACGATGTAGTCCCTTTGAGCAGAAAAGTGACTGCACTTACCTGAAACGAAGTCTTGCTTGTAGGGAGACTCAGAGCATGGGATTTAACTCCATTACTGAAGTGAAACACACAGCATTGTCTCATCCATTATCACACTCTGCTTTAGAACAAGAAGCACGCTCTTGCTTTCTAGAGTCTCTAAGACAGCAGGAAACGTGAGTGTGCTGAGAACAAAAGAAAGGTGTTTCCTACACATACGGACCATATCTAGTCCAACTCTGCTTCTTAAACTGATACAAAGCATTGGTCCTCTAACATCCTATGCTTGTCTGTTAAGATGAGAAACACGTGAGCTCAGTGAACGATGTAGTTCGTTTGAGCTGAAAAGTGAATGCCCATACCCGAAACGAAGTCTTGCTTGTAGGAAGACACAGAGCCTGGGATATAACTCCATTTCTGAAGGGAAACACAGAGCATTGTTCTCATCCATTGATGACACTCTGCTTTAGAACAAGAAGCACGCTCTTGCTTTCTAGAGTCTCTAAGACAGCAGGAAATCTGAGTGTGCCCAGAACAAAAGAACGGTGTTTCCTATACATATGGACCATATATACTCCAAATCTGCTTCTGAAACTGATACAAGGCACTGACCCTCTAACATTGAATTCTTGTCAGTTAAGATGAGAAACGTGTGAGCTTCGTGAACGATGTAGTTCCTTTGAGCAGAAACGTGACTGCCCTTACCTGAAACGAAGTCTTGCTTGTAGGAAGACTCAGAGCCTGGGATTTAACTCCATTTCTGAAGTGAAACACACAGCATAGTTCTCATGCATGGATCACACTCTGCTTTAGAGCGAGAAGCACACTCTTGCTTTCTAGATTCTCTAATACAGCAGGAAATCTGAGTGTGCCCAGAACAAAAGAACGGTGTTTCCTCCACATATGGACCATATCTAGTCCAACTCTTCTTCTGAAACTGATACAAAGCACTGGTCCTCTAACATCCAATGCTTGTCTGTTAAGATGAGAAACGTGTGAGCTTCGTGAATGATGTAGTTCGTTTGAGCAGAAAAGTGCCTGCCCTTACCTGAATTGAATTCTTGCTGGTTGGAAGACTCAGAGCCTGGGATTTAACTCCATTTCTGAAGTAAAACACAAAGCAGTGTAATCATCGATTGATCATACTCTGCTTTAGAACAAGAAGCACGCTCTTGCTTTCTAGAGTCTCTAAGAGAGCAGGAAACGTGAGTGTGCTGAGAACAAAGAACGGTGTTTCCTACACATACGGACCATATCTAGTCAAAATCTGCTTCTTAACCTGATACAAAGCTCTGGTCCTCTAACATCAAATGCTTGTCTGTTAAGATGAGAAACGTGTGAGCTCAGTGAACGATGTAGTTCGTTTGAGCTGAAAAGTGACTGCCCTTACCCGAAACGAAGTCTTGCTTGTAGGAAGACACAGAGCCTGGGATTTAACTCCATTTCTGAAGGGAAACACACAGCATAGTTCTCATCATTGGATCACACTCTGCTTTAGAGCGAGAAGCACGCTCTTGCTTTCTAGATTCTCTAAGACAGCAGGAAACGTGAGTGTGCTGAGAACAAAAGAACGGTGTTTCCTACACATACGGACCATATCTAGTCCAACTCTTCTTCTGAAAATGATACCAAGCACTGGTCCTCTAACATCCAATGCTTGTCATTTAAGATGAGAAACGTGTGAGCTTCGTTAATGATATAGTTAGTTTGAGCAGAAAAGTGACTGCCCTTACCTGAATTGAAGTCTTGCTTATAGGGAGACTCAGAGCCTGGGATTTAACTCCATTTCTGAAGTGAAACACACAGCAGTGTAATCATCGATTGATCACACTCTGCTTTAGAACAAGAAGCACGCTCTTGCTTTCTAGAGTCTCTAAGACAGCAGGAATCGTGAGTTTGCTGAGAACAAAAGAACGGTGTTTCCTACACATACGGACCATATCTAGTCCAACTCTGCTTCTGAAACTGATACAAAGCACTGTTCCTCTAACATCCAATGCTTGTCTGTTAAGAAGAGAAACGTGTGAGCTCCGTGAAAGATGTAGTTTATTTGAGCTGAAAAGTGACTGCCCTTACCTGAAACGAAGTCTTGCTTGTAGGAAGACAGAGAGCCTGGGATTTAACCCCATTTCTGAAGGGAAACACACAGCTTAGTTTTCATCCATGGATCCCACTCTGCTTTAGAATGAGAAGCACGCTCTTGCTTTCTAGATTCTCTAAGACAGCAGGAAACGTGAGTGTACTGAGAACAAAAGAACGGTGTTTCCTACACATACGGACCATATCTAATCCAACTCTGCTTCTTAAACTGATACAAACCACTGGTCCTCTAACATCCAATGCTTGTCTCTTAAGATGAGAAACATGTGAGCTTTGTGAACGATGTAGTTTCTTTGAACTCAAAAGTGACTGCCCTTACCTGAAAAGAAGTCTTGCTTGTAGGAAGACACAGAGCCTGGGATTTAACTCCATTTCTGAAGTAAAACACACAGCAGTGTAATCATCGATTGATCACACTCTGCTTTAGAACAAGAAGCACGCTCTTGCTTTCTAGAGTCTCTAAGACAGCAAGAATCGTGAGTTTGCTGAGAACAAAAGAACGGTGTTTCCTACACATACGGACCATATCTAGTCCAACTCTGCTTCTGAAACTGATACAAAGCACTGGTCCTCTAACATCCAATGATTGTCTGTTAAGATGAGAAACGTGTGAGCTTTGTGAATGATATAGTTCCTTTGAACTGAAAAGTGACTGCCCTTACCCGAAAAGAAGTCTTGCTTGTAGGAAGATACAGAGCATGGGATTTAACTCCTTTTCTGAAGCGAAACACACAGCATAGTTTTCATCCATGGATCACACTCTGCTTTAGAGCGAGAATCAAGCTCTTGCTTTCTAGAGTCTCTAAGACAGCAGGAAATCTGAGTGTGCCCAGAAGAAAATAACGGTGTTTCCTACACATACTGACTATATGTAGTCCAAATCTTCTTCTGAAACTGATACAATGCACTGGGCCTCTAACATCCAATGCTTGTCAGTTAAGATGAGAAACGTGTGAGCTTCGTGAACGATGTAGTCCCTTTGAGCAGAAAAGTGACTGCCCTTACCTGAAACAAAGTCTTGCTTGTAGGGAGACTCAGAGCATGGGATTTAACTCCACTTCTGAAGTGAAACACACAGCATTGTCTCATCCATTATCACACTCTGCTTTAGAACAAGAAGCACGCTCTTGCTTTCTAGACTCTCTAAGACAGCAGGAAACGTGAGTGTGCTGAGAACAAAAGAACAGTGTTTCCTACACATACGGACCATATCTAGTCCAACTCTGCTTCTTAAACTGATACAAAGCATTGTTCCTCTAACATCCAATGCTTGTCTGTTAAGATGAGAAACACGTGAGCTCAGTGAATGATGTAGTTCGTTTGAGCTGAAAAGTGAATGCCCTTACCTGAAACGAAGTCTTGCTTGTAGGAAGACACAGAGCCTGGGATTTAACTCCATTTCTGAAGGGAAACACACAGCATTGTTCTCATCCATTGATCACACTCTGCTTTAGAACAAGAAGCACGCTCTTGCTTTCTAGAGTCTCTAAGACAGCAGGAAATCTGAGTGTGCCCAGAACAAAAGAACGGTGTTTCCTACACATACGGACTCTATGTAGTCAAAATCTTCTTCTGAAACTGATAGAATGCACTGGTACTCTAACATCCAATGCTTGTCAGTTAAGATGAGAAACATGTGAGCTTTGTGAATGATGTAGTTCCTTTGAACTGAAAACTGACTGCCCTTACCTGAAACGAAGTCTTGCTTGTAGTAAGACAAAGAGCCTGGGATTTAACTCCATTTCTGAAGGGAAACACACAGCATAGTTCTCATCTATGGATCACACTCTGCTTTAGAGCGAGAAGCACAGTCTTGCTTTCTAGATTCTCTAATACAGCAGGAACTCTGAGTGTGCCCAGAAGAAAAGAACGGTATTTCCTACAAATATGGACCATATCTAGTCCAACCCTTCTTCTGAAACTGATACAAAGCTCTGGTCCTCTAACATCCAATGCTTGTCAATTAAGATGAGAAACGTGTGAGCTTCGTGAATGATGTAGTTCGTTTGAGCAGAAAAGTGACTGACCTTACCTGAATTGAAGTCTTGCTTGTAGGAAGACTCAGAGCCTGGGATTTAACTCCATTTCTGAAGTAAAACACACAGCAGTGTAATCATCGATTGATCACACTCTGCTTTAGAACAAGAAGCATGCTCTTGCTTTCTAGAGTCTCTAAGACAACAGGAAACGTGAGTGTGCTGAGAACAAAAGAACGCTGTTTCCTACACATACGGACCATATCTAGTCCAACTCTTCTTCTGAAAATGATACAAAGCACTGGTCCTCTAACATCCAATGTTTGTCAATTAAGATGAGAAACGTGTGAGCTTCCTGAACGATGTAGTTCGTTTGAGCAGAAAACTTAGTGCCCTTACCTGAAACGAAGTCTTGCTTGTAGGGAGACAAAGAGCCTGGGATTTAACTCCATTTCTGAAGGGAAACACACAGCTTAGTTCTCATCCATGGATCACACTCTGCTTTAGAGCGAGAAGCACACTCTTGCTTTCTAGAATCTCTAATACAGCAGGAAATGTGAGTGTGCCCAGAACAAAAGAACGGTGTTTCCTACACATATGGACCATATCTAGTCCAACTCTGCTTCTGAAACTGATACAAAGCACTGGTTCTCTAACATCCAATGCTTGTCTGTTAAGATGAGAAACGTGTGACCTCCGTGAAAGATGTAGTTCATTTGAGCTGAAAAGTGACTGCCCTTACCTGAAACGAAGTCTTGCTTGTAGGAACACATAGAGCCTGGGATTTAACTCCTTTTCTGAAGCGAAACACACAGCATAGTTTTCATCCATGGATCACACTCTGCTTTAGAGCGAGAAGCACGCTCTTTCTTTCTGGAGTCTCTAAGCAGGAATCGTGAGTGTGCTGAGAACTAAAGAACGGTGTTTCCTACACATATGGACCATATCTAGTCCAACTCTTCTTCTGAAACTGATACAAAGCACTGGTCCTCTAACATCCAATGCTTGTCATTTAAGATGAGAAACGTGTGAGCTTCGTGAATGATGTAGTTCGTTTGAGCAGAAAAGTGCCTGCCCTTACCTGAATTGAATTCTTGCTGGTAGGAAGACTCAGAGCCTGGGATTTAACTCCATTTCTGAAGTAAAACACAAAGCATTGTTCTCATCCATTGATCACACTCTGCTTTAGAACAAGAAGCACGCTCTTGCTTTCTAGAGTCTCTAAGACAGCAGGAAATCTGAGTGTGCCCAGAACAAAAGAACGGTGTTTCCTACAAATATGGACCATATCTAGTCCAACTCTTCTTCTGAAACTGATACAAAGCTCTGGTCCTCTAACATCCAATGCTTGTCAATTAAGATGAGAAACGTGTGAGCTTCGTGAATGATGTAGTTCGTTTGAGCAGAAAAGTGACTGACCTTACCTGAATTGAAGTCTTGCTTGTAGGAAGACTCAGAGCCTGGGATTTAACTCCATTTCTCAAGTAAAACACACAGCAGTGTAATCATCGATTGATCACACTCTGCTTTAGAACAAGAAGCACGCTCTTGCTGTCTAGAGTCTCTAAGACAACAGGAAACGTGAGTGTGCTGAGAACAAAAGAACGCTGTTTCCTACAGATACAGACCATATCTAGTCCAACTCTTCTTCTGAAAATGATACAAAGCACTGGTCCTCTAACATCCAATGTTTGTCAATTAAGATGAGAAACGTGTGAGCTTCCTGAACAATGTAGTTCGTTTGAGCAGAAAACTTAGTGCCCTTACCTGAAACGAAGTCTTGCTTGTAGGGAGACAAAGAGCCTGGGATTTAACTCCATTTCTGAAGGGAAACACACAGCTTAGTTCTCATCCATGGATCACACTCTGCTTTAGAGCGAGAAGCACGCTCTTTCTTTCTAGAGTCTCTAAGACAGCAGGAATCGTGAGTGTGCTGAGAACAAAAGAACGGTGTTTCCTACACATATGGACCATATCTAGTCCAACTCTTCTTCTGAAACTGATACAAAGCACTGGTCCTCTAACATCCAATGCTTGTCATTTAAGATGAGAAACGTGTGAGCTTGGTGAATGATGTAGTTCGTTTGAGCAGAAAAGTGCCTGCCCTTACCTGAATTGAAGTCTTGCTTGTAGGGAGACTCAGAACGTGGGATTTAACTCCATTTCTGAAGTGAAACACACAGCAGTGTAATCATCGATTGATCACACTCTGCTTTAGAACAAGAAGCATGCTCTTGCCTTCTAGAGTCTCTAAGACAGCAGGAATCGTGAGTTTGCTGAGAACAAAAGAACGGTGTTTCCTACACATACGGACCATATCTAGTCCAACTCTGCTTCTGAAACTGATACAAAGCACTGGTCCTCTAACATCCAATGCTTGTCTGTTAAGAAGAGAAACGTGTGAGCTCCGTGAAAGATGCAGTTTATTTGAGCTGAAAAGTGACTGCCCTTACCTGAAACGAAGCCTTGCTTGTAGGAAGACAGAGAGCCTGGGATTTAACTCCTTTCTGAAGCGAAACACATAGCATAGTTTTCATCCATGGATCACACTCTGCTTTAGAGCGAGAAGCACGCTCTTGCTTTCTAGAGTCTCTAAGACAGCAGGAAATCTGAGTGTGCCCAGAAGAAAAGAACGGTGTTTCCTACACATACTGACTATATGTAGTCCAAATCTTCTTCTGAAACTGATACAATGCACTGGGCCTCTAACATCCAATGCTTGTCAGTTAAGATGAGAAACGTGTGAGCTTCGTGAACGATGTAGTCCCTTTGAGCAGAAAAGTGACTGCACTTACCTGAAACGAAGTCTTGCTTGTAGGGAGACTCAGAGCATGGGATTTAACTCCATTACTGAAGTGAAACACACAGCATTGTCTCATCCATTATCACACTCTGCTTTAGAACAAGAAGCACGCTCTTGCTTTCTAGAGTCTCTAAGACAGCAGGAAACGTGAGTGTGCTGAGAACAAAAGAAAGGTGTTTCCTACACATACGGACCATATCTAGTCCAACTCTGCTTCTTAAACTGATACAAAGCATTGACCCTCTAACATCCTATGCTTGTCTGTTAAGATGAGAAACACGTGAGCTCAGTGAACGATGTAGTTCGTTTGAGCTGAAAAGTGAATGCCCATACCCGAAACGAAGTCTTGCTTGTAGGAAGACACAGAGCCTGGGATTTAACTCCATTTCTGAAGGGAAACCCAGAGCATTGTCCTCATCCATTGATGACACTCTGCTTTAGAACAAGAAGCACGCTCTTGCTTTCTAGAGTCTCTAAGACAGCAGGAAATCTGAGTGTGCCCAGAACAAAAGAACGGTGTTTCCTATACATATGGACCATATATACTCCAAATCTGCTTCTGAAACTGATACAAGGCACTGACCCTCTAACATTGAATTCTTGTCAGTTAAGATGAGAAACGTGTGAGCTTCGTGAACGATGTAGTTCCTTTGAGCAGAAACGTGACTGCCCTTACCTGAAACGAAGTCTTGCTTGTAGGAAGACTCAGAGCCTGGGATTTAACTCCATTTCTGAAGTGAAACACACAGCATAGTTCTCATGCATGGATCACACTCTGCTTTAGAGCGAGAAGCACACTCTTGCTTTCTAGATTCTCTAATACAGCAGGAAATGTGAGTGTGCCCAGAACAAAAGAACGGTGTTTCCTCCACATATGGACCATATCTAGTCCAACTCTTCTTCTGAAACTGATACAAAGCACTGGTCCTCTAACATCCAATGCTTGTCTGTTAAGATGAGAAACGTGTGAGCTTCGTGAATGATGTAGTTCGTTTGAGCAGAAAAGTGCCTGCCCTTACCTGAATTGAATTCTTGCTGGTAGGAAGACTCAGAGCCTGGGATTTAACTCCATTTCTGAAGTAAAACACAAAGCAGTGTAATCATCGATTGATCACACTCTGCTTTAGAACAAGAAGCACGCTCTTGCTTTCTAGAGTCTCTAAGAGAGCAGGAAACGTGAGTGTGCTGAGAACAAAGAACGGTGTTTCCTACACATACGGACCATATCTAGTCAAAATCTGCTTCTTAACCTGATACAAAGCTCTGGTCCTCTAACATCAAATGCTTGTCTGTTAAGATGAGAAACGTGTGAGCTCAGTGAACGATGTAGTTCGTTTGAGCTGAAAAGTGACTGCCCTTACCCGAAACGAAGTCTTGCTTGTAGGAAGACACAGAGCCTGGGATTTAACTCCATTTCTGAAGGGAAACACACAGCATAGTTCTCATCATTGGATCACACTCTGCTTTAGAGCGAGAAGCACGCTCTTGCTTTCTAGATTCTCTAAGACAGCAGGAAACGTGAGTGTGCTGAGAACAAAAGAACGGTGTTTCCTACACATACGGACCATATCTAGTCCAACTCTTCTTCTGAAAATGATACAAAGCACTGGTCCTCTAACATCCAATGCTTGTCAATTAAGATGAGAAACGTGTGAGCTTCGTTAATGATATAGTTAGTTTGAGCAGAAAAGTGACTGCCCTTACCTGAATTGAAGTCTTGCTTATAGGGAGACTCAGAGCCTGGGATTTAACTCCATTTCTGAAGTGAAACACACAGCAGTGTAATCATCGATTGATCACACTCTGCTTTAGAACAAGAAGCACGCTCTTGCTTTCTAGAGTCTCTAAGACAGCAGGAATCGTGAGTTTGCTGAGAACAAAAGAACGGTGTTTCCTACACATACGGACCATATCTAGTCCAACTCTGCTTCTGAAACTGATACAAAGCACTGTTCCTCTAACATCCAATGCTTGTCTGTTAAGAAGAGAAACGTGTGAGCTCCGTGAAAGATGTAGTTTATTTGAGCTGAAAAGTGACTGCCCTTACCTGAAACGAAGTCTTGCTTGTAGGAAGACAGAGAGCCTGGGATTTAACCCCATTTCTGAAGGGAAACACACAGCTTAGTTTTCATCCATGGATCCCACTCTGCTTTAGAATGAGAAGCACGCACTTGCTTTCTAGATTCTCTAAGACAGCAGGAAACGTGAGTGTACTGAGAACAAAAGAACGGTGTTTCCTACACATACGGACCATATCTAATCCAACTCTGCTTCTTAAACTGATACAAACCACTGGTCCTCTAACATCCAATGCTTGTCTCTTAAGATGAGAAACATGTGAGCTTTGTGAACGATGTAGTTTCTTTGAACTCAAAAGTGACTGCCCTTACTTGAAAAGAAGTCTTGCTTGTAGGAAGACACAGAGCCTGGGATTTAACTCCATTTCTGAAGTAAAACACACAGCAGTGTAATCATCGATTGATCACACTCTGCTTTAGAACAAGAAGCACGCTCTTGCTTTCTAGAGTCTCTAAGACAGCAAGAATCGTGAGTTTGCTGAGAACAAAAGAACGGTGTTTCCTACACATACGGACCATATCTAGTCCAACTCTGCTTCTGAAACTGATACAAAGCACTGGTCCTCTAACATCCAATGCTTGTCTGTTAAGATGAGAAACGTGTGAGCTTTGTGAATGATATAGTTCCTTTGAACTGAAAAGTGACTGCCCTTACCCGAAAAGAAGTCTTGCTTGTAGGAAGATACAGAGCATGGGATTTAACTCCTTTTCTGAAGCGAAACACACAGCATAGTTTTCATCCATGGATCACACTCTGCTTTAGAGCGAGAATCAAGCTCTTGCTTTCTAGAGTCTCTAAGACAGCAGGAAATCTGAGTGTGCCCAGAAGAAAAGAACGGTGTTTCCTACACATACTGACTATATGTAGTCCAAATCTTCTTCTGAAACTGATACAATGCACTGGGCCTCTAACATCCAATGCTTGTCAGTTAAGATGAGAAACGTGTGAGCTTCGTGAACGATGTAGTCTCTTTGAGCAGAAAAGTGACTGCCCTTACCTGAAACAAAGTCTTGCTTGTAGGGAGACTCAGAGCATGGGATTTAACTCCACTTCTGAAGTGAAACACACAGCATTGTCTCATCCATTATCACACTCTGCTTTAGAACAAGAAGCACGCTCTTGCTTTCTAGAGTCTCTAAGACAGCAGGAAACGTGAGTGTGCTGAGAACAAAAGAACGGTGTTTCCTACACATACGGACCATATCTAGTCCAACTCTGCTTCTTAAACTGATACAAAGCATTGTTCCTCTAACATCCAATGCTTGTCTGTTAAGATGAGAAACACGTGAGCTCAGTGAATGATGTAGTTCGTTTGAGCTGAAAAGTGAATGCCCTTACCTGAAACGAAGTCTTGCTTGTAGGAAGACACAGAGCCTGGGATTTAACTCCATTTCTGAAGGGAAACACACAGCATTGTTCTCATCCATTGATCACACTCTGCTTTAGAACAAGAAGCACGCTCTTGCTTTCTAGAGTCTCTAAGACAGCAGGAAATCTGAGTGTGCCCAGAACAAAAGAACGGTGTTTCCTACACATACGGACTCTATGTAGTCAAAATCTTCTTCTGAAACTGATAGAATGCACTGGTACTCTAACATCCAATGCTTGTCAGTTAAGATGAGAAACATGTGAGCTTTGTGAATGATGTAGTTCCTTTGAACTGAAAAGTGACTGCCCTTACCTGAAACGAAGTCTTGCTTGTAGTAAGACAAAGAGCCTGGGATTTAACTCCATTTCTGAAGGGAAACACACAGCATAGTTCTCATCTATGGATCACACTCTGCTTTAGAGCGAGAAGCACAGTCTTGCTTTCTAGATTCTCTAATACAGCAGGAACTCTGAGTGTGCCCAGAACAAAAGAACGGTATTTCCTACAAATATGGACCATATCTAGTCCAACCCTTCTTCTGAAACTGATACAAAGCTCTGGTCCTCTAACATCCAATGCTTGTCAATTAAGATGAGAAACGTGTGAGCTTCGTGAATGATGTAGTTCGTTTGAGCAGAAAAGTGACTGACCTTACCTGAATTGAAGTCTTGCTTGTAGGAAGACTCAGAGCCTGGGATTTAACTCCATTTCTGAAGTAAAACACACAGCAGTGTAATCATCGATTGATCACACTCTGCTTTAGAACAAGAAGCACGCTCTTGCTTTCTAGAGTCTCTAAGACAACAGGAAACGTGAGTGTGCTGAGAACAAAAGAACGCTGTTTCCTACACATACGGACCATATCTAGTCCAACTCTTCTTCTGAAAATGATACAAAGCACTGGTCCTCTAACATCCAATGTTTGTCAATTAAGATGAGAAACGTGTGAGCTTCCTGAACGATGTAGTTCGTTTGAGCAGAAAACTTAGTGCCCTTACCTGAAACGAAGTCTTGCTTGTAGGGAGACAAAGAGCCTGGGATTTAACTCCATTTCTGAAGGGAAACACACAGCTTAGTTCTCATCCATGGATCACACTCTGCTTTAGAGCGAGAAGCACACTCTTGCTTTCTAGAGTCTCTAATACAGCAGGAAATGTGAGTGTGCCCAGAACAAAAGAACGGTGTTTCCTACACATATGGACCATATCTAGTCCAACTCTTCTTCTGAAACTGATACAAAGCACTGGTTCTCTAACATCCAATGCTTGTCTGTTAAGATGAGAAACGTGTGACCTCCGTGAAAGATGTAGTTCATTTGAGCTGAAAAGTGACTGCCCTTACCTGAAACGAAGTCTTGCTTGTAGGAAGACATAGAGCCTGGGATTTAACTCCTTTTCTGAAGCGAAACACACAGCATAGTTTTCATCCATGGATCACACTCTGCTTTAGAGCGAGAAGCACGCTCTTTCTTTCTGGAGTCTCTAAGCAGGAATCGTGAGTGTGCTGAGAACTAAAGAACGGTGTTTCCTACACATATGGACCATATCTAGTCCAACTCTTCTTCTGAAACTGATACAAAGCACTGGTCCTCTAACATCCAATGCTTGTCATTTAAGATGAGAAACGTGTGAGCTTCGTGAATGATGTAGTTCGTTTGAGCAGAAAAGTGCCTGTCCTTACCTGAATTGAATTCTTGCTGGTAGGAAGACTCAGAGCCTGGGATTTAACTCCATTTCTGAAGTAAAACACAAAGCATTGTTCTCATCCATTGATCACACTCTGCTTTAGAACAAGAAGCACGCTCTTGCTTTCTAGAGTCTCTAAGACAGCAGGAAATCTGAGTGTGCCCAGAACAAAAGAACGGTGTTTCCTACAAATATGGACCATATCTAGTCCAACTCTTCTTCTGAAACTGATACAAAGCTCTGGTCCTCTAACATCCAATGCTTGTCAATTAAGATGAGAAACGTGTGAGCTTCGTGAATGATGTAGTTCGTTTGAGCAGAAAAGTGACTGACCTTACCTGAATTGAAGTCTTGCTTGTAGGAGGACTCAGAGCCTGGGATTTAACTCCATTTCTCAAGTAAAACACACAGCAGTGTAATCATCGATTGATCACACTCTGCTTTAGAACAAGAAGCACGCTCTTGCTTTCTAGAGTCTCTAAGACAACAGGAAACGTGAGTGTGCTGAGAACAAAAGAACGCTGTTTCCTACACATACGGACCATATCTAGTCCAACTCTTCTTCTGAAAATGATACAAAGCACTGGTCCTCTAACATCCAATGTTTGTCAATTAAGATGAGAAACGTGTGAGCTTCCTGAACGATGTAGTTCGTTTGAGCAGAAAACTTAGTGCCCTTACCTGAAACGAAGTCTTGCTTGTAGGGAGACAAAGAGCCTGGGATTTAACTCCATTTCTGAAGGGAAACACACAGCTTAGTTCTCATCCATGGATCACACTCTGCTTTAGAGCGAGAAGCACGCTCTTTCTTTCTGGAGTCTCTAAGCAGGAATCGTGAGTGTGCTGAGAACAAAAGAACGGTGTTTCCTACACATATGGACCATATCTAGTCCAACTCTTCTTCTGAAACTGATACAAAGCACTGGTCCTCTAACATCCAATGCTTGTCATTTAAGATGAGAAACGTGTGAGCTTGGTGAATGATGTAGTTCGTTTGAGCAGAAAAGTGCCTGCCCTTACCTGAATTGAAGTCATGCTTGTAGGGAGACTCAGAGCGTGGGATTTAACTCCATTTCTGAAGTGAAACACACAGCAGTGTAATCATCGATTGATCACACTCTGCTTTAGAACAAGAAGCATGCTCTTGCCTTCTAGAGTCTCTAAGACAGCAGGAATCGTGAGTTTGCTGAGAACAAAAGAACGGTGTTTCCTACACATACGGACCATATCTAGTCCAACTCTGCTTCTGAAACTGATACAAAGCACTGGTCCTCTAACATCCAATGCTTGTCTCTTAAGATGAGAAACATGTGAGCTTTGTGAACGATGTAGTTTCTTTGAACTCAAAAGTGACTGCCCTTACCTGAAAAGAAGTCTTGCTTGTAGGAAGACACAGAGCCTGGGATTTAACTCCATTTCTGAAGTAAAACACACAGCAGTGTAATCATCGATTGATCACACTCTGCTTTAGAACAAGAAGCACGCTCTTGCTTTCTAGAGTCTCTAAGACAGCAAGAATCGTGAGTTTGCTGAGAACAAAAGAACGGTGTTTCCTACACATACGGACCATATCTAGTCCAACTCTGCTTCTGAAACTGATACAAAGCACTGGTCCTCTAACATCCAATGCTTGTCTGTTAAGATGAGAAACGTGTGAGCTTTGTGAATGATATAGTTCCTTTGAACTGAAAAGTGACTGCCCTTACCCGAAAAGAAGTCTTGCTTGTAGGAAGATACAGAGCATGGGATTTAACTCCTTTTCTGAAGCGAAACACACAGCATAGTTTTCATCCATGGATCACACTCTGCTTTAGAGCGAGAATCAAGCTCTTGCTTTCTAGAGTCTCTAAGACAGCAGGAAATCTGAGTGTGCCCAGAAGAAAAGAACGGTGTTTCCTACACATACTGACTATATGTAGTCCAAATCTTCTTCTGAAACTGATACAATGCACTGGGCCTCTAACATCCAATGCTTGTCAGTTAAGATGAGAAACGTGTGAGCTTCGTGAACGATGTAGTCCCTTTGAGCAGAAAAGTGACTGCCCTTACCTGAAACAAAGTCTTGCTTGTAGGGAGACTCAGAGCATGGGATTTAACTCCACTTCTGAAGTGAAACACACAGCATTGTCTCATCCATTATCACACTCTGCTTTAGAACAAGAAGCACGCTCTTGCTTTCTAGACTCTCTAAGACAGCAGGAAACGTGAGTGTGCTGAGAACAAAAGAACGGTGTTTCCTACACATACGGACCATATCTAGTCCAACTCTGCTTCTTAAACTGATACAAAGCATTGTTCCTCTAACATCCAATGCTTGTGTGTTAAGATGAGAAAAACGTGAGCTCAGTGAATGATGTAGTTCGTTTGAGCTGAAAAGTGAATGCCCTTACCTGAAACGAAGTCTTGCTTGTAGGAAGACACAGAGCCTGGGATTTAACTCCATTTCTGAAGGGAAACACACAGCATTGTTCTCATCCATTGATCACACTCTGCTTTAGAACAAGAAGCACGCTCTTGCTTTCTAGAGTCTCTAAGACAGCAGGAAATCTGAGTGTGCCCAGAACAAAAGAACGGTGTTTCCTACACATACGGACTCTATGTAGTCAAAATCTTCTTCTGAAACTGATAGAATGCACTGGTACTCTAACATCCAATGCTTGTCAGTTAAGATGAGAAACATGTGAGCTTTGTGAATGATGTAGTTCCTTTGAACTGAAAAGTGACTGCCCTTACCTGAAACGAAGTCTTGCTTGTAGTAAGACAAAGAGCCTGGGATTTAACTCCATTTCTGAAGGGAAACACACAGCATAGTTCTCATCTATGGATCACACTCTGCTTTAGAGCGAGAAGCACAGTCTTGCTTTCTAGATTCTCTAATACAGCAGGAACTCTGAGTGTGCCCAGAACAAAAGAACGGTATTTCCTACAAATATGGACCATATCTACTCCAACCCTTCTTCTGAAACTGATACAAAGCTCTGGTCCTCTAACATCCAATGCTTGTCAATTAAGATGAGAAACGTGTGAGCTTCGTGAATGATGTAGTTCGTTTGAGCAGAAAAGTGACTGACCTTACCTGAATTGAAGTCTTGCTTGTAGGAAGACTCAGAGCCTGGGATTTAACTCCATTTCTGAAGTAAAACACACAGCAGTGTAATCATCGATTGATCACACTCTGCTTTAGAACAAGAAGCACGCTCTTGCTTTCTAGAGTCTCTAAGACAACAGGAAACGTGAGTGTGCTGAGAACAAAAGAACGCTGTTTCCTACACATACGGACCATATCTAGTCCAACTCTTCTTCTGAAAATGATACAAAGCACTGGTCCTCTAACATCCAATGTTTGTCAATTAAGATGAGAAACGTGTGAGCTTCCTGAACGATGTAGGTCGTTTGAGCAGAAAACTTAGTGCCCTTACCTGAAACGAAGTCTTGCTTGTAGGGAGACATAGAGCCTGGGATTTAACTCCATTTCTGAAGGGAAACACACAGCATAGTTTTCATCCATGGATCACACTCTGCTTTAGAGCGAGAAGCACGCTCTTTCTTTCTGGAGTCTCTAAGCAGGAATCGTGAGTGTGCTGAGAACTAAAGAACGGTGTTTCCTACACATATGGACCATATCTAGTCCAACTCTTCTTCTGAAACTGATACAAAGCACTGGTCCTCTAACATCCAATGCTTGTCATTTAAGATGAGAAACGTGTGAGCTTCGTGAATGATGTAGTTCGTTTGAGCAGAAAAGTGCCTGCCCTTACCTGAATTGAATTCTTGCTGGTAGGAAGACTCAGAGCCTGGGATTTAACTCCATTTCTGAAGTAAAACACAAAGCATTGTTCTCATCCATTGATCACACTCTGCTTTAGAACAAGAAGCACGCTCTTGCTTTCTAGAGTCTCTAAGACAGCAGGAAATCTGAGTGTGCCCAGAACAAAAGAACGGTGTTTCCTACAAATATGGACCATATCTAGTCCAACTCTTCTTCTGAAACTGATACAAAGCTCTGGTCCTCTAACATCCAATGCTTGTCAATTAAGATGAGAAACGTGTCAGCTTCGTGAATGATGTAGTTCGTTTGAGCAGAAAAGTGACTGACCTTACCTGAATTGAAGTCTTGCTTGTAGGAAGACTCAGAGCCTGGGATTTAACTCCATTTCTCAAGTAAAACACACAGCAGTGTAATCATCGATTGATCACACTCTGCTTTAGAACAAGAAGCACGCTCTTGCTGTCTAGAGTCTCTAAGACAACAGGAAACGTGAGTGTGCTGAGAACAAAAGAACGCTGTTTCCTACAGATACAGACCATATCTAGTCCAACTCTTCTTCTGAAAATGATACAAAGCACTGGTCCTCTAACATCCAATGTTTGTCAATTAAGATGAGAAACGTGTGAGCTTCCTGAACAATGTAGTTCGTTTGAGCAGAAAACTTAGTGCCCTTACCTGAAACGAAGTCTTGCTTGTAGGGAGACAAAGAGCCTGGGATTTAACTCCATTTCTGAAGGGAAACACACAGCTTAGTTCTCATCCATGGATCACACTCTGCTTTAGAGCGAGAAGCACGCTCTTTCTTTCTGGAGTCTCTAAGCAGGAATCGTGAGTGTGCTGAGAACAAAAGAACGGTGTTTCCTACACATATGGACCATATCTAGTCCAACTCTTCTTCTGAAACTGATACAAAGCACTGGTCCTCTAACATCCAATGCTTGTCATTTAAGATGAGAAACGTGTGAGCTTGGTGAATGATGTAGTTCGTTTGAGCAGAAAAGTGCCTGCCCTTACCTGAATTGAAGTCTTGCTTGTAGGGAGACTCAGAGCGTGGGATTTAACTCAATTTCTGAAGTGAAACACACAGCAGTGTAATCATCGATTGATCACACTCTGCTTTAGAACAAGAAGCATGCTCTTGCCTTCTAGAGTCTCTAAGACAGCAGGAATCGTGAGTTTGCTGAGAACAAAAGAACGGTGTTTCCTACACATACGGACCATATCTAGTCCAACTCTGCTTCTGAAACTGATACAAAGCACTGGTCCTCTAACATCCAATGCTTGTCTGTTAAGAAGAGAAACGTGTGAGCTCCGTGAAAGATGTAGTTTATTTGAGCTGAAAAGTGACTGCCCTTACCTGAAACGAAGCCTTGCTTGTAGGAAGACAGAGAGCCTGGGATTTAACTCCTTTCTGAAGCGAAACACATAGCATAGTTTTCATCCATGGATCACACTCTGCTTTAGAGCGAGAAGCACGCTCTTGCTTTCTAGAGTCTCTAAGACAGCAGGAAATCTGAGTGTGCCCAGAAGAAAAGAACGGTGTTTCCTACACATACTGACTATATGTAGTCCAAATCTTCTTCTGAAACTGATACAATGCACTGGGCCTCTAACATCCAATGCTTGTCAGTTAAGATGAGAAACGTGTGAGCTTCGTGAACGATGTAGTCCCTTTGAGCAGAAAAGTGACTGCACTTACCTGAAACGAAGTCTTGCTTGTAGGGAGACTCAGAGCATGGGATTTAACTCCATTACTGAAGTGAAACACACAGCATTGTCTCATCCATTATCACACTCTGCTTTAGAACAAGAAGCACGCTCTTGCTTTCTAGAGTCTCTAAGACAGCAGGAAACGTGAGTGTGCTGAGAACAAAAGAAAGGTGTTTCCTACACATACGGACCATATCTAGTCCAACTCTGCTTCTTAAACTGATACAAAGCATTGACCCTCTAACATCCTATGCTTGTCTGTTAAGATGAGAAACACGTGAGCTCAGTGAACGATGTAGTTCGTTTGAGCTGAAAAGTGAATGCCCATACCCGAAACGAAGTCTTGCTTGTAGGAAGACACAGAGCCTGGGATTTAACTCCATTTCTGAAGGGAAACACAGAGCATTGTTCTCATCCATTGATGACACTCTGCTTTAGAACAAGAAGCACGCTCTTGCTTTCTAGAGTCTCTAAGACAGCAGGAAATCTGAGTGTGCCCAGAACAAAAGAACGGTGTTTCCTATACATATGGACCATATATACTCCAAATCTGCTTCTGAAACTGATACAAGGCACTGACCCTCTAACATTGAATTCTTGTCAGTTAAGATGAGAAACGTGTGAGCTTCGTGAACGATGTAGTTCCTTTGAGCAGAAACGTGACTGCCCTTACCTGAAACGAAGTCTTGCTTGTAGGAAGACTCAGAGCCTGGGATTTAACTCCATTTCTGAAGTGAAACACACAGCATAGTTCTCATGCATGGATCACACTCTGCTTTAGAGCGAGAAGCACACTCTTGCTTTCTAGATTCTCTAATACAGCAGGAAATGTGAGTGTGCCCAGAACAAAAGAACGGTGTTTCCTCCACATATGGACCATATCTAGTCCAACTCTTCTTCTGAAACTGATACAAAGCACTGGTCCTCTAACATCCAATGCTTGTCTGTTAAGATGAGAAACGTGTGAGCTTCGTGAATGATGTAGTTCGTTTGAGCAGAAAAGTGCCTGCCCTTACCTGAATTGAATTCTTGCTGGTAGGAAGACTCAGAGCCTGGGATTTAACTCCATTTCTGAAGTAAAACACAAAGCAGTGTAATCATCGATTGATCACACTCTGCTTTAGAACAAGAAGCACGCTCTTGCTTTCTAGAGTCTCTAAGAGAGCAGGAAACGTGAGTGTGCTGAGAACAAAGAACGGTGTTTCCTACACATACGGACCATATCTAGTCCAAATCTGCTTCTTAACCTGATACAAAGCTCTGGTCCTCTAACATCAAATGCTTGTCTGTTAAGATGAGAAACGTGTGAGCTCAGTGAACGATGTATTCGTTTGAGCTGAAAAGTGACTGCCCTTACCCGAAACGAAGTCTTGCTTGTAGGAAGACACAGAGCCTGGGATTTAACTCCATTTCTGAAGGGAAACACACAGCATAGTTCTCATCATTGGATCACACTCTGCTTTAGAGGGAGAAGCACGCTCTTGCTTTCTAGATTCTCTAAGACAGCAGGAAACGTGAGTGTGCTGAGAACAAAAGAACGGTGTTTCCTACACATACGGACCATATCTAGTCCAACTCTTCTTCTGAAAATGATACAAAGCACTGGTCCTCTAACATCCAATGCTTGTCAATTAAGATGAGAACCGTGTGAGCTTCGTTAATGATATAGTTAGTTTGAGCAGAAAAGTGACTGCCCTTACCTGAATTGAAGTCTTGCTTATAGGGAGACTCAGAGCCTGGGATTTAACTCCATTTCTGAAGTGAAACACACAGCAGTGTAATCATCGATTGATCACACTCTGCTTTAGAACAAGAAGCACGCTCTTGCTTTCTAGAGTCTCTAAGACAGCAGGAATCGTGAGTTTGCTGAGAACAAAAGAACGGTGTTTCCTACACATACGGACCATATCAAGTCCAACTCTGCTTCTGAAACTGATACAAAGCACTGGTCCTCTAACATCCAATGGTTGTCTGTTAAGAAGAGAAACGTGTGAGCTTCGTGAAAGATGTAGTTTATTTGAGCTGAAAAGTGACTGCCCTTACCTGAAACGAAGTCTTGCTTGTAGGAAGACAGAGAGCCTGGGATTTAACTCCTTTTCTGAAGCGAAACACACAGCATAGTTTTCATCCATGGATCACACTCTGCTTTAGAGCGAGAAGCACGCTCTTGCTTTCTAGAGTCTCTAAGCAGGAAATCTGAGTGTGCCCAGAAGAAAAGAATGGTGTTTCCTACACATACTGACTATATGTAGTCCAAACCTTCTTCTCAAACTGATACTATGCACTGGGCCTCTAACATCCAATGCTTGTCAGTTAAGATGAGAAACGTGTGAGCTTCGTGAACGATGTAGTCCCTTTGAGCAGAAAAGTGACTGTCCTTACCTGAAACGAAGTCTTCCTTGTAGGGAGACTCAGAGCATGGGATTTAACTCCATTTCTGAAGTGAAACACACAGCATTGTCTCATCCATTATCTCACTCTGCTTTAGAACAAGAAGCACGCTCTTGCTTTCTAGTGTCTCTAAGACAGCAGGAAACGTGAGTGTGCTGAGAACAAAAGAAAGGTGTTTCCTACACATATGGACCATATCTAGTCCAACTTTGCTTCTTAAACTGATACAAAGCATTGGTCCTCTAACATCCTATGCTTGTCTGTTAAGATGAGAAACACGTGAGCTCAGTGAACGATGTAGTTCGTTTGAGCTGAAAAGTGACTGCCCTTACCCGAAACGAAGTCTTGCTTGTAGGAAGACACAGAGCCTGGGATTTAACTCCATTTCTGAAGGGAAACACACAGCATGGTTCTCATCCATTGATGACACTCTGCTTTAGAACAAGAAGCACGCTCTTGCTTTCTAGAGTCTCCAAGACAGCAGGAAATCTGAGTGTGCCCAGAACAAAAGAACGGTGTTTCCTATACATATGGACCATATATACTCCAAATCTGCTTCTGAAACTGATACAAGGCACTGACCCTCTAACATCGAATGCTTGTCAGTTAAGATGAGAAACGTGTGAGCTTCGTGAACGATGTAGTTCGTTTGAGCAGAAACGTGACTGCCCTTACCTGAAACGAAGTCTTGCTTGTAGGAAGACTCAGAGCCTGGGATTTAACTCCATTTCTGAAGTGAAACACACAGCAGTGTAATCATCGATTGATCACACTCTGCTTTAGAACAAGAAGCACGCTCTTGCTTTCTAGATTCTCTAAGACAGCAGGAAACGTGAGTGTGCTGAGAACAAAAGAACGGTGTTTCCTACACATATGGACCATATCTAGTCCAACTCTGCTTCTTAAACTGATACAAACCACTGGTCCTCTAACATCCAATGCTTGTCTGTTAAGATGAGAAACGTGTGAGCTTTGTGAACGATGTAGTTCCTTTGAACTCAAAAGTGACTGCCCTTACCTGAAAAGAAGTCTTGCTTGTAGGAAGACACAGAGCCTGGGATTTAACTCCATTTCTGAAGGGAAACACACAGCTTAGTTCTCATCCATGGATCACACTCTGCTTTAGAGCGAGAAGCACACTCTTGCTTTCTAGAGTCTCTAAGACAGCAGGAAACGAGAGTGTGCTGAGAACAAAAGAACGGTGTTTCCTACACATATGGACCATAACTAGTCCAACTCTTCTTCTGAAACTGATACAAAGCACTGGTCCTCTAACATCCAATGTTTGTCAATTAAGATGAGAAACGTGTGAGCTTCCTGAACAATGTAGTTCGTTTGAGCAGAAAACTGACTGCCCTTACCTGAAACGAAGTCTTGCTTGTAGGAAGACATAGAGCCTGGGATTTAACTCCTTTTCTGAAGCGAAACACACAGCATAGTTTTCATGCATGGATCACACTCTGCTTTAGAGCGAGAAGCACGCTCTTTCTTTCTGGAGTCTCTAAGCAGGAAACGTGAGTGTGCTGAGAACAAAAGAACGGTGTTTCCTACACATACGGACCATATCTAGTCCAACTCTTTTCTGAAAATGATACAAAGCACTGGTCCTCTAACATCCAATGCTTGTCAATTAAGATGAGAAACGTGTGAGATTCGTTAATGATATAGTTCTTTTGAGCAGAAAAGTGACTGCCCTTCCCTGAATTGAAGTCTTGCTTGTAGGGAGACTCAGAGCCTGGGATTTAACTCCATTTCTGAAGTGAAACACACAGCAGTGTAATCATCGATTGATCACACTCTGCTTTAGAACAAGAAGCACGCTCTTGCTTTCTAGAGTCTCTAAGACAGCAGGAATCGTGAGTTTGCTGAGAACAAAAGAACGGTGTTTCCTACACATACGGACCATATCTAGTCCAACTCTGCTTCTGAAACTGATACAAAGCACTGGACCTCTAACATCCAATGCTTGTCTTTAAGAAGAGAAACGTGTGAGCTCCGTGAAAGATGTAGTTTATTTGAGCTGAAAAGTGACTGCCCTTACCTGAAACGAAGTCTTGCTTGTAGGAATACAGAGAGCCTGGGATTTAACTCCTTTCTGAAGCGAAACACACAGCATAGTTTTCATCCATGGATCACACTCTGCTTTAGAGCGAGAAGCACGCTCTTGCTTTCTAGAGTCTCTAAGACAGCAGGAAATCTGTGTGTGCCCAGAAGAAAAGAACGGTGTTTCCTACACATACTGACTATATGTAGTCCAAATCTTCTTCTCAAACTGATACAATGCACTGGGCCTCTAACATCCAATGCTTGTCAGTTAAGATGAGAAACGTGTGAGCTTCGTGAACGATGTAGTCCCTTTGAGCAGAAAAGTGACTGCCCTTACCTGAAACGAAGTCTTGCTTGTAGGGAGACTCAGAGCATGGGATTTAACTCCATTTCTGAAGTGAAACACACAGCATTGTCTCATCCATTATCACACTCTGCTTTAGAACAAGAAGCACGCTCTTGCTTTCTAGAGTCTCTAAGACAGCAGGAAACGTGAGTGTGCTGAGAACAAAAGAAAGGTGTTTCCTACACATACGGACCATATCTAGTCCAATTCTGCTTCTTAAACTGATACAAAGCATTGGTCCTCTAACATCCTATGCTTGTCTGTTAAGATGAGAAACACGTGAGCTCAGTGAACGATGTAGTTCATTTGAGCTGAAAAGTGACTGCCCTTACCTGAAACGAAGTCTTGCTTGTAGGAAGACATAGAGCCTGGGATTTAACTCCTTTTCTGAAGCGAAACACACAGCATAGTTTTCATCCATGGATCACACTCTGCTTTAGAGCGAGAAGCACGCTCTTTCTTTCTGGAGTCTCTAAGCAGGAAACGTGAGTGTGCTGAGAACAAAAGAACGGTGTTTCCTACACTTATGGACATTATATAGTCCAACTCTTCCTCTGAAACTGATAGAAAGCATTGGTCCTCTAACATCCTATGCTTGTCTGTTAAGATGAGAAACACGTGAGCTCAGTGAACGATGTAGTTCGTTTGAGCTGAAAAGTGAATGCCCTTACCCGAAACGAAGTCTTGCTTGTAGGAAGACACAGAGCCTGGGATTTAACTCCATTTCTGAAGGGAAACACACAGCATTGTTCTCATCCATTGATGACACTCTGCTTTAGAACAAGAATCATGCTCTTGCTTTCTAGAGTCTCTAAGACAGCAGGAAATCTGAGTGTGCCCAGAACAAAAGAACGGTGTTTCCTATACATATGGACCTTATATACTCCAAATCTGCTTCTGAAACTGATACAAGGCACTGACCCTCTAACATCGAATGCTTGTCAGTTAAGATGAGAAACGTGTGAGCTTCGTGAACGATGTAGTTCGTTTGAGCAGAAACGTACTGCCCTTACCTGAAACGAAGTCTTGCTTGTAGGAAGACTCAGAGCCTGGGATTTAACTCCATTTCTGAAGTGAAACACACAGCATAGTTCTCATGCATGGAAAACACTCTGCTTTAGAGCGAGAAGCACACTCTGGCTTTCTAGAGTCTCTAATACAGCAGGAAATGTGAGTGTGCCCAGAACAAAAGAACGGTGTTGACTACACATATGGACCATATGTAGTCCAACTCTTCTTCTGAAACTGATACAAAGCACTGGTCCTCTAACATCCAATGCTTGTCATTTAAGATGAGAAACGTGTGAGCTTCGTGAATGATGTAGTTCGTTTGAGCAGAAAAGTGCCTGCCCTTACCTGAATTGAAGTCTTGCTTGTAGGAAGACTCAGAGGCTGGGATTTAACTCCATTTCTGAAGTAAAACACAAAGCAGTGTAATCATCGATTGATCACACTCTGCTTTAGAACAAGAAGCACGCTCTTGCTTTCTAGAGTCTCTAAGACAGCAGGAAACGTGAGTGTGCTGAGAACAAAAGAACGGTGTTTCCTACACATACGGACCATATCTAGTCCAAGTCTGCTTCTTAAACTGATACAAAGCACTGGTCCTCTAACATCCAATGCTTGTCTGTTAAGATGAGAAACGTGTGAGCTCAGTGAACGATGTAGTTCGTTTGAGCTGAAAAGTGACTGCCCTTACCCGAAATGAAGTCTTGCTTGTAGGAAGACATAGAGCCTGGATTTAACTCCATTTCTGAAGGGAAACACACAGCATAGTTCTCATCATTGGATCACACTCTGCTTTAGAGCGAGAAGCACGCTCTTGCTTTCTAGAGTCTCTAAGACAGCAGGAAACGTGAGTGTGCCCAGAACAAAAGAACGGTGTTTCCTACACATATGGACCATATCTAGTCTAACTCATCTTCTGAAACTGATACAAAGCACTGGTCCTCTAACATCCAATGCTTGTCAGTTAAGATGGGAAACGTGTGAGCTTCATGAACGATGTAGTTCGTTTGAGCAGAAAAGTGACTGCCTTACCTGAATTGAAGTCTTGCTTGTAGGAAGACTCAGAGCCTGGGATTTAACTCCATTTCTGAAGGCAAACACACAGCATAGTTCTCATCCATGGATCACACTCTGCTTTAGAGCGAGAAGCACGCTCTTGCTTTCTAGAGTCTCTAAGACAGCAGGAAACGTGAGTGTGCCCAGAACAAAAGAACGGTGTTTCCTACACATACGGACTATATGTAGTCCAAAACTTCTTCTGAAACAGATACAATGCACTGGTCCTCTAACATCCAATGCATGTCAGTTAAGATGAGAAACGTGTGTGCTTCGTGAACGATGTAGTTCGTTTGAGCAGAAAAGTGACTGTCCTTACCTGAAATGATGTCTTGCTTGTAGAAAGACTCAGAGCCTGGGATTTAACTCCATTTCTGAAGTGAAACACACAGCAGTGTTCTCATCCATTGATGACACTCTGCTTTAGAACAAGAAGCACGCTCTTGCTTTCTAGAGTCTCTAAGACAGCAGAAAACGTGAGTGTGCCCAGAACAAAAGAACGGTGTTTCCTACACATACGGACCATATCTAGTCCAACTCTGCTTCTTAAACTGATACAAAGCACTGGTCCTCTAACATCCAATGCTTGTCTGTTAAGATGATAAATGTGTGAGCTCAGTGAACGATGTAGGTCATTTGAGCTGAAAAGTGAGTGCCCTTACCTGAAACGAAGTCTTGATTGTATGAAGACACAGAGATTGGGATTTAACTCCATTTCTGAAGGGAAACACACAGCATAGTTCTCATTCATAGATCACAATCTGCTTTAGAGCGAGAAGCATGCTCTTGCTTTCTAGAGTCTCTAAGACAGCAGGAAACGTGAGTGTGCTGAGAACAAAAGTACGGTGTTTCCTACACATACGGACCATATCTAGTCCAACTCTGCTTCTGAAACTCATACAAAGCACTGGTCCTCTAACATCCAATGCTTGTCAGTTAAGATGGGGAACGTGTGAGCTTCATGAACGATGTATTTCGTTTTAGCAGAAAAGTGACTGCCCTTACCTGAAACGAAGTCTTGCTTGGAGGAAGACTCAGAGCCTGGGATTTAACTCCATTTCTGAATTGAAACACACAGCAGTGTTCTCATCCATTGACCACACTCTGCTTTAGAATAAGAAGCACGCTCTTGCTTTTTAGAGTCTCTAAGACAGGAGGAAACGTGATTTTGCTGAGAACAAAAGAACGGAGTTTCCTACACATATGGACCATATCTAGTCCAAAACTGCTTCTGAAAGTGATACAAAGCACTGAGCCTCTAAAATCCAATGCTTGTCAGTTAAGATGGGAAACGTGTGAGCTTCATGAACGATGTAGTTCGTTTGAGCAAAAAAGTGACTGCCCTTACCTTCAACGAAGTATTGCTTGTACGAAGACCAAGAGCCTGGGATTTAACTCCATTTCTGAATTGAAACACACAGCATAGTTCTCATCCATGGATCACACTCTGCTTTAGAGCGAGAAGCACGCTCTTGCTTTCTAGACTCTCTAAGACAGCAGGAAACGTGAGTGTGCCCAGAACAAAAGAACGGTGTTTCCTACACATATGGACTATATGTAGTCTAAAACTTCTTCTGAAACAGAGAGAATGCACTGGTTCTCTAACATGCAATGCTTGTCAGTTAAGATGAGAAACGTGTGTGCTTCGTGAACGATGTAGTTCATTTGAGCAGAAAAGTGACTGTCCTTACCTGAAACGAAGTCTTGCTTGTAGGGAGACTCAGAGCCTGGGATTTAACTCCTTTTCTGAAGTGAAACACACAGCATAGTTTTCATCCATGGATCACACTCTGCTTTAGAACGAGAAGCACGCTCTTGCTTTCTAGAGTCTCTAAGACAGCAGGAAACGTGAGTGTGCCCAGAACAAAAGAACGGTGTTTCCTACACAGACAGACCATATCTAGTCCAAATCTGCTTCTTAAACTGATACAAAGCACTGATCCTCTAACATCCAATGCTTGTCTGTTAAGATGATAAATGTGTGAGTTCAGTGAACGATGTAGGTCATTTGAGCTAAAAAGTGACTGCCCTTACCTGAAACGAAGTCTTGCTTGTAGGAAGACACAGAGATTGGGATTTAACTCCATTTCTGAAGGGAAACACACAGCATAGTTCTCATCCATTGATCACACTCTGCTTTAGAGCGAGAAGCACGCTCTTGCTTTCTAGAGTCTCTAAGACAGCAGGAAACCTGAGTGTGCTGGGAACAAAAGAACGGTGTTTCCTACACATACGGACCATATCTAGTCCAACTCTCCTTCTGAAACTCATACAAAGCACTGGTCCTCTAACATCCAATGCTTGTCAGTTAAGATCGGAAATGTGTGAGCTTCATGAACGGTGTAGTTCGTTTGAGCAGAAAAGTGACTGCCCTTACCTTAAACGAGGTCTTGCTTGTAGGAAGACTCAGAGCCTGGGATTTAACTCCATTTCTGAATTGAAACACACAGCAGTGTTCTCATCCATTGATCACACTCTGCTTTAGAACAAGAAGCACGCTCTTGCTTTCTATAGTCTCTAAGACAGCAGGAAACATGAGTGTGCTGAGAACAAAAGAACGGTGTTTCCTACACATACGGACCATATCTAGTCCAACTCATCTTCTGAAACTGATAGAAAGCACTGGTCCTCTAACATCCAATGCTTGTCAGTTAAGATGGGAAACGTGTGAGCTTCATGAACGATGTAGTTCGTTTGAGCAGAAAAGTGACTGCCTTACCTGAATTGAAGTCTTGCTTGTAGGAAGACCCAGAGCCCGGGATTTAACTCCATTTCTGAAGGCAAACACACAGCATAGTTCTCATCCATGGATCACACTCTGCTTTAGAGCGAGAAGCACGCTCTTGCTTTCTAGAGTCTCTAAGACAGCAGAAAACGTGAGTGTGCCGAGAACAAAAGAACGGTGTTTCCTACACATACGGACCATATCTAGTCCAACTCTGCTTCTTAAACTGATACAAAGCACTGGTCCTCTAACATCCAATGCTTGTCTGTTAAGATGATAAATGTGTGAGCACAGTGAACGATGTAGGTCATTTGAGCTGAAAAGTGACTGCCCTTACCTGAAACGAAATCTTGATTGTATGAAGACACAGAGATTGGGATTTAACTCCATTTCTGAAGGGAAACACACAGCATAGTTCTCATTCATAGATCACAATCTGCTTTAGAGCGAGAAGTATGCTCTTGCTTTCTAGAGTCTCTAAGACAGCAGGAAACGTGAGTGTGCTGAGAACAAAAGTACGGTGTTTCCTACACATACGGACCATATCTAGTCCAACTCTGCTTCTGAAACTCATACAAAGCACTGGTCCTCTAACATCCAATGCTTGTCAGTTAAGATGGGAAACGTGTGAGCTTCATGAACGGTGTAGTTCGTTTGAGCAGAAAAGTGATTGCCCTTACCTTAAACGAGGTCTGGCTTGTAGGAAGACTCAGAGCCAGGGATTTAACTCCATTTCTGAATTGAAACACACACCAGTGTTCTCATCCATTGATCACACTCTGCTTTAGAATAAGAAGCACGCTCTTGCTTTTTAGAGTCTCTAAGACAGGAGGAAACGTGATTTTGCTGAGAACAAAAGAACGGAGTTTCCTACACATACGGACCATATCTAGTCCAAATCTGCTTCTGAAACTGATACAAAGCACTGACCCTCTATCATCCAATGCTTGTCAGTTAAGATGGGAAACGTGTGAGCTTCATGAACGATGTAGATCGTTTGAGCAGAAAAGTGACTGCCTTACCTGGATTGAAGTCTTGCTTGTAGGAAGACTCAGAGCCTGGGATTTAACTCCATTTCTGAAGGCAAACACACAGCATAGTTCTCATCCATGGATCACACTCTGCTTTAGAGCGAGAAGCACGCTCTTGCTTTCTAGAGTCTCTAAGACAGCAGGAAACGTGAGTGTGCTGGGAACAAAAGAACGGTGTTTCCTACACATACGGACCATATCTAGTCCAACTCTCCTTCTGAAACTCATACAAAGCAGTGGTCCTCTAACATCCAATGCTTGTCAGTTAAGATCGGGAATGTGTGAGCTTCATGAACGGTGTAGTTCGTTTGAGCAGAAAAGTGACTGCCCTTACCTTAAACGACGTCTTGCTTGTAGGAAATCTCAGAGCCTGGGATTTAACTCCATTTCTGAATTGAAACACACAGCAGTGTTCTCATCCATTGATCACACTCTGCTTTAGAACAAGAAGCACGCTCTTGCTTTCTATAGTCTCTAAGACAGCAGGAAACATGAGTGTGCTGAGAACAAAAGAACGGTGTTTCCTACACATACGGACCATATCTAGTCCAACTCATCTTCTGAAACTGATAGAAAGCACTGGTCCTCTAACATCCAATGCTTGTCAGTTAAGATGGGAAACGTGTGAGCTTCATGAACGATGTTGTTCGTTTGAGCAGAAAAGTGACTGCCTTACCTGAATTGAAGTCTTGCTTGTAGGAAGACTCAGAGCCTGGGATTTAACTCCATTTCTGAAGGCAAACACACAGCATAGTTCTCATCCATGGATCACACTCTGCTTTAGAGCGAGAAGCACGCTCTTGCTTTCTAGAGTCTCTAAGACAGCAGGAAACGTGAGTGTGCCCAGAACAAAAGAACGGTGTTTCCTACACATACGGACTATATGTAGTCCAAAACTTCTTCTGAAACAGATAGAATGCACTGGTCCTCTAACATCGAATGCTTGTCTGTTAAGATGATAAATGTGTGAGCTCAGTGAACGATGTAGGTCATTTGAGCTGAAAAGTGACTGCCCTTACCTTAAACGAAGTCTTGCTTGTAGGAAGACTCAGAGCCTGGGATTTAACTCCATTTCTGAATTGAAACACACAGCAGTGTTCTCATCCATTGATCACACTCTGCTTTAGAACAAGAAGCACGCTCTTGCTTTCTAGAGTCTCTAAGACAGCAGGAAACGAGAGTGTGCTGAGAACAAAAGAACTGTGTTTCCTACACATACGGACCATATCTAGTCCAACTCTGCTTCTGAAACTCATACAAAGCACTGGTCCTCTAACATCCAATGTTTGTCAGTTAAGATGAGAAACGTGTGAGCTTTGTGAATGATGTAGTTCCTTTGAACTGAAAAGTGACTACCCTTACCTGAAACGAAGTCTTGCATGTAGGAAGACACAGAGCCTGGGATTTAACTCCATTTCTGAAGGGAAACACACAGCATAGTATTCATCCATGGATCACACTGTGGTTAGAGCGAGAAGCACACTGTTGTTTTCTAGAGTCTCTAAGACAGCAGGAAATTTGAGTGTGCCCAGGACAATAGAACGGTGTTTCCTACACATATGTTCCATATCCAGTCCAACTCATCTTCTGAAACTGATACAAAGCACTGGTCCTCTAACATCCAATGCTTGTCAGTTAAGATGGGAAACGTGTGAGCTTCATGAACGATGTAGTTCGTTTGAGCAAAATAGTGACTGCCCTTAACTTAAACGAATTCTTGCTTGTAGGAAGACTCAGAGCCTGGGATTTAACTCCATTTCTGAATTGAAACACACAGCAGTTTTCTCATCCATTGATCACACTCTGCTTTAGAATAAGAAGCATGCTCTTCTTTTTAGAGTCTCTAAGACAGGAGGAATCGTGATTTTGCTGAGAACAAAAGAACGGAGTTTCCTACACATATGGACCATATCTAGTCCAAATCTGCTTCTGAAACTGATACAAAGCACTGACCCTCTAACATCCAAGGCTTGTCAGTTAAGATGGGAAACGTGTGAGCTTCATGAACGATGTAGTTCGTTTGAGCAGAAAAGTGACTGCCTTACCTGAATTGAAGTCTTGCTTGTAGGAAGACTCAGAGCCTGGGATTTAACTCCATTTCTGAAGGCAAACACACAGCATAGTTCTCATCCATGGATCACACTCTGCTTTAGAGCGAGAAGCACGCTCTTGCTTTCTAGAGTCTCTAAGACAGCAGGAAACGTGAGTGTGCCCAGAACAAAAGAACGGTGTTTCCTACACATACGGACTATATGTAGTCCAAAACTTCTTCTGAAACAGATAGAATGCACTGGTCCTCTAACATCGAATGCTTGTCTGTTAAGATGATAAATGTGTGAGCTCAGTGAACGATGTAGGTCATTTGAGCTGAAAAGTGACTGCCCTTACCTTAAACGAAGTCTTGCTTGTAGGAAGACTCAGAGCCTGGGATTTAACTCCATTTCTGAATTGAAACACACAGCAGTGTTCTCATCCATTGATCACACTCTGCTTTAGAACAAGAAGCACGCTCTTGCTTTCTAGAGTCTCTAAGACAGCAGGAAACGTGAGTGTGCTGAGAACAAAAGAACTGTGTTTTCTACACATACGGACCATATCTAGTCCAACTCTGCTTCTGAAACTCATACAAAGCACTGGTCCTCTAACATCCAATGTTTGTCAGTTAAGATGAGAAACGTGTGAGCTTTGTGAATGATGTAGTTCCTTTGAACTGAAAAGTGACTACCCTTACCTGAAACGAAGTCTTGCATGTAGGAAGACACAGAGCCTGGGATTTAACTCCATTTCTGAAGCCAAACACACAGCATAGTTCTCATCCATGGATCACACTCTGCTTTAGAGCGAGAAGCACGCTCTTGCTTTCTAGAGTCTCTAAGACAGCAGGAAACGTGAGTGTGCCCAGAACAAAAGAACGGTGTTTCCTACACATACAGACTATATGTAGTCTAAAACTTCTTCTGAAACAGAGAGAATGCACTGGTTCTCTAACATCCAATGCTTGTCAGTTAAGATGAGAAACGTGTGTGCTTCGTGAACGATGTAGTTCGTTTGAGCAGAAAAGTGACTGCCCTTACCTGAAACGAAGTCTTGCTTGTAGGGAGACTCAGAGCCTGGGATTTAACTCCTTTTCTGAAGTGAAACACACAGCATAGTTTTCATCCATGGATCACACTCTGCTTTAGAACGAGAAGCACGCTCTTGCTTTCTAGACTCTCTAAGACAGCAGGAAACGTGAGTGTGCCCAGAACAAAAGAACGGTGTTTCCTACACAGACGGACCATATCTAGTCCAAATCTGCTTCTTAAACAGATACAAAGCACTGATCCTCTAACATCCAATGCTTGTCTGTTAAGATGATAAATGTGTGAGCTCAGTGAACGATGTAGGTCATTTGAGCTAAAAAGTGACTGCCCTTACCTGAAACGAAGTCTTGCTTGTAGGATGACACAGAGATTGGGATTTAACTCCATTTCTGAAGGGAAACACACAGCATAGTTCTCATCCATTGATCACAATCTGCTTTAGAGCGAGAAGCACGCTCTTGCTTTCTAGAGTCTCTAAGACAGCAGGAAACGTGAGTGTGCTGGGAACAAAAGAACGGTGTTTCCTACACATACGGACCATATCTAGTCCAACTCTCCTTCTGAAACTCATACAAAGCAGTGGTCCTCTAACATCCAATGCTTGTCAGTTAAGATCGGAAATGTGTGAGCTTCATGAACGGTGTAGTTCGTTTGAGCAGAAAAGTGACTGCCCTTACCTTAAACGACGTCTTGCTTGTAGGAAGACTCAGAGCCTGGGATTTAACTCCATTTCTGAATTGAAACACACAGCAGTTTTCTCATCCATTGATCACACTCTGCTTTAGAATAAGAAGCATGCTCTTCTTTTTAGAGTCTCTAAGACAGGAGGAATCGTGATTTTGCTGAGAACAAAAGAACGGAGTTTCCTACACATATGGACCATATCTAGTCCAAATCTGCTTCTGAAACTGATACAAAGCACTGACCCTCTAACATCCAAGGCTTGTCAGTTAAGATGGGAAACGTGTGAGCTTCATGAACGATGTAGTTCGTTTGAGCAGAAAAGTGACTGCCTTACCTGAATTGAAATCTTGCTTGTAGGAAGACTCAGAGCCTGGGATTTAACTCCATTTCTGAAGGCAAACACACATCATAGTTCTCATCCATGGATCACACTCTGCTTTAGAGCGAGAAGCACGCTCTTGCTTTCTAGAGTCTCTAAGACAGCAGGAAACGTGAGTGTGCCCAGAACAAAAGAACGGTGTTTCCTACACATACGGACTATATGTAGTCCAAAACTTCTTCTGAAACAGATAGAATGCACTGGTCCTCTAACATCCAATGCTTGTCAGTTAAGATGTGAAACGTGTGTGCTTCGTGAAAGATGTAGTTCGTTTGAACAGAAAAGTGACTGCCCTTACCTGAATTGAAGTCTTGCTTGTAGGAAGACACAGAGATTGGGATTTAACTCCATTTCTGAAGTAAAACACACAGCATAGTTCTCATCCATGGATCACAATCTGCTTTAGAGCGAGAAGCACGCTCTTGCTTTCTAGAGTCTCTAACACAGCAGGAAACGTGAGAGTGCTGAGAAAAAAAGAACGGTGTTTCCTACACATATGGACCATATCTAGTCCAACTCTGCGTCTGAATCTCATACAAAGCACTGGTCCTCTAACATCCAATGTTTGTCAGTTAAGATGGGAAACGTCTGAGCTTCATGAACGAAGTAGTTCCTTTGAGCAGAAAAGTGACTTCCTTACCTGAATTGAAGTCTTGCTTGTAGGAAGACTCAGAGCCTGGGATTTAACTCCATTTCTGAAGGCAAACACACAGCATAGTTCTCATCCATGGATCACACTCTGCTTTAGAGCGAGAAGCACGCTCTTGCTTTCTAGAGTCTCTAACACAGCAGGAAACGTGAGTGTGCTGAGAACAAAAGAACGGTGTTTCCTACACATACGGACATTATATAGTCCAACTCTGCTTCTGAAACTCATACAAAGCACTGGTCCTCTAACATGCAATGCTTGTCAGTTAAGATGGGAAACGGGTGAGCTTTGTGAATGATGTAGTTCCTTTGAACTGAAAAGTGACTACCCTTACCTGAAACGAAGTCTTGCTTGTAGGAAGAGACAGAGCCTGGGATTTAACTCCATTTCTGAAGGGAAACACACAGCATAGTATTCATCCATGGATCACAATGTGGTTAGAGCAAGAAGCACACTCTTGCTTTCTAGAGTCTCTAAGACAGCAGGAAATTTGAGTGTGCCCAGAACAATAGAATGGTGTTTCCTATACATATGGACCCTGTCCAGTCCAAATCTGCTTCTGAAACTGATACAAAGCACGGACTCTCTAACATCCAATGCTTGTCATTTAAGATGGGAAACGTGTGAGCTTCATGAACGATATAGTTCGTTTGAGCAGAAAAGTGACTGCCTTACCTGAATTGAAGTCTTGCTTGTAGGAAGACTCAGAGCCTGGGATTTAACTCCATTTCTGAAGGCAAACACACAGCATAGTTCTCATCCATGGATCACACTCTGCTTTAGAGCGAGAAGCACGCTCTTGCTTTCTAGAGTCTCTAAGACAGCAGGAAACGTGAGTTTGCCCAGAATAAAAGAACGGTGTTTCCTACACATACGGACTATATGTAGTCCAAAACTTCTTCTGAAACAGATAGAATGCACTGGTCCTCTAACATCCAATGCTTGTCAGTTAAGATGGGAAACGTGTGAGCTTCATGAAAGATGTAGTTCGTTTGAGCAGAAAAGTGACTGCCCTTACCTGAAACGAAGTCTTGCTTGTAGGGAGACTCAGAGCCTGGGATTTAACTCCATTTCTGAGGTAAAAAAAAACACAGCAGTGTAGTCATCCATTGATCACACTCTGCTTTATAACAAGAAGCACGCTCTTGCTTTCTAGAGTCTCTAAGGCAGCAGGAAACGTGATTTTGCTGAGAACAAAAGAACGGTGTTTCCAACACATACGGACAATATCTAGTTCTACTCTGCTTCTGAAATTGATACAAAGCACTGGTCCTCTAATATCCAATACTTGTCAGTTAAGAATAGAAACGGGTGAGCTTTGTGAATGATGTAGTTCCTTTGAACTGAAAAGTGACTGCCCTTACCTGAAACGAAGTCTTGCTTGTAGTAAGACACAGATGCTGGGATTTAACTCCATTTCTTCAGAGAAACACACAGCATAGTTCTCATCCATGGATCACACTCTGCTTTAGAGCGAGAAGCAAGCTCTTGCTTTTAGAGTCTATAATATAGCAGGAAATATGATTGTGCCCAGAACAAAAGAACGGTGTTTCCTACATATACGGACCATATGTAGTCCAAATCTGCTTCTGAAACTGATACAATGCACTGGTCCTCTAACATCCAATGCTTGTCAGTTAAGATGAGAATCGTGTGATCTTCGTTAACGATGTAGTTCGTTTGAGCAGAAAAGTGACTGTCCTTACCTGAAATGAATTCTTGCTTGTAGAAAGACTCAGAGCCTGGGTTTTAACTCCATTTCTGAAGTGAAACACACAGCAGTGTTCTCATCCATTGATCACACTCTGCTTTAGAACAAGAAGCACGCTCTTGCTTTCTAGAATCTCTAAGACAGCAGGAAACGTGAGTGTGCTGAGAACCAAAGAACGGTGTTTCCTACACATACAGACCATATCTAGTCCAATTCTGCTTCTTAAACTGATACAAAGCACTGGTCCTCTAACATCCAATGCTTGTCTGTGAAGATGATAAATGTGTGAGCTCAGTGAACGATGTAGGTCATTTGAGCTGAAAAGTGACTGCCCTTACCTTAAACGAGGTCTTGCTTGTAGGAAGACTCAGAGCCTGGGATTTAACTCCATTTCTGAATTGAAACACACAGCAGTGTTCTCATCCATTGATCACACTCTGCTTTACAACAAGAAGCACGCTCTTGCTTTCTATAGTCTCTAAGACAGCAGGAATCGTGAATGTGCTGAGAACAAAAGAAAGGTGTTTCCTACACATACAGACCATAACTAGTCCAACTCTGCTTCGGAAAATGATCCAAAGCACTGGTCCTCTAACATCCAATGTTTGTCAGTTAAGATGAGAAACGTGAGAGCTTTGTGAATGATGTAGTTCCTTTGAACTGAAAAGTGACTGCCCTTACCTGAAACGAAGTCTTGCTTGTAGGAAGACACAGAGCCTGGGATTTAACTCCATTTCTGAAGGGAAACACACAGCATAGTTCTCATAAATGGATCCCACTCTGCATTAGAGCGAGAAGCACGCTCTTGCTTTCTAGAGTCTCTAAGACAGCAGGAAACGTGAGTGTGCTGAGAACAAAAGAACGGTGTTTCCTACACATATGGACCATATCTAGTCCAACTCATCTTCTGAAACTGATACAAAGCACTGGTCCTCTAACATCCAATGCTTGTCAGTTAAGATGGGAAACGTGTGAGCTTCATGAACGATGTAGTTCGTTTGAGCAGAAAAGTTACTGCCTTTCCTGAATTGAAATCTTGCTTGTAGGAAGACTCAGTGCCTGGGATTTAACTCCATTTCTGAAGGTAAACACACAGCATAGTTCTCATCCATGGATCACACTCTGCTTTAGAACAAGAAGCACGCTCCTGCTTTCTAGAGTCTCTAAGACAGCAGGAAACGTGATTTTGCTGAGAACAAAAGAACGGTGTTTCCTACACATATGTACATTATAAAGTCCAACTCTGCTTCTGAAACTGATACAAAGCACTGACCCTCTAACATCCAATGCTTGTCAGTTAAGATGAGAAACGCGTGAGCTCTGTGAACGATGTAGTTCGTTTGAGCTGAAAAGTGACTGCCCTTACCTGAAACGAAGTCTTGCTTGTAGGAAGACTCAGAGCCTGGGATTTAACTCCATTTCTGAAGTGAAACACACAGCATAGTTCTCATCCATGGATCACACTCTGCTTTAGAGCAAGGAGCACACTCTTGCTTTCTAGAGTCTCTAAGACAGCAGGAAATCTGAGTGTGCCCAGAAAAAAAGAACGGTGTTTCCTACACATACAGACTGTATGTGGTCCAAAACTTATTCTGAAACTGATTGAATGCACTGGTCCTCTAACATCCAATGCTTGTCAGTTAAGATGAGAAACGTGTGAGCTTCGTGAACGATGTAGTTCGTTTGAGCAGAAAAGTGACTGCCCTTACCTGAAATGAAGTCTTGCTTGTAGGATGACTCAGAGCCTGGGATTTAACTCCATTTCTGAAGTAAAACACACAGCAGTGTAATCATCCATTGATCACAATCTGCTTTAGAACAAGAAGCATGCTCTTGTTTTCTAGAGTCTCTAAGACAGCAGGAAACGTGATTTTGCTGAGAACAAATGAACGGTGTTTCCTACATATACGGACATTATATAGTCCAACTCTGCTTCTGAAAGTGATACAAAGCACTGGTCCTCTAACATCCAATGCTTGTCTGTTAAGATGAGAAACGTGTGAGCTTCGTGAACGATGTAGTTCGTTTGAGCTGAAAAGTGACTGCCCTTACCTCAAACGAAGTCTTCCCTGTAGGAAGACACAGAGCAAGGGAATTAACTCCATTTCTGAAGGGAAACACACAGCATAGTTCTCATCCATGGATCACACTCTGCTTTAGAGCGAGAAGCACGCTCTTGCTTTCTAAAGTCTCTAAGACAGCAGGAAACGTGAGTGTGCTGAGAAAAAAAGAACGGTGTTTCCTACACATACGGATCATATCTAATCCAACTCTGTTTCTGAAACTGATAGAAAGCACTGGTCCTCTAACATCCAATGCTTGTCAGTTAAGATGAGAAACGTGTGAGCTTCCTGAACGATGTAGTTCGTTTGAGCAGAAAAGTGCCTGCCCTTACCTGAAACGAAGTCTTGCTTTTAGGAAGACTCAGAGCCTGGGATTTACTCCATTTCTGAAGTGAAACACACAGCATAGTTCTCATCCATGGATCACACTCTGCTTTAGAGCAAGAAGCACACTCTTGATTTCTAGAGTCTCAAAGAGAGCAGGAAATCTGAGTGTGCCCTGAACAAAAGAACGGTGTTTCCTACACATACTGACTATATGTAGTCCAAATCTTCTTTTGAAACTGATACAATGCACTGGTCCTCTAACATCCAATGCTTGTCAGTTAAGATGAGAAACGTGTGTGCTTCGTGAACGATGTTGTTCCTTTGAGCAGAAATGTGACTGCCCGTACCTGAAACGAAGTCTTGCTTGTAGGGAGACTCAGAGCATGGGATTTAACTCCATTTCTGAAGGTAAACACACAACATAGTTCTCATCCATGGATCACACTCTGCTTTAGAGCAAGAAGCACGCTCTTGCTTTCTAGAGTCTCTAAGACAGCAGGAAACGTGAGTGTGCTGAGAACAAAAGAACGGTGTTTCTTACACATATGGACCATATCCAGTCCAACTCTTCTTCTGAAACTAATACAAAGCACTGGTCCTCTAACATCCAATGCATGTCAATTAAGATGAGAAACGTGTGAGCTTCGTGAACGATGTAGTTCCTTTGAGCGGAAAACTGATTGCCCTTACCTGAAATGAAGTCTTGCTTGTTGGAAGACATAGAGTCAGGGATTTAACTCCTTTTCTGAAGGGAAACACACAGCATAGTTTTCATCCATGGATCACACTCTGCTTTAGAGCCAGAAGCACGCTCTTGCTTTCTAAAATCTCTAAGACAGCAGGAAACGTGAGTGTGCTGAGAACAAAAGAACGGTGTTTCCTACACATATGGACCATATCTAGTCCAACTCTGCTTCTGAAACTGATACAAAGCACTGGTCCTCTAACATCCAATGCTTGTCAGTTAAGATGAGAAACCTGTGAGCTTCGTGAACGATGTAATTCCTTTGAGCAGAAAAGTGACTGCACTTACCTGAAACGAAGTCTTGCTTGTTGGGAGACACAGCGCATGGGATTTAACTCCATTTCTGAAGTGAAACACACAGCATGGTCTCTTCCATGGAACACACTGTGCTTTAGAGCGAGAAGCACGCTCCTGCTTTCTAGAATCTCTAAGACAGCAGGAAACGTGAGTGTGCCCAGAGAAAAAGATCGGGGTTTCGTACACATATGGATCATATGTAGTCCAACTCTGCTTCTGAAACTGATACAAAGCACTGACCCTCTAACATCCAATGCTTGTCAGTTAAGATGAGAAACGCGTGAGCTCAGTGAACAATGTAGTTCGTTTGAGCTGAAAAGTGACTGCCCTTACCTGAATCGAAGTCTTGCTTGTAGGAAGACTCAGAGCCTGGGATTTAACTCCATTTCTGAAGGGAAACACACAGCATAGTTCTCATCCATGGATCACACTCTGCTTTAGAGCGAGAAGCAGACTCTTGCTTTCTAGATTTTCTAACACAGCAGGAAACGTGAGTGTGCTGAGAATAAAAGAACGGTGTTTCCTACACATACGGACCATATCTAGTCCAACTCTCCTTCTGAAACTCATACAAAGCACTGGTCCTCTAACATCCAATGCTTGTCAGTTAAGATCGGAAATGTGTGAGCTTCATGAAAGGTGTAGTTCGTTTGAGCAGAAAAGTGACTGCCTTACCTGAATTGAAGTCTTGCTTGTAGGAAGACTCAGAGCCTGGGATTTAACTCCATTTCTGAAGGCAAACACACAGCATAGTTCTCATCCATGGATCACACTCTGCTTTAGATTGAGAAGCACGCTCTTGCTTTCTAGAGTCTCTAAGACAGCAGGAAACGTGAGTGTGCCCAGAACAAAAGAACGGTGTTTCCTACACATACGGACTATATGTAGTCCAAAACTTCTTCTGAAACACATAGAATGCACTGGTCCTCTAACATCCAATGCTTGTCAGTTAAGATGAGAAACGTGTGTGCTTCGTGAACAATGTAGTTCGTTTGAGCAGAAAAGTGACTGGCCTTACCTGAATTGAAGTCTTGCCTGTAGGAAGACTCAGAGCCTGGGATTTAACTCCATTTCTGAGGTAAAACACACAACAGTGTAATCATCCATTGATCACACTCTGCTTTAGAACAAGAAGCACGCTATTGCTTTCTAGACTCTCCAAGACAGCAGGAAACGTGAATTTGCTGAGAACAAAAGAACGGTGTTTCCTACACATATGGACCTTATATAGTCCAACTCTGCTTCTGAAACTGATACAAAGCACTGGTCCTCTAATATCCAATGCTTGTCAGTTAAGATGAGAAACGTGTGAGCTTTTTGAATGATGTAGTTCCTTTGAACTGAAAAGTGACTGCCCTTACCTGAAACGAAGTCTTGCTTGTAGTAAGACACAGAGCCTGGACTTTAACTCCATTTCTAAAGAGAAACACACAGCATAGTTCTCATCCATGGATCACACTCTGCTTTAGAGCGAGAAGCAGGCTCTTGCTTTTAGAGTCTCTAATATAGCAGGAAATCTGAGTGTGCCCAGAACAAAAGAACGGTGTTTCGTACATATAGGGACCATATGTAGTCCAAATCTGCTTCTTAAACTGATACAAAGCACTGGTCCTCTAACATCCAATGCTTGTCTGTTAACATGATAAATGTGTGAGCTCAGTGAACGATGTAGGTCTTTTGAGCTGAAAAGTGACTGCCCTTACCTTAAATGAAGTCTTGCTTGTAGGAAGACTCAGAGCCTGGGATTTAACTCCATTTCTGAATTGAAACACCCAGCAGTGTTCTCATCCATTGATCACACTCTGCTTTAGAACAAGAAGCACGCTCTTGCTTTCTAGTGTCTCTAAGACAGCAGGAAACGTGAGTGTGCTGAGAACAAAAGAACTGTGTTTCCTACACATACGGACCATATCTAGTCCAACTCTGCTTCTGAAACTCATACAAAGCACTGGTCCTCTAACATCCAATGTTTGTCAGTTAAGATGAGAAACGTGTGAGCTTTGTGAATGATGTAGTTCCTTTGAACTGAAAAGTGACTACCCTTACCTGAAACGAAGTCTTGCATGTAGGAAGACACAGAGCCTGGGATTTAACTCCATTTCTGAAGGGAAACACACAGCATAGTATTCATCCATGGATCACACTGTGGTTAGAGCGAGAAGCACACTGTTGTTTTCTAGAGTCTCTAAGACAGCAGGAAATTTGAGTGTGCCCAGGACAATAGAACGGTGTTTCCTACACATATGTTCCATATCCAGTCCAACTCATCTTCTGAAACTGATACAAAGCACTGGTCCTCTAACATCCAATTCTTGGCAGTTAAGATGGGAAACGTGTGAGCTTCATGAACGATGTAGTTCGTTTGAGCAAAATAGTGACTGCCCTTACCTTAAACGAATTCTTGCTTGTAGGAAGACTCAGAGCCTGGGATTTAACTCCATTTCTGAATTGAAACACACAGCAGTTTTCTCATCCATTGATCACACTCTGCTTTAGAATAAGAGGCATGCTCTTCTTTTTAGAGTCTCTAAGACAGGAGGAATCGTGATTTTGCTGAGAACAAAAGAACGGAGTTTCCTACACATATGGACCATATCTAGTCCAAATCTGCTTCTGAAACTGATACAAAGCACTGACCCTCTAACATCCAAGGCTTGTCAGTTAAGATGGGAAACGTGTGAGCTTCATGAACGATGTAGTTCGTTTGAGCAGAAAAGTGACTGCCTTACCTGAATTGAAGTCTTGCTTGTAGGAAGACTCAGAGCCTGGGATTTAACTCCATTTCTGAAGGCAAACACACAGCATAGTTCTCATCCATGGATCACACTCTGCTTTAGAGCGAGAAGCACGCTCTTGCTTTCTAGAGTCTCTAAGACAGCAGGAAACGTGAGTGTGCCCAGAACAAAAGAACGGTGTTTCCTACACATACAGATTATATGTAGTCCAAAACTTCTTCTGAAACAGATAGAATGCACTGGTCCTCTAACATCCAATGCTTGTCAGTTAAGATGTGAAACGTGTGTGCTTCGTGAAAGATGTAGTTCGTTTGAACAGAAAAGTGACTGCCCTTACCTGAATTGAAGTCTTGCTTGTAGGAAGACACAGAGATTGGGATTTAACTCCATTTCTGAAATAAAACACACAGCATAGTTTTCATCCATGGATCACACTCTGCTTTAGAGCGAGAAGCACGCTCTTGCTTTCTAGAGTCTCTAAGACAACAGGAAATGTGAGTGTGCTGAGAACAAAAGATCGGTGTTTCCTACACATAACGACATTATATAGTCCAACTCTTCTTCTGAATCTGATACAAAGCACTGGTCCTCTAACATCCAATGCTTGTCTGTTAAGATGAGAAACGTGTGAGCTTCGTGAACGATGTAGTTCCTTTGAGCAGAAAAGTGACTGCCCTTACCGGAATTGAAGTCTTGCTTGTAGGAAGACTCAGAGCCTGGGATTTAACTACATTTCCGAAGTAAAACACACAGCAGTGTAATCATCCATTGATCACACTCTGCTTTAGAACAAGAAGCACGCTATTGCTTTCTAGAGTCTCTAAGACAGCAGGGAACGTGATTTTGCTGAGAACAAAAGAACGGTGTTTCCTACACATATGTACATTATAAAGTCCAACTCTTCTTCTGAATCTGATACAAAGCACTGGTCCTCTAACATCCAATGCTTGTCTGTTAAGATGAGAAACGTGTGAGCTTCGTGAACGATGTAGTTCCTTTGAGCAGAAAAGTGACTGCCCTTACCGGAATTGAAGTCTTGCTTGTAGGAAGACTCAGAGCCTGGGATTTAACTACATTTCCGAAGTAAAACACACAGCAGTGTAATCATCCATTGATCACACTCTGCTTTAGAACAAGAAGCACGCTCTTGCTTTCTAGAGTCTCTAAGACAGCAGGAAACGTGATTTTGCTGAGAACAAAAGAACGGTGTTTCCTACACATATGTACATTATAAAGTCCAACTCTGCTCCTGAAACTGATACAAAGCACTGACCCTCTAACATCCAATGCTTGTCAGTTAAGATGAGAAACGCGTGAGCTTCATGAACGATGTAGTTCGTTTGAGCTGAAAAGTGACTGCCCTTACCTGAATTGAAGTCTTGCTTGTAGGAAGACTCAAAGCCTGGGATTTAACTCCATTTCTGAAGTGAAACACACAGCGTAGTTCTCATCCATGGATCACACTCTGCTTTAGAGCAAGGAGCACACTCTTGCTTTCTAGAGTCTCTAAGACAGCTGGAAATCTGAGTGTGCCCAGAACAAAAGAACGGTGTTTCCTACACATACAGACTGTATGTGGTCCAAAACTTATTCTGAAACTGATTGAATGCACTGGTCCTCTAACATCCAATGCTTGCCAGTTAAGATGAGAAACGTGTGAGCTTCGTGAACGATGTAGTTCGTTTGAGCAGAAAAGTGACTGCCCTTACATGAAATGAAGTCTTGCTTGTAGGATGACTCAGAGCCTGGGATTTAACTCCATTTCTGAAGGGAAACACACAGCATAGTATTCATCCATGGATCACACTGTGGTTAGAGCGAGAAGCACACTGTTGTTTTCTAGAGTCTCTAAGACAGCAGGAAATTTGAGTGTGCCCAGGACAATAGAACGGTGTTTCCTACACATATGTTCCATATCCAGTCCAACTCATCTTCTGAAACTGATACAAAGCACTGGTCCTCTAACATCCAATTCTTGGCAGTTAAGATGGGAAACGTGTGAGCTTCATGAACGATGTAGTTCGTTTGAGCAAAATAGTGACTGCCCTTACCTTAAACGAATTCTTGCTTGTAGGAAGACTCAGAGCCTAGGATTTAACTCCATTTCTGAATTGAAACACACAGCAGTTTTCTCATCCATTGATCACACTCTGCTTTAGAATAAGAGGCATGCTCTTCTTTTTAGAGTCTCTAAGACAGGAGGAATCGTGATTTTGCTGAGAACAAAAGAACGGAGTTTCCTACACATATGGACCATATCTAGTCCAAATCTGCTTCTGAAACTGATACAAAGCACTGACCCTCTAACATCCAAGGCTTGTCAGTTAAGATGGGAAACGTGTGAGCTTCATGAACGATGTAGTTCGTTTGAGCAGAAAAGTGACTGCCTTACCTGAATTGAAGTCTTGCTTGTAGGAAGACTCAGAGCCTGGGATTTAACTCCATTTCTGAAGGCAAACACACAGCATAGTTCTCATCCATGGATCACACTCTGCTTTAGAGCGAGAAGCACGCTCTTGCTTTCTAGAGTCTCTAAGACAGCAGGAAACGTGAGTGTGCCCAGAACAAAAGAACGGTGTTTCCTACACATACAGATTATATGTAGTCCAAAACTTCTTCTGAAACAGATAGAATGCACTGGTCCTCTAACATCCAATGCTTGTCAGTTAAGATGTGAAACGTGTGTGCTTCGTGAAAGATGTAGTTCGTTTGAACAGAAAAGTGACTGCCCTTACCTGAATTGAAGTCTTGCTTGTAGGAAGACACAGAGATTGGGATTTAACTCCATTTCTGAAATAAAACACACAGCATAGTTTTCATCCATGGATCACACTCTGCTTTAGAGCGAGAAGCACGCTCTTGCTTTCTAGAGTCTCTAAGACAACAGGAAATGTGAGTGTGCTGAGAACAAAAGATCGGTGTTTCCTACACATAACGACATTATATAGTCCAACTCTTCTTCTGAATCTGATACAAAGCACTGGTCCTCTAACATCCAATGCTTGTCTGTTAAGATGAGAAACGTGTGAGCTTCGTGAACGATGTAGTTCCTTTGAGCAGAAAAGTGACTGCCCTTACCGGAATTGAAGTCTTGCTTGTAGGAAGACTCAGAGCCTGGGATTTAACTACATTTCCGAAGTAAAACACACAGCAGTGTAATCATCCATTGATCACACTCTGCTTTAGAACAAGAAGCACGCTATTGCTTTCTAGAGTCTCTAAGACAGCAGGGAACGTGATTTTGCTGAGAACAAAAGAACGGTGTTTCCTACACATATGTACATTATAAAGTCCAACTCTTCTTCTGAATCTGATACAAAGCACTGGTCCTCTAACATCCAATGCTTGTCTTTTAAGATGAGAAACGTGTGAGCTTCGTGAACGATGTAGTTCCTTTGAGCAGAAAAGTGACTGCCCTTACCGGAATTGAAGTCTTGCTTGTAGGAAGACTCAGAGCCTGGGATTTAACTACATTTCCGAAGTAAAACACACAGCAGTGTAATCATCCATTGATCACACTCTGCTTTAGAACAAGAAGCACGCTCTTGCTTTCTAGAGTCTCTAAGACAGCAGGAAACGTGATTTTGCTGAGAACAAAAGAACGGTGTTTCCTACACATATGTACATTATAAAGTCCAACTCTGCTCCTGAAACTGATACAAAGCACTGACCCTCTAACATCCAATGCTTGTCAGTTAAGATGAGAAACGTGTGAGCTTCGTGAACGATGTAGTTCGTTTGAGCTGAAAAGTGACTGCCCTTACCTGAATTGAAGTCTTGCTTGTAGGAAGACTCAGAGCCTGGGATTTAACTCCATTTCTGAAGTGAAACACACAGCGTAGTTCTCATCCATGGATCACACTCTGCTTTAGAGCAAGGAGCACACTCTTGCTTTCTAGAGTCTCTAAGACAGCTGGAAATCTGAGTGTGCCCAGAACAAAAGAACGGTGTTTCCTACACATACAGACTGTATGTGGTCCAAAACTTATTCTGAAACTGATTGAATGCACTGGTCCTCTAACATCCAATGCTTGCCAGTTAAGATGAGAAACGTGTGAGCTTCGTGAACGATGTAGTTCCTTTGAGCAGAAAAGTGACTGCCCTTACATGAAATGAAGTCTTGCTTGTAGGATGACTCAGAGCCTGGGATTTAACTCCATTTCTGAAGTAAAACACACAGCAGTGTAATCATCCATTGATCAAAATCTGCTTTAGAACAAGAAGCACGCTCTTGTTTTCTAGAGTCTCTAAGACAGCAGGAAACGTGATTTTGCTGAGAACAAATGAACGGTGTTTCCTACACATATGGACATTATATAGTCCAACTCTGCTTCTGAAAGTGATACAAAGCATTGGTCCTCTAACATCCAATGCTTGTCTGTTAAGATGAGAAACGTGTGAGCTTCGTGAACGATGTAGTTCGTTTGAGCTGAAAAGTGACTGCCCTTACCTCAAACGAAGTCTTCCCTGTAGGAAGACACAGAGCAAGGGATTTAACTCCATTTCTGAAGGGAAACACACAGCATAGTTCTCATCCATGGATCACACTCTGCTTTAGAGCGAGAAGCACGCTCTTGCTTTCTAAAGTCTCTAAGACAGCAGGAAACGTGAGTGTGCTGAGAAAAAAAGAACGGTGTTTCCTACACATACGGATCATATCTAATCCAACTCTGTTTCTGAAACTGATAGAAAGCACTGGTCCTCTAACATCCAATGCTTGTCAGTTAAGATGAGAAACGTGTGAGCTTCCTGAACGATGTAGTTCGTTTGAGCAGAAAAGTGCCTGCCCTTACCTGAAACGAAGTCTTGCTTTTAGGAAGACTCAGAGCCTGGGATTTACTCCATTTCTGAAGTGAAACACACAGCATAGTTCTCATCCATGGATCACACTCTGCTTTAGAGCAAGAAGCACACTCTTGATTTCTAGAGTCTCAAAGAGAGCAGGAAATCTGAGTGTGCCCAGAACAAAAGAACGGTGTTTCCTACACATACTGACTATATGTAGTCCAAATCTTCTTTTGAAACTGATACAATGCACTGGTCCTCTAACATCCAATGCTTGTCAGTTAAGATGAGAAACGTGTGTGCTTCGTGAACGATGTAGTTCCTTTGAGCAGAAATGTGACTGCCCGTACCTGAAACGAAGTCTTGCTTGTAGGGAGACTCAGAGCATGGGATTTAACTCCATTTCTGAAGGTAAACACACAACATAGTTCTCATCCATGGATCACACTCTGCTTTAGAGCGAGAAGCACGCTCTTGCTTTCTAGAGTCTCTAAGACAGCAGGAAACGTGAGTGTGCTGAGAACAAAAGAACGGTGTTTCTTACACATACGGACCATATCCAGTCCAACTCTTCTTCTGAAACTAATACAAAGCAATGGTCCTCTAACATCCAATGCATGTCAATTAAGATGAGAAACGTGTGAGCTTCGTGAACGATGTAGTTCCTTTGAGCGGAAAACTGATTGCCCTTACCTGAAACGAAGTCTTGCTTGTTGGAAGACATAGAGTCTGGGATTTAACACCTTTTCTGAAGGGAAACACACAGCATAGTTTTCATCCATGGATCACACTCTGCTTTAGAGCCAGAAGCACGCTCTTGCTTTCTAAAATCTCTAAGACAGCAGGAAACGTGAGTGTGCTGAGAACAAAAGAACAGTGTTTCCTACACATATGGACCATATCTAGTCCAACTCTGCTTCTGAAACTGATACAAAGCACTGGTCCTCTAACATCCAATGCTTGTCAGTTAAGATGAGAAACCTCTGAGCTTCGTGAGCGATGTAGTTCCTTTGAGCAGAAAAGTGACTGCACTTACCTGAAACGAAGTCTTGCTTGTTGGGAGACACAGCGCATGGGATTTAACTCCATTTCTGAAGTGAAACACACAGCATAGTCTCTTCCATGGATCACACTCTGCTTTAGAGCGAGAAGCACGCTCCTGCTTTCTAGAGTCTCTAAGACAGCAGGAAACGTGAGTGTGCCCAGAGAAAAAGATCAGGGTTTCCTACACATATGGATCATATGTAGTCCAACTCTGCTTCTGAAACTGATACAAAGCACTGACCCTCTAACATCCAATGCTTGTCAGTTAAGATGAGAAACGCGTGAGCTCAGTGAACAATGTAGTTCGTTTGAGCTGAAAAGTGACTGCCCTTACCTGAATCGAAGTCTTGCTTGTAGGAAGACTCAGAGCCTGGGATTTAACTCCATTTCTGAAGGGAAACACACAGCATAGTTCTCATCCATGGATCACACTCTGCTTTAGAGCGAGACGCAGACTCTTGCTTTCTAGATTTTCTAACACAGCAGGAAACTTGAGTGTGCTGAGAACAAAAGAACAGTGTTTCCTACACATACGGACCATATCTAGTCCAAATCTGCTTCTAAAACTGATACAAAGCACTGACCCTCTAACATCCAATGCTTGTCAGTTAAGATGGGAAACGTGTGAGCTTCATGAACGATGTAGTTCGTTTGAGCAGAAAAGTGACTGCCCATACCTTAATTGAAGTCTTGCTTGTAGGAAGACTCAGAGCCTGGGATTTAACTCCATTTCTGAAGGAAAACACACAGCAGTGTAATCATCCATTGATCACACTCTGCTTTAGAACAAGAAGCACGCTATTGCTTTCTAGACTCTCCAAGACAGCAGGAAACGTGATTTTGCTGAGAACAAAAGAACGGTGTTTCCTACACATATGGACCTTATATAGTCCAACTCTGCTTCTGAAACTGATACAAAGCACTGGTCCTCTAACATCCAATGCTTGTCTGTTAAGGTGAGAAACGTGTGAGCTGCGTGAACGATGTAGTTCGTTTGAGCTGAAAAGTGACTGCCCTTACCTGAAACGAAGTCTGGCTTGTAGGAAGACTCAGAGCCTGGGATTTAACTCCATTTCTGAAGGCAAACACACAGAATAGTTCTCATCCATGGATCACACTCTACTTTAGAGCGAGAAGCATGCTCTTGCTTTCTAGAGTCTCTAAGACAGCAGGAAACTTGAGTGGGCTGAGACAAAAAGAACGGTGTTTCCTACACATAAGAACCATATCTAGTCCAAATCTGCTTCTTAAACCGATACAAAGCACTGGTCCTCTAACATCCAATGCTTGTCTGTTAAGATGAGAAACGCGTGAGCTTCGTGAACGATGTAGTTCGTTTGAGCTGAAAAGTGACTGCCCTTACCTGAATTGAAGTCTTGCTTGTAGGAAGACTCAGAGCCTGGGATTTAACTACATTTCCGAAGTAAAACACACAGCAGTGTAATCATCCATTGATCACACTCTGCTTTAGAACAAGAAGCACGCTCTTGCTTTCTAGAGTCTCTAAGACAGCAGGAAACGTGATTTTGCTGAGAACAAAAGAACGGTGTTTCCTACACATATGTACATTATAAAGTCCAACTCTGCTCCTGAAACTGATACAAAGCACTGACCCTCTAACATCCAATGCTTGTCAGTTAAGATGAGAAACGCGTGAGCTTCGTGAACGATGTAGTTCGTTTGAGCTGAAAAGTGACTGCCCTTACCTGAATTGAAGTCTTGCTTGTAGGAAGACTCAGAGCCTGGGATTTAACTCCATTTCTGAAGTGAAACACACAGCGTAGTTCTCATCCATGGATCACACTCTGCTTTAGAGCAAGGAGCACACTCTTGCTTTCTAGAGTCTCTAAGACAGCTGGAAATCTGAGTGTGCCCAGAACAAAAGAACGGTGTTTCCTACACATACAGACTGTATGTGGTCCAAAACTTATTCTGAAACTGATTGAATGCACTGGTCCTCTAACATCCAATGCTTGCCAGTTAAGATGAGAAACGTGTGAGCTTCGTGAACGATGTAGTTCCTTTGAGCAGAAAAGTGACTGCCCTTACATGAAATGAAGTCTTGCTTGTAGGATGACTCAGAGCCTGGGATTTAACTCCATTTCTGAAGTAAAACACACAGCAGTGTAATCATCCATTGATCAAAATCTGCTTTAGAATAAGAAGCACGCTCTTGTTTTCTAGAGTCTCTAAGACAGCAGGAAACGTGATTTTGCTGAGAACAAATGAACGGTGTTTCCTACACATATGGACATTATATAGTCCAACTCTGCTTCTGAAAGTGATACAAAGCATTGGTCCTCTAACATCCAATGCTTGTCTGTTAAGATGAGAAACGTGTGAGCTTCGTGAACGATGTAGTTCGTTTGAGCTGAAAAGTGACTGCCCTTACCTCAAACGAAGTCTTCCCTGTAGGAAGACACAGAGCAAGGGATTTAACTCCATTTCTGAAGGGAAACACACAGCATAGTTCTCATCCATGGATCACACTCTGCTTTAGAGCGAGAAGCACGCTCTTGCTTTCTAAAGTCTCTAAGACAGCAGGAAACGTGAGTGTGCTGAGAAAAAAAGAACGGTGTTTCCTACACATACGGATCATATCTAATCCAACTCTGTTTCTGAAACTGATAGAAAGCACTGGTCCTCTAACATCCAATGCTTGTCAGTTAAGATGAGAAACGTGTGAGCTTCCTGAACGATGTAGTTCGTTTGAGCAGAAAAGTGCCTGCCCTTACCTGAAACGAAGTCTTGCTTTTAGGAAGACTCAGAGCCTGGGATTTACTCCATTTCTGAAGTGAAACACACAGCATAGTTCTCATCCATGGATCACACTCTGCTTTAGAGCAAGAAGCACACTCTTGATTTCTAGAGTCTCAAAGAGAGCAGGAAATCTGAGTGTGCCCAGAACAAAAGAACGGTGTTTCCTACACATACTGACTATATGTAGTCCAAATCTTCTTTTGAAACTGATACAATGCACTGGTCCTCTAACATCCAATGCTTGTCAGTTAAGATGAGAAACGTGTGTGCTTCGTGAACGATGTAGTTCCTTTGAGCAGAAATGTGACTGCCCGTACCTGAAACGAAGTCTTGCTTGTAGGGAGACTCAGAGCATGGGATTTAACTCCATTTCTGAAGGTAAACACACAACATAGTTCTCATCCATGGATCACACTCTGCTTTAGAGCGAGAAGCACGCTCTTGCTTTCTAGAGTCTCTAAGACAGCAGGAAACGTGAGTGTGCTGAGAACAAAAGAACGGTGTTTCTTACACATACGGACCATATCCAGTCCAACTCTTCTTCTGAAACTAATACAAAGCACTGGTCCTCTAACATCCAATGCATGTCAATTAAGATGAGAAACGTGTGAGCTTCGTGAACGATGTAGTTCCTTTGAGCGGAAAACTGATTGCCCTTACCTGAAACGAAGTCTTGCTTGTTGGAAGACATAGAGTCTGGGATTTAACTCCTTTTCTGAAGGGAAACACACAGCATAGTTTTCATCCATGGATCACACTCTGCTTTAGAGCCAGAAGCACGCTCTTGCTTTCTAAAATCTCTAAGACAGCAGGAAACGTGAGTGTGCCCAGAGAAAAAGATCAGGGTTTCCTACACATATGGATCATATGTAGGCCAACTCTGCTTCTGAAACTGATACAAAGCACTGACCCTCTAACATCCAATGCTTGTCAGTTAAGATGAGAAACGCGTGAGCTCAGTGAACAATGTAGTTCGTTTGAGCTGAAAAGTGACTGCCCTTACCTGAATCGAAGTCTTGCTTGTAGGAAGACTCAGAGCCTGGGATTTAACTCCATTTCTGAAGGGAAACACACAGCATAGTTCTCATCCATGGATCACACTCTGCTTTAGAGCGAGACGCAGACTCTTGCTTTCTAGATTTTCTAACACAGCAGGAAACTTGAGTGTGCTGAGAACAAAAGAACAGTGTTTCCTACACATACGGACCATATCTAGTCCAAATCTGCTTCTAAAACTGATACAAAGCACTGACCCTCTAACATCCAATGCTTGTCAGTTAAGATGGGAAACGTGTGAGCTTCATGAACGATGTAGTTCGTTTGAGCAGAAAAGTGACTGCCCATACCTTAATTGAAGTCTTGCTTGTAGGAAGACTCAGAGCCTGGGATTTAACTCCATTTCTGAAGGAAAACACACAGAAGTGTAATCATCCATTGATCACACTCTGCTTTAGAACAAGAAGCACGCTATTGCTTTCTAGACTCTCCAAGACAGCAGGAAACGTGATTTTGCTGAGAACAAAAGAACGGTGTTTCCTACACATATGGACCTTATATAGTCCAACTCTGCTTCTGAAACTGATACAAAGCACTGGTCCTCTAACATCCAATGCTTGTCTGTTAAGGTGAGAAACGTGTGAGCTGCGTGAACGATGTAGTTCGTTTGAGCTGAAAAGTGACTGCCCTTACCTGAAACGAAGTCTGGCTTGTAGGAAGACTCAGAGCCTGGGATTTAACTCCATTTCTGAAGGCAAACACACAGAATAGTTCTCATCCATGGATCACACTCTACTTTAGAGCGAGAAGCATGCTCTTGCTTTCTAGAGTCTCTAAGACAGCAGGAAACTTGAGTGGGCTGAGACAAAAAGAACGGTGTTTCCTACACATAAGAACCATATCTAGTCCAAATCTGCTTCTTAAACCGATACAAAGCACTGGTCCTCTAACATCCAATGCTTGTCTGTTAAGATGAGAAACGTGTGAGCTTTGTGAACGATATAGTTCCTTTGAACTGAAAAGTGACTGCTCTTACCTGAAAAGAAGTCTTGCTTGTAAGAAGACACAGGGCCTGGGATTTAAGTCCATTTCTGAAAGGAAACACACAGCATAGTTCTCATCCATGGATCACACTCTGCTTTAGAGCAAGAAGCACACTCTTTCTTTCTAGAGTCTCTAAGACAGCAGGAAATCTGAGTGTGCCCAGAACAAAAGAACGGTGTTTCCTACACATACGGACTATATGTAGTCCAAAATTTCTTCTGAAACTGATAGAATGCACTGGTCCTCTAACATCCAATGCTTGTCAGTTAAGAAGAGAAACGTGTGAGCTTCGTCAAAGATGTAGTTCGTTTGAGCAGAAAAGTGACTTTCCTTACCTGAAACGAAGTCTTGCTTGTAGGGAGACTCAGAGCCTGGGATTTAACTCCTTTTCTGAAGTGAAACACACAGCATAGTTTTCATCCATGGATCACACTCTGCTTTAGAATGAGAAGCACGCTCTTGCTTTCTAGAGTCTCTAAGACAGCAGGAAACGTGAGTGTGCTGAGAACAAAAGAACGGTGTTTCCTAAACATACGGACCATATCTAGTCCAAATCTGCTTCTTAAACTGATACAAAGCACAGGTCCTATAACATCCAATGCTTGTCAGTTAAGATGAGAAACGTTTGAGCTCCGTGAAAGATGTAGTTCGTTTTAGATGAAAAGTGACTGCCCTTACCTGAAACGAAGTCTTGCTTGTTGGAAGACATAGAGCCTGGGATTTAACTCCTTTTCTGAAGGGAAACACACAGCATAGTTTTCATCCATGGATCACACTCTGCTTTAGAGCGAGAAGCACGCTCTTGCTTTCTAAAGTCTCTAAGACAGCAGGAAACGTGAGTGTGCTGAGAACAAAAGAACGGTGTTTCCTACACATACAGAACATATCTACTCCAACTCTGCTTCTGAAACTGATACAAAGCACTGGTCCTCCAACATCCAATGCTTGTCAGTGAAGATGAGAAACGTGTGAGCTTCCTGAACGATGTAGTTCTTTTGAGCAGAAAAGTGACTACACTTACCTTAAATGAAGTCTTGCTTGTTGGGAGACACAGAGCATGGGATTTAACTCCATTTCTGAAGTGAAACACACAGCATAGTCTCATCTATGGATCACAATCTGCTTTAGAGCGAGAAGCACGTTCTTGCTTTCCAGACTCTCTAAGACAGCAGGAAACGTGAGTGTGCCCAGAACAAAAGATCGGGGTTTCCTACACATATGGATCATATGTAGTCCAACTCTGCTTCTGAAACTGATACAAAGCACTGACCCTCTAACATCCAATGCTTGTCAGTTAAGATGAGAAACGCGTGAGCTCAGTGAACGATGTAGTTCGTTTGAGCTGAAAAGTGACTGCCATTTCCTGAATCGAAGAGTTGTCTGTAGGAAAACACAGAGCCTGGGATTTAACTCCATTTCTGAAGGGAAACACACAGCATAGTTCTCATCCATGGATCACACTCTGCTTTAGAGCGAGAAGCACGTTCTTGCTTTCCAGAGTCTCTAAGACAGCAGGAAACGTGAGAATGCCCAGAATAAAAGAACGGTGTTTCCTACACATACGGACCATATCTAGTACAAATCTGCTTCTAAACTGATACAAAGCACTGACCCTCTAACATCCAATGCTTGTCAGTTAAGATGGGAAATTTTGAGCTTCATGAACGATGTAGTTCGTTTGAGCAGAAAAGTGACTGCCCTTACCTGAATTGAAGTCTTGCTTGTAGGAAGACTCAGAGCCTGGGATTTAACTCCATTTCTGAAGTAAAACACACAGCAGTGTAATCATCCATTGATCACACTCTGCTTTAGAACAAGAAGCACGCTATTGCTTTCTAGACTCTCTAAGACAGCAGGAAACGTGATTTTGCTGAGCACAAAAGAACGGTGTTTCCTACACATACGGACCTTATGTAGTCCAACTCTGCTTCTGAAACTGATACAAAGCACTGGTCCTCTCACATCCAATGCTTGTCTGTTAAGGTGAGAAACGTGTGAGCTTCGTGAACGATGCAGTTCGTTTGAGCTGAAAAGGGACAGCCCTTACCTGAAACGAAGTCTTGCTTGTAGGAAGACTCAGAGCCTGGGATTTAACTCCATTTCTGAAGGCAAACACACAGCATAGTTCTCATCCATGGATCACACTCTGCTTTAGAGCGAGAAGCATGCTCTTGCTTTCTAGAGTCTCTAAGACAGCAGGAAACTTGAGTGTGCTGAGACCAAAAGAACGGTGTTTCCTACACATACGGACCATATCTAGTCCAACTCTTCTTCTGAAACTGATACAAAGGACTGGTCCTCTAACATCCAATGCTTGTCAGTTAAGATGAGAAACGTGTGAGCTTTGTGAAAGATGTAGTTTGTTTGAGCAGAAAAGTGACTGCCATTACTTGAAACGAAGTCTTGCTTGGAGGAAGACTCAGAGCCTGGGAATTAACTCCATTTCTGAAGTGAAACACAGCATAGTTCTCATCCATTGATCACACTCTGCTTTAGAGCAAGAAGCACACTCTTGCTTTCTAGAGTCTCTAAGTCACCAGGATATCTGAGTGTGCCCAGAACAAAAGAATGGTGTTTCCTACACATACAGACTATATGTAGTCCAAAACTTCTTCTGAAACTGATTGAATACACTGGTCCTTTAACATCCAATGCTTGTCAGTTAAGATGAGAAACGTGTGAGCTTCGTGAACGATGTTGTTCGTTTTAGCAGAAAAATGACTGCTCTCACCTGAAATGAAGTCTTGCTTGTAGGGAGACTCAGAGCCTGCGATTTAACTCCTTTTCTGAAGTGAAACACACAGCATAGTTTTCATCCATGGATCACACTCTGCTTTAGAACGAGAAGCACGCTCTTGCTTTCTAGATACTCTAAGACAGCAGGAAACGTGAGTGTGCTGTGAACAAAAGAACGGTGTTTCCTGCACATACGGGCCATATCTAGTCCAAATCTGCTTCTTAAACTGATACAAAGCACTGGTCCTCTAACATCCAATGCTTGTCAATTAAGATGAGAAATGTGTGAGCTTCGTGAACGATGTAGTTCATTTGAGCTGAAAAGTGACTGCCCTTACCTGAAATGAAGTCTTGCTTGTAGGATGACTCAGAGCCTGGGATTTAACTCCATTTCTGAAGTAAAACACACAGCAGTGTAATCATCCATTGATCAAAATCTGCTTTAGAACTAGAAGCACGCTCTTGTTTTCTAGAGTCTCTAAGACAGCAGGAAACGTGATTTTGATGAGAACAAATGAAAGGTGTTTCCTACACATATGGACATTATATAGTCCAACTCTGCTTCTGAAAGTGATACAAAGCACTGGTCCTCTAACATCCAATGCTTGTCTGTTAAGATGAGAAACGTGTGAGCTTCGTGAACGATGTAGTTCGTTTGAGCTGAAAAGTGACTGCTCTTACCTCAAACGAAGTCTTCCCTGTAGGAAGACACAGAGCAAGGGATTTAACTCCATTTCTGAAGGGAAAAACACAGCATAGTTCTCATCCATGGATCACACTCTGCTTTAGAGCAAGAAGCACGCTCTTGCTTTCTAAAGTCTCTAAGACAGCAGGAAACGTGAGTGTGCTGAGAAAAAAAGAACGGTGTTTCCTACACATACGGATCATATCTAATCCAACTCTGTTTCTGAAACTGATAGAAAGCACTGGTCCTCTAACATCCAATGCTTGTCAGTTAAGATGAGAAACGTGTGAGCTTCCTGAACGATGTAGTTCGTTTGAGCAGAAAAGTGCCTGCCCTTACCTGAAACGAAGTCTTGCTTTTAGGAAGACTCAGAGCCTGGGATTTACTCCATTTCTGAAGTGAAACACACAGCATAGTTCTCATCCATGGATCACACTCTGCTTTAGAGCAAGAAGCACACTCTTGATTTCTAGAGTCTCAAAGAGAGCAGGAAATCTGAGTGTGCCCAGAACAAAAGAACGGTGTTTCCTACACATACTGACTATATGTAGTCCAAAACTTCTTCTGAAACTGATTGAATACACTGGTCCTTTAACATCCAATGCTTGTCAGTTAAGATGAGAAACGTGTGAGCTTCGTGAACGATGTAGTTCCTTTGAGCAGAAATGTGACTGCCCGTACCTGAAACGAAGTCTTGCTTGTAGGGAGACTCAGAGCATGGGATTTAACTCCATTTCTGAAGGTAAACACACAACATAGTTCTCATCCATGGATCACACTCTGCTTTAGAGCGAGAAGCACGCTCTTGCTTTCTAGAGTCTCTAAGACAGCAGGAAACGTGAGTGTGCTGAGAACAAAAGAACGGTGTTTCTTACACATACGGACCATATCCAGTCCAACTCTTCTTCTGAAACTAATACAAAGCACTGGTCCTCTAACATCCAATGCATGTCAATTAAGATGAGAAACGTGTGAGCTTCGTGAAAGATGTAGTTCGTTTGAGCAGAAAAGTGACTGCCATTACTTGAAACGAAGTCTTGATGGAGGAAGACTCAGAGCCTGGGAATTAACTCCATTTCTGAAGTGAAACACAGCGTAGTTCTCATCCATTGATCACACTCTGCTTTAGAGCAAGAAGCACACTCTTGCTTTCTAGAGTCTCTAAGTCACCAGGATATCTGAGTGTGCCCAGAACAAAAGAACGGTGTTTCCTACACATACAGACTATATGTAGTCCAAAACTTCTTCTGAAACTGATTGAATACACTGGTCCTTTAACATCCAATGCTTGTCAGTTAAGATGAGAAACGTGTGAGCTTCGTGAACGATGTTGTTCGTTTTAGCAGAAAAATGACTGCTCTCACCTGAAACGAAGTCTTGCTTGTAGGGAGACTCAGAGCCTGGGATTTAACTCCTTTTCTGAAGTGAAACACACAGCATAGTTTTCATCCATGGATCACACTCTGCTTTAGAACGAGAAGCACGCTCTTGCTTTCTAGATACTCTAAGACAGCAGGAAACGTGAGTGTGCTGAGAACAAAAGAACGGTGTTTCCTGCACATACGGGCCATATCTAGTCCAAATCTGCTTCTTAAACTGATACAAAGCACTGGTCCTCTAACATCCAATGCTTGTCAATTAAGATGAGAAATGTGTGAGCTTCGTGAACGATGTAGTTCATTTGAGCTGAAAAGTGACTGCCCTTACCAGAAATGAAGTCTTGCTTGTAGGATGACTCAGAGCCTGGGATTTAACTCCATTTCTGAAGGGAAACACACAGCAGTGTAATCATCCATTGATCAAAATCTGCTTTAGAACAAGAAGCACGCTCTTGTTTTCTAGAGTCTCTAAGACAGCAGGAAACGTGATTTTGATGAGAACAAATGAACGGTGTTTCCTACACATATGGACATTATATAGTCCAACTCTGCTTCTGAAAGTGATACAAAGCACTGGTCCTCTAACATCCAATGCTTGTCTGTTAAGATGAGAAACGTGTGAGCTTCGTGAACGATGTAGTTCGTTTGAGCTGAAAAGTGACTGCCCTTACCTCAAACGAAGTCTTCCCTGTAGGAAGACACAGAGCAAGGGATTTAACTCCATTTCTGAAGGGAAACACACAGCATAGTTCTCATCCATGGATCACACTCTGCTTTAGAGCGAGAAGCACGCCCTTGCTTTCTAAAGTCTCTAAGACAGCAGGAAACGTGAGTGTGCTGAGAAAAAAAGAACGGTGTTTCCTACACATACGGATCATATCTAATCCAACTCTGTTTCTGAAACTGATAGAAAGCACTGGTCCTCTAACATCCAATGCTTGTCAGTTAAGATGAGAAACGTGTGAGCTTCCTGAACGATGTAGTTCGTTTGAGCAGAAAAGTGCCTGCCCTTACCTGAAACGAAGTCTTGCTTTTAGGAAGACTCAGAGCCTGGGATTTACTCCATTTCTGAAGTGAAACACACAGCATAGTTCTCATCCATGGATCACACTCTGCTTTAGAGCAAGAAGCACACTCTTGATTTCTAGAGTCTCAAAGAGAGCAGGAAATCTGAGTGTGCCCAGAAGAAAAGAACGGTGTTTCCTACACATACTGACTATATGTAGTCCAAATCTTCTTTTGAAACTGATACAATGCACTGGTCCTCTAACATCCAATGCTTGTCAGTTAAGATGAGAAACGTGTGTGCTTCGTGAACGATGTAGTTCCTTTGAGCAGAAATGTGACTGCCCGTACCTGAAACGAAGTCTTGCTTGTAGGGAGACTCAGAGCATGGGATTTAACTCCATTTCTGAAGGTAAACACACAACATAGTTCTCATCCATGGATCACACTCTGCTTTAGAGCGAGAAGCACGCTCTTGCTTTCTAGAGTCTCTAAGACAGCAGGAAACGTGAGTGTGCTGAGAACAAAAGAACGGTGTTTCTTACACATACGGACCATATCCAGTCCAACTCTTCTTCTGAAACTAATACAAAGCACTGGTCCTCTAACATCCAATGCATGTCAATTAAGATGAGAAACGTGTGAGCTTCGTGAACGATGTAGTTCCTTTGAGCGGAAAACTGATTGCCCTTACCTGAAACGAAGTCTTGCTTGTTGGAAGACATAGAGCCTGGGATTTAACTCCTTTTCTGAAGGGAAACACACAGCATAGTTTTCATCCATGGATCACACTCTGCTTTAGAGCCAGAAGCACGATCTTGCTTTCTAAAGTCTCTAAGACAGCAGGAAACGTGAGTGTGCTGACAACAAAAGAACGGTGTTTCCTACACATACGGAACATATCTACTCCAACTCTGCTTCTGAAACTGATACAAAGCACTGGTCCTCCAACATCCAATGCTTGTCAGTGAAGATGAGAAACGTGTGAGCTTCCTGAACGATGTAGTTCCTTTGAGCAGAAAAGTGACTACACTTACCTTAAATGAAGTCTTGCTTATTGGGAGACACAGAGCATGGGATTTAACTCCATTTCTGAAGTGAAACACACAGCATAGTCTCATCTATGGATCACAATCTGCTTTAGAGCGAGAAGCACGTTCTTGCTTTCCAGACTCTCTAAGACAGCAGGAAACGTGAGTGTGCCCAGAACAAAAGATCGGGGTTTCCTACACATATGGATCATATGTAGTCCAACTCTGCTTCTGAAACTGATACAAAGCACTGACCCTCTAACATCCAATGCTTGTCAGTTAAGATGAGAAACGCGTGAGCTCAGTGAACGATGTAGTTCGTTTGAGCTGAAAAGTGACTGCCATTTCCTGAATCGAAGAGTTGCCTGTAGGAAAACACAGAGCCTGGGATTTAACTCCATTTCTGAAGGGAAACACACAGCATAGTTCTCATCCATTGATCACACTCTGCTTTAGAGCGAGAAGCACGTTCTTGCTTTCCAGAGTCTCTAAGACAGCAGGAAACGTGAGAATGCCCAGAATAAAAGAACGGTGTTTCCTACACATACAGACCATATCTAGTACAAATCTGCTTCTAAACTGATACAAAGCACTGACCCTCTAACATCCAATGCTTGTCAGTTAAGATGGGAAACGTTTGAGCTTCATGAACGATGTAGTTCGTTTGAGCAGAAAAGTGACTGCCCTTACCTGAATTGAAGTCTTGCTTGTAGGAAGACTCAGAGCCTGGGATTTAACTCCATTTCTGAAGTAAAACACACAGCAGTGTAATCATCCATTGATCACACTCTGCTTTAGAACAAGAAGCACGCTATTGCTTTCTAGACTCTCTAAGACAGCAGGAAACGTGATTTTGCTGAGAACAAAAGAACGGTGTTTCCTACACATACGGACCTTATGTAGTCCAACTCTGCTTCTGATACTGATACAAAGCACTGGTCCTCTCACATCCAATGCTTGTCTGTTAAGGTGAGAAACGTGTGAGCTTCGTGAACGATGCAGTTCGTTTGAGCTGAAAAGGGACAGCCCTTACCTGAAACGAAGTCTTGCTTGTAGGAAGACTCAGAGGCTGGGATTTAACTCCATTTCTGAAGGCAAACACACAGCATAGTTCTCATCCATGGATCACACTCTGCTTTAGAGCGAGAAGCATGCTCTTGCTTTCTAGAGTCTCTAAGACAGCAGGAAACTTGAGTGTGCTGAGACCAAAAGAACGGTGTTTCCTACACATACGGACCATATCTAGTCCAACTCTTCTTCTGAAACTGATACAAAGGACTGGTCCTCTAACATCCAATGCTTGTCAGTTAAGATGAGAAACGTGTGAGCTTCGTGAAAGATGTAGTTTGTTTGAGCAGAAAAGTGACTGCCATTACTTGAAACGAAGTCTTGCTTGGAGGAAGACTCAGAGCCTGGGAATTAACTCCATTTCTGAAGTGAAACACAGCATAGTTCTCATCCATTGATCACACTCTGCTTTAGAGCAAGAAGCACACTCTTGCTTTCTAGAGTCTCTAAGTCACCAGGATATCTGAGTGTGCCCAGAACAAAAGAATGGTGTTTCCTACACATACAGACTATATGTAGTCCAAAACTTCTTCTGAAACTGATTGAATACACTGGTCCTTTAACATCCAATGCTTGTCAGTTAAGATGAGAAACGTGTGAGCTTCGTGAACGATGTTGTTCGTTTTAGCAGAAAAATGACTGCTCTCACCTGAAATGAAGTCTTGCTTGTAGGGAGACTCAGAGCCTGCGATTTAACTCCTTTTCTGAAGTGAAACACACAGCATAGTTTTCATCCATGGATCACACTCTGCTTTAGAACGAGAAGCACGCTCTTGCTTTCTAGATACTCTAAGACAGCAGGAAACGTGAGTGTGCTGTGAACAAAAGAACGGTGTTTCCTGCACATACGGGCCATATCTAGTCCAAATCTGCTTCTTAAACTGATACAAAGCACTGGTCCTCTAACATCCAATGCTTGTCAATTAAGATGAGAAATGTGTGAGCTTCGTGAACGATGTAGTTCATTTGAGCTGAAAAGTGACTGCCCTTACCTGAAATGAAGTCTTGCTTGTAGGATGACTCAGATCCTGGGATTTAACTCCATTTCTGAAGTAAAACACACAGCAGTGTAATCATCCATTGATCAAAATCTGCTTTAGAACTAGAAGCACGCTCTTGTTTTCTAGAGTCTCTAAGACAGCAGGAAACGTGATTTTGATGAGAACAAATGAAAGGTGTTTCCTACACATATGGACATTATATAGTCCAACTCTGCTTCTGAAAGTGATACAAAGCACTGGTCCTCTAACATCCAATGCTTGTCTGTTAAGATGAGAAACGTGTGAGCTTCGTGAACGATGTAGTTCGTTTGAGCTGAAAAGTGACTGCTCTTACCTCAAACGAAGTCTTCCCTGTAGGAAGACACAGAGCAAGGGATTTAACTCCATTTCTGAAGGGAAAAACACAGCATAGTTCTCATCCATGGATCACACTCTGCTTTAGAGCGAGAAGCACGCTCTTGCTTTCTAAAGTCTCTAAGACAGCAGGAAACGTGAGTGTGCTGAGAAAAAAAGAACGGTGTTTCCTACACATACGGATCATATCTAATCCAACTCTGTTTCTGAAACTGATAGAAAGCACTGGTCCTCTAACATCCAATGCTTGTCAGTTAAGATGAGAAACGTGTGAGCTTCCTGAACGATGTAGTTCGTTTGAGCAGAAAAGTGCCTGCCCTTACCTGAAACGAAGTCTTGCTTTTAGGAAGACTCAGAGCCTGGGATTTACTCCATTTCTGAAGTGAAACACACAGCATAGTTCTCATCCATGGATCACACTCTGCTTTAGAGCAAGAAGCACACTCTTGATTTCTAGAGTCTCAAAGAGAGCAGGAAATCTGAGTGTGCCCAGAACAAAAGAACGGTGTTTCCTACACATACTGACTATATGTAGTCCAAAACTTCTTCTGAAACTGATTGAATACACTGGTCCTTTAACATCCAATGCTTGTCAGTTAAGATGAGAAACGTGTGAGCTTCGTGAACGATGTAGTTCCTTTGAGCAGAAATGTGACTGCCCGTACCTGAAACGAAGTCTTGCTTGTAGGGAGACTCAGAGCATGGGATTTAACTCCATTTCTGAAGGTAAACACACAACATAGTTCTCATCCATGGATCACACTCTGCTTTAGAGCGAGAAGCACGCTCTTGCTTTCTAGAGTCTCTAAGACAGCAGGAAACGTGAGTGTGCTGAGAACAAAAGAACGGTGTTTCTTACACATACGGACCATATCCAGTCCAACTCTTCTTCTGAAACTAATACAAAGCACTGGTCCTCTAACATCCAATGCATGTCAATTAAGATGAGAAACGTGTGAGCTTCGTGAAAGATGTAGTTCGTTTGAGCAGATAAGTGACTGCCATTACTTGAAACGAAGTCTTGATGGAGGAAGACTCAGAGCCTGGGAATTAACTCCATTTCTGAAGTCAAACACAGCGTAGTTCTCATCCATTGATCACACTCTGCTTTAGAGCAAGAAGCACACTCTTGCTTTCTAGAGTCTCTAAGTCACCAGGATATCTGAGTGTGCCCAGAACAAAAGAACGGTGTTTCCTACACATACAGACTATATGTAGTCCAAAACTTCTTCTGAAACTGATTGAATACACTGGTCCTTTAACATCCAATGCTTGTCAGTTAAGATGAGAAACGTGTGAGCTTCGTGAACGATGTTGTTCGTTTTAGCAGGAAAATGACTGCTCTCACCTGAAACGAAGTCTTGCTTGTAGGGAGACTCAGAGCCTGGGATTTAACTCCTTTTCTGAAGTGAAACACACAGCATAGTTTTCATCCATGGATCACACTCTGCTTTAGAACGAGAAGCACGCTCTTGCTTTCTAGATACTCTAAGACAGCAGGAAACGTGAGTGTGCTGAGAACAAAAGAACGGTGTTTCCTGCACATACGGGCCATATCTAGTCCAAATCTGCTTCTTAAACTGATACAAAGCACTGGTCCTCTAACATCCAATGCTTGTCAATTAAGATGAGAAATGTGTGAGCTTCGTGAACGATGTAGTTCATTTGAGCTGAAAAGTGACTGCCCTTACCAGAAATGAAGTCTTGCTTGTAGGATGACTCAGAGCCTGGGATTTAACTCCATTTCTGAAGGGAAACACACAGCAGTGTAATCATCCATTGATCAAAATCTGCTTTAGAACAAGAAGCACGCTCTTGTTTTCTAGAGTCTCTAAGACAGCAGGAAACGTGATTTTGATGAGAACAAATGAACGGTGTTTCCTACACATATGGACATTATATAGTCCAACTCTGCTTCTGAAAGTGATACAAAGCACTGGTCCTCTAACATCCAATGCTTGTCTGTTAAGATGAGAAACGTGTGAGCTTCGTGAACGATGTAGTTCGTTTGAGCTGAAAAGTGACTGCCCTTACCTCAAACGAAGTCTTCCCTGTAGGAAGACACAGAGCAAGGGATTTAACTCCATTTCTGAAGGGAAACACACAGCATAGTTCTCATCCATGGATCACACTCTGCTTTAGAGCGAGAAGCACGCCCTTGCTTTCTAAAGTCTCTAAGACAGCAGGAAACGTGAGTGTGCTGAGAAAAAAAGAACGGTGTTTCCTACACATACGGATCATATCTAATCCAACTCTGTTTCTGAAACTGATAGAAAGCACTGGTCCTCTAACATCCAATGCTTGTCAGTTAAGATGAGAAACGTGTGAGCTTCCTGAACGATGTAGTTCGTTTGAGCAGAAAAGTGCCTGCCCTTACCTGAAACGAAGTCTTGCTTTTAGGAAGACTCAGAGCCTGGGATTTACTCCATTTCTGAAGTGAAACACACAGCATAGTTCTCATCCATGGATCACACTCTGCTTTAGAGCAAGAAGCACACTCTTGATTTCTAGAGTCTCAAAGAGAGCAGGAAATCTGAGTGTGCCCAGAAGAAAAGAACGGTGTTTCCTACACATACTGACTATATGTAGTCCAAATCTTCTTTTGAAACTGATACAATGCACTGGTCCTCTAACATCCAATGCTTGTCAGTTAAGATGAGAAACGTGTGTGCTTCGTGAACGATGTAGTTCCTTTGAGCAGAAATGTGACTGCCCGTACGTGAAACGAAGTCTTGCTTGTAGGGAGACTCAGAGCATGGGATTTAACTCCATTTCTGAAGGTAAACACACAACATAGTTCTCATCCATGGATCACACTCTGCTTTAGAGCGAGAAGCACGCTCTTGCTTTCTAGAGTCTCTAAGACAGCAGGAAACGTGAGTGTGCTGAGAACAAAAGAACGGTGTTTCTTACACATACGGACCATATCCAGTCCAACTCTTCTTCTGAAACTAATACAAAGCACTGGTCCTCTAACATCCAATGCATGTCAATTAAGATGAGAAACGTGTGAGCTTCGTGAACGATGTAGTTCCTTTGAGCGGAAAACTGATTGCCCTTACCTGAAACGAAGTCTTGCTTGTTGGAAGACATAGAGCCTGGGATTTAACTCCTTTTCTGAAGGGAAACACACAGCATAGTTTTCATCCATGGATCACACTCTGCTTTAGAGCCAGAAGCACGATCTTGCTTTCTAAAGTCTCTAAGACAGCAGGAAACGTGAGTGTGCTGACAACAAAAGAACGGTGTTTCCTACACATACGGAACATATCTACTCCAACTCTGCTTCTGAAACTGATACAAAGCACTGGTCCTCCAACATCCAATGCTTGTCAGTGAAGATGAGAAACGTGTGAGCTTCCTGAACGATGTAGTTCCTTTGAGCAGAAAAGTGACTACACTTACCTTAAATGAAGTCTTGCTTATTGGGAGACACAGAGCATGGGATTTAACTCCATTTCTGAAGTGAAACACACAGCATAGTCTCATCTATGGATCACAATCTGCTTTAGAGCGAGAAGCACGTTCTTGCTTTCCAGACTCTCTAAGACAGCAGGAAACGTGAGTGTGCCCAGAACAAAAGATCGGGGTTTCCTACACATATGGATCATATGTAGTCCAACTCTGCTTCTGAAACTGATACAAAGCACTGACCCTCTAACATCCAATGCTTGTCAGTTAAGATGAGAAACGCGTGAGCTCAGTGAACGATGTAGTTCGTTTGAGCTGAAAAGTGACTGCCATTTCCTGAATCGAAGAGTTGCCTGTAGGAAAACACAGAGCCTGGGATTTAACTCCATTTCTGAAGGGAAACACACAGCATAGTTCTCATCCATTGATCACACTCTGCTTTAGAGCGAGAAGCACGTTCTTGCTTTCCAGAGTCTCTAAGACAGCAGGAAACGTGAGAATGCCCAGAATAAAAGAACGGTGTTTCCTACACATACAGACCATATCTAGTACAAATCTGCTTCTAAACTGATACAAAGCACTGACCCTCTAACATCCAATGCTTGTCAGTTAAGATGGGAAACGTTTGAGCTTCATGAACGATGTAGTTCGTTTGAGCAGAAAAGTGACTGCCCTTACCTGAATTGAAGTCTTGCTTGTAGGAAGACTCAGAGCCTGGGATTTAACTCCATTTCTGAAGTAAAACACACAGCAGTGTAATCATCCATTGATCACACTCTGCTTTAGAACAAGAAGCACGCTATTGCTTTCTAGACTCTCTAAGACAGCAGGAAACGTGATTTTGCTGAGAACAAAAGAACGGTGTTTCCTACACATACGGACCTTATGTAGTCCAACTCTGCTTCTGATACTGATACAAAGCACTGGTCCTCTCACATCCAATGCTTGTCTGTTAAGGTGAGAAACGTGTGAGCTTCGTGAACGATGCAGTTCGTTTGAGCTGAAAAGGGACAGCCCTTACCTGAAACGAAGTCTTGCTTGTAGGAAGACTCAGAGGCTGGGATTTAACTCCATTTCTGAAGGCAAACACACAGCATAGTTCTCATCCATGGATCACACTCTGCTTTAGAGCGAGAAGCATGCTCTTGCTTTCTAGAGTCTCTAAGACAGCAGGAAACTTGAGTGTGCTGAGACCAAAAGAACGGTGTTTCCTACACATACGGACCATATCTAGTCCAACTCTTCTTCTGAAACTGATACAAAGGACTGGTCCTCTAACATCCAAAGCTTGTCAGTTAAGATGAGAAACGTGTGAGCTTCGTGAGAGATGTAGTTCGTTTGAGCAGAAAAGTGACTGCCATTACTTGAAACGAAGTCTTGCTTGGAGGAAGACTCAGAGCCTGGGAATTAACTCCATTTCTGAAGTGAAACACAGCGTAGTTCTCATCCATTGATCACACTCTGCTTTAGAGCAAGAAGCACACTCTTGCTTTCTAGAGTCTCTAAGACAGCAGGATATCTGAGTGTGCCCAGAACAAAAGAACGGTGTTTCCTACACATACAGACTATATGTAGTCCAAAACTTCTTCTGAAACTGATTGAATGCACTGGTCCTCAAACATCCAATGCTTGTCTGTTAAGGTGAGAAACGTGTGAGCTTCGTGAACGATGTAGTTCGTTTGAGCTGAAAAGGGACTGCCCTTACCTGAAACGAAGTCTTACTTGTAGGAAGACTCAGAGCCTGGGATTTAACTCCATTTCTGAAGTGAAACACACAGGAGTGTTCTCATCCATTAATCACACCGTGCATTAGAACAAGAAGCACGCTCTTGCTTTCTAGAGTCTCTAAGACAGCAGGAAACTTGAGTGTGCTGAGACCAAAAGAACGGTGTTTCCTACACATACGGACCATATCTAGTCCAACTCTTCTTCTGAAACTGATACAAAGGACTGGTCCTCTAACATCCAATGCTTGTCAGTTAAGATGAGAAACGTGTGAGCTTCGTGAAAGATGTAGTTCGTTTGAGCAGAAAAGTGACTGCCATTACTTGAAACGAAGTCTTGCTTGGAGGAAGACTCAGAGCCTGGGAATTAACTCCATTTCTGAAGTGAAACACAGCGTAGTTCTCATCCATTGATCACACTCTGCTTTAGAGCAAGAAGCACACTCTTGCTTTCTAGAGTCTCTAAGTCACCAGGATATCTGAGTGTGCCCAGAACAAAAGAACGGTGTTTCCTACACATACAGACTATATGTAGTCCAAAACTTCTTCTGAAACTGATTGAATACACTGGTCCTTTAACATCCAATGCTTGTCAGTTAAGATGAGAAACGTGTGAGCTTCGTGAACGATGTTGTTCGTTTTAGCAGAAAAATGACTGCTCTCACCTGAAACGAAGTCTTGCTTGTAGGAAGACACAGAGCCTGGGATTTAAGTCCATTTCTGAAGGGAAACACACAGCATAGTTCGCATCCATGGATCACACTCTGCTTTAGAGCAAGAAGCACACTCTTGCTTTCTAGAGTCTCTAAGACAGCAGGAAATCTGAGTGTGCCCAGAACAAAAGAACGGTGTTTCTTACACATACGGACTATATGTAGTCCAAAATTTCTTCTGAAACTGATAGAATGCACTGGTCCTCTAACATCCAATGCTTGTCATTTAAGATGAGAAACGTGTGAGCTTCGTCAAAGATGTAGTTCTTTTGAGCAGAAAAGTGACTGCCCTTACCTGAAACGAAGTCTTGCTTGTAGGGAGACTCAGAGCCTGGGATTTAACTCCATTTCTGAAGGGAAACACACAGCATAGTTTTCATCCATGGATCACACTCTGCTTTAGAACAAGAAGCACGCTCTTGCTTTCTAGAGTCTCTAAGACAGATGGAAACGTGAGTGTGCTCAGAACAAAAGAACGGTGTTTCCTACACATACGGACCATATCTAGTCCAAATCTGCTTCTTAAACTGATACAAAGCACTGGTCCCCTAACATCCAATGCTTGTCAATTAAGATGAGAAACGTGTGAGCTTCGTGAACGATGTAGTTCATTTGAGCTGAAAAGTGACTGCCCTTACCTGAAACGAAGTCTTGCTTGTAGGAAGACTCAGAGCCTGGGATTTAACTCCATTTCTGAAGTAAAACACACAGCAGTGTAATCATCCATTGATCACACTCTGCTTTAGAACAAGAAGCACGCTATTGCTTTCTAGACTCTCTAAGATAGCAGGAAACGTGATTTTGCTGAGAACAAAAGAACGGTGTTTCCTACACATACGGACCTTATGTAGTCCAACTCTGCTTCTGAAACTGATACAAAGCACTGGTCCTCTAACATCCAAAGCTTGTCTCTTAAGGTGAGAAACGTGTGAGCTTCGTGAACGATGTAGTTCGTTTGAGCTGAAAAGGGACTGCCCTTACCTGAAAAGAAGTCTTGCTTGGAGGAAGAATCAGAGCCTGGGATTTAACTCCATTTCTGAAGGCAAACACACAGAATAGTTCTCATCCATGGATCACACTCTGCTTTAGAGCGAGAAGCATGCTCTTGCTTTCTAGAGTCTCTAAGACAGCAGGATATCTGAGTGTGCCCAGAACAAAAGAACGGTGTTTCCTACACATACAGACTATATGTAGTCCAAAACTTCTTTTGAAACTGATTGAATGCACTGGTCCTCGAACATCCAATGCTTGTCACTTAAGATGAGAAACGTGTGAGCTTCGTGAACGATGTTGTTCGTTTTAGCAGAAAAGTGCCTGCCCTTACCTGAAACGAGGTCTTGCTTGTAGGGAGACTCAGAGCCTGGGATTTAACTCTTTTTCTGAAGTGAAACACACAGCATAGTTTTCATCCATGGATCACACTCTGCTTTAGAACAAGAAGCACGCTCTTTCTTTCTAGAGTCTCTAAGACAGAAGGAAACGTGAGTGTGCTGAGAACAAAAGGACAGTGTTTCCTACACATACGGACCATATCTAGTCCAAATCTGCTTCTTAAACTGATACAAAGCACTGGTCCTCTAACATCCAATGCTTGTCTGTTAAGATGAGAAACTTGTGAGCTTTGTGAACGATATAGTTCCTTTGAACTGAAAAGTGACTGCTCTTACCTGAAAAGAAGTCTTGCTTGTAGGAAGACACAGAGCCTGGGATTTAAGTCCATTTCTGAAGGGAAACACACAGCATAGTTGGCATCCATGGATCACACTCTGCTTTAGAGCAAGAAGCACACTCTTGCTTTCAAGAGTCTCTAAGACAGCAGGAAATCTGAGTGTGCCCAGAACAAAAGAACGGTGTTTCTTACACATACAGACTATATGTAGTCCAAAATTTCTTCTGAAACTGATAGATTGCACTGGTCCTCTAACATCCAATGCTTGTCAGTGAAGATGAGAAACGTGTGAGCTTCCTGAACGATGTAGTTCCTTTGAGCAGAAAAGTGACTACACTTACCTTAAATGAAGTCTTGCTTATTGGGAGACACAGAGCATGGGATTTAACTCCATTTCTGAAGTGAAACACACAGCAGTGTAATCATCCATTGATCACACTCTGCTTTAGAACAAGAAGCACGCTATTGCTTTCTAGACTCTCTAAGATAGCAGGAAACGCGATTTTGCTGAGAACAAAAGAACAGTGTTTCCTACACATACGGACCTTATGTAGTCCAACTCTGCTTCTGAATCTGATACAAAGCACTGGTCCTCTAACATCCAATGCTTGTCTTTTAAGGTGAGAAACGTGTGAGCTTCGTGAATGATGTAGTTCATTTGAGCTGAAAAGGGACTGCCCTTACCTGAAACGAAGTCTTGCTTGTAGGAAGACTCAGAGCCTGGGATTTAACTCCATTTCTGAAGTGAAACACACAGCAGTGTTCTCATCCATGGATCACACCGTGCATTAGAACAAGAAGCACGCTCTTGCTTTCTAGAGTCTCTAAGACAGCAGGAAACGTGAGTTTGCTGAGACCAAAAGAACGGTGTTTCCTACACATACAGACCATATCTAGTCCAACTCTGCTTCTGAAACTGATACAAAGCACTGGTCCTCTAACATCCAATGCTTGTCTGTTAAGATGAGAAACGTGTGAGCTCCGTGAACGATGTAGTTCGTTTGAGCTGAAAAGTGACTGCCCTCACCTGAAACGAAGTCTTGTTTGTAGGGAGACTCAGAGCCTGGGATTTAACTCCTTTTCTGAAGTGAAAAACACAGCATAGTTTTCATCCATGGATCACACTCTGCTTTAGAACGAGAAGCACGCTCTTGCTTTCTAGAGTCTCTAAGACAGCAGGAAACGTGAGTGTGCTGAGAACAAAAGGACAGTGTTTCCTACACATACGGACCATATCTAGTCCAAATCTGCTTCTTAAACTGATACAAAGCACTGGTCCTCTAACATCCAATGCTTGTCTGTTAAGATGAGAAACGTGTGAGCTTTGTGAACGATATAGTTCCTTTGAACTGAAAAGTGACTGCTCTTACCTGAAAAGAAGTCTTGCTTGTAGGAAGACACAGAGCCTGGGATTTAAGTCCATTTCTGAAGGGAAACACACAGCATAGTTCGCATCCATGGATCACACTCTGCTTTAGAGCAAGAAGCACACTCTTGCTTTCTAGAGTCTCTAAGACAGCAGGAAATCTGAGTGTGCCCAGAACAAAAGAACGGTGTTTCTTACACATACGGACTATATGTAGTCCAAAATTTCTTCTGAAACTGATAGAATGCACTGGTCCTCTAACATCCAATGCTTGTCAGTTAAGATGAGAAACGTGTGAGCTTCGTCAAAGATGTAGTTCTTTTGAGCAGAAAAGTGACTGCCCTTACCTGAAACGAAGTCTTGCTTGTAGGGAGACTCAGAGCCTGGGATTTAACTCCTTTTCTGAAGGGAAACACACAGCATAGTTTTCATCCATGGATCACACTCTGCTTTAGAACAAGAAGCACGCTCTTGCTTTCTAGAGTCTCTAAGACAGATGGAAACGTGAGTGTGCTCAGAACAAAAGAACGGTGTTTCCTACACATACAGACCATATCTAGTCCAAATCTGCTTCTTAAACTGATACAAAGCACTGGTCCTCTAACATCCAATGCTTGTCAATTAAGATGAGAAACGTGTGAGCTTCGTGAACGATGTAGTTCATTTGAGCTGAAAAGTGACTGCCCTTACCTGAAACGAAGTCTTGCTTGTAGGAAGACTCAGAGCCTGGGATTTAACTCCATTTCTGAAGTAAAACACACAGCAGTGTAATCATCCATTGATCACACTCTGCTTTAGAACAAGAAGCAAGCTATTGCTTTCTAGACTCTCTAAGATAGCAGGAAACGTGATTTTGCTGAGAACAAAAGAAGGGTGTTTCCTACACATACGGACCTTATGTAGTCCAACTCTGCTTCTGAAACTGATACAAAGCACTGGTCCTCTAACATCCAATGCTTGTCTGTTAAGGTGAGAAACGTGTGAGCTTCGTCAACGATGTAGTTCATTTGAGCTGAAAAGGGACTGCCCTTACCTGAAACGAAGTCTTACTTGTAGGAAGAATCAGAGCCTGGGATTTAACTCCATTTCTGAAGGCAAACACACAGAATAGTTCTCATCCATGGATCACACTCTGCTTTAGAGCAAGAAGCATGCTCTTGCTTTCTAGAGTCTCTAAGACAGCAGGAAACTTGAGTGTGCTGAGACCAAAAGAACGGTGTTTCCTACACATACGGACCATATCTAGTCCAACTCTTCTTCTGAAACTGATACAAAGGACTGGTCCTCTAACATCCAATGCTTGTCAGTTAAGATGAGAAACGTGTGAGCTTCGTGAAAGATGTAGTTCGTTGAGCAGAAAAGTGACTGCCCTTACCTGAAACGAAGTCTTGCTTGGAGGAAGACTCAGAGCCTGGGATTTAACTCCACTTCTGAAGTGAAACACACAGCATAGTTCTCATCCATTGATCACACTCTGCTTTAGAGCGAGAAGCACGTTCTTGCTTTCCAGAGTCTCTAAGACAGCAGGAAACGTGAGAATGCCCAGAATAAAAGAACGGTGTTTCCTACACATACGGACCATATCTAGTACAAATCTGCTTCTAAACTGATACAAAGCACTGACCCTCTAACATCCAATGCTTGTCAGTTAAGATGGGAAACGTTTGAGCTTCATGAACGATGTAGTTCGTTTGAGCAGAAAAGTGACTGCCCTTACCTGAATTGAAGTCTTGCTTGTAGGGAGACTCAGAGCCTGGGAATAACTCCTTTTCTGAAGTGAAACACACAGCATAGTTTTCATCCATGGATCACACTCTGCTTTAGAATGAGAAGCACGCTCTTGCTTTCTAGAGTCTCTAAGACAGCAGGAAACGTGAGTGTGCTGAGAACAAAAGGACAGTGTTTCCTACACATACAGACCATATCTAGTCCAAATCTGCTTCTTAAACTGATACAAAGCACTGGTCCTCTAACATCCAATGCTTGTCTGTTAAGATGAGAAACGTGTGAGCTTTGTGAACGATATAGTTCCTTTGAACTGAAAAGTGACTGCTCTTACCTGAAAAGAAGTCTTGCTTGTAGGAAGACACAGAGCCTGGGATTTAAGTCCATTTCTGAAGGGAAACACACAGCATAGTTCGCATCCATGGATCACACTCTGCTTTAGAGCAAGAAGCACACTCTTGCTTTCTAGAGTCTCTAAGACAGCAGGAAATCTGAGTGTGCCCAGAACAAAAGAACGGTGTTTCTTACACATACGGACTATATGTAGTCCAAAATTTCTTCTGAAACTGATAGAATGCACTGGTCCTCTAACATCCAATGCTTGTCATTTAAGATGAGAAACGTGTGAGCTTCGTGAACGATGTAGTTCATTTGAGCTGAAAAGTGACTGCCCTTACCTGAAACGAAGTCTTGCTTGTAGGAAGACTCAGCGCCTGGGATTTAACTCCATTTCTGAAGTAAAACACACAGCAGTGTAATCATCCATTGATCACACTCTGCTTTAGAACAAGAAGCACGCTATTGCTTTCTAGACTCTCTAAGATAGCAGGAAACGTGATTTTGCTGAGAACAAAAGAACGGTGTTTCCTACACATACGGACCTTATGTAGTCCAACTCTGCTTCTGAAACTGATACAAAGCACTGGTCCTCTAACATCCAAAGCTTGTCTGTTAAGGTGCGAAACGTGTGAGCTTCGTGAACGATGTAGTTCGTTTGAGCTGAAAAGGGACTGCCCTTACCTGAAACGAAGTCTTACTTGTAGGAAGAATCAGAGCCTGGGATTTAACTCCATTTCTGAAGGCAAACACACAGAATAGTTCTCATCCATGGATCACACTCTGCTTTAGAGCGAGAAGCATGCTCTTGCTTTCTAGAGTCTCTAAGACAGCAGGAAACTAGAGTGTGCTGAGACCAAAAGAACGGTGTTTCCTACACATACGGACCATATCTAGTCCAACTCTTCTTCTGAAACTGGTACAAAGGACTGGTCCTCTAACATCCAATGCTTGTCAGTTAAGATGAGAAACGTGTGAGCTTCGTGAAAGATGTAGTTCGTTGAGCAGAAAAGTGACTGCCATTACCTGAAACGAAGTCTTGCTTGGAGGAAGACTCAGAGCCTGGGATTTAACTCCACTTCTGAAGTGAAACACACAGCGTAGTTCTCATCCATTGATCACACTCTGCTTTAGAGCAAGAAGCACACACTTGCTTTCTAGAGTCTCTAAGACAGCAGGATATCTGAGTGTGCCCAGAACAAAAGAACGGTGTTTCCTACACATACAGACTATATGTAGTCCAAAACTTCTTCTGAAACTGATTGAATGCACTGGTCCTCGAACATCCAATGCTTGTCACTTAAGATGAGAAACGTGTGAGCTTCGTGAACGATGTTGTTCGTTTTAGCAGAAAAGTGACTGCCCTCACCTGAAACGAAGTCTTGCTTGTAGGGAGACTCAGAGCCTGGGATTTAACTCTTTTTCTGAAGTGAAACACACAGCATAGTTTTCATCCATGGATCACACTCTGCTTTAGAACAAGAAGCACGCTCTTGCTTTCTAGAGTCTCTAAGAGAGAAGGAAACGTGAGTGTGCTGAGAACAAAAGGAGAGTGTTTCCTACACATACGGACCATATCTAGTCCAAATCTGCTTCTTAAACTGATACAAAGCACTGGTCCTCTAACATCCAATGCTTGTCTGTTAAGATGAGAAACTTGTGAGCTTTGTGAACGATATAGTTCCTTTGAACTGAAAAGTGACTGCTCTTACCTGAAAAGAAGTCTTGCTTGTAGGAAGACACAGAGCCTGGGATTTAAGTCCATTTGTGAAGGGAAACACACAGCATAGTTCGCATCCATGGATCACACTCTGCTTTAGAGCAAGAAGCACACTCTTGCTTTCTAGAGTCTCTAAGACAGCAGGAAATCTGAGTGTGCCCAGAACAAAAGAAGGGTGTTTCTTACACATACAGACTATATGTAGTCCAAAATTTCTTCTGAAACTGATAGATTGCACTGGTCCTCTAACATCCAATGCTTGTCAGTTAAGATGAGAAACGTGTGAGCTTCGTCAAAGATGTAGTTCTTTTGAGCAGAAAAGTGACTGCCCTTACCTGAAACGAAGTCTTGCTTGTAGGGAGACTCAGAGCCTGGGATTTAACTCCTTTTCTGAAGGGAAACACACAGCATAGTTTTCATCCATGGATCACACTCTGCTTTAGAACAAGAAGCACGCTCTTGCTTTCTAGAGTCTCTAAGACAGATGGAAACGTGAGTGTGCTCAGAACAAAAGAACGGTGTTTCCTACACATAGGGACCATATCTAGTCCAAATCTGCTTCTTAAACTGATACAAAGCACTGGTCCTCTAACATCCAATGCTTGTCAATTAAGATGAGAAACGTGTGAGCTTCGTGAACGATGTAGTTCATTTGAGCTGAAAAGTGACTGCCCTTACCTGAAACGAAGTCTTGCTTGTAGGAAGACTCAGAGCCTGGGATTTAACTCCATTTCTGAAGTAAAACACACAGCAGTGTAATCATCCATTGATCACACTCTGCTTTAGAACAAGAAGCACGCTATTGCTTTCTAGACTCTCTAAGATAGCAGGAAACGTGATTTTGCTGAGAACAAAAGAACAGTGTTTCCTACACATACGGACCTTATGTAGTCCAACTCTGCTTCTGAAACTGATACAAAGCACTGGTCCTCTAACATCCAATGCTTGTCTGTTAAGGTGAGAAACGTGTGAGCTTCGTGAATGATGTAGTTCATTTGAGCTGAAAAGGGACTGCCCTTACCTGAAACGAAGTCTTGATTGAAGGAAGACTCAGAGCCTGGGATTTAACTCCATTTCTGAAGTGAAACACACAGCAGTGTTCTCATCCATGGATCACACCGTGCATTAGATCAAGAAGCACGCTCTTGCTTTCTAGAGTCTCTAAGACAGCAGGAAACGTGAGTTTGCTGAGACCAAAAGAAAGGTGTTTCCTACACATACAGACCATATCTAGTCCAACTCTGCTTCTGAAACTGATACAAAGCACTGGTCCTCTAACATCCAATGCTTGTCTGTTAAGATGAGAAACGTGTGAGCTCCGTGAACGATGTAGTTCGTTTGAGCTGAAAAGTGACTGCCCTTACCTGAATTGAAGGCTTCCTTGTAGGAAGACTCAGAGCCTGGGATTTAACTCCATTTCTGAAGTAAAACACACAGCAGTGTAATCATCAATTGATCACACTCTGCTTTAGAACAAGAAGCACGCTATTGCTTTCTAGACTCTCTAAGACAGCAGGAAACGTGATTTTGCTAAGAACAAAAGAACGGTGTTTCCTACACATACGGACCTTATGTAGTCCAACTCTGCTTCTGAAACTGATACAAAGCACTGGTCCTCTAACATCCAATGCTTGTCTGTTAAGGTGAGAAACGTGTGAGTTTCGTGAACGATGTAGTTCGTTTGAGCAGAAAAGTGACTGCCCTCACCTGAAACGAAGTCTTGTTTGTAGGGAGACTCAGAGCCTGGGATTTAACTCCTTTTCTGAAGTGAAACACACAGCATAGTTTTCATCCATGGATCACACTCTGCTTTAGAACGAGAAGCACGCTCTTGCTTTCTAGAGTCTCTAAGACAGCAGGAAACGTGAGTGTGCTGAGAACAAAAGGACAGTGTTTCCTACACATACGGACCATATCTAGTCCAAATCTGCTTCTTAAACTGATACAAAGCACTGGTCCTCTAACATCCAATGCTTGTCTGTTAAGATGAGAAACGTGTGAGCTTTGTGAACGATATAGTTCCTTTGAACTGAAAAGTGACTGCTCTTACCTGAAAAGAAGTCTTGCTTGTAGGAAGACACAGAGCCTGGGATTTAAGTCCATTTCTGAAGGGAAACACACAGCATAGTTCGCATCCATGGATCACACTCTGCTTTAGAGCAAGAAGCACACTCTTGCTTTCTAGAGTCTCTAAGACAGCAGGAAATCTGAGTGTGCCCAGAACAAAAGAACGGTGTTTCTTACACATACGGACTATATGTAGTCCAAAATTTCTTCTGAAACTGATAGAATGCACTGGTCCTCTAACATCCAATGCTTGTCAGTTAAGATGAGAAACGTGTGAGCTTCGTCAAAGATGTAGTTCTTTTGAGCAGAAAAGTGACTGCCCTTACCTGAAACGAAGTCTTGCTTGTAGGGAGACTCAGAGCCTGGGATTTAACTCCTTTTCTGAAGGGAAACACACAGCATAGTTTTCATCCATGGATCACACTCTGCTTTAGAACAAGAAGCACGCTCTTGCTTTCTAGAGTCTCTAAGACAGATGGAAACGTGAGTGTGCTCAGAACAAAAGAACGGTGTTTCCTACACATACGGACCATATCTAATCCAAATCTGCTTCTTAAACTGATACAAAGCACTGGTCCTCTAACCTCCAATGCTTGTCAATTAAGATGAGAAACGTGTGAGCTTCGTGAACGATGTAGTTCATTTGAGCTGAAAAGTGACTGCCCTTACCTGAAACGAAGTCTTGCTTGTAGGAAGACTCAGAGCCTGGGATTTAACTCCATTTCTGAAGTAAAACACACAGCAGTGTAATCATCCATTGATCACACTCTGCTTTAGAACAAGAAGCAAGCTATTGCTTTCTAGACTCTCTAAGATAGCAGGAAACGTGATTTTGCTGAGAACAAAAGAACGGTGTTTCCTACACATACGGACCTTATGTAGTCCAACTCTGCTTCTGAAACTGATACAAAGCACTGGTCCTCTAACATCCAATGCTTGTCTGTTAAGGTGAGAAACGTGTGAGCTTCGTGAACGATGTAGTTCATTTGAGCTGAAAAGGGACTGCCCTTACCTGAAACGAAGTCTTACTTGTAGGAAGAATCAGAGCCTGGGATTTAACTCCATTTCTGAAGGCAAACACACAGAATAGTTCTCATCCATGGATCACACTCTGCTTTAGAGCAAGAAGCATGCTCTTGCTTTCTAGAGTCTCTAAGACAGCAGGAAACTTGAGTGTGCTGAGACCAAAAGAACGGTGTTTCCTACACATACGGACCATATCTAGTCCAACTCTTCTTCTGAAACTGATACAAAGGACTGGTCCTCTAACATCCAATGCTTGTCAGTTAAGATGAGTGCTGTGGATATCGCTCTGTACAAATAAAATGCTGTTTGGCCAGTGGCTAGGCAGGAAGTATAGGCGGGACAAGAGAGGAGAGGATTCTGGGAAGTAGAAGGCTAGAGAGAGACACCGCCAGCCGCTGCCACGAGAAGCAACATGTAAAGACACTGGTAAGCCACGAGCCATGTGGCAAAGTATAGACTAACAGAAATGGGTTAATTTAAGATAGAAGAAGTAGATAACAAGCACCCTGCCATAGCCATACAGTTTGTAAATAATGTAAGTTTTTGTGTGCTTTCTTGGTTGGGTCTGAGTGACTGTGGGACTGGCGGGTAAGAGAGATTTGTCCTGACTGGGCCAGACAGGAAAACTCTAACTACAAATGGCGCCCAACGTGGGGCAATAATTTCCACGTAAAACCTGACAAAAAAGATTCTAAGACGGAGCTAAAAACAGCTTCCTAATTTTTTCTCTCAAGTTAGCGGCAGCCTGCCGGTTTGAGCTACTATGGCGGGTTCCTGGCGTGTGCGTCTGACCTGCAGTGTGGTGGGAATGAGGAATCTACAAGCGACACTTTACTCTGCTGCATGGTAGATTTAGCCTTTGCTAGTTTAAAAAAAAAAAAAGGTTTCTGGGATATGCGCTGCTTTGATAGAACTGCTTCTGATAGTTGATGGTACACATGGTTCCAGACCCTGAGCTGGCGGTAAACTGTACCACCGCCATGTTGGGAAGCTGAGGTGGGCGGAGCCAGCAGCCACAGCGGCGTTTCAGTCTTACAAAGATGAATATTACCAAGAGAATCTGGTTTATGTTGTCTTTGGAATTTTTAACCACAGAAAAAGATTTGATCATAAAAGCTGTTGAGTTAAATTTTAAAGGTACCTTGACTTCAAAATTTGGATATAAGGATATGTTGCTTTGGAAAGGAGTCTCTGCTTTTGTTTCCACAGAAAGCCAGAGGCTGTGGATTTGTTCCAGATTAAGATACATCAGGTTTGATCAGCCAAGACCACCTGAAAGGTCTCTGATGACACCATGGCAGAGATGATCTGACATCCAGAATGGTTTCAAGGCAACTGGCTCAGAGGTTCACCCTAATGGACTACTCTATAATCCTAAAATTTTCTTTGTATCCCCATAAGATACAGCGCCCCACTCCAGCAGGAAGTAGTAAGAAAAACTACGCCCACATTCCCAAAATTATCAAGCTGGCTTTGGAGATGGAATTGGCTCACTCCTTCTCTAAACCCAGACATATTGCTAAAAAAAAAGGTTAAGAGATTCTTGTGTCCCTAATCAGAAGAGCCCTCTGGTGTGGGACAGAAAAAAAAAAACATTATTTTATTTAAAACAGGTTGATTATAAATACAATCTCTTTCTAAAGATAAAAAGGGGATATGATATAGATATGATAGGATGAAAGGGTAGATTAATGAACTTACTTCTAAAGAGCAACAACTCATTTAAAATGTTTTACATTGGTATAGATTTTAGTCTATTGATACAAACATAAAGTTAATTTTGTTATACTGTGTGTATATTTCTACTCTTGTTTAAGGTATTATGTTTGTATAGCTCATTTAAAATTGTAATGGATAATTAAAAATAGATTAATAATTAATCATCTGTGATAATCATACTCATAGCCATGTTAGTTAAGTCTTCTGGGTATACATAGAGATATTTCAGATAGATAGGTAATCTTCAAATACTTCAAAGACCTACAGAATATGGCATTTAAACTATTTTTAAAATTTAGACTTTCTGGACAGTGAGACATGTCTGCTCCTGGCAGCACCGATTTACTTCAGAGACGAGGATGGGCATTGAAGACACTTCATATCTTATCTTCACCTTGGCAAAAATAGCCATTTGGGCAAGAAACTGTTCTTGCCTAGACTGCTTGATCGACTGGACATGCAGGACCCATAGAAAGGTGACCACTAAACTTTGCTTGACAAAATGGTCCTTCAGGTTCCTGCTTTGCAGAGGAAATGGCCAGACATTCTACAGGACACTGAGAGAAGTGACCAAGAGACTCTAGCCCTGTGGGCTGAAGACAGATGCCCCAACATTACAAAGGAACATTAGGTGACTGTTCAGGCTGCCAGCTGTCTCTGTCTACCCTGCAAGACTCCCGAAAGTTGCTTGCGTCCTTCTCCCGGTTCTCAGGTAATATTATATCCTTCTGAGGTCTTTGATGTGGTTGAAGACTAGATAGTTATAATTTTGCTCAGTTATGATACAAGATAAGTTAGATATAAAACCTTAGGCTCACCAATATAAGATAGAATATCTTCTTTAATAATGTAACTATAATTCTTGCTTGATAATTGTTTTGTTATATGTAATTTTACTATGTAAAAGTTAAAACCTTCCTTAAAAAAAAAAAAAGAAAAGGGGAAGTGCTGTGGATATCGCTCTGTACAAATAAAATGCTGTTTGGCCAGTGGCTAGGCAGGAAGTATAGGCGGGACAAGAGAGGAGAGGATTCTGGGAAGTAGAAGGCTAGAGAGAGACACCGCCAGCCGCCGCCACGAGAAGCAACATGTAAAGACACTGGTAAGCCACGAGCCATGTGGCAAAGTATAGACTAACAGAAATGGGTTAATTTAAGATAGAAGAAGTAGATAACAAGCACCCTGCCACAGCCATACAGTTTGTAAATAATGTAAGTTTCTGTGTGCTTTCTTGGTTGGGTCTGAGTGACTGTGGGACTGGCGGGTAAGAGAGATTTGTCCTGACTGGGCCAGACAGGAAAACTCTAACTACAGATGAGAAACGTGTGAGCTTCGTGAAAGATGTAGTTCGTTGAGCAGAAAAGTGACTGCCATTACCTGAAACGAAGTCTTGCTTGGAGGAAGACTCAGAGCCTGGGATTTAACTCCACTTCTGAAGTGAAACACACAGCGTAGTTCTCATCCATTGATCACACTCTGCTTTAGAGCAAGAAGCACACTCTTGCTTTCTAGAGTCTCTAAGACAGCAGGATATCTGAGTGTGCCCAGAACAAAAGAACGGTGTTTCCTACACATACAGACTATATGTAGTCCAAAACTTCTTCTGAAAATGATTGAATGCACTGGTCCTCTAACATCCAATGCTTGTCAGTTAAGATGAGAAACGTGTGATCTTCGTGAACGATGTTGTTCGTTTTAGCAGAAAAGTGACTGCCCTCACCTGAAACGAAGTCTTGCTTGTAGGGAGACTCAGAGCCTGGGATTTAACTCTTTTTCTGAAGTGAAACACACAGCATAGTTTTCATCCATGGATCACACTCTGCTTTAGAACGAGAAGCACGCTCTTGCTTTCTAGAGTCTCTAAGACAGCAGGAAACGTGAGTGTGCTGAGAACAAAAGGACAGTGTTTCCTACACATACGTACCATATCTAGTCCAAATCTGCTTCTTAAACTGATACAAAGCACTGGTCCTCTAACATCCAATGCTTGTCAATTAAGATGAGAAACGTGTGAGCTTCGTGAACGATGTAGTTCATTTGAGCTGAAAAGTGACTGCCCTTACCTGAAACGAAGTCTTGCTTGTAGGAAGACTCAGAGCATGGGATTTAACTCCATTTCTGAAGTAAAACACACAGCAGTGTAATCATCCATTGATCACACTCTGCTTTAGAACAAGAAGCACGCTATTACTTTCTAGACTCTCTAAGATATCAGGAAACGTGATTTTGCTGAGAACAAAAGAACGGTGTTTCCTACACATACGGACCTTATGTAGTCCAACTCTGCTTCTGAAACTGATACAAAGCACTGGTCCTCTAACATCCAATGCTTGTCTGTTAAGGTGAGAAACGTGTGAGCTTCGTGAACGATGTAGTTCGTTTGAGCTGAAAAGGGACTGCCCTTACCTGAAACGAAGTCTTACTTGTAGGAAGAATCAGAGCCTGGGATTTAACTCCATTTCTGAAGACAAACACACAGAATAGTTCTCATCGATGGATCACACTCTGCTTTAGAGCGAGAAGCATGCTCTTGCTTTCTAGAGTCTCTAAGACAGCAGGAAACTTGAGTGTGCTGAGACCAAAAGAACGGTGTTTCCTACACATACGGACCATATCTAGTCCAACTCTTCTTCTGAAACTGATACAAAGGACTGGTCCTCTAACATCCAATGCTTGTCAGTTAAGATGAGAAACGTGTGAGCTTCGTGAAAGATGTAGTTCGTTGAGCAGAAAAGTGACTGCCATTACCTGAAACGAAGTCTTGCTTGGAGGAAGACTCAGAGCCTGGGATTTAACTCCACTTCTGAAGTGAAACACACAGCGTAGTTCTCATCCATTGATCACACTCTGCTTTAGAGCAAGAAGCACACTCTTGCTTTCTAGAGTCTCTAAGACAGCAGGATATCTGAGTGTGCCTAGAACAAAAGAACGGTGTTTCCTACACATACAGACTATATGTAGTCCAAAACTTCTTCTGAAACTGATTGAATGCACTGGTCCTCTAACATCCAATGCTTGTCAGTTAAGATGAGAAACGTGTGAGCTTCGTGAACGATGTTCGTTTGAGCAGAAAAGTGACTGCCCTCACCTGAAACGAAGTCTTGCTTGTAGGGAGACTCAGAGCCTGGGATTTAACTCTTTTTCTGAAGTGAAACACACAGCATAGTTTTCATCCATGGATCACACTCTGCTTTAGAGCGAGAAGCACGCTCTTGCTTTCTAGAGTCTCTAAGACAGCAGGAAACGTGAGTGTGCTGAGAACAAAAGGACAGTGTTTCCTACACATACGGACCATATCTAGTCCAAATCTGCTTCTTAAACTGATACAAAGCACTGGTCCTCTAACATCCAATGCTTGTCTGTTAAGATGAGAAACGTGTGAGCTTTGTGAACGATATAGTTCCTTTGAACTGAAAAGTGACTGCTCTTACCTGAAAAGAAGTCTTGCTTGTAGGAAGACACAGAGCCTGGGATTTAAGTCCATTTCTGAAGGGAAACACACAGCATAGTTCGCATCCATGGATCACACTCTGCTTTAGAGCAAGAAGACACTCTTGCTTTCTAGAGTCTCTAAGACAGCAGGAAATCTGAGTATGCCCAGAACAAAAGAACGGTGTTTCTTACACATACGGACTATATGTAGTCCAAAATTTCTTCTGAAACTGATAGAATGCACTGGTCCTCTAACATCCAATGCTTGTCATTTAAGATGAGAAACGTGTGAGCTTCGTCAAAGATGTAGTTCTTTTGAGCAGAAAAGTGACTGCCCTTACCTGAAACGAAGTCTTGCTTGTAGGGAGACTCAGAGCCTGGGATTTAACTCCTTTTCTGAAGGGAAACACACAGCATAGTTTTCATCCATGGATCACACTCTGCTTTAGAACAAGAAGCACGCTCTTGCTTTCTAGAGTCTCTAAGACAGATGGAAACGTGAGTGTGCTCAGAACAAAAGAACGGTGTTTCCTACACATACGGACCATATCTAGTCCAAATCTGCTTCTTAAACCGATACAAAGCACTGGTCCTCTAACATCCAATGCTTGTCAATTAAGATGAGAAACGTGTGAGCTTCGTGAACGATGTAGTTCATTTGAGCTGAAAAGTGACTGCCCTTACCTGAAACGAAGTCTTGCTTGTAGGAAGACTCAGAGCCTGGGATTTAACTCCATTTCTGAAGTAAAACACACAGCAGTGTAATCATCCATTGATCACACTCTGCTTTAGAACAAGAAGCACGCTATTACTTTCTAGACTCTCTAAGATAGCAGGAAACGTGATTTTGCTGAGAACAAAAGAACGGTGTTTCCTACACATACGGACCTTATGTAGTCCAACTCTGCTTCTGAAACTGATACAAAGCACTGGTCCTCTAACATCCAATGCTTGTCTGTTAAGGTGAGAAACGTGTGAGCTTCGTGAACGATGTAGTTCGTTTGAGCTGAAAAGGGACTGCCCTTACCTGAAACGAAGTCTTACTTGTAGGAAGAATCAGAGCCTGGGATTTAACTCCATTTCTGAAGGCAAACACACAGAATAGTTCTCATCCATGGATCACACTCTGCTTTAGAGCGAGAAGCATGCTCTTGCTTTCTAGAGTCTCTAAGACAGCAGGAAACTTGAGTGTGCTGAGACCAAAAGAACGGTGTTTCCTACACATACGGACCATATCTAGGCCAACTCTTCTTCTGAAACTGATACAAAGGACTGGTCCTCTAACATCCAATGCTTGTCAGTTAAGATGAGAAACGTGTGAGCTTCGTGAAAGATGTAGTTCGTTGAGCAGAAAAGTGACTGCCATTACCTGAAACGAAGTCTTGCTTGGAGGAAGACTCAGAGCCTGGGATTTAACTCCACTTCTGAAGTGAAACACACAGCGTAGTTCTCATCCATAGATCACACTCTGCTTTAGAGCAAGAAGCACACTCTTCCTTTCTAGAGTCTCTAAGACAACAGGATATCTGAGTGTGCCAAGAACAAAAGAACAGTGTTTCCTACACATACAGACTATATGTAGTCCAAAACTTCTTCTGAAACTGATTGAATGCACTGGTCCTCTAACATCCAATGCTTGTCTGTTAAGATGAGAAACGTGTGAGCTTCGTGAACGATGTTGTTCGTTTGAGCAGAAAAGTGACTGCCCTCACCTGAAACAAAGTCTTGCTTGTAGGGAGACTCAGAGCCTGGGATTTAACTCCTTTTCTGAAGTGAAACACACAGCATAGTTTTCATCCATGTATCACACTCTGCTTTAGAACGAGAAGCACGCTCTTGCTTTCTAGAGTCTCTAAGACAGCAGGAAACGTGAGTGTGCTGAGAACAAAAGGACAGTGTTTCCTACACATACGGACCATATCTTGTCCAAATCTGCTTCTTAAACTGATACAAAGCACTGGTCCTCTAACATCCAATGCTTGTCTGTTAAGATGAGAAACGTGTGAGCTTTGTGAACGATATAGTTCCTTTGAACTGAAAAGTGACTGCTCTTACCTGAAAAGAAGTCTTGCTTGTAGGAAGACACAGAGCCTGGGATTTAAGTCCATTTCTGAAGGGAAACACACAGCATAGTTCGCATCCATGGATCACACTCTGCTTTAGAGCAAGAAGCACACTCTTGCTTTCTAGAGTCTCTAAGACAGCAGGAAATCTGAGTGTGCCCAGAACAAAAGAACGGTGTTTCTTACACATACGGACTATATGTAGTCCAAAATTTCTTCTGAAACTGATAGAATGCACTGGTCCTCTAACATCCAATGCTTGTCAGTTAAGATGAGAAACGTGTGAGCTTCGTCAAAGATGTAGTTCTTTTGAGCAGAAAAGTGACTGCCCTTACCTGAAACGAAGTCTTGCTTGTAGGGAGACTCAGAGCCTGGGATTTAACTCCTTTTCTGAAGGGAAACACACAGCATAGTTCTCATCCATGGATCACACTCTGCTTTAGAGCGAGAAGCATGCTCTTGCTTTCTAGAGTCTCTAAGACAGCAGGAAACTTGAGTGTGCTGAGACCAAAAGAACGGTGTTTCCTACACATACGGACCATATCTAGGCCAACTCTTCTTCTGAAACTGATACAAAGGACTGGTCCTCTAACATCCAATGCTTGTCAGTTAAGATGAGAAACGTGTGAGCTTCGTGAAAGATGTAGTTCGTTGAGCAGAAAAGTGACTGCCATTACCTGAAACGAAGTCTTGCTTGGAGGAAGACTCAGAGCCTGGGATTTAACTCCACTTCTGAAGTGAAACACACAGCGTAGTTCTCATCCATTGATCACACTCTGCTTTAGAGCAAGAAGCACACTCTTGCTTTCTAGAGTCTCTAAGACAGCAGGATATCTGAGTGTGCCCAGAACAAAAGAACGGTGTTTCCTACACATACAGACTATATGTAGTCCAAAACTTCTTCTGAAACTGATTGAATGCACTGGTCCTCTAACATCCAATGCTTGTCAGTTAAGATGAGAAACGTGTGAGCTTCGTGAACGATGTTCGTTTGAGCAGAAAAGTGACTGCCCTCACCTGAAACGAAGTCTAGCTTGTAGGGAGACTCAGAGCCTGGGATTTAACTCCTTTTCTGAAGTGAAACACACAGCATAGTTTTCATCCATGGATCACACTCTGCTTTAGAACGAGAAGCACGCTCTTGCTTTCTAGAGTCTCTAAGACAGCAGGAAACGTGAGTGTGCTGAGAACAAAAGGACAGTGTTTCCTACACATACGGACCATATCTAGTCCAAATCTGCTTCTTAAACTGATACAAAGCACTGGTCCTCTAACATCCAATGCTTGTCTGTTAAGATGAGAAACGTGTGAGCTTTGTGAACGATATAGTTCCTTTGAACTGAAAAGTGACTGCTCTTACCTGAAAAGAAGTCTTGCTTGTAGGAAGACACAGAGAATGGGATTTAAGTCCATTTCTGAAGGGAAACACACAGCATAGTTCGCATCCATGGATCACACTCTGCTTTAGAGCAAGAAGCACACTCTTGCTTTCTAGAGTCTCTAAGACAGCAGGAAATCTGAGTGTGCCCAGAACAAAAGAACGGTGTTTCTTACACATACGGACTATATGTAGTCCAAAATTTCTTCTGAAACTGATAGAATGCACTGGTCCTCTAACATCCAATGCTTGTCAGTTAAGATGAGAAACGTGTGAGCTTCGTCAAAGATGTAGTTCTTTTGAGCAGAAAAGTGACTGCCCTTACCTGAAATGAAGTCTTGCTTGTAGGGAGACTCAGAGCCTGGGATTTAACTCCTTTTCTGAAGGGAAACACACAGCATAGTTTTCATCCATGGATCACACTCTGCTTTAGAACAAGAAGCACGCTCTTGCTTTCTAGAGTCTCTAAGACAGATGGAAACGTGAGTGTGCTCAGAACAAAAGAACGGTGTTTCCTACACATACGGACCATATCTAGTCCAAATCTGCTTCTTAAACTGATACAAAGCACTGGTCCTCTAACATCCAATGCTTGTCAATTAAGATGAGAAACGTGTGAGCTTCGTGAACGATGTAGTTCATTAGAGCTGAAAAGTGACTGCCCTTACCTGAAACGAAGTCTTGCTTGTAGGAAGACTCAGAGCCTGGGATTTAACTCCATTTCTGAAGTAAAACACACAGCAGTGTAATCATCCATTGATCACACTCTGCTTTAGAGCGAGAAGCATGCTCTTGCTTTCTAGAGTCTCTAAGACAGCAGGAAACTTGAGTGTGCTGAGACCAAAAGAACGGTGTTTCCTACACATACGGACCATATCTAGTCCAACTCTGCTTCTGAAACTGATACAAAGGACTGGTCCTCTAACATCCAATGCTTGTCAGTTAGGATGAGAAACGTGTGAGCTTCGTGAAAGATGTAGTTCGTTGAGCAGAAAAGTGACTGCCATTACCTGAAACGAAGTCTTGCTTGGAGGAAGACTCAGAGCCTGGGATTTAACTCCACTTCTGAAGTGAAACACACAGCGTAGTTCTCATCCATTGATCACACTCTGCTTTAGAGCAAGAAGCACACTCTTGCTTTCTAGAGTCTCTAAGACAGCAGGATATCTGAGTGTGCCCAGAACAAAAGAACGGTGTTTCCTACACATACAGACTATATGTAGTCCAAAACTTCTTCTGAAAATGATTGAATGCACTGGTCCTCTAACATCCAATGCTTGTCAGTTAAGATGAGAAACGTGTGATCTTCGTGAACGATGTTGTTCGTTTTAGCAGAAAAGTGACTGCCCTCACCTGAAACGAAGTCTTGCTTGTAGGGAGACTCAGAGCCTGGGATTTAACTCTTTTTCTGAAGTGAAACACACAGCATAGTTTTCATCCATGGATCACACTCTGCTTTAGAACGAGAAGCACGCTCTTGCTTTCTAGAGTCTCTAAGACAGCAGGAAACGTGAGTGTGCTGAGAACAAAAGGACAGTGTTTCCTACACATACGTACCATATCTAGTCCAAATCTGCTTCTTAAACTGATACAAAGCACTGGTCCTCTAACATCCAATGCTTGTCAATTAAGAAGAGAAACGTGTGAGCTTCGTGAACGATGTAGTTCATTTGAGCTGAAAAGTGACTGCCCTTACCTGAAACGAAGTCTTGCTTGTAGGAAGACTCAGAGCATGGGATTTAACTCCATTTCTGAAGTAAAACACACAGCAGTGTAATCATCCATTGATCACACTCTGCTTTAGAACAAGAAGCACGCTATTACTTTCTAGACTCTCTAAGATATCAGGAAACGTGATTTTGCTGAGAACAAAAGAACGGTGTTTCCTACACATACGGACCTTATGTAGTCCAACTCTGCTTCTGAAACTGATACAAAGCACTGGTCCTCTAACATCCAATGCTTGTCTGTTAAGGTGAGAAACGTGTGAGCTTCGTGAACGATGTAGTTCGTTTGAGCTGAAAAGGGACTGCCCTTACCTGAAACGAAGTCTTACTTGTAGGAAGAATCAGAGCCTGGGATTTAACTCCATTTCTGAAGACAAACACACAGAATAGTTCTCATCGATGGATCACACTCTGCTTTAGAGCGAGAAGCATGCTCTTGCTTTCTAGAGTCTCTAAGACAGCAGGAAACTTGAGTGTGCTGAGACCAAAAGAACGGTGTTTCCTACACATACGGACCATATCTAGTCCAACTCTTCTTCTGAAACTGATACAAAGGACTGGTCCTCTAACATCCAATGCTTGTCAGTTAAGATGAGAAACGTGTGAGCTTCGTGAAAGATGTAGTTCGTTGAGCAGAAAAGTGACTGCCATTACCTGAAACGAAGTCTTGCTTGGAGGAAGACTCAGAGCCTGGGATTTAACTAAACTTCTGAAGTGAAACACACAGCGTAGTTCTCATCCATTGATCACACTCTGCTTTAGAGCAAGAAGCACACTCTTGCTTTCTAGAGTCTCTAAGACAGCAGGATATCTGAGTGTGCCTAGAACAAAAGAACGGTGTTTCCTACACATACAGACTATATGTAGTCCAAAACTTCTTCTGAAACTGATTGAATGCACTGGTCCTCTAACATCCAATGCTTGTCAGTTAAGATGAGAAACGTGTGAGCTTCGTGAACGATGTTCGTTTGAGCAGAAAAGTGACTGCCCTCACCTGAAACGAAGTCTTGCTTGTAGGGAGACTCAGAGCCTGGGATTTAACTCTTTTTCTGAAGTGAAACACACAGCATAGTTTTCATCCATGGATCACACTCTGCTTTAGAGCGAGAAGCACGCTCTTGCTTTCTAGAGTCTCTAAGACAGCAGGAAACGTGAGTGTGCTGAGAACAAAAGGACAGTGTTTCCTACACATACGGACCATATCTAGTCCAAATCTGCTTCTTAAACTGATACAAAGCACTGGTCCTCTAACATCCAATGCTTGTCTGTTAAGATGAGAAACGTGTGAGCTTTGTGAACGATATAGTTCCTTTGAACTGAAAAGTGACTGCTCTTACCTGAAAAGAAGTCTTGCTTGTAGGAAGACACAGAGCCTGGGATTTAAGTCCATTTGTGAAGGGAAACACACAGCATAGTTCGCATCCATGGATCACACTCTGCTTTAGAGCAAGAAGCACACTCTTGCTTTCTAGAGTCTCTAAGACAGCAGGAAATCTGAGTGTGCCCAGAACAAAAGAACGGTGTTTCTTACACATACGGACTATATGTAGTCCAAAATTTCTTCTGAAACTGATAGAATGCACTGGTCCTCTAACATCCAATGCTTGTCAGTTAAGATGAGAAACGTGTGAGCTTCGTCAAGGATGTAGTTCTTTTGAGCAGAAAAGTGACTGCCCTTACCTGAAACGAAGTCTTGCTTGTAGGGAGACTCAGAGCCTGGGATTTAACTCCTTTTCTGAAGGGAAACACACAGCATAGTTTTCATCCATGGATCACACTCTGCTTTAGAACAAGAAGCATGCTCTTGCTTTCTAGAGTCTCTAAGACAGATGGAAACGTGAGTGTGCTCAGAACAAAAGAACGGTGTTTCCTACACATACGGACCATATCTAGTCCAAATCTGCTTCTTAAACTGATACAAAGCACTGGTCCTCTAACATCCAATGCTTGTCAATTAAGATGAGAAACGTGTGAGCTTCGTGAACGATGTAGTTCATTTGAGCTGAAAAGTGACTGCCCTTACCTGAAACGAAGTCTTGCTTGTAGGAAGACTCAGAGCCTGGGATTTAACTCCATTTCTGAAGTAAAACACACAGCAGTGTAATCATCCATTGATCACACTCTGCTTTAGAACAAGAAGCACGCTATTACTTTCTAGACTCTCTAAGATAGCAGGAAACGTGATTTTGCTGAGAACAAAAGAACGGTGTTTCCTACACATACGGACCTTATGTAGTCCAACTCTGCTTCTGAAACTGATACAAAGCACTGGTCCTCTAACATCCAATGCTTGTCTGTTAAGGTGAGAAACGTGTGAGCTTCGTGAACGATGTAGTTCGTTTGAGCTGAAAAGGGACTGCCCTTACCTGAAACGAAGTCTTACTTGTAGGAAGAATCAGAGCCTGGGATTTAACTCCATTTCTGAAGGCAAACACACAGAATAGTTCTCATCCATGGATCACACTCTGCTTTAGAGCGAGAAGCATGCTCTTGCTTTCTAGAGTCTCTAAGACAGCAGGAAACTTGAGTGTGCTGAGACCAAAAGAACGGTGTTTCCTACACATACGGACCATATCTAGGCCAACTCTTCTTCTGAAACTGATACAAAGGACTGGTCCTCTAACATCCAATGCTTGTCAGTTAAGATGAGAAACGTGTGAGCTTCGTGAAAGATGTAGTTCGTTGAGCAGAAAAGTGACTGCCATTACCTGAAACGAAGTCTTGCTTGGAGGAAGACTCAGAGCCTGGGATTTAACTCCACTTCTGAAGTGAAACACACAGCGTAGTTCTCATCCATAGATCACACTCTGCTTTAGAGCAAGAAGCACACTCTTCCTTTCTAGAGTCTCTAAGACAACAGGATATCTGAGTGTGCCAAGAACAAAAGAACAGTGTTTCCTACACATACAGACTATATGTAGTCCAAAACTTCTTCTGAAACTGATTGAATGCACTGGTCCTCTAACATCCAATGCTTGTCTGTTAAGATGAGAAACGTGTGAGCTTCGTGAACGATGTTGTTCGTTTGAGCAGAAAAGTGACTGCCCTCACCTGAAACGAAGTCTTGCTTGTAGGGAGACTCAGAGCCTGGGATTTAACTCCTTTTCTGAAGTGAAACACACAGCATAGTTTTCATCCATGGATCACACTCTGCTTTAGAACGAGAAGCACGCTCTTGCTTTCTAGAGTCTCTAAGACAGCAGGAAACGTGAGTGTGCTGAGAACAAAAGGACAGTGTTTCCTACACATACGGACCATATCTTGTCCAAATCTGCTTCTTAAACTGATACAAAGCACTGGTCCTCTAACATCCAATGCTTGTCTGTTAAGATGAGAAACGTGTGAGCTTTGTGAACGATATAGTTCCTTTGAACTGAAAAGTGACTGCTCTTACCTGAAAAGAAGTCTTGCTTGTAGGAAGACACAGAGCCTGGGATTTAAGTCCATTTCTGAAGGGAAACACACAGCATAGTTCGCATCCATGGATCACACTCTGCTTTAGAGCAAGAAGCACACTCTTGCTTTCTAGAGTCTCTAAGACAGCAGGAAATCTGAGTGTGCCCAGAACAAAAGAACGGTGTTTCTTACACATACGGACTATATGTAGTCCAAAATTTCTTCTGAAACTGATAGAATGCACTGGTCCTCTAACATCCAATGCTTGTCAGTTAAGATGAGAAACGTGTGAGCTTCGTCAAAGATGTAGTTCTTTTGAGCAGAAAAGTGACTGCCCTTACCTGAAACGAAGTCTTGCTTGTAGGGAGACTCAGAGCCTGGGATTTAACTCCTTTTCTGAAGACAAACACACAGAATAGTTCTCATCGATGGATCACACTCTGCTTTAGAGCGAGAAGCATGCTCTTGCTTTCTAGAGTCTCTAAGACAGCAGGAAACTTGAGTGTGCTGAGACCAAAAGAACGGTGTTTCCTACACATACGGACCATATCTAGTCCAACTCTTCTTCTGAAACTGATACAAAGGACTGGTCCTCTAACATCCAATGCTTGTCATTTAAGATGAGAAACGTGTGAGCTTCGTGAAAGATGTAGTTCGTTGAGCAGAAAAGTGACTGCCATTACCTGAAACGAAGTCTTGCTTGGAGGAAGACTCAGAGCCTGGGATTTAACTCCACTTCTGAAGTGAAACACACAGCGTAGTTCTCATCCATTGATCACACTCTGCTTTAGAGCAAGAAGCACACTCTTGCTTTCTAGAGTCTCTAAGACAGCAGGATATCTGAGTGTGCCCAGAACAAAAGAACGGTGTTTCCTACACATACAGACTATATGTAGTCCAAAACTTCTTCTGAAACTGATTGCATGCACTGGTCCTCTAACATCCAATGCTTGTCAGTTAAGATGAGAAACGTGTGATCTTCGTGAACGATGTTGTTCGTTTTAGCAGAAAAGTGACTGCCCTCACCTGAAACGAAGTCTTGCTTGTAGGGAGACTCAGAGCCTGGGATTTAACTCTTTTTCTGAAGTGAAACACACAGCATAGTTTTCATCCATGGATCACACTCTGCTTTAGAACGAGAAGCACGCTCTTGCTTTCTAGAGTCTCTAAGACAGCAGGAAACGTGAGTGTGCTGAGAACAAAAGGACAGTGTTTCCTACACATACGTACCATATCTAGTCCAAATCTGCTTCTTAAACTGATACAAAGCACTGGTCCTCTAACATCCAATGCTTGTCAATTAAGATGAGAAACGTGTGAGCTTCGTGAACGATGTAGTTCATTTGAGCTGAAAAGTGACTGCCCTTACCTGAAACGAAGTCTTGCTTGTAGGAAGACTCAGAGCATGGGATTTAACTCCATTTCTGAAGTAAAACACACAGCAGTGTAATCATCCATTGATCACACTCTGCTTTAGAACAAGAAGCACGCTATTACTTTCTAGACTCTCTATGATATCAGGAAACGTGATTTTGCTGAGAACAAAAGAACGGTGTTTCCTACACATACGGACCTTATGTAGTCCAACTCTGCTTCTGAAACTGATACAAAGCACTGGTCCTCTAACATCCAATGCTTGTCTGTTAAGGTGAGAAACGTGTGAGCTTCGTGAACGATGTAGTTCGTTTGAGCTGAAAAGGGACTGCCCTTGCCTGAAACGAAGTCTTACTTGTAGGAAGAATCAGAGCCTGGGATTTAACTCCATTTCTGAAGACAAACACACAGAATAGTTCTCATCGATGGATCACACTCTGCTTTAGAGCGAGAAGCATGCTCTTGCTTTCTAGAGTCTCTAAGACAGCAGGAAACTTGAGTGTGCTGAGACCAAAAGAACGGTGTTTCCTACACATACGGACCATATCTAGTCCAACTCTTCTTCTGAAACTGATACAAAGGACTGGTCCTCTAACATCCAATGCTTGTCAGTTAAGATGAGAAACGTGTGAGCTTCGTGAAAGATGTAGTTCGATGAGCAGAAAAGTGACTGCCATTACCTGAAACGAAGTCTTGCTTGGAGGAAGACTCAGAGCCTGGGATTTAACTCCACTTCTGAAGTGAAACACACAGCGTAGTTCTCATCCATTGATTACACTCTGCTTTAGAGCAAGAAGCACACTCTTGCTTTCTAGAGTCTCTAAGACAGCAGGATATCTGAGTGTGCCCAGAACAAAAGAACGGTGTTTCCTACACATACAGACTATATGTAGTCCAAAACTTCTTCTGAAACTGATTGAATGCACTGGTCCTCTAACATCCAATGCTTGTCAGTTAAGATGAGAAACGTGTGAGCTTCGTGAACGATGTTCGTTTGAGCAGAAAAGTGACTGCCCTCACCTAAAAAGAAATCTTGCTTGTAGGGAGACTCAGAGCCTGGGATTTAACTCTTTTTCTGAAGTGAAACACACAGCATAGTTTTCATCCATGGATCACACTCTGCTTTAGAACGAGAAGCACGCTCTTGCGTTCTAGAGTCTCTAAGACAGCAGGAAACGTGAGTGTGCTGAGAACAAAAGGACAGTGTTTCCTACACATACGGACCATATCTAGTCCAAATTTGCTTCTTAAACTGATACAAAGCACTGGTCCTCTAACATCCAATGCTTGTCTGTTAAGATGAGAAACGTGTGAGCTTTGTGAACGATATAGTTCCTTTGAACTGAAAAGTGACTGCTCTTACCTGAAAAGAAGTCTTGCTTGTAGGAAGAAACAGAGCCTGGGATTTAAGTCCATTTCTGAAGGGAAACACACAGCATAGTTCGCATCCATGGATCACACTCTGCTTTAGAGCAAGAAGCACACTCTTGCTTTCTAGAGTCTCTAAGACAGCAGGAAATCTGAGTGTGCCCAGAACAAAAGAACGGTGTTTCTTACACATACGGACTATATGTAGTCCAAAATTTCTTCTGAAACTGATAGAATGCACTGGTCCTCTAACATCCAATGCTTGTCAGTTAAGATGAGAAACGTGTGAGCTTCGTCAAAGATGTAGTTCTTTTGAGCAGAAAAGTGACTGCCCTTACCTGAAACGAAGTCTTGCTTGTAGGGAGACTCAGAGCCTGGGATTTAACTCCTTTTCTGAAGGGAAACACACAGCATAGTTTTCATCCATGGATCACACTCTGCTTTAGAACAAGAAGCACGCACTTGCTTTCTAGAGTCTCTAAGACAGATGGAAACGTGAGTGTGCTCAGAACAAAAGAACGGTGTTTCCTACACATACGGACCATATCTAGTCCAAATCTGCTTCTTAAACTGATACAAAGCACTGGTCCTCTAACATCCAATGCTTGTCAATTAAGATGAGAAACGTGTGAGCTTCGTGAACGATGTAGTTCATTTGAGCTGAAAAGTGACTGCCCTTACCTGAAACGAAGTCTTGCTTGTAGGAAGACTCAGAGCATGGGATTTAACTCCATTTCTGAAGTAAAACACACAGCAGTGTAATCATCCATTGATCACACTCTGCTTTAGAACAAGAAGCACGCTATTACTTTCTAGACTCTCTAAGATAGCAGGAAACGTGATTTTGCTGAGAACAAAAGAACGGTGTTTCCTACACATACGGACCTTATGTAGTCCAACTCTGCTTCTGAAACTGATACAAAGCACTGGTCCTCTAACATCCAATGCTTGTCTGTTAAGGTGAGAAACGTGTGAGCTTCGTGAACGATGTAGTTCGTTTGAGCTGAAAAGGGACTGCCCTTACCTGAAACGAAGTCTTACTTGTAGGAAGAATCAGAGCCTGGGATTTAACTCCATTTCTGAAGACAAACACACAGAATAGTTCTCATCGATGGATCACACTCTGCTTTAGAGCGAGAAGCATGCTCTTGCTTTCTAGAGTCTCTAAGACAGCAGGAAACTTGAGTGTGCTGAGACCAAAAGAACGGTGTTTCCTACACATACGGACCATATCTAGTCCAACTCTTCTTCTGAAACTGATACAAAGGACTGGTCCTCTAACATCCAATGCTTGTCAGTTAAGATGAGAAACGTGTGAGCTTCGTGAACGATGTTCGTTTGAGCAGAAAAGTGACTGCCCTCACCTGAAACGAAGTCTTGCTTGTAGGGAGACTCAGAGCCTGGGATTTAACTCTTTTTCTGAAGTGAAACACACAGCATAGTTTTCATCCATGGATCACACTCTGCTTTAGAACGAGAACCACGCTCTTGCTTTCTAGAGTCTCTAAGACAGCAGGAAACGTGAGTGTGCTGAGAACAAAAGGACAGTGTTTCCTACACATACGGACCATATCTAGTCCAAATCTGCTTCTTAAACTGATACAAAGCACTGGTCCTCTAACATCCAATGCTTGTCTGTTAAGATGAGAAACGTGTGAGCTTTGTGAACGATATAGTTCCTTTGAACTGAAAAGTGACTGCTCTTACCTGAAAAGAAGTCTTGCTTGTAGGAAGACACAGAGCCTGGGATTTAAGTCCATTTCTGAAGGGAAACACACAGCATAGTTCGCATCCATGGATCACACTCTGCTTTAGAGCAAGAAGCACACTCTTGCTTTCTAGAGTCTCTAAGACAGCAGGAAATCTGAGTGTGCCCAGAACAAAAGAACGGTGTTTCTTACACATACGGACTATATGTAGTCCAAAATTTCTTCTGAAACTGATAGAATGCACTGGTCCTCTAACATCCAATGCTTGTCAGTTAAGATGAGAAACGTGTGAGCTTCGTCAAAGATGTAGTTCTTTTGAGCAGAAAAGTGACTGCCCTTACCTGAAACGAAGTCTTGCTTGTAGGGAGACTCAGAGCCTGGGATTTAACTCCTTTTCTGAAGGGAAACACACAGCATAGTTTTCATCCATGGATCACACTCTGCTTTAGAACAAGAAGCACGCTCTTGCTTTCTAGAGTCTCTAAGACAGATGGAAACGTGAGTGTGCTCAGAACAAAAGAACGGTGTTTCCTACACATACGGACCATATCTAGTCCAAATCTGCTTCTTAAACTGATACAAAGCACTGGTCCTCTAACATCCAATGCTTGTCAATTAAGATGAGAAACGTGTGAGCTTCGTGAACGATGTAGTTCATTTGAGCTGAAAAGTGACTGCCCTTACCTGAAACGAAGTCTTGCTTGTAGGAAGACTCAGAGCCTGGGATTTAACTCCATTTCTGAAGTAAAACACACAGCAGTGTAATCATCCATTGATCACACTCTGCTTTAGAACAAGAAGCACGCTATTACTTTCTAGACTCTCTAAGATAGCAGGAAACGTGATTTTGCTGAGAACAAAAGAACGGTGTTTCCTACACATACGGACCTTATGTAGTCCAACTCTGCTTCTGAAACTGATACAAAGCACTGGTCCTCTAACATCCAATGCTTGTCTGTTAAGGTGAGAAACGTGTGAGCTTCGTGAACGATGTAGTTCGTTTGAGCTGAAAAGGGACTGCCCTTACCTGAAACGAAGTCTTACTTGTAGGAAGAATCAGAGCCTGGGATTTAACTCCATTTCTGAAGGCAAACACACAGAATAGTTCTCATCCATGGATCACACTCTGCTTTAGAGCGAGAAGCATGCTCTTGCTTTCTAGAGTCTCTAAGACAGCAGGAAACTTGAGTGTGCTGAGACCAAAAGAACGGTGTTTCCTACACATACGGACCATATCTAGGCCAACTCTTCTTCTGAAACTGATACAAAGGACTGGTCCTCTAACATCCAATGCTTGTCAGTTAAGATGAGAAACGTGTGAGCTTCGTGAAAGATGTAGTTCGTTGAGCAGAAAAGTGACTGCCATTACCTGAAACGAAGTCTTGCTTGGAGGAAGACTCAGAGCCTGGGATTTAACTCCACTTCTGAAGTGAAACACACAGCGTAGTTCTCATCCATAGATCACACTCTGCTTTAGAGCAAGAAGCACACTCTTGCTTTCTAGAGTCTCTAAGACAGCAGGATATCTGAGTGTGCCCAGAACAAAAGAACGGTGTTTCCTACACATACAGACTATATGTAGTCCAAAACTTCTTCTGAAACTGATTGAATGCACTGGTCCTCTAACATCCAATGCTTGTCAGTTAAGATGAGAAACGTGTGAGCTTCGTGAACGATGTTCGTTTGAGCAGAAAAGTGACTGCCCTCACCTGAAACGAAGTCTTGCTTGTAGGGAGACTCAGAGCCTGGGATTTAACTCCTTTTCTGAAGGGACACACACAGCATAGTTTTCATCCATGGATCACACTCTGCTTTAGAACGAGAAGCACGCTCTTGCTTTCTAGAGTCTCTAAGACAGCAGGAAACGTGAGTGTGCTGAGAACAAAAGGACAGTGTTTCCTACACATACGGACCATATCTAGTCCAAATCTGCTTCTTAAACTGATACAAAGCACTGGTCCTCTAACATCCAATGCTTGTCAATTAAGATGAGAAACGTGTGAGCTTCGTGAACGATGTAGTTCATTTGAGCTGAAAAGTGACTGCCCTTACCTGAAACGAAGTCTTGCTTGTAGCAAGACTCAGAGCATTGGATTTAACTCCATTTCTGAAGTAAAACACACAGCAGTGTAATCATCCATTGATCACACTCTGCTTTAGAACAAGAAGCACGCTATTACTTTCTAGACTCTCTAAGATAGCAGGAAACGTGATTTTGCTGAGAACAAAAGAACGGTGTTTCCTACACATACGGACCTTATGTAGTCCAACTCTGCTTCTGAAACTGATACAAAGCACTGGTCCTCTAACATCCAATGCTTGTCTGTTAAGGTGAGAAACGTGTGAGCTTCGTGAACGATGTAGTTCGTTTGAGCTGAAAAGGGACTGCCCTTACCTGAAACGAAGTCTTACTTGTAGGAAGAATCAGAGCCTGGGATTTAACTCCATTTCTGAAGGCAAACACACAGAATAGTTCTCATCCATGGATCACACTCTGCTTTAGAGCGAGAAGCATGCTCTTGCTTTCTAGAGTCTCTAAGACAGCAGGAAACTTGAGTGTGCTGAGACCAAAAGAACGGTGTTTCCTACACATACGGACCATATCTAGGCCAACTCTTCTTCTGAAAATGATACAAAGGACTGGTCCTCTAACATCCAATGCTTGTCAGTTAAGATGAGAAACGTGTGAGCTTCGTGAAAGATGTAGTTCGTTGAGCAGAAAAGTGACTGCCATTACCTGAAACGAAGTCTTGCTTGGAGGAAGACTCAGAGCCTGGGATTTAACTCCACTTCTGAAGTGAAACACACAGCGTAGTTCTCATCCATTGATCACACTCTGCTTTAGAGCAAGAGGCACACTCTTGCTTTCTAGAGTCTCTAAGACAGCAGGATATCTGAGTGTGCCCAGAACAAAAGAACGGTGTTTCCTACACATACAGACTATATGTAGTCCAAAACTTCTTCTGAAACTGATTGAATGCACTGGTCCTCTAACATCCAATGCTTGTCTGTTAAGATGAGAAACGTGTGAGCTCCGTGAACGATGTAGTTCGTTTGAGCTGAAAAGTGACTGCCCTTACCTGAATTGAAGGCTTCCTTGTAGGAAGACTCAGAGCCTGGGATTTAACTCCATTTCTGAAGTAAAACACACAGCAGTGTAATCATCCATTGATCACACTCTGCTTTAGAACAAGAAGCACGCTATTGCTTTCTAGACTCTCTAAGACAGCAGGAAACGTGATTTTGCTAAGAACAAAAGAACGGTGTTTCCTACACATATGGACCATATGTAGTCCAACTCTGCTTCTGAAACTGATACAAAGCACTGGTCCTCTAACATCCAATGCTTGTCAGTTAAGATGAGAAACGTGTGAGCTTCGTGAACGATGTTCGTTTGAGCAGAAAAGTGACTGCCCTCACCTGAAACGAAGTCTTGCTTGTAGGGAGACTCAGAGCCTGGGATTTAACTCTTTTTCTGAAGTGAAACACACAGCATAGTTTTCATCCATGGATCACACTCTGCTTTAGAACGAGAACCACGCTCTTGCTTTCTAGAGTCTCTAAGACAGCAGGAAACGTGAGTGTGCTGAGAACAAAAGGACAGTGTTTCCTACACATACAGACCATATCTAGTCCAAATCTGCTTCTTAAACTGATACAAAGCACTGGTCCTCTAACATCCAATGCTTGTCTGTTAAGATGAGAAACGTGTGAGCTTTGTGAACGATATAGTTCCTTTGAACTGAAAAGTGACTGCTCTTACCTGAAAAGAAGTCTTGCTTGTAGGAAGACACAGAGCCTGGGATTTAAGTCCATTTCTGAATTGAAACACACAGCATAGTTCGAATCCATGGATCACACTCTGCTTTAGAGCAAGAAGCACACTCTTGCTTTCTAGAGTCTCTAAGACAGCAGGAAATCTGAGTGTGCCCAGAACAAAAGAACGGTGTTTCTTACACATACGGACTATATGTAGTCCAAAATTTCTTCTGAAACTGATAGAATGCACTGGTCCTCTAACATCCAATGCTTGTCAGTTAAGATGAGAAACGTGTGAGCTTCGTCAAAGATGTAGTTCTTTTGAGCAGAAAAGTGACTGCCCTTACCTGAAACGAAGTCTTGCTTGTAGGGAGACTCAGAGCCTGGGATTTAACTCCTTTTCTGAAGGGAAACACACAGCATAGTTTTCATCCATGGATCACACTCTGCTTTAGAACAAGAAGCACGCTCTTGCTTTCTAGAGTCTCTAAGACAGATGGAAACGTGAGTGTGCTCAGAACAAAAGAACGGTGTTTCCTACACATACGGACCATATCTAGTCCAAATCTGCTTCTTAAACTGATACAAAGCACTGGTCCTCTAACATCCAATGCTTGTCAATTAAGATGAGAAACGTGTGAGCTTCGTGAACGATGTAGTTCATTTGAGCTGAAAAGTGACTGCCCTTACCTGAAACGAAGTCTTGCTTGTAGGAAGACTCAGAGCATGGGATTTAACTCCATTTCTGAAGTAAAACACACAGCAGTGTAATCATCCATTGATCACACTCTGCTTTAGAACAAGAAGCACGCTATTACTTTCTAGACTCTCTAAGATAGCAGGAAACGTGATTTTGCTGAGAACAAAAGAACGGTGTTTCCTACACATACGGACCTTATGTAGTCCAACTCTGCTTCTGAAACTGATACAAAGCACTGGTCCTCTAACATCCAATGCTTGTCTGTTAAGGTGAGAAACGTGTGAGCTTCGTGAACGATGTAGTTCGTTTGAGCTGAAAAGGGACTGCCCTTACCTGAAACGAAGTCTTACTTGTAGGAAGAATCAGAGCCTGGGATTTAACTCCATTTCTGAAGGCAAACACACAGAATAGTTCTCATCCATGGATCACACTCTGCTTTAGAGCGAGAAGCATGCTCTTGCTTTCTAGAGTCTCTAAGACAGCAGGAAACTTGAGTGTGCTGAGACCAAAAGAACGGTGTTTCCTACACATACGGACCATATCTAGGCCAACTCTTCTTCTGAAACTGATACAAAGGACTGGTCCTCTAACATCCAATGCTTGTCAGTTAAGATGAGAAACGTGTGAGCTTCGTGAAAGATGTAGTTCGTTGAGCAGAAAAGTGACTGCCATTACCTGAAACGAAGTCTTGCTTGGAGGAAGACTCAGAGCCTGGGATTTAACTCCACTTCTGAAGTGAAACACACAGCGTAGTTCTCATCCATAGATCACACTCTGCTTTAGAGCAAGAAGCACACTCTTGCTTTCTAGAGTCTCTAAGACAGCAGGATATCTGAGTGTGCCCAGAACAAAAGAACGGTGTTTCCTACACATACAGACTATATGTAGTCCAAAACTTCTTCTGAAACTGATTGAATGCACTGGTCCTCTAACATCCAATGCTTGTCTGTTAAGATGAGAAACGTGTGAGCTCCGTGAACGATGTAGTTCGTTTGAGCTGAAAAGTGACTGCCCTTACCTGAATTGAAGGCTTCCTTGTAGGAAGACTCAGAGCCTGGGATTTAACTCCATTTCTGAAGTAAAACACACAGCAGTGTAATCATCCATTGATCACACTCTGCTTTAGAACAAGAAGCACGCTATTGCTTTCTAGACTCTCTAAGACAGCAGGAAACGTGATTTTGCTAAGAACAAAAGAACGGTGTTTCCTACACATATGGACCATATGTAGTCCAACTCTGCTTCTGAAACTGATACAAAGCACTGGTCCTCTAACATCCAATGCTTGTCAGTTAAGATGAGAAACGTGTGAGCTTCGTGAACGATGTTCGTTTGAGCAGAAAAGTGACTGCCCTCACCTGAAACGAAGTCTTGCTTGTAGGGAGACTCAGAGCCTGGGATTTAACTCTTTTTCTGAAGTGAAACACACAGAATAGTTTTCATCCATGGATCACACTCTGCTTTAGAACGAGAACCACGCTCTTGCTTTCTAGAGTCTCTAAGACAGCAGGAAACGTGAGTGTGCTGAGAACAAAAGGACAGTGTTTCCTACACATACAGACCATATCTAGTCCAAATCTGCTTCTTAAACTGATACAAAGCACTGGTCCTCTAACATCCAATGCTTGTCTGTTAAGATGAGAAACGTGTGAGCTTTGTGAACGATATAGTTCCTTTGAACTGAAAAGTGACTGCTCTTACCTGAAAAGAAGTCTTGCTTGTAGGAAGACACAGAGCCTGGGATTTAAGTCCATTTCTGAAGGGAAACACACAGCATAGTTCGAATCCATGGATCACACTCTGCTTTAGAGCAAGAAGCACACTCTTGCTTTCTAGAGTCTCTAAGACAGCAGGAAATCTGAGTGTGCCCAGAACAAAAGAACGGTGTTTCTTACACATACGGACTATATGTAGTCCAAAATTTCTTCTGAAACTGATAGAATGCACTGGTCCTCTAACATCCAATGCTTGTCAGTTAAGATGAGAAACGTGTGAGCTTCGTCAAAGATGTAGTTCTTTTGAGCAGAAAAGTGACTGCCCTTACCTGAAACGAAGTCTTGCTTGTAGGGAGACTCAGAGCCTGGGATTTAACTCCTTTTCTGAAGGGAAACACACAGCATAGTTTTCATCCATGGATCACACTCTGCTTTAGAACAAGAAGCACGCTCTTGCTTTCTAGAGTCTCTAAGACAGATGGAAACGTGAGTGTGCTCAGAACAAAAGAACGGTGTTTCCTACACATACGGACCATATCTAGTCCAAATCTGCTTCTTAAACTGATACAAAGCACTGGTCCTCTAACATCCAATGCTTGTCAATTAAGATGAGAAACGTGTGAGCTTCGTGAACGATGTAGTTCATTTGAGCTGAAAAGTGACTGCCCTTACCTGAAACGAAGTCTTGCTTGTAGGAAGACTCAGAGCCTGGGATTTAACTCCATTTCTGAAGTAAAACACACAGCAGTGTAATCATCCATTGATCACACTCTGCTTTAGAACAAGAAGCACGCTATTACTTTCTAGACTCTCTAAGATAGCAGGAAACGTGATTTTGCTGAGAACAAAAGAACGGTGTTTCCTACACATACGGACCTTATGTAGTCCAACTCTGCTTCTGAAACTGATACAAAGCACTGGTCCTCTAACATCCAATGCTTGTCTGTTAAGGTGAGAAACGTGTGAGCTTCGTGAACGATGTAGTTCGTTTGAGCTGAAAAGGGACTGCCCTTACCTGAAACGAAGTCTTACTTGTAGGAAGAATCAGAGCCTGGGATTTAACTCCATTTCTGAAGGCAAACACACAGAATAGTTCTCATCCATGGATCACACTCTGCTTTAGAGCGAGAAGCATGCTCTTGCTTTCTAGAGTCTCTAAGACAGCAGGAAACTTGAGTGTGCTGAGACCAAAAGAACGGTGTTTCCTACACATACGGACCATATCTAGGCCAACTCTTCTTCTGAAACTGATACAAAGGACTGGTCCTCTAACATCCAATGCTTGTCAGTTAAGATGAGAAACGTGTGAGCTTCGTGAAAGATGTAGTTCGTTGAGCAGAAAAGTGACTGCCATTACCTGAAACGAAGTCTTGCTTGGAGGAAGACTCAGAGCCTGGGATTTAACTCCACTTCTGAAGTGAAACACACAGCGTAGTTCTCATCCATAGATCACACTCTGCTTTAGAGCAAGAAGCACACTCTTGCTTTCTAGAGTCTCTAAGACAGCAGGATATCTGAGTGTGCCCAGAACAAAAGAACGGTGTTTCCTACACATACAGACTATATGTAGTCCAAAACTTCTTCTGAAACTGATTGAATGCACTGGTCCTCTAACATCCAATGCTTGTCAGTTAAGATGAGAAACGTGTGAGCTTCGTGAACGATGTTCGTTTGAGCAGAAAAGTGACTGCCCTCACCTGAAACGAAGTCTTGCTTGTAGGGAGACTCAGAGCCTGGGATTTAACTCCTTTTCTGAAGGGAAACACACAGCATAGTTTTCATCCATGGATCACACTCTGCTTTAGAACGAGAACCACGCTCTTGCTTTCTAGAGTCTCTAAGACAGCAGGAAACGTGAGTGTGCTGAGAACAAAAGGACAGTGTTTCCTACACATACAGACCATATCTAGTCCAAATCTGCTTCTTAAACTGATACAAAGCACTGGTCCTCTAACATCCAATGCTTGTCTGTTAAGATGAGAAACGTGTGAGCTTTGTGAACGATATAGTTCCTTTGAACTGAAAAGTGACTGCTCTTACCTGAAAAGAAGTCTTGCTTGTAGGAAGACACAGAGCCTGGGATTTAAGTCCATTTCTGAAGGGAAACACACAGCATAGTTCGCATCCATGGATCACACTCTGCTTTAGAGCAAGAAGCACACTCTTGCTTTCTAGAGTCTCTAAGACAGCAGGAAATCTGAGTGTGCCCAGAACAAAAGAACGGTGTTTCTTACACATACGGACTATATGTAGTCCAAAATTTCTTCTGAAACTGATAGAATGCACTGGTCCTCTAACATCCAATGCTTGTCAGTTAAGATGAGAAACGTGTGAGCTTCGTCAAAGATGTAGTTCTTTTGAGCAGAAAAGTGACTGCCCTTACCTGAAACGAAGTCTTGCTTGTAGGGAGACTCAGAGCCTGGGATTTAACTCCTTTTCTGAAGGGAAACACACAGCATAGTTTTCATCCATGGATCACACCCTGCTTTAGAGCGAGAAGCACGCTCTTGCTTTCTAGAGTCTCTAAGACAGATGGAAACGTGAGTGTGCTCAGAACAAAAGAACGGTGTTTCCTACACATACGGACCATATCTAGTCCAAATCTGCTTCTTAAACTGATACAAAGCACTGGTCCTCTAACATCCAATGCTTGTCAATTAAGATGAGAAACGTGTGAGCTTCGTGAACGATGTAGTTCATTTGAGCTGAAAAGTGACTGCCCTTACCTGAAACGAAGTCTTGCTTGTAGCAAGACTCAGAGCATTGGATTTAACTCCATTTCTGAAGTAAAACACACAGCAGTGTAATCATCCATTGATCACACTCTGCTTTAGAACAAGAAGCACGCTATTACTTTCTAGACTCTCTAAGATAGCAGGAAACGTGATTTTGCTGAGAACAAAAGAACGGTGTTTCCTACACATACGGACCTTATGTAGTCCAACTCTGCTTCTGAAACTGATACAAAGCACTGGTCCTCTAACATCCAATGCTTGTCTGTTAAGGTGAGAAACGTGTGAGCTTCGTGAACGATGTAGTTCGTTTGAGCTGAAAAGGGACTGCCCTTACCTGAAACGAAGTCTTACTTGTAGGAAGAATCAGAGCCTGGGATTTAACTCCATTTCTGAAGGCAAACACACAGAATAGTTCTCATCCATGGATCACACTCTGCTTTAGAGCGAGAAGCATGCTCTTGCTTTCTAGAGTCTCTAAGACAGCAGGAAACTTGAGTGTGCTGAGACCAAAAGAACGGTGTTTCCTACACATACGGACCATATCTAGGCCAACTCTTCTTCTGAAAATGATACAAAGGACTGGTCCTCTAACATCCAATGCTTGTCAGTTAAGATGAGAAACGTGTGAGCTTCGTGAAAGATGTAGTTCGTTGAGCAGAAAAGTGACTGCCATTACCTGAAACGAAGTCTTGCTTGGAGGAAGACTCAGAGCCTGGGATTTAACTCCACTTCTGAAGTGAAACACACAGCGTAGTTCTCATCCATTGATCACACTCTGCTTTAGAGCAAGAGGCACACTCTTGCTTTCTAGAGTCTCTAAGACAGCAGGATATCTGAGTGTGCCCAGAACAAAAGAACGGTGTTTCCTACACATACAGACTATATGTAGTCCAAAACTTCTTCTGAAACTGATTGAATGCACTGGTCCTCTAACATCCAATGCTTGTCTGTTAAGATGAGAAACGTGTGAGCTCCGTGAACGATGTAGTTCGTTTGAGCTGAAAAGTGACTGCCCTTACCTGAATTGAAGGCTTCCTTGTAGGAAGACTCAGAGCCTGGGATTTAACTCCATTTCTGAAGTAAAACACACAGCAGTGTAATCATCCATTGATCACACTCTGCTTTAGAACAAGAAGCACGCTATTGCTTTCTAGACTCTCTAAGACAGCAGGAAACGTGATTTTGCTAAGAACAAAAGAACGGTGTTTCCTACACATATGGACCATATGTAGTCCAACTCTGCTTCTGAAACTGATACAAAGCACTGGTCCTCTAACATCCAATGCTTGTCTGTTAAGGTAAGAAACGTGTGAGCTTCGTGAACGATGTAGTTCGTTTGAGCAGAAAAGTGACTGCCCTCACCTGAAACGAAGTCTTGCTTGTAGGGAGACTCAGAGCCTGGGATTTAACTCTTTTTCTGAAGTGAAACACACAGCATAGTTTTCATCCATGGATCACACTCTGCTTTAGAACGAGAACCACGCTCTTGCTTTCTAGAGTCTCTAAGACAGCAGGAAACGTGAGTGTGCTGAGAACAAAAGGACAGTGTTTCCTACACATACGGACCATATCTAGTCCAAATCTGCTTCTTAAACTGATACAAAGCACTGGTCCTCTAACATCCAATGCTTGTCTGTTAAGATGAGAAACGTGTGAGCTTTGTGAACGATATAGTTCCTTTGAACTGAAAAGTGACTGCTCTTACCTGAAAAGAAGTCTTGCTTGTAGGAAGACACAGAGCCTGGGATTTAAGTCCATTTCTGAAGGGAAACACACAGCATAGTTCGCATCCATGGATCACACTCTGCTTTAGAGCAAGAAGCACACTCTTGCTTTCTAGAGTCTCTAAGACAGCAGGAAATCTGAGTGTGCCCAGAACAAAAGAACGGTGTTTCTTACACATACGGACTATATGTAGTCCAAAATTTCTTCTGAAACTGATAGAATGCACTGGTCCTCTAACATCCAATGCTTGTCAGTTAAGATGAGAAACGTGTGAGCTTCGTCAAAGATGTAGTTCTTTTGAGCAGAAAAGTGACTGCCCTTACCTGAAACGAAGTCTTGCTTGTAGGGAGACTCAGAGCCTGGGATTTAACTCCTTTTCCGAAGGGAAACACACAGCATAGTTTTCATCCATGGATCACACTCTGCTTTAGAACAAGAAGCACGCTCTTGCTTTCTAGAGTCTCTAAGACAGATGGAAACGTGAGTGTGCTCAGAACAAAAGAACGGTGTTTCCTACACATACGGACCATATCTAGTCCAAATCTGCTTCTTAAACTGATACAAAGCACTGGTCCTCTAACATCCAATGCTTGTCAATTAAGATGAGAAACGTGTGAGCTTCGTGAACGATGTAGTTCATTTGAGCTGAAAAGTGACTGCCCTTACCTGAAACGAAGTCTTGCTTGTAGGAAGACTCAGAGCCTGGGATTTAACTCCATTTCTGAAGTAAAACACACAGCAGTGTAATCATCCATTGATCACACTCTGCTTTAGAACAAGAAGCACGCTATTACTTTCTAGACTCTCTAAGATAGCAGGAAACGTGATTTTGCTGAGAACAAAAGAACGGTGTTTCCTACACATACGGACCTTATGTAGTCCAACTCTGCTTCTGAAACTGATACAAAGCACTGGTCCTCTAACATCCAATGCTTGTCTGTTAAGGTGAGAAACGTGTGAGCTTCGTGAACGATGTAGTTCGTTTGAGCTGAAAAGGGACTGCCCATACCTGAAACGAAGTCTTACTTGTAGGAAGTATCAGAGCCTGGGATTTAACTCCATTTCTGAAGGCAAACACACAGAATAGTTCTCATCCATGGATCACACTCTGCTTTAGAGCGAGAAGCATGCTCTTGCTTTCTAGAGTCTCTAAGACAGCAGGATATCTGAGTGTGCCCAGAACAAAAGAACGGTGTTTCCTACACATACAGACTATATGTAGTCCAAAACTTCTTCTGAAACTGATTGAATGCACTGGTCCTCTAACATCCAATGCTTGTCAGTTAAGATGAGAAACGTGTGAGCTTCGTGAACGATGTTCGTTTGAGCAGAAAAGTGACTGCCCTCACCTGAAACGAAGTCTTGCTTGTAGGGAGACTCAGAGCCTGGGATTTAACTCCTTTTCTGAAGGGAAAAACACAGCATAGTTTTCATCCATGGATCACACTCTGCTTTAGAACGGGAAGCACACTCTTGCTTTCTAGAGTCTCTAAGACAGCAGGAAACGTGAGTGTGCTGAGAACAAAAGGACAGTGTTTCCTACACATACGGACCATATCTAGTCCAAATCTGCTTCTTAAACTGATACAAAGCACTGGTCCTCTAACATCCAATGCTTGTCTGTTAAGATGAGAAACGTGTGAGCTTTGTGAACGATATAGTTCCTTTGAACTGAAAAGTGACTGCTCTTACCTGAAAAGAAGTCTTGCTTGTAGGAAGACACAGAGCCTGGGATTTAAGTCCATTTCTGAAGGGAAACACACAGCATAGTTCGCATCCATGGATCACACTCTGCTTTAGAGCAAGAAGCACACTCTTGCTTTCTAGAGTCTCTAAGACAGCAGGAAATCTGAGTGTGCCCAGAACAAAAGAACGGTGTTTCTTACACATACGGACTATATGTAGTCCAAAATTTCTTCTGAAACTGATAGAATGCACTGGTCCTCTAACATCCAATGCTTGTCAGTTAAGATGAGAAACGTGTGAGCTTCGTCAAAGATGTAGTTCTTTTGAGCAGAAAAGTGACTGCCCTTACCTGAAACGAAGTCTTGCTTGTAGGGAGACTCAGAGCCTGGGATTTAACTCCTTTTCTGAAGGGAAACACACAGCATAGTTTTCATCCATGGATCACACCCTGCTTTAGAACGAGAAGCACGCTCTTGCTTTCTAGAGTCTCTAAGACAGATGGAAACGTGGGTGTGCTCAGAACAAAAGAACGGTGTTTCCTACACATACGGACCATATCTAGTCCAAATCTGCTTCTTAAACTGATACAAAGCACTGGTCCTCTAACATCCAATGCTTGTCAATTAAGATGAGAAACGTGTGAGCTTCGTGAACGATGTAGTTCATTTGAGCTGAAAAGTGACTGCCCTTACCTGAAACGAAGTCTTGCTTGTAGGAAGACTCAGAGCCTGGGATTTAACTCCATTTCTGAAGTAAAACACACAGCAGTGTAATCATCCATTGATCACACTCTGCTTTAGAACAAGAAGCACGCTATTGCTTTCTAGACTCTCTAAGATAGCAGGAAACGTGATTTTGCTGAGAACAAAAGAACGGTGTTTCCTACACATACGGACCTTATGTAGTCCAACTCTGCTTCTGAAACTGATACAAAGCACTGGTCCTCTAACATCCAATGCTTGTCTGTTAAGGTGAGAAACGTGTGAGCTTCGTGAACGATGTAGTTCGTTTGAGCTGAAAAGGGACTGCCCTTACCTGAAACGAAGTCTTACTTGTAGGAAGAATCAGAGCCTGGGATTTAACTCCATTTCTGAAGGCAAACACACAGAATAGTTCTCATCCATGGATCACACTCTGCTTTAGAGCGAGAAGCATGCTCTTGCTTTCTAGAGTCTCTAAGACAGCAGGAAACTTGAGTGTGCTGAGACCAAAAGAACGGTGTTTCCTACACATACGGACCATATCTAGGCCAACTCTTCTTCTGAAAATGATACAAAGGACTGGTCCTCTAACATCCAATGCTTGTCAGTTAAGATGAGAAACGTGTGAGCTTCGTGAAAGATGTAGTTCGTTGAGCAGAAAAGTGACTGCCATTACCTGAAACGAAGTCTTGCTTGGAGGAAGACTCAGAGCCTGGGATTTAACTCCACTTCTGAAGTGAAACACACAGCGTAGTTCTCATCCATTGATCACACTCTGCTTTAGAGCAAGAGGCACACTCTTGCTTTCTAGAGTCTCTAAGACAGCAGGATATCTGAGTGTGCCCAGAACAAAAGAACGGTGTTTCCTACACATACAGACTATATGTAGTCCAAAACTTCTTCTGAAACTGATTGAATGCACTGGTCCTCTAACATCCAATGCTTGTCTGTTAAGATGAGAAACGTGTGAGCTCCGTGAACGATGTAGTTCGTTTGAGCTGAAAAGTGACTGCCCTTACCTGAATTGAAGGCTTCCTTGTAGGAAGACTCAGAGCCTGGGATTTAACTCCATTTCTGAAGTAAAACACACAGCAGTGTAATCATCCATTGATCACACTCTGCTTTAGAACAAGAAGCACGCTATTGCTTTCTAGACTCTCTAAGACAGCAGGAAACGTGATTTTGCTAAGAACAAAAGAACGGTGTTTCCTACACATATGGACCATATGTAGTCCAACTCTGCTTCTGAAACTGATACAAAGCACTGGTCCTCTAACATCCAATGCTTGTCTGTTAAGGTAAGAAACGTGTGAGCTTCGTGAACGATGTAGTTCGTTTGAGCAGAAAAGTGACTGCCCTCACCTGAAACGAAGTCTTGCTTGTAGGGAGACTCAGAGCCTGGGATTTAACTCTTTTTCTGAAGTGAAACACACAGCATAGTTTTCATCCATGGATCACACTCTGCTTTAGAACGAGAACCACGCTCTTGCTTTCTAGAGTCTCTAAGACAGCAGGAAACGTGAGTGTGCTGAGAACAAAAGGACAGTGTTTCCTACACATACGGACCATATCTAGTCCAAATCTGCTTCTTAAACTGATACAAAGCACTGGTCCTCTAACATCCAATGCTTGTCTGTTAAGATGAGAAACGTGTGAGCTTTGTGAACGATATAGTTCCTTTGAACTGAAAAGTGACTGCTCTTACCTGAAAAGAAGTCTTGCTTGTAGGAAGACACAGAGCCTGGGATTTAAGTCCATTTCTGAAGGGAAACACACAGCATAGTTCGCATCCATGGATCACACTCTGCTTTAGAGCAAGAAGCACACTCTTGCTTTCTAGAGTCTCTAAGACAGCAGGAAATCTGAGTGTGCCCAGAACAAAAGAACGGTGTTTCTTACACATACGGACTATATGTAGTCCAAAATTTCTTCTGAAACTGATAGAATGCACTGGTCCTCTAACATCCAATGCTTGTCAGTTAAGATGAGAAACGTGTGAGCTTCGTCAAAGATGTAGTTCTTTTGAGCAGAAAAGTGACTGCCCTTACCTGAAACGAAGTCTTGCTTGTAGGGAGACTCAGAGCCTGGGATTTAACTCCTTTTCCGAAGGGAAACACACAGCATAGTTTTCATCCATGGATCACACTCTGCTTTAGAACAAGAAGCACGCTCTTGCTTTCTAGAGTCTCTAAGACAGATGGAAACGTGAGTGTGCTCAGAACAAAAGAACGGTGTTTCCTACACATACGGACCATATCTAGTCCAAATCTGCTTCTTAAACTGATACAAAGCACTGGTCCTCTAACATCCAATGCTTGTCAATTAAGATGAGAAACGTGTGAGCTTCGTGAACGATGTAGTTCATTTGAGCTGAAAAGTGACTGCCCTTACCTGAAACGAAGTCTTGCTTGTAGGAAGACTCAGAGCCTGGGATTTAACTCCATTTCTGAAGTAAAACACACAGCAGTGTAATCATCCATTGATCACACTCTGCTTTAGAACAAGAAGCACGCTATTACTTTCTAGACTCTCTAAGATAGCAGGAAACGTGATTTTGCTGAGAACAAAAGAACGGTGTTTCCTACACATACGGACCTTATGTAGTCCAACTCTGCTTCTGAAACTGATACAAAGCACTGGTCCTCTAACATCCAATGCTTGTCTGTTAAGGTGAGAAACGTGTGAGCTTCGTGAACGATGTAGTTCGTTTGAGCTGAAAAGGGACTGCCCATACCTGAAACGAAGTCTTACTTGTAGGAAGTATCAGAGCCTGGGATTTAACTCCATTTCTGAAGGCAAACACACAGAATAGTTCTCATCCATGGATCACACTCTGCTTTAGAGCGAGAAGCATGCTCTTGCTTTCTAGAGTCTCTAAGACAGCAGGATATCTGAGTGTGCCCAGAACAAAAGAACGGTGTTTCCTACACATACAGACTATATGTAGTCCAAAACTTCTTCTGAAACTGATTGAATGCACTGGTCCTCTAACATCCAATGCTTGTCAGTTAAGATGAGAAACGTGTGAGCTTCGTGAACGATGTTCGTTTGAGCAGAAAAGTGACTGCCCTCACCTGAAACGAAGTCTTGCTTGTAGGGAGACTCAGAGCCTGGGATTTAACTCCTTTTCTGAAGGGAAAAACACAGCATAGTTTTCATCCATGGATCACACTCTGCTTTAGAACGGGAAGCACACTCTTGCTTTCTAGAGTCTCTAAGACAGCAGGAAACGTGAGTGTGCTGAGAACAAAAGGACAGTGTTTCCTACACATACGGACCATATCTAGTCCAAATCTGCTTCTTAAACTGATACAAAGCACTGGTCCTCTAACATCCAATGCTTGTCTGTTAAGATGAGAAACGTGTGAGCTTTGTGAACGATATAGTTCCTTTGAACTGAAAAGTGACTGCTCTTACCTGAAAAGAAGTCTTGCTTGTAGGAAGACACAGAGCCTGGGATTTAAGTCCATTTCTGAAGGGAAACACACAGCATAGTTCGCATCCATGGATCACACTCTGCTTTAGAGCAAGAAGCACACTCTTGCTTTCTAGAGTCTCTAAGACAGCAGGAAATCTGAGTGTGCCCAGAACAAAAGAACGGTGTTTCTTACACATACGGACTATATGTAGTCCAAAATTTCTTCTGAAACTGATAGAATGCACTGGTCCTCTAACATCCAATGCTTGTCAGTTAAGATGAGAAACGTGTGAGCTTCGTCAAAGATGTAGTTCTTTTGAGCAGAAAAGTGACTGCCCTTACCTGAAACGAAGTCTTGCTTGTAGGGAGACTCAGAGCCTGGGATTTAACTCCTTTTCTGAAGGGAAACACACAGCATAGTTTTCATCCATGGATCACACCCTGCTTTAGAACGAGAAGCACGCTCTTGCTTTCTAGAGTCTCTAAGACAGATGGAAACGTGGGTGTGCTCAGAACAAAAGAACGGTGTTTCCTACACATACGGACCATATCTAGTCCAAATCTGCTTCTTAAACTGATACAAAGCACTGGTCCTCTAACATCCAATGCTTGTCAATTAAGATGAGAAACGTGTGAGCTTCGTGAACGATGTAGTTCATTTGAGCTGAAAAGTGACTGCCCTTACCTGAAACGAAGTCTTGCTTGTAGGAAGACTCAGAGCCTGGGATTTAACTCCATTTCTGAAGTAAAACACACAGCAGTGTAATCATCCATTGATCACACTCTGCTTTAGAACAAGAAGCACGCTATTGCTTTCTAGACTCTCTAAGATAGCAGGAAACGTGATTTTGCTGAGAACAAAAGAACGGTGTTTCCTACACATACGGACCTTATGTAGTCCAACTCTGCTTCTGAAACTGATACAAAGCACTGGTCCTCTAACTTCCAATGCTTGTCTTTTAAGGTGAGAAACGTGTGAGCTTCGTGAACGATGTAGTTCGTTTGAGCTGAAAAGGGACTGCCCTTACCTGAAATGAAGTCTTACTTGTAGGAAGAATCAGAGCCTGGGATTTAACTCCATTTCTGAAGGCAAACACACAGAATAGTTCTCATCCATGGATCACACTCTGCTTTAGAGCGAGAAGCATGCTCTTGCTTTCTAGAGTCTCTAAGACAGCAGGAAACTTGAGTGTGCTGAGACCAAAAGAACGGTGTTTCCTACACATACGGACCATATCTAGGCCAACTCTTCTTCTGAAACTGATAAAAAGGACTGGTCCTCTAACATCCAATGCTTGTCAGTTAAGACGAGAAATGTGTGAGCTTCGTGAAAGATGTAGTTCGTTGAGCAGAAAAGTGACTGCCATTACCTGAAACGAAGTCTTGCTTGGAGGAAGACTCAGAGCCTGGGATTTAACTCCACTTCTGAAGTGAAACACACAGCGTAGTTCTCATCCATTGATCACACTCTGCTTTAGAGCAAGAAGCACACTCTTGCTTTCTAGAGTCTCTAAGACAGCAGGATATCTGAGTGTGCCCAGAACAAAAGAACGGTGTTTCCTACACATACGGACTATATGTAGTCCAAAACTTCTTCTGAAACTGATTGAATGCACTGGTCCTCTAACATCCAATGCTTCTCAGTTAAGATGAGAAACGTGTGAGCTTCGTGAACGATGTTGTTCGTTTTAGCAGAAAAGTGACTGCCCTCACTTGAAACGAAGTCTTGCTTGTAGGGAGACTCAGAGCCTGGGATTTAACTCTTTTTCTGAAGTGAAACACACAGCATAGTTTTCATCCATGGATCACACTCTGCTTTAGAACGAGAAGCACGCTCTTGCTTTCTAGAGTCTCTAAGACAGCAGGAAACGTGAGTGTGCTGAGAACAAAAGGACAGTGTTTCCTACACATAAGGACCATATCTAGTCCAAATCTGCTTCTTAAACTGATACAAAGCACTGGTCCTCTAACATCCAATGCTTGTCTGTTAAGATGAGAAACGTGTGAGCTTTGTGAACGATATAGTTCCTTTGAACTGAAAAGTGACTGCTCTTACCTGAAAAGAAGTCTTGCTTGTAGGAAGACACAGAGGCTGGGATTTAAGTCCATTTCTGAAGGGAAACACACAGCATAGTTCGCATCCATGGATCACACTCTGCTTTAGAGCAAGAAGCACACTCTTGCTTTCTAGAGTCTCTAAGACAGCAGGAAAACTGAGTGTGCCCAGAACAAAAGAACGGTGTTTCTTACACATACGGACTATATGTAGTCCAAAATTTCTTCTGAAACTGATAGAATGCCCTGGTCCTCTAACATCCAATGCTTGTCAGTTAAGATGAGAAACGTGTGAGCTTCGTCAAAGATGTAGTTCTTTTGAGCAGAAAAGTGACTGCCCTTACCTGAAACGAAGTCTTGCTTGTAGGGAGACTCAGAGCCTGGGATTTAACTCCTTTTCTGAAGGGAAACACACAGCATAGTTTTCATCCATGGATCACACTCTGCTTTAGAACAAGAAGCACGCTCTTGCTTTCTAGAGTCTCTAAGACAGATGGAAACGTGAGTGTGCTCAGAACAAAAGAACGGTGTTTCCTACACATACGGACCATATCTAGTCCAAATCTGCTTCTTAAACTGATACAAAGCACTGGTCCTCTAACATCCAATGCTTGTCAATTAAGATGAGAAACGTGTGAGCTTCGTGAACGATGTAGTTCATTTGAGCTGAAAAGTGACTGCCCTTACCTGAAACGAAGTCTTGCTTGTAGGAAGACTCAGAGCCTGGGATTTAACTCCATTTCTGAAGTAAAACACACAGCAGTGTAATCATCCATTGATCACACTCTGCTTTAGAACAAGAAGCACGCTATTGCTTTCTAGACTCTCTAAGATAGCAGGAAACGTGATTTTGCTGAGAACAAAAGAACGGTGTTTCCTACACATACGGACCTTATGTAGTCCAACTCTGCTTCTGAAACTGATACAAAGCACTGGTCCTCTAACATCCAATGCTTGTCTGTTAAGGTGAGAAACGTGTGAGCTTCGTGAACGATGTAGTTCGTTTGAGCTGAAAAGGGACTGCCCTTACCTGAAACGAAGTCTTACTTGTAGGAAGAATCAGAGCCTGGGATTTAACTCCATTTCTGAAGGCAAACACACAGAATAGGTCTCATCCATGGATCACACTCTGCTTTAGAGCGAGAAGCATGCTCTTGCTTTCTAGAGTCTCTAAGACAGCAGGAAACTTGAGTGTGCTGAGACCAAAAGAACGGTGTTTCCTACACATACGGACCATATCTAGGCCAACTCTTCTTCTGAAACTGATACAAAGGACTGGTCCTCTAACATCCAATGCTTGTCAGTTAAGATGAGAAACCTATGAGCTTCGTGAAAGATGTAGTTCGTTGAGCAGAAAAGTGACTGCCATTACCTGAAACGAAGTCTTGCTTGGAGGAAGACTCTGAGCCTGGGATTTAACTCCACTTCTGAAGTGAAACACACAGCGTAGTTCTCATCCATTGATCACACTCTGCTTTAGAGCAAGAAGCACACTCTTGCTTTTTAGAGTCTCTAAGACAGCAGGATATCTGAGTGTGCCCAGAACAAAAGAACGGTGTTTCCTACACATACAGACTATATGTAGTCCAAAACTTCTTCTGAAACTGATTGAATGCACTGGTCCTCTAACATCCAATGCTTGTCAGTTAAGATGAGAAACGTGTGAGCTTCGTGAACGATGTTGTTCGTTTTAGCAGAAAAGTGACTGCCCTCACCTGAAACGAAGTCTTGCTTGTAGGGAGACTCAGAGCCTGGGATTTAACTCTTTTTCTGAAGTGAAACACACAGCATAGTTTTCATCCATGGATCACACTCTGCTTTAGAACGAGAAGCACGCTCTTGCTTTCTAGAGTCTCTAAGACAGCAGGAAACGTGAGTGTGCTGAGAACAAAAGGACAGTGTTTCCTACACATACGGACCATATCTAGTCCAAATCTGCTTCTTAAACTGATACAAAGCACTGGTCCTCTAACATCCAATGCTTGTCTGTTAAGATGAGAAACGTGTGAGCTTTGTGAACGATATAGTTCCTTTGAACTGAAAAGTGACTGCTCTTACCTGAAAAGAAGTCTTGCTTGTAGGAAGACACAGAGCCTGGGATTTAAGTCCATTTCTGAAGGGAAACACACAGCATAGTTCGCATCCATGGATCACACTCTGCTTTAGAGCAAGAAGCACACTCTTGCTTTCTAGAGTCTCTAAGACAGCAGGAAATCTGAGTGTGCCCAGAACAAAAGAACGGTGTTTCTTACACATACGGACTATATGTAGTCCAAAATTTCTTCTGAAACTGATAGAATGCACTGGTCCTCTAACATCCAATGCTTGTCAGTTAAGATGAGAAACGTGTGAGCTTCGTCAAAGATGTAGTTCTTTTGAGCAGAAAAGTGACTGCCCTTACCTGAAACGAAGTCTTGCTTGTAGGGAGACTCAGAGCCTGGGATTTAACTCCTTTTCTGAAGGGAAACACACAGCATAGTTTTCATCCATGGATCACACTCTGCTTTAGAACAAGAAGCACGCTCTTGCTTTCTAGAGTCTCTAAGACAGATGGAAACGTGAGTGTGCTCAGAACAAAAGAACGGTGTTTCCTACACATACAGACCATATCTAGTCCAAATCTGCTTCTTAAACTGATACAAAGCACTGGTCCTCTAACATCCAATGCTTGTCAATTAAGATGAGAAACGTGTGAGCTTCGTGAACGATGTAGTTCATTTGAGCTGAAAAGTGACTGCCCTTACCTGAAACGAAGTCTTGCTTGTAGGAAGACTCAGAGCATGGGATTTAACTCCATTTCTGAAGTAAAACACACAGCAGTGTAATCATCCATTGATCACACTCTGCTTTAGAACAAGAAGCACGCTATTACTTTCTAGACTCTCTAAGATAGCAGGAAACGTGATTTTGCTGAGAACAAAAGAACGGTGTTTCCTACACATACGGACCTTATGTAGTCCAACTCTGCATCTGAAACTGATACAAAGCACTGGTCCTCTAACATCCAATGCTTGCCTGTTAAGGTGAGAAACGTGTGAGCTTAGTGAAAGATGTAGTTCATTTGAGCTGAAAAGGGACTGCCCTTACCTGAAACGAAGTCTTACTTGTAGGAAGAATCAGAGCCTGGGATTTAACTCCATTTCTGAAGGCAAACACACAGAATAGTTCTCATCCATGGATCACACTCTGCTTTAGAGCGAGAAGCATGCTCTTGCTTTCTAGAGTCTCTAAGACAGCAGGAAACTTGAGTGTGCTCAGAACAAAAGAACGGTGTTTCCTACACATACGGACCATATCTAGGCCAACTCTTCTTCTGAAACTGATAAAAAGGACTGGTCCTCTAACATCCAATGCTTGTCAGTTAAGATGAGAAACGTGTGAGCTTCGTGAAAGATGTAGTTCGTTGAGCAGAAAAGTGACTGCCATTACCTGAAACGAAGTCTTGCTTGGAGGAAGACTCAGAGCCTGGGATTTAACTCCACTTCTGAAGTGAAACACACAGCGTAGTTCTCATCCATTGATCACACTCTGCTTTAGAGCAAGAAGCACACTCTTGCTTTCTAGAGTCTCTAAGACAGCAGGATATCTGAGTGTGCCCAGAACAAAAGAACGGTGTTTCCTACACATACGGACTATATGTAGTCCAAAACTTCTTCTGAAACTGATTGAATGCACTGGTCCTCTAACATCCAATGCTTGTCAGTTAAGATGAGAAACGTGTGAGCTTCGTGAACGATGTTGTTCGTTTTAGCAGAAAAGTGACTGCCCTCACCTGAAACGAAGTCTTGCTTGTAGGGAGACTCAGAGCCTGGGATTTAACTCCTTTTCTGAAGGGAAACACACAGCATAGTTCACATCCATGGATCACACTCTGCTTTAGAACGAGAAGCACGCTCTTGCTTTCTAGAGTCTCTAAGACAGCAGGAAACGTGAGTGTGCTGAGAACAAAAGGACAGTGTTTCCTACACATACGGACCATATCTAGTCCAAATCTGCTTCTTAAACTGATACAAAGCACTGGTCCTCTAACATCCAATGCTTGTCTGTTAAGATGAGAAACGTGTGAGATTTGTGAACGATATAGTTCCTTTGAACTGAAAAGTGACTGCTCTTACCTGAAAAGAAGTCTTGCTTGTAGGAAGACACAGAGCCTGGGATTTAAGTCCATTTCTGAAGGGAATCACACAGCATAGTTCGCATCCATGGATCACACTCTGCTTTAGAGCAAGAAGCACACTCTTGCTTTCTAGACTCTCTAAGATAGCAGGAAATCTGAGTGTGCCCAGAACAAAAGAACGGTGTTTCTTACACATACGGACTATATGTAGTCCAAAATTTCTTCTGAAACTGATAGAATGCACTGGTCCTCTAACATCCAATGCTTGTCAGTTAAGATGAGAAACGTGTGAGCTTCGTCAAAGATGTAGTTCTTTTGAGCAGAAAAGTGACGGCCCTTACCTGAAACGAAGTCTTGCTTGTAGGGAGACTCAGAGCCTGGGATTTAACTCCTTTTCTGAAGGGAAACACACAGCATAGTTTTCATCCATGGATCACACTCTGCTTTAGAACAAGAAGCACGCTCTTGCTTTCTAGAGTCTCTAAGACAGATGGAAACGTGAGTGTGCTCAGAACAAAAGAACGGTGTTTCCTACACATACGGACCATATCTAGTCCAAATCTGCTTCTTAAACTGATACAAAGCACTGGTCCTCTAACATCCAATGCTTGTCAATTAAGATGAGAAACGTGTGAGCTTCGTGAACGATGTAGTTCATTTGAGCTGAAAAGTGACTGCCCTTACCTGAAACGAAGTCTTGCTTGTAGGAAGACTCAGAGCATGGGATTTAACTCCATTTCTGAAGTAAAACACACAGCAGTGTAATCATCCATTGATCACACTCTGCTTTAGAACAAGAAGCACGCTATTACTTTCTAGACTCTCTAAGATAGCAGGAAACGTGATTTTGCTGAGAACAAAAGAACGGTGTTTCCTACACATACGGACCTTATGTAGTCCAACTCTGCATCTGAAACTGATACAAAGCACTGGTCTTCTAACATCCAATGCTTGTCTGTTAAGGTGAGAAACGTGTGAGCTTAGTGAAAGATGTAGTTCATTTGAGCTGAAAAGGGACTGCCCTTACCTGAAACGAAGTCTTACTTGTAGGAAGAATCAGAGCCTGGGATTTAACTCCATTTCTGAAGGCAAACACACAGAATAGTTCTCATCCATGGATCACACTCTGCTTTAGAGCGAGAAGCATGCTCTTGCTTTCTAGAGTCTCTAAGACAGCAGGGAACTTGAGTGAGCTCAGAACAAAAGAACGGTGTTTCCTACACATACGGACCATATCTAGGCCAACTCTTCTTCTGAAACTGATAAAAAGGACTGGTCCTCTAACATCCAATGCTTGTCAGTTAAGATGAGAAACGTGTGAGCTTCGTGAAAGATGTAGTTCGTTGAGCAGAAAAGTGACTGCCATTACCTGAAACGAAGTCTTGCTTGGAGGAAGACTCTGAGCCTGGGATTTAACTCCACTTCTGAAGTGAAACACACAGCGTAGTTCTCATCCATTGATCACACTCTGCTTTAGAGCAAGAAGCACACTCTTGCTTTCTAGAGTCTCTAAGACAGCAGGATATCTGAGTGTGCCCAGAACAAAAGAACGGTGTTTCCTACACATACGGACTATATGTAGTCCAAAACTTCTTCTGAAACTGATTGAATGCACTGGTCCTCTAACATCCAATGCTTGTCAGTTAAGATGAGAAACGTGTGAGCTTCGTGAACGATGTTGTTCGTTTTAGCAGAAAAGTGACTGCCCTCACCTGAAACGAAGTCTTGCTTGTAGGGAGACTCAGAGCCTGGGATTTAACTCCTTTACTGAAGGGAAACACACAGCATAGTTCACATCCATGGATCACACTCTGCTTTAGAACGAGAAGCACGCTCTTGCTTTCTAGAATCTCTAAGACAGCAGGAAACGTGAGTGTGCTGAGAACAAAAGGACAGTGTTTCCTACACATACGGACCATATCTAGTCCAAATCTGCTTCTTAAACTGATACAAAGCACTGGTCCTCTAACATCCAATGCTTGTCTGTTGAGATGAGAAACGTGTGAGATTTGTGAACGATATAGTTCCTTTGAACTGAAAAGTGACTGCTCTTACCTGAAAAGAAGTCTTGCTTGTAGGAAGACACAGAGCCTGGGATTTAAGTCCATTTCTGAAGGGAATCACACAGCATAGTTCGCATCCATGGATCACACTCTGCTTTAGAGCAAGAAGCACACTCTTGCTTTCTAGACTCTCTAAGATAGCAGGAAATCTGAGTGTGCCCAGAACAAAAGAACGGTGTTTCTTACACATACGGACTATATGTAGTCCAAAATTTCTTCTGAAACTGATAGAATGCACTGGTCCTCTAACATCCAATGCTTGTCAGTTAAGATGAGAAACGTGTGAGCTTCGTCAAAGATGTAGTTCTTTTGAGCAGAAAAGTGACGGCCCTTACCTGAAACGAAGTCTTGCTTGTAGGGAGACTCAGAGCCTGGGATTTAACTCCTTTTCTGAAGGGAAACACACAGCATAGTTTTCATCCATGGATCACACTCTGCTTTAGAACAAGAAGCACGCTCTTGCTTTCTAGAGTCTCTAAGACAGATGGAAACGTGAGTGTGCTCAAAACAAAAGAACAGTGTTTCCTACACATACGGACCATATCTAGTCCAAATCTGCTTCTTAAACTGATACAAAGCACTGGTCCTCTAACATCCAATGCTTGTCAATTAAGATGAGAAACGTGTGAGCTTCGTGAACGATGTAGTTCATTTGAGCTGAAAAGTGACTGCCCTTACCTGAAACGAAGTCTTGCTTGTAGGAAGTCTCAGAGCCTGGGATTTAACTCCATTTCTGAAGTAAAACACACAGCAGTGTAATCATCCATTGATCACACTCTGCTTTAGAACAAGAAGCACGCTATTGCTTTCTAGACTCTCTAAGATAGCAGGAAACGTGATTTTGCTGAGAACAAAGAACGGTGTTTCCTACACATACGGACCTTATGTAGTCCAACTCTGCTTCTGAAACTGATACAAAGCACTGGTCCTCTAACATCCAATGCTTGTCTGTTAAGGTGAGAAACGTGTGAGCTTCGTGAACGATGTAGTTCGTTTGAGCTGAAAAGGGACTGCCCTTACCTGAAACGAAGTCTTACTTGTAGGAAGAATCAGAGCCTGGGATTTAACTCCATTTCTGAAGGCAAACACACAGAATAGTTCTCATCCATGGATCACACTCTGCTTTAGAGCGAGAAGCATGCTCTTGCTTTCTAGAGTCTCTAAGACAGCAGGAAACTTGAGTGTGCTGAGACCAAAAGAACGGTGTTTCCTACACATACGGACCATATCTAGGCCAACTCTTCTTCTGAAACTGATACAAAGGACTGGTCCTCTAACATCCAATGCTTGTCAGTTAAGATGAGAAACGTGTGAACTTCGTGAAAGATGTAGTTCGTTGAGCAGAAATGTGACTGCCATTACCTGAAACGAAGTCTTGCTTGGAGGAAGACTCAGAGCCTGGGATTTAACTCCACTTCTGAAGTGAAACACACAGCGTAGTTCTCATCCATTGATCACAATCTGCTTTAGAGCAAGAAGCACACTCTTGCTTTCTAGAGTCTCTAAGACAGCAGGATATCTGAGTGTGCCCAGAACAAAAGAACGGTGTTTCCTACACATACAGACTATATGTAGTCCAAAACTACTTCTGAAACTGATTGAATGCACTGGTCCTCTAACATCCAATGCTTGTCAGTTAAGATGAGAAACGTGTGAGCTTCGTGAACGATGTTGTTCGTTTTAGCAGAAAAGTGACTGCCCTCACCTGAAACGAAGTCTTGCTTGTAGGGAGACTCAGAGCCTGGGATTTAACTCTTTTTCTGAAGTGAAACACACAGCATAGTTTTCATCCATGGATCACACTCTGCTATAGAACGAGAAGCACGCTCTTGCTTTCTAGAGTCTCTAAGACAGCAGGAAACGTGAGTGTGCTGAGAACAAAAGGACAGTGTTTCCTACACATACGGACCATATCTAGTCCAAATCTGCTTCTTAAACTGATACAAAGCACTGGTCCTCTAACATCCAATGCTTGTCTGTTAAGATGAGAAACGTGTGAGCTTTGTGAACGATATAGTTCCTTTGAACTGAAAAGTGACTGCTCTTACCTGAAAAGAAGTCTTGCTTGTAGGAAGACACAGAGCCTGGGATTTAAGTCCATTTCTGAAGGGAAACACACAGCATAGTTCGCATCCATGGATCACACTCTGCTTTAGAGCAAGAAGCACACTCTTGCTTTCTAGAGTCTCTAAGACAGCAGGAAATCTGAGTGTGCCCAGAACAAAAGAACGGTGTTTCTTACACATACGGACTATATGTAGTCCAAAATTTCTTCTGAAACTGATAGAATGCACTGGTCCTCTAACATCCAATGCTTGTCAGTTAAGATGAGAAACGTGTGAGCTTCGTCAAAGATGTAGTTCTTTTGAGCAGAAAAGTGACTGCCCTTACCTGAAACGAAGTCTTGCTTGTAGGGAGACTCAGAGCCTGGGATTTAACTCCTTTTCTGAAGGGAAACACACAGCATAGTTTTCATCCATGGATCACACTCTGCTTTAGAACAAGAAGCACGCTCTTGCTTTCTAGAGTCTCTAAGACAGATGGAAACGTGAGTGTGCTCAGAACAAAAGAACGGTGTTTCCTACACATACGGACCATATCTAGTCCAAATCTGCTTCTTAAACTGATACAAAGCACTGGTCCTCTAACATCCAATGCTTGTCAATTAAGATGAGAAACGTGTGAGCTTCGTGAAAGATGTAGTTCATTTGAGCTGAAAAGGGACTGCCCTTACCTGAAACGAAGTCTTACTTGTAGGAAGAATCAGAGCCTGGGATTTAACTCCATTTCTGAAGGCAAACACACAGAATAGTTCTCATCCATGGATCACACTCTGCTTTAGAGCGAGAAGCATGCTCTTGCTTTCTAGAGTCTCTAAGACAGCAGGAAACTTGAGTGTGCTGAGACCAAAAGAACGGTGTTTCCTACACATACGGACCATATCTAGGCCAACTCTTCTTCTGAAACTGATACAAAGGACTGGTCCTCTAACATCCAATGCTTGTCAGTTAAGATGAGAAACGTGTGAACTTCGTGAAAGGTGTAGTTCGTTGAGCAGAAATGTGACTGCCATTACCTGAAACGAAGTCTTGCTTGGAGGAAGACTCAGAGCCTGGGATTTAACTCCACTTCTGAAGTGAAACACACAGCGTAGTTCTCATCCATTGATCACACTCTGCTTTAGAGCAAGAAGCACACTCTTGCTTTCTAGAGTCTCTAAGACAGCAGGATATCTGAGTGTGCCCAGAACAAAAGAACGGTGTTTCCTACACATACGGACTATATGTAGTCCAAAACTTCTTCTTAAACTGATTGAATGCACTGGTCCTCTAACATCCAATGCTTGTCAGTTAAGATGAGAAACGTGTGAGCTTCGTGAACGATGTTGTTCGTTTTAGCAGAAAAGTGACTGCCCTCACCTGAAACGAAGTCTTGCTTGTAGGGAGACTCAGAGCCTGGGATTTAACTCTTTTTCTGAAGTGAAACACACAGCATAGTTTTCATCCATGGATCACACTCTGCTTTAGAACGAGAAGCACGCTCTTGCTTTCTAGAGTCTCTAAGACAGCAGGAAACGTGAGTGTGCTGAGAACAAAAGGACAGTGTTTCCTACACATACGGACCATATCTAGTCCAAATCTGCTTCTTAAACTGATACAAAGCACTGGTCCTCTAACATCCAATGCTTGTCTGTTAAGATGAGAAACGTGTGAGCTTTGTGAACGATATAGTTCCTTTGAACTGAAAAGTGACTGCTCTTACCTGAAAAGAAGTCTTGCTTGTAGGAAGACACAGAGCCTGGGATTTAAGTCCATTTCTGAAGGGAAACACACAGCATAGTTCGCATCCATGGATCACACTCTGCTTTAGAGCAAGAAGCACACTCTTGCTTTCTAGAGTCTCTAAGACAGCAGGAAATCTGAGTGTGCCCAGAACAAAAGAACGGTGTTTCTTACACATACAGACTATATGTAGTCCAAAATTTCTTCTGAAACTGATAGAATGCACTGGTCCTCTAACATCCAATGCTTGTCAATTAAGATGAGAAACGTGTGAGCTTCGTGAACGATGTAGTTCATTTGAGCTGAAAAGTGACTGCCCTTACCTGAAACGAAGTCTTGCTTGTAGGAAGTCTCAGAGCCTGGGATTTAACTCCATTTCTGAAGTAAAACACACAGCAGTGTAATCATCCATTGATCACACTCTGATTTAGAACAAGAAGCACGCTATTGCTTTCTAGACTCTCTAAGATAGCAGGAAACGTGATTTTGCTGAGAACAAAAGAACGGTGTTTCCTACACATACGGACCTTATGTAGTCCAACTCTGCTTCTGAAACTGATACAAAGCTCTGGTCCTCTAACATCCAATGCTTGTCTGTTAAGGTGAGAAACGTGTGAGCTTCGTGAACGATGTAGTCCGTTTGAGCTGAAAAGGGACTGCCCTTACCTGAAACGAAGTCTTGCTTGGAGGAAGACTCAGAGCCTGGGATTTAACTCCACTTCTGAAGTGAAACACACAGCGTAGTTCTCATCCATTGATCACACTCTGCTTTAGAGCAAGAAGCACACTCTTGCTTTCTAGAGTCTCTAAGACAGCAGGATATCTGAGTGTGCCCAGAACAAAAGAACGGTGTTTCCTACACATACGGACCTTATGTAGTCCAACTCTGCTTCTGAAACTGATACAAAGCACTGGTCCTCTAACATCCAATGCTTGTCTGTTAAGGTGAGAAACGTGTGAGCTTCGTGAACGATGTAGTTCGTTTGAGCAGAAAAGTGACTGCCCTCACCTGAAACGAAGTCTTGCTTGTAGGGAGACTCAGAGCCTGGGATTTAACTCCTTTTCTGAAGGGAAACACACAGCATAGTTCACATCCATTGGTCACACTCTGCTTTAGAACGAGAAGCACGCTCTTGCTTTCTAGAGTCTCTAAGACAGCAGGAAACGTGAGTGTGCTGAGAACAAAAGGACAGTGTTTCCTACACATACGGACCATATCTAGTCCAAATCTGCTTCTTAAACTGATACAAAGCACTGGTCCTCTAACATCCAATGCTTGTCTGTTAAGATGAGAAACGTGTGAGATTTGTGAACGATATAGTTCCTTTGAACTGAAAAGTGACTGCTCTTACCTGAAAAGAATTCTTGCTTGTAGGAAGACACAGAGCCTGGGATTTAAGTCCATTTCTGAAGGGAAACACACAGCATAGTTCGCATCCATGGATCACACTCTGCTTTAGAGCAAGAAGCACACTCTTGCTTTCTAGAGTCTCTAAGACAGCAGGAAATCTGAGTGTGCCCAGAACAAAAGAACGGTGTTTCTTACACATACGGACTATATGTAGTCCAAAATTTCTTCTGAAACTGATAGAATGCACTGGTCCTCTAACATCCAATGCTTGTCAGTTAAGATGAGAAACGTGTGAGCTTCGTCAAAGATGTAGTTCTTTTGAGCAGAAAAGTGACGGCCCTTACCTGAAACGAAGTCTTTCTTGTAGGGAGACTCAGAGCCTGGGATTTAACTCCTTTTCTGAAGGGAAACACTAGTATAGTTTTCATCCATGGATCACACTCTGCTTTAGAACAAGCAGCACGCTCTTGCTTTCTAGAGTCTCTAAGACAGATGGAAACGTGAGTGTGCTCAGAACAAAAGAACGGTGTTTCCTACACATACGGACCATATCTAGTCCAAATCTGCTTCTTAAACTGATACAAAGCACTGGTCCTCTAACATCCAATGCTTGTCAATTAAGATGAGAAACGTGTGAGCTTCGTGAACGATGTAGTTCATTTGAGCTGAAAAGTGACTGCCCTTACCTGAAACGAAGTCTTGCTTGTAGGAAGTCTCAGAGCCTGGGATTTAACTCCATTTCTGAAGTAAAACACACAGCAGTGTAATCATCCATTGATCACACTCTGCTTTAGAACAAGAAGCACGCTATTGCTTTCTAGACTCTCTAAGATAGCAGGAAACGTGATTTTGCTGAGAACAAAGAACGGTGTTTCCTACACATACGGACCTTATGTAGTCCAACTCTGCTTCTGAAACTGATACAAAGCACTGGTCCTCTAACATCCAATGCTTGTCTGTTAAGGTGAGAAACGTGTGAGCTTCGTGAACGATGTAGTTCGTTTGAGCTGAAAAGGGACTGCCCTTACCTGAAACGAAGTCTTACTTGTAGGAAGAATCAGAGCCTGGGATTTAACTCCATTTCTGAAGGCAAACACACAGAATAGTTCTCATCCATGGATCACACTCTGCTTTAGAGCGAGAAGCATGCTCTTGCTTTCTAGAGTCTCTAAGACAGCAGGAAACTTGAGTGTGCTGAGACCAAAAGAACGGTGTTTCCTACACATACGGACCATATCTAGGCCAACTCTTCTTCTGAAACTGATACAAAGGACTGGTCCTCTAACATCCAATGCTTGTCAGTTAAGATGAGAAACGTGTGAACTTCGTGAAAGATGTAGTTCGTTGAGCAGAAATGTGACTGCCATTACCTGAAACGAAGTCTTGCTTGGAGGAAGACTCAGAGCCTGGGATTTAACTCCACTTCTGAAGTGAAACACACAGCGTAGTTCTCATCCATTGATCACAATCTGCTTTAGAGCAAGAAGCACACTCTTGCATTCTAGAGTCTCTAAGACAGCAGGATATCTGAGTGTGCCCAGAACAAAAGAACGGTGTTTCCTACACATACAGACTATATGTAGTCCAAAACTACTTCTGAAACTGATTGAATGCACTGGTCCTCTAACATCCAATGCTTGTCAGTTAAGATGAGAAACGTGTGAGCTTCGTGAACGATGTTGTTCGTTTTAGCAGAAAAGTGACTGCCCTCACCTGAAACGAAGTCTTGCTTGTAGGGAGACTCAGAGCCTGGGATTTAACTCTTTTTCTGAAGTGAAACACACAGCATAGTTTTCATCCATGGATCACACTCTGCTATAGAACGAGAAGCACGCTCTTGCTTTCTAGAGTCTCTAAGACAGCAGGAAACGTGAGTGTGCTGAGAACAAAAGGACAGTGTTTCCTACACATACGGACCATATCTAGTCCAAATCTGCTTCTTAAACTGATACAAAGCACTGGTCCTCTAACATCCAATGCTTGTCTGTTAAGATGAGAAACGTGTGAGCTTTGTGAACGATATAGTTCCTTTGAACTGAAAAGTGACTGCTCTTACCTGAAAAGAAGTCTTGCTTGTAGGAAGACACAGAGCCTGGGATTTAAGTCCATTTCTGAAGGGAAACACACAGCATAGTTCGCATCCATGGATCACACTCTGCTTTAGAGCAAGAAGCACACTCTTGCTTTCTAGAGTCTCTAAGACAGCAGGAAATCTGAGTGTGCCCAGAACAAAAGAACGGTGTTTCTTACACATACGGACTATATGTAGTCCAAAATTTCTTCTGAAACTGATAGAATGCACTGGTCCTCTAACATCCAATGCTTGTCAGTTAAGATGAGAAACGTGTGAGCTTCGTCAAAGATGTAGTTCTTTTGAGCAGAAAAGTGACTGCCCTTACCTGAAACGAAGTCTTGCTTGTAGGGAGACTCAGAGCCTGGGATTTAACTCCTTTTCTGAAGGGAAACACACAGCATAGTTTTCATCCATGGATCACACTCTGCTTTAGAACAAGAAGCACGCTCTTGCTTTCTAGAGTCTCTAAGACAGATGGAAACGTGAGTGTGCTCAGAACAAAAGAACGGTGTTTCCTACACATACGGACCATATCTAGTCCAAATCTGCTTCTTAAACTGATACAAAGCACTGGTCCTCTAACATCCAATGCTTGTCAATTAAGATGAGAAACGTGTGAGCTTCGTGAACGATGTAGTTCATTTGAGCTGAAAAGTGACTGCCCTTACCTGAAACGAAGTCTTGCTTGTAGGAAGTCTCAGAGCCTGGGATTTAACTCCATTTCTGAAGTAAAACACACAGCAGTGTAATCATCCATTGATCACACTCTGCTTTAGAACAAGAAGCACGCTATTGCTTTCTAGACTCTCTAAGATAGCAGGAAACGTGATTTTGCTGAGAACAAAAGAACGGTGTTTCCTACACATACGGACCTTATGTAGTCCAACTCTGCATCTGAAACTGATACAAAGCACTGGTCCTCTAACATCCAATGCTTGTCTGTTAAGGTGAGAAACGTGTGAGCTTAGTGAAAGATGTAGTTCATTTGAGCTGAAAAGGGACTGCCCTTACCTGAAACGAAGTCTTACTTGTAGGAAGAATCAGAGCCTGGGATTTAACTCCATTTCTGAAGGCAAACACACAGAATAGTTCTCATCCATGGATCACACTCTGCTTTAGAGCGAGAAGCATGCTCTTGCTTTCTAGAGTCTCTAAGACAGCAGGAAACTTGAGTGTGCTGAGACCAAAAGAACGGTGTTTCCTACACATACGGACCATATCTAGGCCAACTCTTCTTCTGAAACTGATACAAAGGACTGGTCCTCTAACATCCAATGCTTGTCAGTTAAGATGAGAAACGTGTGAACTTCGTGAAAGGTGTAGTTCGTTGAGCAGAAATGTGACTGCCATTACCTGAAACGAAGTCTTGCTTGGAGGAAGACTCAGAGCCTGGGATTTAACTCCACTTCTGAAGTGAAACACACAGCGTAGTTCTCATCCATTGATCACACTCTGCTTTAGAGCAAGAAGCACACTCTTGCTTTCTAGAGTCTCTAAGACAGCAGGATATCTGAGTGTGCCCAGAACAAAAGAACGGTGTTTCCTACACATACGGACTATATGTAGTCCAAAACTTCTTCTTAAACTGATTGAATGCACTGGTCCTCTAACATCCAATGCTTGTCAGTTAAGATGAGAAACGTGTGAGCTTCGTGAACGATGTTGTTCGTTTTAGCAGAAAAGTGACTGCCCTCACCTGAAACGAAGTCTTGCTTGTAGGGAGACTCAGAGCCTGGGATTTAACTCTTTTTCTGAAGTGAAACACACAGCATAGTTTTCATCCATGGATCACACTCTGCTTTAGAACGAGAAGCACGCTCTTGCTTTCTAGAGTCTCTAAGACAGCAGGAAACGTGAGTGTGCTGAGAACAAAAGGACAGTGTTTCCTACACATACGGACCATATCTAGTCCAAATCTGCTTCTTAAACTGATACAAAGCACTGGTCCTCTAACATCCAATGCTTGTCTGTTAAGATGAGAAACGTGTGAGCTTTGTGAACGATATAGTTCCTTTGAACTGAAAAGTGACTGCTCTTACCTGAAAAGAAGTCTTGCTTGTAGGAAGACACAGAGCCTGGGATTTAAGTCCATTTCTGAAGGGAAACACACAGCATAGTTCGCATCCATGGATCACACTCTGCTTTAGAGCAAGAAGCACACTCTTGCTTTCTAGAGTCTCTAAGACAGCAGGAAATCTGAGTGTGCCCAGAACAAAAGAACGGTGTTTCTTACACATACAGACTATATGTAGTCCAAAATTTCTTCTGAAACTGATAGAATGCACTGGTCCTCTAACATCCAATGCTTGTCAATTAAGATGAGAAACGTGTGAGCTTCGTGAACGATGTAGTTCATTTGAGCTGAAAAGTGACTGCCCTTACCTGAAACGAAGTCTTGCTTGTAGGAAGTCTCAGAGCCTGGGATTTAACTCCATTTCTGAAGTAAAACACACAGCAGTGTAATCATCCATTGATCACACTCTGATTTAGAACAAGAAGCACGCTATTGCTTTCTAGACTCTCTAAGATAGCAGGAAACGTGATTTTGCTGAGAACAAAAGAACGGTGTTTCCTACACATACGGACCTTATGTAGTCCAACTCTGCTTCTGAAACTGATACAAAGCTCTGGTCCTCTAACATCCAATGCTTGTCTGTTAAGGTGAGAAACGTGTGAGCTTCGTGAACGATGTAGTCCGTTTGAGCTGAAAAGGGACTGCCCTTACCTGAAACGAAGTCTTGCTTGGAGGAAGACTCAGAGCCTGGGATTTAACTCCACTTCTGAAGTGAAACACACAGCGTAGTTCTCATCCATTGATCACACTCTGCTTTAGAGCAAGAAGCACACTCTTGCTTTCTAGAGTCTCTAAGACAGCAGGATATCTGAGTGTGCCCAGAACAAAAGAACGGTGTTTCCTACACATACGGACCTTATGTAGTCCAACTCTGCTTCTGAAACTGATACAAAGCACTGGTCCTCTAACATCCAATGCTTGTCTGTTAAGGTGAGAAACGTGTGAGCTTCGTGAACGATGTAGTTCGTTTGAGCAGAAAAGTGACTGCCCTCACCTGAAACGAAGTCTTGCTTGTAGGGAGACTCAGAGCCTGGGATTTAACTCCTTTTCTGAAGGGAAACACACAGCATAGTTCACATCCATTGGTCACACTCTGCTTTAGAACGAGAAGCACGCTCTTGCTTTCTAGAGTCTCTAAGACAGCAGGAAACGTGAGTGTGCTGAGAACAAAAGGACAGTGTTTCCTACACATACGGACCATATCTAGTCCAAATCTGCTTCTTAAACTGATACAAAGCACTGGTCCTCTAACATCCAATGCTTGTCTGTTAAGATGAGAAACGTGTGAGATTTGTGAACGATATAGTTCCTTTGAACTGAAAAGTGACTGCTCTTACCTGAAAAGAATTCTTGCTTGTAGGAAGACACAGAGCCTGGGATTTAAGTCCATTTCTGAAGGGAAACACACAGCATAGTTCGCATCCATGGATCACACTCTGCTTTAGAGCAAGAAGCACACTCTTGCTTTCTAGAGTCTCTAAGACAGCAGGAAATCTGAGTGTGCCCAGAACAAAAGAACGGTGTTTCTTACACATACGGACTATATGTAGTCCAAAATTTCTTCTGAAACTGATAGAATGCACTGGTCCTCTAACATCCAATGCTTGTCAGTTAAGATGAGAAACGTGTGAGCTTCGTCAAAGATGTAGTTCTTTTGAGCAGAAAAGTGACGGCCCTTACCTGAAACGAAGTCTTTCTTGTAGGGAGACTCAGAGCCTGGGATTTAACTCCTTTTCTGAAGGGAAACACTAGTATAGTTTTCATCCATGGATCACACTCTGCTTTAGAACAAGCAGCACGCTCTTGCTTTCTAGAGTCTCTAAGACAGATGGAAACGTGAGTGTGCTCAGAACAAAAGAACGGTGTTTCCTACACATACGGACCATATCTAGTCCAAATCTGCTTCTTAAACTGATACAAAGCACTGGTCCTCTAACATCCAATGCTTGTCAATTAAGATGAGAAACGTGTGAGCTTCGTGAACGATGTAGTTCATTTGAGCTGAAAAGTGACTGCCCTTACCTGAAACGAAGTCTTGTTTGTAGGAAGACTCAGAGCCTGGGATTTAACTCCATTTCTGAAGTAAAACAGACAGCAGTGTAATCATCCATTGATCACACTCTGCTTTAGAACAAGAAGCAAGCTATTGCTTTCTAGACTCTCTAAGATAGCAGGAAACGTGATTTTGCTGAGAACAAAAGAACGGTGTTTCCTACACATACGGACCTTATGTAGTCCAACTCTGCTTCTGAAACTGATACAAAGCACTGGTCCTCTAACATCCAATGCTTGTCTTTTAAGGTGAGAAACGTGTGAGTTTCGTGAACGATGTAGTTCGTTTGAGCTGAAAAGGGACTGCCCTTACCTGAAACGAAGTCTTACTTGTAGGAAGAATCAGAGCCTGGGATTTAACTCCATTTCTGAAGGCAAACACACAGAATAGTTCTCATCCATGGATCACACTCTGCTTTAGAGCGAGAAGCATGCTCTTGCTTTCTAGAGTCTCTAAGACAGCAAGAAACTTGAGTGTGCTGAGACCAAAAGAACGGTGTTTCCTACACATACGGACCATATCTAGGCCAACTCTTCTTCTGAAACTGATAAAAAGGACTGGTCCTCTAACATCCAATGCTTCTCAGTTAAGATGAGAAACGTGTGAGCTTCGTGAAAGATGTAGTTCGTTGAGCAGAAAAGTGACTGCCATTACCTGAAACGAAGTCTTGCTTGGAGGAAGACTCAGAGCCTGGGAATTAACTCCACTTCTGAAGTGAAATACACAGCGTAGTTCTCATCCATTGATCACACTCTGCTTTAGAGCAAGAAGCACACTCTTGCTTTCTAGAGTCTCTAAGACAGCAGATTATCTGAGTGTGCCCAGAACAAAAGAACGGTGTTTCCTACACATACGGACTATATGTAGTCCAAAACTTCTTCTGAAACTGATTGAATGCACTGGTCCTCTAACATCCAATGCTTCTCAGTTAAGATGAGAAATGTGTGAGCTTCGTGAACGATGTTGTTCGTTTGAGCAGAAAAGTGACTGCCCTCACCTGAAACGTAGTCTTGCTTGTAGGGAGACTCAGAGCCTGGGATTTAACTCTTTTTCTGAAGTGAAACACACAGCATAGTTTTCATCCATGGATCACACTCTGCTTTAGAACGAGAAGCACGCTCTTGCTTTCTAGAGTCTCTAAGACAGCAGGAAACGTGAGTGTGCTGAGAACAAAAGGACAGTGTTTCCTACACATACGGACCATATCTAGTCCAAATCTGCTTCTTAAACTGATACAAAGCACTGGTCCTCTAACATCCAATGCTTGTCTGTTAAGATGAGAAACGTGTGAGCTTTGTGAACGATATAGTTCCTTTGAACTGAAAAGTGACTGCTCTTACCTGAAAAGAAGTCTTGCTTGTAGGAAGACACAGAGCCTGGGATTTAAGTCCATTTCTGAAGGGAAACACACAGCATAGTTCGCATCCATGGATCACACTCTGCTTTAGAGCAAGAAGCACACTCTTGCTTTCTAGTGTCTCTAAGACAGCAGGAAATCTGAGTGTGCCCAGAACAAAAGAACGGTGTTTCTTACACATACGGACTATATGTAGTCCAAAATTTCTTCTGAAACTGATAGAATGCACTGGTCCTCTAACATCCAATGCTTGTCAGTTAAGATGAGAAACGTGTGAGCTTCGTCAAAGATGTAGTTCTTTTGAGCAGAAAAGTGACTGCCCTTACCTGAAACGAAGTCTTGCTTGTAGGGAGACTCAGAGCCTGGGATTTAACTCCTTTTCTGAAGGGAAACACACAGCATAGTTTTCATCCATGGATCACACTCTGCTTTAGAACAAGAAGCACGCTCTTGCTTTCTAGAGTCTCTAAGACAGATGGAAACGTGAGTGTGCTCAGAACAAAAGAACGGTGTTTCCTACACATACAGACCATATCTAGTCCAAATCTGCTTCTTAAACTGATACAAAGCACTGGTCCTCTAACATCCAATGCTTGTCAATTAAGATGAGAAACGTGTGAGCTTCGTGAACGATGTAGTTCATTTGAGCTGAAAAGTGACTGCCCTTACCTGAAACGAAGTCTTGCTTGTAGGAAGACTCAGAGCCTGGGATTTAACTCCATTTCTGAAGTAAAACACACAGCAGTGTAATCATCCATTGATCACACTCTGCTTTAGAACAAGAAGCACGCTATTGCTTTCTAGACTCTCTAAGATAGCAGGAAACGTGATTTTGCTGAGAACAAAAGAACGGTGTTTCCTACACATACGGACCTTATGTAGTCCAACTCTGCTTCTGAAACTGATACAAAGCACTGGTCCTCTAACATCCAATGCTTGTCTGTTAAGGTGAGAAACGTGTGAGCTTCGTGAACGATGTAGTTCGTTTGAGCTGAAAAGGGACTGCCCTTACCTGAATCGAAGTCTTACTTGTAGGAAGAATCAGAGCCTGGGATTTAACTCCATTTCTGAAGGCAAACACACAGAATAGTTCTCATCCATGGATCACACTCTGCTTTAGAGCGAGAAGCATGCTCTTGCTTTCTAGAGTCTCTAAGACAGCAGGAAACTTGAGTGTGCTGAGACCAAAAGAACGGTGTTTCCTACACATACGGACCATATCTAGTCCAACTCTTCTTCTGAAACTGATACAAAGGACTGGTCCTCTAACATCCAATGCTTGTCAGTTAAGATGAGAAACGTGTGAGCTTCGTGAAAGATGTAGTTCGTTGAGCAGAAAAGTGACTGCCATTACCTGAAACGAAGTCTTGCTTGGAGGAAGACTCAGAGCCTGGGATTTAACTCCACTTCTGAAGTGAAACACACAGCGTAGTTCTCATCCATTGATCACACTCTGCTTTAGAGCAAGAAGCACACTCTTGCTTTCTAGAGTCTCTAAGACAGCAGGATATCTGAGTGTGCCCAGAACAAAAGAACGGTGTTTCTTACACATACGGACTATATGTAGTCCAAAATTTCTTCTGAAACTGATAGAATGCACTGGTCCTCTAACATCCAATGCTTGTCAGTTAAGATGAGAAACGTGTGAGCTTCGTCAAAGATGTAGTTCTTTTGAGCAGAAAAGTGACTGCCCTTACCTGAAACGAAGTCTTGCTTGTAGGGAGACTCAGAGCCTGGGATTTAACTCCTTTTCTGAAGGGAAACACACAGCATAGTTTTCATCCATGGATCACACTCTGCTTTAGAACAAGAAGCACGCTCTTGCTTTCTAGAGTCTCTAAGACAGATGGAAACGTGAGTGTGCTCAGAACAAAAGAACGGTGTTTCCTACACATACGGACCATATCTAGTCCAAATCTGCTTCTTAAACTGATACAAATCACTGGTCCTCTAACATCCAATGCTTGTCAATTAAGATGAGAAACGTGTGAGCTTCGTGAAGGATGTAGTTCATTTGAGCTGAAAAGTGACTGCCCTTACCTGAAACGAAGTCTTGCTTGTAGGAAGACTCAGAGCATGGGATTTAACTCCATTTCTGAAGTAAAACACACAGCAGTGTAATCATCCATTGATCACACTCTGCTTTAGAACAAGAATCACGCTATTACTTTCTAGACTCTCTAAGATAGCAGGAAACGTGATTTTGCTGAGAACAAAAGAACGGTGTTTCCTACACATACGGACCTTATGTAGTCCAACTCTGCTTCTGAAACTGATACAAAGCACTGGTCCTCTAACATCCAATGCTTGTCTGTTAAGGTGAGAAACGTGTGAGCTTAGTGAACGATGTAGTTCATTTGAGCTGAAAAGGGACTGCCCTTACCTGAAACGAAGTCTTACTTGTAGGAAGAATCAGAGCCTGGGATTTAACTCCATTTCTGAAGGCAAACACACAGAATAGTTCTCATCCATGGATCACACTCTGCTTTAGAGCGAGAAGCATGCTCTTGCTTTCTAGAGTCTCTAAGACAGCAGGAAACTTGAGTGTGCTGAGAACAAAAGAACGGTGTTTCCTACACATACGGACCATATCTAGTCCAACTCTTCTTCTGAAACTGATAAAAAGGACTGGTCCTCTAACATCCAATGCTTGTCAGTTAAGATGAGAAACGTGTGAGCTTCGTGAAAGATGTAGTTCGTTGAGCAGAAAAGTGACTGCCATTACCTGAAACGAAGTCTTGCTTGGAGGAAGACTCAGAGCCTGGGATTTAACTCCACTTCTGAAGTGAAACACACAGCGTAGTTCTCATCCATTGATCACACTCTGCTTTAGAGCAAGAACGACACTCTTGCTTTCTAGAGTCTCTAAGACAGCAGGATATCTGAGTGTGCCCAGAACAAAAGAACGGTGTTTCCTACACATACAGACTATATGTAGTCCAAAACTTCTTCTGAAACTGATTGAATGCACTGGTCCTCTAACATCCAATGCTTGTCAGTTAAGATGAGAAACGTGTGAGCTTCGTGAACGATGTTGTTCGTTTTAGCAGAAAAGTGACTGCCCTCACCTGAAACGAAGTCTTGCTTGTAGGGAGACTCAGAGCCTGGGATTTAACTCCTTTTCTGAAGTGAAACACACAGCATAGTTTTCATCCATGGATCACACTCTGCTTTAGAACGAGAAGCACGCTCTTGCTTTCTAGAGTCTCTAAGACAGCAGGAAACGTGAGTGTGCTGAGAACAAAAGGACAGTGTTTCCTACCACATACGGACCATATCTAGTCCAAATCTGCTTCTTAAACTGATACAAAGCACTGGTCCTCTAACATCCAATGCTTGTCTGTTAAGATGAGAAACGTGTGAGCTTTGTGAACGATATAGTTCCTTTGAACTGAAAAGTGACTGCTCTTACCTGAAAAGAAGTCTTGCTTGTAGGAAGACACAGAGCCTGGGATTTAAGTCCATTTCTGAAGGGAAACACACAGCATAGTTCGCATCCATGGATCACACTCTGCTTTAGAGCAAGAAGCACACTCTTGCTTTCTAGAGTCTCTAAGACAGATGGAAACGTGAGTGTGCTCAGAACAAAAGAACGGTGATTCCTACACATACGGACCATATCTAGTCCAACTCTGCTTCTGAAACTGATACAAAGCACTGGTCCTCTAACATCCAATGCTTGTCAATTAAGATGAGAAACGTGTGAGCTTCGTGAACGATGTAGTTCATTTGAGCTGAAAAGTGACTGCCTTTACCTGAAACGAAGTCTTGCTTGTAGGAAGACTCAGAGCCTGGGATTTAACTCCATTTCTGAAGTAAAACACACAGCAGTGTAATCATCCATTGATCACACTCTGCTTTAGAACAAGAAGCACGCTATTGCTTTCTAGACTCTCTAATATAGCAGGAAACGTGATTTTGCTGAGAACAAAAGAACGGTGTTTCCTACACATACGGACCTTATGTAGTCCAACTCTGCTTCTGAAACTGATACAAAGCACTGGTCCTCTAACATCCAATGCTTGTCTGTTAAGGTGAGAAACGTGTGAGCTTCGTGAACGATGTAGTTCGTTTGAGCTGAAAAGGGACTGCCATTACCTGAAACGAAGTCTTACTTGTAGGAAGAATCAGAGCCTGGGATTTAACTCCTTTTCTGAAGGCAAACACACAGAATAGTTCTCATCCATGGATCACACTCTGCTTTAGAGCGAGAAGCACGCTCTTGCTTTCTAGAGTCTCTAAGACAGCAGGATATCTGAGTGTGCCCAGAACAAAAGAACGGTGTTTCCTACACATACAGACTATATGTAGTCCAAAACTTCTTCTGAAACTGATTGAATGCACTGGTCCTCTAACATCCAATGCTTGTCTGTTAAGATGAGAAACGTGTGAGCTTTGTGAACGATATAGTTCCTTTGAACTGAAAAGTGACTGCTCTTACCTGAAAAGAAGTCTTGCTTGTAGGAAGACACAGAGCCTGGGATTTAAGTCCATTTCTGAAGGGAAACACACAGCATAGTTCGCATCCATGGATCACACTCTGCTTTAGAGCAAGAAGCACACTCTTGCTTTCTAGAGTCTCTAAGACAGCAGGAAATCTGAGTGTGCCCAGAACAAAAGAGCGGTGTTTCCTACACATACGGACTATATGTAGTCCAAAACTTATTCTGAAACTGATTGAATGCACTGGTCCTCTAACATCCAATGCTTGTCAGTTAAGATGAGAAACGTGTGAGCTTCGTGAACGATGTTGTTCGTTTTAGCAGAAAAGTGACTGCCCTCACCTGAAACGAAGTCTTGCTTGTAGGGAGACTCAGAGCCTGGGATTTAACTCCTTTTCTGAAGTGAAACACACAGCATAGTTTTCATCCATGGATCACACTCTGCTTTAGAACGAGAAGCACGCTCTTGCTTTCTAGAGTCTCTAAGACAGCAGGAAACGTGAGTGTGCTGAGAACAAAAGGACAGTGTTTCCTACACATACGGACCATATCTAGTCCAAATCTGCTTCTTAAACTGATACAAAGCACTGGTCCTCTAACATCCAATGCTTGTCTGTTAAGATGAGAAACGTGTGAGCTTTGTGAACGATATAGTTCCTTTGAACTGAAAAGTGACTGCTCTTACCTGAAAAGAAGTCTTGCTTGTAGGAAGACACAGAGCCTGGGATTTAAGTCCATTTCTGAAGGGAAACACACAGCATAGTTCGCATCCATGGATCACACTCTGCTTTAGAGCAAGAAGCACACTCTTGCTTTCTAGAGTCTCTAAGACAGCAGGAAATCTGAGTGTGCTCAGAACAAAAGAACGGTGTTTCTTACACATACAGACTATATGTAGTCCAAAATTTCTTCTGAAACTGATAGAATGCACTGGTCCTCTAACATCCAATGCTTGTCAGTTAAGATGAGAAACGTGTGAGCTTCGTCAAAGATGTAGTTCTTTTGAGCAGAAAAGTGACTGCCCTTACCTGAAACGAAGTCTTGCTTGTAGGGAGACTCAGAGCCTGGGATTTAACTCCTTTTCTGAAGGGAAACACACAGCATAGTTTTCATCCATGGATCACACTCTGCTTTAGAACAAGAAGCACGCTCTTGCTTTCTAGAGTCTCTAAGACAGATGGAAACGTGAGTGTGCTCAGAACAAAAGAACGGTGTTTCCTACACATACGGACCATATCTAGTCCAAATCTGCTTCTTAAACTGATACAAAGCACTGGTCCTCTAACATCCAATGCTTGTCAATTAAGATGAGAAACGTGTGAGCTTCGTGAACGATGTAGTTCATTTGAGCTGAAAAGTGACTGCCTTTACCTGAAACGAAGTCTTACTTGTAGGAAGAATCAGAGCCTGGGATTTAACTCCATTTCTGAAGGCAAACACACAGAATAGTTCTCATCCATGGATCACACTCTGCTTTAGAGCGAGAAGCATGCTCTTGCTTTCTAGAGTCTCTAAGACAGCAGGAAACTTGAGTGTGCTGAGACCAAAAGAACGGTGTTTCCTACACATACGGACCATATCTAGGCCAACTCTTCTTCTGAAACTGATACAAAGGACTGGGCCTCTAACATCCAATGCTTGTCAGTTAAGATGAGAAACGTGTGAGCTTCATGAAAGATGTAGTTCGTTGAGCAGAAAAGTGACTGCCATTACCTGAAACGAAGTCTTGCTTGGAGGAAGACTCACAGCCTGGGATTTAACTCCACTTCTGAAGTGAAACACACAGCGTAGTTCTCATCCATTGATCACACTATGCTTTAGAGCAAGAAGCACACTCTTGCTTTCTAGAGTCTCTAAGACAGCAGGATATCTGAGTGTGCCCAGAACAAAAGAACGGTGTTTCCTACACATACAGACTATATGTAGTCCAAAACTTCTTCTGAAACTGATTGAATGCACTGGTCCTCTAACATCCAATGCTTGTCTGTTAAGATGAGAAACGTGTGAGCTTTGTGAACGATATAGTTCCTTTGAACTGAAAAGTGACTGCTCTTACCTGAAAAGAAGTCTTGCTTGTAGGAAGACACAGAGCCTGGGATTTAAGTCCATTTCTGAAGGGAAACACACAGCATAGTTCGCATCCATGGATCACACTCTGCTTTAGAGCAAGAAGCACACTCTTGCTTTCTAGAGTCTCTAAGACAGCAGGAAATCTGAGTGTGCCCAGAACAAAAGAACGGTGTTTCCTACACATATGGACTATATGTAGTCCATAATTTCTTCTGAAACTGATAGAATGCACTGGTCCTCTAACATCCACTGTTTGTCAGTTAAGATGAGAAACGTGTGAGCTTCGTCAAAGATGTAGTTCGTTTGAGCAGAAAAGTGACTGCCCTTACCTGAAACGAAGTCTTGCTTGTAGGGAGACTCAGAGCCTGGGATTTAACTCCTTTTCTGAAGTGAAACACACAGCATAGTTTTCATCCATGGATCACACTCTGCTTTAGAACGAGAAGCACGCTCTTGCTTTCTAGAGTCTCTAAGACAGCAGGAAAAGTGAGTGTGCTGAGAACAAAAGAACGGTGTTTCCTACACATACGGACCATATCTAGTCCAAATCTGCTTCTTAAACTGATACAAAGCACTGGTCCTCTAACATCCAATGCTTGTCAATTAAGATGAGAAACGTGTGAGCTTCGTGAACGATGTAGTTCATTTGAGCTGAAAAGTGACTGCCCTTACCTGAATTGAAGTCTTGCTTGTAGGAAGACACAGAGCCTGGGATTTAAGTCCATTTCTGAAGGGAAACACACAGCATAGTTCGCATCCATGGATCACACTCTGCTTTAGAACGAGAAGCTCGCTCTTGCTTTCTAGAGTCTCTAAGACAGCAGGAAACGTGAGTGTGCTGAGAACAAAAGGACAGTGTTTCCTACACATACGGACCATATCTAGTCCAAATCTGCTTCTTAAACTGATACAAAGCACTGGTCCTCTAACATCCAATGCTTGTCTGTTAAGATGAGAAACGTGTGAGCTTTGTGAACGATATAGTTCCTTTGAACTGAAAAGTGACTGCTCTTACCTGAAAAGAAGTCTTGCTTGTAGGAAGACACAGAGCCTGGGATTTAAGTCCATTTCTGAAGGGAAACACACAGCATAGTTCGCATCCATGGATCACACTCTGCTTTAGAGCAAGAAGCACACTCTTGCTTTCTAGAGTCTCTAAGACAGCAGGAAATCTGAGTGTGCTCAGAACAAAAGAACGGTGTTTCTTACACATACAGACTATATGTAGTCCAAAATTTCTTCTGAAACTGATAGAATGCACTGGTCCTCTAACATCCAATGCTTGTCAGTTAAGATGAGAAACGTGTGAGCTTCGTCAAAGATGTAGTTCTTTTGAGCAGAAAAGTGACTGCCCTTACCTGAAACGAAGTCTTGCTTGTAGGGAGACTCAGAGCCTGGGATTTAACTCCTTTTCTGAAGGGAAACACACAGCATAGTTTTCATCCATGGATCACACTCTGCTTTAGAACAAGAAGCACGCTCTTGCTTTCTAGAGTGTCTAAGACAGAGGGAAACGTGAGTGTGCTCAGAACAAAAGAACGGTGTTTCCTACACATACGGACCATATCTAGTCCAAATCTGCTTCTTAAACTGATACAAAGCACTGGTCCTCTAACATCCAATGCTTGTCAATTAAGATGAGAAACGTGTGAGCTTCGTGAACGATGTAGTTCATTTGAGCTGAAAAGTGACTGCCTTTACCTGAAACGAAGTCTTGCTTGTAGGAAGACTCAGAGCCTGGGATTTAACTCCATTTCTGAAGTAAAACACACAGCAGTGTAATCATCCATTGATCACACTCTGCTTTAGAACAAGAAGCACGCTATTGCTTTCTAGACTCTCTAAGATAGCAGGAAACGTGATTTTGCTGAGAACAAAAGAACGGTGTTTCCTACACATACGGACCTTATGTAGTCCTACTCTGCTTCTGAAACTGATACAAAGCACTGGTCCTCTAACATCCAATGCTTGTCTGTTAAGGTGAGAAACGTGTGAGCTTCGTGAACGATGTAGTTCGTTTGAGCTGAAAAGGGACTGCCCTTACCTGAAACGAAGTCTTACTTGTAGGAAGAATCAGAGCCTGGGATTTAACTCCATTTCTGAAGGCAAACACACAGAATAGTTCTCATCCATGGATCACACTCTGCTTTAGAGCGAGAAGCATGCTCTTGCTTTCTAGAGTCTCTAAGACAGCAGGAAACTTGAGTGTGCTGAGACCAAAAGAACGGTGTTTCCTACACATACGGACCATATCTAGTCCAACTCTTCTTCTGAAACTGATAAAAAGGACTGGTCCTCTAACATCCAATGCTTGTCAGTTAAGATGAGAAACGTGTGAGCTTCGTGAAAGATGTAGTTCGTTGAGCAGAAAAGTGACTGCCATTACCTGAAACGAAGTCTTGCTTGGAGGAAGACTCAGAGCCTGGGATTTAACTCCACTTCTGAAGTGAAACACACAGCGTAGTTCTCATCCATTGATCACACTCTGCTTTAGAGCAAGAACGACACTCTTGCTTTCTAGAGTCTCTAAGACAGCAGGATATCTGAGTGTGCCCAGAACAAAAGAACGGTGTTTCCTACACATACAGACTATATGTAGTCCAAAACTTCTTCTGAAACTGATTGAATGCACTGGTCCTCTAACATCCAATGCTTGTCAGTTAAGATGAGAAACGTGTGAGCTTCGTGAACGATGTTGTTCGTTTTAGCAGAAAAGTGACTGCCCTCACCTGAAACGAAGTCTTGCTTGTAGGGAGACTCAGAGCCTGGGATTTAACTCCTTTTCTGAAGTGAAACACACAGCATAGTTTTCATCCATGGATCACACTCTGCTTTAGAACGAGAAGCACGCTCTTGCTTTCTAGAGTCTCTAAGACAGCAGGAAACGTGAGTGTGCTGAGAACAAAAGGACAGTGTTTCCTACCACATACGGACCATATCTAGTCCAAATCTGCTTCTTAAACTGATACAAAGCACTGGTCCTCTAACATCCAATGCTTGTCTGTTAAGATGAGAAACGTGTGAGCTTTGTGAACGATATAGTTCCTTTGAACTGAAAAGTGACTGCTCTTACCTGAAAAGAAGTCTTGCTTGTAGGAAGACACAGAGCCTGGGATTTAAGTCCATTTCTGAAGGGAAACACACAGCATAGTTCGCATCCATGGATCACACTCTGCTTTAGAGCAAGAAGCACACTCTTGCTTTCTAGAGTCTCTAAGACAGATGGAAACGTGAGTGTGCTCAGAACAAAAGAACGGTGATTCCTACACATACGGACCATATCTAGTCCAACTCTGCTTCTGAAACTGATACAAAGCACTGGTCCTCTAACATCCAATGCTTGTCAATTAAGATGAGAAACGTGTGAGCTTCGTGAACGATGTAGTTCATTTGAGCTGAAAAGTGACTGCCTTTACCTGAAACGAAGTCTTGCTTGTAGGAAGACTCAGAGCCTGGGATTTAACTCCATTTCTGAAGTAAAACACACAGCAGTGTAATCATCCATTGATCACACTCTGCTTTAGAACAAGAAGCACGCTATTGCTTTCTAGACTCTCTAATATAGCAGGAAACGTGATTTTGCTGAGAACAAAAGAACGGTGTTTCCTACACATACGGACCTTATGTAGTCCAACTCTGCTTCTGAAACTGATACAAAGCACTGGTCCTCTAACATCCAATGCTTGTCTGTTAAGGTGAGAAACGTGTGAGCTTCGTGAACGATGTAGTTCGTTTGAGCTGAAAAGGGACTGCCATTACCTGAAACGAAGTCTTACTTGTAGGAAGAATCAGAGCCTGGGATTTAACTCCTTTTCTGAAGGCAAACACACAGAATAGTTCTCATCCATGGATCACACTCTGCTTTAGAGCGAGAAGCACGCTCTTGCTTTCTAGAGTCTCTAAGACAGCAGGATATCTGAGTGTGCCCAGAACAAAAGAACGGTGTTTCCTACACATACAGACTATATGTAGTCCAAAACTTCTTCTGAAACTGATTGAATGCACTGGTCCTCTAACATCCAATGCTTGTCTGTTAAGATGAGAAACGTGTGAGCTTTGTGAACGATATAGTTCCTTTGAACTGAAAAGTGACTGCTCTTACCTGAAAAGAAGTCTTGCTTGTAGGAAGACACAGAGCCTGGGATTTAAGTCCATTTCTGAAGGGAAACACACAGCATAGTTCGCATCCATGGATCACACTCTGCTTTAGAGCAAGAAGCACACTCTTGCTTTCTAGAGTCTCTAAGACAGCAGGAAATCTGAGTGTGCCCAGAACAAAAGAGCGGTGTTTCCTACACATACGGACTATATGTAGTCCAAAACTTATTCTGAAACTGATTGAATGCACTGGTCCTCTAACATCCAATGCTTGTCAGTTAAGATGAGAAACGTGTGAGCTTCGTGAACGATGTTGTTCGTTTTAGCAGAAAAGTGACTGCCCTCACCTGAAACGAAGTCTTGCTTGTAGGGAGACTCAGAGCCTGGGATTTAACTCCTTTTCTGAAGTGAAACACACAGCATAGTTCGCATCCATGGATCACACTCTGCTTTAGAGCAAGAAGCACACTCTTGCTTTCTAGAGTCTCTAAGACAGCAGGAAATCTGAGTGTGCTCAGAACAAAAGAACGGTGTTTCTTACACATACAGACTATATGTAGTCCAAAATTTCTTCTGAAACTGATAGAATGCACTGGTCCTCTAACATCCAATGCTTGTCAGTTAAGATGAGAAACGTGTGAGCTTCGTCAAAGATGTAGTTCTTTTGAGCAGAAAAGTGACTGCCCTTACCTGAAACGAAGTCTTGCTTGTAGGGAGACTCAGAGCCTGGGATTTAACTCCTTTTCTGAAGGGAAACACACAGCATAGTTTTCATCCATGGATCACACTCTGCTTTAGAACAAGAAGCACGCTCTTGCTTTCTAGAGTCTCTAAGACAGATGGAAACGTGAGTGTGCTCAGAACAAAAGAACGGTGTTTCCTACACATACGGACCATATCTAGTCCAAATCTGCTTCTTAAACTGATACAAAGCACTGGTCCTCTAACATCCAATGCTTGTCAATTAAGATGAGAAACGTGTGAGCTTCGTGAACGATGTAGTTCATTTGAGCTGAAAAGTGACTGCCTTTACCTGAAACGAAGTCTTACTTGTAGGAAGAATCAGAGCCTGGGATTTAACTCCATTTCTGAAGGCAAACACACAGAATAGTTCTCATCCATGGATCACACTCTGCTTTAGAGCGAGAAGCATGCTCTTGCTTTCTAGAGTCTCTAAGACAGCAGGAAACTTGAGTGTGCTGAGACCAAAAGAACGGTGTTTCCTACACATACGGACCATATCTAGGCCAACTCTTCTTCTGAAACTGATACAAAGGACTGGGCCTCTAACATCCAATGCTTGTCAGTTAAGATGAGAAACGTGTGAGCTTCATGAAAGATGTAGTTCGTTGAGCAGAAAAGTGACTGCCATTACCTGAAACGAAGTCTTGCTTGGAGGAAGACTCACAGCCTGGGATTTAACTCCACTTCTGAAGTGAAACACACAGCGTAGTTCTCATCCATTGATCACACTATGCTTTAGAGCAAGAAGCACACTCTTGCTTTCTAGAGTCTCTAAGACAGCAGGATATCTGAGTGTGCCCAGAACAAAAGAACGGTGTTTCCTACACATACAGACTATATGTAGTCCAAAACTTCTTCTGAAACTGATTGAATGCACTGGTCCTCTAACATCCAATGCTTGTCTGTTAAGATGAGAAACGTGTGAGCTTTGTGAACGATATAGTTCCTTTGAACTGAAAAGTGACTGCTCTTACCTGAAAAGAAGTCTTGCTTGTAGGAAGACACAGAGCCTGGGATTTAAGTCCATTTCTGAAGGGAAACACACAGCATAGTTCGCATCCATGGATCACACTCTGCTTTAGAGCAAGAAGCACACTCTTGCTTTCTAGAGTCTCTAAGACAGCAGGAAATCTGAGTGTGCCCAGAACAAAAGAACGGTGTTTCCTACACATATGGACTATATGTAGTCCATAATTTCTTCTGAAACTGATAGAATGCACTGGTCCTCTAACATCCACTGTTTGTCAGTTAAGATGAGAAACGTGTGAGCTTCGTCAAAGATGTAGTTCGTTTGAGCAGAAAAGTGACTGCCCTTACCTGAAACGAAGTCTTGCTTGTAGGGAGACTCAGAGCCTGGGATTTAACTCCTTTTCTGAAGTGAAACACACAGCATAGTTTTCATCCATGGATCACACTCTGCTTTAGAACGAGAAGCATGCTCTTGCTTTCTAGAGTCTCTAAGACAGCAGGAAAAGTGAGTGTGCTGAGAACAAAAGAACGGTGTTTCCTACACATACGGACCATATCTAGTCCAAATCTGCTTCTTAAACTGATACAAAGCACTGGTCCTCTAACATCCAATGCTTGTCAATTAAGATGAGAAACGTGTGAGCTTCGTGAACGATGTAGTTCATTTGAGCTGAAAAGTGACTGCCCTTACCTGAATTGAAGTCTTGCTTGTAGGAAGACACAGAGCCTGGGATTTAAGTCCATTTCTGAAGGGAAACACACAGCATAGTTCGCATCCATGGATCACACTCTGCTTTAGAACGAGAAGCACGCTCTTGCTTTCTAGAGTCTCTAAGACAGCAGGAAACGTGAGTGTGCTGAGAACAAAAGGACAGTGTTTCCTACACATACGGACCATATCTAGTCCAAATCTGCTTCTTAAACTGATACAAAGCACTGGTCCTCTAACATCCAATGCTTGTCTGTTAAGATGAGAAACGTGTGAGCTTTGTGAACGATATAGTTCCTTTGAACTGAAAAGTGACTGCTCTTACCTGAAAAGAAGTCTTGCTTGTAGGAAGACACAGAGCCTGGGATTTAAGTCCATTTCTGAAGGGAAACACACAGCATAGTTCGCATCCATGGATCACACTCTGCTTTAGAGCAAGAAGCACACTCTTGCTTTCTAGAGTCTCTAAGACAGCAGGAAATCTGAGTGTGCTCAGAACAAAAGAACGGTGTTTCTTACACATACAGACTATATGTAGTCCAAAATTTCTTCTGAAACTGATAGAATGCACTGGTCCTCTAACATCCAATGCTTGTCAGTTAAGATGAGAAACGTGTGAGCTTCGTCAAAGATGTAGTTCTTTTGAGCAGAAAAGTGACTGCCCTTACCTGAAACGAAGTCTTGCTTGTAGGGAGACTCAGAGCCTGGGATTTAACTCCTTTTCTGAAGGGAAACACACAGCATAGTTTTCATCCATGGATCACACTCTGCTTTAGAACAAGAAGCACGCTCTTGCTTTCTAGAGTGTCTAAGACAGATGGAAACGTGAGTGTGCTCAGAACAAAAGAACGGTGTTTCCTACACATACGGACCATATCTAGTCCAAATCTGCTTCTTAAACTGATACAAAGCACTGGTCCTCTAACATCCAATGCTTGTCAATTAAGATGAGAAACGTGTGAGCTTCGTGAACGATGTAGTTCATTTGAGCTGAAAAGTGACTGCCTTTACCTGAAACGAAGTCTTGCTTGTAGGAAGACTCAGAGCCTGGGATTTAACTCCATTTCTGAAGTAAAACACACAGCAGTGTAATCATCCATTGATCACACTCTGCTTTAGAACAAGAAGCACGCTATTGCTTTCTAGACTCTCTAAGATAGCAGGAAACGTGATTTTGCTGAGAACAAAAGAACGGTGTTTCCTACACATACGGACCTTATGTAGTCCTACTCTGCTTCTGAAACTGATACAAAGCACTGGTCCTCTAACATCCAATGCTTGTCTGTTAAGGTGAGAAACGTGTGAGCTTCGTGAACGATGTAGTTCGTTTGAGCTGAAAAGGGACTGCCCTTACCTGAAACGAAGTCTTACTTGTAGGAAGAATCAGAGCCTGGGATTTAACTCCATTTCTGAAGGCAAACACACAGAATAGTTCTCATCCATGGATCACACTCTGCTTTAGAGCGAGAAGCATGCTCTTGCTTTCTAGAGTCTCTAAGACAGCAGGAAACGTGAGTGTGCTGAGACCAAAAGAACGGTGTTTCCTACACATACGGACCATATCTAGTCCAACTCTTCTTCTGAAACTGATACAAAGGACTGGGCCTCTAACATCCAATGCTTGTCAGTTAAGATGAGAAACGTGTGAGCTTCATGAAAGATGTAGTTCGTTGAGCAGAAAAGTGACTGCCATTACCTGAAACGAAGTCTTGCTTGGAGGAAGACTCACAGCCTGGGATTTAACTCCACTTCTGAAGTGAAACACACAGCGTAGTTCTCATCCATTGATCACACTATGCTTTAGAGCAAGAAGCACACTCTTGCTTTCTAGAGTCTCTAAGACAGCAGGATATCTGAGTGTGCCCAGAACAAAAGAACGGTGTTTCCTACACATACAGACTATATGTAGTCCAAAACTTCTTCTGAAACTGATTGAATGCACTGGTCCTCTAACATCCAATGCTTGTCTGTTAAGATGAGAAACGTGTGAGCTTTGTGAACGATATAGTTCCTTTGAACTGAAAAGTGACTGCTCTTACCTGAAAAGAAGTCTTGCTTGTAGGAAGACACAGAGCCTGGGATTTAAGTCCATTTCTGAAGGGAAACACACAGCATAGTTCGCATCCATGGATCACACTCTGCTTTAGAGCAAGAAGCACACTCTTGCTTTCTAGAGTCTCTAAGACAGCAGGAAAAGTGAGTGTGCTGAGAACAAAAGAACGGTGTTTCCTACACATACGGACCATATCTAGTCCAAATCTGCTTCTTAAACTGATACAAAGCACTGGTCCTCTAACATCCAATGCTTGTCAATTAAGATGAGAAACGTGTGAGCTTCGTGAACGATGTAGTTCATTTGAGCTGAAAAGTGACTGCCCTTACCTGAATTGAAGTCTTGCTTGTAGGAAGACTCAGAGCCTGGGATTTAACTCCATTTCTGAAGTAAAACACACAGCAGTGTAATCATCCATTGATCACACTCTGCTTTAGAACAAGAAGCACGCTATTGCTTTCTAGACTCTCTAAGACAGCAGGAAACATGATTTTGCTGAGAACAAAAGAACGGTGTTTCCTACACATACGGACCTTATATACTCCCACTCTGCTTCTGAAACTGATACAAAGCACTGGTCCTCTAACATCCAATGCTTGTCTGTTAAGGTGAGAAACGTGTGAGCTTCGTGAATGATGTAGTTCGTTTGAACTGAAAAGGGACTGCCCTTACCTGAAACGAAGTCTTGCTTGTAGGAAGACTCAGAGCCTGGGATTTAACTCCATTTCTGAAGGCAAACACACAGAATAGTTCTCATCCATGGATCACACTCTGCTTTAGAGCGAGAAGCATGCTCTTGCTTTCTAGAGTCTCTAAGACAGCAGGAAATATGATTTTGCTGAGAACAAAAGAACAGTGTTTCCTACACATACGGACCATATCTAGTCCAACTCTTCTTCTGAAACTGATACAAAGCACTGGTCCTCTAACATCCAATACTTGTCAGTTAAGATGAGAAACGTGTGAGCTTCGTGAATTATGTAGTTTGTTTGAGCAGAAAAGTGACTGCCATGACCTGAAACAAAGTCTTGCTTGGAGGAAGACTCAGAGCCTGGGATTTAACACCATTTCTGAAGTGAAACACACAGCGTAGTTCTCATCCATGGATCACACTCTGCTTTAGAGCAAGGAGCACACTCTTGCTTTCTAGAGTCTCTAAGACAGCAGGAAATCTGAGTGTGCCCAGAACAAAAGAGCGGTGTTTCCTACACATACGGACTATATGTAGTCCAAAACTTATTCTGAAACTGATAGAATGCACTGGTCCTCTAACATCCAATGCTTGTCAGTTAAGATGAGAAACGTGTGAGCTTCGTGAACGATGTTGTTCGTTTTAGCAGAAAAGTGACTGCCCTCACCTGAAACGAAGTCTTGCTTGTAGGGAGACTCAGAGCCTGGGATTTAACTCCTTTTCTGAAGTGAAACACAAAGCATAGTTTTCATCCATGGATCACACTCTGCTTTAGAACGAGAAGCACGCTCTTGCTTTCTAGAGTCTCTAAGACAGCAGGAAACGTGAGTGTGCTGAGAACAAAAGGACAGTGTTTCCTACACATACGGACCATATCTAGTCCAAATCTGCTTCTTAAACTGATACAAAGCACTGGTCCTCTAACATCCAATGCTTGTCTGTTAAGGTGAGAAACGTGTGAGCTTCGTGAATGATGTAGTTCGTTTGAGCTGAAAAGGGACTGCCCTTACCTGAAACGAAGTCTTACTTGTAGGAAGAATCAGAGCCTGGGATTTAACTCCATTTCTGAAGGCAAACACACAGAATAGTTCTCATCCATGGATCACACTCTGCTTTAGAGCGAGAAGCATACTCTTGCTTTCTAGAGTCTCTAAGACAGCAGGAAACTTGAGTGTGCTGAGACCAAAAGAACGGTGTTTCCTACACATACGGACCATATCTAGTCCAACTCTTCTTCTGAAACTGATACAAAGGACTGGTCCTCTAACATCCAATGCTTGTCAGTTAAGATGAGAAACGTGTGAGCTTCATGAAAGATGTAGTTCGTTGAGCAGAAAAGTGACTGCCATTACCTGAAACGAAGTCTTGCTTGGAGGAAGACTCAGAGCCTGGGATTTAACTCCACTTCTGAAGTGAAACACACAGCGTAGTTCTCATCCATTGATCACACTCTGCTTTAGAGCGAGAAGCATGCTCTTGCTTTCTAGAGTCTCTAAGACAGCAGGAAACTTGAGTGTGCTGAGACCAAAAGAACGGTGTTTCCTACACATACGGACCATATCTAGTCCAACTCTTCTTCTGAAACTGATACAAAGGACTGGGCCTCTAACATCCAATGCTTGTCAGTTAAGATGAGAAACGTGTGAGCTTCATGAAAGATGTAGTTCGTTGAGCAGAAAAGTGACTGCCATTACCTGAAACGAAGTCTTGCTTGGAGGAAGACTCACAGCCTGGGATTTAACTCCACTTCTGAAGTGAAACACACAGCGTAGTTCTCATCCATTGATCACACTATGCTTTAGAGCAAGAAGCACACTCTTGCTTTCTAGAGTCTCTAAGACAGCAGGATATCTGAGTGTGCCCAGAACAAAAGAACGGTGTTTCCTACACATACAGACTATATGTAGTCCAAAACTTCTTCTGAAACTGATTGAATGCACTGGTCCTCTAACATCCAATGCTTGTCTGTTAAGATGAGAAACGTGTGAGCTTTGTGAATGATATAGTTCCTTTGAACTGAAAAGTGACTGCTCTTACCTGAAAAGAAGTCTTGCTTGTAGGAAGACACAGAGCCTGGGATTTAAGTCCATTTCTGAAGGGAAACACACAGCATAGTTCGCATCCATGTATCACACTCTGCTTTAGAGCAAGAAGCACACTCTTGCTTTCTAGAGTCTCTAAGACAGCAGGAAATCTGAGTGTGCCCAGAACAAAAGAACGGTGTTTCCTACACATATGGACTATATGTAGTCCATAATTTCTTCTGAAACTGATAGAATGCACTGGTCCTCTAACATCCACTGTTTGTCAGTTAAGATGAGAAACGTGTGAGCTTCGTCAAAGATGTAGTTCGTTTGAGCAGAAAAGTGACTGCCCTTACCTGAAACGAAGTCTTGCTTGTAGGGAGACTCAGAGCCTGGGATTTAACTCCTTTTCTGAAGTGAAACACACAGCATAGTTTTCATCCATGGATCACACTCTGCTTTAGAACGAGAAGCACGCTCTTGCTTTCTATAGTCTCTAAGACAGCAGGAAAAGTGAGTGTGCTGAGAACAAAAGAACGGTGTTTCCTACACATACGGACCATATCTAGTCCAAATCTGCTTCTTAAACTGATACAAAGCACTGGTCCTCTAACATCCAATGCTTGTCAATTAAGATGAGAAACGTGTGAGCTTCGTGAACGATGTAGTTCATTTGAGCTGAAAAGTGACTGCCCTTACCTGAATTGAAGTCTTGCTTGTAGGAAGACTCAGAGCCTGGGATTTAACTCCATTTCTGAAGGCAAACACACAGAATAGTTCTCATCCATGGATCACACTCTGCTTTAGAGCGAGAAGCATGCTCTTGCTTTCTAGAGTCTCTAAGACAGCAGGAAATATGATTTTGCTGAGAACAAAAGAACAGTGTTTCCTACACATACGGACCATATCTAGTCCAACTCTTCTTCTGAAACTGATACAAAGCACTGGTCCTCTAACATCCAATACTTGTCAGTTAAGATGAGAAACGTGTGAGCTTCGTGAACGATGTAGTTTGTTTGAGCAGAAAAGTGACTGCCATGACCTGAAACAAAGTCTTGCTTGGAGGAAGACTCAGAGCCTGGGATTTAACACCATTTCTGAAGTGAAACACACAGCGTAGTTCTCATCCATGGATCACACTCTGCTTTAGAGCAAGGAGCACACTCTTGCTTTCTAGAGTCTCTAAGACAGCAGGAAATCTGAGTGTGCCCAGAACAAAAGAGCGGTGTTTCCTACACATACGGACTATATGTAGTCCAAAACTTATTCTGAAACTGATAGAATGCACTGGTCCTCTAACATCCAATGCTTGTCAGTTAAGATGAGAAACGTGTGAGCTTCGTGAACGATGTTGTTCGTTTTAGCAGAAAAGTGACTGCCCTCACCTGAAACGAAGTCTTGCTTGTAGGGAGACTCAGAGCCTGGGATTTAACTCCTTTTCTGAAGTGAAACACAAAGCATAGTTTTCATCCATGGATCACACTCTGCTTTAGAACGAGAAGCACGCTCTTGCTTTCTAGATTCTCTAAGACAGCAGGAAACGTGAGTGTGCTGAGAACAAAAGGACAGTGTTTCCTACACATACGGACCATATCTAGTCCAAATCTGCTTCTTAAACTGATACAAAGCACTGGTCCTCTAACATCCAATGCTTGTCTGTTAAGGTGAGAAACGTGTGAGCTTCGTGAACGATGTAGTTCGTTTGAGCTGAAAAGGGACTGCCCTTACCTGAAACGAAGTCTTACTTGTAGGAAGAATCAGAGCCTGGGATTTAACTCCATTTCTGAAGGCAAACACACAGAATAGTTCTCATCCATGGATCACACTCTGCTTTAGAGCGAGAAGCATGCTCTTGCTTTCTAGAGTCTCTAAGACAGCAGGAAACTTGAGTGTGCTCAGAACAAAAGAACAGTGTTTCCTACACATACGGACCATATCTAGTCCAACTCTTCTTCTGAAACTGATACAAAGCACTGGTCCTCTAACATCCAATACTTGTCAGTTAAGATGAGAAACGTGTGAGCTTCGTGAACGATGTAGTTTGTTTGAGCAGAAAAGTGACTGCCATGACCTGAAACAAAGTCTTGCTTGGAGGAAGACTCAGAGCCTGGGATTTAACACCATTTCTGAAGTGAAACACACAGCGTAGTTCTCATCCATGGATCACACTCTGCTTTAGAGCAAGGATCACACTCTTGCTTTCTAGAGTCTCTAAGACAGCAGGAAATCTGAGTGTGCTCAGAACAAAAGAACGGTGTTTCTTACACATACAGACTATATGTAGTCCAAAATTTCTTCTGAAACTGATAGAATGCACTGGTCCTCTAACATCCAATGCTTGTCAGTTAAGATGAGAAACGTGTGAGCTTCGTCAAAGATGTAGTTCTTTTGAGCAGAAAAGTGACTGCCCTTACCTGAAACGAAGTCTTGCTTGTAGGGAGACTCAGAGCCTGGGATTTAACTCCTTTTCTGAAGGGAAACACACAGCATAGTTTTCATCCATGGATCACACTCTGCTTTAGAACAAGAAGCACGCTCTTGCTTTCTAGAGTGTCTAAGACAGATGGAAACGTGAGTGTGCTCAGAACAAAAGAACGGTGTTTCCTACACATACGGACCATATCTAGTCCAAATCTGATTCTTAAACTGATACAAAGCACTGGTCCTCTAACATCCAATGCTTGTCAATTAAGATGAGAAACGTGTGAGCTTCGTGAACGATGTAGTTCATTTGAGCTGAAAAGTGACTGCCTTTACCTGAAACGAAGTCTTGCTTGTAGGAAGACTCAGAGCCTGGGATTAAACTCCATTTCTGAAGTAAAACACACAGCAGTGTAATCATCCATTGATCACACTCTGCTTTAGAACAAGAAGCACGCTATTGCTTTCTAGACTCTCTAAGATAGCAGGAAACGTGATTTTGCTGAGAACAAAAGAACGGTGTTTCCTACACATACGGACCTTATGTAGTCCAACTCTGCTTCTGAAACTGATACAAAGCACTGGTCCTCTAACATCCAATGCTTGTCTGTTAAGGTGAGAAACGTGTGAGCTTCGTGAACGATGTAGTCCGTTTGAGCTGAAAAGGGACTGCCCTTACCTGAAACGAAGTCTTACTTGTAGGAAGAATCAGAGCCTGGGATTTAACTCCATTTCTGAAGGCAAACACACAGAATAGTTCTCATCCATGGATCACACTCTGCTTTAGAGCGAGAACCATGCTCTTGCTTTCTAGAGTCTCTAAGACAGCAGGAAACTTGAGTGTGCTGAGACCAAAAGAACGGTGTTTCCTACACATACGGACCATATCTAGTCCAACTCTTCTTCTGAAACTGATACAAAGGACTGGTCCTCTAACATCCAATGCTTGTCTGTTAAGATGAGAAACGTGTGAGCTTTGTGAACGATATAGTTCCTTTGAACTGAAAAGTGACTGCTCTTACCTGAAAAGAAGTCTTGCTTGTAGGAAGACATAGAGCCTGGGATTTAAGTCCATTTCTGAAGGGAAACACACAGCATAGTTCGCATCCATGGATCACACTCTGCTTTAGAGCAAGAAGCACACTCTTGCTTTCTAGAGTCTCTAAGACAGCAGGAAATCTGAGTGTGCCCAGAACAAAAGAACGGTGTTTCCTACACATACGGACTATATGTAGTCCATAATTTCTTCTGAAACTGATAGAATGCACTGGTCCTCTAACATCCACTGCTTGTCAGTTAAGATGAGAAACGTGTGAGCTTCGTCAAAGATGTAGTTCGTTTGAGCAGAAAAGTGACTGCCCTTACCTGAAACGAAGTCTTGCTTGTAGGGAGACTCAGAGCCTGGGATTTAACTCCTTTTCTGAAGTGAAACACACAGCATAGTTTTCATCCATGGATCACACTCTGCTTTAGAACGAGAAGCACGCTCTTGCTTTCTAGAGTCTGTAAGACAGCAGGAAACGTGAGTGTGCTGAGAACAAAAGAACGGTGTTTCCTACACATACGGACCATATCTAGTACAAATCTGCTTCTTAAACTGATACAAAGCACTGGTCCTCTAACATCCAATGCTTGTCAATTAAGATGAGAAACGTGTGAGCTTCGTGAACGATGTAGTTCATTTGAGCTGAAAAGTGACTGCCCTTACCTGAATTGAAGTCTTGCTTGTAGGAAGACTCAGAGCCTGGGATTTAACTCCATTTCTGAAGTAAAACACACAGCAGTGTAATCATCCATTGATCACACTCTGCTTTAGAACAAGAAGCACGCTGTTGCTTTCTAGACTCTCTAAGACAGCAGGAAACATGATTTTGCTGAGAACAAAAGAACGGTGTTTCCTACACATACGGACCTTATATACTCCAACTCTGCTTCTGAAACTGATACAAAGCACTGGTCCTCTAACATCCAATGCTTGTCAATTAAGATGAGAAACGTGTGAGCTTCGTGAACGATGTAGTTCATTTGAGCTGAAAAGTGACTGCCCTTACCTGAATTGAAGTCTTGCTTGTAGGAAGACTCAGAGCCTGGGATTTAACTCCATTTCTGAAGTAAAACACACAGCAGTGTAATCATCAATTGATCACACTCTGCTTTAGAACAAGAAGCACGCTATTGCTTTCTAGACTCTCTAAGACAGCAGGAAACATGATTTTGCTGAGAACAAAAGAACGGTGTTTCCTACACATACGGACCTTATATACTCCAACTCTGCTTCTGAAACTGATAAAAAGCACTGGTCCTCTAACATCCAATGCTTGTCTGTTAAGGTGAGAAACGTGTGAGCTTCGTGAATGATGTAGTTCGTTTGAACTGAAAAGGGACTGCCCTTACCTGAAACGAAGTCTTGCTTGTAGGAAGACTCAGACCCTGGGATTTAACTCCATTTCTGAAGGCAAACACACAGAATAGTTCTCATCCATGGATCACACTCTGCTTTAGAGCGAGAAGCATGCTCTTGCTTTCTAGAGTCGCTAAGACAGCAGGAAATATGATTTTGCTGAGAACAAAAGAACAGTGTTTCCTACACATACGGACCATATCTAGTCCAACTCTTCTTCTGAAACTGATACAAAGCACTGGTCCTCTAACATCCAATACTTGTCAGTTAAGATGAGAAACGTGTGAGCTTCGTGAACGATGTAGTTTGTTTGAGCAGAAAAGTGACTGCCATGACCTGAAACAAAGTCTTGCTTGGAGGAAGACTCAGAGCCTGGGATTTAACACCATTTCTGAAGTGAAACACACAGCGTAGTTCTCATCCATGGATCACACTCTGCTTTAGAGCAAGGAGCACACTCTTGCTTTCTAGAGTCTCTAAGACAGCAGGAAGTCTGAGTGTGCCCAGAACAAAAGAGCGGTGTTTCCTACACATACGGACTATATGTAGTCCAAAACTTATTCTGAAACTGATAGAATGCACTGGTCCTCTAACATCCAATGCTTGTCAGTTAAGACGAGAAACGTGTGTGCTTCGTGAAAGATGTAGTTCGTTTTAGCAGAAAAGTGACTGCCCTTACCTGAAACGAAGTCTTGCTTGTAGGGAGACTCAGAGCCTGGGATTTAACTCCTTTTCTGAAGGGAAACACACAGCATAGTTCACATCCATGGATCACACTCTGCTTTAGAACGAGAAGCACGCTCTTGCTTTCTAGAGTCTCTAAGACAGCAGGAAACGTGAGTGTGCTGAGAACAAAAGGACAGTGTTTCCTACACATACGTACCATATCTAGTCCAAATCTGCTTCTTAAACTGATACAAAGCACTGGTCCTCTAACATCCAATGCTTGCCTGTTACGATGAGAAACGTGTGAGCTTTGTGAACGATATAGTTCCTTTGAACTGAAAATTGACTGCTCTTACCTGAAAAGAAGTCTTGCTTGTAGGAAGACACAGAGCCTGGGATTTAAGTCCATTTCTGAAGGGAAACACACAGCATAGTTCGCATCCATGGATCACACTCTGCTTTAGAGCAAGAAGCACACTCTTGCTTTCTAGAGTCTCTAAGACAGCAGGAAATCTGAGTGTGCCCAGAACAAAAGAACGGTGTTTCCTACACATAAGGAACATATGTAGTCCAAATCTGCTTCTAAAACTGATACAAAACACTGACCCTCTAACATCCAATGGTGTTCAGTTAAGATGGGAAACGTGTGAGCTTCATGAACGATGTAGTTCGTTTGAGCAGAAAAGTGACTGCCCTTACCTGAAACGAAGTCTTGCTTGTAGGGAGACTCAGAGCCTGGGATTTAACTCCTTTTCTGAAGGGAAACACACAGCATAGTTCACATCCATGGATCACACTCTGCTTTAGAAGGAGAAGCACGCTCTTGCTTTCTAGAGTCTCTAAGACAGCAGGAAACGTGAGTGTGCTGAGAACAAAAGGACAGTGTTTCCTACACATACGGACCATATCTAGTCCAAATCTGCTTCGTAAACTGATACAAAGCACTGGCCCTCTAACATCCAATGCTTGTCTGTTAAGATGAGAAACGTGTGAGCTTTGTGAACGATATAGTTCCTTTGAACTGAAAATTGACTGCTCTTACCTGAAAAGAAGTCTTGCTTGTAGGAAGACACAGAGCCTGGGATTTAAGTCCATTTCTGAAGGGAAACACACAGCATAGTTCGCATCCATGGATCACACTCTGCTTTAGAGCAAGATGCACACTCTTGCTTTCTAGAGTCTCTAAGACAGCAGGAAATCTGAGTGTGCCCAGAACAAAAGAACGGTGTTTCCTACACATAAGGAACATATGTAGTCCAAATCTGCTTCTAAAACTGATACAAAACACTGACCCTCTAACATCCAATGGTGTTCAGTTAAGATGGGAAACGTGTGAGCTTCATGAACGATGTAGTTCGTTTGAGCAGAAAAGTGACTGCCCTTACCGGAATTGAAGTCTTGCTGGTAGGAAGACTCAGAGCCTGGGATTTAACTCCATTTCTGAAGTAAAACACACAGCAGTGTAATCATCCATTGATCACACTATGCATTAGAACAAGAAGCACGCTCTTGCTTTCTAGAGTCTCTAAGACAGCAGGAAATCTGAGTGTGCTGAGAACAAAAGAACAGTGTTTCCTACACATACGGACCATATCTAGTCCAAATCTGCTTCTTAAACTGATACAAAGCACTGGTCTTCTAACATCCAATGCTTGTCAATTAAGATGAGAAACGTGTGAGCTTCGTGAACGATGTAGTTCATTTGAGCTGAAAAGTGACTGCCCTTACCTGAAACGAAGTCTTGCTTGTAGGAAGACTCAGAGCCTGGGATTTAACTCCATTTCTGAAGGGAAACACACAGTATAGTTCTCATGCATGGATCACACTATGCTTTAGAGCGAGAAGCACACTCTTGCTTTCTAGAGTCTCTAAGACAGCAGGAAATCTGAGTGTGCCCAGAATAAAAGAACGGTGTTTCCTACACATAAGGAACATATGTAGTACAAATCTGCTTCTAAAGCTGATACAAAACACTGACCCTCTAACATCCAATGGTGTTCAGTTAAGATGGGAAACGTGTGAGCTTCATGAACGATGTAGTTCATTTGAGCAGAAAAGTGACTGCCCTTACCGGAATTGAAGTCTTGCTTGTAGGAAGACTCAGAGCATGGGATTTAACTCCTTTTCTGAAGTAAAACACACAGCAGTGTAATCATCCATTGATCACACTCTGCTTTAGAACAAGAAGCACGCTCTTGCTTTCTAGAGTCTCTAAGACAGCAGGAAACATGATTTTGCTGAGAACAAAAGAACAGTGTTTCCTACACATACGGACCATATCTAGTCCAACTCTTCTTCTGAAACTGAAATAAAGCACTGGTCCTCTAACATCCAATGCTTGTCAGTTAAGATGAGAAACGTGTGAGCTTCATGAACGATGTAGTTTTTTTGAGCAGAAAAGTGACTGCCATGACCTGAAACAAAGTCTTGCTTGGAGGAAGACTCAGAGCCTGGGATTTAACACCATTACTGAAGTGAAACACACAGCGTAGTTCTCATCCATGGATCACACTCTGCTTTAGAGCAAGGAGCACACTCTTGCTTTCTAGAGTCTCTAAGACAGCAGGAAATCTGAGTGTGCCCAGAACAAAAGAGCGGTGTTTCCTACACATATGGACTATATGTTGTCCAAAACTTATTCTGAAACTGATTGAATGCACTGGACCTCTAACATCCAATGCTTGTCAGTTAAGATGCGAAACGTGTGTGCTTCGTGAAAGACGTAGTACGTTTGAGCAAAAAAGTGACTGCCCTTACCTGAAACGAAGTCTTGCTTGTAGGGAGACTCAGAGCCTGGGATTTAACTCCTTTTCTGAAGGGAAACACACAGCATAGTTCACATCCATGGATCACACTCTGCTTTAGAAGGAGAAGCACGCTCTTGCCTTCTAGAGTGTCTAAGACAGCAGGAAACGTGAGTGTGCTGAGAACAAAAGGACAGTGTTTCCTACACATACGGACCATATCTAGTCCAAATCTGCTTCTTAAACTGATACAAAGCACTGGTCCTCTAACATCCAATGCTTGTCTGTTAAGATGAGAATCGTGTGAGCTTTGTGAACGATATAGTTCCTTTGAACTGAAAAGTGACTGCTCTTACCTGAAAAGAAGTCTTGCTTGTAGGAAGACACAGAGCCTGGGATTTAAGTCCATTTCTGAAGGGAAACACACAGCATAGTTCGCATCCATGGATCACACTCTGCTTTAGAGCAAGAAGCACACTCTTGCTTTCTAGAGTCTCTAAGACAGCAGGAAATCTGAGTGTGCCCAGAACAAAAGAACGGTGTTTCCTACACATAAGGAACATATGTAGTCCAAATCTGCTTCTAAAACTGATACAAAACACTGACCCTCTAACATCCAATGGTGTTCAGTTAAGATGGGAAACGTGTGAGCTTCATGAACGATGTAGTTCGTTTGAGCAGAAAAGTGACTGCCCTTACCTGAAACGAAGTCTTGCTTGTAGGGAGACTCAGAGCCTGGGATTTAACTCCTTTTCTGAAGGGAAACACACAGCATAGTTCACATCCATGGATCACACTCTGCTTTAGAAGGAGAAGCACGCTCTTGCTTTCTAGAGTCTCTAAGACAGCAGGAAACGTGAGTGTGCTGAGAACAAAAGGACAGTGTTTCCTACACATACGGACCATATCTAGTCCAAATCTGCTTCGTAAACTGATACAAAGCACTGGCCCTCTAACATCCAATGCTTGTCTGTTAAGATGAGAAACGTGTGAGCTTTGTGAACGATATAGTTCCTTTGAACTGAAAATTGACTGCTCTTACCTGAAAAGAAGTCTTGCTTGTAGGAAGACACAGAGCCTGGGATTTAAGTCCATTTCTGAAGGGAAACACACAGCATAGTTCGCATCCATGGATCACACTCTGCTTTAGAGCAAGATGCACACTCTTGCTTTCTAGAGTCTCTAAGACAGCAGGAAATCTGAGTGTGCCCAGAACAAAAGAACTGTGTTTCCTACACATAAGGAACATATGTAGTCCAAATCTGCTTCTAAAACTGATACAAAACACTGACCCTCTAACATCCAATGGTGTTCAGTTAAGATGGGAAACGTGTGAGCTTCATGAACGATGTAGTTCGTTTGAGCAGAAAAGTGACTGCCCTTACCGGAATTGAAGTCTTGCTGGTAGGAAGACTCAGAGCCTGGGATTTAACTCCATTTCTGAAGTAAAACACACAGCAGTGTAATCATCCATTGATCACACTATGCATTAGAACAAGAAGCACGCTCTTGCTTTCTAGAGTCTCTAAGACAGCAGGAAATCTGAGTGTGCTGAGAACAAAAGAACAGTGTTTCCTACACATACGGACCATATCTAGTCCAAATCTGCTTCTTAAACTGATACAAAGCACTGGTCTTCTAACATCCAATGCTTGTCAATTAAGATGAGAAACGTGTGAGCTTCGTGAACGATGTAGTTCATTTGAGCTGAAAAGTGACTGCCCTTACCTGAAACGAAGTCTTGCTTGTAGGAAGACTCAGAGCCTGGGATTTAACTCCATTTCTGAAGGGAAACACACAGTATAGTTCTCATGCATGGATCACACTATGCTTTAGAGCGAGAAGCACACTCTTGCTTTCTAGAGTCTCTAATACAGCAGGAAATCTGAGTGTGCCCAGAATAAAAGAACGGTGTTTCCTACACATAAGGAACATATGTAGTACAAATCTGCTTCTAAAGCTGATACAAAACACTGACCCTCTAACATCCAATGGTGTTCAGTTAAGATGGGAAACGTGTGAGCTTCATGAACGATGTAGTTCATTTGAGCAGAAAAGTGACTGCCCTTACCGGAATTGAAGTCTTGCTTGTAGGAAGACTCAGAGCATGGGATTTAACTCCTTTTCTGAAGTAAAACACACAGCAGTGTAATCATCCATTGATCACACTCTGCTTTAGAACAAGAAGCACGCTCTTGCTTTCTAGAGTCTCTAAGACAGCAGGAAACATGATTTTGCTGAGAACAAAAGAACAGTGTTTCCTACACATACGGACCATATCTAGTCCAACTCTTCTTCTGAAACTGAAATAAAGCACTGGTCCTCTAACATCCAATGCTTGTCAGTTAAGATGAGAAACGTGTGAGCTTCATGAACGATGTAGTTTTTTTGAGCAGAAAAGTGACTGCCATGACCTGAAACAAAGTCTTGCTTGGAGGAAGACTCAGAGCCTGGGATTTAACACCATTACTGAAGTGAAACACACAGCGTAGTTCTCATCCATGGATCACACTCTGCTTTAGAGCAAGGAGCACACTCTTGCTTTCTAGAGTCTCTAAGACAGCAGGAAATCTGAGTGTGCCCAGAACAAAAGAGCGGTGTTTCCTACACATATGGACTATATGTTGTCCAAAACTTATTCTGAAACTGATTGAATGCACTGGACCTCTAACATCCAATGCTTGTCAGTTAAGATGAGAAACGTGTGTGCTTCGTGAAAGACGTAGTACGTTTGAGCAAAAAAGTGACTGCCCTTACCTGAAACGAAGTCTTGCTTGTAGGGAGACTCAGAGCCTGGGATTTAACTCCTTTTCTGAAGGGAAACACACAGCATAGTTCACATCCATGGATCACACTCTGCTTTAGAAGGAGAAGCACGCTCTTGCCTTCTAGAGTGTCTAAGACAGCAGGAAACGTGAGTGTGCTGAGAACAAAAGGACAGTGTTTCCTACACATACGGACCATATCTAGTCCAAATCTGCTTCTTAAACTGATACAAAGCACTGGTCCTCTAACATCCAATGCTTGTCTGTTAAGATGAGAATCGTGTGAGCTTTGTGAACGATATAGTTCCTTTGAACTGAAAAGTGACTGCTCTTACCTGAAAAGAAGTCTTGCTTGTAGGAAGACACAGAGCCTGGGATTTAAGTCCATTTCTGAAGGGAAACACACAGCATAGTTCGCATCCATGGATCACACTCTGCTTTAGAGCAAGATGCACACTCTTGCTTTCTAGAGTCTCTAAGACAGCAGGAAATCTGAGTGTGCCCAGAACAAAAGAACGGTGTTTCCTACACATAAGGAACATATGTAGTCCAAATCTGCTTCTAAAACTGATACAAAACACTGACCCTCTAACATCCAATGGTGTTCAGTTAAGATGGGAAACGTGTGAGCTTCATGAACGATGTAGTTCGTTTGAGCAGAAAAGTGACTGCCCTTACCTGAAACGAAGTCTTGCTTGTAGGGAGACTCAGAGCCTGGGATTTAACTCCTTTTCTGAAGGGAAACACACAGCATAGTTCACATCCATGGATCACACTCTGCTTTAGAACGAGAAGCACGCTCTTGCTTTCTAGAGTCTCTAAGACACCAGGAAACGTGAGTGTGCTGAGAACATAAGAATGGTGTTTCCTACACATACGGACCATATCTAGTCCAACTCTGCTTAAGAATCTGATACAAAGCACTGCTCCTCTAACATCCAATGCTTGTCAGTTAAGATGAGAAACGTGTGAGCTTCGTGAACGATATAGTTTGTTTGAGCTGAAAAGTGACTGCCCTTACCTGAAACCAAGTCTTGCTTGTGAGAAGACACAGAGCCTGGGATTTAACTCCATTTCTGAAGGGATCCACACAGCATAGTTCTCATCCATGGATCGCACTCTGCTTTAGAGCGAGAAGCACGCTCTTGCTTTCTAGAGTCTATAATACAACAGGAAACGTGAGTGTGCTCAGAACAAAAGAACGGTGTTTCCTATGCATACCGACCATATCTAGTTAAACTCTGCTTCTGAAACTGAAACAAACCACAGGTCCTCTAACATCCAAATCTTGTCAGTTAAGATGAGAAACGTGTGAGATTAGTGAACGATATAGTTAGTTTGAGCTGAAAAGTGACTGCCTTTACCTGAAAACAAGTCTTGCTTGTAGGAAGACATAGAGCCTGAGATTTAACACCATTTCTGGAGGGAAACACACAGCACAACTCTCATCCATGGAACACACTCTGCTTTAGAGCGAGAATCACGCGCTTGCTTTCTGGAGTCTCTAAGACAGTAGGAAACTTGAGTGTGCTCAGAACAAAGAACGGTGTTTCCTACACATACCGACCATATCTAGTCCAACTCTGCTTCTGAAACTGAAACAAACAACAGGTGCTCTAACATCCAATGCTTGTCAGTTAAGATGAGAAACGTGTGAGCTTTGGGAACGATGTAGTTCCTTTGAGCTGAAAAGTGACTGCCCCTACCTGACATGAAGTCTTGATATAGGAAGACACAGAGCCTGGGATTTAACTCCATTTCTGGAAGGAAATACATAGCACAGTTCTGATCTAAGAAACACTCTCTGCTTTAGAGCAAGAAGCTCGCTCTTTCTTTCTAGAGTCTCCAATACAGCAGGAAACATGATTGTGCTCAGCACAAATGAACTGTGTTTCGTAAACATACGGACCATATCTAGTCCAACTCTGCTTCTGAAACTGACACAAAACTCAGGTCCTGTCACATCCAATGCTTTTCAATTAAGAGTGAGAAACGTGTGAGCTTCGTGTATGATGTAGTTTGTTTGAGCTGAAAAGTGACTGTCCTTACGTGAAATGAAGTCTTGCTTGTAGGAAGACACAGAGCCTGGGATTTAAGTCCATTTCTGAAGTGAAACACACAGCATAGTTCTCATCCATGGATCACACTCTGCTTTACAGCAAGAAGCACGCTCTTGCTTTCTAGATTCTCTAATTCAGCAGAAAACGTGAGTGTGCTCAGAACAAAAGAATGGTGTTAACTACACATACAGACCATATCAAGTTCAACTCTACTTCTAAAATTTATACAAACCACAGGTCCTCTAACATCCAATGCTTGTCAGTTAAGATGAGAACCTGTGAGCTTTGGGAACGATGTACTTCCTTTAAACTGAAAAGTGACTGCCCCGATCTGACACGAAGTCTTGAGTAGGAAGACATGGAGCATGGGATTATATTCCATTTCAGGAAGGAAACATACAGCACAGTTCTCATCCATGGATCACACTTTGCTTTAGAGCAAGAAGAACACTCTTGCATTCTAGAGTCTCTAATAAAGCAGGAAGCGTGAGTGTGCACAGAACAAAAGAACTGTGTTTCCTACACATACGGACCATATCTAGTTCAACTCTGCTGCTGAAACTGATACAAACCACAGGTCTTGTAACATCCAATGCTTTTCAATTAAGAGCGAGAAACGTGTTAGCTTCTTGTACGATGTAGCTTCGTTAGAGCTGAAAATGACTGCGTTTACCAGAAACGAAGTCTTGCTTGTAGGAAGACACAGAGCCTGGGAATTAACTCCATTTCTGGAGGGAAACACATAGCACAGTTCTGATCCATGAAACACACTCTGCTTTAGAGCAAGTAGCACGCTCTTTCTTTATACAGTCTCTAATAAAGCAGGAAATATGATTGTGCTCACAACAAAAGTACTGTGTTTCCTACACATACGGAACATATCTAGTTCATATCTGCTTCTGAAACTGAAACAAACCACATGTCCTCTAACATCCAATGCTTGTCAGTTAATATGAGAAACGTGTGAGCTTCGTGAACGTTGTACTTGTATTGAGGTGTAAAGTAACTGCCCTGACCTGAAACGAAATCTTGCTTTTAGGAAGACTCTGATTTTCGGATTTAACTCCATTTATGAAGTGAAACACACAGCAGAGTTCTCATCCATTGAACACACTCTGCTCTAGAGCAAGATGCAAGCTCTTGCATTATAGAGTCTCTAATAAAGCAGGAAATGTGAGTGTGCTGAGAACAAAAGAACGGTGTTTCCTACACATACGGACCATATCTAGTCCAACTCTGCTTATGAATCTGATACAAAGCACTGGTCCTTTAACATCCAATGCTTGTCAGTTAAGATGAGAAACGTGTGAGCTTCGTGAACGATATAGTTCGTTTGAGGTGAAAAGTGACTGCCCTTACCTGAAACCAAGTCTTGCTTGTGAGAAGACACAGAGCCTGGGATTTAACTCCATTTCTGAAGGGAAACACACAGCATAGTTCTCATCCATGGATCGCACTCTGCTTTAGAACCATAAGCACGCTCTTGCTTTCTAGAGTCTCTAATACAACAGGAAACGGTGAGTGTGCTCAGAACAAAAGAACGGTGTTTCCTACACATACCGACCATATCTAGTTAAACTCTGCTTTTGAAACTGAAACAAACCACAGGTCCTCTAACATCCAATGCTTGTCAGTTAAGATGAGAAACGTGTGAGCTTCGTGAACGATGTAGTTCATTTGAGATGAAAAGTGACTGCACTTACCTGAAACGAACTCGTGCTTGTAGGAAGACATAGAGCCTAAGATTTAACTCCATTTCTGGAGGGAAACACACAGCACAGTTCTCATCCATGAAACACACTATGCTTTAGAGCAAGAAGCACGCTCTTGCTTTATAGAGTCTCTAAGACAGCAGAAAATGTGAGTATGCTGAGAACAAAAGAACGGTGTTTCCTACACATACGGACCATATCTAGTCCAACTCTGCTTCTGAAATTGATACAAACCACAGGTCCTCAAACATCCAAAGCTTGTCAGTTAAGATGAGAAACGTGTTAGCTTTGTGAACGATGTAGTTTGTTTGAGCTGAAAATTGACTGCCCCTACCTGACACGAAGTCTTGGTGTAGGAAGACACAGACCCTGGGATATTATTGCATTTCAGAATAGAAACATACAGCACAGTTCTCATCCATGGATCACACTCTGCTTTAGAGCAAGAAGCAAGCTCTTGCTTTCTAGAGTCTCTAATAAAGCAGGAAACGTGAGTGGGCTCAGAACAAAAGAACTGTGTTTCCTACACATATGGACCATATCTAGTTCAACTCTGGATCTGAAACTTATAAAAACCACAGGTCTTGTAACATCCAATGCTTTTCAATTAAGAGCGAGAAACCTGTGAGCTTCGTGTACCATGTAGCTTCATTTGAGATGAAAAGTGACTGCGATTACAAGAAACAAAGTCTTGCTTGCAGGAAGACACAGAGCCTGGGATTTAACTCCATTTCTGGAGGGAAACACACAGCACAGTTCTGATCCATGAATCACACTCTGCTTTACAGCACGTAGCACGCTCTTTCTTTCTACAGTCTCTAATACAGTGAAAAACTTGAGTATGCTAAGAACAAAAGAAGAGTGTTTCCTACACAAACGGACCATGTCTAGTGCAAATCTGCTTCTAAAATTGATACAAACCACAGGTCCTCTAACATCCAATGCTTGTCAGTTAAGATGAGAACCTGTGAGCTTTGGGAACGAGGTAGTTCCTTTGAGCTGAAAAGTGACTACCCCTACCTGACACAAAGTCTTGATGTAGGAAGACACAGAGCCTGCGATTTAACTCCATTTCTCGAAGGAAATACACAGCACAATTCTGATCCATGAAACACACTCTGCTTTAGAGCAAGAAGCATGCTCTTGCTTTCTAGAGTCTCTAAGAGAGCAGGAAACGTGAGTATGCTGAGAACAAAAGAACGATGTTTCCTACACATACGGACCATATCTAGTCCAACTCTGCTTCTGAAATTGATACAAACCACAGGTTCTCAAAAAACAAAAGCTTGTCAGTTAAGATGAGAAATGTGTGAGCTTCGTGAACGATGTAGTTCGTTTGAGCTGAAAAGTGCCTGCCCTTACCTGAAACCAAGTCTTGCTTGCAGGAAGACACAGAGCCTGGGATTTAACTCCATTTCTGGAGGGAAACACACAGCCCAGTTCTGATCCATGAATCACACTATGCTTTAGAGCACGTTGCAAGCTCTTTCTTTCTACAGTCTCTAATACAGTGGAAAACGTGAGTGTGCTAAGAACAAAAGAACGGTGTTTCCTACACATACGGACCATATCTAGTTCAACTATGTTTCTGAAACTGATACAAACCACAGGTACTCTAACATCCCATTCTTGTCAGTTAATTGAGAAACGTGTGAGCATCGTGAACGATGTAGATCGTTTGAGCTGAAAAGTGACTATGTTTACCTGAAATGAAGTCTTGCTTGTAGGAAGACTCAGAGCCAGGGATTTAACTCCATTTCTGAAGTGAAACACACAGCAGAGTTCTCATCCATTGAACACTCTCTGCTTTAGAGCAAGAAGCCAGCTCTTGCTTTCTAGAGTCTCTAATACAGCAGGAAACGTGATTATGCTCAGACCAAATGAACTGTGTTTCCTACACATACGGACCATATGTAGTTCAACTCTGCTTCTGAAACTGACACAAACCACAGGTCCTGTCACATCCAATGCTTTTCAATTAAGAGCGAGAATCGTGTGAGATTCGTGTACGATGTAGATCTTTTCAGATATAAAGTAACTGCCCTTCCCTGAAACGAAGTCTTGCTCAAAAGAAGACACAGAGCCTGGGATTTAACTCCATTTCTGGAGGGAAACACACAGCACGGTTCTGATCCATGAATCACACTCTGCTTTAGAGCACGTAGCACGCTATTGCTTTCTACAGTCTCTAATACAGTGGAAAACGTGAGTGTGTTAAGAACAAAAGAACGGTGTTTCTTACACATATGGACCATATCTAGTTCAATTCTGCTTCTGAACCTGATACAAACCACAGGTCACTAACATCTCATTCTTGTCAGTTAAGATGAGAAACGTGTGAACTTCGTGAACGATGTAGTTCGTTTGAAGTGTAAAGTAACTGCCCTTACGGGAAACGAAATCTGGATTCTAGGAAGACTCTGAGCATGGGATTTAACTCCATTTATGAAGTGAAACACACAGCAGAGTTCTCATCCATTGATCACACTCTGAAATAGAGCAAGAAGCATGCTCTTGCTTTCTAGAGTCTCTAATACAGCAGGAAACGTGATTGTGCTCAGAAAAAAAGAACTGTGTTTCTTACGCATATGGACCATATCTAGTTCATCTCTGCTTCTGAAACAGAAACAAACCACAGGTCCTCTAACATCCAATGCTTGTCAGTTAAGATGAGAAACGTGTGAGCTTCGTGAACGATGTAGTTCCTTTGAGCTGTAAAGTAACTGCCCTTACCTCAATCGAAGTCTTGCTTGTAGGAAGACACAGAGCCGGGGACTTAAGTCCATTTCTGAAGTGAAACACAGAGCAGAGTTCTCATCCATTGATCACACTCTGCTTTAGAGCAAGAAGCACGCTCTTGCTTTCTAGAGTCTCTAAGACAGCAGGAAACATGAGTGTGCTGAGAACAACAGAACGGTGTTTCCTACACATACGGACCATATCTAGTGCAACTCTGCTTCTAAAATTGATACAAACCACAAGTCCTCTAACATCCAATGCTTGTCAGTTAAGATGAGAACCTGTGAGCTTTGGGAACGAGGTAGTTCCTTTGAGCTGAAAAGTGACTGCCCCTACCTGACATGAAGTCTTGATGTAGGAAGACACAGAGCCTGGGATTTAACTCCATTTCTGGAAGGAAATACACAGCACAGTTCTGATCCAAGAAACACACTCTGCTTTGGAGCAAGAAGCTCGCTCTTTCATTCTAGAGTCTCTAATAAAGCAGGAAACATGATTGTGCTCAGAACAAATAAACTGTGTTTCCTAAACATACGGACCATATCTAGTCCAACTCTGCTTCTGAAACGGACACAAACCTCAGGTCCTGTCACATCCAATGCTTTTCAATTAAGAGTGAGAAACGTGTGAGCTTCGTTAACGATTTAGTTTGTTTGAGCTGAAAAGTGACTGTCCTTACCTGAAATGAAGTCTTGCTTGTAGGAAGACACAGAGCCTGGGATTTAAGTCCATTTCTGAAGTGAAACACACAGCATAGTTCTCATCCATGGATCACACTCTGCTTTAGAGCAAGAAGCACGCTCTTGCTTTCTAGATTCTCTAATTCAGCAGATAACGTGAGTGTGCACAGAACAAAAGAATGGTGTTAACTACACATACAGACCATATCTAGTTCAACTCTACTTCTAAAATTTATACAAACCACAGGTCCTCTAACATCCAATGCTTGTCAGTTAAGATGAGAACCTGTGAGCTTTGGGAACGATGTAGTTCCTTTAAACTGAAAAGTGACTGCCCCGATCTGACACGAAGTCTTGAGTAGGAAGACATGGAGCATGGGATTATATTCCATTTCAGGAGGGAAACATACAGCACAGTTCTCATCCATGGATCACACTTTGATTTAGAGCAAGAAGAACACTCTTGCATTCTAGATTCTCTAATGAAGCAGGAAGCGTGAGTGTGCTCAGAACAAAAGAACTGTGTTTCCTACACATACGGACCATATCTAGTTCAACTCTGCTTCTGAAACTGATACAAACCACAGGTCATGTAACATCCAATGCTTTTCATTTAAGAGCGAGAAACGTGTTAGCTTCTTATACGATGTAGCTTCGTTAGAGCTGAAAATGACTGCGTTTACCAGAAACGAAGTCTTGCTTGTAGGAAGACACAGAGCCTGGGAATTAACTCCATTTCTGGAGGGAAACACATAGCACAGTTCTGATCCATGAAACACACTCTGCTTTAGAGCAAGTAGCACGCTCTTTCTTTATACAGTCTCTAATAAAGCAGGAAATAAGATTGTGCTCACAACAAAAGTACTGTGTTTCCTATACATACGGAACATATCTAGTTCATATCTGCTTCTGAAACTGAAACAAACCACATGTCCTCTAACATCCAATGCTTGTCAATTAACATGAGAAACGTGTGAGCTTCGTGAACGTTGTACTTGGATTGAGGTGTAAAGTAACTGCCCTGACCTGAAACGAAATCTTGCTTCTAGGAAGACTCTGATCCTCGGATTTAAATCCATTTATGAAGTGAAACACACAGCAGAGTTCTCATCCATTGATCACACTCTGATCTAGAGCAAGAAGCAAGCTCTTGCTTTCTAGAGTCTCTAATAAAGCAGGAAACGTGAGTGTGCTGAGAAGAAAAGAACGGTGTTTCCTACACATACGGACCATATCTAGTCCAAATCTGCTTATGAATCTGATACAAAGCACTGGTCCTCTAACATCCAATGCTTGTCAGTTAAGATGAGAAACGTGTGAGCTTCGTGAACGATATAGTTCGTTTGAGCTGAAAAGTGACTGCCCTTACCTGAACCCAAGTCTTGCTTGTGAGAAGACACAGAGACTGGGATTTAACTCCATTTATGAAGGGAATCACACAGCATAGTTCTCATGCATGGATCGCACTCTGCTTTAGAGCAAGAAGCACGCTCTTGCTTTCTACAGTCTCTAATACAACAGGAAACGTGAGTGTGCTCAGAACAAAAGAACGGTGTTTCCTATACATACCGACCATATCTAGTTCAACTCTGCTTCTGAAACTGAAACAAACCACAGGTCCTCTAACATCCAATGCTTGTCAGTTAGGATGAGAAACGTGTGAGCTTCGTGAACGACATAGTTCGTTTGAGCTGAAAAGTGACTGCCCTTACCTGAAAACAAGTCTTGCTTGTAGGAAGACATAGAGCCTGAGATTTAACACCATTTCTGGAGGGAAACAAATAGGACAGTTCTCATCCATGGAACACACTCTGCTTTAGAGCGAAAAGCACGCTCTTGCTTTCTAGAGTCTCTAAGACAGTAGGAAACTTGAGTGTGCTCAGAACAAAAGAACGGTGTTTCCTACACATACCGACCATATCTAGTCCAACTCTGCTTCTGAAACTGAAACAAACAACAGGTGCTCTAACATCCAATGCTTGTCAGTTAAGATGTGAAACGTGTGAGCTTCGTGAACGATGTAGTTCGTTTGAGATGAAAAGTGACTGCACTTACCTGAAACGAAGTCTTGCTTTTAGGAAGACATAGAGCCTAAGATTTAACTCCATTTCTGCAGGGAAACACAAAGCACAGTTCTCATCCATGAAACACACTATGCTTTAGAGCAAGACGCATGCTCTTGCTTTATAGAGTCTCTAAGACAGCAGAAAACGTGAGTATGCTGAGAACAAAAGAACGGTGTTTCCTACACATATGGACCATATCTAGTCCAACTCTGCTTCTGAAATTGATACAAACCACAGGTCCTCAAACATTCAAAGCTTGTCAGTTAAGATGAGAAACGTGTGAGCTTCGTAAACGATGCAGTTTGTTTGAGCTGAAAAGTGACTGCCCCTACCTGACACGAAGTCTTGATGTAGGAAGACACAGACCCTGGGATATTATTCCATTTCAGAATAGAAACATACAGCACAGTTCTCATCCATGGATCACACTCTCCTTTAGAGCAAGAAGCAAGCTCTTGCTCTCTAGAGTCTCTAATAAAGCAGGAAATGTGAGTGGGCTCAGAACAAAAGAACTGTGTTTCCTACACATATGGACCATATCTAGTTCAACTCTGCTTCTGAAACTGATAAAAACCACAGGTCCTGTAACATCCAATGCTTTTCAATTAAGAGCGAGAAACCTGTGAGCTTCGTGTACCATGTAGCTTCATTTGAGTTGAAAAGTGACTGCGATTACCAGAAACAAAGTCTTGCTTGCAGGAAGACACAGAGCCTGGGATTTAACTCCATTTCTGGAGGGAAACACACAGCACAGTTCTGATCCATGAATCACACTCTGCTTTACAGCACGTAGCACGCTCTTTCTTTCTACAGTCTCTAATACAGTGAAAAACTTGAGTATGCTAAGAACAAAAGAACAGTGTTTCCTACACAAACGGACCATGTCTAGTGCAACTCTGCTTCTAAAATTGATACAAACCACAGGTCCTCTAACATCCATCCAATGCTTGTCAGTTAAGATGAGAAACGTGTGAGCTTTGGGAACGATGTAGTTCCTTTGAGCTGAAAAGTGACTACCCCTACCTGACATGAAGTCTTGATGTAGGAAGACACAGAGCCTGGGATTTAACTCCATTTCTCGAAGGAAATACACAGCACAGTTCTGATCCATGAAACAAACTCTGCTTTAGAGCAAAAAGCACGCTCTTGCTTTCTAGAGTCTCTAAGACAGATGGAAACGTGAGTGTGCTCAGAACAAAAGAACGATGTTTCCTACACATACGGACCACATCTAGTCCAACTCTGCTTCTGAAATTGATACAAACCACAGGTTCTCAAAAAACAAAAGCTTGTCAGTTAAGATGAGAAATGTGTGAGCTTTGTGAACAATGTAGTTCGTTTGAGCTGAAAAGTGACTGCCCTTACCTGAAACCAAGTCTTGCTTGTAGGAAGACTCAGAGCCTGGGATTTTACTCCATTTCTGAAGTGAAACACACAGCAGTGTTCTAATCCATTGATCACACTCTGCTTTAGAGCAAGAAGCACGCTCTTGCTTTCTAGAGTCTCTAATACAGCAGGAAACGTGATTATGCACAGAACAAATGAACTGTGTTTATGACACATACGGACCATATCTAGTTCAACAACCTTCTGAAACTGAAACAAACCACAGGTCCTCTAACATCCAATGCTTGTCAGTTAAGATGAGAAACGTGTGAGCTTCGTGAACGATGTAGTTTGTTTGAGCTGAAAAGTGACTGACCCTACCTGACACGAAGTCTTGATGTAGGAAGACACAGACCCTGGGATATTATTCCATTTCAGAATAGAAACATACAGCACAGTTCTCATCCATGGATCACACTCTTCTTTAGAGCGAGAAGCACGCTCTTGCTTTCTAGAGTCTCTAATACAACAGGAAACGTGAGTGTGCTCAGAACAAAAGAACGGTGTTTCCTACACATACGGACCATATCTAGTCCAACTCTGCTTCTGAAATTGATACAAACCACAGGTCCTCAAACATCCAAAGCTTGTCAGTTAAGATGAGAAACGTGTTAGCTTTGTGAACGATGTAGTTTGTTTGAGCTGAAAATTGACTGCCCCTACCTGACACGAAGTCTTGGTGTAGGAAGACACAGACCCTGGGATATTATTGCATTTCAGAATAGAAACATACAGCACAGTTCTCATCCATGGATCACACTCTGCTTTAGAGCAAGAAGCAAGCTCTTGCTTTCTAGAGTCTCTAATAAAGCAGGAAACGTGAGTGGGCTCAGAACAAAAGAACTGTGTTTCCTACACATATGGACCATATCTAGTTCAACTCTGGATCTGAAACTTATAAAAACCACAGGTCTTGTAACATCCAATGCTTTTCAATTAAGAGCGAGAAACCTGTGAGCTTCGTGTACCATGTAGCTTCATTTGAGATGAAAAGTGACTGCGATTACAAGAAACAAAGTCTTGCTTGCAGGAAGACACAGAGCCTGGGATTTAACTCCATTTCTGGAGGGAAACACACAGCACAGTTCTGATCCATGAATCACACTCTGCTTTACAGCACGTAGCACGCTCTTTCTTTCTACAGTCTCTAATACAGTGAAAAACTTGAGTATGCTAAGAACAAAAGAAGAGTGTTTCCTACACAAACGGACCATGTCTAGTGCAAATCTGCTTCTAAAATTGATACAAACCACAGGTCCTCTAACATCCAATGCTTGTCAGTTAAGATGAGAACCTGTGAGCTTTGGGAACGAGGTAGTTCCTTTGAGCTGAAAAGTGACTACCCCTACCTGACACAAAGTCTTGATGTAGGAAGACACAGAGCCTGCGATTTAACTCCATTTCTCGAAGGAAATACACAGCACAATTCTGATCCATGAAACACACTCTGCTTTAGAGCAAGAAGCATGCTCTTGCTTTCTAGATTCTCTAAGAGAGCAGGAAACGTGAGTATGCTGAGAACAAAAGAACGATGTTTCCTACACATACGGACCATATCTAGTCCAACTCTGCTTCTGAAATTGATACAAACCACAGGTTCTCAAAAAACAAAAGCTTGTCAGTTAAGATGAGAAATGTGTGAGCTTCGTGAACGATGTAGTTCGTTTGAGCTGAAAAGTGCCTGCCCTTACCTGAAACCAAGTCTTGCTTGCAGGAAGACACAGAGCCTGGGATTTAACTCCATTTCTGGAGGGAAACACACAGCCCAGTTCTGATCCATGAATCACACTATGCTTTAGAGCACGTTGCAAGCTCTTTCTTTCTACAGTCTCTAATACAGTGGAAAACGTGAGTGTGCTAAGAACAAAAGAACGGTGTTTCCTACACATACGGACCATATCTAGTTCAACTATGTTTCTGAAACTGATACAAACCACAGGTACTCTAACATCCCATTCTTGTCAGTTAATTGAGAAACGTGTGAGCATCGTGAACGATGTAGATCGTTTGAGCTGAAAAGTGACTATGTTTACCTGAAATGAAGTCTTGCTTGTAGGAAGACTCAGAGCCAGGGATTTAACTCCATTTCTGAAGTGAAACACACAGCAGAGTTCTCATCCATTGAACACTCTCTGCTTTAGAGCAAGAAGCCAGCTCTTGCTTTCTAGAGTCTCTAATACAGCAGGAAACGTGATTATGCTCAGACCAAATGAACTGTGTTTCCTACACATACGGACCATATGTAGTTCAACTCTGCTTCTGAAACTGACACAAACCACAGGTCCTGTCACATCCAATGCTTTTCAATTAAGAGCGAGAATCGTGTGAGATTCGTGTACGATGTAGATCTTTTCAGATATAAAGTAACTGCCCTTCCCTGAAACGAAGTCTTGCTCAAAAGAAGACACAGAGCCTGGGATTTAACTCCATTTCTGGAGGGAAACACACAGCACGGTTCTGATCCATGAATCACACTCTGCTTTAGAGCACGTAGCACGCTATTGCTTTCTACAGTCTCTAATACAGTGGAAAACGTGAGTGTGTTAAGAACAAAAGAACGGTGTTTCTTACACATATGGACCATATCTAGTTCAATTCTGCTTCTGAACCTGATACAAACCACAGGTCACTAACATCTCATTCTTGTCAGTTAAGATGAGAAACGTGTGAACTTCGTGAACGATGTAGTTCGTTTGAAGTGTAAAGTAACTGCCCTTACGGGAAACGAAATCTGGATTCTAGGAAGACTCTGAGCATGGGATTTAACTCCATTTATGAAGTGAAACACACAGCAGAGTTCTCATCCATTGATCACACTCTGAAATAGAGCAAGAAGCATGCTCTTGCTTTCTAGAGTCTCTAATACAGCAGGAAACGTGATTGTGCTCAGAAAAAAAGAACTGTGTTTCTTACGCATATGGACCATATCTAGTTCATCTCTGCTTCTGAAACAGAAACAAACCACAGGTCCTCTAACATCCAATGCTTGTCAGTTAAGATGAGAAACGTGTGAGCTTCGTGAACGATGTAGTTCCTTTGAGCTGTAAAGTAACTGCCCTTACCTCAATCGAAGTCTTGCTTGTAGGAAGACACAGAGCCGGGGACTTAAGTCCATTTCTGAAGTGAAACACAGAGCAGAGTTCTCATCCATTGATCACACTCTGCTTTAGAGCAAGAAGCACGCTCTTGCTTTCTAGAGTCTCTAAGACAGCAGGAAACATGAGTGTGCTGAGAACAACAGAACGGTGTTTCCTACACATACGGACCATATCTAGTGCAACTCTGCTTCTAAAATTGATACAAACCACAAGTCCTCTAACATCCAATGCTTGTCAGTTAAGATGAGAACCTGTGAGCTTTGGGAACGAGGTAGTTCCTTTGAGCTGAAAAGTGACTGCCCCTACCTGACATGAAGTCTTGATGTAGGAAGACACAGAGCCTGGGATTTAACTCCATTTCTGGAAGGAAATACACAGCACAGTTCTGATCCAAGAAACACACTCTGCTTTGGAGCAAGAAGCTCGCTCTTTCATTCTAGAGTCTCTAATAAAGCAGGAAACATGATTGTGCTCAGAACAAATAAACTGTGTTTCCTAAACATACGGACCATATCTAGTCCAACTCTGCTTCTGAAACGGACACAAACCTCAGGTCCTGTCACATCCAATGCTTTTCAATTAAGAGTGAGAAACGTGTGAGCTTCGTTAACGATTTAGTTTGTTTGAGCTGAAAAGTGACTGTCCTTACCTGAAATGAAGTCTTGCTTGTAGGAAGACACAGAGCCTGGGATTTAAGTCCATTTCTGAAGTGAAACACACAGCATAGTTCTCATCCATGGATCACACTCTGCTTTAGAGCAAGAAGCACGCTCTTGCTTTCTAGATTCTCTAATTCAGCAGATAACGTGAGTGTGCACAGAACAAAAGAATGGTGTTAACTACACATACAGACCATATCTAGTTCAACTCTACTTCTAAAATTTATACAAACCACAGGTCCTCTAACATCCAATGCTTGTCAGTTAAGATGAGAACCTGTGAGCTTTGGGAACGATGTAGTTCCTTTAAACTGAAAAGTGACTGCCCCGATCTGACACGAAGTCTTGAGTAGGAAGACATGGAGCATGGGATTATATTCCATTTCAGGAGGGAAACATACAGCACAGTTCTCATCCATGGATCACACTTTGATTTAGAGCAAGAAGAACACTCTTGCATTCTAGATTCTCTAATGAAGCAGGAAGCGTGAGTGTGCTCAGAACAAAAGAACTGTGTTTCCTACACATACGGACCATATCTAGTTCAACTCTGCTTCTGAAACTGATACAAACCACAGGTCATGTAACATCCAATGCTTTTCATTTAAGAGCGAGAAACGTGTTAGCTTCTTATACGATGTAGCTTCGTTAGAGCTGAAAATGACTGCGTTTACCAGAAACGAAGTCTTGCTTGTAGGAAGACACAGAGCCTGGGAATTAACTCCATTTCTGGAGGGAAACACATAGCACAGTTCTGATCCATGAAACACACTCTGCTTTAGAGCAAGTAGCACGCTCTTTCTTTATACAGTCTCTAATAAAGCAGGAAATAAGATTGTGCTCACAACAAAAGTACTGTGTTTCCTATACATACGGAACATATCTAGTTCATATCTGCTTCTGAAACTGAAACAAACCACATGTCCTCTAACATCCAATGCTTGTCAATTAACATGAGAAACGTGTGAGCTTCGTGAACGTTGTACTTGGATTGAGGTGTAAAGTAACTGCCCTGACCTGAAACGAAATCTTGCTTCTAGGAAGACTCTGATCCTCGGATTTAAATCCATTTATGAAGTGAAACACACAGCAGAGTTCTCATCCATTGATCACACTCTGATCTAGAGCAAGAAGCAAGCTCTTGCTTTCTAGAGTCTCTAATAAAGCAGGAAACGTGAGTGTGCTGAGAAGAAAAGAACGGTGTTTCCTACACATACGGACCATATCTAGTCCAAATCTGCTTATGAATCTGATACAAAGCACTGGTCCTCTAACATCCAATGCTTGTCAGTTAAGATGAGAAACGTGTGAGCTTCGTGAACGATATAGTTCGTTTGAGCTGAAAAGTGACTGCCCTTACCTGAACCCAAGTCTTGCTTGTGAGAAGACACAGAGACTGGGATTTAACTCCATTTATGAAGGGAATCACACAGCATAGTTCTCATGCATGGATCGCACTCTGCTTTAGAGCAAGAAGCACGCTCTTGCTTTCTACAGTCTCTAATACAACAGGAAACGTGAGTGTGCTCAGAACAAAAGAACGGTGTTTCCTATACATACCGACCATATCTAGTTCAACTCTGCTTCTGAAACTGAAACAAACCACAGGTCCTCTAACATCCAATGCTTGTCAGTTAGGATGAGAAACGTGTGAGCTTCGTGAACGACATAGTTCGTTTGAGCTGAAAAGTGACTGCCCTTACCTGAAAACAAGTCTTGCTTGTAGGAAGACATAGAGCCTGAGATTTAACACCATTTCTGGAGGGAAACAAATAGGACAGTTCTCATCCATGGAACACACTCTGCTTTAGAGCGAAAAGCACGCTCTTGCTTTCTAGAGTCTCTAAGACAGTAGGAAACTTGAGTGTGCTCAGAACAAAAGAACGGTGTTTCCTACACATACCGACCATATCTAGTCCAACTCTGCTTCTGAAACTGAAACAAACAACAGGTGCTCTAACATCCAATGCTTGTCAGTTAAGATGTGAAACGTGTGAGCTTCGTGAACGATGTAGTTCGTTTGAGATGAAAAGTGACTGCACTTACCTGAAACGAAGTCTTGCTTTTAGGAAGACATAGAGCCTAAGATTTAACTCCATTTCTGCAGGGAAACACAAAGCACAGTTCTCATCCATGAAACACACTATGCTTTAGAGCAAGACGCATGCTCTTGCTTTATAGAGTCTCTAAGACAGCAGAAAACGTGAGTATGCTGAGAACAAAAGAACGGTGTTTCCTACACATATGGACCATATCTAGTCCAACTCTGCTTCTGAAATTGATACAAACCACAGGTCCTCAAACATTCAAAGCTTGTCAGTTAAGATGAGAAACGTGTGAGCTTCGTAAACGATGCAGTTTGTTTGAGCTGAAAAGTGACTGCCCCTACCTGACACGAAGTCTTGATGTAGGAAGACACAGACCCTGGGATATTATTCCATTTCAGAATAGAAACATACAGCACAGTTCTCATCCATGGATCACACTCTCCTTTAGAGCAAGAAGCAAGCTCTTGCTCTCTAGAGTCTCTAATAAAGCAGGAAATGTGAGTGGGCTCAGAACAAAAGAACTGTGTTTCCTACACATATGGACCATATCTAGTTCAACTCTGCTTCTGAAACTGATAAAAACCACAGGTCCTGTAACATCCAATGCTTTTCAATTAAGAGCGAGAAACCTGTGAGCTTCGTGTACCATGTAGCTTCATTTGAGTTGAAAAGTGACTGCGATTACCAGAAACAAAGTCTTGCTTGCAGGAAGACACAGAGCCTGGGATTTAACTCCATTTCTGGAGGGAAACACACAGCACAGTTCTGATCCATGAATCACACTCTGCTTTACAGCACGTAGCACGCTCTTTCTTTCTACAGTCTCTAATACAGTGAAAAACTTGAGTATGCTAAGAACAAAAGAACAGTGTTTCCTACACAAACGGACCATGTCTAGTGCAACTCTGCTTCTAAAATTGATACAAACCACAGGTCCTCTAACATCCATCCAATGCTTGTCAGTTAAGATGAGAAACGTGTGAGCTTTGGGAACGATGTAGTTCCTTTGAGCTGAAAAGTGACTACCCCTACCTGACATGAAGTCTTGATGTAGGAAGACACAGAGCCTGGGATTTAACTCCATTTCTCGAAGGAAATACACAGCACAGTTCTGATCCATGAAACAAACTCTGCTTTAGAGCAAAAAGCACGCTCTTGCTTTCTAGAGTCTCTAAGACAGATGGAAACGTGAGTGTGCTCAGAACAAAAGAACGATGTTTCCTACACATACGGACCACATCTAGTCCAACTCTGCTTCTGAAATTGATACAAACCACAGGTTCTCAAAAAACAAAAGCTTGTCAGTTAAGATGAGAAATGTGTGAGCTTTGTGAACAATGTAGTTCGTTTGAGCTGAAAAGTGACTGCCCTTACCTGAAACCAAGTCTTGCTTGTAGGAAGACTCAGAGCCTGGGATTTTACTCCATTTCTGAAGTGAAACACACAGCAGTGTTCTAATCCATTGATCACACTCTGCTTTAGAGCAAGAAGCACGCTCTTGCTTTCTAGAGTCTCTAATACAGCAGGAAACGTGATTATGCACAGAACAAATGAACTGTGTTTATGACACATACGGACCATATCTAGTTCAACAACCTTCTGAAACTGAAACAAACCACAGGTCCTCTAACATCCAATGCTTGTCAGTTAAGATGAGAAACGTGTGAGCTTCGTGAACGATGTAGTTTGTTTGAGCTGAAAAGTGACTGACCCTACCTGACACGAAGTCTTGATGTAGGAAGACACAGACCCTGGGATATTATTCCATTTCAGAATAGAAACATACAGCACAGTTCTCATCCATGGATCACACTCTTCTTTAGAGCGAGAAGCACGCTCTTGCTTTCTAGAGTCTCTAATACAACAGGAAACGTGAGTGTGCTCAGAACAAAAGAACGGTGTTTCCTACACATACGGACCATATCTAGTTCAACTCTGCTTCTGAAACTGATACAAACCACAGCTCCTGTAACATCCAATGCTTTTCAATTAAGAGCGAGAAACGTGTTAGCTTCTTATACGATGTAGCTTCGTTAGAGCTGAAAATGACTGCGTTTACCAGAAACAAAGTCTTGCTTGGAGGAAGACACAGAGCCTGGGAATTAACTCCATTTCTGGAGGGAAACACATAGCACAGTTCTGATCCATGAAACACACTCTGCTTTAGAGCAAGTAGCATGCTCTTTCTTTATACAGTCTCTAATAAAGAAGGAAATATGATTGTGCTCACAACAAAAGTACTGTGTTTCCTACACATACAGAACATATCTAGTTCATATCTGCTTCTGAAACTGAAACAAACCACATGTCCTCTAACATCCAATGTTTGTCAGTTATGATGAAAATCGTGTGTGCTTCGTAAACGATGTAGTTCCTTTGAGATGAAAAGTGACTGCACTTACCTGAAACGAAGTCTTGCTTGTAGGAAGACATAGCGCCTAAGATTTAACTCCATTTCTGGAGGGAAACACACAGCACAGTTCTCATCCATGAAACACACTCTGCTTTAGAGCAAGAAGCACGCTCTTGCTTTCTAGAGTCTCTAATACAGCAGGAAACGTGATTATGCTCATAACAAATGAACTGTGTTTCTGACACATACGGACCATATCTAGTTCAACAACCTTCTGAAACTGAAACAAACCACAGGTCCTCTAACATCCAATGCTTGTCAGTTAAGATGAGAAACGTGTGAGCTTCGTGAACGATGTATTTTGTTTGAGCTGAAAAGTGACTGACCCTACCTGACACGAAGTCTTGATGTAGGAAGACACAGACCCTGGGATATTATTCCATTTCAGAATAGAAACATACAGCACAGTTGTCATCCATGGATCACACTCTGCTTTAGAGCAAGAAGCAAGCTCTTGCTTTATAGATTCTCTAATAAAGCAGGAAACTTGAGTTTGCTGAGAACATAAGAATGGTGTTTCCTACACATACGGACCATATCTAGTCCAACTCTGCTTAAGAATCTGATACAAAGCACTGCTCCTCTAACATCCAATGCTTGTCAGTTAAGATGAGAAACGTGTGAGCTTCGTGAACGATATAGTTTGTTTGAGCTGAAAAGTGACTGCCCTTACCTGAAACCAAGTCTTGCTTGTGAGAAGACACAGAGCCTGGGATTTAACTCCATTTCTGAAGGGATCCACACAGCATAGTTCTCATCCATGGATCGCACTCTGCTTTAGAGCGAGAAGCACGCTCTTGCTTTCTAGAGTCTATAATACAACAGGAAACGTGAGTGTGCTCAGAACAAAAGAACGGTGTTTCCTATGCATACCGACCATATCTAGTTAAACTCTGCTTCTGAAACTGAAACAAACCACAGGTCCTCTAACATCCAAAGCTTGTCAGTTAAGATGAGAAACGTGTGAGATTAGTGAACAATATAGTTAGTTTGAGCTGAAAAGTGACTGCCTTTACCTGAAAACAAGTCTTGCTTGTAGGAAGACATAGAGCATGAGATTTAACACCATTTCTGGAGGGAAACACACAGCACAACTCTCATCCATGGAACACACTCTGCTTTAGAGCGAGAAGCACGCGCTTGCTTTCTAGAGTCTCTAAGACAGTAGGAAACTTGAGTGTGCTCAGAACAAAGAACGGTGTTTCCTACACATACCGACCATATCTAGTCCAACTCTGCTTCTGAAACTGAAACAAACAACAGGTGCTCTAACATCCAATGCTTGTCAGTTAAGATGTGAAACGTGTGAGCTTCGTGAAGGATGTAGTTCGTTTGAGATGAAAAGTGACTGCACTTACCTGAAACGAAGTCTTGCTTTTAGGAAGACATAGAGCCTAAGATTTAACTCCATTTCTGCAGGGAAACACACAGCACAGTTCTCATCCATGAAACACACTATGCTTTAGAGCAAGAAGCACGCTCTTGCTTTATAGAGTCTCTAAGACAGCAGAAAACGTGAGTATGCTGAGAACAAAAGAACGGTGTTTCCTACACATACGGACCATATCTAGTCCAACTCTGCTTCTGAAATTGATACAAACCACAGGTCCTCAAACATTCAAAGCTTGTCAGTTAAGATGAGAAACGTGTGAGCTTCGTGAACGATGTAGTTTGTTTGAGCTGAAAAGTGACTGCCCCTACCTGACACGAAGTCTTGATGTAGGAAGACACAGACCCTGGGATATTATTCCATTTCAGAATAGAAACATACAGCACAGTTCTCATCCATGGATCACACTCTCCTTTAGAGCAAGAAGCAAGCTCTTGCTCTCTAGAGTCTCTAATAAAGCAGGAAATGTGAGTGGGCTCAGAACAAAAGAACTGTGTTTCCTACACATATGGACCATATCTAGTTCAACTCTGCTTCTGAAACTGATAAAAACCACAGGTCTTGTAACATCCAATGCTTTTCAATTAAGAGCGAGAAACCTGTGAGCTTCGTGTACCATGTAGCTTCATTTGAGTTGAAAAGTGACTGCGATTACCAGAAACAAAGTCTTGCTTGCAGGAAGACACAGAGCCTGGGATTTAACTCCATTTCTGGAGGGAAACACACAGCACAGTTCTGATCCATGAATCACACTCTGCTTTACAGCACGTAGCACGCTCTTTCTTTCTACAGTCTCTAATACAGTGAAAAACTTGAGTATGCTAAGAACAAAAGAACAGTGTTTCCTACACAAACGGACCATGTCTAGTGCAACTCTGCTTCTAAAATTGATACAAACCACAGGTCCTCTAACATCCAATGCTTGTCAGTTAAGCTGAGACACGTGTGAGCTTTGGGAACGATGAAGTTCCTTTGAGCTGAAAAGTGACTACCCCTACCTGACATGAAGTCTTGATGTAGGAAGACACAGAGCCTGGGATTTAACTCCATTTCTCGAAGGAAATACACAGCACAGTTCTGATCCATGAAACAAACTCTGCTTTAGAGCAAAAAGCACGGTCTTGCTTTCTAGAGTCTCTAAGAGAGCAGGAAACGTGAGTATGCTGAGAACAAAAGAACGATGTTTCCTACACATATGGACCATATCTAGTCCAACTCTGCTTCTGAAATTGATACAAACCACAGGTTCTCAAAAAACAAAAGCTTGTCAGTTAAGATGAGAAATGTGTGAGCTTCGTGAACGATGTAGTTCGTTTGAGCGGAAAAGTGACTGCCCTTACCTAAAACCAAGTCTTGCTTGTAGGAAGACTCAGAGCCTGGGATTTTACTCCATTTCTGAAGTGAAACACACAGCAGTGTTCTAATCCATTGATCACACTCTGCTTTAGAGCAAGAAGCACGCTCTTGCTTTCTAGAGTCTCTAATAAAGCAGGAAACGTGATTATGCACAGAACAAATGAACTGTGTTTATGACACATACGGACCATATCTAGTTCAACAACCTTCTGAAACTGAAACAAACCACAGGTCCTCTAACATCCAATGCTTGTCAGTTAAGATGAGAAACGTGTGAGCTTCGTGAACGATGTAGTTTGTTTGAGCTGAAAAGTGACTGACCCTACCTGACACGAAGTCTTGATGTAGGAAGACACAGACCCTGGGATATTATTCCATTTCAGAATAGAAACATACAGCACAGTTCTCATCCATGGATCACACTCTTCTTTAGAGCAAGAAGCAAGCTCTTGCTTTATAGAGTCTCTAATAAAGCAGGAAACGTGAGTGTGCTGAGAAAAAAAGAACGGTGTTTCCTACACATACAGACCATATCTAGTCCAACTCTGCTTATGAATCTGATACAAAGCACTGGTCCTCTAACATCCAATGCTTGTCAGTTAAGATGAGAAACGTGTGAGCTTCGTGAACGATATAGTTCGTTTGAGCTGAAAAGTGACTGCCTTTACCTGAAACCAAGTCTTGCTTGTGAGAAGACACAGAGCCTGGGATTTAACTCCATTTCTGAAGGGAACCACACAGCATAGTTCTCATCCATAGATCGCACTCTGCTTTAGAGCGAGAAGCACGCTCTTGCTTTATAGAGTCTCTAATAAAGCAGGAAACGTGAGTTTGCTGAGAACATAAGAATGGTGTTTCCTACACATACGGACCATATCTAGTCCAACTCTGCTTAAGAATCTGATACAAAGCACTGCTCCTCTAACATCCAATGCTTGTCAGTTAAGATGAGAAACGTGTGAGCTTCGTGAACGATATAGTTTGTTTGAGCTGAAAAGTGACTGCCCTTACCTGAAACCATGTCTTGCTTGTGAGAAGACACAGAGCCTGGGATTTAACTCCATTTCTGAAGGGATCCACACAGCATAGTTCTCATCCATGGATCGCACTCTGCTTTAGAGCGAGAAGCACGCTCTTGCTTTCTAGAGTCTATAATACAACAGGAAACGTGAGTGTGCTCAGAACAAAAGAACGGTGTTTCCTATGCATACCGACCATATCTAGTTAAACTCTGCTTCTGAAACTGAAACAAACCACAGGTCCTCTAACATCCAAAGCTTGTCAGTTAAGATGAGAAACGTGTGAGCTTAGTGAACGATATAGTTCGTTTGAGCTGAAAAGTGACTGCCCTTACCTGAAAACAAGTCTTGCTTGTAGGAAGACATAGAGCCTGAGATTTAACACCATTTCTGGAGGGAAACACACAGCACAACTCTCATCCATGGAACACACTCTGCTTTAGAGCGAGAAGCACGCGCTTGCTTTCTAGAGTCTCTAAGACAGTAGGAAACTTGAGTGTGCTCAGAACAAAGAACGGTGTTTCCTACACATACCGACCATATCTAGTCCAACTCTGCTTCTGAAACTGAAACAAACAACAGGTGCTCTAACATCCAATGCTTGTCAGTTAAGATGGGAAACGTGTGAGCTTCGTGAACGATATAGTTCGTTTGAGCTGAAAAGTGACTGCCTTTACCTGAAACCAAGTCTTGCTTGTGAGAAGACACAGAGCCTGGGATTTAACTCCATTTCTGAATGGATCCACACAGCATAGTTCTCATCCATAGATCGCACTCTGCTTTAGAGCGAGAAGCACGCTCTTGCTTTCTAGAGTCTCTAATACAACAGGAAACGTGAGTGTGCTCAGAACAAAAGAACGGTGTTTCCTACACATACGGACCATATCTAGTTCAACTCTGCTTCTGAAACTGATACAAACCACAGGTCCTGTAACATCCAATGCTTTTCAATTAAGAGCGAGAAACGTGTTAGCTTCTTATACGATGTAGCTTCGTTAGAGCTGAAAATGACTGCGTTTACCAGAAACAAAGTCTTGCTTGGAGGAAGACACAGAGCCTGGGAATTAACTCCATTTCTGGAGGGAAACACATAGCACAGTTCTGATCCATGAAACACACTCTGCTTTAGAGCAAGTAGCATGCTCTTTCTTTATACAGTCTCTAATAAAGAAGGAAATATGATTGTGCTCACAACAAAAGTACTGTGTTTCCTACACATACGGAACATATCTAGTTCATATCTGCTTCTGAAACTGAAACAAACCACATGTCCTCTAACATCCAATGTTTGTCAGTTATGATGAAAATCGTGTGTGCTTCGTGAACGATGTAGTTCCTTTGAGATGAAAAGTGACTGCACTTACCTGAAACGAAGTCTTGCTTGTAGGAAGACATAGAGCCTAAGATTTAACTCCATTTCTGGATGGAAACACACAGCACAGTTCTCATCCATGAAACACACTCTGCTGTAGAGCAAGAAGCACGCTCTTGCTTTCTAGAGTCTCTAATACAGCAGGAAACGTGATTATGCTCATAACAAATGAACGGTGTTTCTGACACATACGGACCATATCTAGTTCAACAACCTTCTGAAACTGAAACAAACCACAGGTCCTCTAACATCCAATGCTTGTCAGTTAAGATGAGAAACGTGTGAGCTTCGTGAACGATGTATTTTGTTTGAGCTGAAAAGTGACTGACCCTACCTGACACGAAGTTTGATGTAGGAAGACACAGACCCTGGGATATTATTCCATTTCAGAATAGAAACATACAGCACAGTTCTCATCCATGGATCACACTCTGCTTTAGAGCAAGAAGCAAGCTCTTGCTTTATAGAGTCTCTAATAAAGCAGGAAACGTGAGTTTGCTGAGAACATAAGAATGGTGTTTCCTACACATACGGACCATATCTAGTCCAACTCTGCTTAAGAATCTGATACAAAGCACTGCTCCTCTAACATCCAATGCTTGTCAGTTAAGATGAGAAACGTGTGAGCTTCGTGAACGATATAGTTTGTTTGAGCTAAAAGTGACTGCCCTTACCTGAAACCAAGTCTTGCTTGTGAGAAGACACAGAGCCTGGGATTTATCTCCATTTCTGAAGGGATCCACACAGCATAGTTCTCATCCATGGATCGCACTCTGCTTTAGAGCGAGAAGCACGCTCTTGCTTTCTAGAGTCTATAATACAACAGGAAACGTGAGTGTGCTCAGAACAAAAGAACGGTGTTTCCTATGCATACCGACCATATCTAGTTAAACTCTGCTTCTGAAACTGAAACAAACCACAGGTCCTCTAACATCCAAAGCTTGTCAGTTAAGATGAGAAACGTGTGAGCTTAGTGAACGATATAGTTCGTTTGAGCTGAAAAGTGACTGCCCTTACCTGAAAACAAGTCTTGCTTGTAGGACGACATAGAGCCTGAGATTTAACACCATTTCTGGAGGGAAACACACAGCACAACTCTCATCCATGGAACACACTCTGCTTTAGAGCGAGAAGCACGCGCTTGCTTTCTAGAGTCTCTAAGACAGTAGGAAACTTGAGTGTGCTCAGAACAAAGAACGGTGTTTCCTACACATACCGACCATATCTAGTCCAACTCTGCTTCTGAAACTGAAACAAACAACAGGTGCTCTAACATCCAATGCTTGTCAGTTAAGATGAGAAACGTGTGAGCTTCGTGAACGATATAGTTCGTTTGAGCTGAAAAGTGACTGCCCTTACCTGAAACCAAGTCTTGCTTTTGAGAAGACACAGAGCCTTGGATTTAACTCCCTTTCGGGAGGGAAACACACAGCACAGTTCTGATCCATGAATCACACTCTGCTTTAGAACACGTAGCACGCTATTGCTTTCTACAGTCTCTAATACAGTGGAAAACGTGAGTGTGTTAAGAACAAAAGAACGGTGTTTCTTACACATATGGACCATATCTAGTTCAAGTCTGCATCTGAACCTGATACAAACCACAGGTCCACTAACATCCCATTCTTGTCAGTTAAGATGAGAAACGTGTGAACTTCGTGAACGATGTTGTTCGTTTGAGCTGTAAAGTAACTGCCCTTACCGGAAACGAAATCTGGCTTCTAGGAAGATTCTGAGCATGGTATTTAACTCCATTTATGAAGTGAAACACAAAGCAGAGTTCTCATCCATTGATCACACTCTGAAATAGAGCAAGAAGCATGCTCTTGCTTTCTAGACTCTCTAATAAAGCAGGAAACGTGATTGTGCTCAGAAAAAAAGAACTGTGTTTCTTACGCATATGGACCATATCTAGTTCATCTCTGCTTCTGAAACAGAAACAAACCTCAGGTCCTGTCACATCCAATGCTTTTCAATTAAGAGTGAGAAACTTGTGAGCTTCGTGTACGATGTAGTTTGTTTGAGCTGAAAAGTGACTGTCCTTACCTGACATGAAGTCTTGATTGTGGAAGACACAGAGCCTGGGATTTAACTCCATTTCTGGAAGGAAATACACAGCACAGTTCTGATCCAAGAAACACTCTCTGCTTTAGAGCAAGAAGCTCGCTCTTTCTTTCTAGAGTCTCTAATACAGCAGGAAACATGATTGTGCTCAGAACAAAAGAAGGGTGTTTCCTACACTTACCTACCATATCTAATTAAACTCTCCTTCTGAAATTGATACAAAGCAAAGGTCCTCTAACATCCAATGCTTGTCAGTTATGATGTGAAACGTGTGAGCTTCGTGAACGATGTTCTTCGTTTGAGCTGAAAAGTGACTGCCCTTACCTGAAATGAAGTCTTGCTTGTAGGAAGACTCAGAGCCTGGGATTTTACTCCATTTCTGAAGTGAAACACACAGCAGTGTTCTAATCCATTGATGACACTCTGCTTTAGAGCGAGAGGCACGCTCTTCCTTTATAGAGTCTCTAAGACAGCAGGAAACGTGAGTGTGCTGAGAACAAAAGAACGGTATTTCCTACACATACCGACAATATCTAGTTCAACAACCTTCTGAAACTGAAACAAACCACAGGTACTCTAACATCCAATGCTTATCAGTTAAGATGAGAAACGTGTGAGCTTCGTGAACGATGTAGTTTGTTTGAGCTGAAAAGTGAGTGACCCTACCTGACACGAAGTCTTGATGTAGGAAGACACAGACCCTGGGATATTATTCCATTTCAGAATAGAAACATACAGCACAGTTCTCATCCATGGATCACACTCTGCTTTAGAGCAAGAAGCACGCTCTTGCTTTATAGAGTCTCTAATAAAGCAGGAAATGTGAGTGTGCTGAGAACGAAAGAACGGTGTTTCCTACAAATACAGACCACATCTAGTCCAACTCTGCTTATGAATCTGATACAAAGCACTGGTCCTCTAACATCCAATGCTTGTCAGTTAAGATGAGAAACGTGTGAGCTTCGTGAACGATATAGTTCGTTTGAGCTGAAAAGTGACTGCCCTTACCTGAAACCAAGTCTTGTTTGTGAGAAGACACAGAGCCTGGGATTTAACTCCATTTCTGAAGGGAACCACACAGCATAGTTCTCATCCATAGATTGCACTCTGCTTTAGAGCGAGAAGCACGCTCTTGCTTTCTAGAGTCTCTAATACAACAGGAAAATGAGTGTGCTCAGAACAAAAGAACGGTGTTTCCTACACATACCGACCATATCTAGTTAAACTCTGCTTCTGAAATTGATACAAAGCATAGGTCCTCTAACATCCAATGCTTGTCATTTAAGATGAAAAACGTGTGAGCTTCGTGAACGATGTAGATCGTTTGAGATGAAAAGTGACAGCACTTACCTGAAACGAAATCTTGCTTGTAGGAAGACATAGAGCCTGAGATTTAACTCCATTTCTGGAGGGAAACTCACAGCACAATTCTCATCCATGAAACACACTCTGCTTTAGAGCAAGAAGCACGCTCTTGCTTTATAGAGTCTCTAAGACAGCAGAAAACGTGAGTATGCTGAGAACAAAAGAACGGTGTTTCCTACACATACGGAGCATATCTAGTCCAACTCTGCTTCTGAAATTGATACAAACCGCAGGTCCTCAAACATCCAAAGCTTGTCAGTTAAGATGAGAAACGTGTGAGCTTCGTGAACGATATAGTTTGTTTGAGCTGAAAAGTGACTGCCCTTACCTGAAACCAAGTCTTGCTTGTGAGAAGACACAGAGCCTTGGATTTAACTCCATTTCTGAAGGGATCCACACAGCATAGTTCTCATCCATAGATCGTACTCTGCTTTAGAGCGAGAATCACGCCCTTGCTTTCTAGAGTCTCTAATACAACAGGAAACGTGAGTGTGCTCAGAACAAAAGAACGGTGTTTCCTACACATACCGACCATATCTAGTTAAACTCTGCTTCTGAAATTGATACAAAGCAAAGGTCCTCTAACATCCAAAGCTTGTCAGTTAAGATGAGAAACGTGTGAGCTTAGTGAACGATATAGTTCGTTTGAGCTGAAAAGTGAATGCCCTTACCTGAAACCAAGTCTTGCTTGTAGGAAGACATAGAGCCTGAGATTTAACACCATTTCTGGAGGGAAACACACAGCACAACTCTCATCCATGGAACACACTCTGCTTTACAGCAAGAAGCACGCTCTTGCTTTCTAGAGTCTCTAAGACAGTAGGAAATTTGAGTGTGCTCAGAACAAAGAACACTGTTTCCTACACATACCGACCATATCTATTCCAACTCTGCTTCTGAAATTGATACAAACTGCAGGTCCTCAAACATCCAAAGCTTGTCAGTTAAGATGAGAAACGTGTGAGCTTTGGGAACGATGTAGTTTGTTTGAGCTGAAAAGTGACTGCCCCTACCTGACACGAAGTCTTGATGTAGGAAGACACAGACCCTGGGATATTATTCCATTTCAGAATAGAAACATACAGCACAGTTCTCATCCATGGATCACACTCTGCTTTAGAGCAAGAAGCAAGCTCTTGCTTTCTAGAGTCTCTAATAAAGCAGGAAACGTGAGTGGGCTCAGAACAAAAGAACTGTGTTTCCTACACATATGGACCATATCTAGTTCAACTATGCTTCTGAAACTGATACACACCACAGGTCCTGTAACATCCAATGCTTTTCAATTAAGAGCGAGAAACCTGTGAGCTTCGTGTACCATGTAGCTTCATTTGAGATGAAAAGTGACTGCGATTACTAGAAACAAAGTCTTGCTTGCAGGAAGACACAGAGCCTGGGATTTAACTCCATTTCTGGAGGGAAACACACAGCACAGTTCTGATCCATGAATCACACTCTGCTTTAGAACACGTAGCACGCTATTGCTTTCTACAGTCTCTAATACAGTGGAAAACGTGAGTGTGTTAAGAACAAAAGAACGGTGTTTCTTACACATATGGACCATATCTAGTTCAAGTCTGCATCTGAACCTGATACAAACCACAGGTCCACTAACATCCCATTCTTGTCAGTTAAGATGAGAAACGTGTGAACTTCGTGAACGATGTAGTTCGTTTGAGCTGTAAAGTAACTGCCCTTACCGGAAACGAAATCTGGCTTCTAGGAAGATTCTGAGCATGGTATTTAACTCCATTTATGAAGTGAAACACAAAGCAGAGTTCTCATCCATTGATCACACTCTGAAATAGAGCAAGAAGCATGCTCTTGCTTTCTAGACTCTCTAATAAAGCAGGAAACGTGATTGTGCTCAGAAAAAAAGAACTGTGTATCTTACGCATATGGACCATATCTAGTTCATCTCTGCTTCTGAAACAGAAACAAACCTCAGGTCCTGTCACATCCAATGCTTTTCAATTAAGAGTGAGAAACGTGTGAGCTTCGTGTACGATGTAGTTTGTTTGAGCTGAAAAGTGACTGTCCTAACCTGACATGAAGTCTTGATTGTGGAAGACACAGAGCCTGGGATTTAACTCCATTTCTGGAAGGAAATACACAGCACAGTTCTGATCCAAGAAACACTCTCAGCTTTAGAGCAAGAAGCTCGCTCTTTCTTTCTAGAGTCTCTAATACAGCAGGAAACATGATTGTTTTCAGAACAAAAGAAGGGTGTTTCCTACACATACCTACCATATCTAGTTAAATTCTCCTTCTGAAATTGATACAAAGCAAAGGTCCTCTAACATCCAATGCTTGTCAGTTAAGATGTGAAACGTGTGAGCTTCGTGAACGATGTTCTTCCTTTGAGCTGAAAAGTGACTGCCCTTACCTGAAATGAAGTCTTGCTTGTAGGAAGACTCAGAGCCTGGGATTTTACTCCATTTCTGAAGTGAAACACACAGCAGTGTTCTAATCCATTGATGACACTCTGCTTTAGAGCGAGAGGCACGCTCTTCCTTTATAGAGTCTCTAAGACAGCAGGAAACGTGAGTGTGCTGAGAACAAAAGAACGGTATTTCCTACACATACCGACCATATCTAGTTCAACAACCTTCTGAAACTGAAACAAACCACAGGTCCTCTAACATCCTATGCTTGTCAGTTAAGATGAGAAACGTGTGAGCTTCATGAACGATGTAGTTTGTTTGAGCTGAAAAGTGACTGACCCTACCTGACACGAAGTCTTGATGTAGGAAGACACAGACCCTGGGATATTATTCCATTTCAGAATAGAAACATACAGCACAGTTCTCATCCATGGATCACACTCTGCTTTAGAGCAAGAAGCACGCTCTTGCTTTATAGAGTCTCTAATAAAGCAGGAAACGTGAGTGTGCTGAGAACGAAAGAACGGTGTTTCCTACACATACAGACCATATCTAGTCCAACTCTGCTTATGAATCTGATACAAAGCACTGGTCCTCTAACATCCAATGCTTGTCAGTTAAGATGAGAAACGTGTGAGCTTCGTGAACGGTATAGTTCGTTTGAGCTGAAAAGTGACTGCCCTTACCTGAAACCAAGTCTTGCTTGTGAGAAGACAGAGAGCCTGGGATTTAACTCCATTTCTAAAGGGAACTACACAGCATAGTTCTCGTCCATAGATCACACTCTGCTTTAGAGCGAGAAGCACGCTCTTGCTTTCTAGAGTCTCTAATACAACAGGAAACGTGAGTGTGCTCAGAACAAAAGAACGGTGTTTCCTACACATACCGACCATATCTAGTTAAACTCTGCTTCTGAAATTGATACAAAGCATAGGTCCTCTAACATCCAATGCTTGTCATTTAAGATGAAAAACGTGTGAGCTTCGTGAACGATGTAGTTCGTTTGAGATGCAAAGTGACAGCACTTACCTGAAACGAAATCTTGCTTGTAGGAAGACATAGAGCCTGAGATTTAACTCCATTTCTGGAGGGAACCACACAGCATAGTTCTCATCCATGGATCACACTCTGCTTTAGAGCAAGAAGCAAGCTCTTGCTTTCTAGAGTCTCTTATAAAGCAGGAAGTGTGAGTGTGCTCAGAACAAAAGAACGGTGTTTCCTACACATACAGACCATATCTAGTTCATCTCTGCTTCTGAAACTGATACACACCACAGGTCCTGTAACATCCAATGCTTTTCAATTAAGAGCGAGAAACGTGTTAGCTTCTTGTACAATGTAGCTTCGTTAGAGCTGAAAATGACTGTGTTTACCAGAAACGAAGTCTTGCTTGTAGGAAGACACAGAAACTGGGAATTAACTCCATTTCTGGAGGGAAACACATAGCACAGTTCTGATCCATGAACCACACTCTGCTTTAGAGCAAGTAGCACGCTCTTTCTTTATACAGTCTCTAATAAAGCAGGAAATATGATTTTGCTCACAACAAAAGTACTGTGTTTCCTACACATACGGAACATATCTAGTTCTTATCTGCTTCTGAAACTGAAACAAACCACATGTCCTCTAACATCCAATGCTTGTCAGTTAACATGAGAAACGTGTGAGCTTCGTGAACGTTGTACTTGGATTGAGGTGTAAAGTAACTGCCCTGACCTGAAACGAAATCTTGCTTCTAGGAAGACTCTGATCCTCGGATTTAACTCCATTTATGAAGTGAAACACACAGCAGAGTTCTCATCCATTGATCACACTCTGCTCTAGAGCAAGAAGCAAGCTCTTTCTTTATAGAGTCTCTAATAATGCAGGAAACGTGAGTGTGCTGAGAACAAAAGAACGGTGTTTCCTACACATACGGACCATATCTAGTCCAACTCTGCTTATGAATCTGATACAAAGCACTGGTCCTCTAACATCCAATGCTTGTCAGTTAAGATGAGAAACGTGTGAGCTTCGTGAAAGATATAGTTAGTTTGAGCTGAAAAGTGACTGTCCTCACCTGAAACCAAATCTTGCTTGTGAGAAGACACAGAGCCTGGGATTTAACTCCATTTCTGAACGGAAACACACAGCATAGTTCTCATCAATGGATCGCACTCTGCTTTAGAGGAAGAAGCACGCTCTTGCTTTCTAGAGTCTCTAATACAACAGGAAACGTGAGTGTGCTCAGAACAAAAGAACGGTGTTTCCTACACATACCGACCATATCTAGTTAAACTCTGCTTCTGAAACTGAAACAAACCACAGGTCCTCTAACATCCAATGCATGTCAGTTAAGATGAGAAACGTGTGAGCTTCGTGAACGATGTAGTTCGTTTGAGACGAAAAGTGACTGCACTTACCTGAAACGAAGTCTTGCTTGTAGGAAGACATAGAGCCTAAGATTTAACTCCATTTCTGGGGGGAAACACAAAGCACAGTTCTCATCCATGAAACACACTCTGCTTTAGAGCAAGAAGCACGCTCTTGCTTTCTAGAGTCTCTAATACAGCAGGAAACGTGATTATGCTCAGAACAAATGAACTGTGTTTCTGACACATACGGACCATATCTAGTTCAACAACCTTCTGAACCTGAAACAAACCACAGGTCCTCTAACATCCAATGCTTGTCAGTTAAGATGAGAAACGTGTGAGCTTCGTGAATGATGTAGTTCGTTAGAGCTGAAAAGTGACCGCCCTTACCTGAAACGAAATCTTGCTTATAGGAAAACAAAGAGCCTGGGATTTAACTCCAATTCTGAAGTGAAACACACAGCAGAGTTCTTATCCATTGATCACACTCTGCTTTAGAGCAAGAAGAAGGCTCTTGCTTTCTAGAGTCTCTAATAGAGCAGGAAACGTGATTGTGCTCAGAAAAAAAAGAATGGTGTTTCCTATACTTACGGACCATATCTAGTTCAACTCTGCTTCTAAAATTGATACAAAGCAAAGGTCCACTAACATCCAATGCATGTCAGTTAAGATGAGAAACGTGTGAGCTTCGTGAACGATGTAGTTCGTTTGAGATGAAAAGTGACTGCACTTACCTGAAACGAAATCTTGCTTGTAGGAAGACATAGAGCCTGAGATTTAACTCCATTTCTAGAGGGAAACTCACACCCCAGTTCTCATCCATGAAACACACTCTGCTTTAGAGCAAGAAGCACGCTCTTGCTTTCTAGAGTCTCTAAGAGAGCAGAAAACGTGAGTATGCTGAGAACAAAAGAACGGTGTTTCTTACACTACGGACCATATCTAGTCCAACTCTGCTTCTGAAATTGATACAAACCACAGGTCCTCAAACATCCAAAGCTTGTCAGTTAAGATGAGAAACGTGTGAGCTTCGTTAACAATGTAGTTTATTTGATTTGAAAAGTGACTGCCCCTACCTGACACGAAGTCTTGATGTAGGAAGACACAGACCCTGGGATATTATTCCATTTCAGAATAGAAACATACAGCACAGTTCTCATCCATGGATCACACTCTGATTTAGAGCAAGAAGCAAGCTCTTGCTTTCTAGAGTCTCTAATAAAGCAGGAAACGTGAGTGGGCTCAGAACAAAAGAACTGTGTTTCCTACACATATGGACCATATCTAGTTCAACTCTGCTTCTGAAACTGATAAAAACCACAGGTCCTGTAACATCCAATGCTTTTCAATTCAGAGCGAGAAACCTGTGAGCTTCGTGTACCATGTAGCTTCATTTGAGATGAAAAGTGACTGCGATTACTAGAAACAAAGTCTTGCTTGCAGGAAGACACAGAGCCTGGGATTTAACTCCATTTCTGGAGGGAAACACACAGCACAGTTCTGATCCATGATTCACACTCTGCTTTAGAGCACGTAGCATGCTCTTTCTTTCTACAGTCTCTAATACAGTGAAAAACTTGAGTATGCTAAGAACAAAAGAACAGGGTTTCCTACACAAACGGACCATGTCCAGTGCAACTCTGCTTCTAAAATTGATACAAACCACAGGTCCTCTAACATCCAATGCTTGTGAGTTAAGATGAGAAACGTGTGAGCTTTGGGAACGATGTAGTTCCTTTGAGCTGAAAAGTGACTACCCCTACCTGACACGAAGTCTTGATGTAGGAAGACACAGATCCTGGGATTTAACTCCATTTCTCGAAGGAAATACACAGCACAGTTCTGATCCATGAAACACACTCTACTTTAGAGCAAGAAGCACGCTCTTGCTTTCTAGAGTCTCTAAGAGAGCAAGAAACATGAGTATGCTGAGAACAAAAGAACGATGTTTCCTACTCATACTGACCATATCTAGTCCAATTCTGCTTCTGAAATTGATACAAACTACAGGTTCTCAAAAAAACAAAAGCTAGTCAGTTAAGATGAGAAATGTGTGAGCTTCGTGAACGATGTAGTTTGTTTGAGCTGCAAAGAGACGGCCATTCCTTGAAATGAGGTCTTGCTTGTAGAGAGACACAGAGCCTGGGATTTAACTCCATTTCTGGAGGGAAACACACAGCCCAGTTCTGATCCATGAATCACACTCTGCTTTAGAGCACGTTGCACGCTCTTTCTTTCTACAGTCTCTAATACAGTAGAAAACGTGAGTGTGCTAAGAACAAAAGAACGGTGTTTCCTACACACACTGACCATATCTAGTTCAACTATGCTTCTGAGACTGATACAAACCACAGGTACTCTAACATCCCATTCTTGTCAGTTAAGATGAGAAATGTGTGAGCATCGTGAACGATGTAGATCGTTTGAGCTGAAAAGTGACTACGTTTACCTGAAATGAAGTCTTGCTTGTAGGAAGACTCAGAGCCTGGGATTTAACTCCATTTCTGAAGTGAAACACACAGCAGTGTTCTCATCCATTGAACACTCTCTGCTTTAGAGCAAGAAGCCAGCTCTTGCTTTCTAGAGTCTCTAATACAGCAGGAAACGTGATTATGCTCAGACCAAATGAACTGTGTTTCCTACACATACGGACCATATGTAGTTCAACTCTGCTTCTGAAACTGATACAAACCACAGGTTCTGTCACATCCAATGCTTTTCAATTAAGAGCGAGAATCATGTGAGATTCGTGTATGATGTAGATCTTTTTAGCTATAAAGTAAATGCCCTTACATGAAACGAAGTCTTGCTCATAGGAAGACACAGAGCCTGTGATTTAACTCCATTTCTGGAGGGAAACACACAGCACAGTTCTGATCCATGAATCACACTCTGCTTTAGAGCACTTAGCACGCTCTTGCTTTCTATAGTCTCTAATACAGTGGAAAACGTGAGTGTGCCAAGAACAAAGAACCGTGTTTCTTACACATATGGACCATATCTAGTTCAAGTCTGCTTCTGAACCTGATACAAACCACAGGTCCACTAACATCCCATTCTTGTCAGTTAAGATGAGAAACATGTGAACTTCGTGAACGATGTAGTTCGTTTGAGGTGTAAAGTAACTGCCATTGCCGGAAACGAAATCTGACTTCTAGGAAGACTCTGAGCATGGGATTTAACTCCATTTATGAAGTGAAACACACAGCAGAGTTCTCATCCATTGATCACACTCTGAAATAGAGCAAGAAGCATGCTTTTCTTTCTAGAGTCTCTAATACAGCAGGAAACGTGATTGTGCTCAGAAAAATGAAATGTGTTTCTTACGCATACGGACCATATCTAGTTCAACTCTGCTTATGAAACAGAAACAAACCACAGGTCCTCTAACATCCAATGCTTGTCAGTTAAGATGAGAAACGTGTGAGCTTCGTGAACGATGTAGTTCCTTTGAGCTGTAAAGTAACTGCCCTTACCTGAATCAAAGTCGTGCTTGTAGGAAGACACAGAGCCTGGGATTTAAGTCCCTTTCTGAAGTGAAACACACAGCAGAGTTCTCATCCATTGATCACACTCTGCTTTAAAGCAAGAAGCACGCTCTTGCTTTCTACAGTCTCTAAGACAGCAGGAAACGTGAGTGTGCTGAGAACAAAAGAACGGTGTTTCCTACACATACGGACCACATCTAGTGCAACTCTGCTTCTAAAATTGATACAAACCACAAGTCCTCTAACATCCAATGCTTGTCAGTTAAGATGAGAACCTGTGAGCTTTGGGAACGATGTAGTTCCTTTGAGCTGAAAAGTGACTGCCCCTACCAGACATGAAGTCTTGATGTAGGAAGACACAGAGCCTGGGATTTAACTCCATTTCTGGAAGGAAATACACAGCACAGTTGTGATCCAAGAAACACTCTCTGCTTTAGAGCAAGAAGCTCGCTCTTTCTTTCTAGAGTCTCTAATACAGCAGGAATCATGATTGTGCTCAGAACAAATGAACTGTGTTTCCTACACATACAGACCATATCTAGTCCAACTCAGCTTCTGAAACTGACACAAACCACAGGTCCTGTCACATCCAATGCTTTTCAATTAAGAGTGAGAAACGTGTGAGCTTCGTGTACGATGTAGTTTGTTTGAGCTGAAAGGTGACTGTCCTTAAGTGAAATGAAGTCTTGCTTGTAGGAAGACACAGAACCTGGGATTTAAGTCCATTTCTGAAGTGAAACACACAGCATAGTTCTCATCCATGGATCACACTCTGCTTTAGAGCAAGAAGCACGCTCTTGCTTTCTAGATTCTCTAATTCAGCAGAAAACGTGAGTGTGCTAAGAACAAAAGAATGGTGGTAACTACACATACAGACCATATCTAGTTCAACTCTACGTCTAAAATTTATACAAACCACAGGTCCTCTAACATCCAATGCTTTTCAGTTAAGATGAGAACCTGTGAGCTTTGTAAACAATGTGGTTCCTTTAAACTGAAAAGTGACTGCCCCGATCTGACACGAAGTCTTGAGTAGGAAGACATAGAGCATGGGGTTATATTCCATTTCAGGAGGGAAACATACAGCACAGTTCTCATCCATGGATCACACTTTGCTTTAGAGCAAGAAGAACACTCTTGCATTCTAGAGTCTCTAATAAAGCAGGAAGTGTGAGTGTGCTCAGAACAAAAGAACTGTGTTTCCTACACATACGGACCATATCTAGTTCAACTCTACTTCTGAAACTGATACAAACCACAGGTCCTGTAACATCCAATGCTTTTCAATTAAGAGCGAGAATCGTGTAAGCTTCTTGTACAATGTAGCTTCGTTAGAGCTGAAAATGACTGCGTTTACCAGAAACGAAGTCTTGCTTGTAGGAAGACACAGAGCCTGGGAATTAACTCCATTTCTGGAGGGAAACACATAGCACAGTTCTGATCCATGAAACACACTCTGCTTTAGAGCAAGTAGCACGCTCTTTCTTTATACAGTCTCTAATACAGCAGAAACGTGAGTGTGCTAAGAACAAAGAATGGTGTTTCCTACACATACGCACCATATCTAGTTCAACTCAGCTTTTGAAACTGATACAAACCACAGGTCCTCTAACATCCCAGGCATGTCAGTTAACATGAGAAACTTGTAAGCATTGTGAACGATGTAGATCGTTTGAGCTGAAAAGTGACTATGTTTACCTGAAATGAAGACTTGCTTGTAGGAAGACACAGTGACTTTGATTTTACTCCCTTTCTGAATGGAAACATACAGGACAGTTCTCATCCATGGATCACACTCTGCTTTAGTGCAAGAACCACTATCTTGCTTTCTAGAGTCTCTAATAAAGCAGGAAATATGATTGTGCTCACAACAAAAGTATTGTGTTTCCTACACATACGGAACATATCTAGTTCATATCTGCTTCAGAAACTGAAACAAACCACAGGTCCTATAACATCCAATGCTTGTCAGTTAATATGAGAAACGTGTGAGCTTCGTGAACGTTGTACTTGGATTGAGGTGTAAAGTAACTGCCCTGACCTGAAACGAAATCTTGCTTCTAGGAAGACTCTGATCCTCGGATTTAACTCCATTTATGAAGTGAAACACACAGCAGAGTTCTCATCCATTGATCTCACTCTGCTCTAGAGCAAGAAGCATGCTCTTGCTTTCTAGAGTCTCTAATACAGCAAGAAACCTGATTGAGCTCAGAAAAAAAGAACTGTGTTTCTTACGCATACGGACCATATCTAGTTCATCTCTGCTTCCGAAACAGAAACAAACCACAGGTCCTCTAACATCCAATGCTTGTCATTTAAAATGAGAAACGTGAGAGCGTTGGGAACGATGTAGTTCCTTTGAGCTGAAAAGTGACTGCCCCTACCTGACACGAAGTCTTGATGTAGGAAGACACAGAGCCTGGGATTTAACTCCATTTCTGGAAGGAAATACACAGCACAGTTCTGATCCATGAAACATACTCTGCTTTAGAGCAAAAATCATGCTCTTGCTTTCTAGAGTCTCTAAGAGAGCAGGAAACATGAGTATGCTGAGAACAAAAGAACGGTGTTTCCTACACATACGAAACATATCTAGTTCAACTCTGCTTCTGAAACTGATACAAACCACAGGTACTCTAACATCGAATGCTTGTCAGTTAAGATGAGAAACGTGTGAGATTCGTGTACAATGTAGATCTTTTCAGCTATAAAGTAACTGCCCATACCTGAAAAGAAATCTTGCTTGTAGGAAGACACAGACCATGGGATTTAAGTCCATTTCTGAAGTGAAACACACAGTAGAGTTCTCATCCATTGATAACATTCTGCTTTAGAGCAAGAAGCACGCTCTTGCTTTCTAGAGTCTCTAAGGCAGCAGGATAACATGAGTGTGCTGAGAATAAAAGAACAGTGTTTCCTACACATACGGACTATATCTAGTTCAACTCTGCTTCTGAAACTAATACAAAGCACTGCTCCTCTAACATCCAATGCTTGTCAGTTAAGATGAGAAACGTGTGAGCTTCGTGAAGCATGTAGTTTGTTTGAGCTGAAAAATGACTTCCCTTACCTGAAATGAAGTCTTGCTTGTAGGAAGACACAGAGCCTGGGATTTAACTCCATTTCTGAAGGGAAACACACAGCACAGTTATCATACATGGATCACACTCTGCTTTAGAGCAAGAAGCACGCTCTTGCTTTCTAGAGTCTCTAATACAGCAGGAAATATGATTGTGCTCAGAACAAAAGAACGGTGTTTCATACACATACAGACCATATCTAGTCCATCTCTGCTTATGAAACTGATACAAACCACAGGTACTCTATCATCCCATTTGTCAGTTAAGATGAGAAACGTGTGAGCATCGTGAACGATGTAGATCGTTTGAGCTGAAAAGTGACTATGTTCACCTGAAATGAAGACTTGCTTGTAGGAAGACACAGAGACTGGGATTTATCTCCATTTCTATATGGAAACATACAGCAGAGTTCTCATCCATGGATCACACTCTGCTTTAGAGCAAGAGGCAAGCTGTTGCTTTCTAGAGCCTCTAATACAGCAGGAAAATTTTTTGTGCTCAGAACAAAGAACGGTGTTTTTTGAACATACAGACCATATCTAGAAAACTCTACTATTGAAACTGAAACAAACCACAGGTCCTCTAACATCCAATGCATGTCAGTTAAGATGGGAAACGTGTGAGCTTCGTGAACGAGGTAGTTCGTTTGAGATGTAAAGTAACTGCCCTTGCCTGAAATGAAGTCTTGCTTGTAGGAAGACTCAGAGCCTGGGATTTAACTCCATTTCTGAAGTGAAACACACAGCAGAGTTCTCATCCATTGATCACACTCTGCTTTAAAGCAAGAAGTACGCTCTTGCTTTCTAGAGTCTCTAAACAGAAGGAAACGTGAGTGTGCTGAGAACAAAAGTACGGTGTTTCCTACACATACTGACCATATCTAGTCAAACTCTGCTTCTGAAATTGATACAAAACACAGGTCCTCAAACTTCCAATGCTTGCCAATTAAGATGAGAAACGTGTGAGCTTCGTGAATGATGTAGTTCGTTTGAGCTGAAATGTGACTGTTTACCAGAAATGAAGACTTGCTTGTAGAAAGACACAGAGCGTGAGATTTAACTCCATTTCTGGAGGGAAACACACAGCAAAGTTCTCATCCATGAAACACACTCTGCTTTAGAGCAAGAGGCACGCTTTTTCTTTCTATAGTCTCTAATACAGCAGGAAAAAAGAGTGTTCTCAGAAAAAATGAACGGTGTTTCCTACACATACAGACCAAATCTAGTTCAACTCTGCTTCTAAAATTGATACAAACCACAGGTCCTCTAACATCCAATGCTTGTCAGTTAAGATGAGAAACGTGTGAGCTTTGGGAACGATGTAGTTCCTTTGAGCTGAAAAGTGACTGCCCCGACCTGACACGAAGTCTTGATGTAGAAAGACACAGATCCTGGTATTTAACTCCATTTCTGGAGGGAAACACACAGCACAGTTCTGATCCATGAAACTCTCTCTGCTTTAGAGAAAGAAGCAGGCTCTTGCTTTCTAGATTCTGTAATACAGCGGAAAACCTGATTGTGCTCAGAACAAAAGAACTGTGTTTCCTAAACATACGGACCATATCTAGGTCAACAACCTTCTGAAACTGAAACAAAGCACAGGTCCTGTAACATCCAATGCTTTTCAATTAAGAGCGAGAAACGTGTGAGCTTCATGTACAATATAGTTCATTTGAGCTGTAAAGTAACTGCCCTTACCTGAAACGAAGACTTACTTGTAGGAAGACTCAGAGCCTGGGATTTAACTCCATTTCTGAAGTGAAACACACAGCATAGTTCTCATCCATTGATCACACTCTGCTTTAGAACGAGAAGCAAGCTCTTGCTTTCTAGAATCTCTAAAACAGCAGGAAATGTGAGTGTGCTTAGAACAAAAGCACGGTGTTTACTACACATACGTAACATATCTAGTCCAAGTCTGCCTCCAAAATTGATACAAACCACAGGTCCTCTAACATCCCATGCTTGTCAGTTAAGATGAGAATCATGTGAGCTTCGTGAACGATGTAGATCGTTTGAGCTGAAAAGTGACTTCGTTTACCAGAAATGAAGACTTGCTTGTAGGAAGACACAGAGCCTGGGATTTAACTCCATTACTGAATGGAAACATACAGCACAGTTCTCATCCATGGATCACACTCTGCTTTAGAGCAAGAAGCAGGCTCTTGCTTTTTAGAGTCTCTAATATTGCAGGAAACGTGATTGTGCTCAGAACAAAAGAACTGTGTTTCCTACACATACAGACCATATGTAGTTCAACTCTGCTTCTAAAACTGAAACAAACCACGGGTCCTCTAACATCCAATGCTTGTCAGTTAAGATGAGAAACGTGTGAGCTTCGTGAACGATGTAGTTGGTTTGAGGTGTAAAGTAACTGCCCATACCTGAAACGAAATCTTGCTTCTAGGAAGACTCTGAGCCTGGGATTTAACTCCATTTCTGAAGTGAAACACACAGCAGAGTTCTCATTCATTGATCACACTCAGCTTTAGAGCAAGAAGTATGCTCTTGCTTTCTAGAGACTCTAATACAGCATGAAACGTGATTGTGCTCAGAAAAATAGAACTGTGTTTATTACACATACAGACCATATCTAGTTCATCTCTGCTTCTGAAACAGAAACAAACCACAGGTCCTCTAACATCCAATGCTTGTCATTTAAGATGAGAAACGTGTTAGATTAGTGAACCATGTAGTTCGTTTGAGCTGTAAAGAAACTGCCCTTACCTGAATCGAAGTCTTGCTTGTAGGAAGACTCAGAGCCTGGGATTTAAGTCCATTTCTGAAGTGAAACACACAGCAGAGTTCCCCTCCATTTATCACACTCTGCTTTAGAGCAAGAAGCACGTTCTTGCTTTCTAGAGTCTCTAAGAGAGCAGGAACGTGAGTGTGCTAAGAACAAAAGAACGGTGTTTCCTACACATATGGACCATATCTAGTCCAAATTTGCTTCTAAAATTGATACAAAGCCCAAGTCCTCTAACATCCCTTGCTTATCAGTTAAGATGAGAAACCTGTGAGCTTTCAGAACGAAGTAGTTCCTTTGAGCTGAAAAGTGACTGCCCCTACCTGATACGATGTCTTGATGTAGGAAGACACAGAGCATGGGATTAAATCCATTTCTGGAGGGATATACACAGCACAGTTCTGATCCATTAAACACACTCTGCTTTAGAGCAAGAAGCACGCTCTTGCTTTCTAGAGTCTGTAAGAGAGCAGGAAAAGTGAGTATACTGAGAACAAAACAACGGTGTTTCCTACCCATACGGACCATATCTAGTCCAACTCTGCTTCTGAAATTGATACAAACCACAGGTCCTCAAACATCCAAAGCTTGTCATTTAAGATGAGAAACGTGTGAGCTTCGTGAACGTTGTAGTTTTTTTGGGCTGAAAAGTGACTGCCCTTACTTGAAACGAAGTCTTGCTTGTAGGAAGACACAGAGCCTGGGATTTAACTCCATTTCTGGAGTGAAATACACAGCACAGTTCTGATCCATGAATCACACTCTGCTTTAGAGCACGTTGCATGCTCTTTCTTTCTAAAGTCTCTAATACAGTGGAAAACGTGAGTGTGCTAAGAACAAAAGAACGGTGTTTCTAACACATATGGACCATATCTAGTCAACTCTGCTTCTGAACCTGATACAAACCACAGGTCCACTAACATCCCATGCTTGTCAGTTAGGATGAGAAACGTGTGAGCTTTGTGAAGGATGTAGTTCGTTTGATCTGAAAAGTGACTATGTTTACCAGAAATGAAGACTTGCTTGTAGGAAGACACAGAGCGTGAGATTTAACTCCATTTCTGGAGGGAAACACACAGCACAGTTCTCATCCATGAAACCAACTCTGCTTTAGAGCAAGAGGCACGCTTTTGCTTTCTAGAGTCTCTAATACAGCAGGAAACAAGAGTGTTATCAGAAAAAAAAGAACGGTGTTTCCTACACATACAGACCATATCTTGTTCATCTCTGCTACTGAAACTGATACAAACCACAGGTCCAATAACATCCAATGCTTTTCAATTAAGAGCGAGAAACGTGTGAGCTTCTTGTACAATGTAGCTTCGTTAGAGCTGAAAATGACTGCGTTTACCAGAAACGAAGTCTTGCTTGTAGGAAGATACAGAGCCAGGGAATAAACTCCATTTCTGGAGTGAAACACATTGCACAGTTCTGATCCATGAAACACACTCTGCTTTAGAACAAGTAGCAGGCTCTTTCTTTATACAGTCTCTAATACAGCAGAAACGTGAGTGTGCTAAGAAGAAAAGAACGGTGTTTCCTACACATACGGACCATATATAGTTCAACTCAGCTTCTGAAACTGATACAAACCACAGGTCCTCTAACATCCCAGGCATGTCAGTTAACATGAGAAACTTGTAAGCATTGTGAACGATGTAGATCGTTTGAGCTGAAAAGTGACTATGTTTACCTGAAATGAAGAATTGCTTGTAGGATGACACAGAGACTTGGATTTAACTCCATTTCTGAATGGAAACATACAGCACAGTTCTCATCCATGGATCACACTCTGCTTTAGAGCAAGAAGCACGATCTTGCTTTCTAGAGTCTCTAATAAAGCAGGAAATGTGATTGTGCTCACAACAAATGTACTGTGTTACCTACACATACGGAACATATCTAGTCAACTCTGCTTCTGAAACTGAAACAAACCACAGGTCCTCTAACATCCAATGCTTGTCAGTTAACATGAGAAACGTGTGAGCTTCGTGAACGTTGTACTTGGATTGAGGTGTAAAATAACTGCCCTTACCTGAAACGAAATCTTCCTTCTAGGAAGACTCTGAGCCTGGGATTTAACTCCATTTCTGAAGTGAAACACACAGCAGAGTTCTCATCCATTGATCACACTCTGCTTTAGAGCAAGAAGAAAGCTTTTGCTTTCTAGAGTCTCTAATAGAGCAGGAAAGGAGAGTGTGCTCAGAAAAAAAAGAACGGTGTTTCCTATACTTACAGACCATATCTAGTTCAACTCTGCTTCTGAAATTGATACAAAGCAAAGGTCCTCTAACATCCAATGCTTGTCATTTAAGATGAAAAACGTGTGAGCTTCGTGAACGATGTAGTTCATTTGAGATGAAAAGTGACTGCACTTACCTGAAACGAAGTCTTGCTTGTAGGAAGACATAGAGCGTGAGATTTAACACCATTTCTGGAGGGAAACACACAGCACAGTTCTCATCCATGGAACACACTCTGCTTTAGAGCGAGAAGCACGCTCTTGCTTTCTAGAGTCTCTAAGACAGCAGGAAAGGTGATTATGCTCAGAACAAATGAACTGTGTTTCCTACACATACGGACCATATCTAGTTCAACAACCTTCTGAAACTGAAACGAACCACAGGTCCTCTAACATCCAATGCTTGTCAGTTAAGATGAAAAACGTGTGAGCTTCGTGAACGATGTTGTTCGTTTGAGCTGAAAAGTGACTGCCCTTACCTGAAACAAAGTCTTGCTCATAGGAAGACACAGAGCATGGGATTTAACTCCATTTCTGAAGGGAAACACACAGCATAGTTCTCATCCATGGATCACACTCTGCTTTAGAGCGAGAAGCACTCTCTTGCTTTCTAGAGTCCTTAAGACAGCAGGAAACGTGAGTGTGCTCAGAACAAAAGAACGGTGTTTCCTAAACATAGGGGCCATATCTAGTTCAACTCTGCTTCTGAAACTGAGACAGATCACAGGTCCTCTAACATCCTATGCTTTTCAGTTAACATGAGAAACGAGTGACCTTCGTAAACAATGTAGTTCTTTTGAGCTGTAAAGAAACTGCCCTTACCTGAAACGAAGTCTTGCTTGTAGGAAGACTCAGAGCCTGGGATTTCACTCCATTTCTGAAGTGAAACACACAGTAGTGTTCTCATCCATTGATCACACTCTGCTTTAGAGCGAGAAGCACGCTCTTGCTTTCTAGAGTCTCTAAGACAGCAGGAAACGTGAGTGTGCTGAGAACAAAAGAACCGTGTTTCCTATACTTACCGACCATATCTAATTCAACTCTGCTCCTGAAATTGATACAAAGCAAAGGACCTCTAACATCCAATGCTTGTCAGTTATGATGAAAAACGTGTGAGCTTCGTAAACGATGTTGTTTGTTTGAGATGAAAAGTGACTGCACTTACCTGAAACGAAATCTTGCTTGTAGGAAGACATAGAGCCTAAGAATTAACTCCATTTCTGGAGGGAAACACACAGCACAGTTCTCATCCATGGAACACACTCTGCTTTAGAGTGAGAAGCACGCTCTTGCTTTCTAGAGTCTCTATGACAGCAGGAAATGTGAGTGTGCTCAGAACAAAAGAACGGGGTTTCCTACACATATGGACCATATCTAGTCCAAATCTGCTTCTGAAACTCATACAAAGCACTGGTCCTCTAACATCCAATGCTAGTCAGTTAAGATGAGATTAATGTGAGTTTCGTGAATGGTGTAGTTCCTTGAGCTGAAAAGTGACTTCCCTTACCTGAAACAAAGTCTTGCTTATAGGAAGACACAGAGCCTGGGATTTAACTCCATTTCTGAAGGGAAACACACAGCACACTTCTCATCCATGGAACACTCTCTGCTTTAGAGCGAGAAGCACGCTCTTGCTTTCTAGAGTCTCTAAGACAGCAGGAAACTTGAGTGTGCTCAGAAAAAAAGAACGGTGTTTCCTAAACATACCGACCATACCTAGTTCATCTCTGCTTCCGAAACAGAAACAAACCACAGGTCCTCTAACATCCAATGCTTGTCAGTTAAGATGAGAAACATGTGAGCTTCGTGAACGATGTATTTCATAGGAGCAGTATAGTAACTGCCATTTCCTGAAACGAAGTCTTGATTGTAGGAAGACTCAGAGCCTGGGATTTAACTCCATTTCTGAAGGGAAACACACAGCAGAGTTTTCGTCCATTGATCATACTCTGCTTTAGAGCAAGAAGAAGGCTCTTGCTTTCTAGAGTCTCTAATAGAGCAGGAAACGTGAGTGTACTCAGAAAAAAGTATGGTGTTTCCTATACTTACGGACCATATCTAGTTCAACTCTGCTTCTGAAATTGATACAAAGCAAAGATCCTCTAACATCCAATGCTTGTCATTTAAGATGAAAAACATGTAAGCTTTGTGAACGATGTAGTTCCTTTGAGATTAAAAGTGACTGCACTTACCTGAAACGAAGTCTTGCTTGTAGGAAGACATAGAGCCTGAGATTTAACTCCATTTCTGGAGGGAAACACACAGCACAGTTCTCATCCATGAAACACACTCTGCTTTAGAGCAAGAAGCACGCTCTTGCTTTCTAGAGTCTCTAAGAGAGCTGAAAACGTGAGAATGCTGAGAAGGAAAGAACGGTGTTTCCTACACATACAGACCATATCTAGTCCAACTCTGCTTCTTAAATTGATACAAACCACAGGTCCTCAAACATCCAAAGCTTGTCAGTTAAGATGAGAAACGTGTGAGCTTCGTGAACGATGTATTTCATAGGAGCAGTATAGTAACTGCCATTTCCTGAAACGAAGTCTTGATTGTAGGAAGACTCAGAGCCTGGGATTTAACTCCATTTCTGAAGGGAAACACACAGCAGAATTCTCATCCCTTGATCACACCCTGCTTTAGAGCAACAAGAATGATCTTGCTTTCTAGAGTCTCTAACACATCAGGAAACGTGAGTGTGCTGAGAACAAAAGAACGGGGTTTCCTACACCTATGGACAATATCTAGTCCAAATCTGCTTCTGAAACTCATACAAAGCACTGGACCTCTAACATCCAATGCTTGTCATTTAAGATGAGAATCATGTGAGCTTCGTGAATGGTGTAGTTCGTTGAGCTGAAAAGTGACTTCCCTTACCTGAAACAAAGTCTTGCTTGTAGGAAGACACAGAGCCTGAGAATTAACTCCATTTCTGGAGAGAAACTCACAGCACAGTTCTCATCCATGAAACACTCTGCTTTAGAGCAAGAAACTCGCTCTTGCTCTCTAGAGTCTCTAATACTGCAGGAAACGTGATTGTGCTCAGAACAAATGAACTGTGTTTCCTACACATACGGACCATATCTAGTTCAACAACCTTCTGAAACTGAAACAAACCACAGATCCACTAACATCCAATGCTTGTCAGTAAAGATGAGAAACGTGTGAGCTTTGTGAAAGATGTAGTTCGTTTGAGCTGAAAAGTGACTGCCCTTACCTGAAACCAAGTCTTCCTTGTGAGAAGACACAGAGCCTGGGATTTAACTCCATTTCTGAAGGGAAACACACAGCACAGTTCTCATCCATGGATCACACTCTGCTTTAGAGCGACAAGCACGCTCTTGCTTTCTAGAGTCTCTAATACAGCAGGAAACGTGAGTGTGCTCAGAACAAAAGAACGGTGTTTCCTAAACATACGGACCATATCTAGTTCAACTCTGCTTCTGAAACTGAGACAAACGACAGGTTCTCTAACATCCTATGCTTTTCATTTAAGATGAGAAACATGTGAGCTTTGTGAACGATGTAGTTAGTTTGAGCTGGAAAGTGACTGCCCTTACCTGAAATGAAGTCTTGCTTATAGGAAGACACAGAGCCTGAGAATTAACTCCATTTCTGAAGTGAAACACACAGCAGAGTTCTCATCCATTGATCACACTCTGCTTTAGAGCAAGAAGAATGCTCTTGCTTTCTAGAGTCTCTAAAAGAGCAGGAAACAAGAGTGCGCTCAGAAAAAAAAGAACGGTGTTTCCTATACTTACGGACCATATCTAGTTCAAAGCTGCTTCTGAAACAGAAACAAACCACAGGTCCTCTAACATCCAATGCTTGTCAGTTAAGAGGAGAAACGTGTGAGCTTCGTGAACGATGTATTTCATAGGAGCTGTATAGTAACTGCCCTTTCCTGAAACGATGTCTTGATTTTAGGAAGACTCAGAGCCTGGGATTTAACTCCATTTCTGAAGGGAAACACACAGCAGAATTCTCATCCCTTGATCACACCCTGCTTTAGAGCAACAAGAATGATCTTGCTTTCTAGAGTCTCTAACACATCAGGAAACGTGAGTGTGCTGAGAACAAAAGAACGGGGTTTCCTACACCTATGGACAATATCTAGTCCAAATCTGCTTCTGAAACTCATACAAAGCCCTGGTCCTCTAACATCCAATGCTTGTCAGTTAAGATGAGAATAATGTGAGCTTTGTGAATGGTGTAGTTCGTTGAGCTGAAAAGTGACTTCCCTTACCGGAAACAAAGTCTTGTTTGTAGGAAGACACAGAGCCTGAGAATTAACTCCATTTCTGGAGAGAAACTCACAGCACAGTTCTCATCCATGAAACACTCTCTGCTTTAGAGGAAGAAACACACTCTTGCTCTCTAGAGTCTCTAATACAGCAGGAAACGTGATTGTGCTCAGAACAAATGAACTGTGTTTTCTACACATACGGACCATATCTAGTTCAACAACCTTCTGGAACTGAAACAAACCACAGATACACTAACATCCAATGCTTGTCAGTAAAGATGAGAAACGTGTGAGCTTTGTGAAAGATGTAGTTCGTTTGAGCTGAAAAGTGACTGCCCTTACCTGAAATCAAGTCTTGCTTGTGAGAAGACACAGAGCCTGGGATTTAACTGCATTTCTGAGGGGAAACACACAGCACAGTTCTCATCCATGAAACACACTCTGCTTTAGAGCAAGAAGCACGCTCTTGCTTTCTAGAGTCTCTAATACAGCAGGAAACGTGATTATGCTCAGAACAAATGAACTGTGTTTCTGACACATACGGACCATATCTAGTTCAAAAACCTTCTAAAACTGAAACAAACCACAGGTCCTCTAACATCCAATGCTTGTCAGTTAAGATGAGAAACGTGTGAGCTTCATGAACGATGTAGTTCGTTTGAGCTGAAAAGTGACTGCCCTTACCTGAGACGAACTCTTGCTTATAGGAAGACACAGAGCCTGGGATTTAACTCCATTTCTGAAGTGAAACACACAGCAGAGTTTTCATCCATTGATCATACTCTGCTTTAGAGCAAGAAGAAGGCTCTTGCTTTCTAGGGTCTCTAATAGAGCAGGAAACATGAGTGTACTCAGAAAAAAAGAATGGTGTTTCCTATACTTACGGACCATATCTAGTTCAACTCTTCTTCTGAAATTGATACAAAGCAAAGATCCTCTAACATCCAATGCTTGTCATTTAAGATGAAAAACATGTGAGCTTTGTGAACGATGTAGTTCCTTTGAGATTAAAAGTGACTGCACTTACCTGAAACGAAGTCTTGCTTGTAGGAAGACATAGAGCCTGAGATTTAACTCCATTTCTGGAGGGAAACACACAGCACAGTTCTCATCCATGAAACACACTCTGCTTTAGAGCAAGAAGCACGCTCTTGCTTTCTAGAGTCTCTAAGAGAGCTGAAAACGGGAGAATGCTGAGAAGGAAAGAACGGTGTTTCCTACACATACAGACCATATCTAGTCCAACTCTGCTTCTTAAATTGATACAAACCACAGGTCCTCAAACATCCAAAGCTTGTCAGTTAAGATGAGAAACGTGTGAGCTTCGTGCACTATGTAGTTCGTAGGAGCTGTAAAGTAGCTACCCTTTCCTGCAACGAAGTCTTGATTGTAGGAAGACTCAGAGCCTGGGATTTAACTCCATTTCTGAAGTGAAACACACAGCAGAATTCTCATCCCTTGATCTCACACTGCTTTAGAGCAACAAGAAGGCTCTTGCATTCTAGAGTCTCTAACACATCAGGAAACGTGAGTGTGCTGAGAACAAAAGAACGGGTTTTCCTACACATATGGACCATATCTAGTCCAAATCTGCTCCTGAAACTCATACAAAGCACTGGTGCTCTAACATCCAATGCTTGTCAGTTAAGATGAGAATAATGTGAGCTTCGTGAATGGTGTAGTTCGTTGAGCTGAAAAGTGACTTCCCTTACCTGAAACAAAGTCTTGCTTGTAGGAAGACACAGAGCCTGAGAATTAACTCCATTTCTGGAGAGAAACTCACAGCACAGTTCTCATCCATGAAACACTCTCTGCTTTAGAGCAAGAAGCTCGCTCTTGCTCTCTAGAGTCTCTAATACAGCAGGAAACGTGATTGTGCTCAGAACAAATGAACTGTGTTTCCTACACATACGGACCATATCTAGTTCAACAACCTTCTGAAACTGAAACAAACCACAGATCCTCTAACATCCAATGCTTGTCAGTTAAGATGAGAAACCTGTGAGCTTTGTGAACGATGTAGTTTGTTTGAGCTGAAAAGTGACTGCCCTTACCTGAAACAAAGTCTTGCTTATAGGAAGACACAGAGCCTGGGATTTAACTCCATTTCCGAAGGGAAACACACAGCACAGTTCTCATCCATGAAACACACTCTGCTTTGGAGCAAGAAGCACGCTCTTGCTTTCTAGAGTCTCTAAGAGAGCAGAAAACGTGAGTATGCTGAGATGAAAAGAACGGAGTTTCCTACACATACGGACCATATCTAGTCCAAATCTGCTTCTGAAATTGATACAAACCACAGGTCCTCAAACATCCAAAGCTTGTCAGTTAAGATGAGAAACGTGTGAGCTTCGTGAACGATGTAGTTTGTTTGAGCTGAAAAGTGACTGCCGCTACCTGACACGAAGTCTTGATGTATGAAGACACAGACCCTGGGATATTATTCCATTTCATAATAGAAACATACAGCACAGTTCTCATCCATGGATTACACTCTGCTTTAGAGCAAGAAGCACGCTCTTGCTTTCTAGAGTCTATAATACAACAGGAAACGTGAGTGTGCTCAGAACAAAAGAACGGTGTTTCCTACACATATGGACCATATCTAGTCCAACTCTGCTTATAAATCTGATACAAAGCACTGGTCCTCTAACATCCAATGCTTGTCAGTTAAGATGAGAAACGTGTGAGCTTCGTGAACGATATAGTTCGTTTGAGCTGAAAAGTGACTGCTCTTACCTGAAACCAAGTCTTGCTTATAGGAAGACATAGAGCCTGAGATTTAACACCATTTCTGGAGGGAAACACACAGCACAGTTCTCATCCATGGAACACACTCTGCTTTAGAGCGAGAAGCACGCTCTTGCTTTCTAGAGTCTGTAAGACAGCAGTAAACTTGAGTGTGCTCAGAAAAAAAGAACGGTGTTTCCTACACATACCGATCATATCTAGTCCAACTCTGCTTCTGAAACTGAAACAAACAACAGGGGCTATAACACCCATTGCTTGTCAGTTAAGATGAGAAACGTGTGAGCTTCGTGAACGATGTAGTTCGTTTGAGATGAAAAGTGACTGCACTTACCTGAAACGAAGTCTTGCTTGTAGGAAGACATAGAGCCTAAGATTTAACTCCATTTCTGGAGGGAAACACACAGCACAGTTCTCATCCATGAAACACACTCTGCTTTAGAGCAAGAAGCACGCTCTTGCTTTCTAGAGTCTCTAATACAGCAGGAAACGTGATTATGCTCAGAACAAATGAACTGTGTTTCTGACACATACGGACCATATCTAGTTCAAAAACCTTCTGAAACTGAAACAAACCACAGGTCCTCTAACATCCAATGCTTGTCAGTTAAGATGAGAAACGTGTGAGCTTCGTGAACGATGTAGTTCGTTTGAGCTGAAAAGTGACTGCCCTTACCTGAGACGAACTCTTGCTTATAGGAAGACACAGAGCCTGGGATTTACCTCCATTTCTGAAGTGAAACACACAGCAGAGTTTTCATCCATTGATCATACTCTGCTTTAGAGCAAGAAGAAGGCTCTTGCTTTCTAGGGTCTCTAATAGAGCAGGAAACATGAGTGTACTCAGAAAAAAAGAATGGTGTTTCCTATACTTATGGACCATATCTAGTTCAACTCTGCTTCTGAAATTAATACAAAGCAAAGATCCTCTAACATCCAATGCTTGTCATTTAAGATGAAAATATGTGAGCTTTGTGAACGATGTAGTTCGTTTGAGATGAAAAGTGACTGCACTTACCTGAAACGAAGTCTTGCTTGTAGGAAGACATAGAGCCTGAGATTTAACTCCATTTCTGGAGGGAAACCCACAGCACAGTTCTCATCCATGAAACACACTCTGCTTTAGAGCAAGAAGCACGCTCTTGCTTTCTAGAGTCTCTAAGAGAGCTGAAAACGGGAGAATGCTGAGAAGGAAAGAACGGTGTTTCCTACACATACAGACCATATCTAGTCCAACTCTGCTTCTTAAATTGATACAATCCACAGGTCCTCAAACATCCAAAGCTTGTCAGTTAAGATGAGAAACGTGTGAGCTTCGTGCACTATGTAGTTCGTAGGAGCTGTAAAGTAACTACCCTTTCCTGCAACGAAGTCTTGATTGTAGGAAGACTCAGAGCCTGGGATTTAACTCCATTTCTGAAGTGAAACACACAGCAGAATTCTCATCCCTTGAACACACCCTGCTTTAGAGCAACAAGAAGGCTCTTGCTTTCTAGAGTCTCTAACACATCAGGAAACGTGAGTGTGCTGAGAACAAAAGAACGGGTTTTCCTACACATATGGACCATATCTAGTCCAACTCTGCTTCTTAAATTGAAACAAACCACAGGTCCTCAAACATCCAAAGCTTGTCAGTTAAGATGAGAAACGTGTGAGCTTCGTGAACGATGTAGTTCGTAGGAGCTATAAAGTAACTGCCCTTTCCTGCAACGAAGTCTTGATTGTAGGAAGACTCAGAGCCTGGGATTTAACTCCATTTCTGAAGGGAAACACACAGCAGAATTCTCATCCCTTGATCACACCCTGCTTTAGAGCAACAAGAAGGCTCTTGCTTTTTAGACTCTCTAACACATCAGGAAACGTGAGTGTGCTGAGAACAAAAGAACGGGGTTTCCTACACATATGGACCATATCTAGTCCAAATCTGCTTACGAAACTCATACAAAGCACTGGTCCTCTAACATCCAATGCTTATCAGTTAAGATGAGAATAATGTGAGCTTCGTGAATGGTGTAGTTCGTTGAGCTGAAAAGTGACTTCCCTTACCTGAAACAAAGTCTTGCCTGTAGGAAGACACAGAGCCTGAGAATTAACTCCATTTCTGGAGAGAAACTCACAGCACAGTTCTCATCCATGAAACACTCTCTGCTTTAGAGCAAGAAGCTCGCTCTTGCTCTCTAGAGTCTCTAAGAGAGCAGAAAACGTGAGTATGCTGAGAACAAAAGAACGGTGTTTCCTACACATACGGACCATATCTAGTCCAACTCTGCTTCTGAAATTGATACAAACCACAAGTCCTCAAACATCCAAAGCTTGTCAGTTAAGATGAGAAACGTGTGAGCTTCGTGAACAATGTAGTTTGTTTGAGCTGAAAAGTGACTGCCCCTACCTGACACGAAGTCTTGATGTAGGAAGACACAGAGCCTGGGATTTAACTCCATTTCTGGAGGGATATACACAGCACAGTTCTGATCCATGAAACACACTCTGCTTTAGAGCAAGAAGCACGCTCTTGCTTTCTGGAGTCTGTAAGAGAGCAGTAAACGTGAGTATGCTGAGAACAAAAGAACGGAGTTTCCTACCCATACGGACCATATCTAGTCCAACTCTGCTTCTGAAATTGATACAAACCACAGGTCAACAAACATCCATAGCTTGTCATTTAAGATGAGAAACGTGTGAGCTTCGTGAAAGTTGTAGTTTGTTTGAGCTGAAAAGTGACTGCCCTTACTTGAAACGAAGTCTTGCTTGTAGGAAGACACAGAGCCTGGGATTTAACTCCATTTCTGGAGGGAAACACATAGCAAAGTTCTCATCCATGAAACAAACTCTGCTTTAGAGCAAGAGGCACGCTTTTGCTTTCTAGAGTCTCTAATACAGCAGGAAACAAGAGTGTTATCAGAAAAAATGAACGGTGTTTCCTACACATACAGACCATATCTAGTTCATCTCTGCTTCTGAAACTGATACAAACCACAGGTCTTGTAACATCCAATGCTTTTCAATTAAGAGCGAGAAACGTGTGAGCTTCTTGTACGATGTAGCTTCGTTAGAGCTGAAAAGACACAGAGCCTGGGAATAAACTCCATTTCTGGAGTGAAACACATAGCACAGTTCTGATCCATGAAACACACTCTGCTTTAGAACAAGTAGCACGCTCTTTCTTTATACAGTCTCTAATACAGCAGAAATGTGAGTGTGCTAAGAACAAAAGAACGGTGTTTCCTACACATACGGAACATATATAGTTCAACTCAGCTTCTGAAACTGATACAAACCACAGGTCCTCTAACATCCCATGCTTGTCAGTTAACATGAGAAACTTGTGAGCATCGTGAACGATGTAGATCGTTTGAGCTGAAAAGTGACTATGTTTACCTGAAATGAAGACTTCCTTGTAGGAAGACACAGAGACTTGGATTTAACTCCATTTCTGAATGCAAATATACAGCACAGTTCTCATCCATGGATCACACTCTGCTTTAGAGCAAGAAGCACGATCTTGCTTTCTACAGTCTCTAATAAAGCAGGAAATGTGATTGTGCTCACAACAAATGTACTGTGTTACCTACACATACGGAACATATCTAGTTCAACTCTGCTTCTGAAACTGAAACAAACCACAGGTCCTCTAACATCCAATGCTTGTCAGTTAACATGAGAAACGTGTGAGCTTCGTGAACGTTGTACTTGGATTGAGGTGTAAAGTAACTGCCCTTACCTGAAACGAAATCTTGCTTCTAGGAAGAATCTGAGCCTGGGATTTAACTCCATTTATGAAGTGAAACACACAGCAGAGTTCTCATCCATTGATCACACTCTGCTCTAGAGCAAGAAGCATGCTCTTGCTTTCTAGAGTCTCTAATACAGCAGGAAACGTGATTGTGCTCAGAAAAAAAGAACTGTGTTTCTTACGCATACGGACCGTATCTAGTTCATCTCTGCTTCTGAAACAGAAACAAACCACAGGTCCTCTAACATCCAATGCTTGTCAGTTAAGATGAGAAACATGTGAGATTCCGGAACGATGTAGTTCGTTTGAGGTGTAAAGTAACTGCCCTTACCAGAATCGAAGTCTTGCTTGTAGGAAGACTCAGAGCCTGGGATTTAAGTACATTTCTGAAGGGAAACACACAGCAGATTTCTCATCCATTGATCACACTCTGCTTTAGAGCAAGAGCACGCTATTGCTTTCTAGATTCTCTAAGACAGCAGGAAACGTGAGTGTGCCTAGAACAAAAGAACGGTGTTTCCTACACATACAGACCAATCTAGTGCAACTCTGCATCTAAAATTGATACAAACCACAAGTCCTCTAACATCCAATGCTTGTCATTTAAGATGAGAAACGTGTGAGCGTTAGGAACAATGTAGTTCCTTTGAGCTGAAAAGTGACTGCACCTACCTGACACGAAGTCTTGATGTAGGAAGACACAGAGTCGGGGATTTAACTCCATTTCTGGAAGGAAATACACAGCACATTTCTGATCCATGAAACACACTCTGCTTTAGAGCAAGAAGCACGCTCTTGCTTTCTAGAGTCTCTAAGAGAGCAGGAAACGTGAGTATGCTGAGAACAAAAGAACGGTGTTTCCTACACATACGAACCATATCTAGTCCAACACTGCTTCTGAAATTGATACAAACCACAGGTCCTCAAAAAACCAAAGCTTGTCAGGTAAGATGAGAAACGTGTGAGCTTCATAAACGATGTAGTTTGTTTGAGCTGCAAAGAGACTGCACTTACTTGAAACGAAGTCTTGCTTGTAGGGAGACACAGAGCCTGGGATTTAACTCCATTTCTGGAGCGAAACACACAGCACAGTTCTGATCCATGAATCACACTCTGCTTTAGAGCACGTTGCACGCTCTTTCTTTCTACAGTCTCTAATACAGTGGAAAACATGAGTGTGCTCAGAACAAAAGAGCGGTGTTTTCTATACATACGGACGATATCTAGTTCAACTCTGCTTCTGAAACTGAAACAATCCACAGGTCCTCTAACATCCTATGCTTCTCAATTAACATGAGAAACGTGTGAGCTTCGTGAACAATATAGTTCGTTTGAGCTGAAAAGTGACTGCCCTTACCTGAATCGAAGTCTTGCTTGTAGGAAGACTCAGAGCCTGGGATTTAACTCCATTTCTGAAGGGAAACACACAGCACAGTTTTCATCCATGGATCACACTCTGCTTTAGAGCAAGAAGCACACTCTTGCATTCTAGATTCTCTAATACAGCAGGAAACATGATTGTGCTCATAACAGAAGAACGGTGTTTCCTACACATACAGACCATATCTAGTCCAGCACTGCTTCGGAAACTGATACAAAGCACTGGTCCTTTAATATCCAATGCTTCTCAGTTAAGGTGAGAAACTTGTGAGCTTTGTGAATGATGTAGTTCGTTTGAGCTGAATAGTGACTGCCCTTACTTGAAACGAAATCTTGCTTGTAGGAAGACACAGAGCCTGGGATTTAACTCCATTTCTGAAGAGAAAAACACAGCACAGTTATCATGCATGGATCACACTCTGCTTTAGAGCAAGAAGAACGCTGTTACTATCTAGGGTCTCTAATACAACAGGAAACTTGAGTGTGCTCAGAACCAAAGAACGGTGTTTTCTAAACATAGGGGCCATATCTAGTTCTAATCTGCTTCTGAAACTGAAACAAACCACAGGTCCTCTAACATCCAATGCTTGTCAGTTAAGATGAGAAACGTGTGAGCTTCATGAACAATGTAGTTCATAGGAGCTGTAAAGTAACTGCCATTTCCTGAAACGAAGTCTTGATTGTAGGAAGACTCAGAGCTTGGGATTTAACTCCATTTCTGAAGGAAAACACAGCAGAATTCTCATCCCTTGATCACACTCTGCTTAGAGCAAGAAGAAGGCTCTTGCTTTCTAGAGTCTCTAAGACTTCAGGAAACATGAGTGTGCTGAGAACAAAAGAACGGGGTTTCCTACACATATGGACCATATCTAGTCCAACTCTGCCTCTGAAACTCATACAAAGCACTGGTCCTCTAACTTCCAATGCTTGTCAGTTAAGATGAGAGAAATGTGAGCTTCGTGAATGGTGTAGTTGTTTGAGATGAAAAGTGACTTCCCTTACCTGAAACGAAGTCTTGCTTGTAGGAAGACACAGAGCCTGAGATTTAACTCCATTTCTGGAGGGAAACTCACAACAAAGTTCTCATCCATGAAACACACTCTGCTTTAGAGCAAGAAGCATGCTCTTGCTTTCTAGAGTCTCTAAGAGAGCAGAAAATGTGAGTATGCTGAGAACAAAAGAACGGTGTTTCCTACATATACGGTCCATATCTAGTCCAACTCTGCTTCTGAAATTGATACAAACCACAGGTCCTCAAACATCCAAAGCTTGTCAGTTAGGATGAGAATCGTGTGAGCTTCGTGAACGATGTAGTTTGTTTGAGCTGAAAAGTGACTGCCCCTACCTGACACGCAGTCTTGATGTAGGAAGACACAGACCCAGGGATATTATTCCATTTCAGAATGGAAACATACAGTTTCTCATCCATGAAACACACTCTGCTTTAGAGCAAGAAGCATGCTCTTGCTTTCTAGAGTCTCTAATAAAGCAGGAAACGTGAGTGTGCTCAGAACAAAAGAACTGTGTTTCCTACACATTTGGCCCATATCTAGTTCAACTAGCTTCTGAAACTGATAAAAACCACAGGTCCTGTAACATCCAATGTTTTTCAATTAAGACCGAGAAACCTGTGCGCTTCGTGTACCATGTAGCTTCATTTGAGATGAAAAGTGACTGCGTTTAACAGAAACAAAGTCTTGCTTGCAGGAAGACACAGAGCCTGGGATTTAACTCCATTTCTGGAGTGAAACACACAGCACAGTTCTGATCCATGAATCACACTCTGCTTTAGAGCACGTAGCACGCTCTTTCTTTCTACAGTCTCTAATACAGTGGAAAACGTGAGTATGCTAAGAACAAGAGAACAGTGTTTCCTACACATACGGACCATATGTAGTTCACTCTGCTTCTGAACCTGATACAAACCACAGGTCCCTTAACATCCCATTCTTGTCAGTTAAGATGAGAAACGTGTGAGCTTCGTGACCGATGTAGTTCCTTTGAGCTGTAAAGTAACTGCCCTTACCTGAATCGAAGTCTTGCTTGTAGGAAGACTCAGAGCCTGGGATTTAAGTCCATTTCTGAAGTGAAACACACAGCATAGTTCTCATCCATGGATCACACTCTGTTTTAGAGCAAGAAGCATGCTCTTGCTTTCTAGAGTCTCTAAGACAGCAGGAAACGTGAGTGTGCTGAGAACAAAAGAACAGTGTTTCCTACACAAATGGACCATGTCTAATGCTACTCTGCTTCTAAAATTGATACAAACCACAAGTCCTCTGACATCCAATGCTTGTCAGTTAAGATGAGAAACGTGTGAGCTTTGGGAACAATGTAGTTCCTTTGAGCTGAAAAGTGACTGCCCCTACCTGACACGAAGTCTTGTTGTAGGAAGACACAGAGCCTGGGATTTAACTCCAATTCTGGAAGGAAATACACAGCACAGTTCTGATCCATGAAACACACTCTGCTTTAGAGCAAGAAGCACGCTCTTGCTTTCTAGAGTCTCTAAGAGAGCAGGAAACGTGAGTATGCTGAGAACAAATGAACAGTGTTTCCTACACATACGGACCATATCTAGTCCAACTCTGCTTCTGAAATTGATACAAACCACAGGTTCTCAAAAAACCAAAGATTGTCAGTTAAGATGAGAAACGTGTGAGCTTCGTGAACGATGTAGTTTGTTTGAGCTGCAAAGAGACGGCCCTTACTTGAAACGAAGTCTTGCTTGTAGAGAGACACAGAGCCTGGGATTTAACTCCATTTCTGGAGGGAAATACACAGCCCAGTTCTGATTCATGAATCACACTCTGCTTTAGAGCTCGTTGCACGCTCTTTCTTTCTATAGTCTCTAATAGAGTGGAAAACGTGAGTGTGCTAAGAACAAAAGAACGGTGTTTCCTACACATACGGGCCATATCTAGTTCAACTATGCTTCTGAAACTGATACAAACCACAGGTACTCTAACATCCCATTCTTGTCAGTTAAGATGGGAAACGTGTGAGCATCGTGAACGATGTAGATTGTTTGAGCTGAAAAGAGACTACGTTTACCTGAAATGAAGTCGTGCTTGTAGGAAGACTCAGAGCCTGGGATTTAACTCCATTTCTGAAGTGAAACACACAGCAGAGTTCTCATCCATTGAACACTCTCTGCTTTAGAGCAAGAAGCCAGCTCTTGCTTTCTAGAGTCTATAATACAGTAGGAAACATGAATATGCTCAGACCAAATGAACTGTGTTTCATACACATACAGACCATATGTAGTTCAACTCTGCTTCTGAAACTGACACAAACCACAGGTCCTGTCACATCCAATGCTTTTCAATTAAGAGCGAGAATCATGTGAGATTTGTGTACGATGTAGAACATTTCAGCTATAAAGTAACTGCCCTTACCTGAAACAAAGTCTTGCTCGTAGAAAGACACAGAGACTGGGATTTAACTCCATTTCTGGAGGGAAACACACAGCACCGTTCTGATCCATGAATCACACTCTGCTTTAGAGCAAGAAGCATGCTCTTGCTTTCTAGAGTCTCTAATACAGCGGAAACGTGATTGTGCTCAGAAAAAAAGAAATGTGTTTCTTACACATTCGGACCATATCTAGTTCAACTCTGCTTCTGAAACAGAAACAAACCACAGGTCCTCTAACATCCAATGCTTGTCAGTGAAGATGAGAAATGTTTGAGCTTCGTGAACGATGTAGTTCGTTTGAGCTGTAAAGTAGCTGCCCTTACCTGAATCGAAGTCTTGCTTGTAGGAAGACTCATAGCCTGGGATTTAAGTCCATTTCTGAAGTGAAACACACAGCATAGTTCTCATCCATGGATCACACTCTGTTTTAGAGCAAGAAGCATGCTCTTGCTTTCTAGAGTCTCTAAGACAGCAGGAAACGTGAGTGTGCTGAGAACAAAAGAACAGTGTTTCCTACACAAATGGACCATGTCTAATGCAACTCTGCTTCTAAAATTGATACAAACCACAAGTCCTCTGACATCCAATGCTTGTCAGTTAAGATGAGAAACGTGTGAGCTTTGGGAACGATGTAGTTCCTTTGAGCTGAAAAGTGACTGCCCCTACCTGACACGAAGTCTTGATGTGGGAAGACACAGAGCCTGGGATTTAACTCCAATTCTGGAAGGAAATACACAGCACAGTTCTGATCCATGAAACACACTCTGCTTTAGGGCAAGAAGCACGCTCTTGCTTTCTAGAGTCTCTAAGAGAGCAGGAAACGTGAGTATGCTGAGAACAAATGAACAGTGTTTCCTACACATACGGACCATATCTAGTCCAACTCTGCTTCTGAAATTGATACAAACCACAGGTTCTCAAAAAACCAAAGATTGTCAGTTAAGATGAGAAACGTGTGAGCTTCGTGAACGATGTAGTTTGTTTGAGCTGCAAAGAGACGGCCCTTACTTGAAACGAAGTCTTGCTTGTAGAGAGACACAGAGCCTGGGATTTAACTCCATTTCTTGAGGGAAACACACAGCCCAGTTCTGATTCATGAATCACACTCTGCTTTAGAGCACGTAGCACGCTCTTGCTTTCTATAGTCTCTAATACAGTGGAAAAGGTGAGTGTGCTAAGAACAAAAGAACGGTGTTTCTTACACATATGGACCATATCTAGTTCAAGTCTGCTTCTGAACCTGATACAAACCACAGGTCCACTAACATCCCATTCTTGTCAGTTAAGATAAGAAACGTGTGAACTTCGTGAACAATGTAGTTCGTTTGAGGTATAAAGTAACTGCCCTTACCTGAAACAAAATCTGGCTTCTAGGAAGACTCTGAGCATGGGATTTAACTCCATTTCTGAAGTGAAACACACAGCAGAGTTCTCATCCATTGATCACACTCTGCTCTAGAGCAAGAAGCATGCTCTTGCTTTCTAGAGTCTCTAATACAGCAGGAAACGTGATTGTGCTGAGAACAAAAGAAATGTGTTTCTTACACATACGGACCATATCTAGTTCAACTCTGCTTCTGAAACAGAAACAAACCACAGGTCCTCTAACATCCAATGCTTGTCAGTTAAGATGAGAAACGTGTGATCTTTGGGAACGATGTAGTTTCTTTGAGCTGAAAAGTGACTGCCCCTACCTGACACGAAGTCTTGATGTAGGAAGACACAGAGCCTGGGATTTAACTCCAATTCTGGAAGGAAATACACAGCACAGTTCTGATCCATGAAACACACTCTGCTTTAGAGCAAGAAGCACGCTCTTGCTTTCTAGAGTCTCTAAGACAGCAGGAAACGTGAGTGTGCTGAGAACAAATGAACGGTGTTTCCTACACATACGGACCATATCTAGTTCAACTCCGCCTCTGAAATTGATACAAAGCACAGGTCCTCTAACATCCAATGCTTGTCATTTAAGATGAGAAACTTGTGAGCTTTGTGAACGATGTAGTTTGTTTGAATGAGAAGTGACTGCTCTTACCTGAAACGATGTCTTGCTTGTAGGAAGACACAGAGCCTGTGATTTGAGTCAATTTCTGAATGGAAACACACAGCATAGTTCTCATCCATGGATCACACTCTGATTTAGAGCAAGAAGAACGCTCTTGCTTTCTAGAGTCTCTAATACAGCAGGAAACTTGAGAGTGCTCAGAACAAAAGAATGGTGTTTCCTACACATACAGACCATATCTAGTTCAACTCTGCTTCTGAAACAAAAAACAAACCAGAGGTCGTCTAACATCCAATGCTTGTCAGTTTAGAGGAGAAACGTGTGAGCTTCGTGAAGGATGTAGTTCGTTTGAGCTGTAAAGTAACTGCCCCTACCTGAAACGAAGTCTTGCTTGTAGGAATACTCAGAGCCTGAGATTTAACACCATTTCTGAATTGAAACACACAGCAGAGTTCTCATCCATTGATCACACTCTGCTTTAGAGCAAGAAGCACGCTCTTGTTTTCTAGACTCTCTAAGACAGCAGGAAACGTGATTGTGCTGAGAACAAAAGAACGGTGTTTCCTACACATACGGACCATATCTAGTCCAACACTGCTTCTGAAACTCATACAAATCTGTGGTCCTCTAACATCCAAAGCTTTTCAGTTAAGCTGAGAAACGTGTGAGCTTCGTGAACGATGAAGTTCGTTTGAGCTGAAAAGTGACTGCCCTTACCTGAAACGAGGTATTGCATGTAGGAAGACAGAGAGCCTGGGATTTAACTCCTTTTCTGAAGGGAAACACACAGCATAGTTCTCATCCATGTGTCACACTCTGCTTTAGAGCAAGAAGAATGCTTTTGCTTTCTAGAGTCTCTAATAGAGCAGGAAACGTGAGTGTGCTCCGAACCAAAGAACGGTGTTTCCTACACATACCGACCATATCTAGTTCAACTCTGCTTCTGAAACTGAAAAAAACCAGAGATCCTCTAACATCCAATGCTTGACAGTTAAGATGAGAAACGTGTGAGCGTCGTGTATGATGTAGTTCGTTTGAGCTGTAAAGTGACTGCCCTTACCTGAAACGAAGTCTTGCTTGTAGGAAGACTCAGAGCATGAGATTTAACTCCATTTCTGAAGTCGAACACACAGCACAGTTCTCATCCATTGATCACACTCTGTTTTAGAGCAAAAAGCACGCTCTTGCTTTCTAGAATCTCTAAGACAGCAGGAAACGTGAATGTGCTGAGAACAAATGATTGGTGTTTCCTACACATATGGACAATATCTCGTCCAAATCTGCCTCTGTAATTGATACAAAGCACAGGTCCTCTAACATCCAAAGCTTGTCAGTTAAGCTGAGAAACGTGTGAGCTTCGTGAACGATGAAGTTCGTTTGAGCTGAAAAGTGACTGCCCTTACCTGAAATGAGGTATTGCATGTAGGAAGACAGAGAGCCTGGGATTTAACTCCATTTCTGGAGGGAAACACACAGCAGAGTTCTCATCCATGGATCACACTCTGCTATAGTGCAAGAAGCATTCTCTTCCTTTCTAGAGGCTCTAATACAGCAGGAAATTGATTGTGTTCAGAAAAAAAGAACTGTGTTTCCTACAGATACGGACCATATCTACTTCCACTCTTCTTTTGAAAATGACACAAAGCACAGGTCCAGTAACATCCAATGCTTTTCAATTAAGACCATGAAATTTGTGAGAGTCGTGTATGATGTAGTTCGTTTGAGCTGTAAAGTGACTGCCCTTACCGGAAACGAAGTCATGCTTGTAGGAAGACTCAGAGCCTGGGATTTAACTCCATTTCTGAAGTGGAAAACACAGCACAGTTCTCATCCATTGATCACACTCTGCTTTAGAGCAAAAAGCACGTTCTTGCTTTCTAGAGTCTCTAAGACAGCAGGAAACGTGAGGGTGCTGAGAACAAATTGACGGTGTTTCCTACACATATGGACTATATCTCGTCCAACTCTGCCTCTGAAATTGATACAAAGGACAGGTCTTCTAACATCCAATGCTTGTCATTTAAGATGAGAAACGTGTGAGCTTCGTGAACGATGTAGTTCGTTTGAGCTGTAAAGTGACTGCCCTTACCTGAAATGAAGTCTTGCTTGTAGGAAGACTCAGAGTCTGGGATTTAATTCCATTTCTGAAGGGGAACACACAGCACAGTTCTCATCCATTGATCACACTCTGCTTTAGAGCAAAAAGCATGCTCCTGCTTTCTAGGGTCTCTAAGACAGCAGGAAACGTGAGTGTGCTGAGAACAAATGAACGGGGTTTCCTCCACATATGGACCATATCTACTTCAACTCCGCCTCTGTAATTGATACAAAGCACAGGTCCTCTAACATCCAATGCTTGTCATTTAAGATGAGAAACTTGTGAGCTTTGTGAACGATGTAGTTCGTTTGAATGAAAAGTGACTGCTCTTACCTGAAACGATGTCTTGCTTGTAGGAAGACACAGAGCCTGTGATTTAAGTCAATTTCTGAAGGAAAACACACAGCATAGTTCTCTTCCATGGATCACACTCTGATTTAGAGCAAGAAGAACGCTCTTGCTTTCTAGAGTCTCTAAAACAGCAGGAAACTTGAGCGTGCTCAGAACAAAAGAATGGTGTTTCCTACACATACGGACCATATCTAGTTCAACTCTGCTTCTGAAACTGAAACAAACCAGAGGTCCTCTAACATCCAATGCTTGTCAGTTTAGATGAGAAACGTGTGAGCTTCGTGAAGGATGTAGTTCGTTTGAGCTGTAAAGTAACTGCCCCTACCTGAAACGAAGTCTTGCTTGTAGGAATACTCAGAGCCTGAGATTTAACACCATTTCTGAATTGAAACACACAGCAGAGTTCTCATCCATTGATCACACTCTGCTTTAGAGCAAGAAGCACGCTCTTTTTTTCTAGAATCTCTAAGACAGCAGGAAAAATGATTGTGCCCAGAAACAAAGAACTGTGTTTCCTACACATACGGACCATATCTAGTCCAACTCTGCTTCTGAAACTGATACAAAGCACAGGTCCAGTAACATCCAATGCTTTTCAATTAAGACTGAGAAACATGTGAGCGTCGTGTATGATGTAGTGCGTTGAGCTGGAAAGTGACTGCCCTTACCTGAAACGAAGTCTTGCTTGTAGGAAGACACAGAACCTGGGATTTAACTCCATTTCTGAACTGGAACACACAGCACAGTTCTCATCCATTGATCACACTGTGCTTTAGGGCAAGAAGAACGCTCTTGCTTTCTAGAGTCTCTAATACAGCAGGAAACTTGAGCGTGCTCAGAAAAAAAGAACGGTGTTTCCTACACATACGGACCATATCTAGTTCAAATCTGCTTCTGAATCTGATACAAAGCACTGGTCCTCTAACATCCAAAGCTTGTCAGTTAAGCTGAGAAACGTGTGAGCTTTGTGAACGATGTAGTTCGTTTGAGCTGAAAAGTGACTGCCCCTTACCTGAAACGAAGTCTTGCATGTAGGAAGACACAGAGCCTGGGATTTAACTCTATTTCTGAAGGGAAACACACAGCATAGTTCTCATCCATGGATCATACTCTGCTTTTGAGCAAGAAGAATGCTCTTGCTTTCTAGAGTCTCTAATACAGCAGGAAATGTGAGTGTGCTCAGAACAAATGAACGGTTTTTCCTACACATACAGACTGTATATAGTTCTGTAACTACATCGATCTCGAATCTCACACGTTTCTCATCTTAACTGACAAGCATTGGAAGTTAGAGGAACAGTGCTTTGTATCAGTTTAAGAAGCAGAGTTGCACTAGATATGGTCCATATGTGTAGGAAACACCGTTCTTTTGTTGAGCACACTCATGTTTCCTGCTGTCTTATAGACTCTAGAAAGCAAGAGCGTGCTTCTTGCTCTAAAGCAGAATGTGATCAATGGATTAGAACTCTGCGGTGTGTTTCGCTTCAGAAATGGAGTTATATTCAAGGCTCTGTGTCTTCCTACAAGCAAGACTTCGTTTCAGGAAAGGGGAGTTACTTCACAGCTTAAGTGAAGTACATCATTCACGATATCACACGTTTCTCATCTTAACTGACAAGCATTGGATGTTAGAGGACCTGTGGTTTGTTGCAGTTTCAGAAGCATAGTTGAACTAGATATGGTCCGTATATGTAGGAAACACCGTTCATTTGTTCTGAGCACATTGAAGTTTCCAGCTGTATTAGAGACTCTAGAAAGCAAGAGCGTGCTAATAGCTCTAAAGCAGAGTGTGATCCATGGATGAGAACTTTGCTGTGTCTTTCCCTTCAGAAATGGAGTTAAATCCCAGGCTCTGAGTCTTCCGACAAGCAAGACTTCATGTCATGTAAGGGCAGTTAGTTTACATCTCAAACGAACTACATCGATCTCAAATCTCACACGTTTCTCATCTTAACTGACAAGCTTTGGATGTTAGAGGACCAGTGCTTTGTATCAGTTTCAGAAGCAGAGTTGGACTAGATATGGTCCATATGTGTAGGAAACACCGTTCATTTGTTGAGCACACTCACGTTTCCTGCTGTCTTATAGACTCTAGAAAGCAGGAGCGTGCTTCTTGCTCTAAAGCAGAGTGTGATCAATGGATTAGAACTCTGTGGTGTGTTTCCCTTCAGAAATGGAGTTAAATCCCTTTCTCTGAGTCTTCCTACAAGCAAGACTTCGTTTCAGGAAAGGGCAGTTACTCACAGCTCAAGTGAACTACATCATTCACGAAGCTCACACGTTTCTCATCTTAACTGACAAGCATTGTATGTTAGAGGACCTGTGGTTTGTTTCAGTTTCAGAAGCAGATTAGAACTAGATATGGCTGCTATGTTTAGGAAACACCGTTCTTTTGTTCTCAGCACACTCACGTTTCCTGCTGTCTTATAGACTCTAGAAAGCAAGAGCGTGCTTCTTGCTCTAAAGCAGAGTGTGATCGATGGATGAGAACTATGCTGTGTGTTTACCTTCAGAAATGGAGTTAAATCCCAGGCTCTGTGTCTTCCTACAAGCAAGTCTTCGTTCCAGGTAAGGGCAGGCACTTTTAAGCTCAAACAAACTACATCATTCATGAAGCTCACACGTTTCTCATCTTAAATGACAAGCACTGGATGTTAGAGGACCAGTACTTTGTATCAGTTTCAGAATCAGTGTTGGACTAGATATGGTCCGTATGTGTAGGAAACACCGTTCTGTTTTCCTCAGCACACTCACGTTTCCTTTGTCTTAGAGACTCTAGAAAGCAAGAGCATGCTTCTTATCTAAAGCAGAATGTGATAAATGGATGACAACTCTGCTGTGTGTTTCATTTCAGAAATGGAATTAAATCCCTTGCTCTGAGTCTTCCTACAAGCAAGACTTGGTTTCAGGAAAGGGCAGTTACTGTACATCTCAAACGAACTACGTCGTTCACGAAGCTCACAGGTTTCTCATCCTAGCTGACAAGCATTGGGTGTTAGAGGACCTGTGGTTTGTTGTAGTTTCTTAAAGCAGAGTTGGACTAGATATGGTCCGTATGTGTAGGAACCACCGTTCTGTTGTTCTCAGCACACTCATGTTTCCTGCTGTTTTAGAGACTCTAGAAAACAAGAGCGTGCTTCTTGCTCTAAAGCAGAGTGTGATCAATGGATGAGAACTCTGCTGTGTATTTCACTTCAGAAATAGAGTTAAATCCCAGGCTCTGTGTCTTCCCACAAGCAAGACTTCGTTTCAGGTAAGGGAAGTCACTTTTCAGCTCAAACGAACTACATCATTCATGAGCTCACACATTTCTCATCCTAACTGACAAGCATTGGATGTTAGAGGACCAGTGCTTTGTATCAGTTTCCGAAGCAGAGTTGGACTAGATATTGTCTGTATGTGTAGGAAACACTGTTCTTCTGCTCTCAGCACACTCACGTTTCCTGCTGTCTTAGATACTCTAAAAGCAAGAGCGTGCTTCTTGCTCTAAAGCAGAGTGTGATCTATGGATGGGAACCCTGCTGTGTGTTTCACTTCAGAAAAGGAGTTAAATCCCAGGCTCTGAGTCTCCCCACAAGCAAGACTTCGTTTCAGGAAAGCCCAGTTACTTTACAGCTCAAGCGAACTACATCATTCACGAAGCTCACACGTTTCTTATCTTAACTGACAAGCATTGGATGTTAGAGGACCTGTGGTTTGTTGCAGTTTCAGAAGCATAGTTGAACTAGATATGGTCCGTATATGTAGGAAACACCGTTCATTTGTTCTGAGCACATTGAAGTTTCCAGCTGTATTAGAGACTCTAGAAAGCAAGAGCGTGCTAATAGCTCTAAAGCAGAGTGTGATCCATGGATGAGAACTTTGCTGTGTCTTTCCCTTCAGAAATGGAGTTAAATCCCAGGCTCTGAGTCTTCCGACAAGCAAGACTTCATGTCATGTAAGGGTAGTTAGTTTACATCTCAAACGAACTACATCGATCTCAAATCTCACACGTTTCTCAACTTAACTGACAAGCTTTGGATGTTAGAGGACCAGTGCTTTGTATCAGTTTCAGAAGCAGAGTTGGACTAGATATGGTCCATATGTGTAGGAAACACCGTTCATTTGTTGAGCACACTCACGTTTCCTGCTGTCTTATAGACTCTAGAAAGCAGGAGCGTGCTTCTTGCTCTAAAGCAGAGTGTGATCAATGGATTAGAACTCTGTGGTGTGTTTCCCTTCAGAAATGGAGTTAAATCCCTTTCTCTCAGTCTTCCTACAAGCAAGACTTCGTTTCAGGAAAGGGCAGTTACTCACAGCTCAAGTGAACTACATCATTCACGAAGCTCACACGTTTCTCATCTTAACTGACAAGCATTGTATGTTAGAGGACCTGTGGTTTGTTTCAGTTTCAGAAGCAGATTAGAACTAGATATGGCCGCTATGTTTAGGAAACACCGTTCTTTTGTTCTCAGCACACTCACGTTTCCTGCTGTCTTATAGACTCTAGAAAGCAAGAGCGTGCTTCTTGCTCTAAAGCAGAGTGTGATCGATGGATGAGAACTATGCTGTGTGTTTACCTTCAGAAATGGAGTTAAATCCCAGGCTCTGTGTCTTCCTACAAGCAAGTCTTCGTTCCAGGTAAGGGCAGGCACTTTTAAGCTCAAACAAACTACATCGTTCAAGAAGCTCACACGTTTCTCATCTTAAATGACAAGCATTGGATGTTAGAGGACCAGTACTTTGTATCAGTTTCAGAAGCAGGGTTGGACTAGATATGGTACGTATGTGTAAGAAACACCGTTCTGTTTTTCTCAGCACAGTCATGTTTCCTTTGTCTTAGAGACTCTAGAAAGCAAGAGCATGCTTCTTATGTAAAGCAGAATGTGATAAATGGATGAGAACTCTGCTGTGTGTTTCACTTCAGAAATGGAATTAAATCCCTGTCTCTGAGTCTTCGTACAAGCAAGACTTGGTTTCAGGAAAGGGCAGTTACTTAAGAGCTCAAACGAACTACATCATTCACGAAGCTCACAGGTTTCTCATCCTAACTGACAAGCATTGTGTGTTAGAGGACCTGTGGTTTGTTGTACTTTCAGAAGCAGTGTTGGACCAAATATGGTCCGTATGTGTAGGAATTACCGTTCTGTTTTTCTCAGCACACTCATGTTTCCTGCTTTTATAGAGACTCTAGAAAACAAGAGCGTGCTTCTTGCTCTAAAGCAGAGTGTGATCAATGGATGAGAACTCCGCTGTGTGTTTCACTTCAGAAATAGAGTTAAATCCCAGGCTCTGTGTCTTCCTACAAGCAAGACTTCGTTTCAGGTAAGGGAGTCACTTTTCAGCTCAAACGAACTACATCATTCTTGAAGCTCACACATTTCTCATCTTAACTGACAAGCATTGGATGTTAGAGTACCAGTGCTTTGTATCAGTTTCCGAAGCAGAGTTGGACTAGATATCGTCTGTATGTGTAGGAAACACCTTTCTTTTGCTCTCAGAACACTCACGTTTCCTGCTGTCTTAGAGACTCTAGAAAGCAAGAGCATGCTTCTTGCTCTAAAGCAGAGTGTGATCGATGAATGAGAACTATGTTGTGTGTTTCACTTCAGAAATGGAGTTAAATCCCAGGCTCTGTGTCTTCCTACAAGCACTACTTCGTTCCAGGTAAGGGCAGTCACTTTTCAACTCAAACGAACTACATCGTTCATGAAGCTCACACGTTTCCCATCTTAACTGACAAGCATTGGATGTTAGAGGACCAGTGCTTTGTATCAGTTTCAGAAGCAGAGTTGGACTAGATATGGTCCGTATGTGTACGAAACACCTTCCTTTTGTTCTGATCACACTCAAGTTTCCTGCTGTATTAGAGACTCTGGAATGCAAGAGCGTGCTTCTTGCACTAAAGCAGAGTGTGATCTATGGATGAGAACTCTGCTGTGTGTTTCAACTTCAGAAATGGTGTTAAATCCCAGGCTGAGTCTTCCTACAGCAAGACTTCGTTTCAGGTAAGGGCAGTTACTTTATACCTCAAACAAACTACATCGTTCAAGAAGCTCACACGTTTCTTAACTAAACTGACAAGCATTTTATGTTAGAGGACCTCTGCTTTTTTTCAGTTTCAGAAGCAGAGATGAACTAGATATGGTCCATATGTGTAGGAAACACCCTTCCTTTGTTGTGAACACACTCAAGTTTCCTGCTGTATTAGAGACTCTGGAAAGCAAGAGCGTGCTTCTTGCTCTAAAGCAGAGTGAGATCCATGGATGAGAACTCTGCTGTGTGTTTCCCTTCAGAAATGGAGTTAAACCCCAGTCTCTGTGTTTTCCTACAAGCAAGAATTCGTTTCAGGGAAGGGCAGTCACTTTTCATCTCAAACAAACTACATTGTTCACGAAGCTAACAAGTTGCCCATCTTAACTGACAAGCATTGGATGTTAGAGGACCAGTGCTTTGTATCAGTTTCAGAAGCAGAGTTAGACTAGATATGGTCCGTATGTGTACGAAACACCGTTCTTTGTTCTGAGCACATTCAAGTTTCCTGCTGTATTAGAGACTCTAGAAAGCAAGAGCGTGCTTCTTGCTCTAAATCAGAGTTTGTTCCAAGGATGTGAACTCTGCTGTGTGTTTCCCTTCAGAAATGGAGTAAAATCCCAGGCTCTGTGTCTTCCTACAAGCACTACTTCTTTTCACGTAAGGGCAGTCACTTTTCAGCTCAAATGAACTACATCGTTCATAAAGCTCACACGTTTCTCCTCTTAAATGACAAGCATTGTATTTTAGATAAGCTGTGCTTTGTATGAATTTCAGAAGCAGAGTTGGACTAGATATGGTCCGTATGTGTAGGAAACAACGTCCTTTTGTTGTCAGCACACTTACATTTCCTGCTGAATTAGAGACTCTAGAAAGCAAGAGCGTGCTTCTTGCTCTAAAGCAGAGTGTGATTTATGGATGAGAACTCTTCTGTGTGTTTCACTTCAGAAATGGTGTTAAATCACTGGCTGAGTCTTCCTACAAGCAAGACTTCGTTTCAGGTAATGGCAGTTTATTTATTCCTCAAACGAACTACATCGTTCACGAAGCTCACATGTTTCTCATCTAAACTGACAAGCATTGGATGTTAGAGGACCTGTGGTTTGTTTCATTTTCAGAAGCAGAGATGGACTAGATATGGTCCGTATGTGTAGGAAACACCGTTCCTTTGTTCTGAGCACACTCAAGTTTCCTGCTGTATTAGAGACTCTGGAAAGCAAGTGCGTCCTTCTTGCTCTAAAGCAGAGTGTGATCCATGGATGAGAACTGTGCTGTGTGTTTCCCTTCAGAAATGGAGTTAAATCCCACGCTCTGAGTCTTCCGAAAAGCAAGACTTCATGTCATGTAAGGGCAGTTACTTTGCATCTCTAACGAACTACATCGATCTCAAATCTCACACGTTTCTCATCTTAACTGACAAGCATTGGATGTTAGAGGACCAGTGCTTTGTATCAGTTTCAGAAGCAGAGTTGGACTAGATATGGTCCATATGTGTAGGAAACACCGTTCTTTTGTTCTGAGCACACTCACGTTTCCTGCTGTCTTATAGACTCTAGAAAGCAAGAGCGTGCTTCTTCCTCTAAAGCAGAGTGTGATCAATGGATTAGAACTCTGTGGTGTGTTTCCCTTCACAAATGGAGTTAAATCCCTTTCTCTATGTCTTCCTACAAGCAAGACTTCGTTTCAGGAAAGGGCAGTTACTCCACAGCTCAAGTGAAATACATCATTCACGAAGCTCACACGTTTCTCATCTTAACTGACAAGCATTGGATGTTAGTGGACCTGTGGTTTGTTTCAGTTTCAGAAGAAGATTAGAACTAGATATGGCCGCTATGTTTAGCAAACACCGTTCCTTTGTTCTCAGCACACTCACGTTTCCTGCTGTCTTAGAGACTCTAGAAAGCAAGAGCGTGCTTCTTGCTCTAAAGCAGAGTGTGATCGATGGCTGAGAACTATGCTGTGTGTTTCCCTTCAGAAATGGAGTTAAATCCCAGGCTCTGTGTCTTCCTACAAGGAAGACTTTGTTCCAGGTAAGGGCAGGCACTTTTCAGCTCAAAGAAACTACATCGTTCATGAAGCTCACACGTTTCTCATCTTAAATGACAAGCATTGGATGTTAGAGGACCAGTACTTTGTATCAGTTTCAGAAGCAGGGTTGGACTAGATATGGTCCGTATGTGTAGGAAACACCGTTCTGTTGATCTCAGCACAGTCACGTTTCCTTTGTCTTAGAGACTCTAGAAAGCAAGAGCATGCTTCTTATCTAAAGCAGAATGTGATAAATGGATGACAACTCTGCTGTGTGTTTCACTTCAGAAATGGAATTAAATCCCTGGCTCTGAATCTTCCTACAAGCAAGACTTGGTTTCAGGAAAGGGCAGTTACTGTACATCTCAAACGAACTGCATCCTTCACGAAGCTCACAGGTTTCTCATCCTAGCTGACAAGCATTGGGTGTTAGGGACCTGTGGTTTGTTGTAGTTTCTGAAAGCAGAGTTGGACTAGATATGGTCCGTATGTGTAGGAACTACCGTTCTGTTTTTCTCAGCACACTCATGTTTCCTGCTGTTTTAGAGACTCTAGAAAACAAGAGCATGCTTCTTGCTCTAAAGCAGAGTGTGATCAATGGATGAGAACTCTGCTGTGAGTTTCATTTCAGAAATAAAGTTAAATCCCAGGCTCTGTTTCCTCCTACATGCAAGACTTCGTTTCAGGTAAGGGAAGTCACTTTTCAGCTCAAACGAACTACATCATTCATGAAGCTCAAACATTTCTCATCTTAACTGACAAGCATTGGATGTTAGAGGACCAGTGCTTTGTATCAGTTTCCAAGGAGAGTTGCACTAGATATCATCTGTATGTGTAGGAAACACCTTTCTTTTGCTCTCAGAAGACTCACGTTTCCTGCTGTCTTAGAGACTCTAGAAAGCAAGGGCGTGCTTCTTGCTGTAAAGCAGAGTGTGATCGATGAATGAGAACTATGCTGTGTGTTATACTTCAGAAATGGAGTTAAATCCCAGGCTCTGTGTCTTCCTACAATCAAGACTTCGTTCCAGGTAAGGGCAGTCACTTTTCAACTCAAACGAACAACATCGTTCATTAAGCTTACACGTTTCCCATCTTAACTGACAAGCATTGGATGTTAGAGGACCAGTGCTTTGTATCAGTTTCAGAAGCAGAGTTGGACTAGATATGGTCCGTATGTGTAGGAAACACCGTTCTTTTGTTCTGAGCACACTCAAGTTTCCTGCTGTATTAGAGACTCTGGAAAGCAAGAGCATGCTTCTTGCTCTAAAGCAGAGTGTGATCCATGGATGAGAACTCTGCTGTGCGTTTCCCTTCAGAAATGGAGTTAAATCCCAGGCTCTGTGTCTTCCTACAAGCACTAATTCTTTTCAGGTTAGGGCAGTCACTTTTCAGCTCAAACGAACTACATCGTTCATGAAGCTCACATGTTTCTCATCTTAAATGACAAGCATTGGATTTTAGACGAGCTGTGCTTTGTATGAATTTCAGAAGTAGTGTTGGACTAGATATGGTCCGTATGTGTAGGAAACACCTTCCTTTTGTTCTGATCACACTCAAGTTTCCTGATGTATTAGAGACTCTGGAAAGCAAGAGCGTGCTTCTTGCTCTAAAGCAGAGTGTGATCCATGGATGAGAACTCTGCTGTGTGTTTCCCTTCAGAAATGGAGTTACGTCCCAGGCTCTGTGTCTTCCTACAAGCAAGACTTCGTTTCAGGTAAGGGCAGTCACTTTTCAGCTCAAAAGAACTACATCGTTCACGAAGCTAACAAGTTTCCCATATTCACTGACAAGCATTGGATGTTAGAGGACCAGTGCTTTGTATCAGTTTCAGAAGCAGAGTTGGACTAGATATGGTCCGTATGTGTAGGAGACCCCGTTCTTTTGTTCTCAGCACACTCAAGTTTCCTGCTCTATTAGAGACTCTAGAAAGCAAGAGCGTGCTTCTTGCTCTAAAGCAGGGTGTGATCAGTGGATGAGAACTCTGCTGTGTGTTTCAATTCAGAAATGGAGTTAAATCCCAGGCTCTGTGTCTTCAGACATGCAAGACTACATGTCATGTAAGGGCAGTTAGTTTACATCTCAAACGAACTACATCGATCTCGAATCTCACACGTTTCTCATCTTAACTGACAAACTTTGGATGTTAGAGGACCAGTGCTTTGTATCAGTTTCAGAAGCAGAGTTGGACTAGATATGGTCCATATGTGTAGGAAACACCGTTCTTTTGTTCAGCACACTCACGTTTCCTGCTGTGTTATAGACTCTAGAAAGCAGGAGCGTGCTTCTTGCTCAAAAGCAGTGTGTCATCAATGGATTAGAACTCTGTGGTGTGTTTCCCTTCAGAAATGGAGTTAAATCCCTTTCTCTGAGTCTTCCTACAAGCAAGACTTCGTTTCATGAAAGGGCAGTTACTTCACAGCTCAAGTGAACTACATCATTCACGAAGCTCACACGTTTCTCTTCTTAACTGACAAGCTTTGTATGTTAGAGGACCTGTGGTTTGTTTCAGTTTCAGAAGCAGATTAGAACTAGATATGGCCGCCATGTTTAGGAAACACCGTTCTTTTGTTCTCAGCACACTCACGTTTCCTGCTGTCTTAGAGACTCTAGAAAGCAAGAGCGTTCTTCTTGCTCTAAAGCAGAGTGTGATTGATGGATGAGAACTATGCTGTGTGTTTACCTTCAGAAATGGAGTTAAATCCCAGGCTCTGTGTCTTCCTACAAGCAAGACTTCGTTCCAGGTAAGGGCAGGCACTTTTCAGCTCAAACAAACTACATCTTTCATGAAGCTCACACGTTTCTCATCTTAAATGACAAGCATTGGATGTTAGAGGACAAGTACTTTGTATCAGTTTCAGAAGAAGGGTTGGACTAGATATGGTCCGTATGTGTAGGAAACACCGTTCTGTTTTTCTCAGCATAGTCACGTTTCCTTTGTCTTAGCGATTCTAGAAAGCAAGAGCATGCTTCTTATCTAAAGCACAATGTGATAAATTGATGAGAACTCTGCTGTGTGTTTCACTTCAGAAATGGAATTAAATCCCTGGCTCTGAGTCTTCCTACAAGCAAGACTTGGTTTCAGGAAAGGGCAGTTACTTAAGAGCTCAAACAAACTACATCGTTCACGAAGCTCACAGGTTTCTCATCCTAACTGACAAGCATTGGGTGTTAGAGGACCTGTGGTTTGTTGTACTTTCAGAAGCAGAGTTGGACCAGATATGGTCCGTATGTGTAGGAACTACCGTTCTGTTTTTCTCAGCACACTCATGTTTCCTGCTGTTTTAGAGACTCTAGAAAACAAGAGCGTGCTTATTGCTCTAAAGCAGAGTGTGATCAATGGATTAGAACTCTGTGGTGTGTTTCCCTTCAGAAATGGAGTTAAATTCCTTTCTCTGAGTCTTCCTACAAGCAAGACTTCGTTTCAGGAAAGGGCAGTTACTTCACAGCTCAAGTGAACTACATCATTCACGAAGCTCACACGTTTCTCTTCTTAACTGACAAGCTTTGTATGTTAGAGGACCTGTGGTTTGTTTCAGTTTCAGAAGCAGATTAGAACTAGATATGGCCGCCATGTTTAGGAAACACCGTTCTTTTGTTCTCAGCACACTCACGTTTCCTGCTGTCTTAGAGACTCTAGAAAGCAAGAGCGTTCTTCTTGCTCTAAAGCAGAGTGTGATCAATGGATGAGAACTATGCTGTGTGTTTACCTTCAGAAATGGAGTTAAATCCCAGGCTCTGTGTCTTCCTACAAGCAAGACTTCGTTCCAGGTAAGGGCAGGCACTTTTCAGCTCAAACACACTACATCTTTCATGAAGCTCACACGTTTCTCATCTTAAATGACAAGCATTGGACGTTAGAGGACAAGTACTTTGTATCAGTTTCAGAAGCAGGGTTGGACTAGATATGGTCCGTATGTGTAGGAAACACCGTTCTGTTTTTCTCAGCATAGTCACGTTTCCTTTGTCTTAGCGATTCTAGAAAGCAAGAGCATGATTCTTATCTAAAGCACAATGTGATAAATTGATGAGAACTCTGCTGTGTGTTTCACTTCAGAAATGGAATTAAATCCCTGGCTCTGAGTCTTCCTACAAGCAAGACTTGGTTTCAGGAAAGGGCAGTTACTTAAGAGCTCAAACGAACTACATCGTTCACGAAGCTCACAGGTTTCTCATCCTAACTGACAAGCATTGGGTGTTAGAGGACCTGTGGTTTGTTGTACTTTCAGAAGCAGAGTTGGACCAGATATGGTCCGTATGTGTAGGAACTACCGTTCTGTTTTTCTCAGCACACTCATGTTTCCTGTTTTTTTAGAGACTCTAGAAAACAAGAGCGTGCTTCTTGCTCTAAAGCAGAGTGTGATCAATGGATGAGAACTCTGCTGTGTGTTTCCCTTCAGTAATGGAGTTAAATCCTGTCTCTGTGTCTTCCTACAAGCACGACTTCGTTTCAGGTAATGGCAGTCACTTTTCAGCTCAAACAAACTACATCGTTCACGGAGCTAACAAGTTTCCCATCTTAACTGACAAGCATTGGATGTTAGAGGACCAGTGCTTTGTATCAGTTTCAGAAGCAGAGTTGGACAAGATATGGTCCGTATGTGTAGGAAACCCCGTTCTTAAGTTCTCAGCACACTTACGTTTTCTGCTGTCTTAGATAATCTAGAAAGCAAGAGCGTGCTTCTTGCTCTAAAGCAGAGTTTGATCAATGGATGGGAACACTGCAGGGTGTTTCACTTCAGAAATGGAGTTAAATCCCAGGCTCTGAGTCTTCCTACAAGCAAGACTTGGTTTCAGGAAAGGGCAGTTACTTAAGAGCTCAAACGAACTACATCGTTCACGAAGCTCACAGGTTTCTCATCCTAACTGACAAGCATTGGGTGTTAGAGGACCTGTGGTTTGTTGTACTTTCAGAAGCAGAGTTGGACCAGATATGGTCCGTATGTGTAGGAACTACCGTTCTGTTTTTCTCAGCACACTCATGTTTCCTGCTGTTTTAGAGACTCTAGAAAACAAGAGCGTGCTTCTTGCTCTAAAGCAGAGTGTGATCAATGGATGAGAACTCTGCTGTGTGTTTCCCTTCAGTAATGGAGTTAAATCCTGTCTCTGTGTCTTCCTACAAGCAAGACTTCGTTTCAGGTAAGGGCAGTCACTTTTCAGCTCAAACAAACTACATCGTTCACGGAGCTAACAAGTTTCCCATCTTAACTGACAAGCATTGGATGTTAGAGGACCAGTGCTTTGTATCAGTTTCAGAAGCAGAGTTGGACAAGATATGGTCCGTATGTGTAGGAACTACCGTTCTGTTTTTCTCAGCACACTCATGTTTCCTGCTGTTTTAGAGACTCTAGAAAACAAGAGCGTGCTTCTTGCTCTAAAGCAGAGTGTGATCAATGGATGAGAACTCTGCTGTGTGTTTCCCTTCAGTAATGGAGTTAAATCCTGTCTCTGTGTCTTCCTACAAGCACGACTTCGTTTCAGGTAAGGGCAGTCACTTTTCAGCTCAAACAAACTACATCGTTCACGGAGCTAACAAGTTTCCCATCTTAACTGACAAGCATTGGATGTTAGAGGACCAGTGCTTTGTATCAGTTTCAGAAGCAGAGTTGGACAAGATATGGTCCGTATGTGTAGGAAACCCCGTTCTTTTGTTCTCAGCACACTCACGTTTCCTGCTGTCTTAGAGACTCTAGAAAGCAAGAGCGTGCTTCTTGCTCTAAAGCAGAGTGTGATCGATGGATGAGAACTATGCTGTGTGTTTCCCTTCAGAAATGGAGTTAAATCCCAGGCTCTGTGTCTTCCTACAAGGAAGACTTCGTTCCAGGTAAGGGCAGGCACTTTTCAGCTCAAACAAACTACATCATTCATGAAGCTCACACATTTCTCATCTTAAATGACAAGCATTGGATGTTAGAGGACAAGTACTTTGTATCAGTTTCAGAAGCAGGGTTGGACTAGATATGGTATGTATGTGTAGGAAACACCGTTCTGTTTTTCTCAGAACAGTCACGTTTCCTTTGTCTTAGAGACTCTAGAAAGCAAGAGCATTCTTCTTATCTAAAGCAGAATGTGATAAATGGAAGAGAACTCTGATGTGTGTTTCACTTCAGAAATGGAATTAAATCCCTGGCTCTGAGTCTTCCTACAAGTAAGACTTGGTTTCAAGAAAGGGCAGTTACTGAAGAGCTCAAACGAACTACATCGTTCACGAAGCTCACAGGTTTCTCATCCTAACTGACAAGCATTGGGTGTTAGAAGACCTGTGGTTTGTTGTACTTTCAGAAGCAGAGTTGGACCAGATACGGTCCGAATATGTAGGAACTACCGTTCTGTTTTTCTCAGCACACTCATGTTTCCTGCTGTTTTAGAGACTCTAGAAAACAAGAGCGTGCTTCTTGCTCTAAAGCAGAGTGTGATCAATGGATGAGAACTCTGCTGTGTGTTTCCCTTCAGTAATGGAGTTAAATCCTGTCTCTGTGTCTTCCTACAAGCACGACTTCGTTTCAGGTAATGGCAGTCACTTTTCAGCTCAAACAAACTACATCGTTCACGGAGCTAACAAGTTTCCCATCTTAACTGACAAGCATTGGATGTTAGAGGACCAGTGCTTTGTATCAGTTTCAGAAGCAGAGTTGGACAAGATATGGTCCGTATGTGTAGGAAACCCCGTTCTTAAGTTCTCAGCACACTTACGTTTTCTGCTGTCTTAGATAATCTAGAAAGCAAGAGCGTGCTTCTTGCTCTAAAGCAGAGTTTGATCAATGGATGGGAACACTGCAGGGTGTTTCACTTCAGAAATGGAGTTAAATCCCAGGCTCTGAGTCTTCCTACAAGCAAGACTTGGTTTCAGGAAAGGGCAGTTACTTAAGAGCTCAAACGAACTACATCGTTCACGAAGCTCACAGGTTTCTCATCCTAACTGACAAGCATTGGGTGTTAGAGGACCTGAGGTTTGTTGTACTTTCAGAAGCAGAGTTGGACCAGATATGGTCCGTATGTGTAGGAACTACCGTTCTGTTTTTCTCAGCACACTCATGTTTCCTGCTGTTTTAGAGACTCTAGAAAACAAGAGCGTGCTTCTTGCTCTAAAGCAGAGTGTGATCAATGGATGAGAACTCTGCTGTGTGTTTCCCTTCAGTAATGGAGTTAAATCCTGTCTCTGTGTCTTCCTACAAGCAAGACTTCGTTTCAGGTAAGGGCAGTCACTTTTCAGCTCAAACAAACTACATCGTTCACGGAGCTAACAAGTTTCCCATCTTAACTGACAAGCATTGGATGTTAGAGGACCAGTGCTTTGTATCAGTTTCAGAAGCAGAGTTGGACAAGATATGGTCCGTATGTGTAGGAACTACCGTTCTGTTTTTCTCAGCACACTCATGTTTCCTGCTGTTTTAGAGACTCTAGAAAACAAGAGCGTGCTTCTTGCTCTAAAGCAGAGTGTGATCAATGGATGAGAACTCTGCTGTGTGTTTCCCTTCAGTAATGGAGTTAAATCCTGTCTCTGTGTCTTCCTACAAGCACGACTTCGTTTCAGGTAAGGGCAGTCACTTTTCAGCTCAAACAAACTACATCGTTCACGGAGCTAACAAGTTTCCCATCTTAACTGACAAGCATTGGATGCTAGAGGACCAGTGCTTTGTATCAGTTTCAGAAGCAGAGTTGGACAAGATATGGTCCGTATGTGTAGGAAACCCCGTTCTTAAGTTCTCAGCACACTTACGTTTTCTGCTGTCTTAGATAATCTAGAAAGCAAGAGCGTGCTTCTTGCTCTAAAGCAGAGTTTGATCAATGGATGGGAACACTGCAGGGTGTTTCACTTCAGAAATGGAGTTAAATCCCAGGCTCTGAGTCTTCCTACAAGCAAGACTTGGTTTCAGGAAAGGGCAGTTACTTAAGAGCTCAAACGAACTACATCGTTCACGAAGCTCACAGGTTTCTCATCCTAACTGACAAGCATTGGGTGTTAGAGGACCTGAGGTTTGTTGTACTTTCAGAAGCAGAGTTGGACCAGATATGGTCCGTATGTGTAGGAACTACCGTTCTGTTTTTCTCAGCACACTCATGTTTCCTGCTGTTTTAGAGACTCTAGAAAACAAGAGCGTGCTTCTTGCTCTAAAGCAGAGTGTGATCAATGGATGAGAACTCTGCTGTGTGTTTCCCTTCAGTAATGGAGTTAAATCCTGTCTCTGTGTCTTCCTACAAGCAAGACTTCGTTTCAGGTAAGGGCAGTCACTTTTCAGCTCAAACAAACTACATCGTTCACGGAGCTAACAAGTTTCCCATCTTAACTGACAAGCATTGGATGTTAGAGGACCAGTGCTTTGTATCAGTTTCAGAAGCAGAGTTGGACAAGATATGGTCCGTATGTGTAGGAACTACCGTTCTGTTTTTCTCAGCACACTCATGTTTCCTGCTGTTTTAGAGACTCTAGAAAACAAGAGCGTGCTTCTTGCTCTAAAGCAGAGTGTGATCAATGGATGAGAACTCTGCTGTGTGTTTCCCTTCAGTAATGGAGTTAAATCCTGTCTCTGTGTCTTCCTACAAGCACGACTTCGTTTCAGGTAAGGGCAGTCACTTTTCAGCTCAAACAAACTACATCGTTCACGGAGCTAACAAGTTTCCCATCTTAACTGACAAGCATTGGATGTTAGAGGACCAGTGCTTTGTATCAGTTTCAGAAGCAGAGTTGGACAAGATATGGTCCGTATGTGTAGGAAACCCCGTTCTTTTGTTCTCAGCACACTCACGTTTCCTGCTGTCTTAGAGACTCTAGAAAGCAAGAGCGTGCTTCTTGCTCTAAAGCAGAGTGTGATCGATGGATGAGAACTATGCTGTGTGTTTCCCTTCAGAAATGGAGTTAAATCCCAGGCTCTGTGTCTTCCTACAAGGAAGACTTCGTTCCAGGTAAGGGCAGGCACTTTTCAGCTCAAACAAACTACATCATTCATGAAGCTCACACATTTCTCATCTTAAATGACAAGCATTGGATGTTAGAGGACAAGTACTTTGTATCAGTTTCAGAAGCAGGGTTGGACTAGATATGGTATGTATGTGTAGGAAACACCGTTCTGTTTTTCTCAGAACAGTCACGTTTCCTTTGTCTTAGAGACTCTAGAAAGCAAGAGCATTCTTCTTATCTAAAGCAGAATGTGATAAATGGAAGAGAACTCTGATGTGTGTTTCACTTCAGAAATGGAATTAAATCCCTGGCTCTGAGTCTTCCTACAAGTAAGACTTGGTTTCAAGAAAGGGCAGTTACTGAAGAGCTCAAACGAACTACATCGTTCACGAAGCTCACAGGTTTCTCATCCTAACTGACAAGCATTGGGTGTTAGAAGACCTGTGGTTTGTTGTACTTTCAGAAGCAGAGTTGGACCAGATATGGTCCGTATATGTAGGAACTACCGTTCTGTTTTTCTCAGCACACTCATGTTTCCTGCTGTTTTAGAGACTCTAGAAAACAAGAGCGTGCTTCTTGCTCTAAAGCAGAGTGTGATCAATGGATGAGAACTCTGCTGTGTGTTTCACTTCAGAAATAGAGTTAAATCCCAGTCTCTGTGTCTTCCTACAAGCAAGACTTCGTTTCAGGTAAAGGAAGTCACTTTTCAGCTCAAACGAACTACATCGTTCATGAAGATCACACATGTCTCATCTTAACTGACAAGCATTGGATGTTAGAGGACCAGTGCTTTGTATCAGTTTCCGAAGCAGAGTTGGACTAGATATTGTCTGTATGTGTAGGAAACACCGTTCATTTGTTCTGAGCACACTCACGTTTCCTGCTCTCTTAGAGAATCTAGAAAGCAAGAGCGTGCTTCTTGCTCTAAAGCAGATTGTGATCTATGGATATAAACTCTGCTTTGTGTTTCACTTCAGAAATGGAGTTAAATCCCAGGCTCTGAGTCTTCCTACAAGCAACACTTCGTTGCAGGAAAGGGCAGTTACTTTACAGCTCAAGCGAACTACATCATTCACGAAGCTCACACTTTTCTTATCTTAAATGACAAGCATTGGAAGTTAGAGGACCTGTGGTTTGTTGCAGTTTCAGAAGGTTTTTGAACTAGATATGGTCCGTGTATGTAGGAAACACCATTTATTTGTTCTGAGCACACTCAGTTTTCCTGCTGTATTAGAGACTCTAGAAAGCAAGAGCGTGCTAATAGCTCTAAAGCAGAATGTGATCCATGGATGAGAACTATGCTGTGTCTTTCCCTTCAGAAATGGCGTTAAATCCCAGGCTCTGAGTCATCCTACAAGCAAGACTTCATGTCAGGTAATGGCAGGCACTTTTCAGCTCAAACGAACTACATCGTTCATGAAGCTCACACGTTTCTCATCTCAAATGACAAGCATTGGATGTTAGAGGACCAGTGCTTTGTATCATTTTCAGATGCAGAGTTGGACTAGATATCGTCTGTATGTGTAGGAAACACCGTTCTTTTGCTCTCAGCACACTCACGATTCCTGCTGTCTTAGAGAATCTAGAAAGCAAGAGCGTGCTTCTTGCCCTAAAGCAGAGTGTGATCTATGGATGGGAACTCTGCTGTGTGTTTCACTTCAGAAATGGAGTTAAATCCCATTCTCTGAGTCTTCCTACAAACAAGACTTCGATTCAGGTAAGGGAAGTCACTTTTCAGCTTAAACGAACTACAACATTCACAAAGCCCACACATTTCTCATCTTAAATGGCAAGCATTGGATGTTAGAGGACCAGTACTTTGTATCAGATTCAGAAGCAGGGTTGGACTAGATATGGTGCGTATGTGTAGGAAACACCGTTCTGTTTTTCTCAGCACAGTCACATTTCCTTCGTCTTAGAGACTCTAGAAAGCAAGAGCATGCTTCTTATCTAAAGCAGAATGTGACAAATGGAGTGGAACGCTGCTGTGTGTTTCACTTGAAATGGAATTAAATCCCTGGCTCTGAGTCTTCCTACAAGCAAGACTTGGTTTCAGGAAAGGGTAGTTACTTTACAGCTCCAACGAACTACATCGTTCACGAAGCTCACAGGTTTCTCATCCTAACTGACAAGCATTGGGTGTTAGAGGACCTGTGGTTTTTGTAGTTTCAGAAGCAGAGTTAGACTAGATATGGTACGTATGTGTAGGAAATATCGTTCTGTTGTTCTCAGCACACTCACATTTCCTGCTGTTTTAGAGACTCTAGAAAGCAAGAGCGTGCTTCTTTCTCTAAAGCAGAGTGTGATCTATCGATGGGAACTCTGCTGTGTGTTTCACTTCAGAAATGGAGTTAAATCCCAGGCTCTGAGTCTTCATACAAGCAAGACTTCGTTTCAGGAAAGGGGAGTTACTTTACAGCTCAAGCGAACTATATCATTCACGAATCTCACACGTTTCTTATCTTAACTGACAAGCATTGGATGTTAGAGGACCAGTGCTTTGTATCAGTTTCAGAAGCAGATTAGAACTAGATATGGCCGCTATGTTTAGGAAACACCGTTCTTTTGTTCTCCGCACATTCACGTTTCCTGCTGTCTTATAGACTCTAGAAAGCAAGAGCGTGCTTCTTGCTCTAAAGCAGAGTGTGATCGATGGATGAGAACTATGCTGTGTGTTTCCCTTCAGAAATGGAGTTAAATGCCAGGCTCTGTGTCTTCCTACAAGCAAGACTTCGTTCCAGGTAAGGGCAGGCACTTTTCAACTCAAACGAACTACATCGTTTATGAAGCTCACACGTTTCTCATCTTACATGACAAGCATTGGATGTTAGAGGACCAGTATTTTGTATCAGTTTCAGAAGCAGGGTTGGACTAGATATGGTACATATGGGTTGGAAACACCGTTCTTTTGCTCTCAGCACACTCACATTTCCTGCTGTCTTAGAGACTCTATAAAGCAAGAGCGTGCTTCTTGCTCTAAAGCAGAGTGTGATCTATGGATGGGAACTCTGCTGTGTGTTTCACTTCAGAAATGGAGTTAAATCCCTGGCTCTGAGTCTTCCTAAAAGCAAGACTTCGTTCCAGGTAAGGGGAGGCACTTTTCAGCTTAAACGAACTACATCTTTTATGAAGCTCACACGTTTCTCATCCTAACTGACAAGCATGGGGTGTTAGAGGACTTGTGGTTTGTTGTAGTTTCAGAAGCAGATTTGGACTAGATATGATCCGCATGTGTAGGAAATACCGTTATGTTGTTCTTATCACACTCACGTTTCTGATGTATTAGAGTCTCAAGAAAGCAAGAGCGTGCTTCTTGCTCTAAAGCAGAGTGTGATCGATGGATGAGAACTATGCTGTGTGTTTCCCTTCAGAAAATGAGTTAAATCCCATTCTCTGAGTCTTCCTACAATCAAGACTTCGTTTCATGAAAGGGCAGTTACTTTACAGCTCAAGCGAACTACATCATTCACGAAGCTCACACGTTTCTTATCTTAAATGACAAGCATTGGATGTTACAGGACCTGTGGTTTGTTGCAGTTTCAGAAGCAGCGTTGAACTAGATATGGTCCGTATATGTAGGAAACACCGTTCATTTGTTCTGAGCACACTCATGTTTCCTGCTGTTTTAGAGACTCTAGAAAGCAAGAGCGTGCTAATAGCTCTAAAGCAGAGGGTGATCCATGGATGAGAACTATGCTGTGTCTTTCCCTTCAGAAATGGAGTTAAATCCCAGGCTCTGTGTCTTCCTACATGCAATACCTCATTTCAGGTAAGGGCAGTCACTTTTCAGCTCAAACGAACTACATCGTTCATGAAGCTCACATGATTCTCATCTTAAATGACAAGCATTGGATGTTAGAGGACCAGTACTTTGTATCAGTTTCAGAAGCATGGTTGGAATAGATATGGTAAGTATGGGTAGGAAACACCGTTCTGTTTTCCTCAGCACACTCACGTTTCCTTTGTCTTAGAGACTCTAGAAAGAAAGAGCATGCTTCTTATCTAAAGCAGAATGTGATAAATGGATGAGAACTCTGCTGTGTGTTTCACTTCAGAAATGGAATTAAATCTCTGGCTCTGAGTCTTCATACAATCAAGACTTAGTTTCAGGAAAGGGCAGTTACTTTACAGCTCAAACGAACTACATAGTTCACGAAGCTCACAGGTTTCTCATCCTAACTGACATGCGTTGGGTGTTAGAGGACCTGTGCTTTGTTGTAGTTTCAGAAGCAGAGTTGGACTAGATATGGTCCCTATGTGTAGGAAACACCGTTCTTTTGTTCTGAGCACACTCACGTTTCATGCTGTATTAGAGACTCTCGAAAGCAAGAGCGTGCTTCTTGCTCTAAAGCAGAGTGTGATCAATGGATGAGAACTCTGCTGTGTGTTTCACTTCAGAAATAGAGTTAAATCCCAGGCTCTGTGTCTTCCTACAAGAAAGACTTCCTTTCAGGTAAGGGAAGTCACTTTTCAGCTGAAACGAACTACATCATTCACAAAGCCCACACATTTCTCATCTTAACTGACAAGCATTGGATGTTAGAGGACCAGTGCTTTGTATCAGTTTCAGAAGCAGAGTTGGACTAGATATGGTCTGTATGTGTGGGAAACTCCGTTCATTTGTTCTGAGCACACTCAAATTTCCTGCTGTAATAGAGACTATAGAAAGTAAGAGCATGCTTCTTGCTCTAAAGCAGAGTGTGATCAATGGATGAGAACTGTGCTGTGTGTTTCACTTCAGAAATAGAGTTAAATCCCAGTCTCTGTGTCTTCCTACAAGCAAGACTTCGTTTCAGGTAAGGGAAGTCACTTTTCAGCTCAAACAAACTACAACATTCACGAAGCCCACACATTTCTCATCTTAACTGACAAGCATTGGATGTTAGAGGACCAGTGCTTTGTATCAGTTTCAGAAGCAGAGTTGGACTAGATATGGTCTGTATATGTGGGAAACTCCGTTCTTTTGTTCTGAGCACACTCAAATTTCCTGCTGTATTAGAGACTATAGAAAGCAAGAGCGTGCTTCTTGCTCTAAAGCAGAGTGTGTGCAATGGATGAGATCTCTGCTGTGTGTTTCACTTCAGAAATGTAGTTAAATCCCAGGCTCTGAGTCTTCCTACAAGCAAGACTTCGTTTCAAGAAAGGGCAGTTACTTTACAGCTCAGGTGAACTACATCATTCACGAAGCTCACACGTTTCTCATCTTACCTGACAAGCATTGGATGTTAGAGGACCTGTGGTTTGTTTCAGTTTCAGAAGCAGATTAGAACTAGACATGGCCCCTATGTTTAGGAAACACCGTTCTTTTGTTCTCAGCACACTCACGTTTCCTGCAGTTTTAGAGACTCTAGAAAGCAAGAGCGTGCTTCTTGCTCTAAAGCAGAGTGTGATCGATGGATGAGAACTATGCTATGTGTTTCCCTTCAGAAATGGAGTTAAATCCCAGACTCTGTGTCTTCCTACAAGGAAGACTTCGTTCCAGGTAAGGGCAGGCACTTTTCAGCTCAAACGAACTACATCGTTCATGAAGCACACACGTTTCTCATCATAAATGACAAGCATTGGATGTTAGAGGACCAGTACTTTGTATCAGTTTCAGAAGCAGAGTTGGACTAGATATCGTCCGTATGTGTAGTAAACACCGTTCTTTTGCTCTCAGCACACTCACGTTTCCTGCTGTCTTAGAGACTCTAGAAAGCAAGAGCATGCTTCTTGCTCTAAAGCAGAGTGTGATCCCTGGATGGGAACTCTGCTGTGTGTTTCTCTTTAGAAATGGAGTTAAATCCCATTCTCTGAGTCTTCCTACAAGCAAGACTTCGTTTCAGGAAAGGGCAGTTACTTTAAACCTCAAAGGAACTACATCGTTCACGAAGCTCACACAATTCTCATCTTAACTGACAAGCATTGGATGTTATAGGACCAGTGCTTTGTATCATTTTCAGAAGCAGAGTTGGACTAGATATGGTCCGAATGTGTAAGAAACACCGTTCTTTTGTTCTCAGCACACTCACTTTTCCTGCTGTCTTAGAGACTCCAGAAAGCTAGAGCGTGCTTCTTGCTATAAAGCAGAGGGTGATCAATGGATGAGAACTCTGCTGTGTGTTTCCCTTCAGAAATGGAGTTAAATCCCAGGCTCTGAGTCTTCCAACAAACAAGTCCTCGTTTCAGGGAAGGGCAGTTACTTTACAGCTCAAACGAACTACTTCGTTCACGATGCTCACACGTTTCTCATCTTAAATGACAAGCATTGGATCCTGGAGGACCTATGCTTTGTATCAATTTCAGAGGCAGAGATGGACTCGATATGGTCCGAATGTGTAAGAAACACCATTTTTGTGTTCACAGCACACTCATGTTTCCAGCTGTCTTAGAGACTCTAGAAAGCAAGAGCGGGCTTTTTGCTCTAAAGCAGAGTGTGATCCATGGAAGAGAACTCTGCTGTGTGTTTCACTTCAGAAATGGATTTAAATCCCAGGCTCTGAGTCTTCCTACAAACAAGACTTCGTTTCAGGGAAGGGCAGTTACTTTACAGCTCAAACGAACTACTTCGTTTTCGAAGCTCACACGTTTCTAATCTTAAATGACAAGCATTGGATGCTGGAGGACCTATGCTTTGTATCAATTTCAGAGGCAGAGTTGGACTCGATATGGTTCGAATGTGTAAGAAACACCGTTTTTGTGTTCACAGCACACTCATGTTTCCTGCTGTCTTAGAGACTCTGGAAAGCAAGAGAGTGCTTCTTGCTCTAAAGCAGAGTATGATCTATATATGAGAACTCTGCTGTATGTTTCACTTCAGAAATGGAGTTAAACCCCAGGCACTGAGTCTTCCTACAAGCAACACTTCGTTTCAGGTAAGGGCAGTTACTTTAAAGCTCAAAGGAACTACATCGTTCACGAAGCTCACACAATTCTCATCTTAACTGACAAGCATCAGATGTTATAGGACCAGTGCTTTGTATCATTTTCAGAAGCAGAGTTGGACTAGATATGGTCCGAATGTGTAAGAAACACCGTTCTTTTGTTCTCAGCACACTCACATTTGCTGCTGTATTAGAGAATCAACAAAGCAAGAGCATGCTTTTTGCTCTAAAGCAGAGTGTAATGCATGGAAGAGAACTCTGCTGTGTGTTTCCCTTCAGAAATGGAGTTAAATCCCAGGCTCTGAGTCTTCCTACAAGCAAGACTTCGAATCAGGAAAGGGCAGTAACATTACACCTCAAACGAACTACATCGTTCACGAAGCTCACACGTTTCTCATCTTAAATGACAACTATCAGATGATAGAGGACCTGTGCTTTGTATCAATTTTAGAGGCAGAGTTGGACTAGATATGGTCCGTATGTGTAGGAAACACCGTTCTTTTGTTCTCAGCACACTCACGTTTCCTGCTGTCTTAGAGACTCTAAAGCTAGAGCGTGCTTCTTGCTCTAAAGCAGAGTGTGATCAATGGATGAGAACTCTGCTGTGTGTTTCACTTCAGAAATGGAGTTAAATCCCAGGCTCTGTGTCTTCCTACAAAAAAGAATTCGTTTCAGGTAAGGGCAGTAACTTTACAGCTCAAACGAACTACATCGTTCCCGAAGCTCACACTTATCTCATATTAAATGACAAAGATTGGATGCTGGAGGACCTGTGCTTTGTATCAATTTCAGAGGCAGAGTTGGACTCTATATGGTCCGAATGTGTAAGAAACACTATTATTGTGTTCTCAGCACACTCATGTTTCCTTTTGTCTTAAAGACTCTAGAAAGCAAGAGCGTTCTTCTTGCTCTAAAGCAGAGTGTGATCTATATATGAGAACTCTGCTGTGTGTTTCACTTCAGAAATGGAGATAAACCCCATGCTCTTAATCTTCCTACAAGCAACACTTCGTTTCAGGTAAGGGCAGTTACTTTAAAGCTCAAAGGAACTACATCGTTTACGAAGCTCACGCAATTCTCATCTTAACTGACAAGCATTGGATGTTAGAGGACCAGTGCTTTGTATCAGTTTCAGCAGCAGAGTTGGACTAGATATGGTCCGTATGTGTAGGAAACACCGTTCTTTTGTTCTCTGCACACTCACGTTTCCTGCTGTCTTAGAGAATCTAGAAAGCAAGAGCGTGCTTCTTGCTCTAAAGCAGAGTCTGATCTATACATGAGAACTCTGCTGTGTGTTTCACTTCTGAAATGGAGTTAAATCCCAGGCTCTGAGTCTTCCTACAAGCAACACTTCGTTTCAGGTAAGGGCAGTTACTTTAAACCTCAAAGGAACTACATCGTTCACGAAGCTCACACAATTCTCATCTTAACTGACAAGCATTGGATGTTATAGGACCAGTGCTTTGTATCATTTTCAGAAGCAGAGTTGGACTAGATATGGTCTGAATGTGTAAGAAACACCGTTCTTTTGTTCTCAGCACACTCACTTTTCCTGCTGTCTTAGAGACTCTAGAATGATAGAGCGTGCTTCTTGCTATAAAGCAGAGTGTGATCAATGGATGAGAACTCTGCTGTGTGTTTCACTTCAGAAATGTAGTTAAATCTCAGGCTCTGAGGCTTCCTACAAACAAGACTTCGTTTCAGGGAAGGGCAGTTACTTTACAGCTCAAACGAACTACTTCGTTCACGAAGCTCACACGTTTCTCATCTTAAATGACAAGCATTGGATCCTGGAGGACCTATGCTTTGTATCAATTTCAGAGGCAGAGTTGGACTCGATATGGTCCGAATGTGTAAGAAACACCGTTTTTGTGTTCATAGCACACTCATGTTTCTAGCTGTCTTAGAGACTCTAGAAAGCAAGAGCGTGCTTCTTGCTCTAAAGCAGACTGTGATCTATATATGAGAACTTAGCTGTGTGTTTCACTTCAGAAATGGAGTTAAACCCCAGGCACTGAGTCTTCCTACAAGCAACACTTCGTTTCATGTAAGGGCAGTTACTTTAAAGCTCAAAGGAACTACATCGTTTACGAAGCTCACACAATTCTCATCTTAACTGACAAGCATCAGATGTTATAGGACCAGTGCTTTGTATCATTTTCAGAAGCAGAGTGGATTAGATATGGTCCGAATGTGTAAGAAACACCGTTCTTTTTTTTCTCAGCACACTCACATTTGCTGCTGTATTAGAGAATCTACAAAGCAAGAGCGTGCTTTTTGCTCTAAAGCAGAGTGTGATCCATGGAAGAGAACTCTGCTGTGTGTTTCCCTTCAGAAATGGAGTTAAATCCCAGGCTCTGAGTCTTCCTACAAGCAAGACTTTGAATCAGGTAAGGGCAGTAACATTACAGCTCAAACGAACTACATTGTTCACGAAGCTCACACGTTTCTCATCTTAAATGACAAGCATCAGATGATAGAGGACCTGTGCTTTGTATCAATTTCAGAGGCAGAGTTGGACTCGATATGGTCCGAATGTGTAAGAAACACTGTTTTTGTGTTCACAGCACACTCATGTTTCCAGCTGTCTTAGAGACTCTAGAAAGCAAGAGCGTGCTTCTTGCTCTAAGCAGAGTCTGATCTATATATGAGAACTCTGCTGTGTGTTTCACTTCAGAAATGGAGTTAAACCCCAGGAACTGAGTCTTCCTACAAGCAACACTTCGTTTCATGTAAGGACAGTTACTTTAAAGCTCAAAGAACTACATCGTTCACAAAGCTCACACGTGTCTCATCTTAAATGACAAGCATTGGATGCTGGAGGACCTATGCTTTGTATCAATTTCAGAGGCAGAGTTGGACTCGATATGGTCCGAATGTATAAGAAACACCGTTCTTTTGTTCTCAGCACACTCACTTTTCCTGCTATCTTAGAGACTCTAGAAAGCTAGAGCGTGCTTCTTGGTATAGAGCAGAGTGTGATCAATGGATGAGAACTCTGCTGTGTGTTTAACTTCAGAAATGGAGTTAAATCCCAGGCTCTGAGTCTTCCTACAAACAAGACTTCGTTTCAGGGAAGGGCAGTTACTTTACAGCTCAAACGAACTACTTCGTTCACGAAGCTCACACGTTTCTCATCTTAAATGACAAGCATTGGATCCTGGAGGACCTATGCTTTGTATCAATTTCAGAGGCAGAGTTGGACTCGATATGGTCCGAATGTGTAAGAAACACCGTTTTTTTGTTCACAGCACACTCATGTTTCCTGCTGTCTTAGAGACTCTAGAAAGCAAGAGCATGCTTCTTGCTCTAAAGAAGAGTGTGAACCCTGGATGGGAACTCTCCTGTGTGTTTCTCTTTAGAAATGGAGTTAAATCCCATTCTCTGAGTCTTCCTACAAGCAAGACTTCGTTTCAGGAAAGGGCAGTTACTTTACAGCTCAAGCGAACTACATCATTCACGAAGCTCACACGATTCTTATCTTAACTGACAAGCATTGGATGTTACAGGACCTGTGTTGTGTTGCAGTTTCAGAAGCAGAGTTGAACTAGATATGGTCCGTATATGTAGGAAACAACGTTCATTTGTTCTGAGCACACACAATTTTCCTGCTGTATTAGAGACTCTAGAAAGCAAGAGCGTGCTTCTTGCTATAAAGCAGAGTGTGATCTATATATGAGAACTCTGCTGTGTGTTTCACTTCAGAAATGGAGTTAAACCCCAGGCACTGAGTCTTCCTACAAGCAACACTTCGTTTCATGTAAGGGCAGTTACTTTAAAGCTCAAAGGAACTACATCTTTCATGAAGCTCACACAATTCTCATATTAAGTGACAGGCATCAGATGTTATAGGACCAGTGCTTTGTATCATTTTCAGAAGCAGAGTTGGACTAGATATGGTCCGAATGTGTAAGAAACACCGTTCTTTTGTTCTCAGCACACTCACATTTGCTGCTGTATTAGAGAAACTACAAAGCAAGAGCATGCTTCTTGCTCTAAAGCAGAATGTGATCAATGGATGAGAACTCTGCTGTGTGTTTCACTTCAGAAATGGAGTTAAATCCCAGGCTCTGAGTCTTCCTACAAACAAGACTTCGTTTCAGGGAAGGGCAGTTACTTTACAGCTCAAACGAACTACTTCGTTCACGAAGCTCACACGTTTCTCATCTTAAATGACAAGCATGGGATCCTGGACGACCTATGCTTTGTATCAATTTCAGATGCAGAGTTGGACTCAATATGGTCCGAATGTGTAAGAAACACCATTATTGTGTTCTCAGCACACTCATGTTTCCTTTTGTCTTAAAGACTCTAGAAAGCAAGAGCGTTCTTCTTGCTCTAAAGCAGAGTGTGATCTATATATGAGAACTCTGCTGTGTGTTTCACTTCAGAAATGGAGATAAACCCCATGCTCTTAGTCTTCCTACAAGCAACACTTCGTTTCAGGTAAGGGCAGTTACTTTAAAGCTCAAAGGAACTACATCGTTTACGAAGCTCACGCAATTCTCATCTTAACTGACAAGCATTGGATGTTAGAGGACCAGTGCTTTGTATCAGTTTCAGCAGCAGAGTTGGACTAGATATGGTCCGTATGTGTAGGAAACACCATTCTTTTGTTCTCTGCACACTCACGTTTCCTGCTGTCTTAGAGAATCTAGAAAGCAAGAGCGTGCTTCTTGCTCTAAAGCAGAGTCTGATCTATACATGAGAACTCTGCTGTGTGTTTCACTTCTGAAATGGAGTTAAATCCCAGGCTCTGAGTCTTCCTACAAGCAACACTTCGTTTCAGGTAAGGGCAGTTACTTTAAACCTCAAAGGAACTACATCGTTCACGAAGCTCACACAATTCTCATCTTAACTGACAAGCATCAGATGTTATAGGACCAGTGCTTTGTATCATTTTCAGAAGCAGAGTGGATTAGATAATGTCCGAATGTGTAAGAAACACCGCTCTTTTTTTTCTCAGCACACTCACATTTGCTGCTGTATTAGAGAATCTACAAAGCACGAGCGTGCTTTTTGCTCTAAAGCAGAGTGTGATCCATGGAAGAGAACTCTGCTTTGTGTTTCCCTTCAGAAATGGAGTTAAATCCCAGGCTCTGAGTATTCCTACAAGCAAGACTTCGAATCAGGTAAGGGCAGTAACATTAAAGCTCAAACGAACTACATCGTTCACGAAGCTCACACGTTTCTCATCTTAAATGACAAGCATCAGATGATAGAGGACCTGTGCTTTGTATCAATTTCAGAGGCAGAGTTGGACTCGAAATGGCCTGAATGTGTAAGAAACACTGTTTTTGTGTTCACAGCACACTCATGTTTCCAGCTGTCTTAGAGACTCTAGAAAGCAAGAGCGTGCTTTTTGCTCTAAAGCAGAGTGTGATCCATGGAAGAGAACTCTGCTGTGTGTTTCCCTTCAGAAATGGAGTTAAATCCCAGGCTCTGAGTCTTCCTACAAACAAGACTTCGTTTGAGGGAAGGGCAGTTACTTTACAGCTCAAACGAACTACTTTGTTCACGAAGCTCACACGTTTCTCATCTTAAATGACAAGCATTGGATGCTGGAGGACCTATGCTTTGTATCAATTTCAGAGGCAGAGTTGGACTCGATATGGTCCGAATGTGTAAGAAACACCCTTCTTTTGTTCTCAGCACACTCACGTTTCCTGCTGTCTTAGAGACTCTAGAAAGCTAGAGCGTGCTTCTTGCTCTAAAGCAGAGTGTGATCAATGGATGAGAACTCTGCTGTGTGTTTCACTTCAGAAATGGAGTTAAATCCAAGGCTCTGTGTCTTCCTACAAAAAAGAATTCGTTTCAGGTAAGGGCAGTAACTTTACAGCTCAAACGAATTACATCGTTCCCGAAGCTCACACTTTTCTCATATTAAATGACAAGGATTGGATGCTGGAGGACCTGTGCTTTGTATCAATTTCAGAGGCAGAGTTGGACTCGATATGGTCTGAATGTATAAGAAACACCGTTCTTTTGTTCTCAGCACACTCACTTTTCCTGCTATCTTAGAGACTCTAGAAAGCTAGAGCGTGCTTCTTGGTATAGAGCAGAGTGTGATCAATGGATGAGAACTCTGCTGTGTGTTTCACTTCAGAAATGGAGTTAAATCCCAGGCTCTGAGTCTTCCTACAAACAAGACTTCGTTTCAGGGAAGGGCAGTTACTTTACAGCTCAAACGAACTACTTCGTTCACGAAGCTCACACGTTTCTCATCTTAAATGACAAGCATTGGATCCTGGAGGACCTATGCTTTGTATCAATTTCAGAGGCAGAGTTGGACTCGATATGGTCCTAATGTGTAAGAAACACCGTTTTTGTGTTCACAGCACACTCATGTTTCCAGTTGTCTTAGAGACTCTAGAAAGCAAGAGCGTGCTTTTTGCTCTAAAGCAGAGTGTGATCTATATATGAGAACTCTGCTGTGTGTTTCACTTTAGAAATGGAGTTAAACCCCAGGCACTGAGTCTTCCTACAAGCAACACTTCGTTTCATGTAAGGGCAGTTACTTTAAAGCTCAAAGGAACTACATCGTTCATGAAGCTCACACAATTCTCATATTAACTGACAAGCATCAGATGTTATAGGACCAGTGCTTTGTATCATTTTCAGAAGCAGAGTTGGTCTAGATATGGTCCGAATGTGTAAGAAACACCGTTCTTTTGTTCTCAGCACACTCACATTTGCTGCTGTATTAGAGAAACTACAAAGCAAGAGCATGCTTCTTGCTCTAAAGCAGAATGTGATCAATGGATGAGAACTCTGCTGTGTGTTTCACTTCAGAAATGGAGTTAAATCCCAGGCTCTGAGTCTTCCTACAAACAAGACTTTGTTTCAGGGAAGGGCAGTTACTTTACAGCTCAAACGAACTACTTCGTTCACGAAGCTCACACGTTTTTCATCTTAAATGGCAAGCATGGGATCCTGGACGACCTATGCTTTGTATCAATTTCAGATGCAGAGTTGGACTCAATATTTTCCGAATGTGTAAGAAACACCATTATTGTGTTCTCAGCACACTCATGTTTCCTTTTGTCTTAAAGACTCTAGAAAGCAAGAGCGTTCTTCTTGCTCTAAAGCAGAGTGTGATCTATATATGAGAACTCTGCTGTGTGTTTCACTTCAGAAATGGAGATAAACCCCATGCTCTTAGTCTTCCTACAAGCAACACTTCGTTTCAGGTAAGGGCAGTTACTTTAAAGCTCAAAGGAACTACATCGTTTACGAAGCTCACGCAATTCTCATCTTAACTGACAAGCATTGGATGTTAGAGGACCAGTGCTTTGTATCAGTTTCAGCAGCAGAGTTGGACTAGATATGGTCCGTATGTGTAGGAAACACCGTTCTTTTGTTCTCTGCACACTCACGTTTCCTGCTGTCTTAGAGAATCTAGAAAGCAAGAGCGTGCTTCTTGCTCTAAAGCAGAGTCTGATCTATACATGAGAACTCTGCTGTGTGTTTCACTTCTGAAATGGAGTTAAATCCCAGGCTCTGAGTCTTCCTACAAGCAACACTTCGTTTCAGGTAAGGGCAGTTACTTTAAACCTCAAAGGAACTACATCGTTCACGAAGCTCACACAATTCTCATCTTAACTGACAAGCATTGGATGTTATAGGACCAGTGTTTTGTATCATTTTCAGAAGCAGAGTTGGACTAGATATGGTCCGAATGTGTAAGAAACACCGTTCTTTTGTTCTCAGCACACTCAATTTTCCTGCTGTCTTAGAGACTCTAGAATGCTAGAGCGTGCTTCTTGCTATAAAGCAGAGTGTGATCAATGGATGAGAACTCTGCTGTGTGTTTCACTTCAGAAATGGAGTTAAATCCCAGGCTCTGAGTCTTCCTACAAACAAGACTTCGTTTCAGGGAAGGGCAGTTACTTTACAGCTCAAACGAACTACTTCGTTCACGAAGCTCACACGTTTCTCATCTTAAATGACAACCATTGGATCCTGGAGGACCTATGCTTTGTATCAACTTCAGAGGCAGAGTTGGACTCGATATGGTCCGAATGTGTAAGAAACACCGTTTTTGTGTTCACAGCACACTCATGTTTCTAGCTGTCTTACAGACTCTAGAAAGCAAGAGCGTGCTTCTTGCTCTAAAGCAGAGTGTGATCTATATATGAGAACTTTGCTGTGTGTTTAACTTCAGAAATGGAGTTAAACCCCAGGCACTGAGTCTTCCTACAAGCAACACTTCGTTTCATGTAAGCGAAGTTACTTTAAAGCTCAAAGGAACTACATCGTTCACGAAGCTCACACAATTCTCATCTTAACTGACAAGCATCAGATGTTATAGGACCAGTGCTTTGTATCATTTTCAGAAGCAGAGTGGATTAGATATGGTCCGAATGTGTAAGAAACACCGTTCTTTTTTTTCTCAGCACACTCACATTTGCTGCTGTATTAGAGAATCTACAAAGCAAGAGCGTGCTTTTTGCTCTAAAGCAGAGTGTGATCCATGGAAGAGAACTCTGCTGTGTGTTTCCCTTCAGAAATGGAGTTAAATCCCAGGCTCTGAGTCTTCCTACAATCAAGACTTCGAATCAGGTAAGGGCAGTAACATTAAAGCTCAAACGAACTACATCGTTCACGAAGCTCACACGTTTCTCATCTTAAATGACAAGCATCAGATGATAGAGGACCTGTGCTTTGTATCAAGTTCAGAGGCAGAGTTGGACTCGATATGGTCCGAATGTGTAAGAAACACTGTTTTTGTGTTCACAGCACACTCATGTTTCCAGCTGTCTTAGAGACTCTAGAAAGCAAGAGCGTGCTTTTTGCTCTAAAGCAGAGTGTGATCCTTGGAAGAGAACTCTGCTGTGTGTTTCCCTTCAGAAATGGAGTTAAATCCCAGGCTCTGAGTCTTCCTACAAACAAGACTTCGTTTGAGGGAAGGGCAGTTACTTTACAGCTCAAACGAACTACTTCGTTCACGAAGCTCACATGTTTCTCATCTTAAATGACAAGCATTGGATGCTGGAGGACCTATGCTTTGTATCAATTTCAGAGGCAGAGTTGGACTCGATATGGTCCGAATGTGTAAGAAACACCGTTTTTGTGTTCACAGCACACTCATGTTTCCTGCTGTCTTAGAGACTCTGGAAAGCAAGAGCGTGCTTCTTGCTCTAAAGCAGAGTATGATCTATATATGAGAACTCTGCTGTGCGTTTCACTTCAGAAATGGAGTTAAACCCCAGGCACTGAGTCTTCCTACAAGCAACACTTCGTTTCAGGTAAGGGCAGTTACTTTAAAGCTCAAAGGAACTACATCGTTCACGAAGCTCACACAATTCTCATCTTAACTGACAAGCATCAGATGTTATAGTACCAGTGCTTTATATCATTTTCAGAAGCAGAGTTGGACTAGATATGGTCCGAATGTGTAAGAAACACCGTACTTTTGTTCTCAGCACACTCATATTTGCTGCTGTATTAGAGAAACTACAAAGCAAGAGCATGCTTTTTGCTCTAAAGCAGAGTGAGAACAATGGATGAGAACTCTGCTGTGTGTTTCACTTCAGAAATGCAGTTAAATCCCAGGCTCTGAGTCTTCCTACAAACAAGACTTCGTATCAGGTAAGGGCAGTTACTTTAAAGCTCAAACGAACTACATCGTTCACAAAGCTCACACGTTTCTCATCTTAACTGACAAGCATTGGATATTAGTGGACCTGTGGTTTGTTTCAATTCCACAAGCAGAGTTGGACTAGATGTGGTCCGTATGTGTAGGAAACACAGTTCTTTTTTTCTGAGCACAACCACGTTTCCTGCTGAATTAGAAAATCTAGAAAGCAAGAGGGTGCTTCTTGCTCTGAAGCAGAGTGTGATCCATGGATGAGAACTATGCTGTGTGTTTCCCTTCAGAAATGGAGTTAAATCCCAGGCTCTGTGTCTTCCAACACTCATGACTTCGTTTCAGGTAAGGGCAGTCACTTTTCAGCTAAAAGGAACTACATCGTTCACGAAGCTAACACGTTTCTCATCTTAACTGACAAGCATTGGATGCTGGAGGACCTGTGCTTTGTATCAATTTCAGATGCGGAGTTGGACTCGATATGGTCTGAATGTGTAAGAAACACCGTTCTTGTATTCTCAGCACACTCATGTTTCCTGCTATCTTAGAGACTCTAGAAAGCAAGAGCGTGCTTCTTGCTCTAAAGCAGAGTGTGATCTATACATGAGAACTCTGCTGTGTGTTTCATTTCAGAAATGGAGTTAAATCCCAGGCTCTGAGTCTTCCTACAAGCAACACTTCGTTTCAGGTAAGGGCACTTACTTTAAACCTCAAAGGAACTACATCGTTCACCAAGCTCACACAATTCTCATCTTAACTGACAAGCATCGGATGTTATAGGACCAGTGCTTTGTATCATTTTCAGAAGCAGAGTTGGACTAGATATGGTCCGAATGTGTAAGAAACACCGTTCTATTGTTCTCAGCACACTAATATTTGCTGCTGTATTAGAGAAACTACAAAGCAAGAGCATGCTTTTTGCTCTAAAGCAGAGTGAGAACAATGGATGAGAACTCTGCTGTGTGTTTCACTTCAGAAATGGAGTTAAATCCCAGGCTCTGAGTCTTCCTACAACAAGACTTCGTATCAGGTAAGGGCAGTTACTTTAAAGCTCAAACGAACTACATCGTTCACAAAGCTCACACGTTTCTCATCTTAACTGACCAGCATTGGATGTTAGTGGACCTGTGGTTTGTTTCAATTCCACAAGCAGAGTTGGACTAGATATGGTCCTTATGTGTAGGAAACGCAGTGCTTTTTTTCTGAGCACAACCACGTTTCCTGCTGAATTAGAAAATCTAGAAAGCAAGAGGGTGGTTCTTGCTCTGTAGCAGAGTGTGCCCATGGATGAGAACTATGCTGTGTGTTTCCCTTCAGAAATGGAGTTAAATCCCAGGCTCTGTGTCTTCCAACACTCAAGACTTCGTTTCAGGTAAGGGCAGTCACTTTTCAGCTAAAACGAACTACATCGTTCACGAAGCTAACACGTTTCTCATCTTAACTGACAAGCATTGGATGTTAGAGGACCAGTGCTTTGTCTCAGTTTCGGAAGCAGAGATGGACTATATAAGGTCCGTATGTGTAGGAAACACCGTTCTTTTGTTGTCAGCACACTCACGTTTCCTGATGTCTTAGGGACTCTAGAAAGGAAGAGCGTGCTTCTTGCTCTAAAGCAGAGTGTGATCAATGGATGAGAACTCTGCTGTGATTTTTACATCAGAAATGGACTTAAATTCCAAGCTCTGTGTCTTCCTACAAGCAAGAATTCCTTTAAAGTAAGGGCAGTCACTTTTCAGCTCAAACGAACTACATCCTTCACGAAGCTCACACGTTTCTCATCTTAAATGACAAGCATTGGATGCTGGAGGAACTGTGCTTTTTATCAATTTCAGAGGCAGAGTTGGACTCGATATGGTCCGAATGTGTAAGAAACACCGTTCTTGTGTTCTCAGCACACTCATGTTTCCTGCTGTCTTAGAGACTCTAGAAAGCAAGAGCGTGCTTCTTGCTCTAAAGCAGAGTGTGATCTATATATGAGAACTTTGCTGTGTGTTTAACTTCAGAAATGGAGTTAAACCCCAGGCACTGAGTCTTCCTACAAGCAACACTTCGTTTCATGTAAGGGAAGTTACTTTAAAGCTCAAAGGAACTACATCGTTCACGAAGCTCACACAATTCTCATCTTAACTGACAAGCATCAGATGTTATAGGACCAGTGCTTTGTATCATTTTCAGAAGCAGAGTGGATTAGATATGGTCCGAATGTGTAAGAAACACCGTTCTTTTTTTTCTCAGCACACTCACAATTGCTGCTGTATTAGAGAATCTACAAAGCAAGAGCGTGCTTTTTGCTCTAAAGCAGAGTGTGATCCATGGAAGAGAACTCTGCTGTGTGTTTCCCTTCAGAAATGGAGTTAAATCCCAGGCTCTGAGTCCTCCTACAATCAAGACTTCGAATCAGGTAAGGGCAGTAACATTAAAGCTCAAACGAACTACATTGTTCACGAAGCTCACACGTTTCTCATCTTAAATGACAAGCATCAGATGATAGAGGACCTGTGCTTTGTATCAAGTTCAGAGGCAGAGTTGGACTCGATATGGTCCGAATGTGTAAGAAACACTGTTTTTGTGTTCACAGCACACTCATGTTTCCAGCTGTCTTAGAGACGCTAGAAAGCAAGAGCGTGCTTTTTGCTCTAAAGCAGAGTGTGATCCTTGGAAGAGAACTCTGCTGTGTGTTTCCCTTCAGAAATGGAGTTAAATCCCAGGCTCTGAGTCTTCCTACAAACAAGACTTCGTTTGAGGGAAGGGCAGTTACTTTACAGCTCAAACGAACTACTTCGTTCACGAAGCTCACATGTTTCTCATCTTAAATGACAAGCATTGGATGCTGGAGGACCTATGCTTTGTATCAATTTCAGAGGCAGAGTTGGACTCGATATGGTCCGAATGTGTAAGAAACACCGTTTTTGTGTTCACAGCACACTCATGTTTCCTGCTGTCTTAGAGACTCTGGAAAGCAAGAGAGTGCTTCTTGCTCTAAAGCAGAGTATGATCTATATATGAGAACTCTGCTGTGCGTTTCACTTCAGAAATGGAGTTAAACCCCAGGCACTGAGTCTTCCTACAAGCAACACTTCGTTTCAGGTAAGGGCAGTTACTTTAAAGCTCAAAGGAACTACATCGTTCACGAAGCTCACACAATTCTCATCTTAACTGACAAGCATCAGATGTTATAGTACCAGTGCTTTATATCATTTTCAGAAGCAGAGTTGGACTAGATATGGTCCGAATGTGTAAGAAACACCGTTCTTTTGTTCTCAGCACACTCATATTTGCTGCTGTATTAGAGAAACTACAAAGCAAGAGCATGCTTTTTGCTCTAAAGCAGAGTGAGAACAATGGATGAGAACTCTGCTGTGTGTTTCACTTCAGAAAGGGAGTTAAATCCCAGGCTCTGAGTCTTCCTACAAACAAGACTTCGTATCAGGTAAGGGCAGTTACATTAAAGCTCACACGAACTACATCGTTCACAAAGCTCACACGTTTCTCATCTTAACTGACAAGCATTGGATGTTAGTGGACCTGTGGTTTGTTTCAATTCCACAAGCAGAGTTGGACTAGATGTGGTCCGTATGTGTAGGAAACACAGTTCTTTTTTTCTGAGCACAACCACGTTTCCTGCTGAATTAGAAAATCTAGAAAGCAAGAGGGTGCTTCTTGCTCTGAAGCAGAGTGTGATCCATGGATGAGAACTATGCTGTGTGTTTCCCTTCAGAAATGGAGTTAAATCCCAGGCTCTGTGTCTTCCAACACTCATGACTTCGTTTCAGGTAAGGGCAGTCACTTTTCAGCTAAAACGAACTACATCGTTCACGAAGCTAACACGTTTCTCATCTTAACTGACAAGCATTGGATGTTAGAGGACCAGTGCATTGTCTCAGTTTCAGAAGCAGAGATGGACTATATAAGGTCCGTATGTGTAGGAAACACCGTTCTTTTGTTGTCAGCACACTCACGTTTCCTGATGTCTTAGGGACTCTAGAAAGCAAGAGCGTGCTTCTTGCACTAAAGCAGAGTGTGATCAATGGATGAGAATTCTGCTGTGTGTTTCACTTCAGAAATGGAGTTAAATTCCAGTCTCTGTGTCTTCCTACAAGCAAGAATTCCTTTCAAGTAAGGGCAGTCACTTTTCATCTCAAACGAACTACATCCTTCACGAAGCTCACACGTTTCTCATCTTAAATGACAAGCATTGGTTGCTGGAGGACCTGTGCTTTGTATCAATTTCAGATGCAGAGTTGGACTCGATATGGTCCGAATGTGTAAGAAACACCGTTCTTTTGCTCTCAGCACACTCATGTTTCCTGCTGTCTTAGAGATTCTAGAAAGCAAGAGTGTGCTTCTTGCTCTAAAGCAGAGTGTGATCAATTGATGAGAACTCTGCTGTGTGTTTCACTTCAGAAATGGAGTTAAATCCCAGGCTCTGAGTCTTCCTACAAACAATACTTCGTTTCAGGGAAGGGCAGTTACTTTACAGCTCAAACGAACTACTTCGTTCACGATGCTCACACGTTTCTCATCTTAAATGACAAGCATTGGATCCTGGAGGACCTATGCTTTGTATCAATTTCAGAGGCAGAGTTGGACTCAATATGATCCGAATGTGTAAGAAACACCGTTTTTGTGTTCTCAGCACACTCATGTTTCCTGCTGTCTTAGAGACACTAGAAAGCAAGAGCGTTCTTCCTGCTCTAAAGCAGAGTGTGATCTATATATGAGAACTCTGCTGTGTGTTTCACTTCAGAAATGGAGTTAAACCCCAGGCTCTGAGTCTTCCTACAAGCAACGCTTCGTTTCATGTAAGGGCAGTTACTTTAAAGCTCAAAGGAACTACATCGTTCACGAAGCTCACACAATTCTCATCTTAAATGACAACCATCAGATGTTATAGGACAAGTGCTTTGTATCATTTTCAGAAGCAGAGTTGGACTAGATATGGTCTGAATGTGTAAGAAACACTGTTCTTTTTTTCTCAGCACACTCACATTTGCTGCTGTATTAGAGAATCTACAAAGCAAGAGCGTGCTTTTTGCTCTAAAGCAGAGTGTGATCCATGGAAGAGATCTCTGCTGTGTGTTTCCCTTCAGAAATGGAGTTAAATCCCAGGCTCTGAGTCTTCCTACAAGCAAGACTTCGAATCAGGTATGGGCAGTAACATTACAGCTCAAACGATCTACATCGTTCACGAAGCTCACACGTTTCTCATCTTAAATGACAAGCATCAGATGACAGAGGACCTGTTCTTTGTATCAATTTTAGAGGCAGAGTTGGACTAGATATGGTCCGTATGTGTAGGAAACACCGTACTTTTGTTCTCAGCACACTCACGTTTCCTGCTGTCTTAGAGACTCTAGAAAGCTAGAGCGTGCTTCTTGCTCTAAAGCAGAGTGTGATCAATGGATGAGAACTCTGCTGTGTGTTTCACTTCAGAAATGGAGATAAATCCCAGGCTCTGAGTCTTCCTACAAACAAGAATTCATTTCAGGTTAGGGCAGTTACTTTACAGCTCAAACGAACTACATCGTTCACGAAGCTTACACGTTTCTCATCTTAAATGACAAGCATTGGATGCTGGAGGACCTGTGCTTTGTATCAATTTCAGATGCGGAGTTGGACTCGATATGGTCCGAATGTGTAAGAAACACCGTTCTTGTATTCTCAGCACACTCATGTTTCCTGCTATCTTAGAGACTCTAGAAAGCAAGAGCGTGCTTCTTGCTCTAAAGAAGAGTGTGATCTATACATGAGAACTCTGCTGTGTGTTTCACTTCAGAAATGGAGTTAAATCCCAGGCTCTGAGTCTTCCTACAAGCAACACTTCGTTTCAGGTAAGGGCACTTACTTTAAACCTCAAAGGAACTACATCGTTCACCAAGCTCACACAATTCTCATCTTAACTGACAAGCATCGGATGTTATAGGACCAGTGCTTTGTATCATTTTCAGAAGCAGAGTTGGACTAGATATGGTCCGAATGTGTAAGAAACACCGTTCTATTGTTCTCAGCACACTCATATTTGCTGCTGTATTAGAGAAACTACAAAGCAAGAGCATGCTTTTTGCTCTAAAGCAGAGTGAGAACAATGGATGAGAACTCTGCTGTGTGTTTCACTTCAGAAATGGAGTTAAATCCCAGGCTCTGAGTCTTCCTACAACAAGACTTCGTATCAGGTAAGGGCAGTTACTTTAAAGCTCAAACGAACTACATCGTTCACAAAGCTCACACGTTTCTCATCTTAACTGACCAGCATTGGATGTTAGTGGACCTGTGGTTTGTTTCAATTCCACAAGCAGAGTTGGACTAGATATGGTCCTTATGTGTAGGAAACGCAGTGCTTTTTTTCTGAGCACAACCACGTTTCCTGCTGAATTAGAAAATCTAGAAAGCAAGAGGGTGGTTCTTGCTCTGTAGCAGAGTGTGCCCATGGATGAGAACTATGCTGTGTGTTTCCCTTCAGAAATGGAGTTAAATCCCAGGCTCTGTGTCTTCCAACACTCAAGACTTCGTTTCAGGTAAGGGCAGTCACTTTTCAGCTAAAACGAACTACATCGTTCACGAAGCTAACACGTTTCTCATCTTAACTGACAAGCATTGGATGTTAGAGGACCAGTGCTTTGTCTCAGTTTCGGAAGCAGAGATGGACTATATAAGGTCCGTATGTGTAGGAAACACCGTTCTTTTGTTGTCAGCACACTCATGTTTCCTGATGTCTTAGGGACTCTAGAAAGGAAGAGCGTGCTTCTTGCTCTAAAGCAGAGTGTGATCAATGGATGAGAACTCTGCTGTGTTTTTTACATCAGAAATGGAGTTAAATTCCAAGCTCTGTGTCTTCCTACAAGCAAGAATTCCTTTAAAGTAAGGGCAGTCACTTTTCAGCTCAAACGAACTACATCCTTCACGAAGCTCACACGATCTCATCTTAAATGACAAGCATTGGATGCTGGAGGAACTGTGCTTTTTATCAATTTCAGAGGCAGAGTTGGACTCGATATGGTCCGAATGTGTAAGAAACACCGTTCTTGTGTTCTCAGCACACTCATGTTTCCTGCTGTCTTAGAGACTCTAGAAAGCAAGAGCGTGCTTCTTGCTCTAAAGCAGAGTGTGATCTATACATGAGAACTCTGCTGTGTGTTTCCCTTCAAAATGGAGTTAAATCCCAGGCTCTGAGTCTTCCTACAAGCGACACTTCGTTTCAGGAAAGGGTTGTTACTTTAAAGCTCAGATGTACTATATCGTTGACGAAGCTCACACGTTTCTCATCTTAACTGACAAGCATTGGATGTTATAGGAACAGTGCTTTGTATCAGTTTCAGAAGCAGAGTTGGAATAGATATGGTCCTTATGTGTAGGAAACACCGTTCATTTGTTCTTAGCACACTTACGTTTGCTGCTGTATTAGAGAATCTAGAAAGCAAGAGCGTGCTTCTTGTTCTAAAGCAGAGTGTGATCCATGGAAGAGAACTCTGCTGTTTGTTTCCCTTCAGAAATGGAGTTAAATCCCAGGCTCTGTGTCTTCCAACATGCAAGACTTCGTTTTAGGGAAAGGCAGTCACTATTCAGCTCAAAGGAACTACATCATTCACTAAGCTAACACGTTTCTCATCTTCACTGACAAGCATTGCATGTTAGAGGACCAGTGCTTTGTATCAGTTTCAGAAGCAGAATTGGACTAGATATGGTCTGTATGTGTAGGAAACACTGTTCTTTTGTTCTCAGCACACTCACGTTTCCTCCTGTCTTAGGGACTCTAGAAAGCAAGAGGGTGCTTCTTGCTCTGAAGCAGAGTGCGATCCATGGAAGAGAACTCTGCTGTTTGTTTCCCTTCAGAAATGGAGTTAAATCCCAGGCTCTGTGTCTTCCAACATGCAAGACTTCATTTTAGGGAAAGGCAGTCACTATTCAGCTCAAAGGAACTACATCATTCACGAAGCTAAGACGTTTCTCATCTTCACTGACAAGCATTGGATGTTAGAGGACCAGTGCTTTGTATCATTTTCAGAAGCAGAGTTGGACTAGATATGGTCCGTATGTGTAGGAAACACCGTTCTTTTGTTCTCAGCACACTCACGTTTCCTCCTGTCTTAGGGACTCTAGAAAGCTAGAGCTTGCTTCTTGTTCTAAAGCAGAGTGTGATCAATGGATGAGAACTCTGCTGTGTGTTTCCCTTCAGAAATGGAGTTAAATCCCAGGCTCTGAGTCTTCCTACAAGCAACACTTCGTTTCAGATAAGGGCAGTTACTTTAAACCTCAAAGGAACTACATCGTTCACGAAGCTCACACAATTCTCATCTTAACTGACAAGCATCGGATGTTATAGGACCAGAGCTTTGAGTCATTTTCAGAAGCAGATTTGGACTAGATATGGTCCCAATGTGTAAGAAACACCGTTCTTGTGTTCTCAGCACACTCATGTTTCCTGCTGTCTTAGAGACTCTAGAAAGCAAGAGCGTGCTTCTTGCTCTAAAGCAGAGTGTGATCTATACATGAGAACTCTGCTGTGTGTTTCACTTCAGAAATGGAGTTAAATCCCAGGCTCTGAGTCTTCCTACAAGCAACACTTTGTTTCAGGTAAGGGCAGTTACTTTTAACCTCAAAGGAACTACATCGTTCACGAAGCTCACACAATTCTCATCTTAACTGACAAGCATCGGATGTTATAGGACCAGTGCTTTGTATCAGTTTCAGAAGCAGAGTTGGAATAGAGATGGTCCGTATGTGTAGGAAACACCGTTCATTTGTTCTTAGCACACTTACGTTTGCTGCTGTATTAGAGAATCTAGAAAGCAAGAGCGTGCTTCTTGTTCTAAAGCAGAGTGTGATCCTTGGAAGAGAACTCTGCTGTTTGTTTCCCTTCAGAAATGGAGGTAAATCCCAGGCTCTGTGTCTTCCAACATGCAAGACTTCGTTTTAGGGAAAGGCAGTCACTATTCAGCTCAAAGGAACTACATCATTCATGAAGCTAACACGTTTATCATCTTCACTGACAAGCATTGCATGTTAGAGGACCAGTGCTTTGTATCAGTTTCAGAAGCAGAGTTGGAATAGATATGGTCCGTAAGTGTAAGAAACACCGTTCTTTTGTTCTCAGCACACTCACATTTGCTGCTGTATTAGAGAATCTACAAAGCAAGAGCGTGCTTTTTGCTCTATAGCAGAGTGTGATCCATGGAAGAGAACTCTGCTGTGTGTTTCCCTTCAGAAATGGAGTTAAATCCCAGGCTCTGAGTCTTCCTACAAGCAAGACTTCGAATCAGGTAAGGGCAGTTACATTACAGCTCAAACGAACTACATCGTTCACGAAGCTCACACGTTTCTCATCTTAAATAACAAGCATCGGATGATAGAGGACCTGTGCTTTGTATCAATTTTAGAGGCAGAGTTCGACTAGATGTGGTCCGTATGTGTAGGAAACACCGTTCTTTTGTTCTCAGCACACTCACGTTTCCTGCTGTCTTAGAGACCCTAGAAAGCAAGAGCGAGCTTCTTGCTATAAAGCAGAGTGTGATCAATGGATGAGAACTCTGCTGTGTGTTTCACTTCAGAAATGCAGTTAAATCCCAGGCTCTGAGTCTTCCTACAAACAAGAATTCGTTTCAGGTAAGGGCAGTTACTTTAAAGCTCAAACGAACTACATCGTTCACAAAGCTCACGCGTTTCTCATCTTAACTGACAAGCATTGGATGTTAGTGGACCTGTGGTTTGTTTTAGTTCCACAAGCAGAGTTGGACTAGATATGGTCCTTTTGTGTAGGAAACGCAGTTCTTTTTTTCTGAGCACAACCAAGTTTCCTGCTGAATTAGAAAATCTAGAAAGCAAGAGGGTGGTTCTTGCTCTGTAGCAGAGTGTGCCCATGGATGAGAACTATGCTGTGTGTTTCCCTTCAGAAATGGAGTTAAATCCCAGGCTCTGTGTCTTCCAACACTCAAGACTTCGTTTCAGGTAAGGGCAGTCACTTTTCAGCTAAAACGAACTACTTCGTTCACGAAGCTAACACGTTTCTCATCTTAACTGACAAGCATTGGATGTTAGAGGACCAGTGCTTTGTCTCAGTTTCGGAAGCAGAGATGGACTATATAAGGTCCGTATGTGTAGGAAACACCATTCTTTTGTTGTCAGCACACTCACGTTTCCTGATGTCTTAGGGACTCTAGAAAGGAAGAGCCTGCATCTTGCTCTAAAGCAGAGTGTGATCAATGGAAGAGAACTCTGCTGTGTGTTTCACTTCAGAAATGGAGTTAAATTCCAAGCTCTGTGTATTCCTACAAGCAAGAATTCCTTTAAAGTAAGGGCAGTCACTTTTCAGCTCAAACGAACTACATCCTTCAGGAAGCTCACACGTTTCTCATCTTAAATGACAAGCATTGGATGCTGGAGGAACTGTGCTTTTTATCAATTTCAGAGGCAGAGTTGGACTTGATATGGTCCGAATGTGTAAGAAACACCGTTCTTGTGTTCTCAGCACACTCATGTTTCCTGCTGTCTTAGAGACTCTAGAAAGCAAGAGCGTGCTTCTTGCTCTAAAGCAGAGTGTGATCTATACATCAGAACTCTGCTGTGTGTTTCCCTTCAAAATGGAGTTAAATCCCAGGCTCTGAGTCTTCCTACAAGCGACACTTCGTTTCAGGAAAGGGCTGTTACTTTAAAGCTCAGACGAACTATATCGTTGACGAAGCTCACACGTTTCTCATCTTAACTGACAAGCATCGGATGTTATAGGACCAGTGCTTTGTATCAGTTTCAGAAGCAGAGTTGGAATAGATATGGTCCGTATGTGTAGGAAACACCGTTCATTTGTTCTTAGCACACTTACGTTTGCTGCTGTATTAGAGAATCTAGAAAGCAAGAGCGTGCTTCTTGTTCTAAAGCAGAGTGTGATCCTTGGAAGAGAACTCTGCTGTTTGTTTCCCTTCAGAAATGGAGTTAAATCCCAGGCTCTGTGTCTTCCAACATGCAAGACTTCGTTTTAGGGAAAGGCAGTCACTATTCAGCTCAAAGGAACTACATCATTCATGAAGCTAACACGTTTATCATCTTCACTGACAAGCATTGCATGTTAGAGGACCAGTGCTTTGTATCAGTTTCAGAAGCAGAGTTGGAATAGATATGGTCCGTATGTGTAAGAAACACCGTTCTTTTGTTCTCAGCACACTCACATTTGCTGCTGTATTAGAGAATCTACAAAGCAAGAGCGTGCTTTTTGCTCTATAGCAGAGTGTGATCCATGGAAGACAACTCTGCTGTGTGTTTCCCTTCAGAAATGGAGTTAAATCCCAGGCTCTGAGTCTTCCTACAAGCAAGACTTCGAATCAGGTAAGGGCAGTTACATTACAGCTCAAACGAACTACATCGTTCACGAAGCTCACACGTTTCTCATCTTAAATGACAAGCATCGGATGATAGAGGACCTGTGCTTTGTATCAATTTTAGAGGCAGAGTTCGACTAGATATGGTCCCTATGTGTAGGAAACACCGTTCTTTTGTTCTCAGCACACTCACGTTTCCTGCTGTCTTAGAGACTCTAGAGAGCAAGAGCGAGCTTCTTGGTATAAAGCAGAGTGTGATCAATGGATGAGAACTCTGCTGTGTGTTTCACTTCAGAAATGGAGTTAAATCCCAGGCTCTGTGTCTTCCTACAAACAATAATTCGTTTCAGGTAAGGGCAGTTACTTTACAGCTCAAACGAACTACATCGTTCACGAAGCTCACACGTTTCTCATCTTAAATGACAAGCATTGGATGCTGGAGGAACTGTGCTTTTTATCAATTTCAGAGCAGAGTTGGACTCGATATGGTCCGAATGTGTAAGAAACACCGTTCTTGTGTTCTAAACAAACTCATGTTTCCTGCTGTCTTAGAGACTCTAGAAAGCAAGAGCGTGCTTCTTGCTCTAAAGCAGAGTGTGATCTATACATGAGAACTCTGCTGTGTGTTTCACTTCAAAATGGAGTTAAATCCCAGGCTCTGAGTCTTCCTACAAGCGACACTTTGTTTCAGGAAAGGGCTGTTACTTTAAAGCTCAGAATAACTATATCGTTGACGAAGCTCACACGTTTCTCATCTTAACTGACAAGCATCGGATGTTATAGGACCAGTGCTTTGTATCATTTTCAGAAGCAGAGTGGACTAGATATGGTCCGAATGTGTAAGAAACACCGTTCTTTTGTTCTCAGCACACTCACATTTGCTGATGTAGTAGAGAATCTACAAAGCAAGTGCGTGCTTTTTGCTCTAAAGCAGAGTGTGATACATGGAAGAGAACTCTGCTGTGTGTTTTCCTTCAGAAAGGGAGTTAATTCCCAGGCTCTGAGTCTTCCTACAAGCAAGACTTCGAATCAGGTAAGGGCAGTAACATTACAGCTCAAACGAACTACATCGTTCACGAAGCTCACACGTTTCTCATCTTAAATGACAAGCATCAGATGATAGAGGACCTGTGCTTTGTATCAATTTTAGAGGCAGAGTTGGACTCGATATGGTCCGAAGGTGTAAGAAACACCGTTCTTGTATTCTCAGCACACTCATGTTTCCTGCTGTCTTAGAGACTCTAGAAAGCAAGAGCGTGCTTCTTGCTCTAAAGCAGAGTGTGATCTATACATGAGAACTCTGCTGTGTGTTTCACTTCAGAAATGGAGTTAAATCCCAGGCTCTGAGTCTTCCGACAAGCAACACTTTGTTTCAGGTAAGGGCAGTTACTTTAAACCTCAAAGGAACTACATCGTTCACGAAGCTCACACAATTCTCATCTTAACTGACAAGCATCGGATGTTATAGGACCAGTGCTTTGTATCAGTTTCAGAAGCAGAGTTGGAATAGATATGGTCCGTATGTGTAGGAAACACCGTTCATTTGTTCTTAGCACACTTACGTTTGCTGCTGTATTAGAGAATCTAGAAAGCAAGAGCGTGCTTCTTGTTCTAAAGCAGAGTGTGATCCTTGGAAGAGAACTCTGCTGTTTGTTTCCCTTCAGAAATGGAGGTAAATCTCAGGCTCTGTGTCTTCCAACATGCAAGACTTCGTTTTAGGGAAAGGCAGTCACTATTCAGCTCAAAGGAACTACATCATTCATGAAGCTAACACGTTTATCATCTTCACTGACAAGCATTGCATGTTAGAGGACCAGTGCTTTGTATCAGTTTCAGAAGCAGAGTTGGAATAGATATGGTCCGTAAGTGTAAGAAACACAGTTCTTTTGTTCTCAGCACACTCACATTTGCTGCTGTATTAGAGAATCTACAAAGCAAGAGCGTGCTTTTTGCTCTATAGCAGAGTGTGATCCATGGAAGAGAACTCTGCTGTGTGTTTCCCTTCAGAAATGGAGTTAAATCCCAGGCTCTGAGTCTTCCTACAAGCAAGACTTCGAATCAGGTAAGGGCAGTTACATTACAGCTCAAACGAACTACATCGTTCACGAAGCTCACACGTTTCTCATCTTAAATAACAAGCAATGGATGATAGAGGACCTGTGCTTTGTATCAATTTTAGAGGCAGAGTTCGACTAGATGTGGTCCGTATGTGTAGGAAACACCGTTCTTTTGTTCTCAGCACACTCACGTTTCCTGCTGTCTTAGAGACCCTAGAAAGCAAGAGCGAGCTTCTTGCTATAAAGCAGAGTGTGATCAATGGATGAGAACTCTGCTGTGTGTTTCACTTCAGAAATGGAGTTAAATCCCAGGCTCTGAGTCTTCCTACAAACAAGACTTCGTTTCAGGTAAGGGCAGTTACTTTAAAGCTCAAACGAACTACATCGTTCACAAAGCTCACGCGTTTCTCATCTTAACTGACAAGCATTGGATGTTAGTGGACCTGTGGTTTGTTTTAGTTCCACAAGCAGAGTTGGACTAGATATGGTCCTTTTGTGTAGGAAACGCAGTTCTTTTTTTCTGAGCACAACCAAGTTTCCTGCTGAATTAGAAAATCTAGAAAGCAAGAGGGTGGTTCTTGCTCTGTAGCAGAGTGTGCCCATGGATGAGAACTATGCTGTGTGTTTCCCTTCAGAAATGGAGTTAAATCCCAGGCTCTGTGTCTTCCAACATTCAAGACTTCGTTTCAGGTAAGGGCAGTCACTTTTCAGCTAAAACGAACTACATCGTTCACGAAGCTAACACGTTTCTCATCTTAACTGACAAGCATTGGATGTTAGAGGACCAGTGCTTTGTCTCAGTTTCGGAAGCAGAGATGGACTATATAAGGTCCGTATGTGTAGGAAACACAGTTCTTTTGTTGTCAGCACACTCACGTTTCCTGATGTCTTAGGGACTCTAGAAAGGAAGAGCCTGCTTCTTGCTCTAAAGCAGAGTGTGATCAATGGATGAGAACTCTGCTGTGTGTTTCACTTCAGAAATGGAGTTAAATTCCAAGCTCTGTGTCTTCCTACAAGCAAGAATTCCTTTAAAGTAAGGGCAGTCACTTTTCAGCTCAAACGAACTACATCCTTCAGGAAGCTCACACGTTTCTCATCTTAAATGACAAGCATTGGATGTTGGAGGAACTGTGCTTTTTATCAATTTCAGAGGCAGAGTTGGACTTGATATGGTCCGAATGTGTAAGAAACACCGTTCTTGTGTTCTCAGCACACTCATGTTTCCTGCTGTCTTAGAGACTCTAGAAAGCAAGAGCGTGCTTCTTGCTCTAAAGCAGAGTGTGATCTATACATCAGAACTCTGCTGTGTGTTTCCCTTCAAAATGGAGTTAAATCCCAGGCTCTGAGTCTTCCTACAAGCGGCACTTCGTTTCAGGAAAGGGCTGTTACTTTAAAGCTCAGACGAACTATATCGTTGACGAAGCTCACACGTTTCTCATCTTAACTGACAAGCATCGGATGTTATAGGACCAGTGCTTTGTATCAGTTTCAGAAGCAGAGTTGGAATAGATATGGTCCGTATGTGTAGGAAACACCGTTCATTTGTTCTTAGCACACTTACGTTTGCTGCTGTATTAGAGAATCTAGAAAGCAAGAGCGTGCTTCTTGTTCTAAAGCAGAGTGTGATCCTTGGAAGAGAACTCTGCTGTTTGTTTCCCTTCAGAAATGGAGTTAAATCCCAGGCTCTGTGTCTTCCAACATGCAAGACTTCGTTTTAGGGAAAGGCAGTCACTATTCAGCTCAAAGGAACTACATCATTCATGAAGCTAACACGTTTATCATCTTCACTGACAAGCATTGCATGTTAGAGGACCAGTGCTTTGTATCAGTTTCAGAAGCAGAGTTGGAATAGATATGGTCCGTATGTGTAAGAAACACCGTTCTTTTGTTCTCAGCACACTCACATTTGCTGCTGTATTAGAGAATCTACAAAGCAAGAGCGTGCTTTTTGCTCTATAGCAGAGTATGATCCATGGAAGACAACTCTGCTGTGTGTTTCCCTTCAGAAATGGAGTTAAATCCCAGGCTCTGAGTCTTCCTACAAGCAAGACTTCGAATCAGGTAAGGGCAGTTACATTACAGCTCAAACGAACTACATCGTTCACGAAGCTCACACGTTTCTCATCTTAAATGACAAGCATCGGATGATAGAGGACCTGTGCTTTGTATCAATTTTAGAGGCAGAGTTCGACTAGATATGGTCCCTTTGTGTAGGAAACACCGTTCTTTTGTTCTCAGCACACTCAAGTTTCCTGATGTCTTAGAGAGTCTTGAAAGCTAGAGCGTGTTTCTTGCTCTAAAGCAGAGTGTGATCAATGGATGAGAACTCTGCTGTGTGTTTCACTTCTTAAATGGAGTTAAATCCCAGGCTCTGTGTCTTCCTACAAGCAAGACTTCGTTTCAGGTAAGGGCAGTCACTGTTCAGTTCAATCAAACTACATCCTTCACGAAGCTTACAAGTTTCCCTTCTTAACTACCAAGCATTGGATGTTAGAGGACCAGTGCTTTGTGTCAGTTTCAGAAGCAGAGTTGGACTAGATATGGTCCTTATGTGTATGAAACCCCGTTCTTTTGTTCTCATCACACTCACGTTTCCTGCTGTCTTAGAGATTCTAGAAAGCTAGAGCGTGCTTCTTGCTCTAAAGCAGAGTGTGATCAATGGATGAGAACTCTGCTGTCTGTTTCACTTCAGAAATGGAGTTAAATCCCAGGCTCTGAGTCTTCCTACAAGCAAGACTTCGTTTAAGGTTAGGGCAGTTTCTTTTCAGCTCAAACGAACTACATCGTTCTCAAAGCTCACACTTTTCTCATCTTAAATGAAAAGCATTGGATGTTAGAGGACCTGTTGTTTCTTTCAGTTTCAGAAGCAGAGTTGAACTAGATATGGTCCGTATGTGTAGGAACCACTGTTCTTTTCTTCTGGGCACAACCATGTTTCCTGCTGTATTAGAGATTCTAGAAAGCAAGAGTGTGCTTCTCGCTCTAAAGCAGAGTGTGAGAAATGGATGAGAACTCTGCTGTGTGTTTCACTTCAGAAATGGAATTAAATCCCAGGCTCTGAGTCTTCCTAAAAGCAAGACTTATTTTCAGGTAAGCTTATTTACTTTACAGCTCAAACGAAATACATTGTTCACGAAGTTCACTTGTTTCTCACATAAATTGACAAGCATTGGATGTTAGAGGACCTCTGGTTTGTTTCAGAGTCAGAAGCAGAGATGAACTAGATATGGTCCGTATGTGTAAGAAAAACAGTTCTTTTGTTCTGAGCATGCTCAAGTTTCCTGCTGTATTAGAGAATCTAGAAGCAAGAGCGTATTTCTTGCTCTAAAGCAGAGTGTGATCCATGGATGAGAACTATGCTGTGTGTTTCCCTTCGGAAATGGAGTTAAATCCCATGCTCTGTGTCTTCCTACAAGCACTATTTGGTTTCAGGTAAGGGCAGTCACTTTTCAGCTCAAACGAACTAAATCGTTCACGAAGCTCACACGTGTCTCATATTAAATGTCAAGCATTGGATGTTAGAGGACCTATGCTTTGTATCAATTTCAGAAGCAGAGTTGGACTACATATGGTCTGTATGTGTAGGATACAAAGTTCATTTGTTCTCAGCACACTCAAGTTTCCTGATGTCTTAGAGACTCTAGAAAGCTAGGGCGTGCTTCTTGCTCAAAAGCAGAGTTGTTCAATGGATGAGAACTCTGTTGTGTGTTTCACTTCAGAAATGGAGTTAAATCCCAGGCTCTGAGTCTTCCTACGAGCAAGAATTCGTTTCAAGTAAGGGCAGTCACTTTTCAGCTCAAACGAACTACATCGTTCACGAAGCTCACACGTTTCTCATCTTAACTGAAAAGCATTGGATGTTAGAGGACCTGTGGTTTCTTTCAGTTTCAGAAGCAGAGTTGAACTAGATATGGTCCGTATGTGTAGGAACCTCTGTTCTTTTCTTCTGCGCACAACCATGTTTCCTGCTGTATTAGAGATTCTAGAAAGCAAGAGCGTGCTTCCTGCTCTAAAGCAGAGTGTGAGCAATGGATGAGAACTCTGCTGTGTGTTTCACTTCAGAAATGGAATTAAATCCCAGGCTCTGAGTCTTCCTAAAAGCAAGACTTATTTTCAAGTAAGATTAGTTACTTTACAGCTCAAACGAACTACATCGTTCACGAAGTTCACACGTTTCTCATCTAAACTGACAAGCATTGGATGTTAGAGGACCTCTGGTTTGTTTCAGAGTCAGAAGCAGAGATGAACTAGATATGGTCCGTATGTGTAGGAAAAACCGTTCTTTTTTCTGAGCATGCTCAAGTTTCCTGCTGTATTAGAGAATCTAGAAACAAGAGCGTGCTTCTTGCTCTAAAGCAGAGGGTGATCCATGGATGAGAACTATGCTGTGTGTTTCGCTTCAGAAATGGAGTTAAATAACAGGCTCTGTGTCTTCCTACAAGCACTATTTCGTTTCAGGTAAGGGCAGTCACTTTTCAGCTCAAACCTACTACATCGTTCACGAAGCTCACACGTTTCTCATCTTAAATGACAAGCATTGGATGTTAGAGGACCTGTGCTTTGTATCAATTTCAGAAGCAGAGTTTTACTAGATATGGTCTGTATGTGTAGGATACAACGTTCATTTGTTTTCAGCACACTCAAGTTTCCTGATGTCTTAGAGACTCTAGAAAGCTAGGGCGTGCTTCTTGCTCTAAAGCAGAGTGTTTTCAATGGATGAGAACTCTGTTGTGTGTTTCACTTCAGAAATGGAGTTAAATCCCAGGCTCTGAGTCTTCCTAAAAGAAAGACTTCATTTCAGGTAAGGGCAGTTACTTTTCAGCTCAAACGAACTACATCGTTCATGAAGCTCACACGTTTCTCATCTTAATTGAAAATCATTGGATGTTAGAGGACCTTTGCTTTCTATCAATTTCAAGCAGAGTTGAACTAGATATGGTCCTTATGTATAGGAAAAACCGTCCTTTTCTTCTGAGCACACTCACGTTTCCTGCTGTATTAGAGACTCTAGAAAGCAAGAGCGTGCTTCTTGCTCTATAGCAGAGTGTGATCCATCGAAGAGAACTATGCTGTGTGTTTCCCTTCAGAAATGGAGTTAAATCCCAGGCTCTGTTTCTTCCTACAAGCAAGACTTCTTTTCATGTAAGGGCAGTTACTTTACAGCTCAAAATTACTACATCGTTCACGAAGCTTGCAAGTTTCCCTTCTTAACTCCCAAGCATTGGATGTTAGACGACCAGTGCTTTGTGTCAGTTTCAGAAGCACAGTTGGACTAGATATGGTCCGTATGTGTAGGAAAAACCGTTCTTTTGTTCTGAGAATGCTCAAGTTTCCTGCTGTATTAGAGAATCTAGAAGCAAGAGCGTGCTTCTTGCTCTAAAGCAGAGTGTGATCCATGGATGAGAACTATGCTGTGTGTTTCCCTTCAGAAATGGAGTTAAATTCCAGGCTCTGTGTCTTCCTAGAAGCACGACTTCGTTTCAAGTAAGGGCAGTCACTTTTCAGCTCAAACTAACTACATCGTTCACGAAGCTTAGACGTTTCTCATCTTAACTGACAAGCATTGAATGTTAGAGGACCACTGCTTTGTATCAGTTTCAGAAGCAGAGTTGGACTAGATATGGTCCCTGTATGTAGGAAACACCGTTCTTTTGTTCTCATCACACTAACGTTTCCTGGTGACTTAGAGAATCTGGAAAGCAAGAGCGTTCTTCTTGCTCTAAAGCAGAGTGTGATCAATGGATGCGAACTCTGCTGTGTGTTTCACTTCAGACATGGAGTTAAATCCCAGGCTCTGAGACTTCCTAAAAGCAAGACTTCGTTTCAGGTAAGGGCAGTTACTTTACAGCTCAAACGAACTACATCATTTATGAAGCTCACACGTTTCTCATCTTAACTGACAAGCATTGGATGTTAGAGGACCTGTGGTTTGTTTCAGTGTCAGAAGCAGAGTTGAACTAGATATGGTCCTTATGTGTAGGAAACACCGATCATTTGCTCTCAGCACACTCAAGTTTCCTGCTCTCATAAAGACCCTAGAAAGCTAGAGCGTGCTTCTTGCTCTAAAGCAGATTGTGATCAATGGATGAGAACTCTGTTGTGAGTTTCACTAAAGAAATGGAGTTATATCCCTGGCTCTGAGTCTTCCTACAAGCAAGACTTCGTTTCAGGTAAGGGCAGTTACCTTATTGCTCAAACGAACTACATCGTTCACCAAGCTCACACATTTCTTATCTTAACTGAGAATCATTGGATGTTAGAGGACCTTTGCTTTGTATCAATATCAAGCAGAGTTGAACTAGATATGGTCCTTATGTATAGGAAAAACCGTTCTATTCTTTTGAGCACACTGACGTTTCCTGCTGTACTAGAGAATCTAGAAAGCAAGAGCGTGCTTTATGCTCTAACGCAGAGTGTGATCCATGGATGAGAACAGTGTTGTGTGTTTCCCTTCATAAATGGAGTTAAATCCCAAGCTATGTGTCTTCCTACAAGCAAGACTTCGTTTCAGGTAAGGCCAGTCTCTTTTCAGCTCAAATGAACTACATCGTTCACAAAGCTCACACGTTTCTCATCTTAACTGACCAGCATTGGATGTTAGAGGACCATTGCGTTGTGTCAGTTTCAGAAGCACAGTTGGACTAGATATGGTCCGTATGTGTACGAAACACCGTTCTTTTGTTCTCAGCACACTCACGTTTCCTGCTCTCTTAGAGATTCTAGAAAGCTAGAGCGTGCTTCTTGCTCTAAAGCAGAGTGTGATCAATGGATGAGAACTCTGCTGTCTGTTTCACTTCAGAAATGGAGTTAAATCCCAGGCTCTGAGTCTTCCTACAAGCAAGACTTCGTTTCAGGTAAGGACAGTTTCTTTTCAGCTCAAACGAACTACATAGTTCACGAAGCTCACACGTTTCTCATCTTAACTGAAAAGCATTGGATGTTAGAGGACCTGTGGTTTCTTTCAGTTTCAGAAGCAGAGTTGAAGTAGATATAGTCCGTATGTGTAGGAACCACTGTTCTTTTCTTCTGCGCACAACCATGTTTCCTGCTGTATTAGAGATTCTAGAAAGAAAGAGTGTGCTTCTTGCTCTAAAGCAGAGGGTGGGCAATGGATGAGAACTCTGCTGTGCGTTTCACTTCAGAAATGGAATTAAATCCCAGGCTCTGAGTCTTCCTAAAAGCAAGACTTCATTTCAGGTAAGGGCAGTTACTTTTCAGCTCAAACGAACTACATCGTTCATGAAGCTCACACGTTTCTCATCTTAATTGAAAATCATTGGATGTTAGAGGACCTTTGCTTTCTATCAATTTCAAGCAGAGTTGAACTAGATATGGTCCTTATGTATAGGAAAAACCGTTCTTTTCTTCTGAGCACACTCACCTTTCCTGCTGTATTAGAGACTCTAGAAAGCAAGAGCGTGCTTCTTGCTCTAAAGCAGAGTGTGATCCATCGAAAAGAACTATGCTGTGTGTTTCCCTTCTGAAAGGGAGTTAAATCCCAGGCTCTGTGTCTTCCTGCAAGCAAGACTTCATTTCAGGTAAGGGCAGTTAATTTACAGGTCAAAAAACTACATCGTTCAGGAAGCTCACACGTTTCTCATCTTAACTGACAAGCATTGGGTGTTAGCGGACCTGTGGTTTCTTTCAGTTTCAGAAGCAGAGTTGAACTTGATATGGTCCTTATGTGTAGGAAACACTGTCCTTTTCTTCTGAGCACACTCACGTTTCCTGCTGTATTAGAGAATCTAGAAAGCAAGAGCGTGATTCTTGCTCTAAAGCAGAGTGTGATCCATCAATGGGAACTGTGTTGTGGGTTTCCCTTCATAAATGGAGTTAAACTCCAGGCTCTGTGTCTTCATACAATGAAGACTTCGTTTTAAGTTAGGGCAGTCACTATTCAGCTCAAATGAACTACGTTGTTCACAAGGCTCACATGTTTCTCATCTTAAATGTCAAGCATTGGATGTTAGATGACCAGTGCTTTGTATCAATTTCAGAAGCAGAGTTGGACTAGATATGGTCCTTATGTGTTTGAAACACCGATCATTTGCTCTCAGCACACTCAAGTTTCCTGCTGTCATAGAGACTCTAGAAAGCTAGAGCGTGCTTCTTGCTCTAAAGCAGATTGTGATCAATGGATGAGAACTCTGTTGTGTGTTACACTTCAGAAATGGAGTTAAATCCCTGGCTCTGAGTCTTCCTACAAGCAAGACTTCGTTTCAGGTAAGGGCAGTTACTTTACAGCTCAAACGAACTACATCATTCACGAAGCTCACAGGTTTCTCATCTTAATTGAAAATCATTGGATGTTAGAGGACCTTTGCTTTCTATCAATTTCAAGCAGAGTTGAACTAGATATCGTCCTTATGTATAGGAAAAACCGTCCTTATCTTCTGAGCACACTCACGTTTCCTGCTGTATTAGAGACTCTAGAAAGCAAGAGTGTGCTTCTTGCTCTAAAGCAGAGTGTGATCCATCGAAGAGAACTATGCTGTGTGTTTCGCTTCAGAAATGGAGTTAAATCCCAGGCTCTATGTCTTCCTACAAGCAAGATTCGTTTCAGGTAAGGGCAGTTAATTTACAGCTCAAAAAACTACATCGTTCACGAAGCTCACACGTTTCTCATCTTAACTGACAAGCATTGGGTGTTAGAGGACCTGTGGTTTCTTTCAGTTTCAGAAGCAGAGTTGAACTTGATATGGTCCTTATGTGTAGGAATCACTGTCCTTTTATTCTGAGCACACTCACGTTTCCTGCTGTATTAGAGAATCTAGAAAGCAAGAGCGTACTTCTTGCTCTAAAGCAGAGTGTGATCCATCGATGAGAACTGTATTGTGGGTTTCCCTTCATAAATGGAGTTAAACTCCAGGCTCTGTGTCTTCATACAATCAAGACTTCGTTTTAGGTAAGGGCAGTCACTATTCAGCTCAAATGAACTACATTGTTCACGAAGCTCACACGTTTCTCATCTTAAATGTCAAGCATTGGATGTTAGACGACCAGTGCTTTGTATCAATTTCAGAAGCAGATTTGGACTAGATATGGTCCTTATGTGTTTGAAACACTGATCATTTGCTCTCAGCACACTCAAGTTTCCTGCTGTCATGGAGAATCTAGAAAGCTAGAGCGTGCTTCTTGCTCTAAAGCAGAGTGTGATCAACGGATGAGAACTCTGCTGTCTGTATCACTTCAGAAATTTAGTTAAATCCCAGGCTCTGTGTCTTCCTACAAGCAAGCCTTCGTTTCAGGTAAGGTCAGTCACTGTTCAGTTCAAACAAACTACATCGTTCACGAAGCGTGCAAGTTTCCCTTCTTAACTCCCAAGCATTGGATGTTGGAGGACCAGTGCTTTGTGTCAGTTTCAGAAGCACAGTTGGACTAGATATGGTCCGTATGTGTAGGAAAATCCGTTCTTTTGTTCTGAGAATGCTCAAGTTTCCTGCTGTATTAGAGAATCTAGAAGCAAGAGCGTGCTTCTTGCTCTAAAGCAGAGTGTGATCCATGGATGAGAACTATGCTGTGTGTTTCCCTTCAAAAATGGAGTTAAATTCCAGGCTCTGTGTCTTCCTATAAGCACGACTTCGTTTCAAGTAAGGGCAGTCACTTTTCAGCTCAAACGAACTACATCGTTCACGAAGCTCACACGTTTCTCATCTTAACTGACAAGCATTGAATGTTAGAGGACCACTGCTTTGTATCAGTTTCAGAAGAAGAGTTGGACTAGATATTGTCCCTGTATGTAGGAAACACCGTTCTTTTGTTCTCATCACACTAACGTTTTCTGGTGACTTAGAGAATCTGGAAAGCAAGAGCCTTCTTCTTGCTCTAAAGCAGAGTGTGATCACTGGATGAGAACTCTGCTGTGTGTTTCACTTCAGACATGGAGTTAAATCCCAGGCTCTGAGACTTCCTAAAAGCAAGACTTCGTTTCAGGTAAGGGCAGTTACTTTACAGCTCAAACGAACTACATCGTTCATGAAGCTCACACGTTTCTCATCTTAACTGACAAGCATTGGATGTTAGAGGACCTGTGGTTTGTTTCAGTGTCAGAAGCAGAGTTGAACTAGATATGGTCCTTATGTGTAGGAAACACCGATCATTTGCTCTCAGCACACTCAAGTTTCCTGCTCTCATAGAGACTCTAGAAAGCTAGAGCGTGCTTCTTGCTCTAAAGCAGATTGTGATCAATGGATGAGAACTCTGTTGTGAGTTTCACTAAAGAAATGGAGTTAAATCCCTGGCACTGAGTCTTCCTACAAGCAAGACTTCGTTTCAGGTAAGGGCAGTTACCTTACAGCTCAAACGAACTACATCGTTCACCAAGCTCACACATTTCTCATCTTAACTGAGAAGCATTGGATGTTAGAGGACCTTTGCTTTGTATCAATTTCAAGCAGAGTTGAACTAGATATGGTCCTTATGTATAGGAAACACCCTTCTATTCTTTTGAGCACACTCACGTTTCCTGCTGTATTAGAGAATCTAGAAAGCAAGAGCGTGCTTTATGCTCTAACGCAGAGTGTGATCCATGGATGAGAACAGTGTTGTGTGTTTCCCTTCATAAATGGAGTTAAATCCCAAGCTCTGTGTCTTCCTACAAGCAAGATTTCGTTTCAGGTAAGGGCAGTCTCTTTTCAGCTCAAATGAACTACATCGTTCACAAAGCTCACACGTTTCTCATCTTAACTGACAAGCATTGGATATTAGAGGACCATTGCTTTGTGTCAGTTTCAGAAGCAGAGTTGGACTAGATATGGTCCGTATGTGTACGAAACACCGTTCTTTTGTTCTCAGCACACTCACGTTTCCTGCTGTATTAGAGACTCTAGAAAGCTAGAGCGTGCTTCTTGCTCTAAAGCAGAGTGTGATCAATGGATGAGAACTCTGCTGTCTGTTTCACTTCAGAAATGGAGTTAAATCCCAGGCTCTGAGTCTTCCTACAAGCAAGACTTCGTTTCAGGTAAGGAAAGTTTCTTTTCAGCTCAAACGAACTACATCGTTCACGAAGCTCACACGTTTCTCATCTTAACTGAAAAGCATTGGATGTTAGAGGACCTGTGGTTTTTTTCAGTTTCAGAAGCAGAGTTGAACTAGATATGGTCCGTATGTGTAGGAACCACTGTTCTTTTCTTCTGCGCACAACCATGTTTCCTGCTGTATTAGAGATTCTAGAAAAAAAGAGTGTGCTTCTTGCTCTAAAGCAGAGTGTGAGCAATGGATGAGAACTCTGCTGTGCGTTTCACTTCAGAAATGGAATTAAATCCCAGGCTCCAGGTCTTCCTAAAAGCAAGACTTATTTTCAGGTAAGCTTAGTTAATTTACAGCTCAAACGAAATACATCGTTCACGAGTTCACACGTTTCTCATCTAAACTGACAAGCATTGGATGTTAGAGGACCTCTGGTTTGTTTCAGAGTCAGAAGCAGAGATGAACTGGATATGGTCCGTATGTGTAGTAAAAACCGTTCTTTTGTTCTGAGCATGCTCAAGTTTCCTGATGTATTAGAGAATCTAGAATCAAGAGCGTGCTTCTTGCTCTAAAGCAGAGTGTTTTCTATGGATGAGAACTCTGTTGTGTGTTTCACTTCACAAATGGAGTTAAATCCCAGGCAATGTGTCTTCCTACAAGGTAGACTTCGTTTCAAGTTAGGGCTGTCACTTTTCAGCTCAAACGAACTACATCGTTCACGAAGCTCACACGTTTCTCATCTTAAAAGACAAGCATTGAATGTTAGAGGACCAATGCTTTGTATCAGTTTCAGAAGCAGAGTTGGACTAGATATGGTCTGTATATGTAGAAAACACCGTTCATTTGTTCTCAGCACACTCAAGTTTCCTGCTGTCTTAGAGAGTCTTGAAAGCTAGAGCGTGTTTCTTGCTCTAAAGCAGAGTGTGATCAATGGATGAGAACTCTGCTGTGTGTTTCACTTCTTAAATGGAGTTAAATCCCAGGCTCTGTGTCTTCCTACAGGCAAGACTTCGTTTCAGGTAAGGGCAGTCACTGTTCAGTACAATCAAACTACATCGTTCACGAAGCTTACAAGTTTCCCTTCTTAACTACCAAGCATTGGATGTTAGAGGACCACTGCTTTGTGTCAGTTTCAGAAGCAGAGTTGGCCTAGATATGGTCCTTATGTGTATGAAACCCCGTTCTTTTGTTCTCATCACACTCACGTTTCCTGCTGTCTTAGAGATTCTAGAAAGCTAGAGCGTGCTTCTTGCTCTAATGCAGAGTGTGATCAATGGATGAGAACTCTGCTGTCTGTTTCACTTCAGAAATGGAGTTAAATCCCAGGCTCTGAGTCTTCCTACAAGCAAGACTTCGTTTAAGGTTAGGGCAGTTTCTTTTCAGCTCAAATGAACTACATCGTTCTCAAAGCTCACACTTTTCTCATCTTAAATGAAAAGCATTGGATGTTAGAGGACCTGTTGTTTCTTTCAGTTTCAGAAGCAGAGTTGAACTAGATATGGTCCGTATGTGTAGGAACCACTGTTCTTTTCTTCTGGGCACAACCATGATTCCTGCTGTATTAGAGATTCTAGAAAGCAAGAGTGTGCTTCTCGCTCTAAAGCAGAGTGTGAGCAATGGATGAGAACTCTGCTGTGTGTTTCACTTCAGAAATGGAATTAAATCCCAGGCTCTGAGTCTTCCTAAAAGCAAGACTTATTTTCAGGTAAGCTTATTTACTTTACAGCTCAAACGAAATACATTGTTCACGAAGTTCACTTGTTTCTCACATAATTGACAAGCATTGGATGTTAGAGGACCTCTGGTTTGTTTCAGAGTCAGAAGCAGAGATGAACTAGATATGGTCCTTATGTGTACGAAACACCGTTCTTTTGTTCTCAGCACACTCACGTTTCCTGCTCTCTTAGAGATTCTAGAAAGCTAGAGCGTGCTTCTTGCTCTAAAGCAGAGTGTGATCAATGGATGAGAACTCTGCTGTCTGTTTCACTTCAGAAATGGAGTTAAATCCCAGGCTCTGAGTCTTCCTACAAGCAAGACTTCGTTTCAGGTAAGGACAGTTTCTTTTCAGCTCAAACGAACTACATAGTTCACGAAGCTCACACGTTTCTCATCTTAACTGAAAAGCATTGGATGTTAGACGACCTGTGGTTTCTTTCAGTTTCAGAAGCAGAGTTGAACTAGATATGGTCCATATGTGTAGGAACCACTGTTCTTTTCTTCTGCGCACAACCATGTTTCCTGCTGTATTAGAGATTCTAGAAAGAATGAGTGTGCTTCTTGCTCTAAAGCAGAGTGTGAGCAATGGATGAGAACTCTGCTGTGCGTTTCACTTCAGAAATGGAATTAAATCCCAGGCTCTAGGTCTTCCTAAAAGCAAGACTTATTTTCAGGTAAGCTTAGTTACTTTACAGCTCAAACGAAATACATCATTCACGAGTTCACACGTTTCTCATCTAAACTGACAAGCATTGGATGTTAGAGGACCTGTGGTTTGTTTCAGAGTCAGAAGCAGAAATGAACTAGATATGGTCCGTATGTGTAGGAAAAACCGTTCTTTTTTTCTGAGCATGCTCAAGTTTACTGCTGTATTAGAGAATCTATAAGCAAGAGCGTATTTCTTGCTCTAAAGCAGAGTGTGATCAATGGATGAGAACTATGCTTTCTGTTTCCCTCCAGAAATGGAGTTAAATCCCAGTCTCTGTGTCTTCCTACAAGCACTATTTCATTTCAGGTAAGGGCAGTCACTTTTCAGCTCAAACGAACTCCATCGTTCACGAAGCTCACACGTTTCTCATCTTAAATGTCAAGCATTGGATGTTAGAGGACCTGTGCTTTGTATCAGTTTCAGAAGCAGAGTTGGACAAGATATGGTCTGTATGTGTAGGATACAACGTTCATTTGTTCTCAGCACACTCAAGTTTCCTGCTGTCTTAGAGACTCTAGAAAGCTAGGGCGTGCTTCTTGCTCTAAAGCAGTGTGTGATCAATGGATGAGAACACTGTTTTGTATTTCACTTCAGAAATGGAGTTAAATCCCAGGCTCTCAGTCTTCCTAAAAGCAAGACTTCATTTCAGGTAAGGGCAGTTACTTTACAGCTCAAACGAACTACATCGTTCATGAAGCTCACACGTTTCTCATCTTAATTGAAAATCATTGGATGTTAGAGGACCTTTGCTTTCTATCAATTTCAAGCAGAGTTGAACTAGATATGGGCCTTATGTATAGGAAAAACCGGCCTTTTCTTCTGAGCACACTCACCTTTCCTGCTGTATTAGAGACTCTAGAAAGCAAGAGCGTGCTTCTTGCTCTAAAGCAGAGTGTGATCCATCGAAAAGAACTATGCTGTGTGTTTCCCTTCTGAAAGGGAGTTAAATCCCAGGCTCTGTGTCTTCCTGCAAGCAAGACTTCATTTCAGGTAAGGGCAGTTAATTTACAGCTCAAAAAACTACATCGTTCAGGAAGCTCACACGTTTCTCATCTTAACTGACCAGCATTGGATGTTAGAGGACCATTGCTTTGTGTCAGTTTCAGAAGCACAGTTGGACTAGATATGGTCCGTATGTGTACGAAACACCGTTCTTTTGTTCTCAGCACACTCACGTTTCCTGCTCTCTTAGAGATTCTAGAAAGCTAGAGCGTGCTTCTTGCTCTAAAGCAGAGTGTGATCAATGGATGAGAACTCTGCTGTCTGTTTCACTTCAGAAATGGAGTTAAATCCCAGGCTCTGAGTCTTCCTACAAGCAAGACTTCGTTTCAGGTAAGTACAGTTTCTTTTCAGCTCAAACGAACTACATAGTTCACGAAGCTCACACGTTTCTCATCTTAACTGAAAAGCATTGGATGTTAGAGGACCTATGGTTTCTTTCAGTTTCAGAAGCAGAGTTGAACTAGATATGGTCCGTATGTGTAGGAACCACTGTTCTTTTCTTCTGCGCACAACCATGTTTCCTGCTGTATTAGAGAATCTAGAAAGCAAGAGCGTGATTCTTGCTCTAAAGCAGAGTGTGATCCATCAATGGGAACTGTGTTGTGGGTTTCCCTTCATAAATGGAGTTAAACTCCAGGCTCTGTGTCTTCATACAATGAAGACTTCGTTTTAAGTTAGGGCAGTCACTATTCAGCTCAAATGAACTACGTTGTTCACAAGGCTCACACGTTTCTCATCTTAAATGTCAAGCATTGGATGTTAGATGACCAGTGCTTTGTATCAATTTCAGAAGCAGAGTTGGACTAGATATGGTCCTTATGTGTTTGAAACACCGATCATTTGCTCTCAGCACACTCAAGTTTCCTGCTGTCATAGAGACTCTAGAAAGCTAGAGCGTGCTTCTTGCTCTAAAGCAGATTGTGATCAATGGATGAGAACTCTGTTGTGTGTTACACTTCAGAAATGGAGTTAAATCCCTGGCTCTGAGTCTTCCTACAAGCAAGACTTCGTTTCAGGTAAGGGCAGTTACTTTACAGCTCAAACGAACTACATCATTCACGAAGCTCACAGGTTTCTCATCTTAATTGAAAATCATTGGATGTTAGAGGACCTTTGCTTTCTATCAATTTCAAGCAGAGTTGAACTAGATATCGTCCTTATGTATAGGAAAAACCGTCCTTATCTTCTGAGCACACTCACGTTTCCTGCTGTATTAGAGACTCTAGAAAGCAAGAGTGTGCTTCTTGCTCTAAAGCAGAGTGTGATCCATCGAAGAGAACTATGCTGTGTGTTTCCCTTCAGAAATGGAGTTAAATCCCAGGCTCTATGTCTTCCTACAAGCAAGATTCGTTTCAGGTAAGGGCAGTTAATTTACAGCTCAAAAAACTACATCGTTCACGAAGCTCACACGTTTCTCATCTTAACTGACAAGCATTGGGTGTTAGAGGACCTGTGGTTTCTTTCAGTTTCAGAAGCAGAGTTGAACTTGATATGGTCCTTATGTGTAGGAATCACTGTCCTTTTATTCTGAGCACACTCACGTTTCCTGCTGTATTAGAGAATCTAGAAAGCAAGAGCGTGCTTCTTGCTCTAAAGCAGAGTGTGATCCATCGATGAGAACTGTATTGTGGGTTTCCCTTCATAAATGGAGTTAAACTCCAGGCTCTGTGTCTTCATACAATCAAGACTTCGTTTTAGGTAAGGGCACTCACTATTCAGCTCAAATGAACTACATTGTTCACGAAGCTCACACGTTTCTCATCTTAAATGTCAAGCATTGGATGTTAGACGACCAGTGCTTTGTATCAATTTCAGAAGCAGATTTGGACTAGATATGGTCCTTATGTGTTTGAAACACTGATCATTTGCTCTCAGCACACTCAAGTTTCCTGCTGTCATGGAGAATCTAGAAAGCTAGAGCGTGCTTCTTGCTCTAAAGCAGAGTGTGATCAACGGATGAGAACTCTGCTGTCTGTATCACTTCAGAAATTTAGTTAAATCCCAGGCTCTGTGTCTTCCTACAAGCAAGCCTTCGTTTCAGGTAAGGTCAGTCACTGTTCAGTTCAAACAAACTACATCGTTCACGAAGCGTGCAAGTTTCCCTTCTAAACTCCCAAGCATTGGATGTTGGAGGACCAGTGCTTTGTGTCAGTTTCAGAAGCACAGTTGGACTAGATATGGTCCGTATGTGTAGGAAAATCCGTTCTTTTGTTCTGAGAATGCTCAAGTTTCCTGCTGTATTAGAGAATCTAGAAGCAAGAGCGTGCTTCTTGCTCTAAAGCAGAGTGTGATCCATGGATGAGAACTATGCTGTGTGTTTCCCTTCAAAAATGGAGTTAAATTCCAGGCTCTGTGTCTTCCTATAAGCACGACTTCGTTTCAAGTAAGGGCAGTCACTTTTCAGCTCAAACGAACTACATCGTTCACGAAGCTCACACGTTTCTCATCTTAACTGACAAGCATTGAATGTTAGAGGACCACTGCTTTGTATCAGTTTCAGAAGCAGAGTTGGACTAGATATTGTCCCTGTATGTAGGAAACACCGTTCTTTTGTTCTCATCACACTAACGTTTTCTGGTGACTTAGAGAATCTGGAAAGCAAGAGCCTTCTTCTTGCTCTAAAGCAGAGTGTGATCACTGGATGAGAACTCTGCTGTGTGTTTCACTTCAGACATGGAGTTAAATCCCAGGCTCTGAGACTTCCTAAAAGCAAGACTTCGTTTCAGGTAAGGGCAGTTACTTTACAGCTCAAACGAACTACATCGTTCATGAAGCTCACACGTTTCTCATCTTAACTGACAAGCATTGGATGTTAGAGGACCTGTGGTTTGTTTCAGTGTCAGAAGCAGAGTTGAACTAGATATGGTCCTTATGTGTAGGAAACACCGATCATTTGCTCTCAGCACACTCAAGTTTCCTGCTCTCATAGAGACTCTAGAAAGCTAGAGCGTGCTTCTTGCTCTAAAGCAGATTGTGATCAATGGATGAGAACTCTGTTGTGAGTTTCACTAAAGAAATGGAGTTAAATCCCTGGCACTGAGTCTTCCTACAAGCAAGACTTCGTTTCAGGTAAGGGCAGTTACCTTACAGCTCAAACGAACTACATCGTTCACCAAGCTCACACATTTCTCATCTTAACTGAGAAGCATTGGATGTTAGAGGACCTTTGCTTTGTATCAATTTCAAGCAGAGTTGAACTAGATATGGTCCTTATGTATAGGAAACACCCTTCTATTCTTTTGAGCACACTCACGTTTCCTGCTGTATTAGAGAATCTAGAAAGCAAGAGCGTGCTTTATGCTCTAACGCAGAGTGTGATCCATGGATGAGAACAGTGTTGTGTGTTTCCCTTCAGAAATGGAGTTAAATCCAAGGCTCTGTTTCTTCCTACAAGCAAGACTTCTTTTCATGTAAGGGCAGTTACTTTACAGCTCAAAATTACTACATCGTTCACGAAGGTTGCAAGTTTCCCTTCTTAACTCCCAAGCATTGGATGTTAGACGACCAGTGCTTTGTGTCAGTTTCAGAAGCACAGTTGGACTAGATATGGTCCGTATGTGTAGGAAAAACCTTTCTTTTGTTCTGAGCATGATCAAGTTTCCTGCTGTATTAGAGAATCTAGAAGCAAGAGCATATTTCTTGCTCTAAAGCAGAGTGTGATCTATGGATGAGAACTCTGTTGTGTGTTTCACTTCACAAATGGAGTTAAATCCCAGGCACTCTGTCTTCCTACAAGGTAGACTTTGTTTCAAGTTAGGGCTGTCACTTTTCAGCTCAAACGAACTACATCGTTAACGAAGCTCACACGTTTCTCATCTTAACTGACAAGCATTGAATGTTAGAGGACCAATGCTTTGTATCAGTTTCAGAAGCAGAGTTGGACTAGATATGGTCCTTATGTGTACGAAACACTGTTCTTTTGTTCTAAGCACACTCAAGTTTCCTGCTGTCTTAGAGATTCTAGAAAGCTAGAGCATGCTTCTTGCTCTAAAGCAGAGTGTGATCAATGGATGAGAACTCTGCTGTCTGTTTCACTTCAGAAATGGAGTTAAATCCCAGGCTCTGAGTCTTCCTACAAGCAAGACTTCGTTTCAGGTAAGGGCAGTTTCTTTTTAGCTCAAACTAACTACATCGTTCACGAAGCCCACACGTTTCTCATCTTAACTGAAAAGCATTGGATGTTAGAGGACCTTTGTTTTCTTTCAGTTTCAGAAGCAGAGTTGAACTAGATATGGTCCCTATGTGTAGGAACCACTGTTCTTTTCTTCTGCGCACAACCATGTTTCCTGCTGTATTAGAGATTCTAGAAAGAAAGTGTGTGCTTCTTGCTCTAAAGCAGAGTGTGAGCAATGGATGAGATCTCTGCTGTGTGTTTCACTTCAGAAATGGAATTAAATCCCAGGCTCTGAGTCTTCCTAAAAGCAAGACTTATTTTCTGGTAAGCTTAGTTACTTTACAGCTCAAACAAAATACATTGTTCACCAAGTTCACACGTTTCTCATCTAAACTGACAAGCATTGGATGTAAGAGGACCTCTGGTTTGTTTCAGAGTCAGAAGCAGAGATGAACTAGATATGGTCCGTATGTGTAGGAAAAACCGTTCTTCTGTTCTGAGCATGCTCAAGTTTACTGCTGTATTAGAGAATCTAGAAGCAAGAGCTTATTTCTTGCTCTAAAGCAGAGTGTGATCCATGGATAAGAACTCTGCTGTCTGTTTCACATCAGAAATGGAGTTAAATCCCAGGCTCTGTGTCTTCCAACATGCACTATTTGGTTTCAGGTAAGGGCAGTCACTTTTCAGCTAAAACGAACTACATCGTTCACGAATCTCACACGTTTCTCATCTTAAATGACAAGCATTGGATATTAGAGGATCTGTGGTTTGTATCAATTTCAGAAGCAGAGTTGAACTAGATATGGTCCGTATGTGTAGGAAACACTGTTCTTTTCTTCTGAGCACACTCAGGTTTCCTGCGGTATTAGAGAATCTAGAGAGCAAGAGCGTGCTTCTTGCTCTAAAGCAGAGTGTGATCCATCGATGAGAACTGTGTTGTGGGTTTCCCTTCATCAATGGAGTTAAACTCCAGGCTCTGTGTCTTCATACAATCAAGACTTCATTTTAGGTAAGAGAAGTCACTATTCAGCTCAAATGAACTACATCGTTCACGAAGCTCACACTTTTCTTATCTTAAATGTCAAGCATTGGATGTTAGAGGACCAGTGCTTTGTATCAGTTTCAGAAGCAGAGTTGGACTAGATATGGTCCTTATGTGTAGGAAACACCGATCATTTGCTCTCAGCACACTCAAGTTTCCTGCTGTATTAGAGACTCTAGAAAGCAAGAGCGTGCTTCTTGCTCTATAGCAGAGTGTGATCCATCGAAGAGAACTATGCTGTGTGTTTCCCTTCAGAAATGGAGTTAAATCCCAGGCTCTGTTTCTTCCTACAAGCAAGACTTCGTTTCATGTAAGTGCAGTTACTTTACAGCTCAAAAGGACTACATCGTTCACGAAGCTCACACGTTTCTCATCTTAACTGACAAGCATTGGATGTTAGAGGACCTGTGGTTTGTTTCAGTATCAGAAGCAGAGTTGAACTAGATGTGGCCCGTATGTGTAGGAAACACCGTTCTTTTGTTCTGAGCACACTCAAGTTTCCTGCTGTATTAGAGACTCTAGAAAGCAAGAGCGTGCTTCTTGCTCTAAAGCAGAGTGTGAGCAATGGATGAGATCTCTGCTGTGTGTTTCACTTCAGAAATGGAGTTAAATCCCAGGCTCTGAGTCTTCCTAAAAGCAAGACTTCTTTTCAGGTAAGCATAGTTACTTTACAGCTCAAACGAACTACATCGTTCATGAAGTTCACACGTTTCTCATCTAAACTGACAAGCATTGGATGTTAGAGGACCTCTGGTTTGTTTCAGAGTCAGAAGCAGAGATGAACTAGATATGATCCGTATGTGCAGTAAAAACCGTTCTTTTCTTCTGAGCATGATCAAGTTTCCTGCTCTATTAGAGAATCTAGAATCAAGAGCGTGCTTCTTCCTCTAAAGCAGAGTGTGATCTATGGATGAGAACTCTGTTGTGTGTTTCACTGCACAAATGGAGTTAAATCCCAGGCACTCTGTCTTCCTACAAGGTAGACTTCGTTTTAAGTTTGGGCTGTCACTTTTCAGCTCAAACGAACTACATCGTTAACGAAGCTCACACGTTTCTCATCTTAACTGACAAGCATTGGGTGTTAGAGGACCAATGCTTTGTATCAGTTTCAGAAGCAGAGATGGACTAGATATGGTCTGTATGTGTAGGAAACACCGTTCTTTTGTTCTCAGCACACTCACGTTTCCTCTGTCTTAGAGATTCTAGAAAGCTAGAGCGTGTTTCTTGCTCTAAAGCAGAGTGTGATCAATGGATGAGAACTCTGCTGTGTGTTTCACTTCAGAAATAGAGTTAAATCCCAGGCTCTGTGTCTTCCTACAAGCAAGACTTCGTTTCAGGTAAGGGCAGTCACAGTTCAGTTCAAACAAACTACATCGTTCACGAAGCTTACAAGTTTCCCTTCTTAACTACCAAGCCTTGGATGTTAGAGGACCAGTGCTTTGTGTCAGTTGCAGAAGCAGAGTTGGACTAGATATGGTCCTTATGTGTACAAAACACTGTTCTTTTGTTCTCAGCACACTCACGTTTCCTGCTGTCTTAGAGATTCTAGAAAGCTAGAGCGTGCTTCTTGCTCTAAAGCAGAGTGTGATCAATGGATGAGAACTCTGCTGTCTGTTTCACTTCAGAAATGGAGTTAAATCCCAGGCTCTGAGTCTTCCTACAAGCAAGACTTCGTTTCAGGTAAGGGCAGTTTCTTTTCAGCTCAAACGAACTACATCGTTCAAGAAGCTCACACGTTTCTCATCTTAACTGAAAAGCATTGGATGTTAGAGGACCTTTGCTTTCTATCAATTTCAAGCAGAGTTGAACTAGATATGGTCCTTATGTATAGGAAAAACCGTCCTTTTCTTCTGAGCACACTCACGTTTCCTGCTGTATTAGAGACTCTAGAAAGCAAGAGCGTGCTTCTTGCTCTATAGCAGAGTGTGATCCATCGAAGAGAACTATGCTGTGTGTTTCCCTTCAGAAATGGAGTTAAATCCAAGGCTCTGTTTCTTCCTACAAGCAAGACTTCTTTTCATGTAAGGGCAGTTACTTTACAGCTCAAAATTACTACATCGTTCACGAAGCTTGCAAGTTTCCCTTCTTAACTCCCAAGCATTGGATGTTAGACGACCAGTGCATTGTGTAAGTTTCAGAAGCACAGTTGGACTAGATATGGTCCGTATGTGTAGGAAAAACCTTTCTTTTGTTCTGAGCATGATCAAGTTTCCTGCTGTATTAGAGAATCTAGAAGCAAGAGCATATTTCTTGCTCTAAAGCAGAGTGTGATCTATGGATGAGAACTCTGTTGTGTGTTTCACTTCACAAATGGAGTTAAATCCCAGGCACTCTGTCTTCCTACAAGGTAGACTTTGTTTCAAGTTAGGGCTGTCACTTTTCAGCTCAAACGAACTACATCGTTAACGAAGCTCACACGTTTCTCATCTTAACTGACAAGCATTGAATGTTAGAGGACCAATGCTTTGTATCAGTTTCAGAAGCAGAGTTGGACTAGATATGGTCCTTATGTGTACGAAACACTGTTCTTTTGTTCTAAGCACACTCACGTTTCCTGCTGTCTTAGAGATTCTAGAAAGCTAGAGCGTGCTTCTTGCTCTAAAGCAGAGTGTGATCAATGGATGAGAACTCTGCTGTCTGTTTCACTTCAGAAATGGAGTTAAATCCCAGGCTCTGAGTCTTCCTACAAGCAAGACTTCGTTTCAGGTAAGGGCAGTTTCTTTTTAGCTCAAACTAACTACATCGTTCACGAAGCCCACACGTTTCTCATCTTAACTGAAAAGCATTGGATGTTAGAGGACCTTTGTTTTCTTTCAGTTTCAGAAGCAGAGTTGAACTAGATATGGTCCCTATGTGTAGGAACCACTGTTCTTTTCTTCTGCGCACAACCATGTTTCCTGCTGTATTAGAGAATCTAGAAGCAAGAGCTTATTTCTTGCTCTAAAGCAGAGTGTGATGCAATGGATGAGATCTCTGCTGTGTGTTTCACATCAGAAATGGAGTTAAATCCCAGGCTCTGTGTCTTCCAACATGCACTATTTGGTTTCAGGTAAGGGCAGTCACTTTTCAGCTAAAACGAACTACATCGTTCACGAATCTCACACGTTTCTCATCTTAAATGACAAGCATTGGATATTAGAGGATCTGTGGTTTGTATCAATTTCAGAAGCAGAGTTGAACTAGATATGGTCCGTATGTGTAGGAAACACTGTTCTTTTCTTCTGAGCACACTCAGGTTTCCTGCGGTATTAGAGAATCTAGAGAGCAAGAGCGTGCTTCTTGCTCTAAAGCAGAGTGTGATCCATCGATGAGAACTGTGTTGTGGGTTTCCCTTCATCAATGGAGTTAAACTCCAGGCTCTGTGTCTTCATACAATCAAGACTTCATTTTAGGTAAGAGAAGTCACTATTCAGCTCAAATGAACTACATCGTTCACGAAGCTCACACTTTTCTTATCTTAAGTGTCAAGCATTGGATGTTAGAGGACCAGTGCTTTGTATCAGTTTCAGAAGCAGAGTTGGACTAGATATGGTCCTTATGTGTAGGAAACACCGATCATTTGCTCTCAGCACACTCAAGTTTCCTGCTGTATTAGAGACTCTAGAAAGCAAGAGCGTGCTTCTTGCTCTATAGCAGAGTGTGATCCATCGAAGAGAACTATGCTGTGTGTTTCCCTTCAGAAATGGAGTTAAATCCCAGGCTCTGTTTCTTCCTACAAGCAAGACTTCGTTTCATGTAAGTGCAGTTACTTTACAGCTCAAAAGGACTACATCGTTCACGAAGCTCACACGTTTCTCATCTTAACTGACAAGCATTGGATGTTAGAGGACCTGTGGTTTGTTTCAGTATCAGAAGCAGAGTTGAACTAGATGTGGCCCGTATGTGTAGGAAACACCGTTCTTTTGTTCTGAGCACACTCAAGTTTCCTGCTGTGTTAGAGACTCTAGAAAGCAAGAGCGTGCTTCTTGCTCTAAAGCAGAGTGTGAGCAATGGATGAGATCTCTGCTGTGTGTTTCACTTCAGAAATGGAGTTAAATCCCAGGCTCTGAGTCTTCCTAAAAGCAAGACTTCTTTTCAGGTAAGCGTAGTTACTTTACAGCTCAAACGAACTACATCGTTCATGAAGTTCACACGTTTCTCATCTAAACTGACAAGCATTGGATGTTAGAGGACCTCTGGTTTGTTTCAGAGTCAGAAGCAGAGATGAACTAGATATGATCCGTATGTGCAGTAAAAACCGTTCTTTTCTTCTGAGCATGATCAAGTTTCCTGCTGTATTAGAGAATCTAGAATCAAGAGCGTGCTTCTTCCTCTAAAGCAGAGTGTGATCTATGGATGAGAACTCTGTTGTGTGTTTCACTTCACAAATGGAGTTAAATCCCAGGCACTCTGTCTTCCTACAAGGTAGACTTCGTTTCAAGTTTGGGCTGTCACTTTTCAGCTCAAACGAACTACATCGTTAACGAAGCTCACACGTTTCTCATCTTAACTGACAAGCATTGGGTGTTAGAGGACCAATGCTTTGTATCAGTTTCAGAAGCAGAGATGGACTAGATATGGTCTGTATGTGTAGGAAACACCGTTCTTTTGTTCTCAGCACACTCACGTTTCCTCTGTCTTAGAGATTCTAGAAAGCTAGAGCGTGTTTCTTGCTCTAAAGCAGAGTGTGATCAATGGATGAGAACTCTGCTGTGTGTTTCACTTCAGAAATAGAGTTAAATCCCAGGCTCTGTGTCTTCCTACAAGCAAGACTTCGTTTCAGGTAAGGGCAGTCACAGTTCAGTTCAAACAAACTACATCGTTCACGAAGCTTACAAGTTTCCCTTCTTAACTACCAAGCATTGGATGTTAGAGGACCAGTGCTTTGTGTCAGTTGCAGAAGCAGAGTTGGACTAGATATGGTCCTTATGTGTACAAAACAATGTTATTTTGTTCTCAGCACACTCACGTTTCCTGCTGTCTTAGAGATTCTAGAAAGCTAGAGCGTGCTTCTTGCTCTAAAGCAGAGTGTGATCAATGGATGAGAACTCTGCTGTCTGTTTCACTTCAGAAATGGAGTTAAATCCCAGGCTCTGAGTCTTCCTACAAGCAAGACTTCGTTTCAGGTAAGGGCAGTTTCTTTTTAGCTCAAACTAACTACATCGTTCACGAAGCCCACACGTTTCTCATCTTAACTGAAAAGCATTGGATGTTAGAGGACCTTTGTTTTCTTTCAGTTTCAGAAGCAGAGTTGAACTAGATATGGTCCCTATGTGTAGGAACCACTGTTCTTTTCTTCTGCGCACAACCATGTTTCCTGCTGTATTAGAGAATCTAGAAGCAAGAGCTTATTTCTTGCTCTAAAGCAGAGTGTGATGCAATGGATGAGATCTCTGCTGTGTGTTTCACATCAGAAATGGAGTTAAATCCCAGGCTCTGTGTCTTCCAACATGCACTATTTGGTTTCAGGTAAGGGCAGTCACTTTTCAGCTAAAACGAACTACATCGTTCACGAATCTCACACGTTTCTCATCTTAAATGACAAGCATTGGATATTAGAGGATCTGTGGTTTGTATCAATTTCAGAAGCAGAGTTGAACTAGATATGGTCCGTATGTGTAGGAAACACTGTTCTTTTCTTCTGAGCACACTCAGGTTTCCTGCGGTATTAGAGAATCTAGAGAGCAAGAGCGTGCTTCTTGCTCTAAAGCAGAGTGTGATCCATCGATGAGAACTGTGTTGTGGGTTTCCCTTCATCAATGGAGTTAAACTCCAGGCTCTGTGTCTTCATACAATCAAGACTTCATTTTAGGTAAGAGAAGTCACTATTCAGCTCAAATGAACTACATCGTTCACGAAGCTCACACTTTTCTTATCTTAAGTGTCAAGCATTGGATGTTAGAGGACCAGTGCTTTGTATCAGTTTCAGAAGCAGAGTTGGACTAGATATGGTCCTTATGTGTAGGAAACACCGATCATTTGCTCTCAGCACACTCAAGTTTCCTGCTGTATTAGAGACTCTAGAAAGCAAGAGCGTGCTTCTTGCTCTATAGCAGAGTGTGATCCATCGAAGAGAACTATGCTGTGTGTTTCCCTTCAGAAATGGAGTTAAATCCCAGGCTCTGTTTCTTCCTACAAGCAAGACTTCGTTTCATGTAAGTGCAGTTACTTTACAGCTCAAAAGGACTACATCGTTCACGAAGCTCACACGTTTCTCATCTTAACTGACAAGCATTGGATGTTAGAGGACCTGTGGTTTGTTTCAGTATCAGAAGCAGAGTTGAACTAGATGTGGCCCGTATGTGTAGGAAACACCGTTCTTTTGTTCTGAGCACACTCAAGTTTCCTGCTGTGTTAGAGACTCTAGAAAGCAAGAGCGTGCTTCTTGCTCTAAAGCAGAGTGTGAGCAATGGATGAGATCTCTGCTGTGTGTTTCACTTCAGAAATGGAGTTAAATCCCAGGCTCTGAGTCTTCCTAAAAGCAAGACTTCTTTTCAGGTAAGCGTAGTTACTTTACAGCTCAAACGAACTACATCGTTCATGAAGTTCACACGTTTCTCATCTAAACTGACAAGCATTGGATGTTAGAGGACCTCTGGTTTGTTTCAGAGTCAGAAGCAGAGATGAACTAGATATGATCCGTATGTGCAGTAAAAACCGTTCTTTTCTTCTGAGCATGATCAAGTTTCCTGCTGTATTAGAGAATCTAGAATCAAGAGCGTGCTTCTTCCTCTAAAGCAGAGTGTGATCTATGGATGAGAACTCTGTTGTGTGTTTCACTTCACAAATGGAGTTAAATCCCAGGCACTCTGTCTTCCTACAAGGTAGACTTCGTTTCAAGTTTGGGCTGTCACTTTTCAGCTCAAACGAACTACATCGTTAACGAAGCTCACACGTTTCTCATCTTAACTGACAAGCATTGGGTGTTAGAGGACCAATGCTTTGTATCAGTTTCAGAAGCAGAGATGGACTAGATATGGTCTGTATGTGTAGGAAACACCGTTCTTTTGTTCTCAGCACACTCACGTTTCCTCTGTCTTAGAGATTCTAGAAAGCTAGAGCGTGTTTCTTGCTCTAAAGCAGAGTGTGATCAATGGATGAGAACTCTGCTGTGTGTTTCACTTCAGAAATAGAGTTAAATCCCAGGCTCTGTGTCTTCCTACAAGCAAGACTTCGTTTCAGGTAAGGGCAGTCACAGTTCAGTTCAAACAAACTACATCGTTCACGAAGCTTACAAGTTTCCCTTCTTAACTACCAAGCATTGGATGTTAGAGGACCAGTGCTTTGTGTCAGTTGCAGAAGCAGAGTTGGACTAGATATGGTCCTTATGTGTACAAAACAATGTTATTTTGTTCTCAGCACACTCACGTTTCCTGCTGTCTTAGAGATTCTAGAAAGCTAGAGCGTGCTTCTTGCTCTAAAGCAGAGTGTAATCAATGGATGAGAACTCTGCTGTCTGTTTCACTTCAGAAATGGAGTTAAATCCCAGGCTCTGAGTCTTCCTACAAGCAAGACTTCGTTTCAGGTAAGGGCAGTTTCTTTTCAGCTCAAACGAACTACATCGTTCAAGAAGCTCACACGTTTCTCATCTTAACTGAAAAGCATTGGATGTTAGAGGACCTGTGGTTTCTTTCAGTTTCAGAAGCAGAGTTGAACTAGATATGGTCCGTATGTGTAGGAAGCACTGTTCTTTTCTTTTGCGCACAACCATGTTTCCTGCTGTATTAGAGATTCTAGAAAGAAAGAGTGTGCTTCCTGCTCTAAAGCAGAGTGTGAGCAATGGATGAGAACTCTGCTGTGTGTTTCACTTCAGAAATGGAATTAAATCCGAGGCTCTGAGTCTTCCTAAAAGCAAGACCTATTTTCAGGTAAGCTTAGTTACTTTACAGCTCAAACGAAATATATTGTTCACCAAGTTCACACGTTTCTCATCTAAACTGACAAGCATTGGATGTTAGAGGACCTCTGGTTTGTTTCAGAGTCAGAAGCAGAGATGAACAAGATATGGTCCGTATGTGTAGGAAACACTGTTCTTTTCTTCTGAGCACACTCACGTTTCCTGCGGTATTAGAGAATCTAGAGAGCAAGAGCATGCTTCTTGCTGTAAAGCAGAGTGTGATCCATCGATGAGAACTGTGTTGTGGGTTTCCCTTCATCAATGGAGTTAAACTCCAGGCTCTGTGTCTTCATACAATCAAGACTTCATTTTAGGTAAGGGCAGTCACTATTCAGCTCAAATGAACTACATCGTTCACGAAGATCACACGTTTCTTATCTTAAATGTCAAGCATTGGATGTTAGAGGACCAGTGCTTTGTATCAGTTTCAGAGGCAGAGTTGGACTAGAAATGGTCCTTATGTGTAGGAAACACCGATCATTTGCTCTCAGCACACTCAAGTTTCCTGCTGTATTAGAGACTCTAGAAAGCAAGAGCGTGCTTCTTGATCTATAGCAGAGTGTGATCCATCGAAGAGAACTATGCTGTGTGTTTCCCTTCAGAAATGGAGTTAAATCCCAGGCTCTGTTTCTTCCTACAAGCAAGACTTCGTTTCATGTAAGTGCAGTTACTTTACAGCTCAAAAGGACTACATCGTTCACGAAGCTCACACGTTTCTCATCTTAAATGACAAGCATTGGATGTTAGAGGACCTGTGGTATGTTTCAGTATCAGAAGCAGAGTTGAACTAGATGTGGCCCGTATGTGTAGGAAACACCGTTCTTTTGTTCTGAACACACTCAAGTTTCCTGCTGTATTAGAGACTGTAGAATGCAAGAGCGTGCTTCTTGCTCTAAAGCAGAGTGTGAGCAATGGATGAGATCTCTGCTGTGTGTTTCACTTCAGAAATGGAGTTAAATCCCAGGCTCTGAGTCTTTCTAAAAGCAAGACTTCTTTTCAGGTAAGCGTAGTTACTTTACAGCTCAAATGAACTACATCGCTCATGAAGTTCATACGTTTCTCATCTAAACTGACAAGAATTGGATGTTAGAGGACCTCTGGTTTGTTTCAGAGTCAGAAGCAGAGATGAACTAGATATGGTCCATATGTGCAGTAAAAACCGTTCTTTTCTTCTGAGCATGATCAAGTTTCCTGCTCTATTAGAGAATCTAGAATCAAGAGCGTGCTTCTTCCTCTAAAGCAGAGTGTGATCTATGGATGAGAACTCTGTTGTGTGTTTCACTTCACAAATGGAGTTAAATCCCAGGCACTCTGTCTTCCTACAAGGTAGACGTTTCAAGTTAGGGCTGTCACTTTTCAGCTCAAACGAACTACATCCTTAACGAAGCTCACACTTTTCTCATCTTAACTGACAAGCATTGAATGTTAGAGGACCAATGCTTTGTATCAGTTTCAGAAGCAGAGTTGGACTAGATATGGTCTGTATGTGTAGGAAACACCGTTCATTTGTTCTCAGCACACTCAAGTTTCCTGCTGTCTTAGAGAGTCTTGAAAGCTAGAGCGTGTTTCTTGCTCTAAAGCAGAGTGTGATCAATGGATGAGAACTCTGCTGTGTGTTTCACTTCAGAAATGGAGTTAAATCCCAGGCTCTGTGTCTTCCTACAAGCAAGACTTCATATCAGGTAAGGGCAGTCACGGTTCAGTTCAAACAAACTACATTGTTCACGAAGCTTACAAGTTTCCCTTCTTAACTACCAAGCATTGGATGTTAGAGGACCATTTCTTTGTGTCAGTTTCAGAAGCAGAGTTGGACTAGATATGGTCCTTATGTGTATGAAACACCGTTCTTTTGTTCTCAGCACACTCACGTTTCCTGCTCTCTTAGCGATTCTAGAAAGCTAGAGCGTGCTTCTTGCTCTAAAGCAGAGTGTGATCAATGGATGAGAACTCTGCTGTCTGTTTCACTTCAGAAATGGAGTTAAATCCCAGGCTCTGAGTCTTCCTACAAGCAAGACTTCGTTTCAGGTAAGGGCAGTTTCTTTTCAGCTCAAACGAACTACATCGTTCACGAAGCTCACACGTTTCTAATCTTAACTGAAAAGCATTGGATGTTAGAGGACCTGTGGTTTCTTTCAGTTTCAGAAGCAGAGTTGAACTAGATATGGTCCATATGTGTAGGAAGCACTGTTCTTTTCTTTTGCGCACAACCATGTTTCCTGCTGTATTAGAGATTCTTGAAAGAAAGAGTGTGCTTCTTGCTCTAAAGCAGAGTGTGAGCAATGGATGAGAACTCTGCTGTGTGTTTCACTTCAGAAATGGAATTAAATCCGAGGCTCTGAGTCTTCCTAAAAGCAAGACCTATTTTCAGGTAAGCTTAGTTACTTTACAGCTCAAACGAAATATATTGTTCACCAAGTTCACACGTTTCTCATCTAAACTGACAAGCATTGGATGTTAGAGGACCTCTGGTTTGTTTCAGAGTCAGAAGCAGAGATGAACTAGATATGGTCCGTATGTGTAGGAAACACTGTTCTTTTCTTCTGAGCACACTCACGTTTCCTGCGGTATTAGAGAATCTAGAGAGCAAGAGCGTGCTTCTTGCTCTAAAGCAGAGTGTGATCCATCGATGAGAACTGTGTTGTGGGTTTCCCTTCATCAATGGAGTTAAACTCCAGGCTCTGTGTCTTCATACAATCAAGACTTCATTTTAGGTAAGGGCAGTCACTATTCAGCTCAAATGAACTACATCGTTCACGAAGCTCACACGTTTCTTATCTTAAATGTCAAGCATTGGATGTTAGAGGACCAGTGCTTTGTATCAGTTTCAGAAGCAGAGTTGGACTAGATATGGTCCTTATGTGTAGGAAACACCGATCATTTGCTCTCAGCACACTCAAGTTTCCTGCTGTATTAGAGACTCTAGAAAGCAAGAGCGTGCTTCTTGATCTATAGCAGAGTGTGATCCATCGAAGAGAACTATGCTGTGTGTTTCCCTTCAGAAATGGAGTTAAATCCCAGGTTCTGTTTCTTCCTACAAGCAAGACTTCGTTTCATGTAAGTGCAGTTACTTTACAGCTCAAAAGGACTACATCGTTCACGAAGCTCACACGTTTCTCATCTTAAATGACAAGCATTGGATGTTAGAGGACCTGTGGTTTGTTTCAGTATCAGAAGCAGAGTTGAACTAGATGTGGCCCGTATGTGTAGGAAACACCGTTCTTTTGTTCTGAACACACTCAAGTTTCCTGCTGTATTAGAGACTGTAGAATGCAAGAGCGTGCTTCTTGCTCTAAAGCAGAGTGTGAGCAATGGATGAGATCTCTGCTGTGTGTTTCACTTCAGAAATGGAGTTAAATCCCAGGCTCTGAGTCTTTCTAAAAGCAAGACTTCTTTTCAGGTAAGCGTAGTTACTTTACAGCTCAAATGAACTACATCGCTCATGAAGTTCATACGTTTCTCATCTAAACTGACAAGCATTGGATGTTAGAGGACCTCTGGTTTGTTTCAGAGTCAGAAGCAGAGATGAACTAGATATGGTCCATATGTGCAGTAAAAACCGTTCTTTTCTTCTGAGCATGATCAAGTTTCCTGCTCTATTAGAGAATCTAGAATCAAGAGCGTGCTTCTTCCTCTAAAGCAGAGTGTGATCTATGGATGAGAACTCTGTTGTGTGTTTCACTTCACAAATGGAGTTAAATCCCAGGCACTCTGTCTTCCTACAAGGTAGACGTTTCAAGTTAGGGCTGTCACTTTTCAGCTCAAACGAACTACATCCTTAACGAAGCTCACACTTTTCTCATCTTAACTGACAAGCATTGAATGTTAGAGGACCAATGCTTTGTATCAGTTTCAGAAGCAGAGTTGGACTAGATATGGTCTGTATGTGTAGGAAACACCGTTCATTTGTTCTCAGCACACTCAAGTTTCCTGCTGTCTTAGAGAGTCTTGAAAGCTAGAGCGTGTTTCTTGCTCTAAAGCAGAGTGTGATCAATGGATGAGAACTCTGCTGTGTGTTTCACTTCAGAAATGGAGTTAAATCCCAGGCTCTGTGTCTTCCTACAAGCAAGACTTCATATCAGGTAAGGGCAGTCACGGTTCAGTTCAAACAAACTACATTGTTCACGAAGCTTACAAGTTTCCCTTCTTAACTACCAAGCATTGGATGTTAGAGGACCATTTCTTTCTGTCAGTTTCAGAAGCAGAGTTGGACTAGATATGGTCCTTATGTGTATGAAACACCGTTCTTTTGTTCTCAGCACACTCACGTTTCCTGCTGTCTTAGCGATTCTAGAAAGCTAGAGCGTGCTTCTTGCTCTAAAGCAGAGTGTGATCAATGGATGAGAACTCTGCTGTCTGTTTCACTTCAGAAATGGAGTTAAATCCCAGGCTCTGAGTCTTCCTACAAGCAAGACTTCGTTTCAGGTAAGGGCAGTTTCTTTTCAGCTCAAACGAACTACATCGTTCACGAAGCTCACACGTTTCTCATCTTAACTGAAAAGCATTGGATGTTAGAGGACCTGTGGTTTCTTTCAGTTTCAGAAGCAGAGTTGAACTAGATATGGTCCATATGTGTAGGAAGCACTGTTCTTTTCTTTTGCGCACAACCATGTTTCCTGCTGTATTAGAGATTCTTGAAAGAAAGAGTGTGCTTCTTGCTCTAAAGCAGAGTGTGAGCAATGGATGAGAACTCTGCTGTGTGTTTCACTTCAGAAATGGAATTAAATCCGAGGCTCTGAGTCTTCCTAAAAGCAAGACCTATTTTCAGGTAAGCTTAGTTACTTTACAGCTCAAACGAAATATATTGTTCACCAAGTTCACACGTTTCTCATCTAAACTGACAAGCATTGGATGTTAGAGGACCTCTGGTTTGCTTCAGAGTCAGAAGCAGAGATGAACTAGATATGGTCCGTATGTGTAGGAAACACTGTTCTTTTCTTCTGAGCACACTCACGTTTCCTGCGGTATTAGAGAATCTAGAGAGCAAGAGCGTGCTTCTTGCTCTAAAGCAGAGTGTGATCCATCGATGAGAACTGTGTTGTGGGTTTCCCTTCATCAATGGAGTTAAACTCCAGGCTCTGTGTCTTCATACAATCAAGACTTCATTTTAGGTAAGGGCAGTCACTATTCAGCTCAAATGAACTACATCGTTCACGAAGCTCACACGTTTCTTATCTTAAATGTCAAGTATTGGATGTTAGAGGACCAGTGCTTTGTATCAGTTTCAGAAGCAGAGTTGGACTAGATATGGTCCTTATGTGTAGGAAACACCGATCATTTGCTCTCAGCACACTCAAGATTCCTGCTGTATTAGAGACTCTAGAAAGCAAGAGCGTGCTTCTTGCTCTATAGCAGAGTGTGATCCATCGAAGAGAACTCTGCTGTGTGTTTCCCTTCAGAAATGGAGTTAAATCCCAGGCTCTGTTTCTTCCTACAAGCAAGACTTCGTTTCATGTAAGTGCAGTTACTTTACAGCTCAAAAGGACTACATCGTTGAGGAAGCACACACGTTTGTCATCTTAACTGACAAGCATTGGATGTTAGAGGACCTGTGGTTTGTTTCAGTATCAGAAGCAGAGTTGAACTAGATGTGGCCCGTATGTGTAGGAAACACCGTTCTTTTGTTCTGAGCACACTCAAGTTTCCTGCTGTATTAGAGACTCTAGAAAGCAAGAGCGTGCTTCTTGCTCTAAAGCAGAGTGTGAGCAATGGATGAGATCTCTGCTGTGTGTTTCACATCAGAAATGGAGTTAAATCCCAGGCTCTGAGTCTTCCTAAAAGCAAGACTTCTTTTCAGGTAATCGTAGTTACTTTACAGCTCAAACGAACTACATCGTTCATGAAGTTCACACGTTTCTCATCTAAATTGACAAGCATTGGATGTTAGAGGACCTCTGGTTTGTTTCAGAGTCAGAAGCAGAGATGAACTAGATATGGTCCGTATGTGTAGTAAAAACCGTTCTTTTCTTCTGAGCATGATCAAGTTTCCTGCTCTATTAGAGAATCTAGAATCAAGAGCGTGCTTCTTCCTCTAAAGCAGAGTGTGATCTATGGATGAGAACTCTGTTGTGTGTTTCACTTCACAAAGGGAGTTAAATCCCAGGCACTCTGTCTTCCTACAAGGTATACTTCGTTTCAAGTTAGGGCTGTCACTTTTCAGCACAAACGAACTACATCGTTAACGAAGCACACACGTTTCTCATCTTAACTGACAAGCATTGAATGTTAGAGGACCAATGCTTTGTATCAGTTTCAGTAGCAGAGTTGGACTAGATATTGTCTGTATGTGTAGGAAACACCGTTCATTTGTTCTCAGCACACTCAAGTTTCCTGCTGTCTTAGAGAGTCTTGAAAGCTAGAGCGTGTTTCTTGCTCTAAAGCAGAGTGTGATCAATGGATGAGAACTCTGCTGTGTGTTTCACTTCAGAAATAGAGTTAAATCCCAGGCTCTGTGTCTTCCTACAAGCAAGACTTCGTTTCAGGTAAGGGCAGTCACGGTTCAGTTCAAACAAACTACATCGTTCACGAAGCTTACAAGTTTCCCTTCTTAACTACCAAGCATTGGATGTTAGAGGACCAGTGCTTTGTGTCAGTTTCAGAAGCAGAGTTGGACTAGATATGGTCCTTATGTGTACGAAACACCATTCTTTTGTTCTCAGCACACTCACGTTTCCTGCTGTCTTAGAGATTCTAGAAAGCTAGAGCGTGCTTCTTGCTCTAAAGCAGAGTGTGATCAATGGATGAGAACTCTGCTGTCTGTTTCACTTCAGAAATGGAGTTAAATCCCAGGCTCTGAGTCTTCCTACAAGCAAGACTTCGTTTCAGGTAAGGGCAGTTTCTTTTCAGCTCAAACGAACTACATCGTTCACGAAGCTCACACGTTTCTCATCTTAACTGAAAAGCATTGGATGTTAGAGGACCTGTGGTTTCTTTCAGTTTCAGAAGCAGAGTTGAACTAGATATGGTCCGTATGTGTAGGAAGCACTGTTCTTTTCTTCTGCGCACAACCATGTTTCCTGCTGTATTAGAGATTCTAGAAAGAAAGAGTGTGATTCTTGCTCTAAAGCAGAGTTTGAGCAATGGATGAGAACTCTGCTGTGTGTTTCACTTCAGAAATGGAATTAAATCCGAGGCTCTGAGTCTTCCTAAATGCAAGACCTATTTTCAGGTAAGCTTAGTTACTTTACAGCTCAAACGAAATATATTGTTCACCAAGTTCACACGTTTCTCATCTAAACTGACAAGCATTGGATGTTAGAGGACCTCTGGTTTGTTTCAGAGTCAGAAACAGATATGAACTAGATATGGTCCGTATGTGTAGGAAACACTGTTCTTTTCTTCTGAGCACACTCACGTTTCCTGCGGTATTAGAGAATCTAGAGAGCAAGAGCGTGCTTCTTGCTCTAAAGCAGAGTGTGATCCATCGATGAGACCTGTGTTGTGGGTTTCCCTTCATCAATGGAGTTAAACTCCAGGCTCTGTGTCTTCATACAATCAAGACTTCATTTTAGGTAAGGGCAGTGACTATTCAGCTCAAATGAACTACATCGTTCACGAAGCTCACACGTTTCTTATCTTAAATGTCAAGCATTGGATGTTAGAGGACCAGTGCTTTGTATCAGTTTCAGAAGCAGAGTTGGACTAGATATGGTCCTTATGTGTAGGAAACACCGATCATTTGCTCTCAGCACACTCAAGTTTCCTGCTGTATTAGAGACTCTAGAAAGCAAGAGCGTGCTTCTTGCTCTATAGCAGAGTGTGATCCATCGAAGAGAACTCTGCTGTGTGTTTCCCTTCAGAAATGGAGTTAAATCCCAGGCTCTGTTTTTTCCTACAAGCAAGACTTCGTTTCATGTAAGTGCAGTTACTTTACAGCTCAAAAGGACTACATCGTTGAGGAAGCTCACACGTTTCTCATCTTAACTGACAAGCATTGGATGTTAGAGGACCTGTGGTTTGTTTCAGTATCAGAAGCAGAGTTGAACTAGATGTGGCCCGTATGTGTAGGAAACACCGTTCTTTTGTTCTGAGCACACTCAAGTTTCCTGCTGTATTAGAGACTCTAGAAAGCAAGAGCGTGCTTCTTGCTCTAAAGCAGAGTGTGAGCAATGGATGAGATCTCTGCTGTGTGTTTCACATCAGAAATGGAGTTAAATCCCAGGCTCTGAGTCTTCCTAAAAGCAAGACTTCTTTTCAGGTAATCGTAGTTACTTTACAGCTCAAACGAACTACATCGTTCATGAAGTTCACACGTTTCTCATCTAAACTGACAAGCATTGGATGTTAGAGGACCTCTGGTTTGTTTCAGAGTCAGAAGCAGAGATGAACTAGATATGGTCCGTATGTGTAGTAAAAACCGTTCTTTTCTTCTGAGCATGATCAAGTTTCCTGCTCTATTAGAGAATCTAGAATCAAGAGCGTGCTTCTTCCTCTAAAGCAGAGTGTGATCTATGGATGAGAACTCTGTTGTGTGTTTCACTTCACAAATGGAGTTAAATCCCAGGCACTCTGTCTTCCTACAAGGTATACTTCGTTTCAAGTTAGGGCTGTCACTTTTCAGCTCAAACGAACTACATCGTTAACGAAGCACACACGTTTCTCATCTTAAATGACAAGCATTGAATGTTAGAGGACCAATGCTTTGTATCAGTTTCAGAAGCAGAGTTGGACTAGATATGGTCTGTATGTGTAGGAAACACCGTTCATTTGTTCTCAGCACACACAAGTTTCCTGCTGTCTTAGAGAGTCTTGAAAGCTAGAGCGTGTTTCTTGCTCTAAAGCAGAGTGTGATCAATGGATGAGAAATCTGCTGTGTGTTTCACTTCAGAAATAGAGTTAAATCCCAGGCTCTGTGTCTTCCTACAAGCAAGACTTCATTTCAGGTAAGGGCAGTCACGGTTCAGTTCAAACAAACTACATCGTTCACGAAGCTTACAAGTTTCCCTTCTTAACTATCAAGCATTGGATGTTCGAGGACCAGTGCTTTGTGTCAGTTGCAGAAGCAGAGTTGGACTAGATATGGTCCTTATGTGTACGAAACACCATTCTTTTGTTCTCAGCACACTCACGTTTCCTGCTGTCTTAGAGATTCTAGAAAGCTAGAGCGTGCTTCTTGCTCTAAAGCAGAGTGTGATCAATGGATGAGAACTCTGCTGTCTGTTTCACTTCAGAAATGGACTTAAATCCCAGGCTCTGAGTCTTCCTAAAAGCAAGACTTCTTTTCAGGTAAGCGTAGTTACTTTACAGCTCAAACGATCTACATCGTTCATGAAGTTCACACGTTTCTCATCTAAACTGACAAGCATTGGATGTTAGAGGACCTCTGGTTTGTTTCAGAGTCAGAAGCAGAGATGAACTAGATATGGTCCGTATGTGCAGTAAAAACCGTTCTTTTCTTCTGAGCATGATCAAGTTTACTGCTGTATTAGAGAATCTAGAATCAAGAGCGTGCTTCTTCCTCTAAAGCAGAGTGTGATCTAAGGATGAGAACTCTGTTGTGTGTTTCACTTCAGAAATAGAGTTAAATCCCAGGCTCTGTGTCTTCCTACAAGCAAGACTTCGTTTCAGGTAAGGGCAGTCACGGTTCAGTTCAAACAAACTACATCGTTCACGAAGCTTACAAGTTTCCCTTCTTAACTACCAAGCATTGGATGTTAGAGGACCAGTGCTTTGTGTCAGTTTCAGAAGCAGAGTTGGACTAGATATGGTCCTTATGTGTACGAAACACCATTCTTTTGTTCTCAGCACACTCACGTTTCCTGCTGTCTTAGAGATTCTAGAAAGCTAGAGCGTGCTTCTTGCTCTAAAGCAGAGTGTGATCAATGGATGAGAACTCTGCTGTCTGTTTCACTTCAGAAATGGAGTTAAATCCCAGGCTCTGAGTCTTCCTACAAGCAAGACTTCGTTTCAGGTAAGGGCAGTTTCTTTTCAGCTCAAACGAACTACATCGTTCACGAAGCTCACACGTTTCTCATCTTAACTGAAAAGCATTGGATGTTAGAGGACCTGTGGTTTCTTTCAGTTTCAGAAGCAGAGTTGAACTAGATATGGTCCGTATGTGTAGGAAGCACTGTTCTTTTCTTCTGCGCACAACCATGTTTCCTGCTGTATTAGAGATTCTAGAAAGAAAGAGTGTGATTCTTGCTCTAAAGCAGAGTTTGAGCAATGGATGAGAACTCTGCTGTGTGTTTCACTTCAGAAATGGAATTAAATCCGAGGCTCTGAGTCTTCCTAAAAGCAAGACCTATTTTCAGGTAAGCTTAGTTACTTTACAGCTCAAACGAAATATATTGTTCACCAAGTTCACACGTTTCTCATCTAAACTGACAAGCATTGGATGTTAGAGGACCTCTGGTTTGTTTCAGAGTCAGAAACAGATATGAACTAGATATGGTCCGTATGTGTAGGAAACACTGTTCTTTTCTTCTGAGCACACTCACGTTTCCTGCGGTATTAGAGAATCTAGAGAGCAAGAGCGTGCTTCTTGCTCTAAAGCAGAGTGTGATCCATCGATGAGACCTGTGTTGTGGGTTTCCCTTCATCAATGGAGTTAAACTCCAGGCTCTGTGTCTTCATACAATCAAGACTTCATTTTAGGTAAGGGCAGTGACTATTCAGCTCAAATGAACTACATCGTTCACGAAGCTCACACGTTTCTTATCTTAAATGTCAAGCATTGGATGTTAGAGGACCAGTGCTTTGTATCAGTTTCAGAAGCAGAGTTGGACTAGATATGGTCCTTATGTGTAGGAAACACCGATCATTTGCTCTCAGCACACTCAAGTTTCCTGCTGTATTAGAGACTCTAGAAAGCAAGAGCGTGCTTCTTGCTCTATAGCAGAGTGTGATCCATCGAAGAGAACTCTGCTGTGTGTTTCCCTTCAGAAATGGAGTTAAATCCCAGGCTCTGTTTTTTCCTACAAGCAAGACTTCGTTTCATGTAAGTGCAGTTACTTTACAGCTCAAAAGGACTACATCGTTGAGGAAGCTCACACGTTTCTCATCTTAACTGACAAGCATTGGATGTTAGAGGACCTGTGGTTTGTTTCAGTATCAGAAGCAGAGTTGAACTAGATGTGGCCCGTATGTGTAGGAAACACCGTTCTTTTGTTCTGAGCACACTCAAGTTTCCTGCTGTATTAGAGACTCTAGAAAGCAAGAGCGTGCTTCTTGCTCTAAAGCAGAGTGTGAGCAATGGATGAGATCTCTGCTGTGTGTTTCACATCAGAAATGGAGTTAAATCCCAGGCTCTGAGTCTTCCTAAAAGCAAGACTTCTTTTCAGGTAATCGTAGTTACTTTACAGCTCAAACGAACTACATCGTTCATGAAGTTCACACGTTTCTCATCTAAACTGACAAGCATTGGATGTTAGAGGACCTCTGGTTTGTTTCAGAGTCAGAAGCAGAGATGAACTAGATATGGTCCGTATGTGTAGTAAAAACCGTTCTTTTCTTCTGAGCATGATCAAGTTTCCTGCTCTATTAGAGAATCTAGAATCAAGAGCGTGCTTCTTCCTCTAAAGCAGAGTGTGATCTATGGATGAGAACTCTGTTGTGTGTTTCACTTCACAAATGGAGTTAAATCCCAGGCACTCTGTCTTCCTACAAGGTATACTTCGTTTCAAGTTAGGGCTGTCACTTTTCAGCTCAAACGAACTACATCGTTAACGAAGCACACACGTTTCTCATCTTAAATGACAAGCATTGAATGTTAGAGGACCAATGCTTTGTATCAGTTTCAGAAGCAGAGTTGGACTAGATATGGTCTGTATGTGTAGGAAACACCGTTCATTTGTTCTCAGCACACTCAAGTTTCCTGCTGTCTTAGAGAGTCTTGAAAGCTAGAGCGTGTTTCTTGCTCTAAAGCAGAGTGTGATCAATGGATGAGAAATCTGCTGTGTGTTTCACTTCAGAAATAGAGTTAAATCCCAGGCTCTGTGTCTTCCTACAAGCAAGACTTCATTTCAGGTAAGGGCAGTCACGGTTCAGTTCAAACAAACTACATCGTTCACGAAGCTTACAAGTTTCCCTTCTTAACTATCAAGCATTGGATGTTAGAGGACCAGTGCTTTGTGTCAGTTGCAGAAGCAGAGTTGGACTAGATATGGTCCTTATGTGTACGAAACACCATTCTTTTGTTCTCAGCACACTCACGTTTCCTGCTGTCTTAGAGATTCTAGAAAGCTAGAGCGTGCTTCTTGCTCTAAAGCAGAGTGTGATCAATGGATGAGAACTCTGCTGTCTGTTTCACTTCAGAAATGGAGTTAAATCCCAGGCTCTGAGTCTTCCTAAAAGCAAGACTTCTTTTCAGGTAAGCGTAGTTACTTTACAGCTCTAACGATCTACATCGTTCATGAAGTTCACACGTTTCTCATCTAAACTGACAAGCATTGGATGTTAGAGGACCTCTGGTTTGTTTCAGAGTCAGAAGCAGAGATGAACTAGATATGGTCCGTATGTGCAGTAAAAACCGTTCTTTTCTTCTGAGCATGATCAAGTTTACTGCTGTATTAGAGAATCTAGAATCAAGAGCGTGCTTCTTCCTCTAAAGCAGAGTGTGATCTAAGGATGAGAACTCTGTTGTGTGTTTCACTTCAGAAATAGAGTTAAATCCCAGGCTCTGTGTCTTCCTACAAGCAAGACTTCGTTTCAGGTAAGGGCAGTCACGGTTCAGTTCAAACAAACTACATCGTTCACGAAGCTTACAAGTTTCCCTTCTTAACTACCAAGCATTGGATGTTAGAGGACCAGTGCTTTGTGTCAGTTTCAGAAGCAGAGTTGGACTAGATATGGTCCTTATGTGTACGAAACACCATTCTTTTGTTCTCAGCACACTCACGTTTCCTGCTGTCTTAGAGATTCTAGAAAGCTAGAGCGTGCTTCTTGCTCTAAAGCAGAGTGTGATCAATGGATGAGAACTCTGCTGTCTGTTTCACTTCAGAAATGGAGTTAAATCCCAGGCTCTGAGTCTTCCTACAAGCAAGACTTCGTTTCAGGTAAGGGCAGTTTCTTTTCAGCTCAAACGAACTACATCGTTCACGAAGCTCACACGTTTCTCATCTTAACTGAAAAGCATTGGATGTTAGAGGACCTGTGGTTTCTTTCAGTTTCAGAAGCAGAGTTGAACTAGATATGGTCCGTATGTGTAGGAAGCACTGTTCTTTTCTTCTGCGCACAACCATGTTTCCTGCTGTATTAGAGATTCTAGAAAGAAAGAGTGTGATTCTTGCTCTAAAGCAGAGTTTGAGCAATGGATGAGAACTCTGCTGTGTGTTTCACTTCAGAAATGGAATTAAATCCGAGGCTCTGAGTCTTCCTAAAAGCAAGACCTATTTTCAGGTAAGCTTAGTTACTTTACAGCTCAAACGAAATATATTGTTCACCAAGTTCACACGTTTCTCATCTAAACTGACAAGCATTGGATGTTAGAGGACCTCTGGTTTGTTTCAGAGTCAGAAACAGATATGAACTAGATATGGTCCGTATGTGTAGGAAACACTGTTCTTTTCTTCTGAGCACACTCACGTTTCCTGCGGTATTAGAGAATCTAGAGAGCAAGAGCGTGCTTCTTGCTCTAAAGCAGAGTGTGATCCATCGATGAGACCTGTGTTGTGGGTTTCCCTTCATCAATGGAGTTAAACTCCAGGCTCTGTGTCTTCATACAATCAAGACTTCATTTTAGGTAAGGGCAGTGACTATTCAGCTCAAATGAACTACATCGTTCACGAAGCTCACACGTTTCTTATCTTAAATGTCAAGCATTGGATGTTAGAGGACCAGTGCTTTGTATCAGTTTCAGAAGCAGAGTTGGACTAGATATGGTCCTTATGTGTAGGAAACACCGATCATTTGCTCTCAGCACACTCAAGTTTCCTGCTGTATTAGAGACTCTAGAAAGCAAGAGCGTGCTTCTTGCTCTATAGCAGAGTGTGATCCATCGAAGAGAACTCTGCTGTGTGTTTCCCTTCAGAAATGGAGTTAAATCCCAGGCTCTGTTTTTTCCTACAAGCAAGACTTCGTTTCATGTAAGTGCAGTTACTTTACAGCTCAAAAGGACTACATCGTTGAGGAAGCTCACACGTTTCTCATCTTAACTGACAAGCATTGGATGTTAGAGGACCTGTGGTTTGTTTCAGTATCAGAAGCAGAGTTGAACTAGATGTGGCCCGTATGTGTAGGAAACACCGTTCTTTTGTTCTGAGCACACTCAAGTTTCCTGCTGTATTAGAGACTCTAGAAAGCAAGAGCGTGCTTCTTGCTCTAAAGCAGAGTGTGAGCAATGGATGAGATCTCTGCTGTGTGTTTCACATCAGAAATGGAGTTAAATCCCAGGCTCTGAGTCTTCCTAAAAGCAAGACTTCTTTTCAGGTAATCGTAGTTACTTTACAGCTCAAACGAACTACATCGTTCATGAAGTTCACACGTTTCTCATCTAAACTGACAAGCATTGGATGTTAGAGGACCTCTGGTTTGTTTCAGAGTCAGAAGCAGAGATGAACTAGATATGGTCCGTATGTGTAGTAAAAACCGTTCTTTTCTTCTGAGCATGATCAAGTTTCCTGCTCTATTAGAGAATCTAGAATCAAGAGCGTGCTTCTTCCTCTAAAGCAGAGTGTGATCTATGGATGAGAACTCTGTTGTGTGTTTCACTTCACAAATGGAGTTAAATCCCAGGCACTCTGTCTTCCTACAAGGTATACTTCGTTTCAAGTTAGGGCTGTCACTTTTCAGCTCAAACGAACTACATCGTTAACGAAGCACACACGTTTCTCATCTTAAATGACAAGCATTGAATGTTAGAGGACCAATGCTTTGTATCAGTTTCAGAAGCAGAGTTGGACTAGATATGGTCTGTATGTGTAGGAAACACCGTTCATTTGTTCTCAGCACACTCAAGTTTCCTGCTGTCTTAGAGAGTCTTGAAAGCTAGAGCGTGTTTCTTGCTCTAAAGCAGAGTGTGATCAATGGATGAGAAATCTGCTGTGTGTTTCACTTCAGAAATAGAGTTAAATCCCAGGCTCTGTGTCTTCCTACAAGCAAGACTTCATTTCAGGTAAGGGCAGTCACGGTTCAGTTCAAACAAACTACATCGTTCACGAAGCTTACAAGTTTCCCTTCTTAACTATCAAGCATTGGATGTTAGAGGACCAGTGCTTTGTGTCAGTTGCAGAAGCAGAGTTGGACTAGATATGGTCCTTATGTGTACGAAACACCATTCTTTTGTTCTCAGCACACTCACGTTTCCTGCTGTCTTAGAGATTCTAGAAAGCTAGAGCGTGCTTCTTGCTCTAAAGCAGAGTGTGATCAATGGATGAGAACTCTGCTGTCTGTTTCACTTCAGAAATGGAGTTAAATCCCAGGCTCTGAGTCTTCCTAAAAGCAAGACTTCTTTTCAGGTAAGCGTAGTTACTTTACAGCTCTAACGATCTACATCGTTCATGAAGTTCACACGTTTCTCATCTAAACTGACAAGCATTGGATGTTAGAGGACCTCTGGTTTGTTTCAGAGTCAGAAGCAGAGATGAACTAGATATGGTCCGTATGTGCAGTAAAAACCGTTCTTTTCTTCTGAGCATGATCAAGTTTACTGCTGTATTAGAGAATCTAGAATCAAGAGCGTGCTTCTTCCTCTAAAGCAGAGTGTGATCTAAGGATGAGAACTCTGTTGTGTGTTTCACTTCAGAAATAGAGTTAAATCCCAGGCTCTGTGTCTTCCTACAAGCAAGACTTCGTTTCAGGTAAGGGCAGTCACGGTTCAGTTCAAACAAACTACATCGTTCACGAAGCTTACAAGTTTCTCTTCTTAACTACCAAGCATTGGATGTTAGAGGACCAGTGCTTTGTGTCAGTTTCAGAAGCAGAGTTGGACTAGATATGGTCCTTATGTGTACGAAACACCATTCTTTTGTTCTCAGCACACTCACGTTTCCTGCTGTCTTAGAGATTCTAGAAAGCTAGAGCGTGCTTCTTGCTCTAAAGCAGAGTGTGATCAATGGATGAGAACTCTGCTGTCTGTTTCACTTCAGAAATGGAGTTAAATCCCAGGCTCTGAGTCTTCCTACAAGCAAGACTTCGTTTCAGGTAAGGGCAGTTTCTTTTCAGCTCAAACGAACTACATCGTTCACGAAGCTCACACGTTTCTCATCTTAACTGAAAAGCATTGGATGTTAGAGGACCTGTGGTTTCTTTCAGTTTCAGAAGCAGAGTTGAACTAGATATGGTCCGTATGTGTAGGAAGCACTGTTCTTTTCTTCTGCGCACAACCATGTTTCCTGCTGTATTAGAGATTCTAGAAAGAAAGAGTGTGATTCTTGCTCTAAAGCAGAGTTTGAGCAATGGATGAGAACTCTGCTGTGTGTTTCACTTCAGAAATGGAATTAAATCCGAGGCTCTGAGTCTTCCTAAAAGCAAGACCTATTTTCAGGTAAGCTTAGTTACTTTACAGCTCAAACGAAATATATTGTTCACCAAGTTCACACGTTTCTCATCTAAACTGACAAGCATTGGATGTTAGAGGACCTCTGGTTTGTTTCAGAGTCAGAAACAGATATGAACTAGATATGGTCCGTATGTGTAGGAAACACTGTTCTTTTCTTCTGAGCACACTCACGTTTCCTGCGGTATTAGAGAATCTAGAGAGCAAGAGCGTGCTTCTTGCTCTAAAGCAGAGTGTGATCCATCGATGAGACCTGTGTTGTGGGTTTCCCTTCATCAATGGAGTTAAACTCCAGGCTCTGTGTCTTCATACAATCAAGACTTCATTTTAGGTAAGGGCAGTGACTATTCAGCTCAAATGAACTACATCGTTCACGAAGCTCACACGTTTCTTATCTTAAATGTCAAGCATTGGATGTTAGAGGACCAGTGCTTTGTATCAGTTTCAGAAGCAGAGTTGGACTAGATATGGTCCTTATGTGTAGGAAACACCGATCATTTGCTCTCAGCACACTCAAGTTTCCTGCTGTATTAGAGACTCTAGAAAGCAAGAGCGTGCTTCTTGCTCTATAGCAGAGTGTGATCCATCGAAGAGAACTCTGCTGTGTGTTTCCCTTCAGAAATGGAGTTAAATCCCAGGCTCTGTTTTTTCCTACAAGCAAGACTTCGTTTCATGTAAGTGCAGTTACTTTACAGCTCAAAAGGACTACATCGTTGAGGAAGCTCACACGTTTCTCATCTTAACTGACAAGCATTGGATGTTAGAGGACCTGTGGTTTGTTTCAGTATCAGAAGCAGAGTTGAACTAGATGTGGCCCGTATGTGTAGGAAACACCGTTCTTTTGTTCTGAGCACACTCAAGTTTCCTGCTGTATTAGAGACTCTAGAAAGCAAGAGCGTGCTTCTTGCTCTAAAGCAGAGTGTGAGCAATGGATGAGATCTCTGCTGTGTGTTTCACATCAGAAATGGAGTTAAATCCCAGGCTCTGAGTCTTCCTAAAAGCAAGACTTCTTTTCAGGTAATCGTAGTTACTTTACAGCTCAAACGAACTACATCGTTCATGAAGTTCACACGTTTCTCATCTAAACTGACAAGCATTGGATGTTAGAGGACCTCTGGTTTGTTTCAGAGTCAGAAGCAGAGATGAACTAGATATGGTCCGTATGTGTAGTAAAAACCGTTCTTTTCTTCTGAGCATGATCAAGTTTCCTGCTCTATTAGAGAATCTAGAATCAAGAGCGTGCTTCTTCCTCTAAAGCAGAGTGTGATCTATGGATGAGAACTCTGTTGTGTGTTTCACTTCACAAATGGAGTTAAATCCCAGGCACTCTGTCTTCCTACAAGGTATACTTCGTTTCAAGTTAGGGCTGTCACTTTTCAGCTCAAACGAACTACATCGTTAACGAAGCACACACGTTTCTCATCTTAAATGACAAGCATTGAATGTTAGAGGACCAATGCTTTGTATCAGTTTCAGAAGCAGAGTTGGACTAGATATGGTCTGTATGTGTAGGAAACACCGTTCATTTGTTCTCAGCACACTCAAGTTTCCTGCTGTCTTAGAGAGTCTTGAAAGCTAGAGCGTGTTTCTTGCTCTAAAGCAGAGTGTGATCAATGGATGAGAAATCTGCTGTGTGTTTCACTTCAGAAATAGAGTTAAATCCCAGGCTCTGTGTCTTCCTACACGCAAGACTTCATTTCAGGTAAGGGCAGTCACGGTTCAGTTCAAACAAACTACATCGTTCACGAAGCTTACACGTTTCACTTCTTAACTATCAAGCATTGGATGTTAGAGGACCAGTGCTTTGTGTCAGTTGCAGAAGCAGAGTTGGACTAGATATGGTCCTTATGTGTACGAAACACCATTCTTTTGTTCTCAGCACACTCACGTTTCCTGCTGTCTTAGAGATTCTAGAAAGCTAGAGCGTGCTTCTTGCTCTAAAGCAGAGTGTGATCAATGGATGAGAACTCTGCTGTCTGTTTCACTTCAGAAATGGAGTTAAATCCCAGGCTCTGAGTCTTCCTAAAAGCAAGACTTCTTTTCAGGTAAGCGTAGTTACTTTACAGCTCAAACGATCTACATCGTTCATGAAGTTCACACGTTTCTCATCTAAACTGACAAGCATTGGATGTTAGAGGACCTCTGGTTTGTTTCAGAGTCAGAAGCAGAGATGAACTAGATATGGTCCGTATGTGCAGTAAAAACCGTTCTTTTCTTCTGAGCATGATCAAGTTTACTGCTGTATTAGAGAATCTAGAATCAAGAGCGTGCTTCTTCCTCTAAAGCAGAGTGTGATCTAAGGATGAGAACTCTGTTGTGTGTTTCACTTCACAAATGGAGTTAAATCCCAGGCACTCTGTCTTCCTACAAGCAAGACTTCATATCAGGTAAGGGCAGTCACGGTTCAGTTCAAACAAACTACATTGTTCACGAAGCTTACAAGTTTCCATTCTTAACTACCTAGCATTGGATGTTAGAGGACCAGTGCTTTGTGTCAGTTTCAGAAGCAGAGTTGGACTAGATATGGTCCTTATGTGTACGAAACACCGTTCTTTTGTTCTCAGCACACTCACGTTTCCTGCTGTCTTAGCGATTCTAGAAAGCTAGAGCGTGCTTCTTGCTCTAAAGCAGAGTGTGATCAATGGATGAGAACTCTGCTGTCTGTTTCACTTCAGAAATGGAGTTAAATCCCAGGCTCTGAGTCTTCCTACAAGCAAGACTTCGTTTCAGGTAAGGGTAGTATCTTTTCAGCTCAAACGAACTACATCGTTCACGAAGCTCACACGTTTCTCATCTTAACTGAAAAGCATTGGATGTTAGAGGACCTGTGGTTTCTTTCAGTTTCAGAAGCAGAGTTGAACTAGATATGGTCCATATGTGTAGGAAGCACTGTTCTTTTCTTTTGCGCACAACCATGTTTCCTGCTGTATTAGAGATTCTAGAAAGAAAGAGTGTGCTTCTTGCTCTAAAGCAGAGTGTGAGCAATGGATGAGAACTCTGCTGTGTGTTTCACTTCAGAAATGGAATTAAATCCGAGGCTCTGAGTCTTCCTAAAAGCAAGACCTATTTTCAGGTAAGCTTAGTTACTTTACAGCTCAAACGAAATATATTGTTTTCCAAGTTCACACGTTTCTCATCTAAACTGACAAGCATTGGATGTTAGAGGACCTCTGGTTTGTTTCAGAGTCAGAAGCAGAGATGAACTAGATATGGTCCGTATGTGTAGGAAACACTGTTCTTTTCTTCTGAGCACACTCACGTTTCCTGCGGTATTAGAGAATCTAGAGAGCAAGAGCGTGCTTCTTGCTCTAAAGCAGAGTGTGATCCATCGATGAGACCTGTGTTGTGGGTTTCCCTTCATCAATGGAGTTAAACTCCAGGCTCTGTGTCTTCATACAATCAAGACTTCATTTTAGGTAAGGGCAGTGACTATTCAGCACAAATGAACTACATCGTTCACGAAGCTCACACGTTTCTTATCTTAAATGTCAAGCATTGGATGTTAGAGGACCAGTGCTTTGTATCAGTTTCAGAAGCAGAGTTGGACTAGATATGGTCCTTATGTGTAGGAAACACCGATCATTTGCTCTCAGCACACTCAAGTTTCCTGCTGTATTAGAGACTATAGAAAGCAAGAGCGTGCTTCTTGCTCTATAGCAGAGTGTGATCCATCGAAGAGAACTATGCTGTGTGTTTCCCTTCAGAAATGGAGTTAAATCCCAGGCTCTGTTTCTTCCTACAAGCAAGACTTCGTTTCATGTAAGTGCAGTTACTTTACAGCTCAAAAGGACTACATCGTTGAGGAAGCTCACACGTTTCTCATCTTAACTGACAAGCATTGGATGTTAGAGGACCTGTGGTTTGTTTCAGTATCAGAAGCAGAGTTGAACTAGATGTGGCCCGTATGTGTAGGAAACACCGTTCTTTTGTTCTGAGCACACTCATGTTTCCTGCTGTATTAGAGACTCTAGAAAGCAAGAGCGTGCTTCTTGCTCTAAAGCAGAGTGTGAGCAATGGATGAGATCTCTGCTGTGTGTTTCACATCAGAAATGGAGTTAAATCCCAGGCTCTGAGTCTTCCTAAAAGCAAGACTTCTTTTCAGGTAATCGTAGTTACTTTACAGCTCAAACGAACTACATCGTTCATGAAGTTCACACGTTTCTCATCTAAACTGACAAGCATTGGATGTTAGAGGACCTCTGGTTTGTTTCAGAGTCAGAAGCAGAGATGAACTAGATATGGTCCGTATGTGTAGTAAAAACCGTTCTTTTCTTCTGAGCATGATCAAGTTTCCTGCTCTATTAGAGAATCTAGAATCAAGAGCGTGCTTCTTCCTCTAAAGCAGAGTGTGATCTATGGATGAGAACTCTGTTGTGTGTTTCACTTCACAAATGGAGTTAAATCCCAGGCACTCTGTCTTCCTACAAGGTATACTTCGTTTCAAGTTAGGGCTGTCACTTTTCAGCTCAAACGAACTACATCCTTAACGAAGCACACACGTTTCTCATCTTAACTGACAAGCATTGAATGTTAGAGGACCAATGCTTTGTATCAGTTTCAGAAGCAGAGTTGGACTAGATATGGTCTGTATGTGTAGGAAACACCGTTCATTTGTTCTCAGCACACTCAAGTTTCCTGCTGTCTTAGAGAGTCTTGAAAGCTAGAGCGTGTTTCTTGCTCTAAAGCAGAGTGTGATCAATGGATGAGAACTCTGCTGTGTGTTTCACTTCAGAAATGGAGTTAAATCCCAGGCTCTGTGTCTTCCTACAAGCAAGACTTCATTTCAGGTAAGGGCAGTCACGGTTCAGTTCAAACAAACTACATCGTTCACGAAGCTTACAAGTTTCCCTTCTTAACTATCAAGCATTGGATGTTAGAGGACCAGTGCTTTGTGTCAGTTGCAGAAGCAGAGTTGGACTAGATATGGTCCTTATGTGTACGAAACACCATTCTTTTGTTCTCAGCACACTCACGTTTCCTGCTGTCTTAGAGATTCTAGAAAGCTAGAGCGTGCTTCTTGCTCTAAAGCAGAGTGTGATCAATGGATGAGAACTCTGCTCTCTGTTTCACTTCAGAAATGGAGTTAAATCCCAGGCTCTGAGTCTTCCTACAAGCAAGACTTCGTTTCAGGTAAGGGCAGTTTCTTTTCAGCTCAAACGAACTACATCGTTCACGAAGCTCACACGTTTCTCATCTTAACTGAAAAGCATTGGATGTTAGAGGACCTGTGGTTTCTTTCAGTTTCAGAAGCAGAGTTGAACTAGATATGGTCCGTATGTGTAGGAAGCACTGTTCTTTTCTTCTGCGCACAACCATGTTTCCTGCTGTATTAGAGATTCTAGAAAGAAAGAGTGTGCTTCTTGCTCTAAAGCAGAGTGTGAGCAATGGATGAGAACACTGCTGTGTGTTTCACTTCAGAAATGGAATTAAATCCCAGGCTCTGAGTCTTCCTAAAAGCAAGACCTATTTTCAGGTAAGCTTAGTTACTTTACAGCTCAAACGAAATATATTGTTCACCAAGTTCACACGTTTCTCATCTAAACTGACAAGCATTGGATGTTAGAGGACCTCTGGTTTGTTTCAGAGTCAGAAGCAGAGATGAACTAGATATGGTCCGTATGTGCAGTAAAAACCGTTCTTTTCTTCTGAGCATGATCAAGTTTCCTGCTCTATTAGAGAATCTATAATCAAGAGCGTGCTTCTTCCTCTAAAGCAGAGTGTGATCTATGGATGAGAACTCTGTTGTGTGTTTCACTTCACAAATGGAGTTAAATCCCAGGCACTCTGTCTTCCTACAAGGTAGACTTCGTTTCAAGTTAGGGCTGTCACTTTTCAGCACAAACGAACTACATCGTTAACGAAGCTCACACGTTTCTCATCTTAACTGACAAGCATTGAATGTTAGAGGACCAATGCTTTGTATCAGTTTCAGAAGCAGAGTTGGACTAGATATGGTCTGTATGTGTAGGAAACACCATTCTTTTGTTCTCAGCACACTCACGTTTCCTGCTGTCTTAGAGATTCTAGAAAGCTAGAGCGTGCTTCTTGCTCTAAAGCAGAGTGTGATCAATGGATGAGAACTCTGCTGTCTGTTTCACTTCAGAAATGGAGTTAAATCCCAGGCTCTGAGTCTTCCTAAAAGCAAGACTTCTTTTCAGGTAAGCGTAGTTACTTTACAGCTCAAACGATCTACATCGTTCATGAAGTTCACACGTTTCTCATCTAAACTGACAAGCATTGGATGTTAGAGGACCTCTGGTTTGTTTCAGAGTCAGAAGCAGAGATGAACTAGATATGGTCCGTATGTGCAGTAAAAACCGTTCTTTTCTTCTGAGCATGATCAAGTTTACTGCTGTATTAGAGAATCTAGAATCAAGAGCGTGCTTCTTCCTCTAAAGCAGAGTGTGATCTAAGGATGAGAACTCTGTTGTGTGTTTCACTTCAGAAATAGAGTTAAATCCCAGGCTCTGTGTCTTCCTACAAGCAAGACTTCGTTTCAGGTAAGGGCAGTCACGGTTCAGTTCAAACAAACTACATCGTTCACGAAGCTTACAAGTTTCCCTTCTTAACTACCAAGCATTGGATGTTAGAGGACCAGTGCTTTGTGTCAGTTTCAGAAGCAGAGTTGGACTAGATATGGTCCTTATGTGTACGAAACACCATTCTTTTGTTCTCAGCACACTCACGTTTCCTGCTGTCTTAGAGATTCTAGAAAGCTAGAGCGTGCTTCTTGCTCTAAAGCAGAGTGTGATCAATGGATGAGAACTCTGCTGTCTGTTTCACTTCAGAAATGGAGTTAAATCCCAGGCTCTGAGTCTTCCTACAAGCAAGACTTCGTTTCAGGTAAGGGCAGTTTCTTTTCAGCTCAAACGAACTACATCGTTCACGAAGCTCACACGTTTCTCATCTTAACTGAAAAGCATTGGATGTTAGAGGACCTGTGGTTTCTTTCAGTTTCAGAAGCAGAGTTGAACTAGATATGGTCCGTATGTGTAGGAAGCACTGTTCTTTTCTTCTGCGCACAACCATGTTTCCTGCTGTATTAGAGATTCTAGAAAGAAAGAGTGTGATTCTTGCTCTAAAGCAGAGTTTGAGCAATGGATGAGAACTCTGCTGTGTGTTTCACTTCAGAAATGGAATTAAATCCGAGGCTCTGAGTCTTCCTAAAAGCAAGACCTATTTTCAGGTAAGCTTAGTTACTTTACAGCTCAAACGAAATATATTGTTCACCAAGTTCACACGTTTCTCATCTAAACTGACAAGCATTGGATGTTAGAGGACCTCTGGTTTGTTTCAGAGTCAGAAACAGATATGAACTAGATATGGTCCGTATGTGTAGGAAACACTGTTCTTTTCTTCTGAGCACACTCACGTTTCCTGCGGTATTAGAGAATCTAGAGAGCAAGAGCGTGCTTCTTGCTCTAAAGCAGAGTGTGATCCATCGATGAGACCTGTGTTGTGGGTTTCCCTTCATCAATGGAGTTAAACTCCAGGCTCTGTGTCTTCATACAATCAAGACTTCATTTTAGGTAAGGGCAGTGACTATTCAGCTCAAATGAACTACATCGTTCACGAAGCTCACACGTTTCTTATCTTAAATGTCAAGCATTGGATGTTAGAGGACCAGTGCTTTGTATCAGTTTCAGAAGCAGAGTTGGACTAGATATGGTCCTTATGTGTAGGAAACACCGATCATTTGCTCTCAGCACACTCAAGTTTCCTGCTGTATTAGAGACTCTAGAAAGCAAGAGCGTGCTTCTTGCTCTATAGCAGAGTGTGATCCATCGAAGAGAACTCTGCTGTGTGTTTCCCTTCAGAAATGGAGTTAAATCCCAGGCTCTGTTTTTTCCTACAAGCAAGACTTCGTTTCATGTAAGTGCAGTTACTTTACAGCTCAAAAGGACTACATCGTTGAGGAAGCTCACACGTTTCTCATCTTAACTGACAAGCATTGGATGTTAGAGGACCTGTGGTTTGTTTCAGTATCAGAAGCAGAGTTGAACTAGATGTGGCCCGTATGTGTAGGAAACACCGTTCTTTTGTTCTGAGCACACTCAAGTTTCCTGCTGTATTAGAGACTCTAGAAAGCAAGAGCGTGCTTCTTGCTCTAAAGCAGAGTGTGAGCAATGGATGAGATCTCTGCTGTGTGTTTCACATCAGAAATGGAGTTAAATCCCAGGCTCTGAGTCTTCCTAAAAGCAAGACTTCTTTTCAGGTAATCGTAGTTACTTTACAGCTCAAACGAACTACATCGTTCATGAAGTTCACACGTTTCTCATCTAAACTGACAAGCATTGGATGTTAGAGGACCTCTGGTTTGTTTCAGAGTCAGAAGCAGAGATGAACTAGATATGGTCCGTATGTGTAGTAAAAACCGTTCTTTTCTTCTGAGCATGATCAAGTTTCCTGCTCTATTAGAGAATCTAGAATCAAGAGCGTGCTTCTTCCTCTAAAGCAGAGTGTGATCTATGGATGAGAACTCTGTTGTGTGTTTCACTTCACAAATGGAGTTAAATCCCAGGCACTCTGTCTTCCTACAAGGTATACTTCGTTTCAAGTTAGGGCTGTCACTTTTCAGCTCAAACGAACTACATCGTTAACGAAGCACACACGTTTCTCATCTTAAATGACAAGCATTGAATGTTAGAGGACCAATGCTTTGTATCAGTTTCAGAAGCAGAGTTGGACTAGATATGGTCTGTATGTGTAGGAAACACCGTTCATTTGTTCTCAGCACACTCAAGTTTCCTGCTGTCTTAGAGAGTCTTGAAAGCTAGAGCGTGTTTCTTGCTCTAAAGCAGAGTGTGATCAATGGATGAGAAATCTGCTGTGTGTTTCACTTCAGAAATAGAGTTAAATCCCAGGCTCTGTGTCTTCCTACAAGCAAGACTTCATTTCAGGTAAGGGCAGTCACGGTTCAGTTCAAACAAACTACATCGTTCACGAAGCTTACAAGTTTCCCTTCTTAACTATCAAGCATTGGATGTTAGAGGACCAGTGCTTTGTGTCAGTTGCAGAAGCAGAGTTGGACTAGATATGGTCCTTATGTGTACGAAACACCATTCTTTTGTTCTCAGCACACTCACGTTTCCTGCTGTCTTAGAGATTCTAGAAAGCTAGAGCGTGCTTCTTGCTCTAAAGCAGAGTGTGATCAATGGATGAGAACTCTGCTGTCTGTTTCACTTCAGAAATGGAGTTAAATCCCAGGCTCTGAGTCTTCCTAAAAGCAAGACTTCTTTTCAGGTAAGCGTAGTTACTTTACAGCTCAAACGATCTACATCGTTCATGAAGTTCACACGTTTCTCATCTAAACTGACAAGCATTGGATGTTAGAGGACCTCTGGTTTGTTTCAGAGTCAGAAGCAGAGATGAACTAGATATGGTCCGTATGTGCAGTAAAAACCGTTCTTTTCTTCTGAGCATGATCAAGTTTACTGCTGTATTAGAGAATCTAGAATCAAGAGCGTGCTTCTTCCTCTAAAGCAGAGTGTGATCTAAGGATGAGAACTCTGTTGTGTGTTTCACTTCACAAATGGAGTTAAATCCCAGGCACTCTGTCTTCCTACAAGCAAGACTTCATATCAGGTAAGGGCAGTCACGGTTCAGTTCAAACAAACTACATTGTTCACGAAGCTTACAAGTTTCCCTTCTTAACTACCTAGCATTGGATGTTAGAGGACCAGTGCTTTGTGTCAGTTTCAGAAGCAGAGTTGGACTAGATATGGTCCTTATGTGTACGAAACACCGTTCTTTTGTTCTCAGCACACTCACGTTTCCTGCTGTCTTAGCGATTCTAGAAAGCTAGAGCGTGCTTCTTGCTCTAAAGCAGAGTGTGATCAATGGATGAGAACTCTGCTGTCTGTTTCACTTCAGAAATGGACTTAAATCCCAGGCTCTGAGTCTTCCTACAAGCAAGACTTCGTTTCAGGTAAGGGTAGTTTCTTTTCAGCTCAAACGAACTACATCGTTCACGAAGCTCACACGTTTCTCATCTTAACTGAAAAGCATTGGATGTTAGAGGACCTGTGGTTTCTTTCAGTTTCAGAAGCAGAGTTGAACTAGATATGGTCCATATGTGTAGGAAGCACTGTTCTTTTCTTTTGCGCACAACCATGTTTCCTGCTGTATTAGAGATTCTAGAAAGAAAGAGTGTGCTTCTTGCTCTAAAGCAGAGTGTGAGCAATGGATGAGAACTCTGCTGTGTGTTTCACTTCAGAAATGGAATTAAATCCGAGGCTCTGAGTCTTCCTAAAAGCAAGACCTATTTTCAGGTAAGCTTAGTTACTTTACAGCTCAAACGAAATATATTGTTTTCCAAGTTCACACGTTTCTCATCTAAACTGACAAGCATTGGATGTTAGAGGACCTCTGGTTTGTTTCAGAGTCAGAAGCAGAGATGAACTAGATATGGTCCGTATGTGTAGGAAACACTGTTCTTTTCTTCTGAGCACACTCACGTTTCCTGCGGTATTAGAGAATCTAGAGAGCAAGAGCGTGCTTCTTGCTCTAAAGCAGAGTGTGATCCATCGATGAGAACTGTGTTGTGGGTTTCCCTTCATCAATGGAGTTAAACTCCAGGCTCTGTGTCTTCATACAATCAAGACTTCATTTTAGGTAAGGGCAGTGACTATTCAGCTCAAATGAACTACATCGTTCACGAAGCTCACACGTTTCTTATCTTAAATGTCAAGCATTGGATGTTAGAGGACCAGTGCTTTGTATCAGTTTCAGAAGCAGAGTTGGACTAGATATGGTCTGTATGTGTAGGAAACACCGTTCATTTGTTCTCAGCACACTCAAGTTTCCTGCTGTCTTAGAGACTCTAGAAAGCAAGAGCGTGCTTCTTGCTCTAAAGCAGAGTGTGAGCAATGGATGAGATCTCTGCTGTGTGTTTCACATCAGAAATGGAGTTAAATCCCAGGCTCTGAGTCTTCCTAAAAGCAAGACTTCTTTTCAGGTAATCGTAGTTACTTTACAGCTCAAACGAACTACATCATTCATGAAGTTCACACGTTTCTCATCTAAACTGACAAGCATTGGATGTTAGAGGACCTCTGGTTTGTTTCAGAGTCAGAAGCAGAGATGAACTAGATATGGTCCGTATGTGTAGTAAAAACCGTTCTTTTCTTCTGAGCATGATCAAGTTTCCTGCTCTATTAGAGAATCTAGAATCAAGAGCGTGCTTCTTCCTCTAAAGCAGAGTGTGATCTATGGATGAGAACTCTGTTGTGTGTTTCACTTCACAAATGGAGTTAAATCCCAGGCACTCTGTCTTCCTACAAGGTATACTTCGTTTCAAGTTAGGGCTGTCACTTTTCAGCTCAAACGAACTACATCCTTAACGAAGCACACACGTTTCTCATCTTAACTGACAAGCATTGAATGTTAGAGGACCAATGCTTTGTATCAGTTTCAGAAGCAGAGTTGGACTAGATATGGTCTGTATGTGTAGGAAACACCGTTCATTTGTTCTCAGCACACTCAAGTTTCCTGCTGTCTTAGAGAGTCTTGAAAGCTAGAGCGTGTTTCTTGCTCTAAAGCAGAGTGTGATCAATGGATGAGAACTCTGCTGTGTGTTTCACTTCAGAAATGGAGTTAAATCCCAGGCTCTGTGTCTTCCTACAAGCAAGACTTCATTTCAGGTAAGGGCAGTCACGGTTCAGTTCAAACAAACTACATCGTTCACGAAGCTTACAAGTTTCCCTTTTTAACTATCAAGCATTGGATGTTAGAGGACCAGTGCTTTGTGTCAGTTGCAGAAGCAGAGTTGGACTAGATATGGTCCTTATGTGTACGAAACACCATTCTTTTGTTCTCAGCACACTCACGTTTCCTGCTGTCTTAGAGATTCTAGAAAGCTAGAGCGTGCTTCTTGCTCTAAAGCAGAGTGTGATCAATGGATGAGAACTCTGCTGTCTGTTTCACTTCAGAAATGGACTTAAATCCCAGGCTCTGAGTCTTCCTACAAGCAAGACTTCATTTCAGGTAAGGGCAGTTTCTTTTCAGCTCAAACGAACTACATCGTTCACGAAGCTCACACGTTTCTCATCTTAACTGAAAAGCATTGGATGTTAGAGGACCTGTGGTTTCTTTCAGTTTCAGAAGCAGAGTTGAACTAGATATGGTCCGTATGTGTAGGAAGCACTGTTCTTTTCTTCTGCGCACAACCATGTTTCCTGCTGTATTAGAGATTCTAGAAAGAAAGAGTGTGCTTCTTGCTCTAAAGCAGAGTGTGAGCAATGGATGAGAACTCTGCTGTGTGTTTCACTTCAGAAATGGAATTAAATCCCAGGCTCTGAGTCTTCCTAAAAGCAAGACCTATTTTCAGGTAAGCTTAGTTACTTTACAGCTCAAACGAAATATATTGTTCACCAAGTTCACACGTTTCTCATCTAAACTGACAAGCATTGGATGTTAGAGGACCTCTGGTTTGTTTCAGAGTCAGAAGCAGAGATGAACTAGATATGGTCCGTATGTGCAGTAAAAACCGTTCTTTTCTTCTGAGCATGATCAAGTTTCCTGCTCTATTAGAGAATCTAGAATCAAGAGCGTGCTTCTTCCTCTAAAGCAGAGTGTGATCTATGGATGAGAACTCTGTTGTGTGTTTCACTTCACAAATGGAGTTAAATCCCAGGCACTCTGTCTTCCTACAAGGTAGACTTCGTTTCAAGTTAGGGCTGTCACTTTTCAGCACAAACGAACTACATCGTTAACGAAGCTCACACGTTTCTCATCTTAACTGACAAGCATTGAATGTTAGAGGACCAATGCTTTGTATCAGTTTCAGAAGCAGAGTTGGACTAGATATGGTCTGTATGTGTAGGAAACACCATTCATTTGTTCTCAGCACACTCAAGTTTCCTGCTGTCTTAGAGAGTCTTGAAAGCTAGAGCGTGTTTCTTGCTCTAAAGCAGAGTGTGATCAATGGATGAGAACTCTGCTGTGTGTTTCACTTCAGAAATGGAGTTAAATCCCAGGCTCTGTGTCTTCCTACAAGCAAGACTTCGTTTCAGGTAAGGGCAGTCACGGTTCAGTTCAAACAAACTACATTGTTCACGAAGCTTACAAGTTTCCCTTCTTAACTACCAAGCATTGGATGTTAGAGGACCAGTGCTTTGTGTCAGTTTCAGAAGCAGAATTGGACTAGATATGGTCCTTATTTGTATGAAACTCCGTTCTTTTGTTCTCAACACTCTCACGTTTCCTGCTGTCATAGAGATTCTAGAAAGCTAGAGCGTGCTTCTTGCTCTAAAGCAGAGTGTGATCAATGGATGAGAACTCTGCTGTCTGTTTCACTTCAGAAATGGAGTTAAATCCCAGGCTCTGAGTCTTCCTACAAGCAAGACTTCGTTTCAGGTAAGGGCAGTTTCTTTTCAGCTCAAACGAACTACATCGTTCACGAAGCTCACACGTTTCTCATCTTAACTGAAAAGCATTGGATGTTAGAGGACCTGTGGTTTCTTTCAGTTTCAGAAGCAGAGTTGAACTAGATATGGTCCGTATGTGTAGGAAGCACTGTTCTTTTCTTCTGCGCACAACCATGTTTCCTGCTGTATTAGAGATTCTAGAAAGAAAGAGTGTGCTTCTTGCTCTAAAGCAGACTGTGAGCAATGGATGAGAACTCTGCTGTGTGTTTCACTTCAGAAATGGAATTAAATCCCAGGCTCTGTGTCTTCCTAAAAGCAAGACCTATTTTGAGGTAAGCTTAGTTACTTTACAGCTCAAAAGAAATATATTGTTCACCAAGTTCACACGTTTCTCATCTAAACTGACAAGCATTGGATGTTAGAGGACCTCTGGTTTGTTTCAGAGTCAGAAACAGAGATGAACTAGATATGGTCCGTATGTGTAGGAAACACTGTACTTTCTTCTGAGCACACTCACGTTTCTGGCGGTATTAGAGAATCTAGAGAGCAAGAGCATGCTTCTTGCTCTAAAGCAGAGTGTGATCCATCGATGAGAACTGTGTTGTGGGTTTCCCTTCATCAATGGAGTTAAACTACAGGCTCTGTGTCTTCATACAATCAAGACTTCATTTTAGGTAAGAGCAGTCACTATTCAGCTCAAATGAACTACATCGTTCACGAAGCTCACACGTTTCTTATCTTAAATGTCAAGCATTGGATGTTAGAGGACCAGTGCTTTGTATCAGTTTCAGAAGCAGATTTGCACTAAATGTGGTCCTTATGTGTAGGAAACACCGATCATTTGCTCTCAGCACACTCAAGTTTCCTGCTGTATTAGAGACTCTAGAAAGCAAGAGCGTGCTTCTTGCTCTATAGCAGAGTGTGATCCATTGAAGAGAACTATGCTGTGTGTTTCCCTTCAGAAATGGAGTTAAATCCCAGGCTCTGTTTCTTCCTACAAGCAAGACTTCGTTTCATGTAAGTGCAGTTACTTTACAGCTCAAAAGGACTACATCGTTCACGAAGCTCACACGTTTCTCATCTTAACTGACAAGCATTGGATTTTAGAGGACCTGTGGTTTGTTTCAGTATCAGAAGCAGAGTTGAACTAGATGTGGCCCGTATGTGTAGGAAACACCGTTCTTTTGTTCTGAGCATACTCAAGTTTCCTGCTGTATTAGAGACTCTAGAAAGCAAGAGCGTGCTTCTTGCTCTAAAGCAGAGTGTGAGCAATGGATGAGATCTCTGCTGTGTGTTTCACTTCAGAAATGGAGTTAAATCCCAGGCTCTGAGTCTTCCTCAAAGGAAGACTTGTTTTCAGGTAAGCGTAGTTACTTTACAGCTCAAACGAACTACATCGTTCATGAAGTTCACACGTTTCTCATCTAAACTGACAAGCATTGGATGTTAGAGGACCTCTGGTTTGTTTCATTGTCAGAAGCAGAGATGAACTATATATGGTCCGTATGTGCAGTAAAAACCGTTCTTTTCTTCTGAGCATGATCATGTTTCCTGCTCTATTAGAGAATCTAGAATCAAGAGCGTGCTTCTTCCTCTAAAGCAGAGTGTGATCTATGGATGAGAACTCTGTTGTGTGTTTCACTTCACAAATGGAGTTAAATCCCAGGCACTCTGTCTTCCTATAAGGAAGACTTCGTTTCAAGTTAGGGCTGTCACTTTTCAGCTCAAACGAACTACATCGTTAACGAAGCTCACACGTTTCTCATCTTAAGTGACAAGCATTGAATGTTAGAGGACCAATGCATTGTATCAGTTTCAGAAGCAGAGTTGGACTAGATATGGTCTGTATGTGTAGGAAACACCGTTCATTTGTTCTCAGCACACTCAAGTTTCCTGCTGTCTTAGAGAGTCTTGAAAGCTAGAGCGTGTTTCTTGCTCTAAAGCAGAGTGTGATCAATGGATGAGAACTCTGCTGTGTGTTTCACTTCAGAAATAGAGTTAAACCCCAGGCTCTGTGTCTTCCTACAAGCAAGACTTCATTTCAGGTAAGGGCAGTCACGGTTCAGTTCAAACAAACTACATCGTTCACGAAGCTTACAAGTTTCCCTTCTTAACTACCAAGCATTGGATGTTAGAGGACCAGTGCTTTGTGTCAGTTTCAGAAGCAGAGTTGGACTAGATATGGTCCTTATGTGTACGAAACATCGTTCTTTGGTTCTCAGCACACTCACGTTTCCTGCTGTCTTAGAGATTCTAGAAAGCTAAGGCGTGTTTCTTGCTCTAAAGCAGAGTGTGATCAATGGATGAGAACTCTGCTGTCTGTTTCACTTCAGAAATGGAGTTAAATCCCAGGCTCTGAGTCTTCCTACAAGCAAGACTTCGTTTCAGGTAAGGGCAGTTTCTTTTCAGCTCAAACGAACTACATCGTTCACGAAGCTCACACGTTTCTCATCTTAACTGAAAAGCATTGGATGTTAGAGGACCTGTGGTTTCTTTCAGTTTCAGAAGCAGAGTTGAACTAGATATGGTCCGTATGTGTAGGAAGCACTGTTCTTTTCTTCTGCGCACAACCATGTTTCCTGCTGTATTAGAGATTCTAGAAAGAAAGAGTGTGCTTCTTGCTCTAAAGCAGAGTGTGAGCAATGGATGAGAACTCTGCTGTGTGTTTCACTTCAGAAATGGAATTAAATCCCAGGCTCTGAGTCTTCCTAAAGCAAGACCTATTTTCAGGTAAGCTTAGTTACTTTACAGCTCAAACGAAATATATTGTTCACCAAGTTCACACGTTTCTCATCTAAACTGACAAGCACTGGATGTTAGAGGACCTCTGGTTTGTTTCAGAGTCAGAAGCAGAGATGAACTAGATATGGTCCGTATGTGTAGGAAACACTGTTCTTTCTTCTGAGCACACTCACGTTTCTGGCGGTATTAGAGAATCTAGAGAGCAAGAGCATGCTTCTTGCTCTAAAGCAGAGTGTGATCCATCGATGAGAACTGTGTTGTGGGTTTCCCTTCATCAATGGAGTTAAACTCCAGGCTCTGTGTCTTCATACAATCAAGACTTCATTTTAGGTAAGAGCAGTCACTATTCAGCTCAAATGAACTACATCGTTCACGAAGCTCACACATTTCTTATCTTAAATGTCAAGCATTGGATGTTAGAGGACCAGTGCTTTGTATCAGTTTCAGAAGCAGATTTGGACTAGATATGGTCCTTATGTGTAGTTAACACCGATCATTTTCTCTCAGCACACTCAAGTTTCCTGCTGTATTAGAGACTCTAGAAAGCAAGAGCGTGCTTCTTGCTCTATAGCAGAGTGTGATCCATCGAAGAGAACTATGCTGTGTGTTTCCCTTCAGAAATGGAGTTAAATCCCAGGCTCTGTTTCTTCCTACAAGCAAGACTTCGTTTCATGTAAGTGCAGTTACTTTACAGCTCAAAAGGACTACATCGTTCACGAAGCTCACACGTTTCTCATCTTAACTGACAAGCATTGGATGTTAGAGGACCTGTGGTTTGTTTCAGTATCAGAAGCAGAGTTGAACTAGATGTGGCCTGTATGTGTAGGAAACACCGTTCTTTTGTTCTGAGCATACTCAAGTTTCCTGCTGTATTAGAGACTCTAGAAAGCAAGAGCGTGCTTCTTGTTCTAAAGCAGAGTGTGAGCAATGGATGAGATCTCTGCTGTGTGTTTCACTTCAGAAATGGAGTTAAATCCCAGGCTCTGAGTCTTCCTAAAAGCAAGACTTGTTTTCAGGTAAGCGTAGTTACTTTACAGCTCAAACGAACTACATCGTTCATGAAGTTCACACGTTTCTCACCTAAACTGACAAGCATTGGATGTTAGAGGACCTCTGGTTTGTTTCATTGTCAGAAGCAGAGATGAACTATATATGGTCCGTATGTGCAGTAAAAACCGTTCTTTTCTTCTGAGCATGATCATGTTTCCTGCTCTATTAGAGAATCTAGAATCAAGAGCGTGCTTCTTCCTCTAAAGCAGAGTGTGATCTATGGATGAGAACTCTGTTGTGTGTTTCACTTCACAAATGGAGTTAAATCCCAGGCACTTTCTCTTCCTATAAGGTAGATTTCGTTTCAAGATAGGGCTGTCACTTTTCAGCTCAAACGAACTACATCGTTAACGAAGCTCACACGTTTCTCATCTTAAGTGACAAGCATTGAATGTTAGAGGACCAATGCATTGTATCAGTTTCAGAAGCAGAGTTGGACTAGATATGGTCTGTATGTGTAGGCAACACCGTTCATTTGTTCTCAGCACACTCAAGTTTCCTGCTGTCTTAGAGAGTCTTGAAAGCTAGAGCGTGTTTCTTGCTCTAAAGCAGAGTGTGATCAATGGATGAGAACTCTGCTGTGCGTTTCACTTCAGAAATGGAGTTAAATCCCAGGCTCTATGTCTTCCTACAAGCTAGACTTCATATCAGGTAAGGGCAGTCACGGTTCAGTTCAAACAAACTACATTGTTCATGAAGCTTACAAGTTTCCCTTCTTAACTACCAAGCATTGGATGTTAGAGGACCAGTGCTTTGTGTCAGTTTCAGAAGCAGAGTTGGACTAGATATGGTCCTTATGTGTACGAAACACCATTCTTTTGTTCTCAGCACACTCACGTTTCCTGCTGTCTTAGCGATTCTAGAAAGCTAGAGCGTGCTTCTTGCTCTAAAGCAGAGTGTGATCAATGGATGAGAACTCTGCTGTCTGTTTCACTTCAGAAATGGAGTTCAATCCCAGGCTCTGAGTCTTCCTACAAGCAAGACTTCGTTTCAGGTAAGGGCAGTTTCTTTTCAGCTCAAACGAACTACATCGTTCACGAAGCTCAAACGTTTCTCATCTTAACTGAAAAGCATTGGATATTAGAGGACCTGTGGTTTCTTTCAGTTTCAGAAGCAGAGTTGAACTAGATATGGTCCATATGTGTAGGAAGCACTGTTCTTTTCTTTTGTGCACAACCATGTTTCCTGCTGTATTAGAGATTCTAGAAAGAAAGAGTGTGCTTCTTGCTCTAAAGCAGAGTGTGAGCAATGGATGAGAACTCTGCTGTGTGTTTCAATTCAGAAATGGAATTGAATCCCAGGCTCTGAGTCTTCCTAAAAGCAAGACCTATTTTCAGGTAAGCTTAGTTACTTTACAGCTCAAACGAAATATATTGTTCACCAAGTTCACACGTTTCTCATCTAAACTGACAAGCATTGGATGTTAGAGGACCTCTGGTTTGTTTCAGAGTCAGAAGCAGAGATTAACTAGATATGGTCCGTATGTGTAGGAAACACTGTTCTTTCTTCTGAGCACACTCACGTTTCTGGCGGTATTAGAGAATCTAGAGAGCAAGAGCATGCTTCTTGCTCTAAAGCAGAGTGTGATCCATCGATGAGAACTGTGTTGTGGGTTTCCCTTCATCAATGGAGTTAAACTCCAGGCTCTGTGTCTTCATACAATCAAGACTTCATTTTAGGTAAGGGCAGTCACTATTCAGCTCAAATGAACTACATCGTTCACGAAGCTCACACGTTTCTTATCTTAAATGTCAAGCATTGGATGTTAGAGGACCAGTGCTTTGTATCAGTTTCAGAAGCAGATTTGGACTAGATATGGTCCTTATGTGTAGGAAACACCGATCATTTGCTCTCAGCACACTCAAGTTTCCTGCTGTATTAGAGACTCTAGAAAGCAAGAGTGTGCTTCTTGCTCTATAGCAGAGTGTGATCCATCGAAGAGAACTATGCTGTGTGTTTCCCTTCAGAAATGGAGTTAAATCCCAGGCTCTGTTTCTTCCTACAAGCAAGACTTCGTTTCATGTAAGTGCAGTTACTTTACAGCTCAAAAGGACTACATCGTTCACGAAGCTCACACGTTTCTCATCTTAACTGACAAGCATTGGATGTTAGAGGACCTGTGGTTTGTTTCAGTATCAGAAGCAGAGTTGAACTAGATGTGGCCCGTATGTGTAGGAAACACCATTCTTTTGTTCTGAGCACACTCAAGTTTCCTGCTGTATTAGAGACTCTAGAAAGCAAGAGCGTGCTTCTTGCTCTAAAGCAGAGTGTGAGCAATGGATGAGATCTCTGCTGTGTGTTTCACTTCAGAAATGGAGTTAAATCCCAGGCTCTGAGTCTTCCTAAAAGCAAGACTTGTTTTCAGGTAAGCGTAGTTACTTTACAGCTCATACGAACTACATCGTTCATGAAGTTCACACGTTTCTCATCTAAACTGACAAGCATTGGATGTTAGAGGACCTCTGGTTTGTTTCAGAGTCAGAAGCAGAGATGAACTAGATATGGTCCGTATGTGCAGTAAAAACCGTTCTTTTCTTCTGAGCATGATCAAGTTTCCTGCTCTATTAGAGAATCTAGAATCAAGAGCGTGCTTCTTCCTCTAAAGCAGAGTGTGATCTATGGATGAGAACTCTGTTGTGTGTTTCACTTCACAAATGGAGTTAAATCCCAGGCACTCGGTCTTCCTACAAGGTAGACTTCGTTTCAAGTTAGGGCTGTCACTTTTCAGCTCAAACGAACTACATCCTTAACGAAGCTCACACGTTTCTCATCTTAACTGACAAGCATTGAATGTTAGAGGACCAATGCTTTGTATCAGTTTCAGAAGCAGAGTTGGACTAGATATGGTCTGTATGTGTAGGAAACACCGTTCATTTGTTCTCAGCACACTCAAGTTTCCTGCTGTCTTAGAGAGTCTTGAAAGCTAGAGCGTGTTTCTTGCTCTAAAGCAGAGTGTGATCAATGGATGAGAACTCTGCTGTGCGTTTCACTTCAGAAATGGAGTTAAATCCCAGGCTCTGTGTCTTCCTACAAGCAAGACTTCATATCAGGTAAGGGCAGTCACGGTTCAGTTCAAACAAACTACATTGTTCACGAAGCTTACAAGTTTCCCTTCTTAACTACCAAGCATTGGATGTTAGAGGACCAGTGCTTTGTGTCAGTTTCAGAAGCAGAGTTGGACTAGATATGGTCCTTATGTGTAGGAAACACCATTCTTTTGTTCTCAGCACACTCACGTTTCCTGCTGTCTTAGCGATTCTAGAAAGCTAGAGCGTGCTTCTTGCTCTAAAGCAGAGTGTGATCAATGGATGAGAACTCTGCTGTCTGTTTCACTTCAGAAATGGAGTTAAATCCCAGGCTCTGAGTCTTCCTACAAGCAAGACTTCGTTTCAGGTAAGGGCAGTTTCTTTTCAGCTCAAACGAACTACATTGTTCACGAAGCTCACACGTTTCTCATCTTAACTGAAAAGCATTGGATGTTAGAGGACCTGTGGTTTCTTTCAGTTTCAGAAGCAGAGTTGAACTAGATATGGTCCGTATGTGTAGGAAGCACTGTTCTTTTCTTCTGCAGACAACCATGTTTCCTGCTGTATTAGAGATTCTAGAAAGAAAGAGTGTGCTTCTTGCTCTAAAGCAGAGTGTGAGCAATGGATGAGAACTCTGCTGTGTGTTTCACTTCAGAAATGGAATTAAATCCCAGGCTCTGAGTCTTCCTAAAAGCAAGACCTATTTTCAGGTAAGCTTAGTTACTTTACAGCTCAAACGAAATATATTGTTCACCAAGTTCACACGTTTCTCATCTAAACTGACAAGCATTGGATGTTAGAGGACCTCTGGTTTGTTTCAGAGTCAGAAGCAGAGATGAACTAGATATGGTCCGTATGTGTAGGAAACACTGTTCTTTCTTCTGAGCACACTCACGTTTCTGGCGGTATTAGAGAATCTAGAGAGCAAGAGCATGCTTCTTGCTCTAAAGCAGAGTGTGATCCATCGATGAGAACTGTGTTGTGGGTTTCCCTTCATCAATGGAGTTAAACTCCAGGCTCTGTGTCTTCATACAATCAAGACTTCATTTTAGGTAAGAGCAGTCACTATTCAGCTCAAATGAACTACATCGTTCACGAAGCTCACACATTTCTTATCTTAAATGTCAAGCATTGGATGTTAGAGGACCAGTGCTTTGTATCAGTTTCAGAAGCAGATTTGGACTAGATATGGTCCTTATGTGTAGTTAACACCGATCATTTGCTCTCAGCACACTCAAGTTTCCTGCTGTATTAGAGACTCTAGAAAGCAAGAGCGTGCTTCTTGCTCTATAGCAGAGTGTGATCCATCGAAGAGAACTATGCTGTGTGTTTCCCTTCAGAAATGGAGTTAAATCCCAGGCTCTGTTTCTTCCTACAAGCAAGACTTCGTTTCATGTAAGTGCAGTTACTTTACAGCTCAAAAGGACTACATCGTTCACGAAGCTCACACGTTTCTCATCTTAACTGACAAGCATTGGATGTTAGAGGACCTGTGGTTTGTTTCAGTATCAGAAGCAGAGTTGAACTAGATGTGGCCCGTATGTGTAGGAAACACCATTCTTTTGTTCTGAGCATACTCAAGTTTCCTGCTGTATTAGAGACTCTAGAAAGCAAGAGCGTGCTTCTTGCTCTAAAGCAGAGTGTGAGCAATGGATGAGATCTCTGCTGTGTGTTTCACTTCAGAAATGGAGTTAAATCCCAGGCTCTGAGTCTTCCTCAAAGGAAGACTTGTTTTCAGGTAAGCGTAGTTACTTTACAGCTCAAACGAACTACATCGTTCATGAAGTTCACACGTTTCTCATCTAAACTGACAAGCATTGGATGTTAGAGGACCTCTGGTTTGTTTCATTGTCAGAAGCAGAGATGAACTATATATGGTCCGTATGTGCAGTAAAAACCGTTCTTTTCTTCTGAGCATGATCATGTTTCCTGCTCTATTAGAGAATCTAGAATCAAGAGCGTGCTTCTTCCTCTAAAGCAGAGTGTGATCTATGGATGAGAACTCTGTTGTGTGTTTCACTTCACAAATGGAGTTAAATCCCAGGCACTCGGTCTTCCTACAAGGTAGACTTCGTTTCAAGTTAGGGCTGTCACTTTTCAGCTCAAACGAACTACATCCTTAACGAAGCTCACACGTTTCTCATCTTAACTGACAAGCATTGAATGTTAGAGGACCAATGCTTTGTATCAGTTTCAGAAGCAGAGTTGGACTAGATATGGTCTGTATGTGTAGGAAACACCGTTCATTTGTTCTCAGCACACTCAAGTTTCCTGCTGTCTTAGAGAGTCTTGAAAGCTAGAGCGTGTTTCTTGCTCTAAAGCAGAGTGTGATCAATGGATGAGAACTCTGCTGTGCGTTTCACTTCAGAAATGGAGTTAAATCCCAGGCTCTGTGTCTTCCTACAAGCAAGACTTCATATCAGGTAAGGGCAGTCACGGTTCAGTTCAAACAAACTACATTGTTCACGAAGCTTACAAGTTTCCCTTCTTAACTACCAAGCATTGGATGTTAGAGGACCAGTGCTTTGTGTCAGTTTCAGAAGCAGAGTTGGACTAGATATGGTCCTTATGTGTAGGAAACACCATTCTTTTGTTCTCAGCACACTCACGTTTCCTGCTGTCTTAGCGATTCTAGAAAGCTAGAGCGTGCTTCTTGCTCTAAAGCAGAGTGTGATCAATGGATGAGAACTCTGCTGTCTGTTTCACTTCAGAAATGGAGTTAAATCCCAGGCTCTGAGTCTTCCTACAAGCAAGACTTCGTTTCAGGTAAGGGCAGTTTCTTTTCAGCTCAAACGAACTACATTGTTCACGAAGCTCACACGTTTCTCATCTTAACTGAAAAGCATTGGATGTTAGAGGACCTGTGGTTTCTTTCAGTTTCAGAAGCAGAGTTGAACTAGATATGGTCCGTATGTGTAGGAAGCACTGTTCTTTTCTTCTGCGCACAACCATGTTTCCTGCTGTATTAGAGATTCTAGAAAGAAAGAGTGTGCTTCTTGCTCTAAAGCAGAGTGTGAGCAATGGATGAGAACTCTGCTGTGTGTTTCACTTCAGAAATGGAATTAAATCCCAGGCTCTGAGTCTTCCTAAAAGCAAGACCTATTTTCAGGTAAGCTTAGTTACTTTACAGCTCAAACGAAATATATTGTTCACCAAGTTCACACGTTTCTCATCTAAACTGACAAGCATTGGATGTTAGAGGACCTCTGGTTTGTTTCAGAGTCAGAAGCAGAGATGAACTAGATATGGTCCGTATGTGTAGGAAACACTGTTCTTTCTTCTGAGCACACTCACGTTTCTGGCGGTATTAGAGAATCTAGAGAGCAAGAGCATGCTTCTTGCTCTAAAGCAGAGTGTGATCCATCGATGAGAACTGTGTTGTGGGTTTCCCTTCATCAATGGAGTTAAACTCCAGGCTCTGTGTCTTCATACAATCAAGACTTCATTTTAGGTAAGAGCAGTCACTATTCAGCTCAAATGAACTACATCGTTCACGAAGCTCACACATTTCTTATCTTAAATGTCAAGCATTGGATGTTAGAGGACCAGTGCTTTGTATCAGTTTCAGAAGCAGATTTGGACTAGATATGGTCCTTATGTGTAGTTAACACCGATCATTTGCTCTCAGCACACTCAAGTTTCCTGCTGTATTAGAGACTCTAGAAAGCAAGAGCGTGCTTCTTGCTCTATAGCAGAGTGTGATCCATCGAAGAGAACTATGCTGTGTGTTTCCCTTCAGAAATGGAGTTAAATCCCAGGCTCTGTTTCTTCCTACAAGCAAGACTTCGTTTCATGTAAGTGCAGTTACTTTACAGCTCAAAAGGACTACATCGTTCACGAAGCTCACACGTTTCTCATCTTAACTGACAAGCATTGGATGTTAGAGGACCTGTGGTTTGTTTCAGTATCAGAAGCAGAGTTGAACTAGATGTGGCCCGTATGTGTAGGAAACACCATTCTTTTGTTCTGAGCATACTCAAGTTTCCTGCTGTATTAGAGACTCTAGAAAGCAAGAGCGTGCTTCTTGCTCTAAAGCAGAGTGTGAGCAATGGATGAGATCTCTGCTGTGTGTTTCACTTCAGAAATGGAGTTAAATCCCAGGCTCTGAGTCTTCCTCAAAGGAAGACTTGTTTTCAGGTAAGCGTAGTTACTTTACAGCTCAAACGAACTACATCGTTCATGAAGTTCACACGTTTCTCATCTAAACTGACAAGCATTGGATGTTAGAGGACCTCTGGTTTGTTTCATTGTCAGAAGCAGAGATGAACTATATATGGTCCGTATGTGCAGTAAAAACCGTTCTTTTCTTCTGAGCATGATCATGTTTCCTGCTCTATTAGAGAATCTAGAATCAAGAGCGTGCTTCTTCCTCTAAAGCAGAGTGTGATCTATGGATGAGAACTCTGTTGTGTGTTTCACTTCACAAATGGAGTTAAATCCCAGGCACTCTCTCTTCCTATACGGTAGATTTCGTTTCAAGTTAGGGCTGTCACTTTTCAGCTCAAACGAACTACATCGTTAACGAAGCTCACACGTTTCTCATCTTAAGTGACAAGCATTGAATGTTAGAGGACCAATGCATTGTATCAGTTTCAGAAGCAGAGTTGGACTAGATATGGTCTGTATGTGTAGGAAACACCGTTCATTTGTTCTCAGCACACTCAAGTTTCCTGCTGTCTTAGAGAGTCTTGAAAGCTAGAGCGTGTTTCTTGCTCTAAAGCAGAGTGTGATCAATGGATGAGAACTCTGCTGTGCGTTTCACTTCAGAAATGGAGTTAAATCCAAGGCTCTATGTCTTCCTACAAGCTAGACTTCATATCAGGTAAGGGCAGTCACGGTTCAGTTCAAACAAACTACATTGTTCATGAAGCTTACAAGTTTCCCTTCTTAACTACCAAGCATTGGATGTTAGAGGACCAGTGCTTTGTGTCAGTTTCAGAAGCAGAGTTGGACTAGATATGGTCCTTATGTGTACGAAACACCATTCTTTTGTTCTCAGCACACTCACGTTTCCTGCTGTCTTAGCGATTCTAGAAAGCTAGAGCGTGCTTCTTGCTCTAAAGCAGAGTGTGATCAATGGATGAGAACTCTGCTGTCTGTTTCACTTCAGAAATGGAGTTAAATCCCAGGCTCTGAGTCTTCCTACAAGCAAGACTTCGTTTCAGGTAAGGGCAGTTTCTTTTCAGCTCAAACGAACTACATCGTTCACGAAGCTCACACGTTTCTCATCTTAACTGAAAAGCATTGGATATTAGAGGACCTGTGGTTTCTTACAGTTTCAGAAGCAGAGTTGAACTAGATATGGTCCATATGTGTAGGAAGCACTGTTCTTTTCTTTTGTGCACAACCATGTTTCCTGCTGTATTAGAGATTCTAGAAAGAAAGAGTGTGCTTCTTGCTCTAAAGCAGAGTGTGAGCAATGGATGAGAACTCTGCTGTGTGTTTCAATTCAGAAATGGAATTGAATCCCAGGCTCTGAGTCTTCCTAAAAGCAAGACCTATTTTCAGGTAAGCTTAGTTACTTTACAGCTCAAACGAAATATATTGTTCACCAAGTTCACACGTTTCTCATCTAAACTGACAAGCATTGGATGATAGAGGACCTCTGGTTTGTTTCAGAGTCAGAAGCAGAGATGAACTAGATATGGTCCGTATGTGTAGGAAACACTGTTCTTTCTTCTGAGCACACTAACGTTTCTGGCGGTATTAGAGAATCTAGAGAGCAAGAGCATGCTTCTTGCTCTAAAGCAGAGTGTGATCCATCGATGAGAACTGTGTTGTGGGTTTCCCTTCATCAATGGAGTTAAACTCCAGGCTCTGTGTCTTCATACAATCAAGACTTCATTTTAGGTAAGGGCAGTCACTATTCAGCTCAAATGAACTACATCGTTCACGAAGCTCACACGTTTCTTATCTTAAATGTCAAGCATTGGATGTTAGAGGACCAGTGCTTTGTATCAGTTTCAGAAGCAGATTTGGACTAGATATGGTCCTTATGTGTAGGAAACACCGATCATTTGCTCTCAGCACACTCAAGTTTCCTGCTGTATTAGAGACTCTAGAAAGCAAGAGCGTGCTTCTTGCTCTATAGCAGAGTGTGATCCATCGAAGAGAACTATGCTGTGTGTTTCCCTTCAGAAATGGAGTTAAATCCCAGGCTCTGTTTCTTCCTACAAGCAAGACTTCGTTTCATGTAAGTGCAGTTACTTTACAGCTCAAAAGGACTACATCGTTCACGAAGCTCACACGTTTCTCATCTTAACTGACAAGCATTGGATGTTAGAGGACCTGTGGTTTGTTTCAGTATCAGAAGCAGAGTTGAACTAGATGTGGCCCGTATGTGTAGGAAACACCGTTCTTTTGTTCTGAGCACACTCAAGTTTCCTGCTGTATTAGAGACTCTAGAAAGCAAGAGCGTGCTTCTTGCTCTAAAGCAGAGTGTGAGCAATGGATGAGATCTCTGCTGTGTGTTTCACTTCAGAAATGGAGTTAAATCCCAGGCTCTGAGTCTTCCTAAAAGCAAGACTTGTTTTCAGGTAAGCGTAGTTACTTTACAGCTCATACGAACTACATCGTTCATGAAGTTCACACGTTTCTCATCTAAACTGACAAGCATTGGATGTTAGAGGACCTCTGGTTTGTTTCAGAGTCAGAAGCAGAGATGAACTAGATATGGTCCGTATGTGCAGTAAAAACCGTTCTTTTCTTCTGAGCATGATCAAGTTTCCTGCTCTATTAGAGAATCTAGAATCAAGAGCGTGCTTCTTCCTCTAAAGCAGAGTGTGATCTATGGATGAGAACTCTGTTGTGTGTTTCACTTCACAAATGGAGTTAAATCCCAGGCACTCGGTCTTCCTACAAGGTAGACTTCGTTTCAAGTTAGGGCTGTCACTTTTCAGCTCAAACGAACTACATCCTTAACGAAGCTCACACGTTTCTCATCTTAACTGACAAGCATTGAATGTTAGAGGACCAATGCTTTGTATCAGTTTCAGAAGCAGAGTTGGACTAGATATGGTCTGTATGTGTAGGAAACACCGTTCATTTGTTCTCAGCACACTCAAGTTTCCTGCTGTCTTAGAGAGTCTTGAAAGCTAGAGCGTGTTTCTTGCTCTAAAGCAGAGTGTGATCAATGGATGAGAACTCTGCTGTGCGTTTCACTTCAGAAATGGAGTTAAATCCCAGGCTCTGTGTCTTCCTACAAGCAAGACTTCATATCAGGTAAGGGCAATCACGGTTCAGTTCAAACAAACTACATTGTTCACGAAGCTTACAAGTTTCCCTTCTTAACTACCAAGCATTGGATGTTAGAGGACCAGTGCTTTGTGTCAGTTTCAGAAGCAGAGTTGGACTAGATATGGTCCTTATGTGTACGAAACACCATTCTTTTGTTCTCAGCACACTCACGTTTCCTGCTGTCTTAGCGATTCTAGAAAGCTAGAGCGTGCTTCTTGCTCTAAAGCAGAGTGTGATCAATGGATGAGAACTCTGCTGTCTGTTTCACTTCAGAAATGGAGTTAAATCCCAGGCTCTGAGTCTTCCTACAAGCAAGACTTCGTTTCAGGTAAGGGCAGTTTCTTTTCAGCTCAAACGAACTACATCGTTCACGAAGCTCACACGTTTCTCATCTTAACTGAAAAGCATTGGATGTTAGAGGACCTGTGGTTTCTTTCAGTTTCAGAAGCAGAGTTGACCTAGATATGGTCCATATGTGTAGGAAGCACTCTTCTTTTCTTTTGCGCACAACCATGTTTCCTGCTGTATTAGAGATTCTAGAAAGAAAGAGTGTGCTTCTTGCTCTAAAGCAGAGTGTGAGCAATGGATGAGAACTCTGCTGTGTGTTTCACTTCAGAAATGGAATTAAATCCCAGGCTCTGAGTCTTCCTAAAAGCAAGACCTATTTTCAGGTAAGCTTAGTTACTTTACAGCTCAAACGAAATATATTGTTCACCAAGTTCACACGTTTCTCATCTAAACTGACAAGCATTGGATGTTAGAGGACCTCTGGTTTGCTTCAGAGTCAGAAGCAGAGATGAACTAGATATGGTCCGTATGTGTAGGAAACACTGTTCTTTTCTTCTGAGCACACTCACGTTTCCTGCGGTATTAGAGAATCTAGAGAGCAAGAGCATGCTTCTTGCTCTAAAGCAGAGTGTGATCCATCGATGAGAACTGTGTTGTGGGTTTCCCTTCATCAATGGAGTTAAACTCCAGGCTCTGTGTCTTCATACAATCAAGACTTCATTTTAGGTAAGGGCAGTCACTATTCAGCTCAAATGAACTACATCGTTCACGAAGCTCACACGTTTCTTATCTTAAATGTCAAGCATTGGATGTTAGAGGACCAGTGCTTTGTATCAGTTTCAGAAGCAGATTTGGACTAGATATGGTCCTTATGTGTAGGAAACACCGATCATTTGCTCTCAGCACACTCAAGTTTCCTGCTGTATTAGAGACTCTAGAAAGCAAGAGCGTGCTTCTTGCTCTATAGCAGAGTGTGATCCATCGAAGAGAACTATGCTGTGTGTTTCCCTTCAGAAATGGAGTTAAATCCCAGGCTCTGTTTCTTCCTACAAGCAAGACTTCGTTTCATGGAAGTGCAGTTACTTTACAGCTCAAAAGGACTACATCGTTCACGAAGCTCACACGTTTCTCATCTTAACTGACCAGCATTGGATGTTAGAGGACCTGTGGTTTGTTTCATTATCAGAAGCAGAGTTGAACTAGATGTGGCCTGTATGTGTAGGAAACACCGTTCTTTTGTTCTGAGCACACTCAAGTTTCCTGCTGTATTAGAGACTCTAGAAAGCAAGAGCGTGCTTCTTGCTCTAAAGCAGAGTGTGAGCAATGGATGCGATCTCTGCTGTGTGTTTCACTTCAGAAATGGAGTTAAATCCCAGGCTCTGAGTCTTCCTAAAAGCAAGACTTCTTTTCAGGTAAGTGTAGTTACTTTACAGCTCAAACGAACTACATCGTTCATGAAGTTCACACGTTTCTCATCTAAACTGACAAGCATTGGATGTGAGAGGACCTCTGGTTTGTTTCAGAGTCAGAAGCAGAGATGAACTAGATATGGTCCGTATGTGCAGTAAAAACCGTTCTTTTCTTCTGAGCATGATCAAGTTTCCTGCTGTATTAGAGAATCTAGAATCAAGAGCGTGCTTCTTCCTCTAAAGCAGAGTGTGATCTATGGATGAGAACTCTGTTGTGTGTTTCACTTCACAAATGGAGTTAAATCCCAGGCTCTGAGTCTTCCTACAAGCAAGACATCGTTTCAGGTTAGGGCAGTTTCTTTTCAGCTCAAACGAACTACATTGTTCACGAAGCTCACACGTTTCTCATCTTAACTGAAAAGCATTGGATGTTAGAGGACCTGTGGTTTCTTTCAGTTTCAGAAGCAGAGTTGAACTAGATATGGTCCGTATGTGTAGGAAGCACTGTTCTTTTCTTCTGCGCACAACCATGTGTCCTGCTGTATTAGAGATTCTAGAAAGAAAGAGTGTGCTTCTTGCTCTAAAGCAGAGTGTGAGCAATGGATGAGAACTCTGCTGTGTGTTTCACTTCAGAAATGGGATTAAATCCCAGGCTCTGAGTCTTCCTAAAAGCAAGACCTATTTTCAGGTAAGCTTAGTTACTTTACAGCTCAAACGAAATATATTGTTCACCAAGTTCACACGTTTCTCATCTAAACTGACAAGCATTGGATGTTAGAGGACCTCTGGTTTGTTTCAGAGTCAGAAGCAGAGATGAACTAGATATGGTCCGTATGTGTAGGAAACACTGTTCTTTCTTCTGAGCACACTCACGTTTCTGGCGGTATTAGAGAATCTAGAGAGCAAGAGCATGCTTCTTGCTCTAAAGCAGAGTGTGATCCATCGATGAGAACTGTGTTGTGGGTTTCCCTTCATCAATGGAGTTAAACTCCAGGCTCTGTGTCTTCATACAATCAAGACTTCATTTTAGGTAAGAGCAGTCACTATTCAGCTCAAATGAACTACATCGTTCACGAAGCTCACACGTTTCTTATCTTAAATGTCAAGCATTGGATGTTAGAGGACCAGTGCTTTGTATCAGTTTCAGAAGCAGATTTGGACTAGATATGGTCCTTATGTGTAGGAAACACCGATCATTTGCTCTCAGCACACTCAAGTTTCCTGCTGTATTAGAGACTCTAGAAAGCAAGAGCGTGCTTCTTGCTCTATAGCAGAGTGTGATCCATCGAAGAGAACTATGCTGTGTGTTTCCCTTCAGAAATGGTGTTAAATCCCAGGCTCTGTTTCTTCCTACAAGCAAGACTTCGTTTCATGTAAGTGCAGTTACTTTACAGCTCAAAAGGACTACATCATTCACGAAGCTCACACGTTTCTCATCTTAACTGACAAGCATTGGATGTTAGAGGACCTGTGATTTGTTTCAGTATCAGAAGCCGAGTTGAATTAGATGTGGCCCGTATGTGTAGGAAACACCGTTCTTTTGTTCTGAGCACACTCAAGTTTCCTGCTGTATTAGAGACTCTAGAAAGCAAGAGCGTGCTTCTTGCTCTAAAGCAGAGTGTGAGCAATGGATGAGATCGCTGCTGTGTGTTTCCCTTCAGAAATGGTGTTAAATCCCAGGCTCTGTTTCTTCCTACAAGCAAGACTTCGTTTCATGGAAGTGCAGTTACTTTACAGCTCAAAAGGACTACATCGTTCACGAAGCTAACACGTTTCTCATCTTAAATGACAAGCATTGGATGTTAGAGGACCTGTGGTTTGTTTCAGTATCAGAAGCAGAGTTGAACTAGATGTGGCCTGTATGTGTAGGAAACACCGTTCTTTTGTTCTGAGCACACTCAAGTTTCCTGCTGTATTAGAGACTCTAGAAAGCAAGAGCGTGCTTCTTGCTCTAAAGCAGAGTGTGAGAAATGGATGAGATCTCTGCTGTGTGTTTCACTTCAGAAATGGAGTTAAATCCCAGGCTCTGAGTCTTCGTAAAAGCAAGACTTCTTTTCAGGTAAGCGTAGTTACTTTACAGCTCAAACGAACTACATCGTTCATGAAGTTCACACGTTTCTCATCTAAACTGACAAGCATTGGATGTTAGAGGACCTCTGGTTTGTTTCAGAGTCAGAAGCAGAGATGAACTAGATATGGTCCGTATGTGCAGTAAAAACCGTTCTTTTCTTCTGAGCATGATCAAGTTTCCTGCTGTATTAGAGAATCTAGAATCAAGAGCGTGCTTCTTCCTCTAAAGCAGAGTGTGATCTATGGATGAGAACTCTGTTGTGTGTTTCACTTCACAAATGGAGTTAAATCCCAGGCACTCTGTCTTCCTACAAGGTAGACTTCGTTTCAAGTTAGGGCTGTCACTTTTCAGCTCAAACGAACTACATAGTTAACGAAGCTCACACGTTTCTCATCTTAAGTGACAAGCATTGAATGTTAGAGGACCAATGCTTTGTATCAGTTTCAGAAGCAGAGTTGGACTAGATATGGTCTGTATGTGTAGGAAACACCGTTCATTTGTTCTCAGCACACTCAAGTTTCCTGCTGTCTTAGAGAGTCTTGAAAGCTAGAGCGTGTTTCTTGCTCTAAAACAGAGTGTGATCAATAGATGAGAACTCTGCTGTGTGTTTCACTTCAGAAATAGAGTTAAATCCAGGCTCTGAATCTTCCTACAAGCAAGACTTCGTTTCAGGTAAGGGCAGTCACGGTTCAGTTCAAACAAACTACATCGTTCACGAAGCTTACAAGTTTCCCTTCTTAACTACCAAGCATTGGATGTTAGAGGACCAGTGGTTTGTGTCAGTTGCAGAAGCAGAGTTGGACTAGATATGGTCCTTATGTGTACGAAACACCGTTCTTTTGTTCTCAGCACACTCACGTTTCCTGCTGTCTTAGAGATTCTAGAAAGCTAGAGCGTGCTTCTTGCTCTAAAGCAGAGTGTGATCAATGGATGAGAACTCTGCTGTCTCTTTCACTTCAGAAATGGAGTTAAATCCCAGGCTCTGAGTCTTCCTACAAGCAAGACTTCGTTTCAGGTAAGGGCAGTTTCTTTTCAGCTCAAACGAACTACATCGTTCACGAAGCTCACACGTTTCTCATCTTAACTGAAAAGCATTGGATGTTAGAGGACCTGTGGTTTCTTTCAGTTTCAGAAGCAGAGTTGAACTAGATATGGTCCGTATGTGTAGGAAGCACTGTTCTTTTCATCTGCGCACAACCATGTTTCCTGCTGTATTAGAGATTCTAGAAAGAAAGAGTGTGCTTCTTGCTCTAAAGCAGAGTGTGAGCAATGGATGAGAACTCTGCTGTGTGTTTCACTTCAGAAATGGAATTAAATCCCAGGCTCTGAGTCTTCCTAAAAGCAAGACCTATTTTGAGGTAAGCTTAGTTACTTTACAGCTCAAATGAAATATATTGTTCACCAAGTTCACACGTTTCTCATCTAAACTGACAAGCATTGGATGTTAGAGGACCTCTGGTTTGCTTCAGAGTCAGAAGCAGAGATGAACTGGATATGGTCCGTATGTGTAGGAAACACTGTTCTTTCTTCTGAGCACACTCACGTTTCTGGTGGTATTAGAGAATCTAGAGAGCAAGAGCATGCTTCTTGCTCTAAAGCAGAGTGTGATCCATCGATGAGAACTGTGTTGTGGGTTTCCCTTCATCAATGGAGTTAAACTCCAGGCTCTGTGTCTTCACACAATCAAGACTTCATTTTAGGTAAGAGCAGTCACTGTTCAGCTCAAATGAACTACATCGTTCACGAAGCTCACACGTTTCTTATCTTAAATGTCAAGCATTGGATGTTAGAGGACCAGTGCTTTGTATCAGTTTCAGAAGCAGAGTTGGACTAGATATGGTCCTTATGTGTAGGAAACACTGATCATTTGCTCTCAGCACACTCAAGTTTCCTGCTGTATTAGAGACTCTAGAAAGCAAGAGCGTGCTTCTTGCTCTATAGCAGAGTGTGATCCATCGAAGAGAACTATGCTGTGTGTTTCCCTTCAGAAATGGAGTTAAATCCCAGGCTCTGTTTCTTCCTACAAGCAAGACTTCGTTTCATGTAAGTGCAGTTACTTTACAGCTCAAAAGGACTACATCGTTCACGAAGCTCACACGTTTCTCATCTTAAATGACAAGCATTGGATGTTAGAGGACCTGTGGTTTGTTTCAGTATCAGAAGCAGAGTTGAACTAGATGTGGCCTGTATGTGTAGGAAACACCGTTCTTTTGTTCTGAGCACACTCAAGTTTCCTGCTGTATTAGAGACTCTAGAAAGCAAGAGCGTGCTTCTTGCTCTAAAGCAGAGGGTGAGCAATGGATGAGATCTCTGCTGTGTGTTTCACTTCAGAAATGGAGTTAAATCCCAGGCTCTGAGTCTTCCTAAAAGCAAGACTTCTTTTCAGGTAAGCGTAGTTACTTTACAGCTCAAACGAACTACATCGTTCATGAAGTTCACACGTTTCTCATCTAAACTGACAAGCATTGGATGTTAGAGGACCTCTGGTTTGTTTCAGAGTCAGAAGCAGAGATGAACTAGATATGGTCCGTATGTGCAGTAAAAACCGTTCTTTTCTTCTGAGCATTATCAAGTTTCCTGCTCTATTAGAGAATCTAGAATCAAGAGCGTGCTTCTTCCTCTAAAGCAGAGTGTGATCTATGGATGAGAACTCTGTTGTGTGTTTCACTTCACAAATGGAGTTAAATCCCAGGCACTCTGTCTTCCTACAACGTAGACTTCGTTTCAAGTTAGGGCTGTCACTTTTCAGCTCAAACGAACTACATCATTAACGAAGCTCACACGTTTCTCATCTTAACTGACAAGCATTGAATGTTAGAGGACCAATGCTTTGTATCAGTTTCAGAAGCAGAGTTGGACTAGATATGGTCTGTATGTGTTGGAAACACCGTTCATTTGTTCTCAGCACACTCAAGTTTCCTGCTGTCTTAGAGAGTCTTGAAAGCTAGAGCGTGTTTCTTGCTCTAAAGCAGAGTGTGATCAATCGATGAGAACTCTGCTGTGTGTTTCACTTCAGAAATAGAGTTAAATCCCAGGCTCTGTGTCTTCCTACAAGCAAGACTTCATTTCAGGTAAGGGCAGTCACGGTTCAGTTCAAACAAACTACATCGTTCACAAAGCTTACAAGTTGCCCTTCTTAACTACCAAGCATTGGATGTTAGAGGACCAGTGCTTTGTGTCAGTTTCAGAAGCAGAGTTGGACTAGATATGGTCCTTATGTGTACGAAACACCGTTCTTTTGTTCTCAGCCCACTCACGTTTCCTGCTGTCTTAGAGATTATAGAAAGCTAGAGCGTGCTTCTTGCTCTAAAGCAGAGTGTGATCAATGGATGAGAACTCTGCTGTCTGTTTCACTTCAGAAATGGAGTTAAATCCCAGGCTCTGAGTCTTCCTACAAGCAAGACTTCGTTTCAGGTAAGGGCAGTTTCTTTTCAGCTCAAACGAACTACATTGTTCACGAAGCTCACACGTTTCTCATCTTAACTGAAAAACATTGGATGTTAGAGGACCTGTGGTTTCTTTCAGTTTCAGAAGCAGAGTTGAACTAGATATGGTCCGTATGTGTAGGAAGCACTGTTCTTTTCTTCTGCGCACAACCATGTTTCCTGCTGTATTAGAGATTCTAGAAAGAAAGAGTGTGCTTCTTGCTCTAAAGCAGAGTGTGAGCAATGGATGAGAACTCTGCTGTGTGTTTCACTTCAGAAATGGAATTAAATCCCAGGCTCTGAGTCTTCCTAAAAGCAAGACCTATTTTGAGGTAAGCTTAGTTACTTTACAGCTCAAACGAAATATATTGTTCACCAAGTTCACACGTTTCTCATCTAAACTGACAAGCATTGGATGTTAGAGGACCTCTGGTTTGTTTCAGAGTCAGAAGCAGAGATGAACTAGATATGGTCCGTATGTGTAGGAAACACTGTTCTTTCTTCTGAGCACACTCACGTTTCTGGCGGTATTAGAGAATCTAGAGAGCAAGAGCATGCTTCTTGCTCTAAAGCAGAGTGTGATCCATCGATGAGAACTGTGTTGTGGGTTTCCCTTCATCAATGGAGTTAAACTCCAGGCTCTGTGTCTTCATACAATCAAGACTTCATTTTAGGTAAGGGCAGTCACTATTCAGCTCAAATGAACTACATCGTTCACGAAGCTCACACGTTTCTTATCTTAAATGTCAAGCATTGGATGTTAGAGGACCAGTGCTTTGTATCAGTTTCAGAAGCAGAGTTGGACTAGATATGGTCCTTATGTGTAGGAAACACCGATCATTTGCTCTCAGCACATTCAAGTTTCCTGCTGTATTAGAGACTCTAGAAAGCAAGAGCGTGCTTCTTGCTCTATAGCAGAGTGTGATCCATCGAAGAGAACTATGCTGTGTGTTTCCCTTCAGAAATGGAGTTAAATCCCAGGCTCTGTTTCTTCCTACAAGCAAGACTTCGTTTCATGTAAGTGCAGTTACTTTACAGCTCAAAAGGACTACATCGTTCACGAAGCTCACACGTTTCTCATCTTAACTGACAAGCATTGGATGTTAGAGGACCTGTGGTTTGTTTCAGTATCAGAAGCAGAGTTGAACTAGATGTGGCCCGTATGTGTAGGAAACACCGTTCTTTTGTTCTGAGCACACTCAAGTTTCCTGCTGTATTAGAGACTCTAGAAAGCAAGAGCGTGCTTCTTGCTCTAAAGCAGAGTGTGAGAAATGGATGAGATCTCTGCTGTGTGTTTCACTTCAGAAATGGAGTTAAATCCCAGGCTCTGAGTCTTCCTAAAAGCAAGACTTGTTTTCAGGTAAGCGTAGTTACTTTACAGCTCATACGAACTACATCGTTCATGAAGTTCACACGTTTCTCATCTAAACTGACAAGCATTGGATGTTAGAGGACCTCTGGTTTGTTTCAGAGTCAGAAGCAGAGATGAACTAGATATGGTCCGTATGTGCAGTAAAAACCGTTCTTTTCTTCTGAGCATGATCAAGTTTCCTGCTCTATTAGAGAATCTAGAATCAAGAGCGTGCTTCTTCCTCTAAAGCAGAGTGTGATCTATGGATGAGAACTCTGTTGTGTGTTTCACTTCACAAATGGAGTTAAATCCCAGGCACTCTGTCTTCCTACAAGGTAGACTTCGTTTCAAGTTAGGGCTGTCACTTTTCAGCTCAAACGAACTACATCGTTAACGAAGCTCACACGTTTCTCATCTTAAGTGACAAGCATTGAATGTTAGAGGACCAATGCTTTGTATCAGTTTCAGAAGCAGAGTTGGACTAGATATGGTCTGTATGTGTAGGAAACACCGTTCATTTGTTCTCAGCACACTCAAGTTTCCTGCTGTCTTAGAGAGTCTTGAAAGCTAGAGCGTGTTTCTTGCTCTAAAGCAGAGTGTGATCAATGGATGAGAACTCTGCTGTGTGTTTCACTTCAGAAATAGAGTTAAATCCCAGGCTCTGTGTCTTCCTACAAGCAAGACTTCATTTCAGGTAAGGGCAGTCACGGTTCAGTTCAAACAAACTACATCGTTCACGAAGCTTACAAGTTGCCCTTCTTAACTACCAAGCATTGGATGTTAGAGGACCAGTGCTTTGTGTCAGTTTCAGAAGCAGAGTTGGACTAGATATGGTCTTTATGTGTACGAAACACCGTTCTTTTTTTCTCAGCACACTCACGTTTCCTGCTGTCTTAGAGATTCTAGAAAGCTAGAGCGTGCTTCTTGCTCTAAAGCAGAGTGTGATCAATGGATGAGAACTCTGCTGTCTGTTTCACTTCAGAAATGGAGTTAAATCCCAGGCTCTGAGTCTTCCTACAAGCAAGACTTCGTTTCAGGTAAGGGCAGTTTCTTTTCAGCTCAAACGAACTACATCGTTCACGAAGCTCACACGTTTCTCATCTTAACTGAAAAGCATTGGATGTTAGAGGACCTGTGGTTTCTTTCAGTTTCAGAAGCAGAGTTGAACTAGATATGGTCCGTATGTGTAGGAAGCACTGTTTTTTCTTCTGCGAACAACCATGTTTCCTGCTGTATTAGAGATTCTAGAAAGAAAGAGTGTGCTTCTTGCTCTAAAGCAGAGTGTGAGCAATGGATGAGAACTCTGCTGTGGGTTTCAATTCAGAAATGGAATTAATACCCAGGCTCTGAGTCTTCCTAAAAGCAAGACCTATTTTCAGGTAAGCTTAGTTACTTTACAGCTCAAACGAAATATATTGTTCACCAAGTTCACACGTTTTTCATCTAAACTGACAAGCATTGGATGATAGAGGACCTCTGGTTTGTTTCAGAGTCAGAAGCAGAGATGAACTAGATATGGTCCGTATGTGTAGGAAACACTGTTCTTTCTTCTGAGCACACTCACGTTTCTGGCGGTATTAGAGAATCTAGAGAGCAAGAGCATGCTTCTTGCTCTAAAGCAGAGTGTGATCCATCGATGAGAACTGTGTTGTGGGTTTCCCTTCATCAATGGAGTTAAACTCCAGGCTCTGTGTCTTCATACAATCAAGACTTCATTTTAGGTAAGGGCAGTCACTATTCAGCTCAAATGAACTACATCGTTCACGAAGCTCACACGTTTCTTATCTTAAATGTCAAGCATTGGATGTTAGAGGACCAGTGCTTTGTATCAGTTTCAGAAGCAGATTTGGACTAGATATGGTCCTTATGTGTAGGAAACACCGATCATTTGCTCTCAGCACACTCAAGTTTCCTGCTGTATTAGAGACTCTAGAAAGCAAGAGCGTGCTTCTTGCTCTATAGCAGAGTGTGATCCATCGAAGAGAACTATGCTGTGTGTTTCCCTTCAGAAATGGAGTTAAATCCCAGGCTCTGTTTCTTCCTACAAGCAAGACTTCGTTTCATGTAAGTGCAGTTACTTTACAGCTCAAAAGGACTACATCGTTCACGAAGCTCACACGTTTCTCATCTTAACTGACAAGCATTGGATGTTAGAGGACCTGTGGTTTGTTTCAGTATCAGAATCAGAGTTGAACTAGATGTGGCCCGTATGTGTAGGAAACACCGTTCTTTTGTTCTGAGCACACTCAAGTTTCCTGCTGTATTAGAGACTCTAGAAAGCAAGAGCGTGCTTCTTGCTCTAAAGCAGAGTGTGAGAAATGGATGAGATCTCTGCTGTGTGTTTCACTTCAGAAATGGAGTTAAATCCCAGGCTCTGAGTCTTCCTAAAAGCAAGACTTGTTTTCAGGTAAGCGTAGTTACTTTACAGCTCATACGAACTACATCGTTCATGAAGTTCACACGTTTCTCATCTAAACTGACAAGCATTGGATGTTAGAGGACCTCTGGTTTGTTTCAGAGTCAGAAGCAGAGATGAACTAGATATGGTCCGTATGTGCAGTAAAAACCGTTCTTTTCTTCTGAGCATGATCAAGTTTCCTGCTCTATTAGAGAATCTAGAATCAAGAGCGTGCTTCTTCCTCTAAAGCAGAGTGTGATCTATGGATGAGAACTCTGTTGTGTGTTTCACTTCACAAATGGAGTTAAATCCCAGGCACTCGGTCTTCCTACAAGGTAGACTTCGTTTCAAGTTAGGGCTGTCACTTTTCAGCTCAAACGAACTACATCATTAACGAAGCTCACACGTTTCTCATCTTAACTGACAAGCATTGAATGTTAGAGGACCAATGCTTTGTATCAGTTTCAGAAGCAGAGTTGGACTAGATATGGTCTGTATGTGTTGGAAACACCGTTCATTTGTTCTCAGCACACTCAAGTTTCCTGCTGTCTTAGAGAGTCTTGAAAGCTAGAGCGTGTTTCTTGCTCTAAAGCAGAGTGTGATCAATCGATGAGAACTCTGCTGTGTGTTTCACTTCAGAAATAGAGTTAAATCCCAGGCTCTGTGTCTTCCTACAAGCAAGACTTCATTTCAGGTAAGGGCAGTCACGGTTCAGTTCAAACAAACTACATCGTTCACAAAGCTTACAAGTTGCCCTTCTTAACTACCAAGCATTGGATGTTAGAGGACCAGTGCTTTGTGTCAGTTTCAGAAGCAGAGTTGGACTAGATATGGTCCTTATGTGTACGAAACACCGTTCTTTTGTTCTCAGCCCACTCACGTTTCCTGCTGTCTTAGAGATTATAGAAAGCTAGAGCGTGCTTCTTGCTCTAAAGCAGAGTGTGATCAATGGATGAGAACTCTGCTGTCTGTTTCACTTCAGAAATGGAGTTAAATCCCAGGCTCTGAGTCTTCCTACAAGCAAGACTTCGTTTCAGGTAAGGGCAGTTTCTTTTCAGCTCAAACGAACTACATTGTTCACGAAGCTCACACGTTTCTCATCTTAACTGAAAAGCATTGGATGTTAGAGGACCTGTGGTTTCTTTCAGTTTCAGAAGCAGAGTTGAACTAGATATGGTCCGTATGTGTAGGAAGCACTGTTCTTTTCTTCTGTGCACAACCATGTTTCCTGCTGTATTAGAGATTCTAGAAAGAAAGAGTGTGCTTCTTGCTCTAAAGCAGAGTGTGAGCAATGGATGAGAACTCTGCTGTGTGTTTCACTTCAGAAATGGAATTAAATCCCAGGCTCTGAGTCTTCCTAAAAGCAAGACCTATTTTGAGGTAAGCTTAGTTACTTTACAGCTCAAACGAAATATATTGTTCACCAAGTTCACACGTTTCTCATCTAAACTGACAAGCATTGGATGTTAGAGGACCTCTGGTTTGTTTCAGAGTCAGAAGCAGAGATGAACTAGATATGGTCCGTATGTGTAGGAAACACTGTTCTTTCTTCTGAGCACACTCACGTTTCTGGCGGTATTAGAGAATCTAGAGAGCAAGAGCATGCTTCTTGCTCTAAAGCAGAGTGTGATCCATCGATGAGAACTGTGTTGTGGGTTTCCCTTCATCAATGGAGTTAAACTCCAGGCTCTGTGTCTTCATACAATCAAGACTTCATTTTAGGTAAGGGCAGTCACTATTCAGCTCAAATGAACTACATCGTTCACGAAGCTCACACGTTTCTTATCTTAAATGTCAAGCATTGGATGTTAGAGGACCAGTGCTTTGTATCAGTTTCAGAAGCAGATTTTGACTAGATATGGTCCTTATGTGTAGGAAACACCGATCATTTGCTCTCAGCACACTCAAGTTTCCTGCTGTATTAGAGACTCTAGAAAGCAAGAGCGTGCTTCTTGCTCTATAGCAGAGTGTGATCCATCGAAGAGAACTATGCTGTGTGTTTCCCTTCAGAAATGGAGTTAAATCCCAGGCTCTGTTTCTTCCTACAAGCAAGACTTCGTTTCATGTAAGTGCAGTTACTTTACAGCTCAAAAGGACTACATCGTTCACGAAGCTCACACGTTTCTCATCTTAACTGACAAGCATTGGATGTTAGAGGACCTGTGGTTTGTTTCAGTATCAGAAGCAGAGTTGAACTAGATGTGGCCCGTATGTGTAGGAAACACCGTTCTTTTGTTCTGAGCACACTCAAGTTTCCTGCTGTATTAGAGACTCTAGAAAGCAAGAGCGTGCTTCTTGCTCTAAAGCAGAGTGTGAGAAATGGATGAGATCTCTGCTGTGTGTTTCACTTCAGAAATGGAGTTAAATCCCAGGCTCTGAGTCTTCCTAAAAGCAAGACTTGTTTTCAGGTAAGCGTAGTTACTTTACAGCTCATACGAACTACATCGTTCATGAAGTTCACACGTTTCTCATCTAAACTGACAAGCATTGGATGTTAGAGGACCTCTGGTTTGTTTCAGAGTCAGAAGCAGAGATGAACTAGATATGGTCCGTATGTGCAGTAAAAACCGTTCTTTTCTTCTGAGCATGATCAAGTTTCCTGCTCTATTAGAGAATCTAGAATCAAGAGCGTGCTTCTTCCTCTAAAGCAGAGTGTGATCTATGGATGAGAACTCTGTTGTGTGTTTCACTTCACAAATGGAGTTAAATCCCAGGCACTCTGTCTTCCTACAAGGTAGACTTCGTTTCAAGTTAGGGCTGTCACTTTTCAGCTCAAACGAACTACATCGTTAACGAAGCTCACACGTTTCTCATCTTAAGTGACAAGCATTGAATGTTAGAGGACCAATGCTTTGTATCAGTTTCAGAAGCAGAGTTGGACTAGATATGGTCTGTATGTGTAGGAAACACCGTTCATTTGTTCTCAGCACACTCAAGTTTCCTGCTGTCTTAGAGAGTCTTGAAAGCTAGAGCGTGTTTCTTGCTCTAAAGCAGAGTGTGATCAATGGATGAGAACTCTGCTGTGTGTTTCACTTCAGAAATAGAGTTAAATCCCAGGCTCTGTGTCTTCCTACAAGCAAGACTTCATTTCAGGTAAGGGCAGTCACGGTTCAGTTCAAACAAACTACATCGTTCACGAAGCTTACAAGTTGCCCTTCTTAACTACCAAGCATTGGATGTTAGAGGACCAGTGCTTTGTGTCAGTTTCAGAAGCAGAGTTGGACTAGATATGGTCTTTATGTGTACGAAACACCGTTCTTTTTTTCTCAGCACACTCACGTTTCCTGCTGTCTTAGAGATTCTAGAAAGCTAGAGCGTGCTTCTTGCTCTAAAGCAGAGTGTGATCAATGGATGAGAACTCTGCTGTCTGTTTCACTTCAGAAATGGAGTTAAATCCCAGGCTCTGAGTCTTCCTACAAGCAAGACTTCGTTTCAGGTAAAGGCAGTTTCTTTTCAGCTCAAACGAACTACATCGTTCACGAAGCTCACACGTTTCTCATCTTAACTGAAAAGCATTGGATGTTAGAGGACCTGTGGTTTCTTTCAGTTTCAGAAGCAGAGTTGAACTAGATATGGTCCGTATGTGTAGGAAGCACTGTTTTTTCTTCTGCGAACAACCATGTTTCCTGCTGTATTAGAGATTCTAGAAAGAAAGAGTGTGCTTCTTGCTCTAAAGCAGAGTGTGAGCAATGGATGAGAACTCTGCTGTGGGTTTCAATTCAGAAATGGAATTAATACCCAGGCTCTGAGTCTTCCTAAAAGCAAGACCTATTTTCAGGTAAGCTTAGTTACTTTACAGCTCAAACGAAATATATTGTTCACCAAGTTCACACGTTTCTCATCTAAACTGACAAGCATTGGATGTTAGAGGACCTCTGGTTTGTTTCAGAGTCAGAAGCAGAGATGAACTAGATATGGTCCGTATGTGTAGGAAACACTGTTCTTTTCTTCTGAGCACACTCACGTTTCCTGCGGTATTAGAGAATCTAGAGAGCAAGAGCATGCTTCTTGCTCTAAAGCAGAGTGTGATCCATCGATGAGAACTGTGTTGTGGGTTTCCCTTCATCAATGGAGTTAAACTCCAGGCTCTGTGTCTTCATACAATCAAGACTTCATTTTAGGTAAGGGCAGTCACTATTCAGCTCAAATGAACTACATCGTTCACGAAGCTCACACGTTTCTTATCTTAAATGTCAAGCATTGGATGTTAGAGGACCAGTGCTTTGTATCAGTTTCAGAAGCAGATTTTGACTAGATATGGTCCTTATGTGTAGGAAACACCGATCATTTGCTCTCAGCACACTCAAGTTTCCTGCTGTATTAGAGACTCTAGAAAGCAAGAGCGTGCTTCTTGCTCTATAGCAGAGTGTGATCCATCGAAGAGAACTATGCTGTGTGTTTCCCTTCAGAAATGGAGTTAAATCCCAGGCTCTGTTTCTTCCTACAAGCAAGACTTCGTTTCATGTAAGTGCAGTTACTTTACAGCTCAAAAGGACTACATCGTTCACGAAGCTCACACGTTTCTCATCTTAACTGACAAGCATTGGATGTTAGAGGACCTGTGGTTTGTTTCAGTATCAGAATCAGAGTTGAACTAGATGTGGCCCGTATGTGTAGGAAACACCGTTCTTTTGTTCTGAGCACACTCAAGTTTCCTGCTGTATTAGAGACTCTAGAAAGCAAGAGCGTGCTTCTTGCTCTAAAGCAGAGTGTGAGAAATGGATGAGATCTCTGCTGTGTGTTTCACTTCAGAAATGGAGTTAAATCCCAGGCTCTGAGTCTTCCTAAAAGCAAGACTTGTTTTCAGGTAAGCGTAGTTACTTTACAGCTCATACGAACTACATCGTTCATGAAGTTCACACGTTTCTCATCTAAACTGACAAGCATTGGATGTTAGAGGACCTCTGGTTTGTTTCAGAGTCAGAAGCAGAGATGAACTAGATATGGTCCGTATGTGCAGTAAAAACCGTTCTTTTCTTCTGAGCATGATCAAGTTTCCTGCTCTATTAGAGAATCTAGAATCAAGAGCGTGCTTCTTCCTCTAAAGCAGAGTGTGATCTATGGATGAGAACTCTGTTGTGTGTTTCACTTCACAAATGGAGTTAAATCCCAGGCACTCGGTCTTCCTACAAGGTAGACTTCGTTTCAAGTTAGGGCTGTCACTTTTCAGCTCAAACGAACTACATCATTAACGAAGCTCACACGTTTCTCATCTTAAGTGACAAGCATTGAATGTTAGAGGACCAATGCTTTGTATCAGTTTCAGAAGCAGAGTTGGACTAGATATGGTCTGTATGTGTTGGAAACACCGTTCATTTGTTCTCAGCACACTCAAGTTTCCTGCTGTCTTAGAGAGTCTTGAAAGCTAGAGCGTGTTTCTTGCTCTAAAGCAGAGTGTGATCAATCGATGAGAACTCTGCTGTGTGTTTCACTTCAGAAATAGAGTTAAATCCCAGGCTCTGTGTCTTCCTACAAGCAAGACTTCATTTCAGGTAAGGGCAGTCACGGTTCAGTTCAAACAAACTACATCGTTCACAAAGCTTACAAGTTGCCCTTCTTAACTACCAAGCATTGGATGTTAGAGGACCAGTGCTTTGTGTCAGTTTCAGAAGCAGAGTTGGACTAGATATGGTCCTTATGTGTACGAAACACCGTTCTTTTGTTCTCAGCCCACTCACGTTTCCTGCTGTCTTAGAGATTATAGAAAGCTAGAGCGTGCTTCTTGCTCTAAAGCAGAGTGTGATCAATGGATGAGAACTCTGCTGTCTGTTTCACTTCAGAAATGGAGTTAAATCCCAGGCTCTGAGTCTTCCTACAAGCAAGACTTCGTTTCAGGTAAGGGCAGTTTCTTTTCAGCTCAAACGAACTACATTGTTCACGAAGCTCACACGTTTCTCATCTTAACTGAAAAGCATTGGATGTTAGAGGACCTGTGGTTTCTTTCAGTTTCAGAAGCAGAGTTGAACTAGATATGGTCCGTATATGTAGGAAGCACTGTTCTTTTCTTCTGTGCACAACCATGTTTCCTGCTGTATTAGAGATTCTAGAAAGAAAGAGTGTGCTTCTTGCTCTAAAGCAGAGTGTGAGCAATGGATGAGAACTCTGCTGTGTGTTTCACTTCAGAAATGGAATTAAATCCCAGGCTCTGAGTCTTCCTAAAAGCAAGACCTATTTTGAGGTAAGCTTAGTTACTTTACAGCTCAAACGAAATATATTGTTCACCAAGTTCACACGTTTCTCATCTAAACTGACAAGCATTGGATGTTAGAGGACCTCTGGTTTGTTTCAGAGTCAGAAGCAGAGATGAACTAGATATGGTCCGTATGTGTAGGAAACACTGTTCTTTCTTCTGAGCACACTCACGTTTCTGGCGGTATTAGAGAATCTAGAGAGCAAGAGCATGCTTCTTGCTCTAAAGCAGAGTGTGATCCATCGATGAGAACTGTGTTGTGGGTTTCCCTTCATCAATGGAGTTAAACTCCAGGCTCTGTGTCTTCATACAATCAAGACTTCATTTTAGGTAAGGGCAGTCACTATTCAGCTCAAATGAACTACATCGTTCACGAAGCTCACACGTTTCTTATCTTAAATGTCAAGCATTGGATGTTAGAGGACCAGTGCTTTGTATCAGTTTCAGAAGCAGATTTGGACTAGATATGGTCCTTATGTGTAGGAAACACCGATCATTTGCTCTCAGCACACTCAAGTTTCCTGCTGTATTAGAGACTCTAGAAAGCAAGAGCGTGCTTCTTGCTCTATAGCAGAGTGTGATCCATCGAAGAGAACTATGCTGTGTGTTTCCCTTCAGAAATGGAGTTAAATCCCAGGCTCTGTTTCTTCCTACAAGCAAGACTTCGTTTCATGTAAGTGCAGTTACTTTACAGCTCAAAAGGACTACATCGTTCACGAAGCTCACACGTTTCTCATCTTAACTGACAAGCATTGGATGTTAGAGGACCTGTGGTTTGTTTCAGTATCAGAATCAGAGTTGAACTAGATGTGGCCCGTATGTGTAGGAAACACCGTTCTTTTGTTCTGAGCACACTCAAGTTTCCTGCTGTATTAGAGACTCTAGAAAGCAAGAGCGTGCTTCTTGCTCTAAAGCAGAGTGTGAGAAATGGATGAGATCTCTGCTGTGTGTTTCACTTCAGAAATGGAGTTAAATCCCAGGCTCTGAGTCTTCCTAAAAGCAAGACTTGTTTTCAGGTAAGCGTAGTTACTTTACAGCTCATACGAACTACATCGTTCATGAAGTTCACACGTTTCTCATCTAAACTGACAAGCATTGGATGTTAGAGGACCTCTGGTTTGTTTCAGAGTCAGAAGCAGAGATGAACTAGATATGGTCCGTATGTGCAGTAAAAACCGTTCTTTTCTTCTGAGCATGATCAAGTTTCCTGCTCTATTAGAGAATCTAGAATCAAGAGCGTGCTTCTTCCTCTAAAGCAGAGTGTGATCTATGGATGAGAACTCTGTTGTGTGTTTCACTTCACAAATGGAGTTAAATCCCAGGCACTCGGTCTTCCTACAAGGTAGACTTCGTTTCAAGTTAGGGCTGTCACTTTTCAGCTCAAACGAACTACATCATTAACGAAGCTCACACGTTTCTCATCTTAACTGACAAGCATTGAATGTTAGAGGACCAATGCTTTGTATCAGTTTCAGAAGCAGAGTTGGACTAGATATGGTCTGTATGTGTTGGAAACACCGTTCATTTGTTCTCAGCACACTCAAGTTTCCTGCTGTCTTAGAGAGTCTTGAAAGCTAGAGCGTGTTTCTTGCTCTAAAGCAGAGTGTGATCAATCGATGAGAACTCTGCTGTGTGTTTCACTTCAGAAATAGAGTTAAATCCCAGGCTCTGTGTCTTCCTACAAGCAAGACTTCATTTCAGGTAAGGGCAGTCACGGTTCAGTTCAAACAAACTACATCGTTCACAAAGCTTACAAGTTGCCCTTCTTAACTACCAAGCATTGGATGTTAGAGGACCAGTGCTTTGTGTCAGTTTCAGAAGCAGAGTTGGACTAGATATGGTCCTTATGTGTACGAAACACCGTTCTTTTGTTCTCAGCCCACTCACGTTTCCTGCTGTCTTAGAGATTATAGAAAGCTAGAGCGTGCTTCTTGCTCTAAAGCAGAGTGTGATCAATGGATGAGAACTCTGCTGTCTGTTTCACTTCAGAAATGGAGTTAAATCCCAGGCTCTGAGTCTTCCTACAAGCAAGACTTCGTTTCAGGTAAGGGCAGTTTCTTTTCAGCTCAAACGAACTACATTGTTCACGAAGCTCACACGTTTCTCATCTTAACTGAAAAGCATTGGATGTTAGAGGACCTGTGGTTTCTTTCAGTTTCAGAAGCAGAGTTGAACTAGATATGGTCCGTATATGTAGGAAGCACTGTTCTTTTCTTCTGTGCACAACCATGTTTCCTGCTGTATTAGAGATTCTAGAAAGAAAGAGTGTGCTTCTTGCTCTAAAGCAGAGTGTGAGCAATGGATGAGAACTCTGCTGTGTGTTTCACTTCAGAAATGGAATTAAATCCCAGGCTCTGAGTCTTCCTAAAAGCAAGACCTATTTTGAGGTAAGCTTAGTTACTTTACAGCTCAAACGAAATATATTGTTCACCAAGTTCACACGTTTCTCATCTAAACTGACAAGCATTGGATGTTAGAGGACCTCTGGTTTGTTTCAGAGTCAGAAGCAGAGATGAACTAGATATGGTCCGTATGTGTAGGAAACACTGTTCTTTCTTCTGAGCACACTCACGTTTCTGGCGGTATTAGAGAATCTAGAGAGCAAGAGCATGCTTCTTGCTCTAAAGCAGAGTGTGATCCATCGATGAGAACTGTGTTGTGGGTTTCCCTTCATCAATGGAGTTAAACTCCAGGCTCTGTGTCTTCATACAATCAAGACTTCATTTTAGGTAAGGGCAGTCACTATTCAGCTCAAATGAACTACATCGTTCACGAAGCTCACACGTTTCTTATCTTAAATGTCAAGCATTGGATGTTAGAGGACCAGTGCTTTGTATCAGTTTCAGAAGCAGAGTTGGACTAGATATGGTCCTTATGTGTAGGAAACACCGATCATTTGCTCTCAGCACACTCAAGTTTCCTGCTGTATTAGAGACTCTAGAAAGCAAGAGCGTGCTTCTTGCTCTATAGCAGAGTGTGATCCATCGAAGAGAACTATGCTGTGTGTTTCCCTTCAGAAATGGAGTTAAATCCCAGGCTCTGTTTCTTCCTACAAGCAAGACTTCGTTTCATGTAAGTGCAGTTACTTTACAGCTCAAAAGGACTACATCGTTCACGAAGCTCACACGTTTCTCATCTTAACTGACAAGCATTGGATGTTAGAGGACCTGTGGTTTGTTTCAGTATCAGAAGCAGAGTTGAACTAGATGTGGCCCGTATGTGTAGGAAACACCGTTCTTTTGTTCTGAGCACACTCAAGTTTCCTGCTGTATTAGAGACTCTAGAAAGCAAGAGCGTGCTTCTTGCTCTAAAGCAGAGTGTGAGAAATGGATGAGATCTCTGCTGTGTGTTTCACTTCAGAAATGGAGTTAAATCCCAGGCTCTGAGTCTTCCTAAAAGCAAGACTTGTTTTCAGGTAAGCGTAGTTACTTTACAGCTCATACGAACTACATCGTTCATGAAGTTCACACGTTTCTCATCTAAACTGACAAGCATTGGATGTTAGAGGACCTCTGGTTTGTTTCAGAGTCAGAAGCAGAGATGAACTAGATATGGTCCGTATGTGCAGTAAAAACCGTTCTTTTCTTCTGAGCATGATCAAGTTTCCTGCTCTATTAGAGAATCTAGAATCAAGAGCGTGCTTCTTCCTCTAAAGCAGAGTGTGATCTATGGATGAGAACTCTGTTGTGTGTTTCACTTCACAAATGGAGTTAAATCCCAGGCACTCTGTCTTCCTACAAGGTAGACTTCGTTTCAAGTTAGGGCTGTCACTTTTCAGCTCAAACGAACTACATCGTTAACGAAGCTCACACGTTTCTCATCTTAAGTGACAAGCATTGAATGTTAGAGGACCAATGCTTTGTATCAGTTTCAGAAGCAGAGTTGGACTAGATATGGTCTGTATGTGTAGGAAACACCGTTCATTTGTTCTCAGCACACTCAAGTTTCCTGCTGTCTTAGAGAGTCTTGAAAGCTAGAGCGTGTTTCTTGCTCTAAAGCAGAGTGTGATCAATGGATGAGAACTCTGCTGTGTGTTTCACTTCAGAAATAGAGTTAAATCCCAGGCTCTGTGTCTTCCTACAAGCAAGACTTCATTTCAGGTAAGGGCAGTCACGGTTCAGTTCAAACAAACTACATCGTTCACGAAGCTTACAAGTTGCCCTTCTTAACTACCAAGCATTGGATGTTAGAGGACCAGTGCTTTGTGTCAGTTTCAGAAGCAGAGTTGGACTAGATATGGTCTTTATGTGTACGAAACACCGTTCTTTTTTTCTCAGCACACTCACGTTTCCTGCTGTCTTAGAGATTCTAGAAAGCTAGAGCGTGCTTCTTGCTCTAAAGCAGAGTGTGATCAATGGATGAGAACTCTGCTGTCTGTTTCACTTCAGAAATGGAGTTAAATCCCAGGCTCTGAGTCTTCCTACAAGCAAGACTTCGTTTCAGGTAAGGGCAGTTTCTTTTCAGCTCAAACGAACTACATCGTTCACGAAGCTCACACGTTTCTCATCTTAACTGAAAAGCATTGGATGTTAGAGGACCTGTGGTTTCTTTCAGTTTCAGAAGCAGAGTTGAACTAGATATGGTCCGTATGTGTAGGAAGCACTGTTTTTTCTTCTGCGAACAACCATGTTTCCTGCTGTATTAGAGATTCTAGAAAGAAAGAGTGTGCTTCTTGCTCTAAAGCAGAGTGTGAGCAATGGATGAGAACTCTGCTGTGGGTTTCAATTCAGAAATGGAATTAATACCCAGGCTCTGAGTCTTCCTAAAAGCAAGACCTATTTTCAGGTAAGCTTAGTTACTTTACAGCTCAAACGAAATATATTGTTCACCAAGTTCACACGTTTTTCATCTAAACTGACAAGCATTGGATGTTAGAGGACCTCTGGTTTGTTTCAGAGTCAGAAGCAGAGATGAACTAGATATGGTCCGTATGTGTAGGAAACACTGTTCTTTTCTTCTGAGCACACTCACGTTTCCTGCGGTATTAGAGAATCTAGAGAGCAAGAGCATGCTTCTTGCTCTAAAGCAGAGTGTGATCCATCGAACAGAACTGTGTTGTGGGTTTCCCTTCATCAATGGAGTTAAACTCCAGGCTCTGTGTCTTCATACAATCAAGACTTCATTTTAGGTAAGGGCAGTCACTATTCAGCTCAAATGAACTACATCGTTCACGAAGCTCACACGTTTCTTATCTTAAATGTCAAGCATTGGATGTTAGAGGACCAGTGCTTTGTATCAGTTTCAGAAGCAGATTTGGACTAGATATGGTCCTTATGTGTAGGAAACACCGATCATTTGCTCTCAGCACACTCAAGTTTCCTGCTGTATTAGAGACTCTAGAAAGCAAGAGCGTGCTTCTTGCTCTATAGCAGAGTGTGATCCATCGAAGAGAACTATGCTGTGTGTTTCCCTTCAGAAATGGAGTTAAATCCCAGGCTCTGTTTCTTCCTACATGCAAGACTTCGTTTCATGGAAGTGCAGTTACTTTACAGCTCAAAAGGACTACATCTTTCACGAAGCTCACATGTTTCTCATCTTAAATGACAAGCATTGGATGTTAGAGGACCTGTGGTTTGTTTCAGTATCAGAAGCAGAGTTGGACTAGATATGGTCTGTATGTGTAGGAAACACCGTTCATTTGTTCTCAGCACACTCAAGTTTCCTGCTGTCTTAGAGAGTCTTGAAAGCAAGAGCGTGCTTCTTGCTCTAAAGCAGAGTGTGAGCAATGGATGAGATCTCTGCTGTGTGTTTCACTTCAGAAATGGAGTTAAATCCCAGGCTCTGAGGCTTCCTAAAAGCAAGACTTCTTTTCAGGTAAGTGTAGTTACTTTACAGCTCAAACGAACTACATCGTTCATGAAGTTCACACGTTTCTCATCTAAACTGACAAGCATTGGATGTTAGAGGACCTCTGGTTTGTTTCAGAGTCAGAAGCAGAGATGAACTAGATATGGTCCGTATGTGCAGTAAAAACCGTTCTTTTCTTCTGAGCATGATCAAGTTTCCTGCTGTATTAGAGAATCTAGAATCAAGAGCGTGCTTCTTCCTCTAAAGCAGAGTGTGATCTATGGATGAGAACTCTGTTGTGTGTTTCACTTCACAAATGGAGTTAAATCCCAGGCACTCTGTCTTCCTACAAGGTAGACTTCGTTTCAAGTTAGGGCTGTCACTTTTCAGCTCAAACGAACTACATCGTTAACGAAGCTCACACGTTTCTCATCTTAACTGACAAGCATTGAATGTTAGAGGACCAATGCTTTGTATCAGTTTCAGAAGCAGAGTTGGACTAGATATGGTCTGTATGTGTAGGAAACACCGTTCATTTGTTCTCAGCACACTCAAGTTTCCTGCTGTCTTAGAGAGTCTTGAAAGCTAGAGCGTGTTTCTTGCTCTAAAACAGAGTGTGATCAATAGATGAGAACTCTGCTGTGTGTTTCACTTCAGAAATAGAGTTAAATCCAGGCTCTGAATCTTCCTACAAGCAAGACTTCGTTTCAGGTAAGGGCAGTCACGGTTCAGTTCAAACAAACTACATCGTTCACGAAGCTTACAAGTTTCCCTTCTTAACTACCAAGCATTGGATGTTAGAGGACCAGTGGTTTGTGTCAGTTGCAGAAGCAGAGTTGGACTAGATATGGTCCTTATGTGTACGAAACACCGTTCTTTTGTTCTCAGCACACTCACGTTTCCTGCTGTCTTAGAGATTCTAGAAAGCTAGAGCGTGCTTCTTGCTCTAAAGCAGAGTGTGATCAATGGATGAGAACTCTGCTGTCTGTTTTACTTCAGAAATGGAGTTAAATCCCAGGCTCTGAGTCTTCCTACAAGCAAGACTTCGTTTCAGGTAAGGGCAGTTTCTTTTCAGCTCAAACGAACTACATCGTTCACGAAGCTCACACGTTTCTCATCTTAACTGAAAAGCATTGGATGTTAGAGGACCTGTGGTTTCTTTCAGTTTCAGAAGCAGAGTTGAACTAGATATGGTCCGTATGTGTAGGAAGCACTGTTCTTTTCTTCTGCGCACAACCATGTTTCCTGCTGTATTAGAGATTCTAGAAAGAAAGAGTGTGCTTCTTGCTCTAAAGCAGAGTGTGAGCAATGGATGAGAACTCTGCTGTGTGTTTCACTTCAGAAATGGAATTAAATCCCAGGCTCTGAGTCTTCCTAAAAGCAAGACCTATTTTCAGGTAAGCTTAGATACTTTACAGCTCAAACGAAATATATTGTTCACCAAGTTCACACGTTTCTCATCTAAACTGACAAGCATTGGATGTTAGAGGACCTCTGGTTTGCTTCAGAGTCAGAAGCAGAGATGAACTAGATATGGTCCGTATGTGTAGGAAACACTGTTCTTTTCTTCTGAGCACACTCACGTTTCTGGCGGTATTAGAGAATCTAGAGAGCAAGAGCATGCTTCTTGCTCTAAAGCAGAGTGTGATCCATCGATGAGAACTGTGTTGTGGGTTTCCCTTCATCAATGGAGTTAAACTCCAGGCTCTGTGTCTTCATACAATCAAGACTTCATTTTAGGTAAGGGCAGTCACTATTCAGCTCAAATGAACTACATCGTTCACGAAGCTCACACGTTTCTTATCTTAAATGTCAAGCATTGGATGTTAGAGGACCAGTGCTTTGTATCAGTTTCAGAAGCAGATTTGGACTAGATATGGTCCTTATGTGTAGGAAACACCGATCATTTGCTCTCAGCACACTCAAGTTTCCTGCTGTATTAGAGACTCTAGAAAGCAAGAGCGTGCTTCTTGCTCTATAGCAGAGTGTGATCCATCAAAGAGAACTATGCTGTGTGTTTCCCTTCAGAAATGGAGTTAAATCCCAGGCTCTGTTTCTTCCTACAAGCAAGACTTCGTTTCATGGAAGTGCAGTTACTTTACAGCTCAAAAGGACTACATCTTTCACGAAGCTCACATGTTTCTCATCTTAAATGACAAGCATTGGATGTTAGAGGACCTGTGGTTTGTTTCAGTATCAGAAGCAGAGTTGAACTAGATGTGGCCCGTATGTGTAGGAAACACCGTTCTTTTGTTCTGAGCACACTCAAGTTTCCTGCTGTATTAGAGACTCTAGAAAGCAAGAGCGTGCTTCTTGCTCTAAAGCAGAGTGTGAGCAATGGATGAGATCTCTGCTGTGTGTTTCACTTCAGAAATGGAGTTAAATCCCAGGCTCTGAGGCTTCCTAAAAGCAAGACTTCTTTTCAGGTAAGTGTAGTTACTTTACAGCTCAAACGAACTACATCGTTCATGAAGTTCACACGTTTCTCATCTAAACTGACAAGCATTGGATGTTAGAGGACCTCTGGTTTGTTTCAGAGTCAGAAGCAGAGATGAACTAGATATGGTCCGTATGTGCAGTAAAAACCGTTCTTTTCTTCTGAGCATGATCAAGTTTCCTGCTGTATTAGAGAATCTAGAATCAAGAGCGTGCTTCTTCCTCTAAAGCAGAGTGTGATCTATGGATGAGAACTCTGTTGTGTGTTTCACTTCACAAATGGAGTTAAATCCCAGGCACTCTGTCTTCCTACAAGGTAGACTTCGTTTCAAGTTAGGGCTGTCACTTTTCAGCTCAAACGAACTACATCGTTAACGAAGCTCACACGTTTCTCATCTTAACTGACAAGCATTGAATGTTAGAGGACCAATGCTTTGTATCAGTTTCAGAAGCAGAGTTGGACTAGATATGGTCTGTATGTGTAGGAAACACCGTTCATTTGTTCTCAGCACACTCAAGTTTCCTGCTGTCTTAGAGAGTCTTGAAAGCTAGAGCGTGTTTCTTGCTCTAAAACAGAGTGTGATCAATAGATGAGAACTCTGCTGTGTGTTTCACTTCAGAAATAGAGTTAAATCCAGGCTCTGAATCTTCCTACAAGCAAGACTTCGTTTCAGGTAAGGGCAGTCACGGTTCAGTTCAAACAAACTACATCGTTCACGAAGCTTACAAGTTTCCCTTCTTAACTACCAAGCATTGGATGTTAGAGGACCAGTGGTTTGTGTCAGTTGCAGAAGCAGAGTTGGACTAGATATGGTCCTTATGTGTACGAAACACCGTTCTTTTGTTCTCAGCACACTCACGTTTCCTGCTGTCTTAGAGATTCTAGAAAGCTAGAGCGTGCTTCTTGCTCTAAAGCAGAGTGTGATCAATGGATGAGAACTCTGCTGTCTGTTTCACTTCAGAAATGGAGTTAAATCCCAGGCTCTGAGTCTTCCTACAAGCAAGACTTCGTTTCAGGTAAGGGCAGTTTCTTTTCAGCTCAAACGAACTACATCGTTCACGAAGCTCACACGTTTCTCATCTTAACTGAAAAGCATTGGATGTTAGAGGACCTGTGGTTTCTTTCAGTTTCAGAAGCAGAGTTGAACTAGATATGGTCCGTATGTGTAGGAAGCACTGTTCTTTTCTTCTGCGCACAACCATGTTTCCTGCTGTATTAGAGATTCTAGAAAGAAAGAGTGTGCTTCTTGCTCTAAAGCAGAGTGTGAGCAATGGATGAGAACTCTGCTGTGTGTTTCACTTCAGAAATGGAATTAAATCCCAGGCTCTGAGTCTTCCTAAAAGCAAGACCTATTTTCAGGTAAGCTTAGATACTTTACAGCTCAAACGAAATATATTGTTCACCAAGTTCACACGTTTCTCATCTAAACTGACAAGCATTGGATGTTAGAGGACCTCTGGTTTACTTCAGAGTCAGAAGCAGAGATGAACTAGATATGGTCCGTATGTGTAGGAAACACTGTTCTTTTCTTCTGAGCACACTCACGTTTCCTGCGGTATTAGAGAATCTAGAGAGCAAGAGCATGCTTCTTGCTCTAAAGCAGAGTGTGATCCATCGATGAGAACTGTGTTGTGGGTTTCCCTTCATCAATGGAGTTAAACTCCAGGCTCTGTGTCTTCATACAATCAAGACTTCATTTTAGGTAAGGGCAGTCACTATTCAGCTCAAATGAACTACATCGTTCACGAAGCTCACACGTTTCTTATCTTAAATGTCAAGCATTGGATGTTAGAGGACCAGTGCTTTGTATCAGTTTCAGAAGCAGATTTGGACTAGATATGGTCCTTATGTGTAGGAAACACCGATCATTTGCTCTCAGCACACTCAAGTTTCCTGCTGTATTAGAGACTCTAGAAAGCAAGAGCGTGCTTCTTGCTCTATAGCAGAGTGTGATCCATCGAAGAGAACTATGCTGTGTGTTTCCCTTCAGAAATGGAGTTAAATCCCAGGCTCTGTTTCTTCCTACAAGCAAGACTTCGTTTCATGGAAGTGCAGTTACTTTACAGCTCAAAAGGACTACATTGTTCACGAAGCTCACACGTTTCTCATCTTAACTGACCAGCATTGGATGTTAGAGGACCTGTGGTTTGTTTCATTATCAGAAGCAGAGTTGAACTAGATGTGGCCTGTATGTGTAGGAAACACCGTTCTTTTGTTCTGAGCACACTCAAGTTTCCTGCTGTATTAGAGACTCTAGAAAGCAAGCGCCTGCTTCTTGCTCTAAAGCAGAGTGTGAGCAATGGATGCGATCTCTGCTGTGTGTTTCACTTCAGAAATGGAGTTAAATCCCAGGCTCTGAGTCTTCCTAAAAGCAAGACTTCTTTTCAGGTAAGTGTAGTTACTTTACAGCTCAAACGAACTACATCGTTCATGAAGTTCACACGTTTCTCATCTAAACTGACAAGCATTGGATGTGAGAGGACCTCTGGTTTGTTTCAGAGTCAGAAGCAGAGATGAACTAGATATGGTCCGTATGTGCAGTAAAAACCGTTCTTTTCTTCTGAGCATGATCAAGTTTCCTGCTGTATTAGAGAATCTAGAATCAAGAGCGTGCTTCTTCCTCTAAAGCAGAGTGTGATCTATGGATGAGAACTCCGTTGTGTGTTTCACTTCACAAATGGAGTTAAATCCCAGGCTCTGAGTCTTCCTACAAGCAAGACTTCGTTTCAGGTAAGGGCAGTTTCTTTTCAGCTCAAACGAACTACATTGTTCACGAAGCTCACACGTTTCTCATCTTAACTGAAAAGCATTGGATGTTAGAGGACCTGTGGTTTCTTTCAGTTTCAGAAGCAGAGTTGAACTAGATATGGTCCCTATGTGTAGGAAGCACTGTTCTTTTCTTCTGCGAACAACCATGTTTCCTGCTGTATTAGAGATTCTAGAAAGAAAGAGTGTGCTTCTTGCTCTAAAGCAGAGTGTGAGCAATGGATGAGAACTCTGCTGTGTGTTTCACTTCAGAAATGGAATTAAATCCCAGGCTCTGAGTCTTCCTAAAAGCAAGACCTATTTTCAGGTAAGCTTAGTTACTTTACAGCTCAAACGAAATATATTGTTCACCAAGTTCACACGTTTCTCATCTAAACTGACAAGCATTGGATGTTAGAGGACCTCTGGTTTGTTTCAGAGTCAGAAGCAGAGATGAACTAGATATGGTCCGTATGTGTAGGAAACACTGATCTTTCTTCTGAGCACACTCACGTTTCTGGCGGTATTAGAGAATCTAGAGAGCAAGAGCATGCTTCTTGCTCTAAAGCAGAGTGTGGTCCATCGATGAGAACTGTGTTGTGGGTTTCCCTTCATCAATGGAGTTAAACTCCAGGCTCTGTGTCTTCATACAATCAAGACTTCATTTTAGGTAAGAGCAGTCACTATTCAGCTCAAATGAACTACATCGTTCACGAAGCTCACACGTTTCTTATCTTAAATGTCAAGCATTGGATGTTAGAGGACCAGTGCTTTGTATCAGTTTCAGAAGCAGATTTGGACTAGATATGGTCCTTATGTGTAGGAAACACCGATCATTTGCTCTCAGCACACTCAAGTTTCCTGCTGTATTAGAGACTCTAGAAAGCAAGAGCGTGCTTCTTGCTCTATAGCAGAGTGTGATCCATCGAAGAGAACTATGCTGTGTGTTTCCCTTCAGAAATGGTGTTAAATCCCAGGCTCTGTTTCTTCCTACAAGCAAGACTTCGTTTCATGGAAGTGCAGTTACTTTACAGCTCAAAAGGACTACATCATTCACGAAGCTCACACGTTTCTCATCTTAACTGACAAGCATTGGATGTTAGAGGACCTGTGATTTGTTTCAGTATCAGAAGCCGAGTTGAACTAGATGTGGCCCATATGTGTAGGAAACACCGTTCTTTTGTTCTGAGCACACTCAAGTTTCCTGCTGTATTAGAGACTCTAGAAAGCAAGAGCGTGCTTCTTGCTCTAAAGCAGAGTGTGAGCAATGGATGAGATCTCTGCTGTGTGTTTCACTTCAGAAATGGAGTTAAATCCGAGGCTCTGAGTCTTCCTAAAAGCAAGACTTGTTTTCAGGTAAGCGTGGTTACTTTACAGCTCATACGAACTACATCGTTCATGAAGTTCACACGTTTCTCATCTAAACTGACAAGCATTGGATGTTAGAGGACCTGTGGTTTCTTTCAGTTTCAGAAGCAGAGTTGAACTAGATATGGTCCGTATGTGTAGGAAGCACTGTTCTTTTCTTCTGCGCACAACCATGTTTCCTGCTGTATTAGAGATTCTAGAAAGAAAGAGTGTGCTTCTTGCTCTAAAGCAGAGTGTGAGCAATGGATGAGAACTCTGCTGTGTGTTTCACTTCAGAAATGGAATTAAATCCCAGGCTCTGAGTCTTCCTAAAAGCAAGACCTATTTTGAGGTAAGCTTAGTTACTTTACAGCTCAAATGAAATATATTGTTCACCAAGTTCACACGTTTCTCATCTAAACTGACAAGCATTGGATGTTAGAGGACCTCTGGTTTGCTTCAGAGTCAGAAGCAGAGATGAACTAGATATGGTCCGTATGTGCAGTAAAAACCATTCTTTTCTTCTGAGCATGATCAAGTTTCCTGCTGTATTAGAGAATCTAGAATCAAGAGCGTGCTTCTTCCTCTAAAGCAGAGTGTGATCTATGGATGAGAACTCTGTTGTGTGTTTCACTTCACAAATGGAGTTAAATCCCAGGCACTCTGTCTTCCTACAAGGTAGACTTCGTTTCAAGTTAGGGCTGTCACTTTTCAGCTCAAAAGAACTACATCGTTAACGAAGCTCACACGTTTCTCATCTTAACTGACAAGCATTGAATGTTAGAGGACCAATGCTTTGTATCAGTTTCAGAAGCAGAGTTGGACTAGATATGGTCTGTATGTGTAGGAAACACCGTTCATTTGTTCTCAGCACACTCAAGTTTCCTGCTGTCTTAGAGAGTCTTGAAAGCTAGAGCGTGTTTCTTGCTCTAAAGCAGAGTGTGATCAATGGATGAGAACTCTGCTGTGTGTTTCACTTCAGAAATGGAGTTAAATCCCAGGCTCTGTGTCTTCCTACAAGCAAGACTTCGTTTCAGGTAAGGGCAGTCACGGTTCAGTTCAAACAAACTACATCGTTCACGAAGCTTACAAGTTTCCCTTCTTAACTACCAAGCATTGGATGTTAGAGGACCAGTGCTTTGTGTCAGTTTCAGAAGCAGAGTTGGACTAGATATGGTCCTTATGTGTACGAAACGCCGTTCTTTTGTTCTCAGCACACTCAAGTTTCCTGCTGTATTAGAGACTCTAGAAAACAAGAGCGTGCTTCTTGCTCTATAGCAGAGTGTGATCCATCGAAGAGAACTATGCTGTGTGTTTCCCTTCAGAAATGGAGTTAAATCCCAGGCTCTGTTTCTTCCTACAAGCAAGACTTCGTTTCATGTAAGTGAAGTTACTTTACAGCTCAAAAGGACTACATCGTTCACGAAGCTCACACGTTTCTCATCTTAAATGACAAGCATTGGATGTTAGAGGACCTGTGGTTTGTTTCAGTATCAGAAGCAGAGTTGAACTAGATATGGTCCGTATGTGTAGGAAGCACTGTTCTTTTCTTCTGCGAACAACCATGTTTCCTGCTGTATTAGAGATTCCAGAAAGAAAGAGTGTGCTTCTTGCTCTAAAGCAGAGTGTGAGCAATGGATGAGAACTCTGCTGTGTGTTTCACTTCAGAAATGGAATTAAATCCCAGGCTCTGAGTCTTCCTAAAAGCAAGACCTATTTTGAGGTAAGCTTAGTTACTTTACAGCTCAAACGAAATATATTGTTCACCAAGTTCACACGTTTCTCATCTAAACTGACAAGCATTGGATGTTAGAGGACCTCTGGTTTGTTTCAGAGTCAGAAGCAGAGATGAACTAGATATGGTCCGTATGTGTAGGAAACACTGTTCTTTTCTTCTGAGCACACTCACGTTTCCTGCGGTATTAGAGAATCTAGAGAGCAAGAGCATGCTCCTTGCTCTAAAGCAGAGTGTGATCCATCGATGAGAACTGTGTTGTGGGTTTCCCTTCATCAATGGAGTTAAACTCCAGGCTCTGTGTCTTCATACAATCAAGACTTCATTTTAGGTAAGGGCAGTCACTATTCAGCTCAAATGAAGTACATCGTTCACGAAGCTCACACGTTTCTTATCTTAAATGTCAAGCATTGGATGTTAGAGGACCAGTGCTTTATATCAGTTTCAGAAGCAGAGTTGGACTAGATATGGTCCTTATGTGTAGGAAACACCGATCATTTGCTCTCAGCACACTCAAGTTTCCTGCTGTATTAGAGACTCTAGAAAGCAAGAGCGTGCTTCTTGCTATATAGCAGGGTGTGATCCATCGAAGAGAACTATGCTGTGTGTTTCCCTTCAGAAATGGAGTTAAATCCCAGGCTCTGTTTCTTCCTACAAGCAACACTTCGTTTCATGGAAGTGCAGTTACTTTACAGCTCAAAAGGACTACATCGTTCACGAAGCTCACACGTTTCTCATCTTAACTGACAAGCATTGGATGTTAGAGGACCTGTGGTTTGTTTCAGTATCAGAAGCAGAGTTGAACTAGATGTGGCCTGTATGTGTAGGAAACACCGTTCTTTTGTTCTGAGCACACTCAAGTTTCCTGCTGTATTAGAGACTCTAGAAAGCAAGAGCGTGCTTCTTGCTCTAAAGCAGAGTGTGAGCAATGGATGAGATCTCTGCTGTGTGTTTCACTTTAGAAATGGAGTTAAATCCCAGGCTCTGAGTCTTCCTAAAAGCAAGACTTCTTTTCAGGTAAGCGTAGTTACTTTACAGCTCAAACGAACACATCGTTCATGAAGTTCACACGTTTCTCATCTAAACTGACAAGCATTGGATGTTAGAGGACCTCTGGTTTGTTTCAGAGTCAGAAGCAGAGATGAACTAGATATGGTCCGTATGTGCAGTAAAAACCGTTCTTTTCTTCTGAGCATGATCAAGTTTCCTGCTGTATTAGAGAATCTAGAATCAAGAGCGTGCTTCTTCCTCTAAAGCAGAGTGTGATCTATGGATGAGAACTCTGTTGTGTGTTTCACTTCACAAATGGAGTTAAATCCCAGGCACTCTGTCTTCCTACAAGGTAGACTTCGTTTCAAGTTAGGGCTGTCACTTTTCAGCTCAAACGAACTACATCGTTAACGAAGCTCACACGTTTCTCATCTTAACTGACAAGCATTGAATGTTAGAGGACCAATGCATTGTATCAGTTTCAGAAGCAGAGTTGGACTAGATATGGTCTGTATGTGTAGGAAACACCGTTCATTTGTTCTCAGGACACTCAAGTTTCCTGCTGTCTTAGAGATTCTTGAAAGCTAGAGCGTGCTTCTTGCTCTAAAGCAGAGTGTGAGCAATGGATGAGATCTCTGCTGTGTGTTTCACTTCAGAAATGGAGTTAAATCCCAGGCTCTGAGTCTTCCTAAAATCAAGACTTTTTTTCAGGTAAGGGTAGTTACTTTACAGCTCAAACGAACTACATCGTTCATGAAGTTCACACGTTTCTCATCCAAACTGACAAGCATTGGATGTTAGAGGACCTCTGGTTTGTTTCAGAGTCAGAAGCAGAGATGAACTAGATATGGTCCGTATGTGTAGGAAACACTGTTCTTTTCTTCTGAGCACACTCACGTTTCCTGCGGTATTAGAGAATCTAGAGAGCAAGAGCGTGCTTCTTGCTCTAAAGCAGAGTGTGATCCATCGATGAGAACTGTGTTGTGGGTTTCCCTTCATCAATGGAGTTAAACTCCAGGCTCTGTGTCTTCATACAATCAAGACTTCATTTTAGGTAAGGGCAGTCACTATTCAGCTCAAATGAAGTACATCGTTCACGAAGCTCACACGTTTCTTATCTTAAATGTCAAGCATTGGATGTTAGAGGACCAGTGCTTTATATCAGTTTCAGAAGCAGAGTTGGACTAGATATGGTCCTTATGTGTAGGAAACACCGATCATTTGCTCTCAGCACACTCAAGTTTCCTGCTGTATTAGAGACTCTAGAAAGCAAGAGCGTGCTTCTTGCTATATAGCAGGGTGTGATCCATCGAAGAGAACTATGCTGTGTGTTTCCCTTCAGAAATGGAGTTAAATCCCAGGCTCTGTTTCTTCCTACAAGCAACACTTCGTTTCATGGAAGTGCAGTTACTTTACAGCTCAAAAGGACTACATCGTTCACGAAGCTCACACGTTTCTCATCTTAACTGACAAGCATTGGATGTTAGAGGACCTGTGGTTTGTTTCAGTATCAGAAGCAGAGTTGAACTAGATGTGGCCTGTATGTGTAGGAAACACCGTTCTTTTGTTCTGAGCACACTCAAGTTTCCTGCTGTATTAGAGACTCTAGAAAGCAAGAGCGTGCTTCTTGCTCTAAAGCAGAGTGTGAGCAATGGATGAGATCTCTGCTGTGTGTTTCACTTTAGAAATGGAGTTAAATCCCAGGCTCTGAGTCTTCCTAAAAGCAAGACTTCTTTTCAGGTAAGCGTAGTTACTTTACAGCTCAAACGAACACATCGTTCATGAAGTTCACACGTTTCTCATCTAAACTGACAAGCATTGGATGTTAGAGGACCTCTGGTTTGTTTCAGAGTCAGAAGCAGAGATGAACTAGATATGGTCCGTATGTGCAGTAAAAACCGTTCTTTTCTTCTGAGCATGATCAAGTTTCCTGCTGTATTAGAGAATCTAGAATCAAGAGCGTGCTTCTTCCTCTAAAGCAGAGTGTGATCTATGGATGAGAACTCTGTTGTGTGTTTCACTTCACAAATGGAGTTAAATCCCAGGCACTCTGTCTTCCTACAAGGTAGACTTCGTTTCAAGTTAGGGCTGTCACTTTTCAGCTCAAACGAACTACATCGTTAACGAAGCTCACACGTTTCTCATCTTAACTGACAAGCATTGAATGTTAGAGGACCAATGCATTGTATCAGTTTCAGAAGCAGAGTTGGACTAGATATGGTCTGTATGTGTAGGAAACACCGTTCATTTGTTCTCAGGACACTCAAGTTTCCTGCTGTCTTAGAGATTCTTGAAAGCTAGAGCGTGCTTCTTGCTCTAAAGCAGAGTGTGAGCAATGGATGAGATCTCTGCTGTGTGTTTCACTTCAGAAATGGAGTTAAATCCCAGGCTCTGAGTCTTCCTAAAATCAAGACTTTTTTTCAGGTAAGGGTAGTTACTTTACAGCTCAAACGAACTACATCGTTCATGAAGTTCACACGTTTCTCATCCAAACTGACAAGCATTGGATGTTAGAGGACCTCTGGTTTGTTTCAGAGTCAGAAGCAGAGATGAACTAGATATGGTCCGTATGTGTAGGAAACACTGTTCTTTTCTTCTGAGCACACTCACGTTTCCTGCGGTATTAGAGAATCTAGAGAGCAAGAGCGTGCTTCTTGCTCTAAAGCAGAGTGTGATCCATCGATGAGAACTGTGTTGTGGGTTTCCCTTCATCAATGGAGTTAAACTCCAGGCTCTGTGTCTTCATACAATCAAGACTTCATTTTAGGTAAGAGCAGTCACTATTCAGCTCAAATGAACTACATCGTTCACGAAGCTCACACGTTTCTTATCTTAAATGTCAAGCATTGGATGTTAGAGGACCAGTGCTTTGTATCAGTTTCAGAAGCAGAGTTGGACTAGATATGGTCCTTATGTGTAGGAAACACCGATCATTTTCTCTCAGCACACTCAAGTTTCCTGCTGTATTAGATACTCTAGAAAGCAAGAGCGTGCTTCTTGCTCTATAGCAGAGTGTGATCCATCGAAGAGAACTCTGCTGTGTGTTTCCCTTCAGAAATGGAGTTAAATCCCAGGCTCTGTTTCTTCCTACAAGCAAGACTTCGTTTCATGTAAGTGCAGTTACTTTACAGCTCAAAAGGACTACATCGTTCACGAAGCTCACACGTTTCTCATCTTAAATGACAAGCATTGGATGTTAGAGGACCTGTGGTTTGTTTCAGTATCAGAAGCAGAGTTGAACTAGATGTGGCCCGTATGTGCAGGAAACACCGTTCTTTTGTTCTGAGCACACTCAAGTTTCCTGCTGTATTAGAGACTCTAGAAAGCAAGAGCGTGCTTCTTGCTCTAAAGCAGAGTGTGAGCAATGGATGAGATCTCTGCTGTGTGTTTCACTTCAGAAATGGAGTTAAATCCCAGGCTCTGAGTCTTCCTAAAATCAAGACTTCTTTTCAGGTAAGGGTAGTTACTTTACAGCTCAAACGAACTACATCGTTCATGAAGTTCACACGTTTCTCATCCAAACTGACAAGCATTGGATGTTAGAGGACCTCTGGTTTGTTTCAGAGTCAGAAGCAGAGATGAACTAGATATGGTCCGTATGTGCAGTAAAAACCATTCTTTTCTTCTGAGCATGATCAAGTTTCCTGCTGTATTAGAGAATCTAGAATCAAGAGCGTGCTTCTTCCTCTAAAGCAGAGTGTGATCTATGGATGAGAACTCTGTTGTGTGTTTCACTTCACAAATGGAGTTAAATCCCAGGCACTCTGTCCTCCTACAAGGTAGACTTCGTTTCAAGTTAGGGCTGTCACTTTTCAGCTCAAACGAACTACATCGTTAACGAAGCTCACACGTTTCTCATCTTAACTGACAAGCATTGAATGTTAGAGGACCAATGCTTTGTATCAGTTTCAGAAGCAGAGTTGGACTAGATATGGTCTGTATGTGTAGGAAACACCGTTCATTTGTTCTCAGCACACTCAAGTTTCCTGCTGTCTTAGAGAGTCTTGAAAGCTAGAGCGTGTTTCTTGCTCTAAAGCAGAGTGTGATCAATGGATGAGAACTCTGCTGTGTGTTTCACTTCAGAAATGGAGTTAAATCCCAGGCTCTGAGTCTTCCTAAAATCAAGACTTCTTTTCAGGTAAGGGTAGTTACTTTACAGCTCAAACGAAATACATCGTTCATGAAGTTCACACGTTTCTCATCCAAACTGACAAGCATTGGATGTTAGAGGACCTCTGGTTTGTTTCAGAGTCAGAAGCAGAGATGAACTAGATATGGTCCGTATGTGCAGTAAAAACCGTTCTTTTCTTCTGAGCATGATCAAGTTTCCTGCTGTATTAGAGAATCTAGAATCAAGAGCGTGCTTCTTCCTCTAAAGCAGAGTGTGATCTATGGATGAGAACTCTGTTGTGTGTTTCACTTCACAAATGGAGTTAAATCCCAGGCACTCTGTCCTCCTACAAGGTAGACTTCGTTTCAAGTTAGGGCTGTCACTTTTCAGCTCAAACGAACTACATCGTTAACGAAGCTCACACGTTTCTCATCTTAACTGACAAGCATTGAATGTTAGAGGACCAATGCTTTGTATCAGTTTCAGAAGCAGAGTTGGACTAGATATGGTCTGTATGTGTAGGAAACACCGTTCATTTGTTCTCAGCACACTCAAGTTTCCTGCTGTCTTAGAGAGTCTTGAAAGCTAGAGCGTGTTTCTTGCTCTAAAGCAGAGTGTCATCAATGGATGAGAACTCTGCTGTGTGTTTCACTTCAGAAATGGAGTTAAATCCCAGGCTCTGTGTCTTCCTACAAGCAAGACTTCGTTTCAGGTAAGGTCAGTCACGGTTCAGTTCAAACAAACTACATTGTTCACGAAGCTTACAAGTTGCCCTTCTTAACTACCAAGCATTGGATGTGAGAGGACCAGTGCTTTGTGTCAGTTTCAGAAGCAGAGTTGGACTAGATATGGTCCTTATGTGTACGAAACACCGTTCTTTTGTTCTCAGCACACTCACGTTTCCTGCTGTCTTAGAGATTCTAGAAAGCTAGAGCGTTCTTCTTGCTCTAAAGCAGAGTGTGATCAATGGATGAGAACTCTGCTGTCTGTTTCACTTCAGAAATGGCGTTAAATCCCAGGCTCTGAGTCTTCCTACAAGCAAGACTTCGTTTCAGGTAAGGGCAGTTTCTTTTCAGCTCAAACGAACTACATCGTTCACGAAGCTCACACGTTTCTCATCTTAACTGAAAAGCATTGGATGTTAGAGGACCTGTGGTTTCTTTCAGTTTCAGAAGCAGAGTTGAACTAGATATGGTCCGTATGTGTAGGAAGCACTGTTCTTTTCTTCTGCGAACAAACATGTTTCCTGCTGTATTAGAGATTCTAGAAAGAAAGAGTGTGCTTCTTGCTCTAAAGCAGAGTGTGAGCAATGGATGAGAACTCTGCTGTGTGTTTCACTTCAGAAATGGAATTAAATCCCAGGCTCTGAGTCTTCCTAAAAGCAAGACCTATTTTCAGGTAAGCTTAGTTACTTTATAGCTAAAACGAAATATATTGTTCACCAAGTTCACACGTTTCTCATCTAAACTGACAAGCATTGGATGTTAGAGGACCTCTGGTTTGTTTCAGAGTCAGAAGTAGAGATGAACTAGATATGGTCCGTATGTGTAGGAAACACTGTTCTTTTCTTCTGAGCACACTCACGTTTCCTGCGGTATTAGAGAATCTAGAGAGCAAGAGCGTGCTTCTTGCTCTAAAGCAGAGTGTGATCCATCGATGAGAACTGTGTTGTGGGTTTCCCTTCATCAATGGAGTTAAACTCCAGGCTCTGTTTCTTCATACAATCAAGACTTCATTTTAGGTAAGAGCAGTCACTATTCAGCTCAAATGAACTACATCGTTCACGAAGCTCACACGTTTCTTATCTTAAATGTCAAGCATTGGATGTTAGAGGACCAGTGCTTTGTATCAGTTTCAGAAGCAGATTTGGACTAGATATGGTCCTTATGTGTAGGAAACACCGATCATTTGCTCTCAGCACACTCAAGTTTCCTGCTGTATTAGAGACTCTAGATAGCAAGAGCGTGCTTCTTGCTCTATAGCAGAGTGTGATCCATCGAAGAGAACTCTGCTGTGTGTTTCCCTTCAGAAATGGAGTTAAATCCCAGGCTCTGTTTCTTCCTACAAGCAAGACTTCGTTTCATGTAAGTGCAGTTACTTTACAGCTCAAAAGGACTACATCGTTCACGAAGCTCACACGTTTCTCATCTTAAATGACAAGCATTGGATGTTAGAGGACCTGTGGTTTGTTTCAGTATCAGAAGCAGAGTTGAACTAGATGTGGCCCGTATGTGCAGGAAACACCGTTCTTTTGTTCTGAGCACACTCAAGTTTCCTGCTGTATTAGAGACTCTAGAAAGCAAGAGCGTGCTTCTTGCTCTAAAGCAGAGTGTGAGCAATGGATGAGATCTCTGCTGTGTGTTTCACTTCAGAAATGGAGTTAAATCCCAGGCTCTGAGTCTTCCTAAAATCAAGACTTCTTTTCAGGTAAGGGTAGTTACTTTACAGCTCAAACGAACTACATCTTTCATGAAGTTCACACGTTTCTCATCCAAACTGACAAGCATTGGATGTTAGAGGACCTCTGGTTTGTTTCAGAGTCAGAAGCAGAGATGAACTAGATATGGTCCGTATGTGCAGTAAAAACCGTTCTTTTCTTCTGAGCATGATCAAGTTTCCTGCTGTATTAGAGAATCTAGAATCAAGAGCGTGCTTCTTCCTCTAAAGCAGAGTGTGATCTATGGATGAGAACTCTGTTGTGTGTTTCACTTCACAAATGGAGTTAAATCCCAGGCACTCTGTCCTCCTACAAGGTAGACTTCGTTTCAAGTTAGGGCTGTCACTTTTCAGCTCAAACGAACTACATCGTTAACGAAGCTCACACGTTTCTCATCTTAACTGACAAGCATTGAATGTTAGAGGACCAATGCTTTGTATCAGTTTCAGAAGCAGAGTTGGACTAGATATGGTCTGTATGTGTAGGAAACACCGTTCATTTGTTCTCAGCACACTCAAGTTTCCTGCTGTCTTAGAGAATCTTGAAAGCTAGAGCGTGTTTCTTGCTCTAAAGCAGAGTGTGATCAATGGATGAGAACTCTGCTGTGTGTTTCACTTCAGAAATGGAGTTAAATCCCAGGCTCTGTGTCTTCCTACAAGCAAGACTTCGTTTCAGGTAAGGGCAGTCACGGTTCAGTTCAAACAAACTACATTGTTCACGAAGCTTACAAGTTGCCCTTCTTAACTACCAAGCATTGGATGTGAGAGGACCAGTGCTTTGTGTCAGTTTCAGAAGCAGAGTTGGACTAGATATGGTCCTTATGTGTACGAAACACCGTTCTTTTGTTCTCAGCACACTCACGTTTCCTGCTGTCTTAGAGATTCTAGAAAGCTAGAGCGTGCTTCTTGCTCTAAAGCAGAGTGTGATCAATGGATGAGAACTCTCCTGTCTGTTTCACTTCAGAAATGGAGTTAAATCCCAGGCTCTGAGTCTTCCTACAAGCAAGACTTCGTTTCAGGTAAGGGCAGTTTCTTTTCAGCTCAAACGAACTACATCGTTCACGAAGCTCACACGTTTCTCATCTTAACTGAAAAACATTGGATGTTAGAGGACCTGTGGTTTCTTTCAGTTTCAGAAGCAGAGTTGAACTAGATATGGTCCGTATGTGTAGGAAGCACTGTTCTTTTCTTCTGCGAACAACCATGTTTCCTGCTGTATTAGAGATTCTAGAAAGAAAGAGTGTGCTTCTTGCTCTAAAGCAGAGTGTGAGCAATGGATGAGAACTCTGCTGTGTGTTTCAATTCAGAAATGGAATTAAATCCCCGGCTCTGAGTCTTCCTAAAAGCAAGACCTATTTTCAGGTAAGCTTAGTTACTTTACAGCTCAAACGAAATATATTGTTCACCAAGTTCACATGTTTCTCATCTAAACTGACAAGCATTGGATGTTAGAGGACCTCTGGTTTGTTTCAGAGTCAGAAGCAGAGATGAACTAGATATGGTCCGTATGTGTAGGAAACACTGTTCTTTTCTTCTGAGCACACTCACGTTTCCTGCGGTATTTGAGAATCTAGAGAGCAAGAGCGTGCTTCTTGCTCTAAAGCAGAGTGTGATCCATCCATGAGAACTGTGTTGTGGGTTTCCCTTCATCATTGGAGTTAAACTCCAGGCTCTGTGTCTTCATACAATCAAGACTTCATTTTAGGTAAGAGCAGTCACTATTCAGCTCAAATGAACTACATCGTTCACGAAGCTCACACGTTTCTTATCTTAAATGTCAAGCATTGGATGTTAGAGGACCAGTGCTTTGTATCAGTTTCAGAAGCAGATTTGGGCTAGATATGGTCCTTATGTGTAGGAAACACCGATCATTTGCTCTCAGCACACTCAAGTTTCCTGCTGTATTAGAGATTCTAGAAAGCAAGAGCGTGCTTCTTGCTCTATAGCAGAGTGTGATCCATCGAAGAGAACTCTGCTGTGTGTTTCCCTTCAGAAATGGAGTTAAATCCCAGGCTCTGTTTCTTTCTACAAGCAAGACTTCGTTTCATGTAAGTGCAGTTACTTTACAGCTCAAAAGGACTACATCGTTCACGAAGCTCACACGTTTCTCATCTTAAATGACAAGCATTGGATGTTAGAGGACCTGTGGTTTGTTTCAGTATCAGAAGCAGAGTTGAACTAGATGTGGCCCGTATGTGCAGGAAACACCGTTCTTTTGTTCTGAGCACACTCAAGTTTCCTGCTGTATTAGAGACTCTAGAAAGCAAGAGCGTGCTTCTTGCTCTAAAGCAGAGTGTGAGCAATGGATGAGATCTCTGCTGTGTGTTTCACTTCAGAAATGGAGTTAAATCCCAGGCTCTGAGTCTTCCTAAAATCAAGACTTCCTTTCAGGTAAGCGTAGTTACTTTACAGCTCAAACGAACTACATCGTTCATGAAGTTCACACGTTTCTCATCTAAACTGACAAGCATTGGATGTTAGAGGACCTCTGGTTTGTTTCAGAGTCAGAAGCAGAGATGAACTAGATATGGTCCGTATGTGCAGTAAAAACCGTTCTTTTCTTCTGAGCATGATCAAGTTTCCTGCTGTATTAGAGAATCTAGAATCAAGAGCGTGCTTCTTCCTCTAAAGCAGAGTGTGATCTATGGATGAGAACTCTGTTGTGTGTTTCACTTCACAAATGGAGTTAAATCCCAGGCTCTGTGTCTTCCTACAAGGTAGACTTCGTTTCAGGTAAGGACAGTCACTTTTCAGCTCAAACGAACTACATCTTAACGAAGCTCACACGTTTCTCATCTTAACTGACAAGCATTGAATGTTAGAGGACCAATGCTTTGTATCAGTTTCAGAAGCAGAGTTGGACTAGATATGGTCTGTATGTGTAGGAAACACCGTTCATTTGTTCTCAGCACACTCAAGTTTCCTGCTGTCTTAGAGAGTCTTGAAAGCTAGAGCGTGTTTCTTGCTCTAAAGCAGAGTGTGATCAATGGATGAGAACTCTGCTGTGTGTTTCACTTCAGAAATGGAGTTAAATCCCAGGCTCTGTGTCTTCCTACAAGCAAGACTTCGTTTCAGGTAAGGGCAGTCACGGTTCAGTTCAAACAAACTACATTGTTCACGAAGCTTACAAGTTGCCCTTCTTAACTACCAAGCATTGGATGTGAGAGGACAGGTGCTTTGTGTCAGTTTCAGAAGCAGAGTTGGACTAGATATGGTCCTTATGTGTACGAAACACCGTTCTTTTGTTCTCAGCACACTCACGTTTCCTGCTGTCTTAGAGATTCTAGAAAGCTAGAGCTTTCTTCTTGCTCTAAAGCAGAGTGTGATCAATGGATGAGAACTCTGCTGTCTGTTTCACTTCAGAAATGGAGTTAAATCCCAGGCTCTGAGTCTTCCTACAAGCAAGACTTCGTTTCAGGTAAGGGCAGTTTCTTTTCAGCTCAAACGAACTACATCGTTCACGAAGCTCACACGTTTCTCATCTTAACTGAAAAGCATTGGATGTTAGAGGACCTGTGGTTTCTTTCAGTTTCAGAAGCAGAGTTGAACTAGATATGGTCCGTATGTGTAGGAAGCACTGTTCTTTTCTTCTGCGAACAACCATGTTTCCTGCTGTATTAGAGATTCTAGAAAGAAAGAGTGTGCTTCTTGCTCTAAAGCAGAGTGTGAGCAATGGATGAGAACTCTGCTGTGTGTTTCACTTCAGAAATGGAATTAAATCCCAGGCTCTGAGTCTTCCTAAAAGCAAGACCTATTTTCAGGTAAGCTTAGTTACTTTACAGCTCAAACGAAATATATTGTTCACCAAGTTCACACGTTTCTCATCTAAACTGACAAGCATTGGATGTTAGAGGACCTCTGGTTTGTTTCAGAGTCAGAAACAGAGATGAACTAGATATGGTCCGTATGTGTAGGAAACACTGTTCTTTTCTTCTGAGCACACTCACGTTTCCTGCGGTATTAGAGAATCTAGAGAGCAAGAGCGTGCTTCTTGCTCTAAAGCAGAGTGTGATCCATCGATGAGAACTGTGTTGTGGGTTTCCCTTCATCAATGGAGTTAAACTCCAGACTCTGTGTCTTCATACAATCAAGACTTCATTTTAGGTAAGAGCAGTCACTATTCAGCTCAAATGGACTACATCGTTCACGAAGCTCACACGTTTCTTATCTTAAATGTCAAGCATTGGATGTTAGAGGACCAGTGCTTTGTATCAGTTTCAGAAGCAGATTTGGACTAGATATGGTCCTTATGTGTAGGAAACACCGATCATTTGCTCTCAGCACACTCAAGTTTCCTGCTGTATTAGAGACTCTAGAAAGCAAGAGCGTGCTTCTTGCTCTATAGCAGAGTGTGATCCATCGAAGAGAACTCTGCTGTGTGTTTCCCTTCAGAAATGGAGTTAAATCCCAGGCTCTGTTTCTTCCTACAAGCAAGAATTCGTTTCATGTAAGTGCAGTTACTTTACAGCTCAAAAGGACTACATCGTTCACGAAGCTCACACGTTTCTCATCTTAAATGACAAGCATTGGATGTTAGAGGACCTGTGGTTTGTTTCGGTATCAGAAGCAGAGTTGAACTAGATGTGGCCCGTATGTGCAGGAAACACCGTTCTTTTGTTCTGAGCACACTCAAGTTTCCTGCTGTATTAGAGACTCTAGAAAGCAAGAGCGTGCTTCTTGCTCTAAAGCAGAGTGTGAGCAATGGATGAGATCTCTGCTGTGTGTTTCACTTCAGAAATGGAGTTAAATCCCAGGCTCTGAGTCTTCCTAAAATCAAGACTTCTTTTCAGGTAAGGGTAGTTACTTTACAGCTCAAACGAACTACATCGTTCATGAAGTTCACACGTTTCTCATCCAAAATGACAAGCATTGGATGTTAGAGGACCTCTGGTTTGTTTCAGAGTCAGAAGCAGAGATGAACTAGATATGGTCCGTATGTGCAGTAAAAACCGTTCTTTTCTTCTGAGCATGATCAAGTTTCCTGCTGTATTAGAGAATCTAGAATCAAGAGCGTGCTTCTTCCTCCAAAGCAGAGTGTGATCTATGGATGAGAACTCTGTTGTGTGTTTCACTTCACAAATGGAGTTAAATCCCAGGCACTCTGTCCTCCTACAAGGTAGACTTCGTTTCAAGTTAGGGCTGTCACTTTTCAGCTCAAACGAACTACATCGTTAACGAAGCTCACACGTTCCTCATCTTAACTGACAAGCATTGAATGTTAGAGGACCAATGCTTTGTATCAGTTTCAGAAGCAGAGTTGGACTAGATATGGTCTGTATGTGTAAGAAACACCGTTCATTTGTTCTCAGCACACTCAAGTTTCCTGCTGTCTTAGAGAGTCTTGAAAGCTAGAGCGTGTTTCTTGCTCTAAAGCAGAGTGTGATCAATGGATGAGAACTCTGCTGTGTGTTTCACTTCAGAAATGGAGTTAAATCCCAGGCTCTGTGTCTTCCTACAAGCAAGACTTCGTTTCAGGTAAGGGCAGTCACGGTTCAGTTCAAACAAACTACATTGTTCACGAAGCTTACAAGTTTCCCTTCTTAACTACCAAGCATTGGATGTTAGAGGACCAGTGCTTTGTGTCAGTTTCAGAAGCAGAGTTGGACTAGATATGGTCCTTATGTGTACGAAACACCGTTCTTTTGTTCTCAGCACACTCACGTTTCCTGCTGTCTTAGAGATTCTAGAAAGCTAGAGCGTTCTTCTTGCTCTAAAGCAGAGTGTGATCAATGGATGAGAACTCTGCTGTCTGTTTCACTTCAGAAATGGAGTTAAATCCCAGGCTCTGAGTCTTCCTACAAGCAAGACTTCGTTTCAGGTAAGGGCAGTTTCTTTTCAGCTCAAACGAACTACATCGTTCACGAAGCTCACACGTTTCTCATCTTAACTGAAAAGCATTGGATGTTAGAGGACCTGTGGTTTCTTTCAGTTTCAGAAGCAGAGTTGAACTAGATATGGTCCGTATGTGTAGGAAGCACTGTTCTTTTCTTCTGCGAACAACCATGTTTCCTGCTGTATTAGAGATTCTAGAAAGAAAGAGTGTGCTTCTTGCTCTAAAGCAGAGTGTGAGCAATGGATGAGAACTCTGCTGTGTGTTTCAATTCAGAAATGGAATTAAATCCCAGGCTCTGAGTCTTCCTAAAAGCAAGACCTATTTTCAGGTAAGCTTAGTTACTTTACAGCTCAAACGAAATATATTGTTCACCAAGTTCACACGTTTCTCATCTAAACTGACAAGCATTGGATGTTAGAGGACCTCTGGTTTGTTTCAGAGTCAGAAACAGAGATGAACTAGATATGGTCCGTATGTGTAGGAAACACTGTTCTTTTCTTCTGAGCACACTCACGTTTCCTGCGGTATTAGAGAATCTAGAGAGCAAGAGCGTGCTTCTTGCTCTAAAGCAGAGTGTGATCCATCGATGAGAACTGTGTTGTGGGTTTCCCTTCATCAATGGAGTTAAACTCCAGACTCTGTGTCTTCATACAATCAAGACTTCATTTTAGGTAAGAGCAGTCACTATTCAGCTCAAATGGACTACATCGTTCACGAAGCTCACACGTTTCTTATCTTAAATGTCAAGCATTGGATGTTAGAGGACCAGTGCTTTGTATCAGTTTCAGAAGCAGATTTGGACTAGATATGGTCCTTATGTGTAGGAAACACCGATCATTTGCTCTCAGCACACTCAAGTTTCCTGCTGTATTAGAGACTCTAGAAAGCAAGAGCGTGCTTCTTGCTCTATAGCAGAGTGTGATCCATCGAAGAGAACTCTGCTGTGTGTTTCCCTTCAGAAATGGAGTTAAATCCCAGGCTCTGTTTCTTCCTACAAGCAAGAATTCGTTTCATGTAAGTGCAGTTACTTTACAGCTCAAAAGGACTACATCGTTCACGAAGCTCACACGTTTCTCATCTTAAATGACAAGCATTGGATGTTAGAGGACCTGTGGTTTGTTTCGGTATCAGAAGCAGAGTTGAACTAGATGTGGCCCGTATGTGCAGGAAACACCGTTCTTTTGTTCTGAGCACACTCAAGTTTCCTGCTGTATTAGAGACTCTAGAAAGCAAGAGCGTGCTTCTTGCTCTAAAGCAGAGTGTGAGCAATGGATGAGATCTCTGCTGTGTGTTTCACTTCAGAAATGGAGTTAAATCCCAGGCTCTGAGTCTTCCTAAAATCAAGACTTCTTTTCAGGTAAGGGTAGTTACTTTACAGCTCAAACGAACTACATCGTTCATGAAGTTCACACGTTTCTCATCCAAACTGACAAGCATTGGATGTTAGAGGACCTCTGGTTTGTTTCAGAGTCAGAAGCAGAGATGAACTAGATATGGTCCGTATGTGCAGTAAAAACCGTTCTTTTCTTCTGAGCATGATCAAGTTTCCTGCTGTATTAGAGAATCTAGAATCAAGAGCGTGCTTCTTCCTCTAAAGCAGAGTGTGATCTATGGATGAGAACTCTGTTGTGTGTTTCACTTCACAAATGGAGTTAAATCCCAGGCACTCTGTCCTCCTACAAGGTAGACTTCGTTTCAAGTTAGGGCTGTCACTTTTCAGCTCAAACGAACTACATCGTTAACGAAGCTCACACGTTCCTCATCTTAACTGACAAGCATTGAATGTTAGAGGACCAATGCTTTGTATCAGTTTCAGAAGCAGAGTTGGACTAGATATGGTCTGTATGTGTAAGAAACACCGTTCATTTGTTCTCAGCACACTCAAGTTTCCTGCTGTCTTAGAGAGTCTTGAAAGCTAGAGCGTGTTTCTTGCTCTAAAGCAGAGTGTGATCAATGGATGAGAACTCTGCTGTGTGTTTCACTTCAGAAATGGAGTTAAATCCCAGGCTCTGTGTCTTCCTACAAGCAAGACTTCGTTTTAGGTAAGGGCAGTCACGGTTCAGTTCAAACAAACTACATTGTTCACGAAGCTTACAAGTTTCCCTTCTTAACTACCAAGCATTGGATGTTAGAGGACCAGTGCTTTGTGTCAGTTTCAGAAGCAGAGTTGGACTAGATATGGTCCTTATGTGTACGAAACACCGTTCTTTTGTTCTCAGCACACTCACGTTTCCTGCTGTCTTAGAGATTCTAGAAAGCTAGAGCGTTCTTCTTGCTCTAAAGCAGAGTGTGATCAATGGATGAGAACTCTGCTGTCTGTTTCACTTCAGAAATGGAGTTAAATCCCAGGCTCTGAGTCTTCCTACAAGCAAGACTTCGTTTCAGGTAAGGGCAGTTTCTTTTCAGCTCAAACGAACTACATCGTTCACGAAGCTCACACGTTTCTCATCTTAACTGAAAAGCATTGGATGTTAGAGGACCTGTGGTTTCTTTCAGTTTCAGAAGCAGAGTTGAACTAGATATGGTCCGTATGTGTAGGAAGCACTGTTCTTTTCTTCTGCGAACAACCATGTTTCCTGCTGTATTAGAGATTCTAGAAAGAAAGAGTGTGCTTCTTGCTCTAAAGCAGAGTGTGAGCAATGGATGAGAACTCTGCTGTGTGTTTCAATTCAGAAATGGAATTAAATCCCAGGCTCTGAGTCTTCCTAAAAGCAAGACCTATTTTCAGGTAAGCTTAGTTACTTTACAGCTCAAACGAAATATATTGTTCACCAAGTTCACACGTTTCTCATCTAAACTGACAAGCATTGGATGTTAGAGGACCTCTGGTTTGTTTCAGAGTCAGAAGCAGAGATGAACTAGATATGGTCCGTATGTGTAGGAAACACTGTTCTTTTCTTCTGAGCACACTCACGTTTCCTGCGGTATTAGAGAATCTAGAGAGCAAGAGCGTGCTTCTTGCTCTAAAGCAGAGTGTGATCCATCGATGAGAACTGTGTTGTGGGTTTCCCTTCATCAATGGAGTTAAACTCCAGGCTCTGTGTCTTCATACAATCAAGACTTCATTTTAGGTAAGAGCAGTCACTATTCAGCTCAAATGGACTACATCGTTCACGAAGCTCACACGTTTCTTATCTTAAATGTCAAGCATTGGATGTTAGAGGACCAGTGCTTTGTATCAGTTTCAGAAGCAGATTTGGACTAGATATGGTCCTTATGTGTAGGAAACACCGATCATTTGCTCTCAGCACACTCAAGTTTCCTGCTGTATTAGAGACTCTAGAAAGCAAGAGCGTGCTTCTTGCTCTATAGCAGAGTGTGATCCATCGAAGAGAACTCTGCTGTGTGTTTCCCTTCAGAAATGGAGTTAAATCCCAGGCTCTGTTTCTTCCTACAAGCAAGACTTCGTTTCATGTAAGTGCAGTTACTTTACAGCTCAAAAGGACTACATCGTTCACGAAGCTCACACGTTTCTCATCTTAACTGACAAGCATTGGATGTTAGAGGACCTGTGGTTTGTTTCAGTATCAGAAGCAGAGTTGAACTAGATGTGGCCCGTATGTGTAGGAAACACCGTTCTTTTGTTCTGAGCACACTCAAGTTTCCTGCTGTATTAGAGACTCTAGAAAGCAAGAGCGTGCTTCTTGCTCTAAAGCAGAGTGAGCAATGGATGAGATCTCTGCTGTGTGTTTCACTTCAGAAATGGAGTTAAATCCCAGGCTCTGAGTCTTCCTAAAATCAAGACTTCCTTTCAGGTAAGCGTAGTTACTTTACACCTCAAACGAACTACATCGTTCATGAAGTTCACACGTTTCTCATCTAAACTGACAAGCATTGGATGTTAGAGGACCTCTGGTTTGTTTCAGAGTCAGAAGCAGAGATGAACTAGATATGGTCCGTATGTGCAGTAAAAACCGTTCTTTTCTTCTGAGCATGATCAAGTTTCCTGCTGTATTAGAGAATCTAGAATCAAGAGCGTGCTTCTTCCTCTAAAGCAGAGTGTGATCTATGGATGAGAACTCTGTTGTGTGTTTCACTTCACAAATGGAGTTAAATCCCAGGCTCTGTGTCTTCCTACAAGCAAAGTTCGTTTCAGGTAAGGACAGTCACTTTTCAGCTCAAACGAACTACATCGTTAACGAAACTCACACGTTTCTCATCTTAACTGACAAGCATTGAATGTTAGAGGACCAATGCTTTGTATCAGTTTCAGAAGCAGAGTTGGACTAGATATGGTCTGTATGTGTAGGAAACACCGTTCATTTGTTCTCAGCACACTCACGTTTCCTGCTGTCTTAGAGATTCTAGAAAGCTAGAGCTTTCTTCTTGCTCTAAAGCAGAGTGTGATCAATGGATGAGAACTCTGCTGTCTGTTTCACTTCAGAAATGGAGTTAAATCCCAGGCTCTGAGTCTTCCTACAAGCAAGACTTCGTTTCAGGTAAGGGCAGTTTCTTTTCAGCTCAAACGAACTACATCGTTCACGAAGCTCACACGTTTCTCATCTTAACTGAAAAGCATTGGATGTTAGAGGACCTGTGGTTTCTTTCAGTTTCAGAAGCAGAGTTGAACTAGATATGGTCCGTATGTGTAGGAAGCACTGTTCTTTTCTTCTGCGAACAACCATGTTTCCTGCTGTATTAGAGATTCTAGAAAGAAAGAGTGTGCTTCTTGCTCTAAAGCAGAGTGTGAGCAATGGATGAGAACTCTGCTGTGTGTTTCACTTCAGAAATGGAATTAAATCCCAGGCTCTGAGTCTTCCTAAAAGCAAGACCTATTTTCAGGTAAGCTTAGTTACTTTACAGCTCAAACGAAATATATTGTTCACCAAGTTCACACGTTTCTCATCTAAACTGACAAGCATTGGATGTTAGAGGACCTCTGGTTTGTTTCAGAGTCAGAAACAGAGATGAACTAGATATGGTCCGTATGTGTAGGAAACACTGTTCTTTTCTTCTGAGCACACTCACGTTTCCTGCGGTATTAGAGAATCTAGAGAGCAAGAGCGTGCTTCTTGCTCTAAAGCAGAGTGTGATCCATCGATGAGAACTGTGTTGTGGGTTTCCCTTCATCAATGGAGTTAAACTCCAGGCTCTGTGTCTTCATACAATCAAGACTTCATTTTAGGTAAGAGCAGTCACTATTCAGCTCAAATGAACTACATCGTTCACGAAGCTCACACGTTTCTTATCTTAAATGTCAAGCATTGGATGTTAGAGGACCAGTGCTTTGTATCAGTTTCAGAAGCAGATTTGGACTAGATATGGTCCTTATGTGTAGGAAACACCGATCATTTGCTCTCAGCACACTCAAGTTTCCTGCTGTATTAGAGACTCTAGAAAGCAAGAGCGTGCTTCTTGCTCTATAGCAGAGTGTGATCCATCGAAGAGAACTCTGCTGTGTGTTTCCCTTCAGAAATGGAGTTAAATCCCAGGCTCTGTTTCTTCCTACAAGCAAGACTTCGTTTCATGTAAGTGCAGTTACTTTACAGCTCAAAAGGACTACATCGTTCACGAAGCTCACACGTTTCTCATCTTAAATGACAAGCATTGGATGTTAGAGGACCTGTGGTTTGTTTCGGTATCAGAAGCAGAGTTGAACTAGATGTGGCCCGTATGTGCAGGAAACACCGTTCTTTTGTTCTGAGCACACTCAAGTTTCCTGCTGTATTAGAGACTCTAGAAAGCAAGAGCGTGCTTCTTGCTCTAAAGCAGAGTGTGAGCAATGGATGAGATCTCTGCTGTGTGTTTCACTTCAGAAATGGAGTTAAATCCCAGGCTCTGAGTCTTCCTAAAATCAAGACTTCTTTTCAGGTAAGGGTAGTTACTTTACAGCTCAAACGAACTACATCGTTCATGAAGTTCACACGTTTCTCATCCAAACTGACAAGCATTGGATGTTAGAGGACCTCTGGTTTGTTTCAGAGTCAGAAGCAGAGATGAACTAGATATGGTCCGTATGTGCAGTAAAAACCGTTCTTTTCTTCTGAGCATGATCAAGTTTCCTGCTGTATTAGAGAATCTAGAATCAAGAGCGTGCTTCTTCCTCTAAAGCAGAGTGTGATCTATGGATGAGAACTCTGTTGTGTGTTTCACTTCACAAATGGAGTTAAATCCCAGGCACTCTGTCCTCCTACAAGGTAGACTTCGTTTCAAGTTAGGGCTGTCACTTTTCAGCTCAAACGAACTACATCGTTAACGAAGCTCACACGTTCCTCATCTTAACTGACAAGCATTGAATGTTAGAGGACCAATGCTTTGTATCAGTTTCAGAAGCAGAGTTGGACTAGATATGGTCTGTATGTGTAAGAAACACCGTTCATTTGTTCTCAGCACACTCAAGTTTCCTGCTGTCTTTGAGAGTCTTGAAAGCTAGAGCGTGTTTCTTGCTCTAAAGCAGAGTGTGATCAATGGATGAGAACTCTGCTGTGTGTTTCACTTCAGAAATGGAGTTAAATCCCAGGCTCTGTGTCTTCCTACAAGCAAGACTTCGTTTTAGGTAAGGGCAGTCACGGTTCAGTTCAAACAAACTACATTGTTCACGAAGCTTACAAGTTTCCCTTCTTAACTACCAAGCATTGGATGTTAGAGGACCAGTGCTTTGTGTCAGTTTCAGAAGCAGAGTTGGACTAGATATGGTCCTTATGTGTACGAAACACCGTTCTTTTGTTCTCAGCACACTCACGTTTCCTGCTGTCTTAGAGATTCTAGAAAGCTAGAGCGTTCTTCTTGCTCTAAAGCAGAGTGTGATCAATGGATGAGAACTCTGCTGTCTGTTTCACTTCAGAAATGGAGTTAAATCCCAGGCTCTGAGTCTTCCTACAAGCAAGACTTCGTTTCAGGTAAGGGCAGTTTCTTTTCAGCTCAAACGAACTACATCGTTCACGAAGCTCACACGTTTCTCATCTTAACTGAAAAGCATTGGATGTTAGAGGACCTGTGGTTTCTTTCAGTTTCAGAAGCAGAGTTGAACTAGATATGGTCCGTATGTGTAGGAATCACTGTTCTTTTCTTCTGCGAACAACCATGTTTCCTGCTGTATTAGAGATTCTAGAAAGAAAGAGTGTGCTTCTTGCTCTAAAGCAGAGTGTGAGCAATGGATGAGAACTCTGCTGTGTGTTTCAATTCAGAAATGGAATTAAATCCCAGGCTCTGAGTCTTCCTAAAAGCAAGGCCTATTTTCAGGTAAGCTTAGTTACTTTACAGCTCAAACGAAATATATTGTTCACCAAGTTCACTCGTTTCTCATCTAAACTGACAAGCATTGGATGTTAGAGGACCTCTGGTTTGTTTCAGAGTCAGAAGCAGAGATGAACTAGATATGGTCCGTATGTGTAGGAAACACTGTTCTTTTCTTCTGAGCACACTCACGTTTCCTGCGGTATTAGAGAATCTAGAGAGCAAGAGCGTGCTTCTTGCTCTAAAGCAGAGTGTGATCCATCGATGAGAACTGTGTTGTGGGTTTCCCTTCATCAATGGAGTTAAACTCCAGGCTCTGTGTCTTCATACAATCAAGACTTCATTTTAGGTAAGAGCAGTCACTATTCAGCTCAAATGGACTACATCGTTCACGAAGCTCACACGTTTCTTATCTTAAATGTCAAGCATTGGATGTTAGAGGACCAGTGCTTTGTATCAGTTTCAGAAGCAGATTTGGACTAGATATGGTCCTTATGTGTAGGAAACACCGATCATTTGCTCTCAGCACACTCAAGTTTCCTGCTGTATTAGAGACTCTAGAAAGCAAGAGCGTGCTTCTTGCTCTATAGCAGAGTGTGATCCATCGAAGAGAACTCTGCTGTGTGTTTCCCTTCAGAAATGGAGTTAAATCCCAGGCTCTGTTTCTTCCTACAAGCAAGACTTCGTTTCATGTAAGTGCAGTTACTTTACAGCTCAAAAGGACTACATCGTTCACGAAGCTCACACGTTTCTCATCTTAACTGACAAGCATTGGATGTTAGAGGACCTGTGGTTTGTTTCAGTATCAGAAGCAGAGTTGAACTAGATGTGGCCCGTATGTGTAGGAAACACCGTTCTTTTGTTCTGAGCACACTCAAGTTTCCTGCTGTATTAGAGACTCTAGAAAGCAAGAGCGTGCTTCTTGCTCTAAAGCAGAGTGTGAGCAATGGATGAGATCTCTGCTGTGTGTTTCACTTCAGAAATGGAGTTAAATCCCAGGCTCTGAGTCTTCCTAAAATCAAGACTTCCTTTCAGGTAAGCGTAGTTACTTTACACCTCAAACGAACTACATCGTTCATGAAGTTCACACGTTTCTCATCTAAACTGACAAGCATTGGATGTTAGAGGACCTCTGGTTTGTTTCAGAGTCAGAAGCAGAGATGAACTAGATATGGTCCGTATGTGCAGTAAAAACCGTTCTTTTCTTCTGAGCATGATCAAGTTTCCTGCTGTATTAGAGAATCTAGAATCAAGAGCGTGCTTCTTCCTCTAAAGCAGAGTGTGATCTATGGATGAGAACTCTGTTGTGTGTTTCACTTCACAAATGGAGTTAAATCCCAGGCTCTGTGTCTTCCTACAAGCAAACTTCGTTTCAGGTAAGGACAGTCACTTTTCAGCTCAAACGAACTACATCGTTAACGAAGCTCACACGTTTCTCATCTTAACTGACAAGCATTGAATGTTAGAGGACCAATGCTTTGTATCAGTTTCAGAAGCAGAGTTGGACTAGATATGGTCTGTATGTGTAGGAAACACCGTTCATTTGTTCTCAGCACACTCAAGTTTCCTGCTGTCTTAGAGAGTCTTGAAAGCTAGAGCGTGTTTCTTGCTCTAAAGCAGAGTGTGATCAATGGATGAGAACTCTGCTGTGTGTTTCACTTCAGAAATGGAGTTAAATCCCAGGCTCTGTGTCTTCCTACAAGCAAGACTTCGTTTCAGGTAAGGGCAGTCACGGTTCAGTTCAAACAAACTACATTGTTCACGAAGCTTACAAGTTGCCCTTCTTAACTACCAAGCATTGGATGTGAGAGGACAGGTGCTTTGTGTCAGTTTCAGAAGCAGAGTTGGACTAGATATGGTCCTTATGTGTACGAAACACCGTTTTTTTGTTCTCAGCACACTCACGTTTCCTGCTGTCTTAGAGATTCTAGAAAGCTAGAGCTTTCTTCTTGCTCTAAAGCAGAGTGTGATCAATGGATGAGAACTCTGCTGTCTGTTTCACTTCAGAAATGGAGTTAAATCCCAGGCTCTGAGTCTTCCTACAAGCAAGACTTCGTTTCAGGTAAGGGCAGTTTCTTTTCAGCTCAAACGAACTACATCGTTCACGAAGCTCACACGTTTCTCATCTTAACTGAAAAGCATTGGATGTTAGAGGACCTGTGGTTTCTTTCAGTTTCAGAAGCAGAGTTGAACTAGATATGGTCCGTATGTGTAGGAAGCACTGTTCTTTTCTTCTGCGAACAACCATGTTTCCTGCTGTATTAGAGATTCTAGAAAGAAAGAGTGTGCTTCTTGCTCTAAAGCAGAGTGTGAGCAATGGATGAGAACTCTGCTGTGTGTTTCACTTCAGAAATGGAATTAAATCCCAGGCTCTGAGTCTTCCTAAAAGCAAGACCTATTTTCAGGTAAGCTTAGTTACTTTACAGCTCAAACGAAATATATTGTTCACCAAGTTCACACGTTTCTCATCTAAACTGACAAGCATTGGATGTTAGAGGACCTCTGGTTTGTTTCAGAGTCAGAAACAGAGATGAACTAGATATGGTCCGTATGTGTAGGAAACACTGTTCTTTTCTTCTGAGCACACTCACGTTTCCTGCGGTATTAGAGAATCTAGAGAGCAAGAGCGTGCTTCTTGCTCTAAAGCAGAGTGTGATCCATCGATGAGAACTGTGTTGTGGGTTTCCCTTCATCAATGGAGTTAAACTCCAGGCTCTGTGTCTTCATACAATCAAGAATTCATTTTAGGTAAGAGCAGTCACTATTCAGCTCAAATGAACTACATCGTTCACGAAGCTCACACGTTTCTTATCTTAAATGTCAAGCATTGGATGTTAGAGGACCAGTGCTTTGTATCAGTTTCAGAAGCAGATTTGGACTAGATATGGTCCTTATGTGTAGGAAACACCGATCATTTGCTCTCAGCACACTCAAGTTTCCTGCTGTATTAGAGACTCTAGAAAGCAAGAGCGTGCTTCTTGCTCTATAGCAGAGTGTGATCCATCGAAGAGAACTCTGCTGTGTGTTTCCCTTCAGAAATGGAGTTAAATCCCAGGCTCTGTTTCTTCCTACAAGCAAGACTTCGTTTCATGTAAGTGCAGTTACTTTACAGCTCAAAAGGACTACATCGTTCACGAAGCTCACACATTTCTCATCTTAAATGACAAGCATTGGATGTTAGAGGACCTGTGGTTTGTTTCAGTAACAGAAGCAGAGTTGAACTAGATGTGGCCCGTATGTGCAGGAAACACCGTTCTTTTGTTCTGAGCACACTCAAGTTTCCTGCTGTATTAGAGACTCTAGAAAGCAAGAGCGTGCTTCTTGCTCTAAAGCAGAGTGTGAGCAATGGATGAGATCTCTGCTGTGTGTTTCACTTCAGAAATGGTGTTAAATCCCAGGCTCTGAGTCTTCCTAAAATCAAGACTTCTTTTCAGGTAAGGGTAGTTACTTTACAGCTCAAACGAACTACATCGTTCATGAAGTTCACACGTTTCTCATCCAAACTGACAAGCATTGGATGTTAGAGGACCTCTGGTTTGTTTCAGAGTCAGAAGCAGAGATGAACTAGATATGGTCCGTATGTGCAGTAAAAACCGTTCTTTTCTTCTGAGCATGATCAAGTTTCCTGCTGTATTAGAGAATCTAGAATCAAGAGCGTGCTTCTTCCTCTAAAGCAGAGTGTGATCTATGGATGAGAACTCTGTTGTGTGTTTCACTTCACAAATGGAGTTAAATCCCAGGCACTCTGTCCTCCTACAAGGTAGACTTCGTTTCAAGTTAGGGCTGTCACTTTTCAGCTCAAACGAACTACATCGTTAACGAAGCTCACACGTTTCTCATCTTAACTGACAAGCATTGAATGTTAGAGGACCAATGCTTTGTATCAGTTTCAGAAGCAGAGTTGGACTAGATATGGTCTGTATGTGTAGGAAACACCGTTCATTTGTTCTCAGCACACTCAAGTTTCCTGCTGTCTTAGAGAGTCTTGAAAGCTAGAGCGTGTTTCTTGCTCTAAAGCAGAGTGTGATCAATGGATGAGAACTCTGCTGTGTGTTTCACTTCAGAAATGGAGTTAAATCCCAGGCTCTGTGTCTTCCTACAAGCAAGACTTCGTTTTAGGTAAGGGCAGTCACGGTTCAGTTCAAACAAACTACATTGTTCACGAAGCTTACAAGTTTCCCTTCTTAACTACCAAGCATTGGATGTTAGAGGACCAGTGCTTTGTGTCAGTTTCAGAAGCAGAGTTGGACTAGATATGGTCCTTATGTGTACGAAACACCGTTCTTTTGTTCTCAGCACACTCACGTTTCCTGCTGTCTTAGAGATTCTAGAAAGCTAGAGCGTTCTTCTTGCTCTAAAGCAGAGTGTGATCAATGGATGAGAACTCTGCTGTCTGTTTCACTTCAGAAATGGAGTTAAATCCCAGGCTCTGAGTTTTCCTACAAGCAAGACTTCGTTTCAGGTAAGGGCAGTTTCTTTTCAGCTCAAACGAACTACATCGTTCACGAAGCTCACACGTTTCTCATCTTAACTGAAAAGCATTGGATGTTAGAGGACCTGTGGTTTCTTTCAGTTTCAGAAGCAGAGTTGAACTAGATATGGTCCGTATGTGTAGGAAGCACTGTTCTTTTCTTCTGCGAACAACCATGTTTCCTGCTGTATTAGAGATTCTAGAAAGAAAGAGTGTGCTTCTTGCTCTAAAGCAGAGTGTGAGCAATGGATGAGAACTCTGCTGTGTGTTTCAATTCAGAAATGGAATTAAATCCCAGGCTCTGAGTCTTCCTAAAAGCAAGACCTATTTTCAGGTAAGCTTAGTTACTTTACAGCTCAAACGAAATATATTGTTCACCAAGTTCACACGTTTCTCATCTAAACTGACAAGCATTGGATGTTAGAGGACCTCTGGTTTGTTTCAGAGTCAGAAGCAGAGATGAACTAGATATGGTCCGTATGTGTAGGAAACACTGTTCTTTTCTTCTGAGCACACTCACGTTTCCTGCGGTATTAGAGAATCTAGAGAGCAAGAGCGTGCTTCTTGCTCTAAAGCAGAGTGTGATCCATCGATGAGAACTGTGTTGTGGGTTTCCCTTCATCAATGGAGTTAAACTCCAGGCTCTGTGTCTTCATACAATCAAGACTTCATTTTAGGTAAGAGCAGTCACTATTCAGCTCAAATGGACTACATCGTTCACGAAGCTCACACGTTTCTTATCTTAAATGTCAAGCATTGGATGTTAGAGGACCAGTGCTTTGTATCAGTTTCAGAAGCAGAGTTGGACTAGATATGGTCCTTATGTGTAGGAAACACCGATCATTTGCTCTCAGCACACTCAAGTTTCCTGCTGTATTAGAGACTCTAGAAAGCAAGAGCGTGCTTCTTGCTCTATAGCAGAGTGTGATCCATCGAAGAGAACTATGCTGTGTGTTTCCCTTCAGAAATGGAGTTAAATCCCAGGCTCTGTTTCTTCCTACAAGCAAGACTTCTTTTCATGTAAGTGCAGGTCCTTTACACCTCAAAAGGACTACATCGTTCACGAAGCTCACACGTTTCTCATCTTAACTGACAAGCATTGGATGTTAGAGGACCTGTGGTTTGTTTCAGTATCAGAAGCAGAGTTGAACTAGATGTGGCCTGTATGTGTAGGAACCACCGTTCTTTTGTTCTGAGCACACTCAAGTTTCCTGCTGTATTAGAGACTCTAGAAAGCAAGAGCGTGCTTCTTGCTCTAAAGCAGAGTGTGAGCAATGGATGAGATCTCTGCTGTGTGTTTCACTTCAGAAATGGAGTTAAATCCCATGCTCTGAGTCTTCCTAAAATCAAGACTTCTTTTCAGGTAAGCATAGTTACTTTACAGCTCAAACGAACTACATCGTTCATGAAGTTCACACGTTTCTCATCTAAACTGACAAGCATTGGATGTTAGAGGACCTCTGGTTTGTTTCAGAGTCAGAAGCAGAGATGAACTAGATATGGTCCGTATGTGCAGTAAAAACCGTTCTTTTCTTCTGAGCATGATCAAGTTTCCTGATGTATTAGAGAATCTAGAATCAAGAGCGTGCTTCTCCCTCTAAAGCAGAGTGTGATCTATGGATGAGAACTCTGTTGTGTGTTTCACTTCACAAATGGAGTTAAATCCCAGGCACTCTGTCTTCCTACAAGGTAGACTTCTTTTCAAGTTAGGGCTGTCACTTTTCAGCTCAAACGAACTACATAGTTAACGAAGCTCACACGTTTCTCATCTTAACTGACAAGCATTGGATGTTAGAGGACCTCTGGTTTGTTTCAGAGTCAGAAGCAGAGATGAACTAGATATGGTCCGTATGTGCAGTAAAAACAGTTCTTTTCTTCTGAGCATGATCAAGTTTCCTGCTCTATTAGAGAATCTAGAATCAAGAGCGTGCTTCTTCCTCTAAAGCAGAGTGTGATCTATGGATGAGAACTCTGTTGTGTTTTTCACTTCACAAATGGAGTTAAATCCCAGGCACTCTGTCCTCCTACAAGGTAGACTTCGTTTCAAGTTAGGGCTGTCACTTTTCAGCTCAAACGAACTACATCGTTAACGAAGCTCACACGTTTCTCATCTTAACTGGCAAGCATTGAATGTTAGAGGACCAATGCTTTGTATCAGTTTCAGAAGCAGAGTTGGACTAGATATGGTCTGTATGTGTAGGAAACACCGTTCATTTGTTCTCAGCACACTCAAGTTTCCTGCTGTCTTAGAGAGTCTTGAAAGCTAGAGCGTGTTTCTTGCTCTAAAGCAGAGTGTGATCAATGGATGAGAACTCTGCTGTGTGTTTCACTTCAGAAATAGAGTTAAATCCCAGGCTCTGTGTCTTCCTACAAGCAAGACTTCGTTTTAGGTAAGGGCAGTCACGGTTCAGTTCAAACAAACTACATTGTTCACGAAGCTTACAAGTTTCCCTTCTTAACTACCAAGCATTGGATGTTAGAGGACCAGTGCTTTGTGTCAGTTTCAGAAGCAGAGTTGGACTAGATATGGTCCTTATGTGTACGAAACACCGTTCTTTTGTTCTCAGCACACTCACGTTTCCTGCTGTCTTAGAGATTCTAGAAAGCTAGAGCGTTCTTCTTGCTCTAAAGCAGAGTGTGATCAATGGATGAGAACTCTGCTGTCTGTTTCACTTCAGAAATGGAGTTAAATCCCAGGCTCTGAGTCTTCCTACAAGCAAGACTTCGTTTCAGGTAAGGGCAGTTTCTTTTCAGCTCAAACGAACTACATCGTTCACGAAGCTCACACGTTTCTCATCTTAACTGAAAAGCATTGGATGTTAGAGGACCTGTGGTTTCTTTCAGTTTCAGAAGCAGAGTTGAACTAGATATGGTCCGTATGTGTAGGAAGCACTGTTCTTTTCTTCTGCGAACAACCATGTTTCCTGCTGTATTAGAGATTCTAGAAAGAAAGAGTGTGCTTCTTGCTCTAAAGCAGAGTGTGAGCAATGGATGAGAACTCTGCTGTGTGTTTCAATTCAGAAATGGAATTAAATCCTAGGCTCTGAGTCTTCCTAAAAGCAAGACCTATTTTCAGGTAAGCTTAGTTACTTTACAGCTCAAACGAAATATATTGTTCACCAAGTTCACACGTTTCTCATCTAAACTGACAAGCATTGGATGTTAGAGGACCTCTGGTTTGTTTCAGAGTCAGAAGCAGAGATGAACTAGATATGGTCCGTATGTGTAGGAAACACTGTTCTTTTCTTCTGAGCACACTCACGTTTCCTGCGGTATTAGAGAATCTAGAGAGCAAGAGCGTGCTTCTTGCTCTAAAGCAGAGTGTGATCCATCGATGAGAACTGTGTTGTGGGTTTCCCTTCATCAATGGAGTTAAACTCCAGGCTCTGTGTCTTCATAAAATCAAGACTTCATTTTAGGTAAGAGCAGTCAGTATTCAGCTCAAATGGACTACATCGTTCACGAAGCTCACACGTTTCTTATCTTAAATGTCAAGCATTGGATGTTAGAGGACCAGTGCTTTGTATCAGTTTCAGAAGCAGAGTTGGACTAGATATGGTCCTTATGTGTAGGAAACACCGATCATTTGCTCTCAGCACACTCAAATTTCCTGGTGTATTAGAGACTCTAGAAAGCAAGAGCGTGCTTCTTGCTCTATAGCAGAGTGTGATCCATCAAAGAGAACTATGCTGTGTGTTTCCCTTCAGAAATGGAGTTAAATCCCAGGCTCTGTTTCTTCCTACAAGCAAGACTTCGTTTCATGTAAGTGCAGTTACTTTACAGCTCAAACGAACTACATCGTTCATGAAGTTCACACGTTTCTCATCTAAACTGACAAGCATTGGATGTTAGAGGACCTCTGGTTTGTTTCAGAGTCAGAAGCAGAGATGAACTAGATATGGTCCGTATGTGCAGTAAAAACCGTTCTTTTCTTCTGAGCATGATCAAGTTTCCTGCTCTATTAGAGAATCTAGAATCAAGAGCGTGCTTCTTCCTCTAAAGCAGAGTGTGATCTATGGATGAGAACTCTGTTGTGTGTTTCACTTCACAAATGGAGTTAAATCCCAGGCACTCTGTCCTCCTACAAGGTAGACTTCGTTTCAAGTTAGGGCTGTCACTTTTCAGCTCAAACGAACTACATCGTTAACGAAGCTCACACGTTTCTCATCTTAACTGAAAAGCATTGGATGTTAGAGGACCTGTGGCTTCTTTCAGTTTCAGAAGCAGAGTTGAACTAGATATGGTCCGTATGTGTAGGAAGCACTGTTCTTTTCTTCTGCGAACAACCATGTTTCCTGCTGTATTAGAGATTCTAGAAAGAAAGAGTGTGCTTCTTGCTCTAAAGCAGAGTGTGAGCAATGGATGAGAACTCTGCTGTGTGTTTCACTTCAGAAATGGAAATAATCCCAGGCTCTGAGTCTTCCTAAAAGCAAGACCTATTTTCAGGTAAGCTTAGTTACTTTATAGCTCAAACGAAATATATTGTTCACCAAGTTCACACGTTTCTCATCTAAACTGACAAGCATTGGATGTTAGAGGACCTCTGGTTTGTTTCAGAGTCAGAAGCAGAGATGAACTAGATATGGTCCGTATGTGTAGGAAACACTGTTCTTTTCTTCTGAGCACACTCACGTTTCCTGCGGTATTTGAGAATCTAGAGGGCAAGAGCATGCTTCTTGCTCTAAAGCAGAGTGTGATCCATCCATGAGAACTGTGTTGTGGGTTTCCCTTCATCATTGGAGTTAAACTCCAGGCTCTGTGTCTTCATACAATCAAGACTTCATTTTAGGTAAGAGCAGTCACTATTCAGCTCAAATGAACTACATCGTTCACGAAGCTCACACGTTTCTTATCTTAAATGTCAAGCATTGGATGTTAGAGGACCAGTGCTTTGTATCAGTTTCAGAAGCAGATTTGGGCTAGATATGGTCCTTATGTGTAGGAAACACCGATCATTTGCTCTCAGCACACTCAAGTTTCCTGCTGTATTAGAGACTCTAGAAAGCAAGAGCGTGCTTCTTGCTCTATAGCAGAGTGTGATCCATCGAAGAGAACTCTGCTGTGTGTTTCCCTTCAGAAATGGAGTTAAATCCCAGGCTCTGTTTCTTTCTACAAGCAAGACTTCGTTTCATGTAAGTGCAGTTACTTTACAGCTCAAAAGGACTACATCGTTCACGAAGCTCACACGTTTCTCATCTTAAATGACAAGCATTGGATGTTAGAGGACCTGTGGTTTGTTTCAGTATCAGAAGCAGAGTTGAACTAGATGTGGCCCGTATGTGCAGGAAACACCGTTCTTTTGTTCTGAGCACACTCAAGTTTCCTGCTGTATTAGAGACTCTAGAAAGCAAGAGCGTGCTTCTTGCTCTAAAGCAGAGTGTGATCAATGGATGAGAACTCTGCTGTGTGTTTCACTTCAGAAATAGAGTTAAATCCCAGGCTCTGAGTCTTCCTAAAATCAAGACTTCTTTTCAGGTAAGGGTAGTTACTTTACAGCTCAAACGAACTACATTGTTCATGAAGTTCACACGTTTCTCATCCAAACTGACAAGCATTGGATGTTAGAGGACCTCTGGTTTGTTTCAGAGTCAGAAGCAGAGATGAACTAGATATGGTCCGTATGTGCAGTAAAAACCGTTCTTTTCTTCTGAGCATGATCAAGTTTCCTGCTGTATTAGAGAATCTAGAATCAAGAGCGTGCTTCTTCCTCTAAAGCAGAGTGTGATCTATGGATGAGAACTCTGTTGTGTGTTTCACTTCACAAATGGAGTTAAATCCCAGGCACTCTGTCCTCCTACAAGGTAGACTTCGTTTCAAGTTAGGGCTGTGACTTTTCAGCTCAAACGAACTACATCGTTAACGAAGCTCACACGTTTCTCATCTTAACTGACAAGCATTGAATGTTAGAGGACCAATGCTTTGTATCAGTTTCAGAAGCAGAGTTGGACTAGATATGGTCTGTATGTGTAGGAAACACCGTTCATTTGTTCTCAGCACACTCAAGTTTCCTGCTGTCTTAGAGAGTCTTGAAAGCTAGAGCGTGTTTCTTGCTCTAAAGCAGAGTGTGATCAATGGATGAGAACTCTGCTGTGTGTTTCACTTCAGAAATGGAGTTAAATCCCAGGCTCTGTGTCTTCCTACAAGCAAGACTTCGTTTCAGGTAAGGGCAGTCACGGTTCAGTTCAAACAAACTACATTGTTCACGAAGCTTACAAGTTGCCCTTCTTAACTACCAAGCATTGGATGTGAGAGGACCAGTGCTTTGTGTCAGTTTCAGAAGCAGAGTTGGACTAGATATGGTCCTTATGTGTACGAAACTCCGTTCTTTTGTTCTCAGCACACTCACGTTTCCTGCTGTCTTAGAGATTCTAGAAAGCTAGAGCGTTCTTCTTGCTCTAAAGCAGAGTGTGATCAATGGATGAGAACTCTGCTGTCTGTTTCACTTCAGAAATGGAGTTAAATCCCAGGCTCTGAGTCTTCCTACAAGCAAGACTTCGTTTCAGGTAAGGGCAGTTTCTTTTCAGCTCAAACAAACTACATCGTTCACGAAGCTCACACGTTTCTCATCTTAACTGAAAAGCATTGGATGTTAGAGGACCTGTGGTTTCTTTCAGTTTCAGAAGCAGAGTTGAACTAGATATGGTCCGTATGTGTAGGAAGCACTGTTCTTTTCTTCTGCGAACAACCATGTTTCCTGCTGTATTAGAGATTCTAGAAAGAAAGAGTGTGCTTCTAGCTCTAAAGCAGAGTGTGAGCAATGGATGAGAACTCTGCTGTGTGTTTCACTTCAGAAATGGAATTAAATCCCAGGCTCTGAGTCTTCCTAAAAGCAAGACCTATTTTCAGGTAAGCTTAGTTACTTTACAGCTCAAACGAAATATATTGTTCACCAAGTTCACACGTTTCTCATCTAAACTGACAAGCATTGGATGTTAGAGGACCTCTGGTTTGTTTCAGAGTCAGAAGTAGAGATGAACTAGATATGGTCCGTATGTGTAGGAAACACTGTTCTTTTCTTCTGAGCACACTCACGTTTCCTGCGGTATTAGAGAATCTAGAGAGCAAGAGCGTGCTTCTTGCTCTAAAGCACAGTGTGATCCATCGATGAGAACTGTGTTGTGGGTTTCCCTTCATCAATGGAGTTAAACTCCAGGCTCTGTGTCTTCATACAATCAAGACTTCATTTTAGGTAAGAGCAGTCACTATTCAGCTCAAATGAACTACATCGTTCACGAAGCTCACACGTTTCTTATCTTAAATGTCAAGCATTGGATGTTAGAGGACCAGTGCTTTGTATCAGTTTCAGAAGCAGATTTGGACTAGATATGGTCCTTATGTGTAGGAAACACCGATCATTTGCTCTCAGCACACTCAAGTTTCCTGCTGTATTAGAGACTCTAGAAAGCAAGAGCGTGCTTCTTGCTCTATAGCAGAGTGTGATCCATCGAAGAGAACTCTGCTGTGTGTTTCCCTTCAGAAATGGAGTTAAATCCCAGGCTCTGTTTCTTCCTACAAGCAAGACTTCGTTTCATGTAAGTGCAGTTACTTTACAGCTCAAAAGGACTACATCGTTCACGAAGCTCACACGTTTCTCATCTTAACTGACAAGCATTGGATGTTAGAGGACCTGTGGTTTGTTTCAGTATCAGAAGCAGAGTTGAACTAGATGTGGCCCGTATGTGTAGGAAACACCGTTCTTTTGTTCTGAGCACACTCAAGTTTCCTGCTGTATTAGAGACTCTAGAAAGCAAGAGCGTGCTTCTTGCTCTAAAGCAGAGTGTGAGCAATGGATGAGATCTCTGCTGTGTGTTTCACTTCAGAAATGGAGTTAAATCCCAGGCTCTGAGTCTTCCTAAAATCAAGACTTCCTTTCAGGTAAGCGTAGTTACTTTACACCTCAAACGAACTACATCGTTCATGAAGTTCACACGTTTCTCATCTAAACTGACAAGCATTGGATGTTAGAGGACCTCTGGTTTGTTTCAGAGTCAGAAGCAGAGATGAACTAGATATGGTCCGTATGTGCAGTAAAAACCGTTCTTTTCTTCTGAGCATGATCAAGTTTCCTGCTGTATTAGAGAATCTAGAATCAAGAGCGTGCTTCTTCCTCTAAAGCAGAGTGTGATCTATGGATGAGAACTCTGTTGTGTGTTTCACTTCACAAATGGAGTTAAATCCCAGGCTCTGTGTCTTCCTACAAGCAAACTTCGTTTCAGGTAAGGACAGTCACTTTTCAGCTCAAACGAACTACATCGTTAACGAAGCTCACACGTTTCTCATCTTAACTGACAAGCATTGAATGTTAGAGGACCAATGCTTTGTATCAGTTTCAGAAGCAGAGTTGGACTAGATATGGTCTGTATGTGTAGGAAACACCGTTCATTTGTTCTCAGCACACTCAAGTTTCCTGCTGTCTTAGAGAGTCTTGAAAGCTAGAGCGTGTTTCTTGCTCTAAAGCAGAGTGTGATCAATGGATGAGAACTCTGCTGTGTGTTTCACTTCAGAAATGGAGTTAAATCCCAGGCTCTGTGTCTTCCTACAAGCAAGACTTCGTTTTAGGTAAGGGCAGTCACGGTTCAGTTCAAACAAACTACATTGTTCACGAAGCTTACAAGTTTCCCTTCTTAACTACCAAGCATTGGATGTTAGAGGACCATTGCTTTGTGTCAGTTTCAGAAGCAGAGTTGGACTAGATATGGTCCTTATGTGTACGAAACACCGTTCTTTTGTTCTCAGCACACTCACGTTTCCTGCTGTCTTAGAGATTCTAGAAAGCTAGAGCGTTCTTCTTGCTCTAAAGCAGAGTGTGATCAATGGATGAGAACTCTGCTGTCTGTTTCACTTCAGAAATGGAGTTAAATCCCAGGCTCTGAGTCTTCCTACAAGCAAGACTTCGTTTCAGGTAAGGGCAGTTTCTTTTCAGCTCAAATGAACTACATCGTTCACGAAGCTCACACGTTTCTCATCTTAACTGAAAAGCATTGGATGTTAGAGGACCTGTGGTTTCTTTCAGTTTCAGAAGCAGAGTTGAACTAGATATGGTCCGTATGCGTAGGAAGCACTGTTCTTTTCTTCTGCGAACAACCATGTTTCCTGCTGTATTAGAGATTCTAGAAAGAAAGAGTGTGCTTCTTGCTCTAAAGCAGAGTGTGAGCAATGGATGAGAACTCTGCTGTGTGTTTCAATTCAGAAATGGAATTAAATCCCAGGCTCTGAGTCTTCCTAAAAGCAAGACCTATTTTCAGGTAAGCTTAGTTACTTTACAGCTCAAACGAAATATATTGTTCACCAAGTTCACACGTTTCTCATCTAAACTGACAAGCATTGGATGTTAGAGGACCTCTGGTTTGTTTCAGAGTCAGAAGCAGAGATGAACTAGATATGGTCCGTATGTGTAGGAAACACTGTTCTTTTCTTCTGAGCACACTCACGTTTCCTGCGGTATTAGAGAATCTAGAGAGCAAGAGCGTGCTTCTTGCTCTAAAGCAGAGTGTGATCCATCGATGAGAACTGTGTTGTGGGTTTCCCTTCATCAATGGAGTTAAACTCCAGGCTCTGTGTCTTCATACAATCAAGACTTCATTTTAGGTAAGAGCAGTCACTATTCAGCTCAAATGGACTACATCGTTCACGAAGCTCACACGTTTCTTATCTTAAATGTCAAGCATTGGATGTTAGAGGACCAGTGCTTTGTATCAGTTTCAGAAGCAGAGTTGGACTAGATATGGTCCTTATGTGTAGGAAACACCGATCATTTGCTCTCAGCACACTCAAGTTTCCTGCTGTATTAGAGACTCTAGAAAGCAAGAGCGTGCTTCTTGCTCTATAGCAGAGTGTGATCCATCGAAGAGAACTATGCTGTGTGTTTCCCTTCAGAAATGGAGTTAAATCCCAGGCTCTGTTTCTTCCTACAAGCAAGACTTCTTTTCATGTAAGTGCAGGTCCTTTACACCTCAAAAGGACTACATCGTTCACGAAGCTCACACGTTTCTCATCTTAACTGACAAGCATTGGATGTTAGAGGACCTGTGGTTTGTTTCAGTATCAGAAGCAGAGTTGAACTAGATGTGGCCTGTATGTGTAGGAACCACCGTTCTTTTGTTCTGAGCACACTCAAGTTTCCTGCTGTATTAGAGACTCTAGAAAGCAAGAGCGTGCTTCTTGCTCTAAAGCAGAGTGTGAGCAATGGATGAGATCTCTGCTGTGTGTTTCACTTCAGAAATGGAGTTAAATCCCATGCTCTGAGTCTTCCTAAAATCAAGACTTCTTTTCAGGTAAGCATAGTTACTTTACAGCTCAAACGAACTACATCGTTCATGAAGTTCACACGTTTCTCATCTAAACTGACAAGCATTGGATGTTAGAGGACCTCTGGTTTGTTTCAGAGTCAGAAGCAGAGATGAACTAGATATGGTCCGTATGTGCAGTAAAAACCGTTCTTTTCTTCTGAGCATGATCAAGTTTCCTGATGTATTAGAGAATCTAGAATCAAGAGCGTGCTTCTCCCTCTAAAGCAGAGTGTGATCTATGGATGAGAACTCTGTTGTGTGTTTCACTTCACAAATGGAGTTAAATCCCAGGCACTCTGTCTTCCTACAAGGTAGACTTCTTTTCAAGTTAGGGCTGTCACTTTTCAGCTCAAACGAACTACATAGTTAACGAAGCTCACACGTTTCTCATCTTAACTGACAAGCATTGGATGTTAGAGGACCTCTGGTTTGTTTCAGAGTCAGAAGCAGAGATGAACTAGATATGGTCCGTATGTGCAGTAAAAACAGTTCTTTTCTTCTGAGCATGATCAAGTTTCCTGCTCTATTAGAGAATCTAGAATCAAGAGCGTGCTTCTTCCTCTAAAGCAGAGTGTGATCTATGGATGAGAACTCTGTTGTGTTTTTCACTTCACAAATGGAGTTAAATCCCAGGCACTCTGTCCTCCTACAAGGTAGACTTCGTTTCAAGTTAGGGCTGTCACTTTTCAGCTCAAACGAACTACATCGTTAACGAAGCTCACACGTTTCTCATCTTAACTGGCAAGCATTGAATGTTAGAGGACCAATGCTTTGTATCAGTTTCAGAAGCAGAGTTGGACTAGATATGGTCTGTATGTGTAGGAAACACCGTTCATTTGTTCTCAGCACACTCAAGTTTCCTGCTGTCTTAGAGAGTCTTGAAAGCTAGAGCGTGTTTCTTGCTCTAAAGCAGAGTGTGATCAATGGATGAGAACTCTGCTGTGTGTTTCACTTCAGAAATAGAGTTAAATCCCAGGCTCTGTGTCTTCCTACAAGCAAGACTTCGTTTTAGGTAAGGGCAGTCACGGTTCAGTTCAAACAAACTACATTGTTCACGAAGCTTACAAGTTTCCCTTCTTAACTACCAAGCATTGGATGTTAGAGGACCAGTGCTTTGTGTCAGTTTCAGAAGCAGAGTTGGACTAGATATGGTCCTTATGTGTACGAAACACCGTTCTTTTGTTCTCAGCACACTCACGTTTCCTGCTGTCTTAGAGATTCTAGAAAGCTAGAGCGTTCTTCTTGCTCTAAAGCAGAGTGTGATCAATGGATGAGAACTCTGCTGTCTGTTTCACTTCAGAAATGGAGTTAAATCCCAGGCTCTGAGTCTTCCTACAAGCAAGACTTCGTTTCAGGTAAGGGCAGTTTCTCTTCAGCTCAAACGAACTACATCGTTCACGAAGCTCACACGTTTCTCATCTTAACTGAAAAGCATTGGATGTTAGAGGACCTGTGGTTTCTTTCAGTTTCAGAAGCAGAGTTGAACTAGATATGGTCCGTATGTGTAGGAAGCACTGTTCTTTTCTTCTGCGAACAACCATGTTTCCTGCTGTATTAGAGATTCTAGAAAGAAAGAGTGTGCTTCTTGCTCTAAAGCAGAGTGTGAGCAATGGATGAGAACTCTGCTGTGTGTTTCAATTCAGAAATGGAATTAAATCCTAGGCTCTGAGTCTTCCTAAAAGCAAGACCTATTTTCAGGTAAGCTTAGTTACTTTACAGCTCAAACGAAATATATTGTTCACCAAGTTCACACGTTTCTCATCTAAACTGACAAGCATTGGATGTTAGAGGACCTCTGGTTTGTTTCAGAGTCAGAAGCAGAGATGAACTAGATATGGTCCGTATGTGTAGGAAACACTGTTCTTTTCTTCTGAGCACACTCACGTTTCCTGCGGTATTAGAGAATCTAGAGAGCAAGAGCGTGCTTCTTGCTCTAAAGCAGAGTGTGATCCATCGATGAGAACTGTGTTGTGGGTTTCCCTTCATCAATGGAGTTAAACTCCAGGCTCTGTGTCTTCATAAAATCAAGACTTCATTTTAGGTAAGAGCAGTCAGTATTCAGCTCAAATGGACTACATCGTTCACGAAGCTCACACGTTTCTTATCTTAAATGTCAAGCATTGGATGTTAGAGGACCAGTGCTTTGTATCAGTTTCAGAAGCAGAGTTGGACTAGATATGGTCCTTATGTGTAGGAAACACCGATCATTTGCTCTCAGCACACTCAAGTTTCCTGGTGTATTAGAGACTCTAGAAAGCAAGAGCGTGCTTCTTGCTCTATAGCAGAGTGTGATCCATCAAAGAGAACTATGCTGTGTGTTTCCCTTCAGAAATGGAGTTAAATCCCAGGCTCTGTTTCTTCCTACAAGCAAGACTTCGTTTCATGTAATTGCAGTTACTTTACAGCTCAAAAGGACTACATCGTTCACCAAGCTCACACGTTTCTCATCTTAAATGACAAGCATTGGATGTTAGAGGACCTGTGGTTTGTTTCAGTATCAGAAGCAGAGTTGAACTAGATGTGGCCCGTATGTGTAGGAAACACCGTTCTTTTGTTCTGAGCACACTCAAGTTTCCTGCTGTATTAGAGACTCTAGAAAGCAAGAGCGTGCTTCTTGCTCTAAAGCAGAGTGTGAGCAATGGATGAGATCTCTGCTGTGTGTTTCACTTCAGAAATGGAGTTAAATCCCAGGCTCTGAGTCTTCCTAAAATCAAGACTTCCTTTCAGGTAAGCGTAGTTACTTTACAGCTCAAACGAACTACATCGTTCATGAAGTTCACACGTTTCTCATCTAAACTGACAAGCATTGGATGTTAGAGGACCTCTGGTTTGTTTCAGAGTCAGAAGCAGAGATGAACTAGATATGGTCCGTATGTGCAGTAAAAACCGTTCTTTTCTTCTGAGCATGATCAAGTTTCCTGCTCTATTAGAGAATCTAGAATCAAGAGCGTGCTTCTTCCTCTAAAGCAGAGTGTGATCTATGGATGAGAACTCTGTTGTGTGTTTCACTTCACAAATGGAGTTAAATCCCAGGCACTCTGTCCTCCTACAAGGTAGACTTCGTTTCAAGTTAGGGCTGTCACTTTTCAGCTCAAACGAACTACATCGTTAACGAAGCTCACACGTTTCTCATCTTAACTGAAAAGCATTGGATGTTAGAGGACCTGTGGTTTCTTTCAGTTTCAGAAGCAGAGTTGAACTAGATATGGTCCGTATGTGTAGGAAGCACTGTTCTTTTCTTCTGCGAACAACCATGTTTCCTGCTGTATTAGAGATTCTAGAAAGAAAGAGTGTGCTTCTTGCTCTAAAGCAGAGTGTGAGCAATGGATGAGAACTCTGCTGTGTGTTTCACTTCAGAAATGGAAATAATCCCAGGCTCTGAGTCTTCCTAAAAGCAAGACCTATTTTCAGGTAAGCTTAGTTACTTTATAGCTCAAACGAAATATATTGTTCACCAAGTTCACACGTTTCTCATCTAAACTGACAAGCATTGGATGTTAGAGGACCTCTGGTTTGTTTCAGAGTCAGAAGCAGAGATGAACTAGATATGGTCCGTATGTGTAGGAAACACTGTTCTTTTCTTCTGAGCACACTCACGTTTCCTGCGGTATTTGAGAATCTAGAGGGCAAGAGCATGCTTCTTGCTCTAAAGCAGAGTGTGATCCATCCATGAGAACTGTGTTGTGGGTTTCCCTTCATCATTGGAGTTAAACTCCAGGCTCTGTGTCTTCATACAATCAAGACTTCATTTTAGGTAAGAGCAGTCACTATTCAGCTCAAATGAACTACATCGTTCACGAAGCTCACACGTTTCTTATCTTAAATGTCAAGCATTGGATGTTAGAGGACCAGTGCTTTGTATCAGGTTCAGAAGCAGATTTGGGCTAGATATGGTCCTTATGTGTAGGAAACACCGATCATTTGCTCTCAGCACACTCAAGTTTCCTGCTGTATTAGAGACTCTAGAAAGCAAGAGCGTGCTTCTTGCTCTATAGCAGAGTGTGATCCATCGAAGAGAACTCTGCTGTGTGTTTCCCTTCAGAAATGGAGTTAAATCCCAGGCTCTGTTTCTTTCTACAAGCAAGACTTCGTTTCATGTAAGTGCAGTTACTTTACAGCTCAAAAGGACTACATCGTTCACGAAGCTCACACGTTTCTCATCTTAAATGACAAGCATTGGATGTTAGAGGACCTGTGGTTTGTTTCAGTATCAGAAGCAGAGTTGAACTAGATGTGGCCCGTATGTGCAGGAAACAACGTTCTTTTGTTCTGAGCACACTCAAGTTTCCTGCTGTATTAGAGACTCTAGAAAGCAAGAGCGTGCTTCTTGCTCTAAAGCAGAGTGTGATCAATGGATGAGAACTCTGCTGTGTGTTTCACTTCAGAAATAGAGTTAAATCCCAGGCTCTGAGTCTTCCTAAAATCAAGACTTCTTTTCAGGTAAGGGTAGTTACTTTACAGCTCAAACGAACTACATTGTTCATGAAGTTCACACGTTTCTCATCCAAACTGACAAGCATTGGATGTTAGAGGACCTCTGGTTTGTTTCAGAGTCAGAAGCAGAGATGAACTAGATATGGTCCGTATGTGCAGTAAAAACCGTTCTTTTCTTCTGAGCATGATCAAGTTTCCTGCTGTATTAGAGAATCTAGAATCAAGAGCGTGCTTCTTCCTCTAAAGCAGAGTGTGATCTATGGATGAGAACTCTGTTGTGTGTTTCACTTCACAAATGGAGTTAAATCCCAGGCACTCTGTCCTCCTACAAGGTAGACTTCGTTTCAAGTTAGGGCTGTGACTTTTCAGCTCAAACGAACTACATCGTTAACGAAGCTCACACGTTTCTCATCTTAACTGACAAGCATTGAATGTTAGAGGACCAATGCTTTGTATCAGTTTCAGAAGCAGAGTTGGACTAGATATGGTCTGTATGTGTAGGAAACACCGTTCATTTGTTCTCAGCACACTCAAGTTTCCTGCTGTCTTAGAGAGTCTTGAAAGCTAGAGCGTGTTTCTTGCTCTAAAGCAGAGTGTGATCAATGGATGAGAACTCTGCTGTGTGTTTCACTTCAGAAATGGAGTTAAATCCCAGGCTCTGTGTCTTCCTACAAGCAAGACTTCGTTTCAGGTAAGGGCAGTCACGGTTCAGTTCAAACAAACTACATTGTTCACGAAGCTTACAAGTTGCCCTTCTTAACTACCAAGCATTGGATGTGAGAGGACCAGTGCTTTGTGTCAGTTTCAGAAGCAGAGTTGGACTAGATATGGTCCTTATGTGTACGAAACGCCGTTCTTTTGTTCTCAGCACACTCACGTTTCCTGCTGTCTTAGAGATTCTAGAAAGCTAGAGCGTTCTTCTTGCTCTAAAGCAGAGTGTGATCAATGGATGAGAACTCTGCTGTCTGTTTCACTTCAGAAATGGAGTTAAATCCCAGGCTCTGAGTCTTCCTACAAGCAAGACTTCGTTTCAGGTAAGGGCAGTTTCTTTTCAGCTCAAACAAACTACATCGTTCACGAAGCTCACACGTTTCTCATCTTAACTGAAAAGCATTGGATGTTAGAGGACCTGTGGTTTCTTTCAGTTTCAGAAGCAGAGTTGAACTAGATAAGGTCCGTATGTGTAGGAAGCACTGTTCTTTTCTTCTGCGAACAACCATGTTTCCTGCTGTATTAGAGATTCTAGAAAGAAAGAGTGTGCTTCTAGCTCTAAAGCAGAGTGTGAGCAATGGATGAGAACTCTGCTGTGTGTTTCACTTCAGAAATGGAATTAAATCCCAGGCTCTGAGTCTTCCTAAAAGCAAGACCTATTTTCAGGTAAGCTTAGTTACTTTACAGCTCAAACGAAATATATTGTTCACCAAGTTCACACGTTTCTCATCTAAACTGACAAGCATTGGATGTTAGAGGACCTCTGGTTTGTTTCAGAGTCAGAAGTAGAGATGAACTAGATATGGTCCGTATGTGTAGGAAACACTGTTCTTTTCTTCTGAGCACACTCACGTTTCCTGCGGTATTAGAGAATCTAGAGAGCAAGAGCGTGCTTCTTGCTCTAAAGCAGAGTGTGATCCATCGATGAGAACTGTGTTGTGGGTTTCCCTTCATCAATGGAGTTAAACTCCAGGCTCTGTGTCTTCATACAATCAAGACTTCATTTTAGGTAAGAGCAGTCACTATTCAGCTCAAATGAACTACATCGTTCACGAAGCTCACACGTTTCTTATCTTAAATGTCAAGCATTGGATGTTAGAGGACCAGTGCTTTGTATCAGTTTCAGAAGCAGATTTGGACTAGATATGGTCCTTATGTGTAGGAAACACCGATCATTTGCTCTCAGCACACTCAAGTTTCCTGCTGTATTAGAGACTCTAGAAAGCAAGAGCGTGCTTCTTGCTCTATAGCAGAGTGTGATCCATCGAAGAGAACTCTGCTGTGTGTTTCCCTTCAGAAATGGAGTTAAATCCCAGGCTCTGTTTCTTCCTACAAGCAAGACTTCGTTTCATGTAAGTGCAGTTACTTTACAGCTCAAAAGGACTACATCGTTCACGAAGCTCACACGTTTCTCATCTTAACTGACAAGCATTGGATGTTAGAGGACCTGTGGTTTGTTTCAGTATCAGAAGCAGAGTTGAACTAGATGTGGCCCGTATGTGTAGGAAACACCGTTCTTTTGTTCTGAGCACACTCAAGTTTCCTGCTGTATTAGAGACTCTAGAAAGCAAGAGCGTGCTTCTTGCTCTAAAGCAGAGTGTGAGCAATGGATGAGATCTCTGCTGTGTGTTTCACTTCAGAAATGGAGTTAAATCCCAGGCTCTGAGTCTTCCTAAAATCAAGACTTCCTTTCAGGTAAGCGTAGTTACTTTACACCTCAAACGAACTACATCGCTCATGAAGTTCACACGTTTCTCATCTAAACTGACAAGCATTGGATGTTAGAGGACCTCTGGTTTGTTTCAGAGTCAGAAGCAGAGATGAACTAGATATGGTCCGTATGTGCAGTAAAAACCGTTCTTTTCTTCTGAGCATGATCAAGTTTCCTGCTGTATTAGAGAATCTAGAATCAAGAGCGTGCTTCTTCCTCTAAAGCAGAGTGTGATCTATGGATGAGAACTCTGTTGTGTGTTTCACTTCACAAATGGAGTTAAATCCCAGGCTCTGTGTCTTCCTACAAGCAAACTTCGTTTCAGGTAAGGACAGTCACTTTTCAGCTCAAACGAACTACATCGTTAACGAAGCTCACACGTTTCTCATCTTAACTGACAAGCATTGAATGTTAGAGGACCAATGCTTTGTATCAGTTTCAGAAGCAGAGTTGGACTAGATATGGTCTGTATGTGTAGGAAACACCGTTCATTTGTTCTCAGCACACTCAAGTTTCCTGCTGTCTTAGAGAGTCTTGAAAGCTAGAGCGTGTTTCTTGCTCTAAAGCAGAGTGTGATCAATGGATGAGAACTCTGCTGTGTGTTTCACTTCAGAAATGGAGTTAAATCCCAGGCTCTGTGTCTTCCTACAAGCAAGACTTCGTTTCAGGTAAGGGCAGTCACGGTTCAGTTCAAACAAACTACATTGTTCACGAAGCTTACAAGTTGCCCTTCTTAACTACCAAGCATTGGATGTGAGAGGACAGGTGCTTTGTGTCAGTTTCAGAAGCAGAGTTGGACTAGATATGGTCCTTATGTGTACGAAACACCGTTCTTTTGTTCTCAGCACACTCACGTTTCCTGCTGTCTTAGAGATTCTAGAAAGCTAGAGCGTTCTTCTTGCTCTAAAGCAGAGTGTGATCAATGGATGAGAACTCTGCTGTCTGTATCACTTCAGAAATGGAGTTAAATCCCAGGCTCTGAGTCTTCCTACAAGCAAGACTTTGTTTCAGGTAAGGGCAGTTTCTTTTCAGCTCAAACGAACTACATCGTTCACGAAGCTCACACGTTTCTCATCTTAACTGAAAAGCATTGGATGTTAGAGGACCTGTGGTTTCTTTCAGTTTCAGAAGCAGAGTTGAACTAGATATGGTCCGTATGTGTAGGAAGCACTGTTCTTTTCTTCTGCGAACAACCATGTTTCCTGCTGTATTAGAGATTCTAGAAAGAAAGAGTGTGCTTCTTGCTCTAAAGCAGAGTGTGAGCAATGGATGAGAACTCTGCTGTGTGTTTCAATTCAGAAATGGAATTAAATACCAGGCTCTGAGTCTTCCTAAAAGCAAGACCTATTTTCAGGTAAGCTTAGTTACTTTACAGCTCAAACGAAATATATTGTTCACCAAGTTCACACGTTTCTCATCTAAACTGACAAGCATTGGATGTTAGAGGACCTCTGGTTTGTTTCAGAGTCAGAAACAGAGATGAACTAGATATGGTCCGTATGTGTAGGAAACACTGTTCTTTTCTTCTGAGCACACTCACGTTTCCTGCGGTATTAGAGAATCTAGAGAGCAAGAGCGTGCTTCTTGCTCTAAAGCAGAGTGTGATCCATCGATGAGAACTGTGTTGTGGGTTTCCCTTCATCAATGGAGTTAAACTCCAGGCTCTGTGTCTTCATACAATCAAGAATTCATTTTAGGTAAGAGCAGTCACTATTCAGCTCAAATGAACTACATCGTTCACGAAGCTCACACGTTTCTTATCTTAAATGTCAAGCATTGGATGTTAGAGGACCAGTGCTTTGTATCAGTTTCAGAAGCAGATTTGGACTAGATATGGTCCTTATGTGTAGGAAACACCGATCATTTGCTCTCAGCACACTCAAGTTTCCTGCTGTATTAGAGACTCTAGAAAGCAAGAGCGTGCTTCTTGCTCTATAGCAGAGTGTGATCCATCGAAGAGAACTCTGCTGTGTGTTTCCCTTCAGAAATGGAGTTAAATCCCAGGCTCTGTTTCTTCCTACAAGCAAGAATTCGTTTCATGTAAGTGCAGTTACTTTACAGCTCAAAAGGACTACATCGTTCACGAAGCTCACACGTTTCTCATCTTAAATGACAAGCATTGGATGTTAGAGGACCTGTGGTTTGTTTCAGTATCAGAAGCAGAGTTGAACTAGATGTGGCCCGTATGTGCAGGAAACACCGTTCTTTTGTTCTGAGCACACTCAAGTTTCCTGCTGTATTAGAGACTCTAGAAAGCAAGAGCGTGCTTCTTGCTCTAAAGCAGAGTGTGATCAATGGATGAGAACTCTGCTGTGTGTTTCACTTCAGAAATAGAGTTAAATCCCAGGCTCTGAGTCTTCCTAAAATCAAGACTTCTTTTCAGGTAAGGGTAGTTACTTTACAGCTCAAACGAACTACATTGTTCATGAAGTTCACACGTTTCTCATCCAAACTGACAAGCATTGGATGTTAGAGGACCTCTGGTTTGTTTCAGAGTCAGAAGCAGAGATGAACTAGATATGGTCCGTATGTGCAGTAAAAACCGTTCTTTTCTTCTGAGCATGATCAAGTTTCCTGCTGTATTAGAGAATCTAGAATCAAGAGCGTGCTTCTTCCTCTAAAGCAGAGTGTGATCTATGGATGAGAACTCTGTTGTGTGTTTCACTTCACAAATGGAGTTAAATCCCAGGCACTCTGTCCTCCTACAAGGTAGACTTCGTTTCAAGTTAGGGCTGTGACTTTTCAGCTCAAACGAACTACATCGTTAACGAAGCTCACACGTTTCTCATCTTAACTGACAAGCATTGAATGTTAGAGGACCAATGCTTTGTATCAGTTTCAGAAGCAGAGTTGGACTAGATATGGTCTGTATGTGTAGGAAACACCGTTCATTTGTTCTCAGCACACTCAAGTTTCCTGCTGTCTTAGAGAGTCTTGAAAGCTAGAGCGTGTTTCTTGCTCTAAAGCAGAGTGTGATCAATGGATGAGAACTCTGCTGTGTGTTTCACTTCAGAAATGGAGTTAAATCCCAGGCTCTGTGTCTTCCTACAAGCAAGACTTCGTTTCAGGTAAGGGCAGTCACGGTTCAGTTCAAACAAACTACATTGTTCACGAAGCTTACAAGTTGCCCTTCTTAACTACCAAGCATTGGATGTGAGATGACCAGTGCTTTGTGTCAGTTTCAGAAGCAGAGTTGGACTAGATATGGTCCTTATGTGTACGAAACGCCGTTCTTTTGTTCTCAGCACACTCACGTTTCCTGCTGTCTTAGAGATTCTAGAAAGCTAGAGCGTTCTTCTTGCTCTAAAGCAGAGTGTGATCAATGGATGAGAACTCTGCTGTCTGTTTCACTTCAGAAATGGAGTTAAATCCCAGGCTCTGAGTCTTCCTACAAGCAAGACTTCGTTTCAGGTAAGGGCAGTTTCTTTTCAGCTCAAACGAACTACATCGTTCACGAAGCTCACACGTTTCTCATCTTAACTGAAAAGCATTGGATGTTAGAGGACCTGTGGTTTCTTTCAGTTTCAGAAGCAGAGTTGAACTAGATATGGTCCGTATGTGTAGGAAGCACTGTTCTTTTCTTCTGCGAACAACCATGTTTCCTGCTGTATTAGAGATTCTAGAAAGAAAGAGTGTGCTTCTTGCTCTAAAGCAGAGTGTGAGCAATGGATGAGAACTCTGCTGTGTGTTTCACTTCAGAAATGGAATTAAATCCCAGGCTCTGAGTCTTCCTAAAAGCAAGACCTATTTTCAGGTAAGCTTAGTTACTTTACAGCTCAAACGAAATATATTGTTCACCAAGTTCACACGTTTCTCATCTAAACTGACAAGCATTGGATGTTAGAGGACCTCTGGTTTGTTTCAGAGTCAGAAGTAGAGATGAACTAGATATGGTCCGTATGTGTAGGAAACACTGTTCTTTTCTTCTGAGCACACTCACGTTTCCTGCGGTATTAGAGAATCTAGAGAGCAAGAGCGTGCTTCTTGCTCTAAAGCAGAGTGTGATCCATCGATGAGAACTGTGTTGTGGGTTTCCCTTCATCAATGGAGTTAAACTCCAGGCTCTGTGTCTTCATACAATCAAGACTTCATTTTAGGTAAGAGCAGTCACTATTCAGCTCAAATGAACTACATCGTTCACGAAGCTCACACGTTTCTTATCTTAAATGTCAAGCATTGGATGTTAGAGGACCAGTGCTTTGTATCAGTTTCAGAAGCAGATTTGGACTAGATATGGTCCTTATGTGTAGGAAACACCGATCATTTGCTCTCAGCACACTCAAGTTTCCTGCTGTATTAGAGACTCTAGAAAGCAAGAGCGTGCTTCTTGCTCTATAGCAGAGTGTGATCCATCGAAGAGAACTCTGCTGTGTGTTTCCCTTCAGAAATGGAGTTAAATCCCAGGCTCTGTTTCTTCCTACAAGCAAGACTTCGTTTCATGTAAGTGCAGTTACTTTACAGCTCAAAAGGACTACATCGTTCACGAAGCTCACACGTTTCTCATCTTAACTGACAAGCATTGGATGTTAGAGGACCTGTGGTTTGTTTCAGTATCAGAAGCAGAGTTGAACTAGATGTGGCCCGTATGTGTAGGAAACACCGTTCTTTTGTTCTGAGCACACTCAAGTTTCCTGCTGTATTAGAGACTCTAGAAAGCAAGAGCGTGCTTCTTGCTCTAAAGCAGAGTGTGAGCAATGGATGAGATCTCTGCTGTGTGTTTCACTTCAGAAATGGAGTTAAATCCCAGGCTCTGAGTCTTCCTAAAATCAAGACTTCCTTTCAGGTAAGCGTAGTTACTTTACACCTCAAACGAACTACATCGTTCATGAAGTTCACACGTTTCTCATCTAAACTGACAAGCATTGGATGTTAGAGGACCTCTGGTTTGTTTCAGAGTCAGAAGCAGAGATGAACTAGATATGGTCCGTATGTGCAGTAAAAACCGTTCTTTTCTTCTGAGCATGATCAAGTTTCCTGCTGTATTAGAGAATCTAGAATCAAGAGCGTGCTTCTTCCTCTAAAGCAGAGTGTGATCTATGGATGAGAACTCTGTTGTGTGTTTCACTTCACAAATGGAGTTAAATCCCAGGCTCTGTGTCTTCCTACAAGCAAACTTCGTTTCAGGTAAGGACAGTCACTTTTCAGCTCAAACGAACTACATCGTTAACGAAGCTCACACGTTTCTCATCTTAACTGACAAGCATTGAATGTTAGAGGACCAATGCTTTGTATCAGTTTCAGAAGCAGAGTTGGACTAGATATGGTCTGTATGTGTAGGAAACACCGTTCATTTGTTCTCAGCACACTCAAGTTTCCTGCTGTCTTAGAGAGTCTTGAAAGCTAGAGCGTGTTTCTTGCTCTAAAGCAGAGTGTGATCAATGGATGAGAACTCTGCTGTGTGTTTCACTTCAGAAATGGAGTTAAATCCCAGGCTCTGTGTCTTCCTACAAGCAAGACTTCGTTTCAGGTAAGGGCAGTCACGGTTCAGTTCAAACAAACTACATTGTTCACGAAGCTTACAAGTTGCCCTTCTTAACTACCAAGCATTGGATGTGAGAGGACAGGTGCTTTGTGTCAGTTTCAGAAGCAGAGTTGGACTAGATATGGTCCTTATGTGTACGAAACACCGTTCTTTTGTTCTCAGCACACTCACGTTTCCTGCTGTCTTAGAGATTCTAGAAAGCTAGAGCGTTCTTCTTGCTCTAAAGCAGAGTGTGATCAATGGATGAGAACTCTGCTGTCTGTTTCACTTCAGAAATGGAGTTAAATCCCAGGCTCTGAGTCTTCCTACAAGCAAGACTTCGTTTCAGGTAAGGGCAGTTTCTTTTCAGCTCAAACGAACTACATCGTTCACGAAGCTCACACGTTTCTCATCTTAACTGAAAAGCATTGGATGTTAGAGGACCTGTGGTTTCTTTCAGTTTCAGAAGCAGAGTTGAACTAGATATGGTCCGTATGTGTAGGAAGCACTGTTCTTTTCTTCTGCGAACAACCATGTTTCCTGCTGTATTAGAGATTCTAGAAAGAAAGAGTGTGCTTCTTGCTCTAAAGCAGAGTGTGAGCAATGGATGAGAACTCTGCTGTGTGTTTCAATTCAGAAATGGAATTAAATCCCAGGCTCTGAGTCTTCCTAAAAGCAAGACCTATTTTCAGGTAAGCTTAGTTACTTTACAGCTCAAACGAAATATATTGTTCACCAAGTTCACACGTTTCTCATCTAAACTGACAAGCATTGGATGTTAGAGGACCTCTGGTTTGTTTCAGAGTCAGAAACAGAGATGAACTAGATATGGTCCGTATGTGTAGGAAACACTGTTCTTTTCTTCTGAGCACACTCACGTTTCCTGCGGTATTAGAGAATCTAGAGAGCAAGAGCGTGCTTCTTGCTCTAAAGCAGAGTGTGATCCATCGATGAGAACTGTGTTGTGGGTTTCCCTTCATCAATGGAGTTAAACTCCAGGCTCTGTGTCTTCATACAATCAAGAATTCATTTTAGGTAAGAGCAGTCACTATTCAGCTCAAATGAACTACATCGTTCACGAAGCTCACACGTTTCTTATCTTAAATGTCAAGCATTGGATGTTAGAGGACCAGTGCTTTGTATCAGTTTCAGAAGCAGATTTGGACTAGATATGGTCCTTATGTGTAGGAAACACCGATCATTTGCTCTCAGCACACTCAAGTTTCCTGCTGTATTAGAGACTCTAGAAAGCAAGAGCGTGCTTCTTGCTCTATAGCAGAGTGTGATCCATCGAAGAGAACTCTGCTGTGTGTTTCCCTTCAGAAATGGAGTTAAATCCCAGGCTCTGTTTCTTCCTACAAGCAAGAATTCGTTTCATGTAAGTGCAGTTACTTTACAGCTCAAAAGGACTACATCGTTCACGAAGCTCACACGTTTCTCATCTTAAATGACAAGCATTGGATGTTAGAGGACCTGTGGTTTGTTTCAGTATCAGAAGCAGAGTTGAACTAGATGTGGCCCGTATGTGCAGGAAACACCGTTCTTTTGTTCTGAGCACACTCAAGTTTCCTGCTGTATTAGAGACTCTAGAAAGCAAGAGCGTGCTTCTTGCTCTAAAGCAGAGTGTGAGCAATGGATGAGATCTCTGCTGTGTGTTTCACTTCAGAAATGGAGTTAAATCCCAGGCTCTGAGTCTTCCTAAAATCAAGACTTCTTTTCAGGTAAGGGTAGTTACTTTACAGCTCAAACGAACTACATCGTTCATGAAGTTCACACGTTTCTCATCCAAACTGACAAGCATTGGATGTTAGAGGACCTCTGGTTTGTTTCAGAGTCAGAAGCAGAGATGAACTAGATATGGTCCGTATGTGCAGTAAAAACCGTTCTTTTCTTCTGAGCATGATCAAGTTTCCTGCTGTATTAGAGAATCTAGAATCAAGAGCGTGCTTCTTCCTCTAAAGCAGAGTGTGATCTATGGATGAGAACTCTGTTGTGTGTTTCACTTCACAAATGGAGTTAAATCCCAGGCACTCTGTCCTCCTACAAGGTAGACTTCGTTTCAAGTTAGGGCTGTCACTTTTCAGCTCAAACGAACTACATCGTTAACGAAGCTCACACGTTTCTCATCTTAACTGACAAGCATTGAATGTTAGAGGACCAATGCTTTGTATCAGTTTCAGAAGCAGAGTTGGACTAGATATGGTCTGTATGTGTAGGAAACACCGTTCATTTGTTCTCAGCACACTCAAGTTTCCTGCTGTCTTAGAGAGTCTTGAAAGCTAGAGCGTGTTTCTTGCTCTAAAGCAGAGTGTGATCAATGGATGAGAACTCTGCTGTGTGTTTCACTTCAGAAATGGAGTTAAATCCCAGGCTCTGTGTCTTCCTACAAGCAAGACTTCGTTTTAGGTAAGGGCAGTCACGGTTCAGTTCAAACAAACTACATTGTTCACGAAGCTTACAAGTTTCCCTTCTTAACTACCAAGCATTGGATGTTAGAGGACCAGTGCTTTGTGTCAGTTTCAGAAGCAGAGTTGGACTAGATATGGTCCTTATGTGTACGAAACACCGTTCTTTTGTTCTCAGCACACTCACGTTTCCTGCTGTCTTAGAGATTCTAGAAAGCTAGAGCGGTCTTCTTGCTCTAAAGCAGAGTGTGATCAATGGATGAGAACTCTGCTGTCTGTTTCACTTCAGAAATGGAGTTAAATCCCAGGCTCTGAGTCTTCCTACAAGCAAGACTTCGTTTCAGGTAAGGGCAGTTTCTTTTCAGCTCAAACGAACTACATCGTTCACGAAGCTCACACGTTTCTCATCTTAACTGAAAAGCATTGGATGTTAGAGGACCTGTGGTTTCTTTCAGTTTCAGAAGCAGAGTTGAACTAGATATGGTCCGTATGTGTAGGAAGCACTGTTCTTTTCTTCTGCGAACAACCATGTTTCCTGCTGTATTAGAGATTCTAGAAAGAAAGAGTGTGCTTCTTGCTCTAAAGCAGAGTGTGAGCAATGGATGAGAACTCTGCTGTGTGTTTCAATTCAGAAATGGAATTAAATCCCAGGCTCTGAGTCTTCCTAAAAGCAAGACCTATTTTCAGGTAAGCTTAGTTACTTTACAGCTCAAACGAAATATATTGTTCACCAAGTTCACACGTTTCTCATCTAAACTGACAAGCATTGGATGTTAGAGGACCTCTGGTTTGTTTCAGAGTCAGAAGCAGAGATGAACTAGATATGGTCCGTATGTGTAGGAAACACTGTTCTTTTCTTCTGAGCACACTCACGTTTCCTGCGGTATTAGAGAATCTAGAGAGCAAGAGCGTGCTTCTTGCTCTAAAGCAGAGTGTGATCCATCGATGAGAACTGTGTTGTGGGTTTCCCTTCATCAATGGAGTTAAACTCCAGGCTCTGTGTCTTCATACAATCAAGACTTCATTTTAGGTAAGAGCAGTCACTATTCAGCTCAAATGGACTACATCGTTCACGAAGCTCACACGTTTCTTATCTTAAATGTCAAGCATTGGATGTTAGAGGACCAGTGCTTTGTATCAGTTTCAGAAGCAGAGTTGGACTAGATATGGTCCTTATGTGTAGGAAACACCGATCATTTGCTCTAAGCACACTCAAGTTTCCTGCTGTATTAGAGACTCTAGAAAGCAAGAGCGTGCTTCTTGCTCTATAGCAGAGTGTGATCCATCGAAGAGAACTATGCTGTGTGTTTCCCTTCAGAAATGGAGTTAAATCCCAGGCTCTGTTTCTTCCTACAAGCAAGACTTCTTTTCATGTAAGTGCAGGTCCTTTACACCTCAAAAGGACTACATCGTTCACGAAGCTCACACGTTTCTCATCTTAACTGACAAGCATTGGATGTTAGAGGACCTGTGGTTTGTTTCAGTATCAGAAGCAGAGTTGAACTAGATGTGGCCTGTATGTGTAGGAACCACCGTTCTTTTGTTCTGAGCACACTCAAGTTTCCTGCTGTATTAGAGACTCTAGAAAGCAAGAGCGTGCTTCTTGCTCTAAAGCAGAGTGTGAGCAATGGATGAGATCTCTGCTGTGTGTTTCACTTCAGAAATGGAGTTAAATCCCAGGCTCTGAGTCTTCCTAAAATCAAGACTTCTTTTCAGGTAAGGGTAGTTACTTTACAGCTCAAACGAACTACATCGTTCATGAAGTTCACACGTTTCTCATCCAAACTGACAAGCATTGGATGTTAGAGGACCTCTGGTTTGTTTCAGAGTCAGAAGCAGAGATGAACTAGATATGGTCCGTATGTGCAGTAAAAACCGTTCTTTTCTTCTGAGCATGATCAAGTTTCCTGCTGTATTAGAGAATCTAGAATCAAGAGCGTGCTTCTTCCTCTAAAGCAGAGTGTGATCTATGGATGAGAACTCTGTTGTGTGTTTCACTTCACAAATGGAGTTAAATCCCAGGCACTCTGTCCTCCTACAAGGTAGACTTCGTTTCAAGTTAGGGCTGTCACTTTTCAGCTCAAACGAACTACATCGTTAACGAAGCTCACACGTTTCTCATCTTAACTGACAAGCATTGAATGTTAGAGGACCAATGCTTTGTATCAGTTTCAGAAGCAGAGTTGGACTAGATATGGTCTGTATGTGTAGGAAACACCGTTCATTTGTTCTCAGCACACTCAAGTTTCCTGCTGTCTTAGAGAGTCTTGAAAGCTAGAGCGTGTTTCTTGCTCTAAAGCAGAGTGTGATCAATGGATGAGAACTCTGCTGTGTGTTTCACTTCAGAAATGGAGTTAAATCCCAGGCTCTGTGTCTTCCTACAAGCAAGACTTCGTTTTAGGTAAGGGCAGTCACGGTTCAGTTCAAACAAACTACATTGTTCACGAAGCTTACAAGTTTCCCTTCTTAACTACCAAGCATTGGATGTTAGAGGACCAGTGCTTTGTGTCAGTTTCAGAAGCAGAGTTGGACTAGATATGGTCCTTATGTGTACGAAACACCGTTCTTTTGTTCTCAGCACACTCACGTTTCCTGCTGTCTTAGAGATTCTAGAAAGCTAGAGCGGTCTTCTTGCTCTAAAGCAGAGTGTGATCAATGGATGAGAACTCTGCTGTCTGTTTCACTTCAGAAATGGAGTTAAATCCCAGGCTCTGAGTCTTCCTACAAGCAAGACTTCGTTTCAGGTAAGGGCAGTTTCTTTTCAGCTCAAACGAACTACATCGTTCACGAAGCTCACACGTTTCTCATCTTAACTGAAAAGCATTGGATGTTAGAGGACCTGTGGTTTCTTTCAGTTTCAGAAGCAGAGTTGAACTAGATATGGTCCGTATGTGTAGGAAGCACTGTTCTTTTCTTCTGCGAACAACCATGTTTCCTGCTGTATTAGAGATTCTAGAAAGAAAGAGTGTGCTTCTTGCTCTAAAGCAGAGTGTGAGCAATGGATGAGAACTCTGCTGTGTGTTTCAATTCAGAAATGGAATTAAATCCCAGGCTCTGAGTCTTCCTAAAAGCAAGACCTATTTTCAGGTAAGCTTAGTTACTTTACAGCTCAAACGAAATATATTGTTCACCAAGTTCACACGTTTCTCATCTAAACTGACAAGCATTGGATGTTAGAGGACCTCTGGTTTGTTTCAGAGTCAGAAGCAGAGATGAACTAGATATGGTCCGTATGTGTAGGAAACACTGTTCTTTTCTTCTGAGCACACTCACGTTTCCTGCGGTATTAGAGAATCTAGAGAGCAAGAGCGTGCTTCTTGCTCTAAAGCAGAGTGTGATCCATCGATGAGAACTGTGTTGTGGGTTTCCCTTCATCAATGGAGTTAAACTCCAGGCTCTGTGTCTTCATACAATCAAGACTTCATTTTAGGTAAGAGCAGTCACTATTCAGCTCAAATGGACTACATCGTTCACGAAGCTCACACGTTTCTTATCTTAAATGTCAAGCATTGGATGTTAGAGGACCAGTGCTTTGTATCAGTTTCAGAAGCAGAGTTGGACTAGATATGGTCCTTATGTGTAGGAAACACCGATCATTTGCTCTAAGCACACTCAAGTTTCCTGCTGTATTAGAGACTCTAGAAAGCAAGAGCGTGCTTCTTGCTCTATAGCAGAGTGTGATCCATCGAAGAGAACTATGCTGTGTGTTTCCCTTCAGAAATGGAGTTAAATCCCAGGCTCTGTTTCTTCCTACAAGCAAGACTTCTTTTCATGTAAGTGCAGGTCCTTTACACCTCAAAAGGACTACATCGTTCACGAAGCTCACACGTTTCTCATCTTAACTGACAAGCATTGGATGTTAGAGGACCTGTGGTTTGTTTCAGTATCAGAAGCAGAGTTGAACTAGATGTGGCCTGTATGTGTAGGAACCACCGTTCTTTTGTTCTGAGCACACTCAAGTTTCCTGCTGTATTAGAGACTCTAGAAAGCAAGAGCGTGCTTCTTGCTCTAAAGCAGAGTGTGAGCAATGGATGAGATCTCTGCTGTGTGTTTCACTTCAGAAATGGAGTTAAATCCCAGGCTCTGAGTCTTCCTAAAATCAAGACTTCTTTTCAGGTAAGCATAGTTACTTTACAGCTCAAACGAACTACATCGTTCATGAAGTTCACCCGTTTCTCATCTAAACTGACAAGCATTGGATGTTAGAGGACCTCTGGTTTGTTTCAGAGTCAGAAGCAGAGATGAACTAGATATGGTCCGTATGTGCAGGAAAAACCGTTCTTTTCTTCTGAGCATGATCAAGTTTCCTGATGTATTAGAGAATCTAGAATCAAGAGCGTGCTTCTCCCTCTAAAGCAGAGTGTGATCTATGGATGAGAACTCTGTTGTGTGTTTCACTTCACAAATGGAGTTAAATCCCAGGCACTCTGTCTTCCTACAAGGTAGACTTCTTTTCAAGTTAGGGCTGTCACTTTTCAGCTCAAACGAACTACATAGTTAACGAAGCTCACACGTTTCTCATCTTAACTGACAAGCATTGGATGTTAGAGGACCTCTGGTTTGTTTCAGAGTCAGAAGCAGAGATGAACTAGATATGGTCCGTATGTGTAGGAAACACTGTTCTTTTCTTCTGAGCACACTCACTTTTCCTGCGGTATTAGAGAATCTAAAGAGCAAGAGCGTGCTTCTTGCTCTAAAGCAGAGTGTGATCCATCGATGAGAACTGTGTTGTGGGTTTCCCTTCATCAATGGAGTTAAACTCCAGGCTCTGTGTCTTCATACAATCAAGACTTCATTTTAGGTAAGAGCAGTCACTATTCAGCTCAAATGGACTACATCGTTCACGAAGCTCACACGTTTCTTATCTTAAATGTCAAGCATTGGATGTTAGAGGACCAGTGCTTTGTATCAGTTTCAGAAGCAGAGTTGGACTAGATATGGTCCTTATGTGTAGGAAACACCGATCATTTGCTCTAAGCACACTCAAGTTTCCTGCTGTATTAGAGACTCTAGAAAGCAAGAGCGTGCTTCTTGCTCTATAGCAGAGTGTGATCCATCGAAGAGAACTATGCTGTGTGTTTCCCTTCAGAAATGGAGTTAAATCCCAGGCTCTGTTTCTTCCTACAAGCAAGACTTCTTTTCATGTAAGTGCAGGTCCTTTACACCTCAAAAGGACTACATCGTTCACGAAGCTCACACGTTTCTCATCTTAACTGACAAGCATTGGATGTTAGAGGACCTGTGGTTTGTTTCAGTATCAGAAGCAGAGTTGAACTAGATGTGGCCTGTATGTGTAGGAACCACCGTTCTTTTGTTCTGAGCACACTCAAGTTTCCTGCTGTATTAGAGACTCTAGAAAGCAAGAGCGTGCTTCTTGCTCTAAAGCAGAGTGTGAGCAATGGATGAGATCTCTGCTGTGTGTTTCACTTCAGAAATGGAGTTAAATCCCAGGCTCTGAGTCTTCCTAAAATCAAGACTTCTTTTCAGGTAAGGGTAGTTACTTTACAGCTCAAACGAACTACATCGTTCATGAAGTTCACACGTTTCTCATCCAAACTGACAAGCATTGGATGTTAGAGGACCTCTGGTTTGTTTCAGAGTCAGAAGCAGAGATGAACTAGATATGGTCCGTATGTGCAGTAAAAACCGTTCTTTTCTTCTGAGCATGATCAAGTTTCCTGCTGTATTAGAGAATCTAGAATCAAGAGCGTGCTTCTTCCTCTAAAGCAGAGTGTGATCTATGGATGAGAACTCTGTTGTGTGTTTCACTTCACAAATGGAGTTAAATCCCAGGCACTCTGTCCTCCTACAAGGTAGACTTCGTTTCAAGTTAGGGCTGTCACTTTTCAGCTCAAACGAACTACATCGTTAACGAAGCTCACACGTTTCTCATCTTAACTGACAAGCATTGAATGTTAGAGGACCAATGCTTTGTATCAGTTTCAGAAGCAGAGTTGGACTAGATATGGTCTGTATGTGTAGGAAACACCGTTCATTTGTTCTCAGCACACTCAAGTTTCCTGCTGTCTTAGAGAGTCTTGAAAGCTAGAGCGTGTTTCTTGCTCTAAAGCAGAGTGTGATCAATGGATGAGAACTCTGCTGTGTGTTTCACTTCAGAAATGGAGTTAAATCCCAGGCTCTGTGTCTTCCTACAAGCAAGACTTCGTTTTAGGTAAGGGCAGTCACGGTTCAGTTCAAACAAACTACATTGTTCACGAAGCTTACAAGTTTCCCTTCTTAACTACCAAGCATTGGATGTTAGAGGACCAGTGCTTTGTGTCAGTTTCAGAAGCAGAGTTGGACTAGATATGGTCCTTATGTGTACGAAACACCGTTCTTTTGTTCTCAGCACACTCACGTTTCCTGCTGTCTTAGAGATTCTAGAAAGCTAGAGCGGTCTTCTTGCTCTAAAGCAGAGTGTGATCAATGGATGAGAACTCTGCTGTCTGTTTCACTTCAGAAATGGAGTTAAATCCCAGGCTCTGAGTCTTCCTACAAGCAAGACTTCGTTTCAGGTAAGGGCAGTTTCTTTTCAGCTCAAACGAACTACATCGTTCACGAAGCTCACACGTTTCTCATCTTAACTGAAAAGCATTGGATGTTAGAGGACCTGTGGTTTCTTTCAGTTTCAGAAGCAGAGTTGAACTAGATATGGTCCGTATGTGTAGGAAGCACTGTTCTTTTCTTCTGCGAACAACCATGTTTCCTGCTGTATTAGAGATTCTAGAAAGAAAGAGTGTGCTTCTTGCTCTAAAGCAGAGTGTGAGCAATGGATGAGAACTCTGCTGTGTGTTTCAATTCAGAAATGGAATTAAATCCCAGGCTCTGAGTCTTCCTAAAAGCAAGACCTATTTTCAGGTAAGCTTAGTTACTTTACAGCTCAAACGAAATATATTGTTCACCAAGTTCACACGTTTCTCATCTAAACTGACAAGCATTGGATGTTAGAGGACCTCTGGTTTGTTTCAGAGTCAGAAGCAGAGATGAACTAGATATGGTCCGTATGTGTAGGAAACACTGTTCTTTTCTTCTGAGCACACTCACGTTTCCTGCGGTATTAGAGAATCTAGAGAGCAAGAGCGTGCTTCTTGCTCTAAAGCAGAGTGTGATCCATCGATGAGAACTGTGTTGTGGGTTTCCCTTCATCAATGGAGTTAAACTCCAGGCTCTGGGTCTTCATACAATCAAGACTTCATTTTAGGTAAGAGCAGTCACTATTCAGCTCAAATGGACTACATCGTTCACGAAGCTCACACGTTTCTTATCTTAAATGTCAAGCATTGGATGTTAGAGGACCAGTGCTTTGTATCAGTTTCAGAAGCAGAGTTGGACTAGATATGGTCCTTATGTGTAGGAAACACCGATCATTTGCTCTAAGCACACTCAAGTTTCCTGCTGTATTAGAGACTCTAGAAAGCAAGAGCGTGCTTCTTGCTCTATAGCAGAGTGTGATCCATCGAAGAGAACTATGCTGTGTGTTTCCCTTCAGAAATGGAGTTAAATCCCAGGCTCTGTTTCTTCCTACAAGCAAGACTTCTTTTCATGTAAGTGCAGGTCCTTTACACCTCAAAAGGACTACATCGTTCACGAAGCTCACACGTTTCTCATCTTAACTGACAAGCATTGGATGTTAGAGGACCTGTGGTTTGTTTCAGTATCAGAAGCAGAGTTGAACTAGATGTGGCCTGTATGTGTAGGAACCACCGTTCTTTTGTTCTGAGCACACTCAAGTTTCCTGCTGTATTAGAGACTCTAGAAAGCAAGAGCGTGCTTCTTGCTCTAAAGCAGAGTGTGAGCAATGGATGAGATCTCTGCTGTGTGTTTCACTTCAGAAATGGAGTTAAATCCCAGGCTCTGAGTCTTCCTAAAATCAAGACTTCTTTTCAGGTAAGGGTAGTTACTTTACAGCTCAAACGAACTACATCGTTCATGAAGTTCACACGTTTCTCATCCAAACTGACAAGCATTGGATGTTAGAGGACCTCTGGTTTGTTTCAGAGTCAGAAGCAGAGATGAACTAGATATGGTCCGTATGTGCAGTAAAAACCGTTCTTTTCTTCTGAGCATGATCAAGTTTCCTGCTGTATTAGAGAATCTAGAATCAAGAGCGTGCTTCTTCCTCTAAAGCAGAGTGTGATCTATGGATGAGAACTCTGTTGTGTGTTTCACTTCACAAATGGAGTTAAATCCCAGGCACTCTGTCCTCCTACAAGGTAGACTTCGTTTCAAGTTAGGGCTGTCACTTTTCAGCTCAAACGAACTACATCGTTAACGAAGCTCACACGTTTCTCATCTTAACTGACAAGCATTGAATGTTAGAGGACCAATGCTTTGTATCAGTTTCAGAAGCAGAGTTGGACTAGATATGGTCTGTATGTGTAGGAAACACCGTTCATTTGTTCTCAGCACACTCAAGTTTCCTGCTGTCTTAGAGAGTCTTGAAAGCTAGAGCGTGTTTCTTGCTCTAAAGCAGAGTGTGATCAATGGATGAGAACTCTGCTGTGTGTTTCACTTCAGAAATGGAGTTAAATCCCAGGCTCTGTGTCTTCCTACAAGCAAGACTTCGTTTTAGGTAAGGGCAGTCACGGTTCAGTTCAAACAAACTACATTGTTCACGAAGCTTACAAGTTTCCCTTCTTAACTACCAAGCATTGGATGTTAGAGGACCAGTGCTTTGTGTCAGTTTCAGAAGCAGAGTTGGACTAGATATGGTCCTTATGTGTACGAAACACCGTTCTTTTGTTCTCAGCACACTCACGTTTCCTGCTGTCTTAGAGATTCTAGAAAGCTAGAGCGGTCTTCTTGCTCTAAAGCAGAGTGTGATCAATGGATGAGAACTCTGCTGTCTGTTTCACTTCAGAAATGGAGTTAAATCCCAGGCTCTGAGTCTTCCTACAAGCAAGACTTCGTTTCAGGTAAGGGCAGTTTCTTTTCAGCTCAAACGAACTACATCGTTCACGAAGCTCACACGTTTCTCATCTTAACTGAAAAGCATTGGATGTTAGAGGACCTGTGGTTTCTTTCAGTTTCAGAAGCAGAGTTGAACTAGATATGGTCCGTATGTGTAGGAAGCACTGTTCTTTTCTTCTGCGAACAACCATGTTTCCTGCTGTATTAGAGATTCTAGAAAGAAAGAGTGTGCTTCTTGCTCTAAAGCAGAGTGTGAGCAATGGATGAGAACTCTGCTGTGTGTTTCAATTCAGAAATGGAATTAAATCCCAGGCTCTGAGTCTTCCTAAAAGCAAGACCTATTTTCAGGTAAGCTTAGTTACTTTACAGCTCAAACGAAATATATTGTTCACCAAGTTCACACGTTTCTCATCTAAACTGACAAGCATTGGATGTTAGAGGACCTCTGGTTTGTTTCAGAGTCAGAAGCAGAGATGAACTAGATATGGTCCGTATGTGTAGGAAACACTGTTCTTTTCTTCTGAGCACACTCACGTTTCCTGCGGTATTAGAGAATCTAGAGAGCAAGAGCGTGCTTCTTGCTCTAAAGCAGAGTGTGATCCATCGATGAGAACTGTGTTGTGGGTTTCCCTTCATCAATGGAGTTAAACTCCAGGCTCTGTGTCTTCATACAATCAAGACTTCATTTTAGGTAAGAGCAGTCACTATTCAGCTCAAATGGACTACATCGTTCACGAAGCTCACACGTTTCTTATCTTAAATGTCAAGCATTGGATGTTAGAGGACCAGTGCTTTGTATCAGTTTCAGAAGCAGAGTTGGACTAGATATGGTCCTTATGTGTAGGAAACACCGATCATTTGCTCTAAGCACACTCAAGTTTCCTGCTGTATTAGAGACTCTAGAAAGCAAGAGCGTGCTTCTTGCTCTATAGCAGAGTGTGATCCATCGAAGAGAACTATGCTGTGTGTTTCCCTTCAGAAATGGAGTTAAATCCCAGGCTCTGTTTCTTCCTACAAGCAAGACTTCTTTTCATGTAAGTGCAGGTCCTTTACACCTCAAAAGGACTACATCGTTCACGAAGCTCACACGTTTCTCATCTTAACTGACAAGCATTGGATGTTAGAGGACCTGTGGTTTGTTTCAGTATCAGAAGCAGAGTTGAACTAGATGTGGCCTGTATGTGTAGGAACCACCGTTCTTTTGTTCTGAGCACACTCAAGTTTCCTGCTGTATTAGAGACTCTAGAAAGCAAGAGCGTGCTTCTTGCTCTAAAGCAGAGTGTGAGCAATGGATGAGATCTCTGCTGTGTGTTTCACTTCAGAAATGGAGTTAAATCCCAGGCTCTGAGTCTTCCTAAAATCAAGACTTCTTTTCAGGTAAGCATAGTTACTTTACAGCTCAAACGAACTACATCGTTCATGAAGTTCACCCGTTTCTCATCTAAACTGACAAGCATTGGATGTTAGAGGACCTCTGGTTTGTTTCAGAGTCAGAAGCAGAGATGAACTAGATATGGTCCGTATGTGCAGGAAAAACCGTTCTTTTCTTCTGAGCATGATCAAGTTTCCTGATGTATTAGAGAATCTAGAATCAAGAGCGTGCTTCTCCCTCTAAAGCAGAGTGTGATCTATGGATGAGAACTCTGTTGTGTGTTTCACTTCACAAATGGAGTTAAATCCCAGGCACTCTGTCTTCCTACAAGGTAGACTTCTTTTCAAGTTAGGGCTGTCACTTTTCAGCTCAAACGAACTACATAGTTAACGAAGCTCACACGTTTCTCATCTTAACTGACAAGCATTGGATGTTAGAGGACCTCTGGTTTGTTTCAGAGTCAGAAGCAGAGATGAACTAGATATGGTCCGTATGTGTAGGAAACACTGTTCTTTTCTTCTGAGCACACTCACTTTTCCTGCGGTATTAGAGAATCTAAAGAGCAAGAGCGTGCTTCTTGCTCTAAAGCAGAGTGTGATCCATCGATGAGAACTGTGTTGTGGGTTTCCCTTCATCAATGGAGTTAAACTCCAGGCTCTGTGTCTTCATACAATCAAGACTTCATTTTAGGTAAGAGCAGTCACTATTCAGCTCAAATGGACTACATCGTTCACGAAGCTCACACGTTTCTTATCTTAAATGTCAAGCATTGGATGTTAGAGGACCAGTGCTTTGTATCAGTTTCAGAAGCAGAGTTGGACTAGATATGGTCCTTATGTGTAGGAAACACCGATCATTTGCTCTAAGCACACTCAAGTTTCCTGCTGTATTAGAGACTCTAGAAAGCAAGAGCGTGCTTCTTGCTCTATAGCAGAGTGTGATCCATCGAAGAGAACTATGCTGTGTGTTTCCCTTCAGAAATGGAGTTAAATCCCAGGCTCTGTTTCTTCCTACAAGCAAGACTTCTTTTCATGTAAGTGCAGGTCCTTTACACCTCAAAAGGACTACATCGTTCACGAAGCTCACACGTTTCTCATCTTAACTGACAAGCATTGGATGTTAGAGGACCTGTGGTTTGTTTCAGTATCAGAAGCAGAGTTGAACTAGATGTGGCCTGTATGTGTAGGAACCACCGTTCTTTTGTTCTGAGCACACTCAAGTTTCCTGCTGTATTAGAGACTCTAGAAAGCAAGAGCGTGCTTCTTGCTCTAAAGCAGAGTGTGAGCAATGGATGAGATCTCTGCTGTGTGTTTCACTTCAGAAATGGAGTTAAATCCCAGGCTCTGAGTCTTCCTAAAATCAAGACTTCTTTTCAGGTAAGCATAGTTACTTTACAGCTCAAACGAACTACATCGTTCATGAAGTTCACACGTTTCTCATCTAAACTGACAAGCATTGGATGTTAGAGGACCTCTGGTTTGTTTCAGAGTCAGAAGCAGAGATGAACTAGATATGGTCCGTATGTGCAGGAAAAACCGTTCTTTTCTTCTGAGCATGATCAAGTTTCCTGATGTATTAGAGAATCTAGAATCAAGAGCGTGCTTCTCCCTCTAAAGCAGAGTGTGATCTATGGATGAGAACTCTGTTGTGTGTTTCACTTCACAAATGGAGTTAAATCCCAGGCACTCTGTCTTCCTACAAGGTAGACTTCTTTTCAAGTTAGGGCTGTCACTTTTCAGCTCAAACGAACTACATAGTTAACGAAGCTCACACGTTTCTCATCTTAACTGACAAGCATTGGATGTTAGAGGACCTCTGGTTTGTTTCAGAGTCAGAAGCAGAGATGAACTAGATATGGTCCGTATGTGTAGGAAACACTGTTCTTTTCTTCTGAGCACACTCACGTTTCCTGCGGTATTAGAGAATCTAAAGAGCAAGAGCGTGCTTCTTGCTCTAAAGCAGAGTGTGATCCATCGATGAGAACTGTGTTGTGGGTTTCCCTTCATCAATGGAGTTAAACTCCAGGCTCTGTGTCTTCATACAATCAAGACTTCATTTTAGGTAAGAGCAGTCACTATTCAGCTCAAATGGACTACATCGTTCACGAAGCTCACACGTTTCTTATCTTAAATGTCAAGCATTGGATGTTAGAGGACCAGTGCTTTGTATCAGTTTCAGAAGCAGAGTTGGACTAGATATGGTCCTTATGTGTAGGAAACACCGATCATTTGCTCTAAGCACACTCAAGTTTCCTGCTGTATTAGAGACTCTAGAAAGCAAGAGCGTGCTTCTTGCTCTATAGCAGAGTGTGATCCATCGAAGAGAACTATGCTGTGTGTTTCCCTTCAGAAATGGAGTTAAATCCCAGGCTCTGTTTCTTCCTACAAGCAAGACTTCTTTTCATGTAAGTGCAGGTCCTTTACACCTCAAAAGGACTACATCGTTCACGAAGCTCACACGTTTCTCATCTTAACTGACAAGCATTGGATGTTAGAGGACCTATGGTTTGTTTCAGTATCAGAAGCAGAGTTGAACTTGATGTGGCCTGTATGTGTAGGAACCACCGTTCTTTTGTTCTGAGCACACTCAAGTTTCCTGCTGTATTAGAGACTCTAGAAAGCAAGAGCGTGCTTCTTGCTCTAAAGCAGAGTGTGAGCAATGGATGAGATCTCTGCTGTGTGTTTCACTTCAGAAATGGAGTTAAATCCCAGGCTCTGAGTCTTCCTAAAATCAAGACTTCTTTTCAGGTAAGCATAGTTACTTTACAGCTCAAACGAACTACATCGTTCATGAAGTTCACACGTTTCTCATCTAAACTGACAAGCATTGGATGTTAGAGGACCTCTGGTTTGTTTCAGAGTCAGAAGCAGAGATGAACTAGATATGGTCCGTATGTGCAGGAAAAACCGTTCTTTTCTTCTGAGCATGATCAAGTTTCCTGATGTATTAGAGAATCTAGAATCAAGAGCGTGCTTCTCCCTCTAAAGCAGAGTGTGATCTATGGATGAGAACTCTGTTGTGTGTTTCACTTCACAAATGGAGTTAAATCCCAGGCACTCTGTCTTCCTACAAGGTAGACTTCTTTTCAAGTTAGGGCTGTCACTTTTCAGCTCAAACGAACTACATAGTTAACGAAGCTCACACGTTTCTCATCTTAACTGACAAGCATTGGATGTTAGAGGACCTCTGGTTTGTTTCAGAGTCAGAAGCAGAGATGAACTAGATATGGTCCGTATGTGTAGGAAACACTGTTCTTTTCTTCTGAGCACACTCACGTTTCCTGCGGTATTAGAGAATCTAAAGAGCAAGAGCGTGCTTCTTGCTCTAAAGCAGAGTGTGATCCATCGATGAGAACTGTGTTGTGGGTTTCCCTTCATCAATGGAGTTAAACTCCAGGCTCTGTGTCTTCATACAATCAAGACTTCATTTTAGGTAAGAGCAGTCACTATTCAGCTCAAATGGACTACATCGTTCACGAAGCTCACACGTTTCTTATCTTAAATGTCAAGCATTGGATGTTAGAGGACCAGTGCTTTGTATCAGTTTCAGAAGCAGAGTTGGACTAGATATGGTCCTTATGTGTAGGAAACACCGATCATTTGCTCTCAGCACACTCAAGTTTCCTGCTGTATTAGAGACTCTAGAAAGCAAGAGCGTGCTTCTTGCTCTATAGCAGAGTGTGATCCATCAAAGAGAACTATGCTGTGTGTTTCCCTTCAGAAATGGAGTTAAATCCCAGGCTCTGTTTCTTCCTACAAGCAAGACTTCGTTTCATGTAAGTGCAGTTACTTTACAGCTCAAAAGGACTACATCGTTCACCAAGCTCACACGTTTCTCATCTTAACTGACAAGCATTGGATGTTAGAGGACCTGTGGTTTGTTTCAGTATCAGAAGCAGAGTTGAACTAGATGTGGCCCGTATGTGTAGGAAACACCGTTCTTTTGTTCTGAGCACACTCAAGTTTCCTGCTGTATTAGAGACTCTAGAAAGCAAGAGCGTGCTTCTTGCTCTAAAGCAGAGTGTGAGCAATGGATGAGATCTCTGCTGTGTGTTTCACTTCAGAAATGGAGTTAAATCCCAGGCTCTGAGTCTTCCTAAAATCAAGACTTCCTTTCAGGTAAGCGTAGTTACTTTACACCTCAAACGAACTACATCGTTCATGAAGTTCACACGTTTCTCATCTAAACTGACAAGCATTGGATGTTAGAGGACCTCTGGTTTGTTTCAGAGTCAGAAGCAGAGATGAACTAGATATGGTCCGTATGTGCAGTAAAAACCGTTCTTTTCTTCTGAGCATGATCAAGTTTCCTGCTGTATTAGAGAATCTAGAATCAAGAGCGTGCTTCTTCCTCTAAAGCAGAGTGTGATCTATGGATGAGAACTCTGTTGTGTGTTTCACTTCACAAATGGAGTTAAATCCCAGGCTCTGTGTCTTCCTACAAGCAAACTTCGTTTCAGGTAAGGACAGTCACTTTTCAGCTCAAACGAACTACATCGTTAACGAAGCTCACACGTTTCTCATCTTAACTGACAAGCATTGAATGTTAGAGGACCAATGCTTTGTATCAGTTTCAGAAGCAGAGTTGGACTAGATATGGTCTGTATGTGTAGGAAACACCGTTCATTTGTTCTCAGCACACTCAAGTTTCCTGCTGTCTTAGAGAGTCTTGAAAGCTAGAGCGTGTTTCTTGCTCTAAAGCAGAGTGTGATCAATGGATGAGAACTCTGCTGTGTGTTTCACTTCAGAAATGGAGTTAAATCCCAGGCTCTGTGTCTTCCTACAAGCAAGACTTCGTTTCAGGTAAGGGCAGTCACGGTTCAGTTCAAACAAACTACATTGTTCACGAAGCTTACAAGTTGCCCTTCTTAACTACCAAGCATTGGATGTGAGAGGACAGGTGCTTTGTGTCAGTTTCAGAAGCAGAGTTGGACTAGATATGGTCCTTATGTGTACGAAACACCGTTCTTTTGTTCTCAGCACACTCACGTTTCCTGCTGTCTTAGAGATTCTAGAAAGCTAGAGCGTTCTTCTTGCTCTAAAGCAGAGTGTGATCAATGGATGAGAACTCTGCTGTCTGTTTCACTTCAGAAATGGAGTTAAATCCCAGGCTCTGAGTCTTCCTACAAGCAAGACTTCGTTTCAGGTAAGGGCAGTTTCTTTTCAGCTCAAACGAACTACATCGTTCACGAAGCTCACACGTTTCTCATCTTAACTGTAAAGCATTGGATGTTAGAGGACCTGTGGTTTCTTTCAGTTTCAGAAGCAGAGTTGAACTAGATATGGTCCGTATGTGTAGGAAGCACTGTTCTTTTCTTCTGCGAACAACCATGTTTCCTGCTGTATTAGAGATTCTAGAAAGAAAGAGTGTGCTTCTTGCTCTAAAGCAGAGTGTGAGCAATGGATGAGAACTCTGCTGTGTGTTTCAATTCAGAAATGGAATTAAATCCCAGGCTCTGAGTCTTCCTAAAAGCAAGACCTATTTTCAGGTAAGCTTAGTTACTTTACAGCTCAAACGAAATATATTGTTCACCAAGTTCACACGTTTCTCATCTAAACTGACAAGCATTGGATGTTAGAGGACCTCTGGTTTGTTTCAGAGTCAGAAACAGAGATGAACTAGATATGGTCCGTATGTGTAGGAAACACTGTTCTTTTCTTCTGAGCACACTCACGTTTCCTGCGGTATTAGAGAATCTAGAGAGCAAGAGCGTGCTTCTTGCTCTAAAGCAGAGTGTGATCCATCGATGAGAACTGTGTTGTGGGTTTCCCTTCATCAATGGAGTTAAACTCCAGGCTCTGTGTCTTCATACAATCAAGACTTCATTTTAGGTAAGAGCAGTCACTATTCAGCTCAAATGAACTACATCGTTCACGAAGCTCACACGTTTCTTATCTTAAATGTCAAGCATTGGATGTTAGAGGACCAGTGCTTTGTATCAGTTTCAGAAGCAGATTTGGACTAGATATGGTCCTTATGTGTAGGAAACACCGATCATTTGCTCTCAGCACACTCAAGTTTCCTGCTGTATTAGAGACTCTAGAAAGCAAGAGCGTGCTTCTTGCTCTATAGCAGAGTGTGATCCATCGAAGAGAACTCTGCTGTGTGTTTCCCTTCAGAAATGGAGTTAAATCCCAGGCTCTGTTTCTTCCTACAAGCAAGAATTCGTTTCATGTAAGTGCAGTTACTTTACAGCTCAAAAGGACTACATCGTTCACGAAGCTCACACGTTTCTCATCTTAAATGACAAGCATTGGATGTTAGAGGACCTGTGGTTTGTTTCAGTATCAGAAGCAGAGTTGAACTAGATGTGGCCCGTATGTGCAGGAAACACCGTTCTTTTGTTCTGAGCACACTCAAGTTTCCTGCTGTATTAGAGACTCTAGAAAGCAAGAGCGTGCTTCTTGCTCTAAAGCAGAGTGTGAGCAATGGATGAGATCTCTGCTGTGTGTTTCACTTCAGAAATGGAGTTAAATCCCAGGCTCTGAGTCTTCCTAAAATCAAGACTTCTTTTCAGGTAAGGGTAGTTACTTTACAGCTCAAACGAACTACATCGTTCATGAAGTTCACACGTTTCTCATCCAAACTGACAAGCATTGGATGTTAGAGGACCTCTGGTTTGTTTCAGAGTCAGAAGCAGAGATGAACTAGATATGGTCCGTATGTGCAGTAAAAACCGTTCTTTTCTTCTGAGCATGATCAAGTTTCCTGCTGTATTAGAGAATCTAGAATCAAGAGCGTGCTTCTTCCTCTAAAGCAGAGTGTGATCTATGGATGAGAACTCTGTTGTGTGTTTCACTTCACAAATGGAGTTAAATCCCAGGCACTCTGTCCTCCTACAAGGTAGACTTCGTTTCAAGTTAGGGCTGTCACTTTTCAGCTCAAACGAACTACATCGTTAACGAAGCTCACACGTTTCTCATCTTAACTGACAAGCATTGAATGTTAGAGGACCAATGCTTTGTATCAGTTTCAGAAGCAGAGTTGGACTAGATATGGTCTGTATGTGTAGGAAACACCGTTCATTTGTTCTCAGCACACTCAAGTTTCCTGCTGTCTTAGAGAGTCTTGAAAGCTAGAGCGTGTTTCTTGCTCTAAAGCAGAGTGTGATCAATGGATGAGAACTCTGCTGTGTGTTTCACTTCAGAAATGGAGTTAAATCCCAGGCTCTGTGTCTTCCTACAAGCAAGACTTCCTTTTAGGTAAGGGCAGTCACGGTTCAGTTCAAACAAACTACATTGTTCACGAAGCTTACAAGTTTCCCTTCTTAACTACCAAGCATTGGATGTTAGAGGACCAGTGCTTTGTGTCAGTTTCAGAAGCAGAGTTGGACTAGATATGGTCCTTATGTGTACGAAACACCGTTCTTTTGTTCTCAGCACACTCACGTTTCCTGCTGTCTTAGAGATTCTAGAAAGCTAGAGCGTTCTTCTTGCTCTAAAGCAGAGTGTGATCAATGGATGAGAACTCTGCTGTCTGTTTCACTTCAGAAATGGAGTTAAATCCCAGGCTCTGAGTCTTCCTACAAGCAAGACTTCGTTTCAGGTAAGGGCAGTTTCTTTTCAGCTCAAACGAACTACATCGTTCACGAAGCTCACACGTTTCTCATCTTAACTGAAAAGCATTGGATGTTAGAGGACCTGTGGTTTCTTTCAGTTTCAGAAGCAGAGTTGAACTAGATATGGTCCGTATGTGTAGGAAGCACTGTTCTTTTCTTCTGCGAACAACCATGTTTCCTGCTGTATTAGAGATTCTAGAAAGAAAGAGTGTGCTTCTTGCTCTAAAGCAGAGTGTGAGCAATGGATGAGAACTCTGCTGTGTGTTTCAATTCAGAAATGGAATTAAATCCCAGGCTCTGAGTCTTCCTAAAAGCAAGACCTATTTTCAGGTAAGCTTAGTTACTTTACAGCTCAAACGAAATATATTGTTCACCAAGTTCACACGTTTCTCATCTAAACTGACAAGCATTGGATGTTAGAGGACCTCTGGTTTGTTTCAGAGTCAGAAGCAGAGATGAACTAGATATGGTCCGTATGTGTAGGAAACACTGTTCTTTTCTTCTGAGCACACTCACGTTTCCTGCGGTATTAGAGAATCTAGAGAGCAAGAGCGTGCTTCTTGCTCTAAAGCAGAGTGTGATCCATCGATGAGAACTGTGTTGTGGGTTTCCCTTCATCAATGGAGTTAAACTCCAGGCTCTGTGTCTTCATACAATCAAGACTTCATTTTAGGTAAGAGCAGTCACTATTCAGCTCAAATGGACTACATCGTTCACGAAGCTCACACGTTTCTTATCTTAAATGTCAAGCATTGGATGTTAGAGGACCAGTGCTTTGTATCAGTTTCAGAAGCAGAGTTGGACTAGATATGGTCCTTATGTGTAGGAAACACCGATCATTTGCTCTCAGCACACTCAAGTTTCCTGCTGTATTAGAGACTCTAGAAAGCAAGAGCGTGCTTCTTGCTCTATAGCAGAGTGTGATCCATCGAAGAGAACTATGCTGTGTGTTTCCCTTCAGAAATGGAGTTAAATCCCAGGCTCTGTTTCTTCCTACAAGCAAGACTTCTTTTCATGTAAGTGCAGGTCCTTTACACCTCAAAAGGACTACATCGTTCACGAAGCTCACACGTTTCTCATCTTAACTGACAAGCATTGGATGTTAGAGGACCTGTGGTTTGTTTCAGTATCAGAAGCAGAGTTGAACTAGATGTGGCCTGTATGTGTAGGAACCACCGTTCTTTTGTTCTGAGCACACTCAAGTTTCCTGCTGTATTAGAGACTCTAGAAAGCAAGAGCGTGCTTCTTGCTCTAAAGCAGAGTGTGAGCAATGGATGAGATCTCTGCTGTGTGTTTCACTTCAGAAATGGAGTTAAATCCCAGGCTCTGAGTCTTCCTAAAATCAAGACTTCTTTTCAGGTAAGCATAGTTACTTTACAGCTCAAACGAACTACATCGTTCATGAAGTTCACACGTTTCTCATCTAAACTGACAAGCATTGGATGTTAGAGGACCTCTGGTTTGTTTCAGAGTCAGAAGCAGAGATGAACTAGATATGGTCCGTATGTGCAGTAAAAACCGTTCTTTTCTTCTGAGCATGATCAAGTTTCCTGATGTATTAGAGAATCTAGAATCAAGAGCGTGCTTCTCCCTCTAAAGCAGAGTGTGATCTATGGATGAGAACTCTGTTGTGTGTTTCACTTCACAAATGGAGTTAAATCCCAGGCACTCTGTCTTCCTACAAGGTAGACTTCTTTTCAAGTTAGGGCTGTCACTTTTCAGCTCAAACGAACTACGTAGTTAACGAAGCTCACACGTTTCTCATCTTAACTGACAAGCATTGGATGTTAGAGGACCTCTGGTTTGTTTCAGAGTCAGAAGCAGAGATGAACTAGATATGGTCCGTATGTGCAGTAAAAACCGTTCTTTTCTTCTGAGCATGATCAAGTTTCCTGCTGTATTAGAGAATCTAGAATCAAGAGCGTGCTTCTTCCTCTAAAGCAGAGTGTGATCTATGGATGAGAACTCTGTTGTGTGTTTCACTTCACAAATGGAGTTAAATCCCAGGCACTCTGTCCTCCTACAAGGTAGACTTCGTTTCAAGTTAGGGCTGTCACTTTTCAGCTCAAACGAACTACATCGTTAACGAAGCTCACACGTTTCTCATCTTAACTGGCAAGCATTGAATGTTAGAGGACCAATGCTTTGTATCAGTTTCAGAAGCAGAGTTGGACTAGATATGGTCTGTATGTGTAGGAAACACCGTTCATTTGTTCTCAGCACACTCAAGTTTCCTGCTGTCTTAGAGAGTCTTGAAAGCTAGAGCGTGTTTCTTGCTCTAAAGCAGAGTGTGATCAATGGATGAGAACTCTGCTGTGTGTTTCACTTCAGAAATGGAGTTAAATCCCAGGCTCTGTGTCTTCCTACAAGCAAGACTTCGTTTTAGGTAAGGGCAGTCACGGTTCAGTTCAAACAAACTACATTGTTCACGAAGCTTACAAGTTTCCCTTCTTAACTACCAAGCATTGGATGTTAGAGGACCAGTGCTTTGTGTCAGTTTCAGAAGCAGAGTTGGACTAGATATGGTCCTTATGTGTAGTAAACACCGTTCTTTTGTTCTCAGCACACTCACGTTTCCTGCTGTCTTAGAGATTCTAGAAAGCTAGAGCGTTCTTCTTGCTCTAAAGCAGAGTGTGATCAATGGATGAGAACTCTGCTGTCTGTTTCACTTCAGAAATGGAGTTAAATCCCAGGCTCTGAGTCTTCCTACAAGCAAGACTTCGTTTCAGGTAAGGGCAGTTTCTTTTCAGCTCAAACGAACTACATCGTTCACGAAGCTCACACGTTTCTCATCTTAACTGAAAAGCATTGGATGTTAGAGGACCTGTGGTTTCTTTCAGTTTCAGAAGCAGAGTTGAACTAGATATGGTCCGTATGTGTAGGAAGCACTGTTCTTTTCTTCTGCGAACAACCATGTTTCCTGCTGTATTAGAGATTCTAGAAAGAAAGAGTGTGCTTCTTGCTCTAAAGCAGAGTGTGAGCAATGGATGAGAACTCTGCTGTGTGTTTCAATTCAGAAATGGAATTAAATCCCAGGCTCTGAGTCTTCCTAAAAGCAAGACCTATTTTCAGGTAAGCTTAGTTACTTTACAGCTCAAACGAAATATATTGTTCACCAAGTTCACACGTTTCTCATCTAAACTGACAAGCATTGGATGTTAGAGGACCTCTGGTTTGTTTCAGAGTCAGAAGCAGAGATGAACTAGATATGGTCCGTATGTGTAGGAAACACTGTTCTTTTCTTCTGAGCACACTCACGTTTCCTGCGGTATTAGAGAATCTAGAGAGCAAGAGCGTGCTTCTTGCTCTAAAGCAGAGTGTGATCCATCGATGAGAACTGTGTTGTGGGTTTCCCTTCATCAATGGAGTTAAACTCCAGGCTCTGTGTCTTCATACAATCAAGACTTCATTTTAGGTAAGAGCAGTCACTATTCAGCTCAAATGGACTACATCGTTCACGAAGCTCACACGTTTCTTATCTTAAATGTCAAGCATTGGATGTTAGAGGACCAGTGCTTTGTATCAGTTTCAGAAGCAGAGTTGGACTAGATATGGTCCTTATGTGTAGGAAACACCGATCATTTGCTCTCAGCACACTCAAGTTTCCTGCTGTATTAGAGACTCTAGAAAGCAAGAGCGTGCTTCTTGCTCTATAGCAGAGTGTGATCCATCAAAGAGAACTATGCTGTGTGTTTCCCTTCAGAAATGGAGTTAAATCCCAGGCTCTGTTTCTTCCTACAAGCAAGACTTCGTTTCATGTAAGTGCAGTTACTTTACAGATCAAAAGGACTACATCGTTCACGAAGCTCACACGTTTCTCATCTTAACTGACAAGCATTGGATGTTAGAGGACCTGTGGTTTGTTTCAGTATCAGAAGCAGAGTTGAACTAGATGTGGCCCGTATGTGTAGGAAACACCGTTCTTTTGTTCTGAGCACACTCAAGTTTCCTGCTGTATTAGAGACTCTAGAAAGCAAGAGCGTGCTTCTTGCTCTAAAGCAGAGTGTGAGCAATGGATGAGATCTCTGCTGTGTGTTTCACTTCAGAAATGGAGTTAAATCCCAGGCTCTGAGTCTTCCTAAAATCAAGACTTCCTTTCAGGTAAGCGTAGTTACTTTACAGCTCAAACGAACTACATCGTTCATGAAGTTCACACGTTTCTCATCTAAACTGACAAGCATTGGATGTTAGAGGACCTCTGGTTTGTTTCAGAGTCAGAAGCAGAGATGAACTAGATATGGTCCGTATGTGCAGTAAAAACCGTTCTTTTCTTCTGAGCATGATCAAGTTTCCTGCTGTATTAGAGAATCTAGAATCAAGAGCGTGCTTCTTCCTCTAAAGCAGAGTGTGATCTATGGATGAGAACTCTGTTGTGTGTTTCACTTCACAAATGGAGTTAAATCCCAGGCACTCTGTCCTCCTACAAGGTAGACTTCGTTTCAAGTTAGGGCTGTCACTTTTCAGCTCAAACGAACTACATCGTTAACGAAGCTCACACGTTTCTCATCTTAACTGGCAAGCATTGAATGTTAGAGGACCAATGCTTTGTATCAGTTTCAGAAGCAGAGTTGGACTAGATATGGTCTGTATGTGTAGGAAACACCGTTCATTTGTTCTCAGCACACTCAAGTTTCCTGCTGTCTTAGAGAGTCTTGAAAGCTAGAGCGTGTTTCTTGCTCTAAAGCAGAGTGTGATCAATGGATGAGAACTCTGCTGTGTGTTTCACTTCAGAAATGGAGTTAAATCCCAGGCTCTGTGTCTTCCTACAAGCAAGACTTCGTTTTAGGTAAGGGCAGTCACGGTTCAGTTCAAACAAACTACATTGTTCACGAAGCTTACAAGTTTCCCTTCTTAACTACCAAGCATTGGATGTTAGAGGACCAGTGCTTTGTGTCAGTTTCAGAAGCAGAGTTGGACTAGATATGGTCCTTATGTGTACGAAACACCGTTCTTTTGTTCTCAGCACACTCACGTTTCCTGCTGTCTTAGAGATTCTAGAAAGCTAGAGCGTTCTTCTTGCTCTAAAGCAGAGTGTGATCAATGGATGAGAACTCTGCTGTCTGTTTCACTTCAGAAATGGAGTTAAATCCCAGGCTCTGAGTCTTCCTACAAGCAAGACTTCGTTTCAGGTAAGGGCAGTTTCTTTTCAGCTCAAACGAACTACATCGTTCACGAAGCTCACACGTTTCTCATCTTAACTGAAAAGCATTGGATGTTAGAGGACCTGTGGTTTCTTTCAGTTTCAGAAGCAGAGTTGAACTAGATATGGTCCGTATGTGTAGGAAGCACTGTTCTTTTCTTCTGCGAACAACCATGTTTCCTGCTGTATTAGAGATTCTAGAAAGAAAGAGTGTGCTTCTTGCTCTAAAGCAGAGTGTGAGCAATGGATGAGAACTCTGCTGTGTGTTTCAATTCAGAAATGGAATTAAATCCCAGGCTCTGAGTCTTCCTAAAAGCAAGACCTATTTTCAGGTAAGCTTAGTTACTTTACAGCTCAAACGAAATATATTGTTCACCAAGTTCACACGTTTCTCATCTAAACTGACAAGCATTGGATGTTAGAGGACCTCTGGTTTGTTTCAGAGTCAGAAGCAGAGATGAACTAGATATGGTCCGTATGTGTAGGAAACACTGTTCTTTTCTTCTGAGCACACTCACGTTTCCTGCGGTATTAGAGAATCTAGAGAGCAAGAGCGTGCTTCTTGCTCTAAAGCAGAGTGTGATCCATCGATGAGAACTGTGTTGTGGGTTTCCCTTCATCAATGGAGTTAAACTCCAGGCTCTGTGTCTTCATACAATCAAGACTTCATTTTAGGTAAGAGCAGTCACTATTCAGCTCAAATGGACTACATCGTTCACGAAGCTCACACGTTTCTTATCTTAAATGTCAAGCATTGGATGTTAGAGGACCAGTGCTTTGTGTCAGTTTCAGAAGCAGAGTTGGACTAGATATGGTCCTTATGTGTAGGAAACACCGATCATTTGCTCTCAGCACACTCAAGTTTCCTGCTGTATTAGAGACTCTAGAAAGCAAGAGCGTGCTTCTTGCTCTATAGCAGAGTGTGATCCATCGAAGAGAACTATGCTGTGTGTTTCCCTTCAGAAATGGAGTTAAATCCCAGGCTCTGTTTCTTCCTACAAGCAAGACTTCTTTTCATGTAAGTGCAGGTCCTTTACACCTCAAAAGGACTACATCGTTCACGAAGCTCACACGTTTCTCATCTTAACTGACAAGCATTGGATGTTAGAGGACCTGTGGTTTGTTTCAGTATCAGAAGCAGAGTTGAACTAGATGTGGCCTGTATGTGTAGGAACCACCGTTCTTTTGTTCTGAGCACACTCAAGTTTCCTGCTGTATTAGAGACTCTAGAAAGCAAGAGCGTGCTTCTTGCTCTAAAGCAGAGTGTGAGCAATGGATGAGATCTCTGCTGTGTGTTTCACTTCAGAAATGGAGTTAAATCCCAGGCTCTGAGTCTTCCTAAAATCAAGACTTCTTTTCAGGTAAGCATAGTTACTTTACAGCTCAAACGAACTACATCGTTCATGAAGTTCACACGTTTCTCATCTAAACTGACAAGCATTGGATGTTAGAGGACCTCTGGTTTGTTTCAGAGTCAGAAGCAGAGATGAACTAGATATGGTCCGTATGTGCAGTAAAAACCGTTCTTTTCTTCTGAGCATGATCAAGTTTCCTGATGTATTAGAGAATCTAGAATCAAGAGCGTGCTTCTCCCTCTAAAGCAGAGTGTGATCTATGGATGAGAACTCTGTTGTGTGTTTCACTTCACAAATGGAGTTAAATCCCAGGCACTCTGTCTTCCTACAAGGTAGACTTCTTTTCAAGTTAGGGCTGTCACTTTTCAGCTCAAACGAACTACATAGTTAACGAAGCTCACACGTTTCTCATCTTAACTGACAAGCATTGGATGTTAGAGGACCTCTGGTTTGTTTCAGAGTCAGAAGCAGAGATGAACTAGATATGGTCCGTATGTGCAGTAAAAACAGTTCTTTTCTTCTGAGCATGATCAAGTTTCCTGCTGTATTAGAGAATCTAGAATCAAGAGCGTGCTTCTTCCTCTAAAGCAGAGTGTGATCTATGGATGAGAACTCTGTTGTGTGTTTCACTTCACAAATGGAGTTAAATCCCAGGCACTCTGTCCTCCTACAAGGTAGACTTCGTTTCAAGTTAGGGCTGTCACTTTTCAGCTCAAACGAACTACATCGTTAACGAAGCTCACACGTTTCTCATCTTAACTGGCAAGCATTGAATGTTAGAGGACCAATGCTTTGTATCAGTTTCAGAAGCAGAGTTGGACTAGATATGGTCTGTATGTGTAGGAAACACCGTTCATTTGTTCTCAGCACACTCAAGTTTCCTGCTGTCTTAGAGAGTCGTGAAAGCTAGAGCGTGTTTCTTGCTCTAAAGCAGAGTGTGATCAATGGATGAGAACTCTGCTGTGTGTTTCACTTCAGAAATGGAGTTAAATCCCAGGCTCTGTGTCTTCCTACAAGCAAGACTTCGTTTTAGGTAAGGGCAGTCACGGTTCAGTTCAAACAAACTACATTGTTCACGAAGCTTACAAGTTTCCCTTCTTAACTACCAAGCATTGGATGTTAGAGGACCAGTGCTTTGTGTCAGTTTCAGAAGCAGAGTTGGACTAGATATGGTCCTTATGTGTACGAAACACCGTCCTTTTGTTCTCAGCACACTCACGTTTCCTGCTGTCTTAGAGATTCTAGAAAGCTAGAGCGTTCTTCTTGCTCTAAAGCAGAGTGTGATCAATGGATGAGAACTCTGCTGTCTGTTTCACTTCAGAAATGGAGTTAAATCCCAGGCTCTGAGTCTTCCTACAAGCAAGACTTCGTTTCAGGTAAGGGCAGTTTCTTTTCAGCTCAAACGAACTACATCGTTCACGAAGCTCACACGTTTCTCATCTTAACTGAAAAGCATTGGATGTTAGAGGACCTGTGGTTTCTTTCAGTTTCAGAAGCAGAGTTGAACTAGATATGGTCCGTATGTGTAGGAAGCACTGTTCTTTTCTTCTGCGAACAACCATGTTTCCTGCTGTATTAGAGATTCTAGAAAGAAAGAGTGTGCTTCTTGCTCTAAAGCAGAGTGTGAGCAATGGATGAGAACTCTGCTGTGTGTTTCAATTCAGAAATGGAATTAAATCCCAGGCTCTGAGTCTTCCTAAAAGCAAGACCTATTTTCAGGTAAGCTTAGTTACTTTACAGCTCAAACGAAATATATTGTTCACCAAGTTCACACGTTTCTCATCTAAACTGACAAGCATTGGATGTTAGAGGACCTCTGGTTTGTTTCAGAGTCAGAAGCAGAGATGAACTAGATATGGTCCGTATGTGTAGGAAACACTGTTCTTTTCTTCTGAGCACACTCACGTTTCCTGCGGTATTAGAGAATCTAGAGAGCAAGAGCGTGCTTCTTGCTCTAAAGCAGAGTGTGATCCATCGATGAGAACTGTGTTGTGGGTTTCCCTTCATCAATGGAGTTAAACTCCAGGCTCTGTGTCTTCATACAATCAAGACTTCATTTTAGGTAAGAGCAGTCACTATTCAGCTCAAATGGACTACATCGTTCACGAAGCTCACACGTTTCTTATCTTAAATGTCAAGCATTGGATGTTAGAGGACCAGTGCTTTGTGTCAGTTTCAGAAGCAGAGTTGGACTAGATATGGTCCTTATGTGTAGGAAACACCGATCATTTGCTCTCAGCACACTCAAGTTTCCTGCTGTATTAGAGACTCTAGAAAGCAAGAGCGTGCTTCTTGCTCTATAGCAGAGTGTGATCCATCGAAGAGAACTATGCTGTGTGTTTCCCTTCAGAAATGGAGTTAAATCCCAGGCTCTGTTTCTTCCTACAAGCAAGACTTCTTTTCATGTAAGTGCAGGTCCTTTACACCTCAAAAGGACTACATCGTTCACGAAGCTCACACGTTTCTCATCTTAACTGACAAGCATTGGATGTTAGAGGACCTGTGGTTTGTTTCAGTATCAGAAGCAGAGTTGAACTAGATGTGGCCTGTATGTGTAGGAACCACCGTTCTTTTGTTCTGAGCACACTCAAGTTTCCTGCTGTATTAGAGACTCTAGAAAGCAAGAGCGTGCTTCTTGCTCTAAAGCAGAGTGTGAGCAATGGATGAGATCTCTGCTGTGTGTTTCACTTCAGAAATGGAGTTAAATCCCAGGCTCTGAGTCTTCCTAAAATCAAGACTTCCTTTCAGGTAAGCGTAGTTACTTTACAGCTCAAACGAACTACATCGTTCATGAAGTTCACACGTTTCTCATCTAAACTGACAAGCATTGGATGTTAGAGGACCTCTGGTTTGTTTCAGAGTCAGAAGCAGAGATGAACTAGATATGGTCCGTATGTGCAGTAAAAACCGTTCTTTTCTTCTGAGCATGATCAAGTTTCCTGCTCTATTAGAGAATCTAGAATCAAGAGCGTGCTTCTTCCTCTAAAGCAGAGTGTGATCTATGGATGAGAACTCTGTTGTGTGTTTCACTTCACAAATGGAGTTAAATCCCAGGCACTCTGTCCTCCTACAAGGTAGACTTCGTTTCAAGTTAGGGCTGTCACTTTTCAGCTCAAACGAACTACATCGTTAACGAAGCTCACACGTTTCTCATCTTAACTGGCAAGCATTGAATGTTAGAGGACCAATGCTTTGTATCAGTTTCAGAAGCAGAGTTGGACTAGATATGGTCTGTATGTGTAGGAAACACCGTTCATTTGTTCTCAGCACACTCAAGTTTCCTGCTGTCTTAGAGAGTCTTGAAAGCTAGAGCGTGTTTCTTGCTCTAAAGCAGAGTGTGATCAATGGATGAGAACTCTGCTGTGTGTTTCACTTCAGAAATGGAGTTAAATCCCAGGCTCTGTGTCTTCCTACAAGCAAGACTTCGTTTTAGGTAAGGGCAGTCACGGTTCAGTTCAAACAAACTACATTGTTCACGAAGCTTACAAGTTTCCCTTCTTAACTACCAAGCATTGGATGTTAGAGGACCAGTGCTTTGTGTCAGTTTCAGAAGCAGAGTTGGACTAGATATGGTCCTTATGTGTACGAAACACCGTTCTTTTGTTCTCAGCACACTCACGTTTCCTGCTGTCTTAGAGATTCTAGAAAGCTAGAGCGTTCTTCTTGCTCTAAAGCAGAGTGTGATCAATGGATGAGAACTCTGCTGTCTGTTTCACTTCAGAAATGGAGTTAAATCCCAGGCTCTGAGTCTTCCTACAAGCAAGACTTCGTTTCAGGTAAGGGCAGTTTCTTTTCAGCTCAAACGAACTACATCGTTCATGAACCTCACACGTTTCTCATCTTAACTGAAAAGCATTGGATGTTAGAGGACCTGTGGTTTCTTTCAGTTTCAGAAGCAGATTTGAACTAGATATGGTCCGTATGTTTAGGAAGCACTGTTCTTTTCTTCTGCGAACAACCATGTTTCCTGCTGTATTAGAGATTCTAGAAAGAAAGAGTGTGCTTCTTGCTCTAAAGCAGAGTGAGAGCAATGGATGAGAACTCTGCTGTGTGTTTCAATTCAGAAATGGAATTAAATCCCAGGCTCTGAGTCTTCCTAAAAGCAAGACCTATTTTCAGGTAAGCTTAGTTACTTTACAGCTCAAACGAAATATATTGTTCACCAAGTTCATACGTTTCTCATCTAAACTGACAAGCATTGGATGTTAGAGGACCTCTGGTTTGTTTCAGAGTCAGAAGCAGAGATGAACTAGATATGGTCCGTATGTATAGGAAACACTGTTCTTTTCTTCTGAGCACACTCACGTTTCCTGCGGTATTAGAGAATCTAGAGAGCAAGAGCGTGCTTCTTGCTCTAAAGCAGAGTGTGATCCCTCGATGAGAACTGTGTTGTGGGTTTCCCTTCATCAATGGAGTTAAACTCCAGGCTCTGTGTCTTCATACAATCAAGACTTCATTTTAGGTAAGGGCAGTCACTATTCAGCTCAAAAGAACTACATCGTTCACGAAGAGCACACGTTTCTTATCTTAAATGTCAAGCATTGGATGTTAGAGGACCAGTGCTTTGTATCAGTTTCAGAAGCAGATTTGGACTAGATATGGTCCTTATGTGTAGGAAACACCGATCATTTGCTCTCAGCACACTCAAGTTTCCTGCTGTATTAGAGACTCTAGAAAGCAAGAGCGTGCTTCTTGCTCTATAGCAGAGTGTGATCCATCGAAGAGAACTATGCTGTGTGTTTCCCTTCAGAAATGGAGTTAAATCCCAGGCTCTGTTTCTTCCTACAAGCAAGACTTCTTTTCATGTAAGTGCAGGTCCTTTACACCTCAAAAGGACTACATCGTTCACGAAGCTCACACGTTTCTCATCTTAAATGACAAGCATTGGATGTTAGAGGACCTGTGGTTTGTTTCAGTATCAGAAGCAGAGTTGAACTAGATGTGGCCTGTATGTGTAGGAACCACCGGTCTTTTGTTCTGAGCACACTCAAGTTTCCTGCTGTATTAGAGACTCTAGAAAGCAAGAGCGTGCTTCTTGCTCTAAAGCAGAGTGTGAGCAATGGATGAGATCTCTGCTGTGTGTTTCACTTCAGAAATGGAGTTAAATCCCAGGCTCTGAGTCTTCCTAAAAGCAAGACTTCTTTTCAGGTAAGCATTGTTACTTTACAGCTCAAACGAACTACATCGTTCATGAAGTTCACAAGTTTCTCATCTAAACTGACAAGCATTGGATGTTAGAGGACCTCTGGTTTGTTTCAGAGTCAGAAGCAGAGATGAACTAGATATGGTCCGTATGTGCATTAAAAACCGTTCTTTTCTTCTGAGCATGATCAAGTTTCCTGATGTATTAGAGAATCTAGAATCAAGAGCGTGCTTCTCCCTCTAAAGCAGAGTGTGATCTATGGATGAGAACTCTGTTGTGTGTTTCACTTCACAAATGGAGTTAAATCCCAGGCACTCTGTCTTCCTACAAGGTAGACTTCTTTTCAAGTTAGGGCTGTCACTTTTCAGCTCAAACGAACTACATAGTTAACGAAGCTCACACGTTTCTCATCTTAACTGACAAGCATTGGGTGTTAGAGGACCAATGCTTTGTATCAGTTTCAGAAGCAGAGTTGGACTAGATATGGTCTGTATGTGTAGGAAACACCGTTCATTTGTTCTCAGCACACTCAAGTTTCCTGCTGTCTTAGAGAGTCTTGAAAGCTAGAGCGTGTTTCTTGCTCTAAAGCAGAGTGTGATCTATAGATGAGAACTCTGTTGTGTGTTTCACTTCACAAATGGAGTTAAATCCCAGGCACTCTGTCTTCCTACAAGCAAACTTCGTTTCAAGTTAGGGCTGTCACTTTTCAGCTCAAACGAACTATATCGTTAACGAAGCTCACACGTTTCTCATCTTAACTGACAAGCATTGAATGTTAGAGGACCAATGCTTTGTATCAGTTTCAGAAGCAGAGTTGGACTAGATATGGTCTGTATGTGTAGGAAACACCGTTCACTTGTTCTCAGCACACTCACGTATCCTGCTGTCTTAGAGAGTCTTGAAAGCTAGAGCGTGTTTCTTGCTCTAAAGCAGAGTGTGATCAATGGATGAGAACTCTGCTGTGTGTTTGACTTCAGAAATAGAGTTAAATCCCAGGCTCTGTGTCTTCCTACAAGCAAGACTTCGTTTCAGGTAAGGGCAGTCACGGTTCAGTTCAAACAAACTACATTGTTCACGAAGCTTACAAGTTTCTCTTCTTAACTACCAAGCATTGGATGTTAGAGGACCAGTGCTTTGTGTCAGTTTCAGAAGCAGAGTTGGACTAGATATGGTCCTTATGTGTACGAAACACCGTTCTTTTGTTCTCAGCACACTCACGTTTCCTGCTGTCTTAGAGATTCTAGAAAGCTAGAGTGTGCTTCTTGCTCTAAAGCAGAGTGTGATCAATGGATGAGAACTCTGCTGTCTGTTTCACTTCAGAAATGGCGTTAAATCCCAGGCTCTGAGTCTTCCTACAAGCAAGACTTCGTTTCAGGTAAGGGCAGTTTCTTTTCAGCTCAAACGAACTACATCGTTCACGAAGCTCACACGTTTCTCATCTTAACTGAAAAGCATTGGATGTTAGAGGACCTCTGGTTTCTTTCAGTTTCAGAAGCAGAGTTGAACTAGATATGGTCCGTATGTGTAGGAAGCACTGTTCTTTTCTTCTGCGAACAACCATGTTTCCTGCTGTATTAGAGATTCTAGAAAGAAAGAGTGTGCATATTGCTCTAAAGCAGAGTGTGAGCAATGGATGAGAACTCTGCTGTGTGTTTCAATTCAGAAATGGAATTAAATCCCAGGCTCTGAATCTTCCTAAAAGCAAGACCTATTTTCAGGTAAGCTTAGTTACTTTACAGCTCAAACGAAATATATTGTTCACCAAGTTCCCCCCTTTTTCATCTAAACTGACAAGCATTGGATGTTAGAGGACCTCTGGTTTGTTTCAGAGTCAGAAGCAGAGATGAACTAGATATGGTCCGTATGTGTAGGAAACACTGTTCTTTTCTTCTGAGCACACTCACGTTTCCTGCGGTATTAGAGAATCTAGAGAGCAAGAGCGTGCTTCTTGCTCTAAAGCAGAGTGTGATCCCTCGATGAGAACTGTGTTGTGGGTTTCCCTTCATCAATGGAGTTAAACTCCAGGCTCTGTGTCTTCATACAATCAAGAATTCATTTTAGGTAAGAGCAGTCACTATTCAGCTCAAATGAACTACATCGTTCACGAAGCTCACACGTTTCTTATCTTAAATGTCAAGCATTGGATGTTAAAGGACCAGTGCTTTGTATCAGTTTCAGAAGCAGAGTTGGACTAGATATGGTCCTTATGTGTAGGAAACACCGATCATTTGCTCTCAGCACACTCAAGTTTCCTGCTGTATTAGAGACTCTAGAAAGCAAGAGCGTGCTTCTTGCTCTATAGCAGAGTGTGATCCATCGAAGAGAACTATGCTGTGTGTTTCCCTTCAGAAATGGAGTTAAATCCCAGGCTCTGTTTCTTCCTACAAGCAAGACTTCGTTTCATGTAAGTGCAGTTACTTTACAGCTCAAAAGGACTACATCATTCACGAAGCTCACACGTTTCTCATCTTAACTGACAAGCATTGGATGTTAGAGGACCAGTGCTTTGTGTCAGTTTAAGAAGCAGAGTTGGACTAGATATGGTCCTTATGTGTACGAAACACCGTTCTTTTGTTCTCAGCACACTCACGTTTCCTGCTGTCTTAGAGATTCTAGAAAGCTAGAGCGTGCTTCTTGCTCTAAAGCAGAGTGTGATCAATGGATGAGAACTCTGCTGTCTGTTTCACTTCAGAAATGGAGTTAAATCCCAGGCTCTGAGTCTTCCTACAAGCAAGACTTCGTTTCAGGTAAGGGCAGTTTCTTTTCAGCTCAAACGAACTACATCGTTCATGAAGCTCACACGTTTCTCATCTTAACTGAAAAGCATTGGATGTTAGAGGACCTGTGGTTTCTTTCAGTTTCAGAAGCAGAGTTGAACTAGATATGGTCCGTATGTGTAGGAAGCACTGTTCTTTTCTTCTGCACACAACCATGTTTCCTGCTGTATTAGAGATTCTAGAAAGAAAGAGTGTGCTTCTTGCTCTAAAGCAGAGTGTGAGCAATGGATGAGAACTCTGCTGTGTGTTTCACTTCAGAAATGGAATTAAATCCCAGGCTCTGAGTCTTCCTAAAAGCAAGACCTATTTTCAGGTAAGCTTAGTTACTTTACAGCTCAAACGAAATATATTGTTCACCAAGTTCACACGTTTCTCATCTAAACTGACAAGCATTGGATGTTAGAGGACCTCTGGTTTGTTTCAGAGTCAGAAGCAGAGATGAAATAGATATGGTCCGTATGTGTAGGAAACACTGTTCTTTTCTTCTGAGCACACTCACGTTTCCTGTGGTATTAGAGAATCTAGAGAGCAAGAGCATGCTTCTTGCTCTAAAGCAGAGTGTGATCCATCGATGAGAACTGTGTTGTGGGTTTCCCTTCATCAATGGAGTTAAACTCCAGGCTCTGTGTCTTCATACATTCAAGACATCATTTTAGGTAAGGGCAGTCACTATTCAGCTCAAATGAACTACATCGTTCACGAAGCTCACACGTTTCTTATCTTAAATGTCAAGCATTGGATGTTAGAGGACCAGTGCTTTGTATCAGTTTCAGAAGCAGATTTGGACTAGATATGGTCCTTATGTGTAGGAAACACCGATCATTTGCTCTCAGCACACTCAAGTTTCCTGCTGTATTAGAGACTCTAGAAAGCAAGAGCGTGCTTCTTGCTCTATAGCAGAGTGTGATCCATCGAAGAGAACTCTGCTGTGTGTTTCCCTTCAGAAATGGAGGTAAATCCCAGGCTCTGTTTCTTCCTACAAGCAAGACTTCGTTTCATGTTAGTGCAGTTACTTTACAGATCAAAAGGACTACATCGTTCACCAAGCTCACACGTTTCTCATCTTAAATGACAAGCATTGGATGTTAGAGGACCTGTGGTTTGTTTCAGTATCAGAAGCAGAGTTGAACTAGATGTGGCCCGTATGTGTAGGAAACACCGTTCTTTTGTTCTGAGCACACTCAAGTTTCGTGCTGTATTAGAGACTCTAGAAAGCAAGAGCGTGCTTCTTGCTCTAAAGCAGAGTGTGAGCAATGGATGAGATCTCTGCTGTGTGTTTCACTTCAGAAATGGAGTTAAATCCCAGGCTCTGAGTCTTCCTAAAAGCAAGACTTCTTTTCAGGTAAGCATAGTTACTTTACAGCTCAAACGAACTACATCGTTCATGAAGTTCACACGTTTCTCATCTAAACTGACAAGCATTGGATGTTAGAGGACCTCTGGTTTGTTTCAGAGTCAGAAGCAGAGATGAACTAGATATGGTCCGTATGTGCAGTAAAAACCGTTCTTTTCTTCTGAGCATGATCAAGTTTCCTGCTCTATTAGAGAATCTAGAATCAAGAGCGTGCTTCTTCCTCTAAAGCAGAGTGTGATCTATGGATGAGAACTCTGTTGTGTGTTTCACTTCACAAATGGAGTTAAATCCCAGGCACTCTGTCTTCCTACAAGGTATACTTCGTTTCAAGTTAGGGCTGTCAATTTTCAGCTCAAACGAACTACATCGTTAATGAAGCTCACACGTTTCTCATCTTAAGTGACAAGCATTGAATGTTAGAGGACCAATGCTTTGTATCAGTTTCAGAAGCAGAGTTGGACTAGATATGGTCTGTATGTGTAGGAAACACCGTTCATTTGTTCTCAGCACACTCAAGTTTCCTGCTGTCTTAGAGAGTCTTGAAAGCTAGAGCGTGTTTCTTGCTCTAAAGCAGAGTGTGTTCAATGGATGAGAACTCTGCTGTGTGTTTCACTTCAGAAATAGAGTTAAATCCCAGGCTCTGTGTCTTCCTAAAAGCAAGACTTATTTTCAGGTAAGCTTAGTTACTTTACAGCTCAAACGAAATACATTGTTCACCAAGTTCACACGTTTCTCATCTAAACTGACAAGCATTGGATGTTAGAGGACCTCTGGTTTGTTTCAGAGTCAGAAGCAGAGATGAACTAGATATGGTCCGTATGTTTAGGAAAAACCGTTCTTTTGTTCTGAGCATGCTCAAGTTTCCTGCTGTATTAGAGAATCTAGAAGCAAGAGCGTATTTCTTGCTCTAAAGCAGAGTGTGATCCATGGATGAGAACTATGCTGTGTGTTTCCCTTCAGAACTGGAGTTAAATCCAGGCTCTGTGTCTTCCTACAAGCACTATTTCGTTTCAGGTAAGGGCAGTCACTTTTCAGCTCAAACGAACTACATCGTTCACGAATCTCACACGTTTCTCATCTTAAATGACAAGCATTGGATGTTAGAGGACCAGTGCTTTGTATCAGTTTCAGAAGCACAGTTGGACTAGATATGGTCCGTATTTGTAAGAAACACCGTTCATTTATTCTCACCACACTCAAGTTTCCTGCTCTCTTAGAGACTCTAGAAAGCAAGAGCGTGTTGATTGCTCTAAAGCAGAGTGTGGTCAATGGATGAGAACTCTGTTGTGTGTTTCACTTCAGAAATGGATTAAATCCCTGGCTCTGAGTCTTCCTTCAAGCAAGACTTCGTTTCAGGTAAGGGCAGTTACCTTACAGCTCAAACGAACTACATCGTTCACGAAGCTCACACATTTCTCATCTTAACTGAGAAGCATTGGATGTTAGAGGACCTTTGCTTTGTATCAATTTCAAGCAGAGTTGAACTAGATATGGTCCCTATGTATAGGAAAAACAGTTCTTTTCTTCTGGGCACACTCATGTTTCCTGCTGTATTAGAGATTCTAGAAATCAAGAGCGTGCTTCTTGCTCTAAAGCAGAGTGTGATCCATCGAAGAGAACTATGCTGTGTCTTTCCCTTCAGAAATGGAGTTAAATCCCAGCTTCTGAGTCTTCCTACAAGCAAGACTTCGTTTCAGGTAAGGGCAGTTTCTTTTCAGCTCAAACGAACTACATCGTTCATGAAGCTCACACGTTTCTCATCTTAACTGAAAAGCATTGGATGTTAGAGGACCTGTGGTTTCTTTCAGTTTCAGAAGCAGAGTTGAACTAGATATGGTCCGTATGTGTAGGAAGCACTGTTCTTTTCTTCTGCACACAACCATGTTTCCTGCTGTATTAGAGATTCTAGAAAGAAAGAGTGTGCTTCTTGCTCTAAAGCAGAGTGTGAGCAATGGATGAGAACTCTGCTGTGTGTTTCACTTCAGAAATGGAATTAAATCCCAGGCTCTGAGTCTTCCTAAAAGCAAGACCTATTTTCAGGTAAGCTTAGTTACTTTACAGCTCAAACGAAATATATTGTTCACCAAGTTCACACGTTTCTCATCTAAACTGACAAGCATTGGATGTTAGAGGACCTCTGGTTTGTTTCAGAGTCAGAAGCAGAGATGAAATAGATATGGTCCGTATGTGTAGGAAACACTGTTCTTTTCTTCTGAGCACACTCACGTTTCCTGTGGTATTAGAGAATCTAGAGAGCAAGAGCATGCTTCTTGCTCTAAAGCAGAGTGTGATCCATCGATGAGAACTGTGTTGTGGGTTTCCCTTCATCAATGGAGTTAAACTCCAGGCTCTGTGTCTTCATACATTCAAGACATCATTTTAGGTAAGGGCAGTCACTATTCAGCTCAAATGAACTACATCGTTCACGAAGCTCACACGTTTCTTATCTTAAATGTCAAGCATTGGATGTTAGAGGACCAGTGCTTTGTATCAGTTTCAGAAGCAGATTTGGACTAGATATGGTCCTTATGTGTAGGAAACACCGATCATTTGCTCTCAGCACACTCAAGTTTCCTGCTGTATTAGAGACTCTAGAAAGCAAGAGCGTGCTTCTTGCTCTATAGCAGAGTGTGATCCATCGAAGAGAACTCTGCTGTGTGTTTCCCTTCAGAAATGGAGGTAAATCCCAGGCTCTGTTTCTTCCTACAAGCAAGACTTCGTTTCATGTAAGTGCAGTTACTTTACAGATCAAAAGGACTACATCGTTCACCAAGCTCACACGTTTCTCATCTTAAATGACAAGCATTGGATGTTAGAGGACCTGTGGTTTGTTTCAGTATCAGAAGCAGAGTTGAACTAGATGTGGCCCGTATGTGTAGGAAACACCGTTCTTTTGTTCTGAGCACACTCAAGTTTCCTGCTGTATTAGAGACTCTAGAAAGCAAGAGCGTGCTTCTTGCTCTAAAGCAGAGTGTGAGCAATGGATGAGATCTCTGCTGTGTGTTTCACTTCTGAAATGGAGTTAAATCCCAGGCTCTGAGTCTTCCTAAAAGCAAGACTTCTTTTCAGGTAAGCATAGTTACTTTACAGCTCAAACGAACTACATCGTTCATGAAGTTCACACGTTTCTCATCTAAACTGACAAGCATTGGATGTTAGAGGACCTCTGGTTTGTTTCAGAGTCAGAAGCAGAGATGAACTAGATATGGTCCGTATGTGCAGTAAAAACCGTTCTTTTCTTCTGAGCATGATCAAGTTTCCTGCTCTATTAGAGAATCTAGAATCAAGAGCGTGCTTCTTCCTCTAAAGCAGAGTGTGATCTATGGATGAGAACTCTGTTGTGTGTTTCACTTCACAAATGGAGTTAAATCCCAGGCACTCTGTCTTCCTACAAGGTATACTTCGTTTCAAGTTAGGGCTGTCAATTTTCAGCTCAAACGAACTACATCGTTAATGAAGCTCACACGTTTCTCATCTTAAGTGACAAGCATTGAATGTTAGAGGACCAATGCTTTGTATCAGTTTCAGAAGCAGAGTTGGACTAGATATGGTCTGTATGTGTAGGAAACACCGTTCATTTGTTCTCAGCACACTCAAGTTTCCTGCTGTCTTAGAGAGTCTTGAAAGCTAGAGCGTGTTTCTTGCTCTAAAGCAGAGTGTGATCAATGGATGAGAACTCTGCTGTGTGTTTCACTTCAGAAATAGAGTTAAATCCCAGGCTCTGTGTCTTCCTAAAAGCAAGACTTATTTTCAGGTAAGCTTAGTTACTTTACAGCTCAAACGAAATACATTGTTCACCAAGTTCACACGTTTCTCATCTAAACTGACAAGCATTGGATGTTAGAGGACCTCTGGTTTGTTTCAGAGTCAGAAGCAGAGATGAACTAGATATGGTCCGTATGTTTAGGAAAAACCGTTCTTTTGTTCTGAGCATGCTCAAGTTTCCTGCTGTATTAGAGAATCTAGAAGCAAGAGCGTATTTCTTGCTCTAAAGCAGAGTGTGATCCATGGATGAGAACTATGCTGTGTGTTTCCCTTCAGAACTGGAGTTAAATCCAGGCTCTGTGTCTTCCTACAAGCACTATTTCGTTTCAGGTAAGGGCAGTCACTTTTCAGCTCAAACGAACTACATCGTTCACGAATCTCACACGTTTCTCATCTTAAATGACAAGCATTGGATGTTAGAGGACCAGTGCTTTGTATCAGTTTCAGAAGCACAGTTGGACTAGATATGGTCCGTATTTGTAAGAAACACCGTTCATTTATTCTCACCACACTCAAGTTTCCTGCTCTCTTAGAGACTCTAGAAAGCAAGAGCGTGTTGATTGCTCTAAAGCAGAGTGTGGTCAATGGATGAGAACTCTGTTGTGTGTTTCACTTCAGAAATGGATTAAATCCCTGGCTCTGAGTCTTCCTTCAAGCAAGACTTCGTTTCAGGTAAGGGCAGTTACCTTACAGCTCAAACGAACTACATCGTTCACGAAGCTCACACATTTCTCATCTTAACTGAGAAGCATTGGATGTTAGAGGACCTTTGCTTTGTATCAATTTCAAGCAGAGTTGAACTAGATATGGTCCCTATGTATAGGAAAAACAGTTCTTTTCTTCTGGGCACACTCATGTTTCCTGCTGTATTAGAGATTCTAGAAATCAAGAGCGTGCTTCTTGCTCTAAAGCAGAGTGTGATCCATCGAAGAGAACTATGCTGTGTCTTTCCCTTCAGAAATGGAGTTAAATCCCAGCTTCTGAGTCTTCCTACAAGCAAGACTTCGTTTCAGGTAAGGGCAGTTTCTTTTCAGCTCAAACGAACTACATCGTTCATGAAGCTCACACGTTTCTCATCTTAACTGAAAAGCATTGGATGTTAGAGGACCTGTGGTTTCTTTCAGTTTCAGAAGCAGAGTTGAACTAGATATGGTCCGTATGTGTAGGAAGCACTGTTCTTTTCTTCTGCACACAACCATGTTTCCTGCTGTATTAGAGATTCTAGAAAGAAAGAGTGTGCTTCTTGCTCTAAAGCAGAGTGTGAGCAATGGATGAGAACTCTGCTGTGTGTTTCACTTCAGAAATGGAATTAAATCCCAGGCTCTGAGTCTTCCTAAAAGCAAGACCTATTTTCAGGTAAGCTTAGTTACTTTACAGCTCAAACGAAATATATTGTTCACCAAGTTCACACGTTTCTCATCTAAACTGACAAGCATTGGATGTTAGAGGACCTCTGGTTTGTTTCAGAGTCAGAAGCAGAGATGAAATAGATATGGTCCGTATGTGTAGGAAACACTGTTCTTTTCTTCTGAGCACACTCACGTTTCCTGTGGTATTAGAGAATCTAGAGAGCAAGAGCATGCTTCTTGCTCTAAAGCAGAGTGTGATCCATCGATGAGAACTGTGTTGTGGGTTTCCCTTCATCAATGGAGTTAAACTCCAGGCTCTGTGTCTTCATACATTCAAGACATCATTTTAGGTAAGGGCAGTCACTATTCAGCTCAAATGAACTACATCGTTCACGAAGCTCACACGTTTCTTATCTTAAATGTCAAGCATTGGATGTTAGAGGACCAGTGCTTTGTATCAGTTTCAGAAGCAGATTTGGACTAGATATGGTCCTTATGTGTAGGAAACACCGATCATTTGCTCTCAGCACACTCAAGTTTCCTGCTGTATTAGAGACTCTAGAAAGCAAGAGCGTGCTTCTTGCTCTATAGCAGAGTGTGATCCATCGAAGAGAACTCTGCTGTGTGTTTCCCTTCAGAAATGGAGGTAAATCCCAGGCTCTGTTTCTTCCTACAAGCAAGACTTCGTTTCATGTAAGTGCAGTTACTTTACAGATCAAAAGGACTACATCGTTCACCAAGCTCACACGTTTCTCATCTTAAATGACAAGCATTGGATGTTAGAGGACCTGTGGTTTGTTTCAGTATCAGAAGCAGAGTTGAACTAGATGTGGCCCGTATGTGTAGGAAACACCGTTCTTTTGTTCTGAGCACACTCAAGTTTCCTGCTGTATTAGAGACTCTAGAAAGCAAGAGCGTGCTTCTTGCTCTAAAGCAGAGTGTGAGCAATGGATGAGATCTCTGCTGTGTGTTTCACTTCAGAAATGGAGTTAAATCCCAGGCTCTGAGTCTTCCTAAAAGCAAGACTTCTTTTCAGGTAAGCATAGTTACTTTACAGCTCAAACGAACTACATCGTTCATGAAGTTCACACGTTTCTCATCTAAACTGACAAGCATTGGATGTTAGAGGACCTCTGGTTTGTTTCAGAGTCAGAAGCAGAGATGAACTAGATATGGTCCGTATGTGCAGTAAAAACCGTTCTTTTCTTCTGAGCATGATCAAGTTTCCTGCTCTATTAGAGAATCTAGAATCAAGAGCGTGCTTCTTCCTCTAAAGCAGAGTGTGATCTATGGATGAGAACTCTGTTGTGTGTTTCACTTCACAAATGGAGTTAAATCCCAGGCACTCTGTCTTCCTACAAGGTATACTTCGTTTCAAGTTAGGGCTGTCAATTTTCAGCTCAAACGAACTACATCGTTAATGAAGCTCACACGTTTCTCATCTTAAGTGACAAGCATTGAATGTTAGAGGACCAATGCTTTGTATCAGTTTCAGAAGCAGAGTTGGACTAGATATGGTCTGTATGTGTAGGAAACACCGTTCATTTGTTCTCAGCACACTCAAGTTTCCTGCTGTCTTAGAGAGTCTTGAAAGCTAGAGCGTGTTTCTTGCTCTAAAGCAGAGTGTGATCAATGGATGAGAACTCTGCTGTGTGTTTCACTTCAGAAATAGAGTTAAATCCCAGGCTCTGTGTCTTCCTAAAAGCAAGACTTATTTTCAGGTAAGCTTAGTTACTTTACAGCTCAAACGAAATACATTGTTCACCAAGTTCACACGTTTCTCATCTAAACTGACAAGCATTGGATGTTAGAGGACCTCTGGTTTGTTTCAGAGTCAGAAGCAGAGATGAACTAGATATGGTCCGTATGTTTAGGAAAAACCGTTCTTTTGTTCTGAGCATGCTCAAGTTTCCTGCTGTATTAGAGAATCTAGAAGCAAGAGCGTATTTCTTGCTCTAAAGCAGAGTGTGATCCATGGATGAGAACTATGCTGTGTGTTTCCCTTCAGAACTGGAGTTAAATCCAGGCTCTGTGTCTTCCTACAAGCACTATTTCGTTTCAGGTAAGGGCAGTCACTTTTCAGCTCAAACGAACTACATCGTTCACGAATCTCACACGTTTCTCATCTTAAATGACAAGCATTGGATGTTAGAGGACCAGTGCTTTGTATCAGTTTCAGAAGCACAGTTGGACTAGATATGGTCCGTATTTGTAAGAAACACCGTTCATTTATTCTCACCACACTCAAGTTTCCTGCTCTCTTAGAGACTCTAGAAAGCAAGAGCGTGTTGATTGCTCTAAAGCAGAGTGTGGTCAATGGATGAGAACTCTGTTGTGTGTTTCACTTCAGAAATGGATTAAATCCCTGGCTCTGAGTCTTCCTTCAAGCAAGACTTCGTTTCAGGTAAGGGCAGTTACCTTACAGCTCAAACGAACTACATCGTTCACGAAGCTCACACATTTCTCATCTTAACTGAGAAGCATTGGATGTTAGAGGACCTTTGCTTTGTATCAATTTCAAGCAGAGTTGAACTAGATATGGTCCCTATGTATAGGAAAAACAGTTCTTTTCTTCTGGGCACACTCATGTTTCCTGCTGTATTAGAGATTCTAGAAATCAAGAGCGTGCTTCTTGCTCTAAAGCAGAGTGTGATCCATCGAAGAGAACTATGCTGTGTCTTTCCCTTCAGAAATGGAGTTAAATCCCAGCTTCTGTGTCTTCCTACAAGCAAGACTTCGTTTCAGGTAAAGGCAGTTAATTTACAGCTCAAAAACCTACATCGTTCACGAAGCTCACACGTTTCTCATCTTAACTGACAAGCATTGGGTGTTAGAGGACCTGTGGTTTCTTTCAGTTTCAGAAGCAGAGTTGAACTTGATATGGTCCGTATATGTAGGAAACACCGTTCATTTGTTCTCAGCACACTCAAGTTTCCTGCTGTCTTAGTGACTCTAGAAAGCTAGAGCGTGTTTCTTGCTCTAAAGCAGAGTGTGATCAATGGATGAGAACTCTGTTGTGTGTTTCACTTTAGAAATGGAGTTAAATTCCTGGCTCTGGGTCTTCCTACAAGCAAAACATCGTTTCAGGTAAGGGCAGTTACCTTACAGCTCAAACGAACTACATCGTTCACCAAGCTCACACATTTCTCATCTTAACTGAGAAGCATTGGATGTTAGAGGACCTTTGCTTTGTATCAATTTCAAGCAGAATTGAACTAGATAGGGTCTGTATGTATAGGAAACACCGTTCTTTTCTTCTGAGCACACTCACGTTTCCTTCTCTATTAGAGAATCAAGAAAGCAAGAACATGCTTCTTGCTCTAAAGCAGAGTGTGATCCATCGATGAGATTCTTCTGTCTGTTTCACTTCAGAAATGGAGTTAAATCCCAGGCTCTGTGTCTTCCTACATGCACTATTTCGTTTCAGGTAAGGGCAGTCACTTTTCAGCTCAAACGAACTACATCGTTCACGAAGCTCACACGTTTCTCATCTTAAATGACAAGCATTGGATGTTAGAGGACCTGTGGTTTGTATCAATTTCAGAAGCAGAGTTGAACTAGATATGGTCCGTATGTGTAGGAAACACTGTTCTTTTCTTCTGAGCATACTCACGTTTCATGCAGTATTAGAGAATCTAGAAAGCAAGAGCGTGCTTCGTGCTCTAAAGCAGAGTGTGATCCATCGATGAGAACTGTGTTGTGGGTTTCCCTTCATCAATGGAGTTAAACTCCAGGCTCTGTGTCTTCATACAATCAAGAGTTCGTTATAGGTAAGGGCAGTCACTATTCACCTCAAACGAATTACATCGTTCACAAATCTCACACGTTTCTCATCTTAAATGACAAGCATTGGATGTTAGAGGACCAGTGCTTTGTATCAGTTTCAGAAGCAGAGTTGGACTAGATATGGTCTGTATGTGTAGGAAACACCGATCATTTGTTCTCAGCACACTCAAGTTTCCTTCTGTCTTAGAGACTCTAGAAAGCTAGAGCGTGATTCTTGCTCTAAAGCAGAGTGTGATCAATGGATGAGAACTCTGTTGTGTGTTTCACTTCAGAAATGGAGTTAAATCCTAGGCTCTGAGTCTTCCTACATGGAAGACTTCGTTTCATGTAAGGGCAGTTACTTTACAGCTCAAACAAACTACATCATTCACGAAGCTCATACTTTTCTCATCTTAACTGAGAAGCATTGGATCTTAGAGGACCTGTGGTTTGTTTCAGTTTCAGAAGCAGATTTGAACTAGATATTGTCCGTATGTATAGAAAAAACCATTGTTTTCTTCTGAGCACACTCAAGTTTCCTGCTGTTTTAGAGACTCTAGAAAGCAAGAGAGTGCTTCTTGCTCTAAAGCAGAGTGTGATCCATGGATGAGATCTATGCTGAGTGTTTCCCTTCAGAAATGGAGTTAAATCCCAGGCTCTATGTTTTCCTACTAGGACGACATCTTTTCAGGTTAGGGCATTCACTTTTCAGCTCAAACGAACTACATCGTTCACAAAGCTCACACGTTTCTCATCTTAAATGACAAGCATTGGATTTTAGAGGACCTGTGCTTTGTATCAATTTCAGAAGCAGAGTTGGACTAGATATGGTCCCTATGTGTAGCAAACACCGTTCATTTGTTCTCAGCACTCTCACGTTTCCTGCTGTCTTAGAGAATCTAGAAAGCAAGAGCGTGCTTCTTGCTCTATAGCAGAGTGTCATCTATGGATGGGAACTCTGCTCTTTGTTTCAATTCACAAATGGAGTTAAATCCCAGGCTCTGTATCTTCCTACAAGCTAGACTTCATTTCAAGTAAGGGCAGTCACTTTACACCTCAAAGGAATTACATGGTTCACGAAGCTCACACGTTTCTCATCTTAACTGACAAGCATAGAATGTTAGACGACCAATGCTATGTATAAGTTTCAGAAGCAGAGTTGGACTAGATATGGTCTGTATTTGTAAGAAACACCGTTCATTTATTCTCACCACACTCAATTTTCCTGCTGTCTTAGAGACTCTAGAAAGCTAGAGCGTGTTTCTTGCTCTAAAGCAGAGTGTGATCAATGGATGAGAACTCAGTTGTGTGTTTCACTTCAGAATTGGAGTTAAATCCCTGGCTCTGAGTCTTCCTACAAGCAAGACTTCGTTTCAGGTAAGGGCAGTTACCTTACAGCTCAAACGAACTACATCGTTCACGAAGCTCACACATTTCTCATCTTAACTGAGAAGCATTGGATGTTGGAGGACATTTGCTTTGTATCAATTTCAAGCAGAGTTGAACTAGATATGGTCCGTATGTATAGGAAAAACCGTTCTTTTCTTCTGAGCACACTCATGTTTCCTGCTGTATTAGAGACTAAAGAAATCAAGAGCGTGCTTCTTGCTCTAAAGCAGAGTGTGATCCATCGATGAGAACTGTGTTGTGGGTTTCCCTTCATAAATGGAGTTAAACTCCAGGCTCTGTGTCTTCATACAATCAAGACTTCGTTTTAGGTAAGGGCAGACACTATTCAGCTCAAATGAACTACATCGTTCACGAAGCTCACACGTTTCTTATCTTAAATGTCAAGCATTGGATGTTAGAGGCCCTGTGGTTTGTTTCAGTATCAGAAGCAGAGTTGAACTAGATATGGCCCGAATGTGTAGGAAACTCTGTTCTTTGTTCTGAGCACACTCAAGTTTCCTGCTGTATTAGAGACTCTAGAAAGCAAGAGCGTGCTTCTTGGTCTAAAGTAGAGTGTGAGCAATGGATGAGAACTCTGCTGTGTGTTTCACTAAAAAATTGATTTAAATCCCAGGCTCTGAGTCTTCCTAAAAGCAAGACTTCTTTTCAGGTAAGCGTAGTTACTTTACAGCTCAAACGAACTACATCGTTCATGAAGTTCACAAATTTCTCATCTAAACTGACAAGCATTGGATGTTAGAGGACCTCTGTTTTGTTTCAGAGTCAGAAGCAGAGATGAACTAGATATGGTCCGTATGTGTAGGAAACTCCGTTCTTTTGTTCTGAGCACACTCAAGTTTCCTGCTCTATTAGAGAATCTAGAATAAAGAGCGTGCTTCTTCCTCTAAAGCAGAGTGTGATCTATGGATGAGAACTCTGTTGTGTGTTTCACTTTACAAATGGAGTTAAATCCCAGGCACTGTGTCTTCCTACAAGGTAGACTTCGTTTCAAGTTAGGGCTGTCACTTTTCAGCTCAAACGAATTACATCGTTCACGAAGCTCACACGTTTCTCATCTAACTGACAAGCATTGAATGTTAGAGGACCAATGCTTTGTATCAGTTTCAGAAGCAGAGTTGGACTAGATATGGTCTGTATGTGTAGGAAACACCGTTCATTTGTTATCAGCACACTCAAGTTTCCTGCTGTCTTAGAGAGTCTAGAAAGGTAGAGCGTGTTTCTTGCTCTAAAGCAGAGTGTGATCAATAGATGAGAACTCTGCTGTGTGTTTCACTTCAGAAATGGAGTTAAATAACAGGCTCTGTGTCTTCCTACAAGCAAGACTTCGTTTCAGGTAAGGACAGTCACTGTTCAGTTCGAACAAACTACATCGTTCACGAAGCTCACAAGTTTCCCTTCTTAACTACCAAGCATTGGATGTTAGAGGACCAGTGCTTTGTGTCAGTTTCAGAAGCAGAGTTGTACTAGATATGGTCCGTATGTGTAGGAAAAACCGTTCTTTTGTTCTGAGAATGCTCAAGTTTCCTGCTGTCTTAGAGACACTTGAAAGATAGAGGGTGCTTCTTGCTCTAAAGCAGAGTGTGATCATTGGATGAGAACTCTGCTTTCTGTTTCACTTCAGAAATGGACTTAAATCCCAGGTTCCATGTCTTCCTACAAGCTAGACTTCGTCTCAGGTAAGGGCAGTTACTTTACAGCTCAAAAAAAACTACATCGTTCACGAAGCTCACAGGTTTCTCATCTTAACTGACAAGCATTGTATGTTAGAGGACCTGTGGTTTGTTTCAGTTTCAGAAGCATTGTTGAACTAGATATGGTCCGTATTTGTAGGAATCACTGTTGTTTCTTCTGAGCACACTCACGTTTCCTGCGGTATTAGAGAATTTAGAAAGCAAGAGCGTGCTTCTTGCTCTAAAGCAGAGTGTGAACCATCGATGAGAACTGTGTTTTGTGTTTCCCTTCAGAAATGGAGTTAAACTCCAGGCTCTGTGTCTTCATAGAATCAAGAGTTCGTTTTAGGTAAGGGCAGTCACTATTCAGCTCAAACGAACTACATCATTCACAAATCTCACACGTTTCTCATCTTAAATGACAAGCATTGGATGTTAGAGGACCAGTGCTTTGTATCAGTTTCAGAAGCAGAGTTGGACTAGATATTGTCCGTATGTGTAGGAAACACCGATCATTTGTTCTCAGCACACTCAAGTTTCCTGCTGTTTAGAGACTCTAGAAAGCTAGAGCGTGATTCTTGCTCTAAAGCAGAGTGTGATCAATGGATGAGAACTCTGTTGTGTGTTTCACTTCAGAAATGGAGTTAAATCCTAGGCTCTGAGTCTTCCTACATGGAAGACTTCGTTTCATGTAAGGGCAGTTACTTTACAGCTCAAACAAACTACATCATTCATGAAGCTCATACGTTTCTCATCTTAACTGAGAAGCATTGGATGTTAGAGGACATGTGGTATGTTTCAGTTTCAGAAGCAGATTTGAACTAGATATGGTTCGTATGTGTAGAAAAAAACATTGTTTTCTTCTGAGCACACTCAATTTTCCTGCTGTTTTAGAGACTCTAGAAAGCAAGAGAGTGCTTCTTGCTCTAAAGCAGAGTGTGATCCATCGAAGAGAACTATGCTGTGTGTTTCCCTTCAGAAATGGAGTTAAATCCCAGCTTCTGTGTCTTCCTACAAGCAAGACTTCGTATCAGGGAAAGGCAGTTAATTTACAGCTCAAAAAACTACATCGTTCACGAAGCTCACACGTTTCTCATCTTAACTGACAAGCATTGGGTGTTAGAGGACCTGTGGTTTCTTTCAGTTTCAGAAGCAGAGTTGAACTTGATATGGTCCTTATGTGTAGGAAACACTGTTCTTTTCTTCTGAGCACACTCACGTTTCCTGCTGTATTAGAGAATCTAGAAAGCAAGAGCGTGCTTCTTGCTCTAAAGCAGAGTGTGATCCATCGATGAGAACTGTGTTGTGGGTTTCCCTTCAGAAATGGAGTTAAATCCGAGGCTCTGTGTCTTCCTAAAAGCAAGACTTTGTTTCAGGTAAGGGCAGTCACTTTTCAGCTCAAAGGAACTACATCGTTCATGAAGCTCACACGTTTCGCATCTTAACTGACAAGCATTGGATGTTAGAGGACCTGTGCTTTGTATCAGTTTCAGCAGCAGAGTTGGACTAGATATGGTCAGTATGTGTAGGAAACACCGTTCATTTGTTCAGAGCACAGGCACCTTTACTGCTGTATTAGAGAATCTAGAAAGCAAGTGCATGCTTCTTGCTCTAAAGCAGAGTGTGATCCATGGATGAGAACCATGCTGTGTGTTTCCCTTCAAAATGGAGTTAAATCCCAGTCTCCGTGTCTTCCTACAAGCAAGACTTCGTTTCAGTTTAGGGCAGTTTTTTTTCAGCTCAAACGACCTACATCGTTCACGAAGCTCACACATTTCTCATCTTAACTGACAAGCATTGAATGTTACAGGACCAATGCTTTGTATCAGTTTCAGAAGCAGAGTTGGACTAGATATGGTCCGTATGTGTAGGAAACACCGTTCATTTGTTCTCAGCACACTCAAGTTTCCTGCTGTCTTAGTGACTCTAGAAAGCTAGAGCGTGTTTCTTGCTCTAAAGCAGAGTGTGATCAATGGATGAGAACTCTGTTGTGTGTTTCACTTTAGAAATGGAGTTAAATTCCTGGCTCTGAGTCTTCCTACAAGCAAAACATCGTTTCAGGTAAGGGCAGGTACCTTACAGCTCAAACGAACTACATCGTTCACAAAGCTCACACATTTCTCATCTTAACTGAGAAGCATTGGATGTTAGAGGACCTTTGCTTTGTATCATTTCAAGCAGAGTTGAACTAGATAGGGTCTGTATGTATAGGAAACACCATTCTTTTCTTTTGAGCACACTCACGTTTCCTTCTCTATTAGAGAATCAAGAAAGCAAGAACTTGCTTCTTGCTCTAAAGCAGAGTGTGATCAATGGATGAGAACTGTGTTGTGTGTTTCCCTTCAGAAATGGAGTTAAATCCCAGGCTCTGTGTCTAACTACAAACAAGACTTCTTTTCAGGTAAGGAAAGTCACTTTTCAGCTCAAAGGAACTACATCGTTCACGAAGATCACACGTTTCCCATCTTAACTGACAAGCATTGGATGTTAGAGAAGCAGTGTTTTTTATCAGTTTCAGAAGCACAGTTGGACTAGATATGGTCCGTATGTGTACCAAACACCGTTCTTTTTTTCTCAGCACACTCAAGTTTCCTGCTGTCTTAGAGAATCTAGAAACCTAGAGCGTGCTTCTTGCTCTATAGCAGAGTGTCATCTATGGATGGGAACTCTGCTGTGTGTTTCAATTCACAAATGGAGTTAAATACCAGGCTCTGTATCTTCCTACAAGCTAGACTTCATTTCAAGTAAGGGCAGTCACTTTACACCTCAAAGGAATTACATGGTTCACGAAGCTCACACGTTTCTCTTCTTAACTGACAAGCATAGAATGTTAGAGGACCAATGCTATGTATCAGTTCCAGAAGCAGAGTTGGACTAGATATGGTCCGTATTTGTAAGAAACACCGTTCATTTATTCTCACCACACTCAAGTTTCCTGCTGTCTTAGAGACTCTTAAAGCTAGAGCGTGTTTCTTGCTCTAAAGCAGAGTGTGATCAATGGATGAGAACTCAGTTGTGTGTTTCACTTCAGAAATGGATTTAAATCCCTGGCTCTGAGTCTTCCTACAAGCAAGACTTCGTTTCAGGTAAGGGCAGTTACCTTACAGCTCAAACGAACTACATCGTTCACGAAGCTCACACATTTCTCATCTTAACTGAGAAGCATTGGATGTTGGAGGACATTTGCTTTGTATCACTTTCATGCAGAGTTGAACTAGATATGGTCCGTATGTATAGGAAAAACCGTTCTTTTCTTCTGAGCACACTCATGTTTCCTGCTGTATTAGAGACTAAAGAAATCAAGAGCGTGCCTCTTGCTCTAAAGCAGAGTGTGATCCATCGATGAGAACTGTGTTGTGGGTTTCCCTTCATAAATGGAGTTAAACTCCAGGCTCTGTGTCTTCATACAATCAAGACTTCGTTTTAGGTAAGGGCAGACACTATTCAGCTCAAATGAACTACATCGTTCACGAAGCTCACACGTTTCTTATCTTAAATGTCAAGCATTGGATGTTAGAGGACCAGTGCTTTGTATCAGTTTCAGAAGCAGAGTTGGACTAGATATGGTCCTTATGTGTAGGAAACACCGATCATTTGCTCTCAGCACACTCAAGTTTCCTGCTGTATTAGAGACTCTAGAAAGCAAGAGCGTGCTTCTTGCTCTATAGCAGAGTGTGATCCATCGAAGAGAACTATGCTGTGTGTTTCCCTTCAGAAATGGAGTTAAATCCCAGACTCTGTTTCTTCCTACAAGCAAGACTTCGTTTCAGGTAAGGGCAGTTAATTTACAGCTCAAAAGAACTACATTGTTCACGAAGCTCACACGTTTCTCATCTTAACTGACAAGCATTGGATGTTAGAGGCCCTGTGGTTTGTTTCAGAATCAGAAGCAGAGTTGAACTAGATATGGCCCGAATGTGTAGGAAACTCCGTTCTTTTGTTCTGAGCACACTCAAGTTTCCTGCTGTATTAGAGACTCTAGAAAGCAAGAGCGTGCTTCTTGGTCTAAAGTAGAGTGTGAGCAATGGATGAGAACTCTGCTGTGTGTTTCACTAAAAAATTGAGTTAAATCCCAGGCTCTGAGTCTTCCTAAAAGCAAGACTTCTTTTCAGGTAAGCGTAGTTACTTTACAGCTCAAACGAACTACATCGTTCATGAAGTTCACACATTTCTCATCTAAACTGACAAGCATTGGATGTTAGAGGACCTCTATTTTGTTTCAGAGTCAGAAGCAGAGATGAACTAGATATGGTCCGTATGTGTAGGAAACTCCGTTCTTTTGTTCTGAGCACACTCAAGTTTCCTGCTCTATTAGAGAATCTAGAATCAAGAGCGTGCTTCTTCCTCTAAAGCAGAGTGTGATCTATGGATGAGAACTCTGTTGTGTGTTTCACTTCACAAATGGAGTTAAATCCCAGGCACTGTGTCTTCCTACAAGGTAGACTTCGTTTCAAGTTAGGGCTGTCACTTTTCAGCTCAAACGAATTACATCGTTCACGAAGCTCACACGTTTCTCATCTAACTGACAAGCATTGAATGTTAGAGGACCAATGCTTTGTATCAGTTTCAGAAGCAGAGTTGGACTAGATATGGTCTGTATGTGTAGGAAACACCGTTCATTTGTTATCAGCACACTCAAGTTTCCTGCTGCCTTAGAGAGTCTAGAAAGCTAGAGCGTGTTTCTTGCTCTAAAGCAGAGTGTGATCAATAGATGAGAACTCTGCTGTGTGTTTCACTTCAGAAATGGAGTTAAATAACAGGCTCTGTGTCTTCCTACAAGCAAGACTTCGTTTCAGGTAAGGGCAGTCACTGTTCAGTTCGAACAAACTACATCGTTCACGAAGCTTACAAGTTTCCCTTCTTAACTACCAAGCATTGGATGTTAGAGGACCAGTGCTTTGTGTCAGTTTCAGAAGCAGAGTTGGACTAGATATGGTCCGTATGTGTAGGAAAAACCGTTCTTTTGTTCTGAGAATGCTCAAGTTTCCTGCTGTATTAGAGAATCTAGAAGCAAGAGCGTATTTCTTGCTCAAAAGCAGAGTGTGATCCATGGATGAGAACTATGCTGTGTGTTTCCCTTCAGAAATGGAGTTAAATCCAGGCTCTGTGTCTTCCTACAAGCACTATTTCGTTTCAGGTAAGGGCAGTCACTTTTCAGCTCAAACGAACTACATCGTTCATGAATCTCACACGTTTCTCATCTTAAATGACAAGCATTGGATGTTAGAGGAACAGTGCTTTGTATCAGTTTCAGGAGCAGAGTTGGACTAGATATGGTCCGTATTTGTAAGAAACACCGTTCATTTGTTCTCAGCACACTCAAGTTTCCTGCTGTCTTAGAGAGAATAGAAAGCTAGAGCGTGCTTCTTGCTCTAAAGCAGTGTGTGATCAATGGATGAGAACTCTGTTGTGTGTTTCACTTCAGAAATGGAGTTAAATCCCTGGCTCTGAGTCTTCCTACAAGCAACACTTCGTTTCAGGTAAGGGCAGATTCTTTACAGCTCAAACGAACTACATCGTTCACAAATCTCACACGTTTCTCATCTTAACTGAGAAGCATTGGATGTTAGAGGACCTGTGGTTTGTTTCAGTTTCAGAAGAAGAGTTGAACTAGATATGGTCTGTATGTGTAGGAAACACTGTTCATTTTTTCTGAGCACACTCAAGTTTCCTGCTGTCTTAGAGACTCTAGAAAGCAAGAGCGTGCTTCAGGCTCTAAAGCAGAGTGTGATCAGTGGATGAGAACTCTGTTGTGTGTTTCACTTCACAAATGGAGTTAAGTCCCTGGCTCTGAGTCTTCCTACAATCAAGACTTCCTTTCAGGTAAGGGCAGTTACTTTACAGCTCAAACGAACTACATCGTTGAGGAAGCTCACACGTTTCTCTTCTTAACTGATAAGCATTTTATGTAAGAGGACCTTTGCTTTGTATCACTTTCATGCAGAGTTGAACTAGATATGGTCTGTATGTGTAGGAAACACCGTACTTTCTTCTGAGCACACTCACGTTTCCTGCTGTATTAGAGACTCTAGAAAGCAAGAGCGTGCTTCTTGCTCTAAAGCAGAGTGTGATCCATGGATGAGAACTCTGTTGTGTGTTTCCCTTCAGAAATGGAGTTAAATCCCAGGCTCCGTGTCTTGCTACAAGCAAGACTATGTTTCAGGTAGGCGGTCACTTTTCAGTTCAAACAAAATACATCGTTCACGAAGCTTACAAGTTTCCCTTCTTAACTACCAAGCATTGAATGTTAGAGGACCAGTGCTTTGTATAAGTTTCAGAAGCAGAGTTGGACTAGATATGGTACGTATGTGTAGGAAACACCGTTCTTTTGTTCTGAGCACACTCACGTTTCCTGCTGTCTTAGAGACCCTAGAAAGCAAGAGTGTGATTCTTGCTCTAAAGCAGAGTGTGAGCAATGGATGAGAACTCTGCTGTGTGTTTCACTTCAGAAATGGAGTTAAATCCCAGGCTCTGAGTCTTCTTACAAGCAAGACTTCATTTCATGTAAGAGCAGTCACTTTTCAGCTCAAATGAACTACATCGGTCACGAAGCTCACACATTTCTCATCTTAACTGACAAGCATTGAATGTTAGAGACCAGTGCATTGTATCAGTTTCAGAAGCATAGTTGGACTAGATATGGTCCGTATGTGTAGGAAACACCGTTCACTTGTTCTCAGCACACTCAAGTTTCCTGCTGTCTTAGAGACTCTGGAAAGCTAGAGCGTGCTTCTTGCTGTAAAGCAGAGTGTGATCCAAGGCTGAGAACTATGTTGTGTGTTTCCCTTCAGAAATGGAGTTAAATCCCAGGCTCTGTGTCTTCCTACAAGCAAGACTTCTTTTCAAGTAAGGGCAGTTACTTTACAGCTCAAATGAATTACATCGATCACGAAGCTCACACGTTTCTCATCTTAAATGACAAGCATTGGATGTTAGAGGACCTATGCTTTGTATCAATTTCAAGCAGAGTTGAACTAGAAATGATCCGTATGTATAGGAAACACCGTACTTTCTTGTGAGCACACTCACGTTTCCTGCTGTATTAGAGACTCTAGAAAGCAAGAGCGTGCTTCTTGCTCTAACGCAGAGTGTGATCCATGGATGAGAACTCTGTTGTGTGTTTCTCTTCAGAAATGGAGTTAAATCCCAGGCTCCGTGTCTTGCTACAAGCAAGACTTCGTTTCAGGTAGGCGGTCACTTTTCAGTTCAAATGTACTACATCGTTCACGAAGCTTACAAGTTTCCCTTCTTAACTACCAAGCATTGGATGTTAGAATACCAGTGCTTCGTATCAGTTTCAGAAGCAGTGTTGGACTAGATATGGTCCGTATGTGTAGGAAACACCGTTCATTTGTTCTGAGCACACTCAATTTTCCTGCTGTATTAGAGAATCTAGAAAGCAAGTCTGTGCTTCTTGCTCTAAAGCAGAGTGTGATCCAAGGATGAGAACTATGCTGTGTGTTTCCCTTCAGAAATGGAGTTAAATCCCAGGCTCTGTGTCTTCCTACAAGTAAGACTTCATTTCATGTAAGGGCAGTTACTTTTCAGCTCAAACGAACTACATCATTCACGAAGCTCATACGTTTCTCATCTTAAATGACAAGCATTGGATGTCAGAGTACTAGTGCTTTGTATCAGTTTCAGAAGCAGAGTTGGACTAGATATGGTTCGTATATGTAGGAAACACCGTTCTTTTGTTCTCATCACACTCACGTTTCCTGCTCTCTTAGAGACTCTGGAAAGCTAGAGCATGCTTCTTGCTCTAAAGCAGAGTGTGAGCAATGGATGAGAACTCTGTTGAGTGTTTCCCTTCACAAATGGAGTTAAATCCCAGCCTCTGTGTCTTCCTACAAGCAAGACTTCTTTTCAAGTAAGGGCAGTTACTTTACAGCTCAAATGAATTACATCGATCACGAAGCTCACACGTTTCTCATCTTAAATGACAAGCATTGGATGTTAGAGGACCTATGCTTTGTATCAATTTCAAGCAGAGTTGAACTAGAAATGATCCGTATGTATAGGAAACACCGTACTTTCTTGTGAGCACACTCACGTTTCCTGCTGTATTATAGACTCTAGAAAGCAAGAGCGTGCTTCTTGCTCTAAAACAGAGTGTGAGCAATGGATGAGAACTCTGCTGTGAGTTTCAAATCAGAAATGGAGTTAAATCCCAGGCTCTGAGTCTTCCTACAAGCAAAACTTCGTTTCATGTAAGAGCAGTTACTTTACAGCTCAAATGAACTACAACGTTCATGAACCTCAGATGTTTCTCATCTTAAGTGACAAGCATTGGATGTTAGAGGACCTGTGGTTTGTTTCAGTTTCAGAAGCAGAGTTGAAGTAGATATGGGCCGTATGTGTAGGAAACACCGTTATTTTGTTCTGTGCACACTCAAGTTTCTTGCTGTATTAGAGACTCTAGAAAGCAAGAGCGTGCTTCTGGCTCTAAAGCAGAGTGTGATCCATCGAAGAGAACTATGCTGTGTGTTTCCCTTCAGAAATGTAGTTAAATTCCAGGCTCTGTGTCTTCCTACAAGCAAGACTTCGTTTCAAGTATGTGCAGTCATTTTTCAGATCAAAAGAACTATATCGTTAACGAAGCTCACACGTTTCTCATCTTAACGGACAAGCATTGAATGTTAGAGGACCAGTGCTTTGTATCAGTTTCAGAAGCAGAGTTGGAGTAGATATCATCTGTATGTGTAGGAAACACCGTTCATTTGTTCTCAGCAAACTCATGTTTCTTGCTGTCTTAGAGACTCTAGAAAGCAAGAGCGTGTCTTCTTGTTCTAAAGCAGAGTGTGATCAATGGATGAGAACTCTGTTGTGTGTTTCCCTTCAGAAATGGAGTTAAATCCCAGGCTCTGTGTCTTCCTACAAGTAAGACTTCATTTCATGTAAGGGCAGTTACTTTTCAGCTCAAACGAACTACATCATTCACGAAGCTCATACGTTTCTCATCTTAAATGACAAGCATTGGATGTCAGAGTACTAGTGCTTTGTATCATTTTCAGAAGCAGAGTTGGACTAGATATGGTTCGTATATGTAGGAAACACCGTTCTTTTGTTCTCATCACACTCACGTTTCCTGCTCTCTTAGAGACTCTGGAAAGCTAGAGCGTGCTTCTTGCTCTAAAGCAGAGTGTGATCTATATAGCAGAACTGTGATGTGCATTTCACTTCAGAAATGGAGTTAAATCCCAGGCTCTGAGAGTTCCTACAAGAAAGACTTTGGTTCAGATAGGCAGTCACTTTTCAGTTCAAACGAACTACATCGTTCACGAAGATTAAGAGTTTCCCTTCTTAACTACCAAGCATTGGATGTTAGAGGACCAGTGCTTTGTATCTGTTTCAGAAGCAGAGTTGGACTAGATATGGTCCGTATGTGTAGGAAATACCGTTCTTTTGTTCTCAGCACACACATGTTTCCTGCTGTCTTAGAGACTCTAGAAAGCAAGAGTGTGCTTCTTGCTCTAAAACAGAGTGTGAGCAATGGATGAGAACTCTGCTGTGAGTTTCAATTCTGAAATGGAGTTAAATCCCAGGCTCTGAGACTTCCTACAAGCAAAACTTCGTTTCATGTAAGAGCAGTTACTTTACAGCTCAAATGAACTACAACGTTCATGAACCTCAGATGTTTCTCATCTTAACTGACAAGCATTGGATGTTAGAGGACCTGTGGATTGCTTCAGTTTCAGAAGCAGAGTTGAACTAGATATGGGCTGTATGTGAGGGAAAAACCGTTCTTTTGTTCTGAGAATGCTCAAATTTCCTGCTCTATTAGAGACTCTAGAAAGCAAGAGCGGGATTCTTGCTCTAAAGCACAGTGTGATCCATGCATGAAAACTATGCTGTGTGTTTCCCTTCAGAATTGGAGTTAAATCCCAGGCTCTGTGTCTTCCTACATGCACTATTTCGTTTCAGGTAAGGGCAGTCACTTTTCAGCTCAAACGAACTACATCGTTCACGAATCTCACACGTTTCTCATCTTAAATGACAAGCATTGGATGTTAGAGGACCAGTGCTTTGTATCACTTTCATAAGCAGAGTTGGACTAGATATGGTCCGTTTGTGTAGGAAACACCGTTCATTTGTTCTCAGCACACTCAAGTTTCCTGCTGTCTTAGAGAGAATAGAAAGCTAGAGCGTGCTTCTTGCTCTAAAGCAGTGTGTGATCAGTGGATGAGAACTCTGTTGTGTGTTTCACTTCAGAAATGGAGTTAAGTCCCTGGCTCTGAGTCTTCCTACAATCAAGACTTCCTTTCAGGTAAGGGCAGTTACTTTACAGCTCAAACGAACTACATCGTTGAGGAAGCTCACACGTTTCTCATCTTAACTGATAAGCATTTTATGTAAGAGGACCTTTGCTTTGTATCACTTTCATGCAGAGTTGAACTAGATATGGTCTGTATGTGTAGGAAACACCGTACTTTCTTCTGAGCACACTCACGTTTCCTGCTGTATTAGAGACTCTAGAAAGCAAGAGCGTGCTTCTTGCTCTAAAGCAGAGTGTGATCCATGGATGAGAACTCTGTTGTGTGTTTCCCTTCAGAAATGGAGTTAAATCCCAGGCTCCGTGTCTTGCTACAAGCAAGACTATGTTTTAGGTAGGCGGTCACTTTTCAGTTCAAACGAAATACATCGTTCACGAAGCTTACAAGATTCCCTTCTTAACTACCAAGCATTGGATGTTAGAAGACCAGTGCTTTGTATAAGTTTCAGAAGCAGAGTTGGACTAGATATGGTACGTATGTGTAGGAAACACCGTTCTTTTGTTCTGAGCACACTCACGTTTCCTGCTGTCTTAGAGACTCTAGAAAGCAAGAGTGTGATTCTTGCTCTAAAGCAGAGTGTGAGCAATGGATGAGAACTCTATTGTGTGTTTCACTTCAGAAATCGAGTTAAATCCCAGGCTCTGATTCTTCTTACAAGCAAGACTTCATTTCATGTAAGAGCAGTCACTTTTCAGCTCAAATGAACTACATCGGTCACGAAGCTCACACATTTCTCATCTTAAATGACAAGCATTGAATGTTAGAGGACCAGTGCATTGTATCAGTTTCAGAAGCAGAGTTGGACTAGATATGGTCCGTATGTGTAGGAAACACCGTTCACTTGTTCTCAGCACACTGAAGTTTCCTGCTGTCTTAGAGACTCTGGAAAGCTACAGCGTGCTTCTTGCTCTAAAGCAGAGTGTGATCCAAGGCTGAGAACTATGTTGAGTGTTTCCCTTCACAAATGGAGTTAAATCCCAGCCTCTGTGTCTTCCTACAAGCAAGACTTCTTTTCAAGTAAGGGCAGTTACTTTACAGCTCAAATGAATTACATCGATCACGAAGCTCACACGTTTCTCATCTTAAATGACAAGCATTGGATGTTAGAGGACCTATGCTTTGTATCAATTTCAAGCAGAGTTGAATTAGAAATGATCCGTATGTATAGGAAACACCGTACTTTCTTGTGAGCACACTCACGTTTCCTGCTGTATTATAGACTCTAGAAAGCAAGAGCGTGCTTCTTGCTCTAAAACAGAGTGTGAGCAATGGATGAGAACTCTGCTGTGAGTTTCAAATCAGAAATGGAGTTAAATCCCAGGCTCTGAGTCTTCCTACAAGCAAAACTTCGTTTCATGTAAGAGCAGTTACTTTACAGCTCAAATGCACTACAACGTTCATGAACCTCAGATGTTTCTCATCTTAAGTGACAAGCATTGGATGTTAGAGGACCTGTGGTTTGTTTCAGTTTCAGAAGCAGAGTTGAAGTAGATATGGGCCGTATGTGTAGGAAACACCGTTATTTTGTTCTGTGCACACTCAAGTTTCTTGCTGTATTAGAGACTCTAGAAAGCAAGAGCGTGCTTCTGGCTCTAAAGCAGAGTGTGATCCATCGAAGAGAACTATGCTGTGTGTTTCCCTTCAGAAATGTAGTTAAATTCCAGGCTCTGTGTCTTCCTACAAGCAAGACTTCGTTTCAAGTATGTGCAGTCATTTTTCAGATCAAAAGAACTATATCGTTAACGAAGCTCACACGTTTCTCATCTTAACGGACAAGCATTGAATGTTAGAGGACCAGTGCTTTGTATCAGTTTCAGAAGCAGAGTTGGAGTAGATATCATCTGTATGTGTAGGAAACACCGTTCATTTGTTCTCAGCAAACTCATGTTTCTTGCTGTCTTAGAGACTCTAGAAAGCAAGAGCGTGTCTTCTTGTTCTAAAGCAGAGTGTGATCAATGGATGAGAACTCTGTTGTGTGTTTCCCTTCAGAAATGGAGTTAAATCCCAGGCTCTGTGTCTTCCTACAAGTAAGACTTCATTTCATGTAAGGGCAGATACTTTTCAGCTCAAACGAACTACATCATTCACGAAGCTCATACGTTTCTCATCTTAAATGACAAGCATTGGATGTCAGAGTACTAGTGCTTTGTATCATTTTCAGAAGCAGAGTTGGACTAGATATGGTTCGTATATGTAGGAAACACCGTTCTTTTGTTCTCATCACACTCACGTTTCCTGCTCTCTTAGAGACTCTGGAAAGCTAGAGCGTGCTTCTTGCTCTAAAGCAGAGTGTGATCTATATAGCAGAACTGTGATGTGCATTTCACTTCAGAAATGGAGTTAAATCCCAGGCTCTGAGAGTTCCTACAAGAAAGACTTTGGTTCAGATAGGCAGTCACTTTTCAGTTCAAACGAACTACATCGTTCACGAAGATTAAGAGTTTCCCTTCTTAACTACCAAGCATTGGATGTTAGAGGACCAGTGCTTTGTATCTGTTTCAGAAGCAGAGTTGGACTAGATATGGTCCGTATGTGTAGGAAATACCGTTCTTTTGTTCTCAGCACACACATGTTTCCTGCTGTCTTAGAGACTCTAGAAAGCAAGAGTGTGCTTCTTGCTCTAAAACAGAGTGTGAGCAATGGATGAGAACTCTGCTGTGAGTTTCAATTCTGAAATGGAGTTAAATCCCAGGCTCTGAGACTTCCTACAAGCAAAACTTCGTTTCATGTAAGAGCAGTTACTTTACAGCTCAAATGAACTACAACGTTCATGAACCTCAGATGTTTCTCATCTTAACTGACAAGCATTGGATGTTAGAGGACCTGTGGATTGCTTCAGTTTCAGAAGCAGAGTTGAACTAGGTACGGGCTGTATGTGAGGGAAAAACCGTTCTTTTGTTCTGAGAATGCTCAAGTTTCCTGCTGTATTAGAGAATCTAGAAGCAAGAGCGTATTTCTTGCTCAAAAGCAGAGTGTGATCCATGGATGAGAACGATGCTGTGTGTTTCCCTTCAGAAATGGAGTTAAATCCAGGCTCTGTGTCTTCCTACAAGCACTATTTCGTTTCAGGTAAGGGCAGTCACTTTTCAGCTCAAACGAACTACATCGTTCACGAATCTCACACGTTTCTCATCTTAAATGACAAGCATTGGATGTTAGAGGACCAGTGCTTTGTATCACTTTCATAAGCAGAGTTGGACTAGATATGGTCCGTTTGTGTAGGAAACACCGTTCATTTGTTCTCAGCACACTCAAGTTTCCTGCTGTCTTAGAGAGAATAGAAAGCTAGAGCGTGCTTCTTGCTCTAAAGCAGTGTGTGATCAATGGATGAGAACTCTGTTGTGTGTTTCACTTCAGAAATGGAGTTAAATCCCTGGCTCTGAGTCTTCCTACAAGCAACACTTCGTTTCAGGTAAGGGCAGATTCTTTACAGCTCAAATGAACTACATCGTTAACAAATCTCACACGTTTCTCATCTTAACTGAGAAGCATTGGATGTTAGAGGACCTGTGGTTTGTTTCAGTTTCAGAAGAAGAGTTGAACTAGATATGGTCTGTATGTGTAGGAAACACCGTTCATTTGTTCTGAGCACACTCACGTTTCCTGCTGTATTAGAGAATCTAGAAAGCAAGTGCGTGCTTCTTGCTCTAAAGCAGAGTGTGATCCAAGGATGAGAACTATGCTGTGAGTTTCCGTTCAGAAATGGAGTTAAGTCCCAGGCTCTGTGTCTTCCTACAAGCAAGACTTCGTTTCATGTAAGGGCAGTTACTTTTCAGCTCAAACGAACTACATCATTCACGAAGCTCACACGTTTCTCATCTTAACTTACAAGCATTGGATGTTAGAGGACCTGTGTTTTCTTTCAGTTTCAGAAGCAGAGTTGAACTAGATATGGTCCGTATGTGTAGGAAAAACTGTTCTTTTCTTCTGAGCACAACCACGTTTCCTGCTGTATTAGAAATTTAGAAAACAAGAGCGTTCTTCTTGCTCTAAAGCAGAGTGTGATCCATGGATGAGAAATATACTGTGTGTTTCCCTTCAGAAATGGAGTTTAATCCCAGGCTCTGTGTCTTCCTACATGCAATACTTCGATTCAGGTAAGGGCAGTCACTCTTCAGCTCAAAAGTACTACATCGTTCACGAAGCTCACACGTTTCTCATATTAAATGACAAGCATTGGATGTTAGAGGACCAGTGCTTTGTATCTGTTTCAGAAGCAGAGTTGGACTAGATATGGTCCGTATGTGTAGGAAATACCGTTCTTTTGTTCTCAGCACACTCATGTTTCCTGCTGTCTTAGAGACTCTAGAAAGCAAGAGTGTGCTTCTTGCTCTAAAACAGAGTGTGAGCAATGGATGAGAACTCTGCTGTGAGTTTCAAATCAGAAATGGAGTTAAATCCCAGGCTCTGAGTCTTCCTACAAGCAAAACTTCGTTTCATGTAAGAGCAGTTACTTTACAGCTCAAATGAACTACAACGTTCATGAACCTCAGATGTTTCTCATCTTAAGTGACAAGCATTGGATGTTAGAGGACCTGTGGTTTGTTTCAGTTTCAGAAGCAGAGTTGAAGTAGATATGGGCCGTATGTGTAGGAAACACCGTTATTTTGTTCTGTGCACACTCAAGTTTCTTGCTGTATTAGAGACTCTAGAAAGCAAGAGCGTGCTTCTGGCTCTAAAGCAGAGTGTGATCCATCGAAGAGAACTATGCTGTGTGTTTCCCTTCAGAAATGTAGTTAAATTCCAGGCCCTGTGTCTTCCTACAAGCAAGACTTCGTTTCAAGTATGTGCAGTCATTTTTCAGATCAAAAGAACTATATCGTTCACGAAGCTCACACGTTTCTCATCTTAACTGACAAGCATTGAATGTTAGAGGACCAGTGCTTTGTATCAGTTTCAGAAGCAGAGTTGGAGTAGATATCATCTGTATGTGTAGGAAACACCGTTCATTTGTTCTCAGCAAACTCATGTTTCTTGCTGTCTTAGAGACTCTTGAAAGCAAGAGCGTGTCTTCTTGTTCTAAAGCAGAGTGTGATCAATGGATGAGAACTCTGTTGTGTGTTTCCCTTCAGAATTGTAGTTAAATCCCAGGCTCCGTGTCTTGCTACAAGCAAGACTTCGTTTCAGGTAGGCGGTCACTTTTCAGTTCAAACGAAATACATCGTTCACGAAGCTTACAAGTTTCCCTTCTTAACTACCAAGCATTGGATGTTAGAAGACCAGTGCTTTGTATAAGTTTCAGAAGCAGAGTTGGACTAGATATGGTACGTATGTGTAGGAAACACCGTTCTTTTGTTCTGAGCACACTCATGTTTCCTGCTGTCTTAGAGACTCTAGAAAGCAAGAGTGTGATTCTTGCTCTAAAGCAGAGTGTGAGCAATGGATGAGAACTCTGCTGTGTGTTTCACTTCAGAAATCGAGTTAAATCCCAGGCTCTGAGTCTTCTTACAAGCAAGACTTCATTTCATGTAAGAGCAGTCACTTTTCAGCTCAAATGAACTACATCGGTCACGAAGCTCACACATTTCTCATCTTAACTGAGAAGCATTGAATGTTAGAGGACCAGTGCATTGTATCAGTTTCAGAAGCAGAGTTGGACTAGATATGGTCCGTATGTGTAGGAAACACCGTTCACTTGTTCTCAGCACACTCAAGTTTCCTGCTGTCTTAGAGACTCTGGAAAGCTAGAGCGTGCTTCTTGCTCTAAAGCAGAGTGTGATCCAAGGTTGAGAACTATGTTGTGTGTTTCCCTTCAGAAATGGAGTTAAATCCCAGGCTCCTTGTCTTCCTACAAGCAAGACTTCTTTTCAAGTAAGGGCAGTTACTTTACAGCTCAAATGAATTACATCGATCACGAAGCTCACACGTTCTCATCTTAAATGACAAGCAATGGATGTTAGAGGACCTATGCTTTGTATCAATTTCAAGCAGAGTTGAACTAGAAATGATCCGTATGTATAGGAAACACCGTACTTTCTTGTGAGCACACTCACGTTTCCTGCTGTATTAGAGACTCTAGAAAGCAAGAGTGCGCTTCTTGCTCTAAAGCAGAGTGTGATCCATGGATGAGAACTCTGTTGTGTGTTTCCCTTCAGAAATGGAGTTAAATCCCAGGCTCTGTGTCTTGCTACAAGCAAGACTTCGTTTCAGGTAGGCGGTCACTTTTCAGTTCAAATGAACTACATCGTTCACGAAGCTCACAAGTTTCCATTCTTAACTACCAAGCATTGGATGTTAGAATACCAGTGTTTCATATCAGTTTCAGAAGCAGAGTTGGACTAGATATGGTCCGTATGTGTAGGAAACACCGTTCATTTTTTCTGAGCACACTCACTTTCCCTGCTGTATTAGAGAATCTAGAAAGCAAGTGTGTGCTTCTTGCTCTAAAGCAGAGTGTGATCCAAGGATGAGAACTATGCTGTGTGTTTCCCTTCAGAAATGGAGTTAAATCCCAGGCTCTGTGTCTTCCTACATGCAAGACTTCATTTCATGTAAGGGTAGTTACTTTTCAGCTCAAACGAACTACATCATTCACGAAGCTCATACATTTCTCATCTTAAATGACAAGGAATGGATGTCAGAGTACTAGTGCTTTGTATCAGTTTCAGAAGCAGAGTTGGACTAGATATGGTTCGTATATGTAGGAAACACCGTACTTTTGTTCTCATTACACTCACGTTTCCTGCTGTCTTAGAGACTCTGGAAAGCTAGAGCGTGCTTCTTGCTCTAAAGCAGAGTGTGATCTATATAGCAGAACTCTGATGTGTATTTCACTTCAGAAATGGAGTTAAATCCCAGGCTCTGAGACTTCCTACAAGAAAGACTTTGGTTCAGGTGGCAGTCACTTTTCAGTTCAAACAAACTACATCGTTCACGAAGATTAAGAGTTTCCCTTCTTAACTACCAAGCATTGGATGTTAGAGGACCAGTGCTTTGTATCTGTTTCAGAAGCAGAGTTGGACTAGATATGGTCTGTATGTGTAGGAAATACCGTTCTTTTGTTCTCAGCACACTCATGTTTCCTGCTGTCTTAGAGACTCTAGAAAGCAAGATTGTGCTTCTTGCTCTAAAACAGAGTGTGAGCAATGGATGAGAACTCTGCTGTGAGTTTCAAATCAGAAATGGAGTTAAATCCCAGGCTCTGAGTCTTCCTACAAGCAAAACTTCGTTTCATGTAAGAGCAGTTACTTTACAGCTCAAATGAACTACAACGTTCATGAACCTCAGATGTTTCTCATCTTAACTGACAAGCATTGGATGTTAGAGGACCTGTGGATTGCTTCAGTTTCAGAAGCAGAGTTGAACTAGATATGGGCTGTATGTGTAGGAAACACCGTTCTTTTGTTCAGAGCTCACTCAAATTTCCTGCTGTATTAGAGATACTAGAAAGCAAGAGCGGGTTCTTGCTCTAAAGCACATTGTGATCCATGCAGGAAAACTATGCTGTGTGTTTCCCTTCAGAATTGGAGTTAAATCCCAGGCTCTGTATCTTCCTAAAAGCACTACTTCGTTTCAGGTAAAGGCAGTCACTCTCTAGCTCAAACGAACTACATCGTTCACGAAGCTCACACGATTCTCATCTTAAATGACAAGCATTGGATGTTAGAGGACCAGTGCTTTGTATCACTTTCGTAAGCAGAGTTGGACTAGATATGGTCCGTTTGTGTAGGAAACACCGTTCAATTGTTCTCAGCACACTCAAGTTTCCTGCTGTCTTAGAGACTCTAGAAAGCTAGAGCATGCTTCTTGCTCTGAAGCAGTGTGTGATCAATGGATGAGAACTCTGTTGTGTGTTTCACTTCAGAAATGGAGTTAAATCCCTGGCTCTGAGTCTTCATACAAGCAACACTTCGTTTGAGGTAAGGGCAGATTCTTTACAGCTCAAACGAACTACATCGTTCACAAATCTCACTCGTTTCTCATCTTAACTGAGAAGCATTGGATGTTAGAGGACCTGTGGTTTGTTTCAGTTTCAGAAGAAGAGTTGAACTAGATATGGTCTGTATGTGTAGGAAACACCTTTCCTTTGTTCTGAGCACACTCACGTTTCCTGCTGTATTAGAGAATCTAGAAAGCAAGTGCGTGCTTCTTGCTCTAAAGCAGAGTGTGATCCAAGGATGAGAACTATGCTGTGAGTTTCCGTTCAGAAATGGAGTTAAGTCCCAGGCTCTGTGTCTTCCTACAAGCAAGACTTCGTTTCAGGTAAGGGCAGTTACTTTTCAGCTCAAAGGAACTACATCATTCACGAAGCTCACACGTTTCTCATCTTAACTGACAAGCATTGGATGTTAGAGGACCTGTGTTTTCTTTCAGTTTCAGAAGCAGAGTTGAACTAGATATGGTCCGTATGTGTAGGAAAAACTGTTCTTTTCTTCTGAGCACAACCACGTTTCCTGCTCTATTAGAAATTCTAGAAAGCAAGAGCGTTCTTCTTGCTCTAAAGCAGAGTGTGATCCATGGATGAGAAATATACTGTGTGTTTCCCTTCAGAAATGGAGTTAAATCCCAGGCTCTGTGTCTTCCTACATGCACTACTTCGTTTCAGGTAAGGGCAGTCACTCTTCAGCTCAAAAGTACTACATCGTTCACGAAGCTCACACGTTTCTCATATTAAATGACAAGCATTGGATGTTAGAGTACCAGTGCTTTGTATCAGTTTCAGAATCAGAGTTGGACTAGATATTGTCCGTATGTGTAGGAAACACCGTTCATTTGTTCTCAGCACACTCAAGTTTCCTGCTGTCTTAGAGACTCTAGAAAGCAAGAGCGTGCTTCAGGCTCTAAAGCAGAGTGTGATCAATGGATGAGAACTCTGTTGTGTGTTTCACTTCAGAAATGGAGTTAAGTCCCTGGCTCTGAGTCTTCCTACACTCAAGACTTCCTTTCAGGTAAGGGCAGTTACTTTACAGCTCAAAAGAACTACATCGTTCAGGAAGCTCACACGTTTCTCATCTTAACTGATAAGCATTGGATGTAAGAGGACCTTTGCTTTGTATCACTTTCATGCAGAGTTGAACTAGATATGGTCTGTATGTATAGGAAACACCGTACTTTCTTCTGAGCACACTCACGTTTCCTGCTGTATTAGAGACTCTAGAAAGCAAGAGCATGCTTCTTGCTCTAAAGCAGAGTGTGATCCATGGATGAGAACTCTGTTGTGTGTTTCCCTTCAGAAATGGAGTTAAATCCCAGCCTCCGTGTCTTGCTATAAGCAAGACTTCGTTTCAGGTAGGCGGTCACTTTTCAGTTCAAACGAAATACTTCGTTCACGAAGCTCACAAATTTCCCTTCTTAACTACCAAGCATTGGATGTTAGAAGACCAGTGCTTTGTATAAGTTTCAGAAGCAGAGTTGGACTAGATATGTTACGTATGTGTAGGAAACACCGTTCTTTTGTTCTGAGCACACTCACGTTTCTTGCTGTCTTAGAGACTCTAGAAAGCAAGAGTGTGATTCTTGATCTAAAGCAGAGTGTGATCCAAGGATGAGAACTATGCTGTGTGTTTCCCTTCAGAAATGGAGTAAAATCCCAAGCTCTGAGTCTTCCTCCAAGCAAGACTTCATTTCATGTAAGAGCAGTTACTTTACAGCTCAAATGAACTACATCGTTCACGAATCTCACAAGTTTCCATTCTTAACTACCAAGCATTGGATGTTAGAATACCAGTGCTTCGTATCAGTTTCAGAAGCAGAGTTGGACTAGATATGGTCCGTATGTGTAGGAAACACCGTTCATTTGTTCTGAGCACACTCACTTTTCCTGCTGTATTAGAGAATCTAGGAAGCAACTGTGTGCTTCTTGCTCTAAAGCAGAGTGTGATCCAAGGATGAGAACTATGCTGTGTGTTTCCCTTCAGAAATGGAGTTAAATCCCAGGCTCTGTGTCTTCCTACAAGCAAGACTTCATTTCATGTAAGGGCAGTTACTTTTCAGCTCAAATGAACTACAACGTTCACAAAGCTCACACGTTTCTCATTTTAAATGACAAGCTCAGACGTTAGAGGACTAGTGTTTCGTATCAGTTTCAGCAGCAGAGTTGGACTAGATATGGTCCATATGTTTAGGAAACACCGTTCATTTGTTCTGAGCACACTCACTTTACCTGCTGTATTAGAGAATCTAGAAAGCAAGTGTGTGCTTCTTGCTCTAAAGCAGAGTGTGATCCAAGGATGAGAACTATGCTGTGTGTTTCCCTTCCGAAATGGAGATAAATCCCAGGCTCTGTGTCTTCCTACAAGCAAGACTTCGTTTCATGTAAGGGCAGTTACTTTTAATCTCAAAGGAACTACATCATTCACGAAGCTCATACGTTTCTCATCTTAAATGACAAGCATTGGATGTCAGAGTACTAGTGCTTTGTATCAGTTTCAGAAGCAGAATTGGACTAGATATGGTTCGTATATGTAGGAAACACCGTTCTTTTGTTCTCATCACACTCACGTTTCCTGCTGTCTTAGATACTCTGGAAAGCTAGAGCGTGCTTCTTGCTCTAAAGCAGAGTGTGATCAATATAGCATAACTCTGATGTGTATTTCACTTCTGAAATGGAGTTAAATCCCAGGCTCTGAGACTTCCTACAAGAAAGACTTCGTTTCAGGTAGGCAGTCACTTTTCAGTTCAGACGAACTACATCGTTCACGAAGATTAAGAGTTTCCCTTCTTAAATACCAAGCATTGGATGTTAGAGGACCAGTGCTTTGTATCTGTTTCAGAAGCAGAGTTGGACTAGATATGGTCCGTATGTGTAGGAAACACCGTTCTTTTGTTCTCAGCACACTCATGTTTCCTGCTGTCTTAGAGACTCTAGAAAGCAAGAGTGTGCTTCTTGCTCTAAAACAGAGTGTGAGCAATGGATGAGAACTCTGCTGTGAGTTTCAATTCAGAAATGGAGTTAAATCCCAGGCTCTGAGTCTTCCTACAAGCAAAACTTCGTTTCATGTAAGAGCAGTTACTTTACAGCTCAAATGAACTACAACGTTCATGAACCTCAGATGTTTCTCATCTTAAGTGACAAGCATTGGATGTTAGAGGACCTGTGGATTGCTTCAGTTTCAGAAGCAGAGTTGAACTAGATATGGGCTGTATGTGTAGGAAACACCGTTCTTTTGTTCAGAGCTCACTCAAATTTCCTGCTGTATTAGAGACTCTAGAAAGCAAGAGCAGGCTTCTTGCTCTAAAGCACAGTGTGATCCATGCATGAAAACTATGCTGTGTGTTTCCCTTCAGAATTGGAGTTAAATCCCAGGCTCTGTATCTTCCTAAAAGCACTACTTTGTTTCAGGTAAGGGCAGTCACTCTCCAGCTCAAACGAACTACATCGTTCACGAAGCTCACACGATACTCATCTTAAATGACAAGCATTGGATGTTAGAGGACTAGTGCTTTGTATCACTTTCATAAGCCAAGTTGGACTAGATATGGTCCGTTTGTGTAGGAAACACAGTTCATTTATCTTCAGCACACTCAAGTTTCCTGCTGTCTTAGAGAGAATAGAAAGCTAGAGCGTGCTTCTTGCTCTAAAGCAGTGTGTAATCAATGGATGAGAACTCTGTTGTGTGTTTCACTTCAGAAATGGAGTTAAATCCCTGGCTCTGAGTCTTCCTACAAGCAACACTTCGTTTCAGGTAAGGGCAGATTATTACAGCTCAAACGAACTACATCGTTCACATATCTCACACGTTTCTCATCTTAACTGAGAAGCATTGGATGTTAGAGGACCTGTGGTTTGTTTCAGTTTCAGAAGAAGAGTTGAACTAGATATGGTCTGTATGTGTAGGAAACACCTTTCATTTGTTCTGAGCACACTCACGTTTCCTGCTGTATTAGAGAATCTAGAAAGCAAGTGCGTGCTTCTTGCTCTAAAGCAGAGTGTGATCCATGGATGAGAACTCTGCTGTGTGTTTCCCTTCAGAAATGGAGTTAAATCCCAGGCTCTGTGTCTTCCTACAAGCACTACCTCGTTTCACGTAAGGGAAGTCACTTTTCAGCTCAAACGAACTACATCGTTCAGGAAGCACACACGTTTCTCATCTTAACTGAGAAGCATTGGATGTTATAGAACCTTTGCTTTGTATCAATTTCAAGCAGAGTTGAACTAGATATGGTCTGTATGTATAGGAAACACCGTTCTTTTCTTCTGAGTACACTCACTTTTCTTGCTGTATTAGAGACTCTAGAAAGCAAGAGCGAGCTTCTTGCGCTAAATCAGAGTGTGATCCATGGATGAGAACTGAACTGTGTGTTTCCCTTCAGAAATGGAGTTAAATCCCAGCCTCTGTGTCTTCCTACAAGCAAGACTTCGTTTCAGGTAAGGGCAGTCACTTTTCAGCTCAAAGGAACTACATCATACACGAAGCTCACTCGTTTCTCACCTAAACTGACAAGCATTGGATGTTAGAGGAATTCTGGTTTGTTTCAGTTTCAGAAGCAGAGATGAACTAGATATGGTCCGTATATGTAGGAATCACCGTTCTTTTGTTCTGAGCACACTCAAGTTTCCTGCTGTATTAGAGACTCTAGAAAGCAAGAGAGTGCTTCTTGCTCTAAAGCAGAGTGTGATCCATGGATGAGAACTATGCTGTGTGTTTCACTTCAGAAACAAATTTAAATTCCAGGCTCTGTGTCTTCCTACACGGAAGAATTCGTTTCAAGTAATGGCAGTCACTTTTCAGCTCAAAAGAACTACATCGTTCACAAAGCTCACACGTTTCTCATCTTAACTGACAAGCATTGGATGTTAGAGGACCAGTGCTTTGTATCAGTTTCAGAAGCAGAGTTGGACTACATATGGTCTGTATGTGTGGGAAAAACTGTTCTTTTCTTCTGAGCACAACCATGTTTCCTGCTGTATTAGAGATTCTAGAAAGCAACAGCGTTCTTCTTGCTCTAAAGCCGAGTGTGATCCATGGAAGAGAACTATACTGTGTGTTTCCCTACAGAAATGGAGTTAAATCCCAGGCTCTGTGTCTTCCTACAAGCACTAATTCGTTTCAGGTCTGTGCAGTCAGTCTTCAGCTCAAAAGAACTACACCGTTCACGAAGGTCACATGTTTCTCATCTTAAATGACAAGCGTTGGATGTTAGAGGACCAGCGCTTTGTATCAGTTTCAGAATCAGCTTTGGACTAGATATGGTCCGTATGTGTAGGAAACACCGTTCACTTGTTCTCAGCACACTCAAGTTTCCTGCTGTCTTAGAGATTTTAGAAAGCTAGAGCGAGCTTCTTGCTCTTAATCAGAATGTGATCCATGGATGAGAAATGAGTTGTGTCTTTGTCTTCAGAAATGGATTTAAATTCCAGGCTCTGTGTCTTCCTACACGCAAGACTTCGATTCAAGTAAGGGCAGTCACTTTTAAGCTCAAACGAACTACATCGTTCACGAAGCTCGCACGTTTCTCATCTTAACTGACAAGCATTGGATGATAGAGTACCAGTGCTTTGTATCAGTTTCAGCAGCAGAGTTGAACTAGATATGCCCGTATGTGTAGGAAACACCGTTCATTTGTTCTGAGCACACTCACTTTTCCAGCTGTATTAGAGAATCTAGAAAGCAAGTGCGTGCTTCTTGCTCTAAAGCAGAGTGTGATCCAAGGATGAGAACTATGCTGTGTGTTTCCCTTCAGAAATGGAGTTACATCCCAGGCTCTGTGTCTTCTTATAAGCACTACTAAGTTTCAGGTAAGGGCAGCCACTCTTCAGCTCAAACGAATTACATCGTTCACGAAGCTAACATGTTTCTCATCTTAAATGAGAAGCATTGGATGTTAGAGGACCAGTGCTTTGTATCAGTTTCAGAAGCAGAGTTGGACTAGAATTGGTCCGTATGTGTAGGAAACACCGTTCATTTGTTCTCAGCACACTGAAGTTTCCTACTGTCTTAGAGACTCTAGAAAGCTAGAGCGTGCTTCTTGCTCTAAAGCAGAGTGTGATCAGTGGATGAGAACTCTGTTGTGTGTTTCACTTCTGAAATGGAGTTAAATCCCAGGGTCTGAGTCTTCCTACAAGCAAGACTTCTTTTCAGGTAAGGGCAGTTTCTTTACAGCTCAAACGAACTACATCGTTCACGAAGCTCACACGTTTCTCATCTTAACTGAGAAGTATTGGATGTTAGAGGACCTGTGGTTTGTTTCAGTTTCAGAAGGAGAGTTGAACTAGATATTGTCCGTATGTATAGGAAACACCGTTCTTTTCTTCTGAGCACACTCACGTTTCCTGCTTTATTAGAGACTCTAGAAAGCAAGAGCGAGCTTTTTGCTCTTAATCAGAATGTGATCCATGGATGTGAAATGAGTTGTGTGTTTGCCTTCAGAAATGGATTTAAATTCCAGGCTCTGTGTCTTCCTACACGCAAGACATCGTTTCAAGTAAGGGCAGTCACTTTTAAGCTCAAACGAACTACATCGTTCACGAAGCTCACACGTTTCTCATCTTAAATGACAAGCATTGGATGATAGAGGACCAGTGCTTTGTATCAGTTTCAGCAGCGGAGTTGGAGTAGATATGGACCGTATGTGTAGGAAACACCGTTCATTTGTTCTGAGCACACTCACTTTTCCTGCTGTATTAGAGAATCTAGAAAGCAAGTGCGTGCTTCTTTCTCTAAAGCAGAGTGTGATCCAAGGATGAGAACTATGCTGTGTGTTTCCCTTCAGAAATGGAGTTAAATCCCAGGCTATGTGTCTTCCTACAAGCAAGACTTCGTTTCAGGTAAGGGCAGTTACTTTTCAGCTCAAACGAACTACATCATTCACGAAGCTCACACTTTTCTCATCTTAACTGACAAGCATTGGATGTTAGAGGAATTGTGTTTTCTTTCAGTTTCAGAAGCAGAGTTGAACTAGATATGGTCTGTATGTGTAGGAAACACTGTTCTTTTCTTCTGAGCACAACCACGTTTCCTGCTGTATTAGAGATTCTAGAAAGCAAGAGCCTTCTTCTTGCTCTAAAGCAGAGTGTGATCCATGGATGAGAACTATACTGTCTGTTTCCCTTCAGAAATCGAGGTACATCCCAGGCTCTGTGTCTTCCTACAAGCACTACTTCGTTTCAGGTAAGGGCAGTCACTCTTCAGCTCAAACGAATTACAACGTTCACGAAGCTAACATGTTTCTCATCTTAAATGAGAAGCATTGGATGTTAGAGGACCAGTGCTTTGTATCAGTTTCAGAAGCAGAGTTGGACTACAAATGGTCCGTATGTGTAGGAAACACCGTTCATTTGTTCTCAGCACACTGACGTTTCCTACTATCTTAGAGACTCTAGAAAGCTAGAGCGTGCTTCTTGCTCTAAAGCAGAGTGTGATCAGTGGATGAGAACTCTGTTGTGTGTTTCACTTCTGAAATGGAGTTAAATCCCAGGGTCTGAGTCTTCCTACAAGCAAGACTTCTTTTCAGGTAAGGGCAGTTTCTTTACAGCTCAAACGAACTACATCGTTCACGAAGCTCACACGTTTCTCATCTTAACTGAGAAGCATTGGATGTTAGAGGACCTGTGGTTTGTTTCAGTTTCAGAAGGAGAGTTGAACTAGATATTGTCCGTATGTATAGGAAACACCGTTCTTTTCTTCTGAGCACACTCACGTTTCCTGCTTTATTAGAGACTCTAGAAAGCAAGAGCGAGCTTTTTGCTGTTAATCAGAATGTGATCCATGGATGTGAAATGAGTTGTGTGTTTGCCTTCAGAAATGGATTTAAATTCCAGGCTCTGTGTCTTCCTACACGCAAGACATCGTTTCAAGTAAGGGCAGTCACTTTTCTGCTCAAACGAACTACATCGTTCACGAAGCTCACACGTTTCTCATCTTAACTGACCAGCATTGGATGATAGAGGACCAGTGCTTTGTATCAGTTTCAGCAGCAGAGTTGGAGTAGATATGGTCCGTATGTGTAGGAAACACCGTTCATTTGTTCTGAGCACACTCACTTTTCCTGCTGTATTAGAGAATCTAGAAAGCAAGTGCGTGCTTCTTGCTCTAAAGCAGAGTGTGATCCAAGGATGAGAACTATGCTGTGTGTTTCCCTTCAGAAATGGAGTTAAATCCCAGGCTATGTGTCTTCCTACAAGCAAGACTTCGTTTCAGGTAAGGGAAGTTACTTTTCAGCTCAAACGAACTACATCATTCACGAAGCTCACACTTTTCTCATCTTAACTGACAAGCATTGGATGTTAGAGGAATTGTGTTTTCTTTCAGTTTCAGAAGCAGAGTTGAACTAGATATGGTCTGTATGTGTAGGAAACACTGTTCTTTTCTTCTGAGCACACTCACGTTTCCTGCTGTATTAGAGACTCTAGAAAGCAAGAGCGAGCTTCTTGCTCTTAATCAGATTGTGATCCATGGATGAGAAATGAGTTGTGTGTTTGCATTCAGAAATGGATTTAAATTCCAGGCTCTGTGTCTTCCTACACGCAAGACTTCATTTCAAGTAAGGGCAGTCACTTTTAAGCTCAAACGAACTACATCATTCACGAAGCTCACACGTTTCTCATCTTAACTGAGAAGCATTGAATGTTAGAGGACCAGTGCTTTGTATCAGTTTCAGCAGCAGAGTTGGACTAGATATGGTCCTTATGTGTAGGAAACACCGTTCATGTGTTCTGAGCACACTCACTTTTCCTGCTGTATTAGAGAGTCTAGAAAGCAAGTGCGTGCTTCTTGTTCTAAAGCAGAGTGTGATCCAAGGATGAGAACTATGCTGTGTGTTTCCCTTCAGAAATGGAGTTAAATCCCAGGCTCTGTGTCTTCCTACAAGCACTACTTCGTTTCAGGTAAGTGCAGTCACTCTTCAGCTCAAAAGAACAACATCGTTCACGAAGGTCACATGTTTCGCATCTTAAATGACAAGCATTGGATGTTAGAGGACCAGTGCTTTGTATCAGTTTCAGAATCAGATTTGGACTAGATATGGTCCATATATGTAGGAAACACCGTTCATTTGTTCTCAGCACACTCAAGTTTCCTGCTGTCTTAGAGATTCTAGAAAGCTAGAGCGAGCTTCTTGCTCTTAATCAGAATGTGATCCATGGATGAGAAATGAGTTGTGTGTTAGCCTTCAGAAATGGATTTAAATTCCAGGCTCTGTATATTCCTACACGCAAGACTTCGTTTCAAGTAAGGGCAGTCACTTTTAAGCTCAAACGAACTACATCGTTCACGAAGCTCACACGTTTCTAATCTTAACTGACAAGCATTGGACGTTAGAGGACCAGTGCTTTGTATCAGTTTCAGCAGCAGAGTTGTACTAGATATGGTCCGTACGTGTAGGAAACACAGTTCATTTGTTCTGAGCACACTCACATTTCCTGCTGTATTAGAGACTCTAGAAAGCAAGAGTGTGCTGCTTGCTCTAAAGCAGAGTGTGATCTATATAGGAGAACTCTGCTGTGTGTTTTACTTCAGAAATGGAGTTAAATCCCAGGCTCTGTGTCTTCCTAGAAGCACTACTTCATTTCAGGTAAGGGTAGTCACTTTTCAGCTCAAACGGACTACATCGTTCACGAAGCACACACGTTTCTCATCTAAACTGACAAGCTTTGGATGTTAGAGGTCCTGTGGTTTCTTTCAGTTTCAGAAGCAGAGTTGAACTTGATATGGTCCGTATGTGTAGTAAACACTGTTCTTTTGTTATGAGCTCACTCATGTTTCCTTCTGTATTAGATATTCCAGGAAGCAAGAGCGTGCTTCTTGCTCTAAAGCAGAGTATGATCTATATAGGAGAACTCTGCTGTGTGTTTCACTTCAGAAATGGTGTTAAATCCAAGGCTCTGAGTCTTCCTTCAAGCAAGACTTCCTTACAGGTAAGGGCAGTTACTTTACAGCTCAAATGAACTACATTTTTCACGAAGCTCACATGTTCCTCATCTTAACTGCCAAGCATTGGATGTTAGAGGACCTGTGGTTTGTTTTAGTTTCAAAAGCAGAGTTGGATTAGATATGGTCCGTATGTATAGGAAACACCATTCTTTACTTCTGAGCACACTCACATTTCTTGCTGTATTAGAGACTCTAGAAAGCAAGAGCGTGCTTCTTGCTCTAAAGCAGAGTGTGATCCATGGATGAGAACTGTATTGTGTGTTTCCCTTCAGAAATGGAGTTAAATCCCAGGCTCTGTGTCTTTCTACAACCAAGACTTCGTTTCAGGTAAGGGCAGTCACTTTTCAGTTCAAGCAAACTACATCGTTCATGAAGCTTACAAATTTCCCTTCTTAACTACCAAGCATTGGATGTTAGAGGACCAGTGCTTTGTATCAGTTTCAGAAGCAGAGTTGGACTAGATATGGTCAGTATGTGTAGGAAACACCGTTCTTTTGTTCTTAGCACACTCACGAGTCTTGCTGTCTTAGAGACTCTAGACAGCAAGAGTGTGCTTCTTGCTCTAAAGCAGAGTGTGAGCAATGTATAAGAACTCTGCTGTGTGTTTCACTTCAGAAATGGACTTAAATCCCAGCCTCTGTGTCTTCCTACAAGCAAGACTTCTTTTCTGGTAAGGGCATTTACTTTACAGCTCAAACGAACTACATCGTTCACGACTCACACGTTTCTCATCTAAACTGACAAGCATTGGATGTTAGAGGACCTTTGCTTTGTATCAATTTCAAGCAGAGTTGAACTAGATATGGTCCTAATGTGTAGGAAACACCGTTCTTTTCTTCTCAGCACACTCACATTTCCTGCTGTATTAGAGACTCTAGAAAGCAAGAGAGTGCTTCTTGCTCTAAAGCAGAGTGTGATCCATGGATGAGAACTGTGTTGTGTGTTTCCCTTCAGAAATGGAGTTAAATCCCAGGCTCTGTGTCTTCCTACAAGCAAGACTTCGTTTCAGGTATGGGCAGTCACTTTTCAGCTCAAAGTCACTACATCGTTCACGAAGCTCACACGTTTCTCATCTTAACTGACAAGCATTGGATGTTAGAGGACCAGTGCTTTGTATCAGTTTCAGAAGCAGAGTTGGACTAGATATGGTCCGTATGTGTAAGAAACACTGTTCTTTTGTTCTCAGCACACTCACGTTTCCTGCTGTACTAGAGAATCTAGACTGCAAGAACGTGCTTCTTGCTCTAAAGCAGAGTGTGATCCATGGATGAGAACTCTGCTGTGTGTTTCCCTTCAGAAATGGAGTTAATTCCCAGGGTCTGTGTCTTCCTATAGCAAGTCTTCTTTTCAAGTAAGGGCAGTCACTTTTCAGCTCAAAAGAACTACATCGTTCACGTAGCTCACACGTTTCTCATCTTAAATGACAAGCATTGGATGTTAGAGGACGTCTGGTTTGTTTCAGTTTCAGAAGCAGCGTTGAACTAGATATGGTCCCTATGTGTAGGGTACACCGTTCTTTTTTTCTCAGCACACTCACGTTTCCTGCTGTATTAGAGACTCTAGAAAGCTACGGCGTGCTTCTTGCTCTAAAGCAGAGTGTGATCCATGGATGAGAACTCTGCTGTGTGTTTCCCTTCAGAAATGGAGTTAAATCCCAGGCTCTGAGCCTTTCTACATGCAAGACTTCGTTTCAGGTAAGGGCAGTTACTTTAGAGCTCAAAATGACTACATCGTTCACGAAGCTCACACGTTTCTCATCTTAACTGACAAGCATTAGATGCTAGAGGTCCTGTGGTTTGTTTCAGTTTCAGAAGCAGAGCTCAACTAGATGTGGGCGGTATGTTTAGGAAACACCGTGCTTTTGTTCTGAGCACACTCATTTTCCTGCTGTACTGGAGACTCTAGAAAGCAAGAGCATGCTTCTTGCTCTAAAGCAGAGTGTGATCCATGGATGAGAACTGTGTTGTGTGTTTCCCTTCAGAAATGGAGTTAAATCCCAGGCTCTGTGTCTTCCTACAAGCAAGAATTCGTTTCAGGTAAAGGCAGTCACTTTTCAGTTCAAACGAACTTACACCATTCACGAAGCCTACAAGTTTCCTTTCTTAACTACCAAGCTTTGGATGTTAGAGGACCAGTGCTTTGTATCAGTTTCAGAAGCAGAGTTGGACTAGATATGGTCCGTATGTGTAGGAAACACCGTTATTTTGTTCTCAGCACACTCACATTTCGTGCTGTATTAGAGACTCTAGAAAGCAAGAGTGTGCTGCTTGCTCTAAAGCAGAGTGTGATCTATATAGGAGAACTCTGCTGTGTGTTTCACTTCAGAAATGGAGTTAAATCCCAGGCTCTGTGTGTTCCTAGAAGCACTACTTCGTTTCAGGTAGGGGTAGTCACTTTTCAGCTCAAACGGACTACATCGTTCACGAAGCACACACGTTTCTCATCTAAACTGACAAGCTTTGTATGTTAGAGGACCTGTGGTTTCTTTCAGTTTCAGAAGCAGAGTTGAACTAGATATGGTCCGTATGTGTAGTAAACACTGTTCTTTTGTTATGAGCTCACTCATGTTTCCTTCTGTATTAGATATTCCAGGAAGTAAGAGCGTGCTTCTTGCTCTAAAGCAGAGTATGATCTATATAGGAGAACTCTGCTGTGTGTTTCACTTCAGAAATGGTGTTAAATCCAAGGCTCTGAGTCTTCCTTCAAGCAAGACTTCCTTACAGGTAAGGGCAGTTACTTTACAGCTCAAATGAACTACATTTTTCACGAAGCTCACATGTTCCTCATCTTAACTGCCAAGCATTGGATGTTAGAGGACCTGTGGTTTGTTTTAGTTTCAGAAGCAGAGTTGGATTAGATATGGTCCGTATGTATAGGAAACACCATTCTTTACTTCTGAGCACACTCACATTTCCTGCTGTATTAGAGACTCTAGAAAGCAAGAGCGTGCTTCTTGCTCTAAAGCAGAGTGTGATCCATGGATGAGAACTGTATTGTGTGTTTCCCTTCAGAAATGGAGTTAAATCCCAGGCTCTGTGTCTTTCTACAACCAAGACTTCGTTTCAGGTAAGGGCAGTCACTTTTCAGTTCAAGCGAACTACATCGTTCATGAAGCTTACAAATTTCCCTTCTTAACTACCAAGCATTGGATGTTAGAGGACCAGTGCTTTGTATCAGTTTCAGAAGCAGAGTTGGACTAGATATGGTCAGTATGTGTAGGAAACACCGTTCTTTTGTTCTTAGCACACTCACGATTCTTGCTGTCTTAGAGACTCTAGACAGCAAGAGTGTGCTTCTTGCTCTAAAGCAGAGTGTGAGCAATGTATAAGAACTCTGCTGTGTGTTTCACTTCAGAAATGGACTTAAATCCCAGCCTCTGTGTCTTCCTACAAGCAAGACTTTTTTTCTGGTAAGGGCATTTACTTTACAGCTCAAACGAACTACATCGTTCACGACTCACACGTTTCTCATCTAAACTGACAAGCATTGGATGTTAGAGGACCTTTGCTTTGTATCAATTTCAAGCAGAGTTGAACTAGATATGGTCCTAATGTGTAGGAAACACCGTTCTTTTCTTCTCAGCACACTCACATTTCCTGCTGTATTAGAGACTCTAGAAAGCAAGAGCGTGCTTCTTGCTCTAAAGCAGAGTGTGATCCATGGATGAGAACTCTGCTGTGTGTTTCCATTCAGAAATGGAGTTAAATCCCAGGCTCTGTGTCTTCCTACAAGCTGGATGGCGTTTCAGGTTAGGGCACTCCCTTTTCAGCTCAAAGGAACTACATCGTTCACAAAGCTAACAAGTTTCCCATGTTAACTGACAAGCATTGGATGTTAGAGGACCAGTGCTTTGTATAAGTTTCAGAAGCAGAGTTGGACTAGATATGGTCCGTATGTGAAGGAAACACTGTTCTTTTGTTCTCAACACACTCACGTATCCTGCTGTCTTAAAGACTCTAGAAAGCTAGAGCGTGCTTCTTGCTCTAAAGCAGAGTGTGAGCAATGGATAAGAACTCTGCTGTGTGTTTCACTTCAGAAATGGACTAAATCCCAGGCTCTGAGTCTTCCTACATGCAAGACATCTTTTCAGGTAAGGGCAGTTACTTTACAGCTAAAACGATCTACATCGTTCACGACTCACACGTTTCTCATCTAAACTGACAAGCATCGGATGTTAGAGGACCTTTGCTTTGTATCAATTTCAAGCCGAGTTGAACTAGATATGGTCTGTATGTGTAGGAAACACCGTTCTTTTGTTCTGAGCTCACTCAAGTTTGCTGTTGTATTAGAGAATCTAGAAGCAAGAGCGTGCTTCTTGCTCTAAAGCAGAGTGGGATCCATGGATGAAAACTCTGCTGTTTGTTTCCCTTGAGAAATTGAGTTAAATCCCCGGCTCTGTCTCTTCCTACAAGCACTACATCGTTTCAAGTAAGGGCAGTCACTTTACAGCTCAAACGAACTATATCGTTCACGAAGCTCACACGTTTTTCATCTTAAATGACAAGAATTGGATGTTAGAGGACCTGTGCTTTGTATCAATTTCAGAAGCAGAGTTGGACTAGATAAGTGCCATATGTGTAGGAAACACCGTTCTTTTCTTCTCAGCACACTCACATTTCCTGTTGTATTAGAGACTCTAAAAAGAAAGAGAGTGCTTCTTGCTCTAAAGCAGAGTGTGATCCATGGATGAGAACTGTGTTGTGTGTTTCCCTTAAGAAATGGAGTTAAATCACAGGCTCTGTGTCTTGCCACAAGCAAGACTTCGTTTCAGGTAGGGGCAGTCACTTTTCAGCTCAAACAAACTACATCGTTCACGAAGCTCACACGTTTCTCATCTTAACTGACAAGCATTGGATGTTAGAGGACGTGTGGTTTGTTTCAGTTTCAGAAGCAGAGATGAACTAGATATGGTCCGTATGTGTAAGAAACACCGTACTTTTGTTCTGAGCTGACTCAAATTTCCTGCTGTATTAGAGAATCTAGAAGCAAGAGCGTGATTCTTGCTCTAAAGTAGAGTGTGATCCATGGATGAGAACTCTGCTGTGTGTTTCCCTTCAGAAATGGAGTTAACTCCAAGCTATCTGTCTTCCTACAAGCTGGATGGCGTTTCAAGTTAGGGCACTCATTTTTCAGCTCAAAGGAACTACATTGTTCACGAAGCTAACAAGTTTCCCATCTTAACTGACAACCATTGGATGTTAGAGGACCAGTGCTTTGTATCAGTTTCAGAAGCAGAGTTGGACTAGATATGGTCCGTATGTGTAGGAAACACCGTTCTTCTGTTCTCAGCACACTCACATTTCCTGCTGTCTTAGAGAATCTAGAAAGCAAGAGCCTGCTTCTTGCTGTAATGCAGAGTGTGAACAATGGAAGAGAACTCTGCTGTTTGTTTTGCTTCAGAAATGTAGTTAAATTCCAGGCTCTGTGTCTTCCTACAAGCAAGATTTCGTATCAAGTAAGGACAGTCACTTTTCAGCTCAAACGAACTACATCGTTCTCGAAGCTCACACGTTTCTCATCTTAACTGACAAGCATTGGATGTTAGAGGACGTGTGGTTTGTTTCAGTTTCAGAAGCAGAGATGAACTAGATATGGTCCGTATGTGTAAGAAACACCGTTCTTTTGTTCTGAGCTGACTCAAGTTTCTTGCTGTATTAGAGATTCTAGAAGCAAGAGCGTGCTTCTTGCTCTAAAACAGAGTGTGATCAGTGGATAAGAACTCTGCTGTGCGATTCCCTTCAGAAATGGACTTAAAACACAGGCTCTGTGTCTTCGTACAAGCACTACTTCGTTACAGGTAAGGGCAGTCACTTTCAGCTCAAATGAACTACATCGTTCACAATGCACACATGTTTCTCATCTTAACTGAGAAGCATTGGATGTTATAGAACCTTTGCTTTGTATCAATTTCAAGCAGAGTTGAACTAGATATGGTCTGTATGTATAGGAAACACCGTTCTTTTCTTCTCAGCACACTCACGTTTCCTGCTGTATTAGAGACTCTAGAAAGCAAGAGCGTGCTTCTTACTCTAAAGCAGAGTGTGATCCATGGATGAGAACTGTGTTGTGTGTTTCCCTTCAGAAATGGAGTTAAATCCCAAGCTCTGTGCCTTCCTACACGCTGGATGGCGTTTCAGGCAAGGGCAGTCACTTTTCAGCTCAAAGGAACTACATCGTTCACAAAGCTAACAAGTTTCCCATCTTAACTGACAAGCATTGGATGTTAGAGGACCAGTGCTTTGTATCAGTGTCAGAAGCAGACTTGGACTAGATATGGTCCATATGTGTAGGAAACACCGTTCTTTTGTTCTCAGCACACTCACGTTTCCTGCTGTATTAGAGACTCTAGAAAGCTAGAGCGTGCTTCTTGCTCTAAAGCAGAGTGTGAGCAATGGATGAGAACTCTGCTGTGTGTTTCACTTCAGAAATGGACTAAATTCCAGGCTCTGAGTCTTCCTACATGCAAGACATCTTTTCAGGTAAGGGCAGTTACTTTACAGCTCAAACGATCTACATCGTTCACGACTCACACGTTTCTCATCTAAACTGACAACCATTGGATGTTAGAGGACCAGTGCTTTGTATCAGTTTCAGATGCAGAGTTGGACTAGATATGGTCCATATGTGTAGGAAACACCGTTCTTTTGTTGTCAGCACACTCACGTTTCCTGCTGTACTAGAGAATCTAGAAAGCAAGAGCGTGCTTCTTGCTCTAAAGCAGAGTGTGATCAATGGATGAGAACTCTGCTGTGTGTTTCCCTTCAGAAATGGAGTTAAATTCCAGGCTCTGTGTCTTCATACAAGCAATACTTCGTTTCAAGTAAGGGCAGTCACTTTTCAGCTCAAATGAACTACATCGTTCACAAAGCTCACACGTTTCTCATCTTAACGGACAAGCATTGGATGTTAGAGGACCAGTGCTTTGTATCAGTTTCGGAAGCAGAGTTGCACTAGATATGGTACGTATCTGAAGGAAACACCGTTCTTTTATTCTCAGCACACTCACGTTTCCTGCTGTCTTAGAGACTCTAGAAAGCTAGAGCGTGCTTCTTGCTCTAAAGCAGAGTGTGAGCAATGGATAAGAACTCTGCTGTGTGTTTCACTTCAGAAATGGACTTAAATCCCAGGCTCTGAATCTTCCTACATGCCAGACATCTTTTGAGTTAACGGCAGTTACTTTACAGCTCAAACGAACTACATCGTTCACGACTCACACGTTTCTCATCTAAACTGACAACCATTGGATGTTAGAGGACCTTTGCTTTGTATCAATTTCAAGCCGAGTTGAACTAGATATGGTCTGTATGTATAGGAAACACCATTCTTTTCTTCTCAGCACACTCACATTTCCTGCTGTATTAGAGACTCTAGAAAGCAAGAGCGTGCTTCTTGTTGTAAAGCAGAGTGTGAACAATGGATGAGAACTATGCTGTGTGTTTCCCTTCAGAAATGGAGTTAAATTCCATGCTCTGTGTGTTCCTACAAGCACTACTTCGTTTCAGGTAAGGGCAGTCACTTTTCAGCTCAAAGGAACTACATTGTTCACGAAGCTAACAAGTATTCCATCTTAACTGAAAACCATTGGATGTTAGAGGACCAATGCTTTGTATCAGTTTCAGAAGCAGAGTTGGACTAGATATGGTCCATATGTGAAGGAAACACTGTTCTTTTGTTCTCAGCACACTCATGTTTCCTGCTGTCTTAGAGACTCTAGAAAGCTAGAGCGTGCTTCTTGCTCTAAAGCAGAGTGTGAGCAATGGATAAGAACACTGCTGTGTGTTTCACTTCAGAAATGGACTTAAATCCCAGGCTCTGAGTCTTCCTACAAGCAAGACTTATTTTAACGTAAGGCCACTTACTTTACAGCTCAAACGAACTACATCGTTCACGACTCACACGTTGCTCATCTAAACGGACAACCATTGGTTGTTAGAGGAGCTTTGCTTTGTATCAATTTCAAGCCGAGTTGAACTAGATATGGTGTGTATGTATAGGAAACACCGTTCTTTTCTTCTCAGCACACTCACATTTCCTGTTGTATTAGAGACTCTAAAAAGAAAGAGAGTGCTTCTTGCTCTAAAGCAGAGTGTGATCCATGGATGAGAACTGTGTTGTGTGTTTCCCTTAAGAAATGGAGTTAAATCACAGGCTCTGTGTCTTGCCACAAGCAAGACTTCGTTTCAGGTAGGGGCAGTCACTTTTCAGCTCAAACGAACTACATCGTTCACGAAGCTCACACGTTTCTCATCTTAACTGACAAGCATTGGATGTTAGAGGACGTGTGGTTTGTTTCAGTTTCAGAAGCAGAGATGAACTAGATATGGTCCGTATGTGTAAGAAACACCGTACTTTTGTTCTGAGCTGACTCAAATTTCCTGCTGTATTAGAGAATCTAGAAGCAAGAGCGTGCTTCTTGCTCTAAAGTAGAGTGTGATCCATGGATGAGAACTCTGCCGTGTGTTTCCCTTCAGAAATGGAGTTAACTCCAGGCTATCTGTCTTCCTACAAGCTGGATGGCGTTTCAAGTTAGGGCACTCATTTTTCAGCTCAAAGGAACTACATTGTTCACGAAGCTAACAAGTTTCCCATCTTAACTGACAACCATTGGATGTTAGAGGACGAGTGCTTTGTATCAGTTTCAGAAGCTGAGTTGGACTAGATATGGTCCGTATGTGTAGGAAACACCGTTCTTCTGTTCTCAGCACACTCACATTTCCTGCTGTCTTAGAGAATCTAGAAAACAAGAGCCTGCTTCTTGCTGTAATGCAGAGTGTGAACAATGGAAGAGAACTCTGCTGTTTGTTTTGCTTCAGAAATGTAGTTAAATTCCAGGCTCTGTGTCTTCCTACAAGCAAGATTTCGTATCAAGTAAGGGCAGTCACTTTTCAGCTCAAACGAACTACATCGTTCTCGAAGCTCACACGTTTCTCATCTTAACTGACAAGCATTGGATGTTAGAGGACATGTGGTTTGTTTCAGTTTCAGAAGCAGAGATGAACTAGATATGGTCCGTATGTGTAAGAAACACCGTTCTTTTGTTCTGAGCTGACTCAAGTTTCTTGCTGTATTAGAGATTCTAGAAGCAAGAGCGTGCTTCTTGCTCTAAAACAGAGTGTGATCAATGGATAAGAACTCTGCTGTGCGATTCCCTTCAGAAATGGACTTAAAACACAGGCTCTGTGTCTTCCTACAAGCACTACTTCGTTACAGGTAAGGGCAGTCACTTTCAGCTCAAATGAACTACATCGTTCAAATGCACACATGTTTCTCATCTTAACTGAGAAGCATTGGATGTTATAGAACCTTTGCTTTGTATCAATTTCAAGCAGAGTTGAACTAGATATGGTCTGTATGTATAGGAAACACCGTTCTTTTCTTCTCAGCACACTCACGTTTCCTGCTGTATTAGAGACTCTAGAAAGCAAGAGCGTGCTTCTTACTCTAAAGCAGAGTGTGATCCATGGATGAGAACTGTGTTGTGTGTTTCCCTTCAGAAATGGAGTTAAATCCCAACCTCTGTGTCTTCCTACACGCTGGATGGCGTTTCAGGCAAGGGCAGTCACTTTTCAGCTCAAAGGAACTACATCGTTCACAAAGCTAACAAGTTTCCCATCTTAACTGACAAGCATTGGATCTTAGAGGACCAGTGCTTTGTATCAGTGTCAGAAGCAGACTTGGACTAGGTATGGTCCATATGTGTAGGAAACACCGTTCTTTTGTTCTCAGCACACTCACGTTTCCTGCTGTATTAGAGACTCTAGAAAGCTAGAGCGTGCTTCTTGCTCTAAAGCAGAGTGTGAGCAATGGATGAGAACTTTGCTGTGTGTTTCACTTCAGAAATGGACTAAATCCCAGGCTCTGAGTCTTCCTACATGCAAGACATCTTTTCAGGTAAGGGCAGTTACTTTACAGCTCAAACGATCTACATCGTTCACGACTCACACGTTTCTCATCTAAAATGACAACCATTGGATGTTAGAGGATCAGTGCTTTGTATCAGTTTCAGATGCAGAGTTGGACTAGATATGGTCCATATGTGTAGGAAACACCGTTCTTTTGTTGTCAGCACACTCACGTTTCCTGCTGTACTAGAGAATCTAGAAAGCAAGAGCGTGCTTCTTGCTCTAAAGCAGAGTGTGATCAATAGATGAGAACTCTGCTGTGTGTTTCCCTTCAGAAATGGAGTTAAATTCCAGGCTCTGTGTCTTCATACAAGCAATACTTCGTTTCAAGTAAGGGCAGTCACTTTTCAGCTCAAATGAACTACATCGTTCACAAAGCTCACACGTTTCTCATCTTAACGGACAAGCATTGGATGTTAGAGGACCAGTGCTTTGTATCAGTTTCGGAAGCAGAGTTGCACTAGATATGGTATGTATCTGAAGGAAACACCGTTCTTTTATTCTCAGCACACTCACGTTTCCTGCTGTCTTAGAGACTCTAGAATGCTAGAGCGTGCTTCTTGCTCTAAAGCAGAGTGTGAGCAATGGATAAGAACTCTGCTGTGTGTTTCTCTTCAGAAATGGACTTAAATCCCAGGCTCTGAATCTTCCTACATGCCAGACATCTTTTGAGTAAACGGCAGTTACTTTACAGCTCAAACGAACTACATCGTTCACGACTCACACGTTTCTCATCTAAACTGACAACCATTGGATGTTAGAGGACCTTTGCTTTGTATCAATTTCAAGCCGAGTTGAACTAGATATTGTCTGTATGTATAGGAAACACCATTCTTTTCTTCTCAGCACACTCACATTTCCTGCTGTATTAGAGACTCTAGAAAGCAAGAGCGTGCTTCTTGTTGTAAAGCAGAGTGTGAACAATGGATGAGAACTCTGCTGTGTGTTTCCCTTCAGAAATGGAGTTAAATTCCATGCTCTGTGTGTTCCTACAAGCACTACTTCGTTTCAGGTAAGGGCAGTCACTTTTCAGCTCAAAGGAACTACATTGTTCACGAAGCTAACAAGTTTTCCATCTTAACTGAAAACCATTGGATGTTAGAGGACCAATGCTTTGTTTCAGTTTCAGAAGCAGAGTTGGACTAGATATGGTCCATATGTGAAGGAAACACTGTTCTTTTGTTCTCAGCACACTCATGTTTCCTGCTGTCTTAGAGACTCTAGAAAGCTAGAGCGTGCTTCTTGCTCTAAAGCAGAGTGTGAGCAATGGATAAGAACTCTGCTGTGTGTTTCACTTCAGAAATGGACTTAAATCCCAGGCTCTGAGTCTTCCTACAAGCAAGACTTATTTTAACGTAAGGCCACTTACTTTACAGCTCAAACGAACTACATCGTTCACGACTCACACGTTGCTCATCTAAACTGACAACCATTGGTTGTTAGAGGACCTTTGCTTTGTATCAATTTCAAGCCGAGTTGAACTAGATATGGTGTGTATGTATAAGAAACACCGTTCTTTTCTTCTCAGCACACTCACATTTCCTGTTGTATTAGAGACTCTAAAAAGAAAGAGAGTGCTTCTTGCTCTAAAGCAGAGTGTGATCTATGGATGAGAACTGTGTTGTGTGTTTCCCTTAAGAAATGGAGTTAAATCACAGGCTCTGTGTCTTGCCACAAGCAAGACTTCGTTTCAGGTAGGGGCAGTCACTTTTCAGCTCAAACGAACTACATCGTTCACGAAGCTCACACGTTTCTCATCTTAACTGACAAGCATTGGATGTTAGAGGACGTGTGGTTTGTTTCAGTTTCAGAAGCAGAGATGAACTAGATATGGTCCGTATGTGTAAGAAACACCGTACTTTTGTTCTGAGCTGACTCAAATTTCCTGCTGTATTAGAGAATCTAGAAGCAAGAGCGTGCTTCTTGCTCTAAAGTAGAGTGTGATCCATGGATGAGAACTCTGCCGTGTGTTTCCCTTCAGAAATGGAGTTAACTCCAGGCTATCTGTCTTCCTACAAGCTGGATGGCGTTTCAAGTTAGGGCACTCATTTTTCAGCTCAAAGGAACTACATTGTTCACGAAGCTAACAAGTTTCCCATCTTAACTGACAACCATTGGATGTTAGAGGACCAGTGCTTTGTATCAGTTTCAGAAGCAGAGTTGGACTAGATATGGTCCGTATGTGTAGGAAACACCGTTCTTCTGTTCTCAGCACACTCACATTTCCTGCTGTCTTAGAGAATCTAGAAAGCAAGAGCGTGCTTCTTGCTGTAAAGCAGAGTGTGAACAATGGATGAGAACTACGCTGTGTGTTTCCCTTCAGAAATGGAGTTAAATCCCAGGCTCTGTGTCTTCCTACAAGCACTACTTCGTTACAGGTAAGGGCAGTCACTTTTCAGCTCAAATGAACTACATCGTTCACAATGCACACATGTTTCTCATCTTAACTGAGAAGCATTGGATGTTAGAGAACCTTTGCTTTGTATCAATTTCAAGCAGAGTTGAATTAGATATGGTCCGTATGTATAGGAAACACCGTTCTTTTCTTCTGAGCACACTCACTTTTCCTGCTGTATTAGAGAGTCTAGAAAGCAAGACCGTGCTTCTTTCTCTAAAGCAGAGTGTGATCCATGGATGAGAACTCTGCTGTGTGTTTCCCTTCAGAAATGGAGTTAAATCACAGGCTCTGTGTCTTCCTACTAGCACTACTTTTTTTCAGGTGAGGGCAGTCACTTTTCAGCTTAAAAGAACTTCATAGTTCACGAAGCTAACAAGTTTCCCATCTTAACTGCCAAGCATTGGATGTTAGAGGACCAGTGCTTTGTATCAGTGTCAGAAGCAGAGTTGGACTAGATATGGTCTGTATGTGTAAGAAACACCGTTCTTTTGTTCTGAGCTCTCTCAAGTTTGCTGATGTATTAGAGAATCTAGAAGCGAGAGCGTGCTTCTTGCTCTAAAGCAGAGTGTGATCCAAGGATGAGAACTCTGCTGTGTGTTTCCCTTCAGAAATGGAGTTAAATCCCAGGCTCTGTGTCTTCCTACAAGCACTACTTCGTTTCAGGTAAGGGCAGTCACTTTTCAGCTCAAAGGAACTACATTGTTCACGAAGCTCACACGTTTCTCATCTTAACGGACAAGCATTGGATGTTAGAGGACCAGTGCTTTGTATCAGTTTCAGAAGCAGAGTTGCACTAGATATGGTACGTATCTGAAGGAAACACCGTTCTTTTGTTCTCAGCACACTCACGTTTCCTGCTGTCTTAGAGACTCTAGAAAGCTAGAGCGTGCTTCTTGCTCTAAAGCAGAGTGTGAGCAATGGATAAGAACTCTGCTGTGTGTTTCTCTTCAGAAATGGACTTAAATCCCAGGCTCTGAGTCCTCCTACATTCAAGACATCTTTTGAGGTAAGAGCAGTTACTTTACAGCTCAAACGAACTACATCGTTCACGACTCACACGTTTCTCATCTAAACTGACAACCATTGGATGTTAGAGGACCTTTGCTTTGTATCAATTTCAAGCCGAGTTGAACTAGATATGGTCTGTATGTATAGGAAACACCATTCTTTTCTTCTCAGCACACTCACATTTCCTGCTGTATTAGAGACTCTAGAAAGCAAGAGCGTGCTTCTTGTTGTAAAGCAGAGTGTGAACAATGGATGAGAACTATGCTGTGTGTTTCCCTTCAGAAATGGAGTTAAATCCCAGGCTCTGTGTCTTCCTACGAGCACTCCTTCGTTTCAGGTAAGGGCAGTCACTTTTCAGCTCAAATGAACTACATCGTTCACAATGCACACATGTTTCTCATCTTAACTGAGAAGCATTGGATGTTAGAGAACCTTTGCATTGTATCAATTTCAAGCAGAATTGAACTAGATATGGTCCGTATGTATAGGAAACACCGTTCTTTTCTTCTGAGCACACTCACTTTTCCTGCTGTATTAGAGATTCTAGAAAGCAAGAGCGTGCTTCTTACTCTAAAGCAGAGTGAGATCCATGGATGAGAACTCTGCTGTGTGTTTCCCTTCAGAAATGGAGTTAAATCACAGGCTCTGTGTCTTGCCACAAGCAAGACTTCGTTTCAGGTAGGGGCAGTCACTTTTCAGCTCAAACGAACTACATCGTTCACGAAGCTCACACGTTTCTCATCTTAACTGACAAGCATTGGATGTTAGAGGACGTGTGGTTTGTTTCAGTTTCAGAAGCAGAGATGAACTAGATATGGTCCGTATGTGTAAGAAACACCGTACTTTTGTTCTGAGCTGACTCAAATTTCCTGCTGTATTAGAGAATCTAGAAGCAAGAGCGTGCTTCTTGCTCTAAAGTAGAGTGTGATCCATGGATGAGAACTCTGCCGTGTGTTTCCCTTCAGAAATGGAGTTAACTCCAGGCTATCTGTCTTCCTACAAGCTGGATGGCGTTTCAAGTTAGGGCACTCATTTTTCAGCTCAAAGGAACTACATTGTTCACGAAGCTAACAAGTTTCCCCTCTTAACTGACAACCATTGGATGTTAGAGGACCAGTGCTTTGTATCAGTTTCAGAAGCAGAGTTGGACTAGATATGGTCCGTATGTGTAGGAAACACCGTTCTTCTGTTCTCAGCACACTCACATTTCCTGCTGTCTTAGAGAATCTAGAAAGCAAGAGCGTGCTTCTTGCTGTAAAGCAGAGTGTGAACAATGGATGAGAACTACGCTGTGTGTTTCCCTTCAGAAATGGAGTTAAATCCCAGGCTCTGTGTCTTCCTACAAGCACTACTTCGTTACAGGTAAGGGCAGTCACTTTTCAGCTCAAATGAACTACATCGTTCACAATGCACACATGTTTCTCATCTTAACTGAGAAGCATTGGATGTTAGAGAACCTTTGCTTTGTATCAATTTCAAGCAGAGTTGAATTAGATATGGTCCGTATGTATAGGAAACACCGTTCTTTTCTTCTGAGCACACTCACTTTTCCTGCTGTATTAGAGAGTCTAGAAAGCAAGACCGTGCTTCTTTCTCTAAAGCAGAGTGTGATCAATGGATGAGAACTCTGCTGTGTGTTTCCCTTCAGAAATGGAGTTAAATCACAGGCTCTGTGTCTTCATACAAGCAAGACTTCGTTTCAAGTAAGGGCAGTCACTTTTCAGCTCAAATGAACTACATCGTTCACAAAGCTCACACGTTTCTCATCTTAACGGACAAGCATTGGATGTTAGAGGACCAGTGCTTTGTATCAGTTTCGGAAGCAGAGTTGCACTAGATATGGTACGTATCTGAAGGAAACACCGTTCTTTTATTCTCAGCACACTCACGTTTCCTGCTGTATTAGAGACTCTAGAAAGCTAGAGCGTGCTTCTTGCTCTAAAGCAGAGTGTGAGCAATGGATAAGAACTCTGCTGTATGTTTCCCTTCAGAAATGGAGTTAAATCCCAGGCTCTGTGTCTTCCTACAAGCACTCCTTCGTTTCAGGTAAGGGCAGTCACTTTTCAGCTCAAATGAACTACATCGTTCACAATGCACACATGTTTCTCATCTTAACTGAGAAGCATTGGATGTTAGAGAACCTTTGCTTTGTATCAATTTCAAGCAGAATTGAACTAGATATGGTCCGTATGTATAGGAAACACCGTTCTTTTGTTCTCAGCACACTCATATTTCCTGCTGTATTAGAGATTCTAGAAAGCAAGAACGTGCTTCTTACTCTAAAGCAGAGTGTGATCCATGGATGAGAACTCTGCTGTGTGTTTCCCTTCAGAAATGGTGTTAAATCACAGGCTCTGTGTCTTCCTACTAGCACTACTTTTTTTCAGGTGAGGGCAGTCACTTTTCAGCTAAAAAGAACTTCATAGTTCACGAAGCTAACAAGTTTCCCATCTTAACTGCCAAGCATTGGATGTTAGAGGACCAGTGCTTTGTATCAGTGTCAGAAGCAGAGTTGGACTAGATATGGTCTGTATGTGTAAGAAACACCGTTCTTTTGTTCTGAGCTCTCTCAAGTTTGCTGATGTATTAGAGAATCTAGAAGCAAGAGCGTGCTTCTTGCTCTAAAGCAGAGTGTGATCCAAGGATGAGAACTCTGCTGTGTGTTTCCCTTCAGAAATGGAGTTAAATCCCAGGCTCTGTGTCTTCCTACAAGCACTACTTCGTTTCAGATAAGGGCAGTCACTTTTCAGCTCAAAGGAACTACATTGTTCACGAAGCTCACACGTTTCTCATCTTAACGGACAAGCATTGGATGTTAGAGGACCAGTGCTTTGTATCAGTTTCAGAAGCAGAGTTGCACTAGATATGGTACGTATCTGAAGGAAACACCGTTCTTTTGTTCTCAGCACACTCACGTTTCCTGCTGTCTTAGAGACTCTAGAAAGCTAGAGCGTGCTTCTTGCTCTAAAGCAGAGTGTGAGCAATGGATAAGAACTCTGCTGTGTGTTTCTCTTCAGAAATGGACTTAAATCCCAGGCTCTGAGTCCTCCTACATTCAAGACATCTTTTGAGGTAAGAGCAGTTACTTTACAGCTCAAACGAACTACATCGTTCACGACTCACACGTTTCTCATCTAAACTGACAACCATTGGATGTTAGAGGACCTTTGCTTTGTATCAATTTCAAGCCGAGTTGAACTAGATATGGTCTGTATGTATAGGAAACACCATTCTTTTCTTCTCAGCACACTCACATTTCCTGCTGTATTAGAGACTCTAGAAAGCAAGAGCGTGCTTCTTGTTGTAAAGCAGAGTGTGAACAATGGATGAGAACTATGCTGTGTGTTTCCCTTCAGAAATGGAGTTAAATCCCAGGCTCTGTGTCTTCCTACGAGCACTCCTTCGTTTCAGGTAAGGGCAGTCACTTTTCAGCTCAAATGAACTACATCGTTCACAATGCACACATGTTTCTCATCTTAACTGAGAAGCATTGGATGTTAGAGAACCTTTGCATTGTATCAATTTCAAGCAGAATTGAACTAGATATGGTCCGTATGTATAGGAAACACCGTTCTTTTCTTCTGAGCACACTCACTTTTCCTGCTGTATTAGAGATTCTAGAAAGCAAGAGCGTGCTTCTTACTCTAAAGCAGAGTGTGATCCATGGATGAGAACTCTGCTGTGTGTTTCCCTTCAGAAATGGAGTTAAATCACAGGCTCTGTGTCTTCCCACTGGCACTACTTTTTTTTCAGGTGAGGACAGTCACTTTTCAGCTAAAAAGAACTTCATCGTTCACGAAGCTAACAAGTTTCCCATCTTAACTGCCAAGCATTGGATGTTAGAGGACCAGTGCTTTGTATCAGTGTCAGAAGCAGAGTTGGACTAGATATGGTCCGTATGTGTAAGAAACACCGTTCTTTTGTTCTGAGCTCTCTCAAGTTTGCTGCTGTATTAGAGAATCTAGAAGCGAGAGCGTGCTTCTTGCTCTAAAGCAGAGTGTGATCGAAGGATGAGAACTCTGCTGTGTGTTTCCCTTCAGAAATGGAGTTAAATCCCAGGCTCTGTGTCTTCCTACAAGCAAACTTCGTTTCAGGTAAGGACAGTCACTTTTCAGCTCAAACGAACTACATCGTTCACGAAGCTCACACGTTTCTCATCTTAACGGACAAGCATTGGATGTTAGAGGACCAGTGTTTTGTATCAGTGTCAGAAGCAGAGTTGGACTAGATATGGTCCGTATGTGTAAGAAACACCGTTCTTTTGTTCTGAGCTCTCTCAAGTTTCCTGCTGTCTTAGAGACTCTAGAAAGCTAGAGCGTGCTTCTTGCTCTAAAGCAGAGTGTGAGCAATGGATGAGAACTCTGCTGTGTTTCACTTCAGAAATGGACTAAATCCCAGGCTATGAGTCTTCCTACATGCAAGACATCTTTTCAGGTAAGGGCAGTTACTTTACAGCTCAAACGATCTACATCGTTCACGAAGCTCACACGTTTCTCATCTTAACTGACAAGCATTGGATGTTAGAGGACCTTTGCTTTGTATCAATTTCAAGCCGAGTTGAACTAGATATTGTCTGTATGTATAGGAAACACCATTCTTTTCTTCTCAGCACACTCACATTTCCTGCTGTATTAGAGACTCTAGAAAGCAAGAGCGTGCTTCTTGTTGTAAAGCAGAGTGTGAACAATGGATGAGAACGATGCTGTGTGTTTCCCTTCAGAAATGGAGTTAAATTCCATGCTCTGTGTGTTCCTACAAGCACTACTTCGTTTCAGGTAAGGGCAGTCACTTTTCAGCTCAAAGGAACTACATTGTTCACGAAGCTAACAAGTTTTCCATCTTAACTGAAAACCATTGGATGTTAGAGGACCAATGCTTTGTTTCAGTTTCAGAAGCAGAGTTGGACTAGATATGGTCCATATGTGAAGGAAACACTGTTCTTTTGTTCTCAGCACACTCATGTTTCCTGCTGTCTTAGAGACTCTAGAAAGCTAGAGCGTGCTTCTTGCTCTAAAGCAGAGTGTGAGCAATGGATAAGAACTCTGCTGTGTGTTTCACTTCAGAAATGGACTTAAATCCCAGGCTCTGAGTCTTCCTACAAGCAAGACTTATTTTAACGTAAGGCCACTTACTTTACAGCTCAAACGAACTACATCGTTCACGACTCACACGTTGCTCATCTAAACTGACAACCATTGGTTGTTAGAGGAGCTTTGCTTTGTATCAATTTCAAGCCGAGTTGAACTAGATATGGTGTGTATGTATAAGAAACACCGTTCTTTTCTTCTCAGCACACTCACATTTCCTGTTGTATTAGAGACTCTAAAAAGAAAGAGAGTGCTTCTTGCTCTAAAGCAGAGTGTGATCCATGGATGAGAACTGTGTTGTGTGTTTCCCTTAAGAAATGGAGTTAAATCACAGGCTCTGTGTCTTGCCACAAGCAAGACTTCGTTTCAGGTAGGGGCAGTCACTTTTCAGCTCAAACGAACTACATCGTTCACGAAGCTCACACGTTTCTCATCTTAACTGACAAGCATTGGATGTTAGAGGACGTGTGGTTTGTTTCAGTTTCAGAAGCAGAGATGAACTAGATATGGTCCGTATGTGTAAGAAACACCGTACTTTTGTTCTGAGCTGACTCAAATTTCCTGCTGTATTAGAGAATCTAGAAGCAAGAGCGTGCTTCTTGCTCTAAAGTAGAGTGTGATCCATGGATGAGAACTCTGCCGTGTGTTTCCCTTCAGAAATGGAGTTAACTCCAGGCTATCTGTCTTCCTACAAGCTGGATGGCGTTTCAAGTTAGGGCACTCATTTTTCAGCTCAAAGGAACTACATTGTTCACGAAGCTAACAAGTTTCCCATCTTAACTGACAACCATTGGATGTTAGAGGACCAGTGCTTTGTATCAGTTTCAGAAGCAGAGTTGGACTAGATATGGTCCGTATGTGTAGGAAACACCGTTCTTCTGTTCTCAGCACACTCACATTTCCTGCTGTCTTAGAGAATCTAGAAAGCAAGAGCGTGCTTCTTGCTGTAAAGCAGAGTGTGAACAATGGATGAGAACTACGCTGTGTGTTTCCCTTCAGAAATGGAGTTAAATCCCAGGCTCTGTGTCTTCCTACAAGCACTACTTCGTTACAGGTAAGGGCAGTCACTTTTCAGCTCAAATGAACTACATCGTTCACAATGCACACATGTTTCTCATCTTACCTGAGAAGCATTGGATGTTAGAGAACCTTTGCTTTGTATCAATTTCAAGCAGAGTTGAATTAGATATGGTCCGTATGTATAGGAAACACCGTTCTTTTCTTCTGAGCACACTCACTTTTCCTGCTGTATTAGAGAGTCTAGAAAGCAAGACCGTGCTTCTTTCTCTAAAGCAGAGTGTGATCCATGGATGAGAACTCTGCTGTGTGTTTCCCTTCAGAAATGGTGTTAAATCACAGGCTCTGTGTCTTCCTACTAGCACTACTTTTTTTCAGGTGAGGGCAGTCACTTTTCAGCTAAAAAGAACTTCATAGTTCACGAAGCTAACAAGTTTCCCATCTTAACTGCCAAGCATTGGATGTTAGAGGACCAGTGCTTTGTATCAGTGTCAGAAGCAGAGTTGGACTAGATATGGTCTGTATGTGTAAGAAACACCGTTCTTTTGTTCTGAGCTCTCTCAAGTTTGCTGATGTATTAGAGAATCTAGAAGCGAGATCGTGCTTCTTGCTCTAAAGCAGAGTGTGATCCAAGGATGAGAACTCTGCTGTGTGTTTCCCTTCAGAAATGGAGTTAAATCCCAGGCTCTGTGTCTTCCTACAAGCACTACTTCGTTTCAGGTAAGGGCAGTCACTTTTCAGCTCAAAGGAACTACATTGTTCACGAAGCTCACACGTTTCTCATCTTAACGGACAAGCATTGGATGTTAGAGGACCAGTGCTTTGTATCAGTTTCAGAAGCAGAGTTGCACTAGATATGGTACGTATCTGAAGGAAACACCGTTCTTTTGTTCTCAGCACACTCACGTTTCCTGCTGTCTTAGAGACTCTAGAAAGCTAGAGCGTGCTTCTTGCTCTAAAGCAGAGTGTGAGCAATGGATAAGAACTCTGCTGTGTGTTTCTCTTCAGAAATGGACTTAAATCCCAGGCTCTGAGTCCTCCTACATTCAAGACATCTTTTGAGGTAAGAGCAGTTACTTTACAGCTCAAACGAACTACATCGTTCACGACTCACACGTTTCTCATCTAAACTGACAACCATTGGATGTTAGAGGACCTTTGCTTTGTATCAATTTCAAGCCGAGTTGAACTAGATATGGTCTGTATGTATAGGAAACACCATTCTTTTCTTCTCAGCACACTCACATTTCCTGCTGTATTAGAGACTCTAGAAAGCAAGAGCGTGCTTCTTGTTGTAAAGCAGAGTGTGAACAATGGATGAGAACTATGCTGTGTGTTTCCCTTCAGAAATGGAGTTAAATCCCAGGCTCTGTGTCTTCCTACGAGCACTCCTTCGTTTCAGGTAAGGGCAGTCACTTTTCAGCTCAAATGAACTACATCGTTCACAATGCACACATGTTTCTCATCTTAACTGAGAAGCATTGGATGTTAGAGAACCTTTGCATTGTATCAATTTCAAGCAGAATTGAACTAGATATGGTCCGTATGTATAGGAAACACCGTTCTTTTCTTCTGAGCACACTCACTTTTCCTGCTGTATTAGAGATTCTAGAAAGCAAGAGCGTGCTTCTTACTCTAAAGCAGAGTGTGATCCATGGATGAGAACTCTGCTGTGTGTTTCCCTTCAGAAATGGAGTTAAATCACAGGCTCTGTGTCTTCCCACTGGCACTACTTTTTTTTCAGGTGAGGACAGTCACTTTTCAGCTAAAAAGAACTTCATCGTTCACGAAGCTAACAAGTTTCCCATCTTAACTGCCAAGCATTGGATGTTAGAGGACCAGTGCTTTGTATCAGTGTCAGAAGCAGAGTTGGACTAGATATGGTCCGTATGTGTAAGAAACACCGTTCTTTTGTTCTGAGCTCTCTCAAGTTTGCTGCTGTATTAGAGAATCTAGAAGCGAGAGCGTGCTTCTTGCTCTAAAGCAGAGTGTGATCGAAGGATGAGAACTCTGCTGTGTGTTTCCCTTCAGAAATGGAGTTAAATCCCAGGCTCTGTGTCTTCCTACAAGCAAACTTCGTTTCAGGTAAGGACAGTCACTTTTCAGCTCAAACGAACTACATCGTTCACGAAGCTCACACGTTTCTCATCTTAACGGACAAGCATTGGATGTTAGAGGACCAGTGCTTTGTATCAGTGTCAGAAGCAGAGTTGGACTAGATATGGTCCGTATGTGTAAGAAACACCGTTCTTTTGTTCTGAGCTCTCTCAAGTTTCCTGCTGTCTTAGAGACTCTAGAAAGCTAGAGCGTGCTTCTTGCTCTAAAGCAGAGTGTGAGCAATGGATGAGAACTCTGCTGTGTTTCACTTCAGAAATGGACTAAATCCCAGGCTATGAGTCTTCCTACATGCAAGACATCTTTTCAGGTAAGGGCAGTTACTTTACAGCTCAAACGATCTACATCGTTCACGAAGCTCACACGTTTCTCATCTTAACTGACAAGCATTGGATGTTAGAGGACCTTTGCTTTGTATCAATTTCAAGCCGAGTTGAACTAGATATTGTCTGTATGTATAGGAAACACCATTCTTTTCTTCTCAGCACACTCACATTTCCTGCTGTATTAGAGACTCTAGAAAGCAAGAGCGTGCTTCTTGTTGTAAAGCAGAGTGTGAACAATGGATGAGAACGATGCTGTGTGTTTCCCTTCAGAAATGGAGTTAAATTCCATGCTCTGTGTGTTCCTACAAGCACTACTTCGTTTCAGGTAAGGGCAGTCACTTTTCAGCTCAAAGGAACTACATTGTTCACGAAGCTAACAAGTTTTCCATCTTAACTGAAAACCATTGGATGTTAGAGGACCAATGCTTTGTTTCAGTTTCAGAAGCAGAGTTGGACTAGATATGGTCCATATGTGAAGGAAACACTGTTCTTTTGTTCTCAGCACACTCATGTTTCCTGCTGTCTTAGAGACTCTAGAAAGCTAGAGCGTGCTTCTTGCTCTAAAGCAGAGTGTGAGCAATGGATAAGAACTCTGCTGTGTGTTTCACTTCAGAAATGGACTTAAATCCCAGGCTCTGAGTCTTCCTACAAGCAAGACTTATTTTAACGTAAGGCCACTTACTTTACAGCTCAAACGAACTACATCGTTCACGACTCACACGTTGCTCATCTAAACTGACAACCATTGGTTGTTAGAGGAGCTTTGCTTTGTATCAATTTCAAGCCGAGTTGAACTAGATATGGTGTGTATGTATAAGAAACACCGTTCTTTTCTTCTCAGCACACTCACATTTCCTGTTGTATTAGAGACTCTAAAAAGAAAGAGAGTGCTTCTTGCTCTAAAGCAGAGTGTGATCCATGGATGAGAACTGTGTTGTGTGTTTCCCTTAAGAAATGGAGTTAAATCACAGGCTCTGTGTCTTGCCACAAGCAAGACTTCGTTTCAGGTAGGGGCAGTCACTTTTCAGCTCAAACGAACTACATCGTTCACGAAGCTCACACGTTTCTCATCTTAACTGACAAGCATTGGATGTTAGAGGACGTGTGGTTTGTTTCAGTTTCAGAAGCAGAGATGAACTAGATATGGTCCGTATGTGTAAGAAACACCGTACTTTTGTTCTGAGCTGACTCAAATTTCCTGCTGTATTAGAGAATCTAGAAGCAAGAGCGTGCTTCTTGCTCTAAAGTAGAGTGTGATCCATGGATGAGAACTCTGCCGTGTGTTTCCCTTCAGAAATGGAGTTAACTCCAGGCTATCTGTCTTCCTACAAGCTGGATGGCGTTTCAAGTTAGGGCACTCATTTTTCAGCTCAAAGGAACTACATTGTTCACGAAGCTAACAAGTTTCCCATCTTAACTGACAACCATTGGATGTTAGAGGACCAGTGCTTTGTATCAGTTTCAGAAGCAGAGTTGGACTAGATATGGTCCGTATGTGTAGGAAACACCGTTCTTCTGTTCTCAGCACACTCACATTTCCTGCTGTCTTAGAGAATCTAGAAAGCAAGAGCGTGCTTCTTGCTGTAAAGCAGAGTGTGAACAATGGATGAGAACTACGCTGTGTGTTTCCCTTCAGAAATGGAGTTAAATCCCAGGCTCTGTGTCTTCCTACAAGCACTACTTCGTTACAGGTAAGGGCAGTCACTTTACAGCTCAAATGAACTACATCGTTCACAATGCACACATGTTTCTCATCTTACCTGAGAAGCATTGGATGTTAGAGAACCTTTGCTTTGTATCAATTTCAAGCAGAGTTGAATTAGATATGGTCCGTATGTATAGGAAACACCGTTCTTTTCTTCTGAGCACACTCACTTTTCCTGCTGTATTAGAGAGTCTAGAAAGCAAGACCGTGCTTCTTTCTCTAAAGCAGAGTGTGATCCATGGATGAGAACTCTGCTGTGTGTTTCCCTTCAGAAATGGTGTTAAATCACAGGCTCTGTGTCTTCCTACTAGCACTACTTTTTTTCAGGTGAGGGCAGTCACTTTTCAGCTAAAAAGAACTTCATAGTTCACGAAGCTAACAAGTTTCCCATCTTAACTGCCAAGCATTGGATGTTAGAGGACCAGTGCTTTGTATCAGTGTCAGAAGCAGAGTTGGACTAGATATGGTCTGTATGTGTAAGAAACACCGTTCTTTTGTTCTGAGCTCTCTCAAGTTTGCTGATGTATTAGAGAATCTAGAAGCGAGAGCGTGCTTCTTGCTCTAAAGCAGAGTGTGATCCAAGGATGAGAACTCTGCTGTGTGTTTCCCTTCAGAAATGGAGTTAAATCCCAGGCTCTGTGTCTTCCTACAAGCACTACTTCGTTTCAGGTAAGGGCAGTCACTTTTCAGCTCAAAGGAACTACATTGTTCACGAAGCTCACACGTTTCTCATCTTAACGGACAAGCATTGGATGTTAGAGGACCAGTGCTTTGTATCAGTTTCAGAAGCAGAGTTGCACTAGATATGGTACGTATCTGAAGGAAACACCGTTCTTTTGTTCTCAGCACACTCACGTTTCCTGCTGTCTTAGAGACTCTAGAAAGCTAGAGCGTGCTTCTTGCTCTAAAGCAGAGTGTGAGCAATGGATAAGAACTCTGCTGTGTGTTTCTCTTCAGAAATGGACTTAAATCCCAGGCTCTGAGTCCTCCTACATTCAAGACATCTTTTGAGGTAAGAGCAGTTACTTTACAGCTCAAACGAACTACATCGTTCACGACTCACACGTTTCTCATCTAAACTGACAACCATTGGATGTTAGAGGACCTTTGCTTTGTATCAATTTCAAGCCGAGTTGAACTAGATATGGTCTGTATGTATAGGAAACACCATTCTTTTCTTCTCAGCACACTCACATTTCCTGCTGTATTAGAGACTCTAGAAAGCAAGAGCGTGCTTCTTGTTGTAAAGCAGAGTGTGAACAATGGATGAGAACTATGCTGTGTGTTTCCCTTCAGAAATGGAGTTAAATCCCAGGCTCTGTGTCTTCCTACGAGCACTCCTTCGTTTCAGGTAAGGGCAGTCACTTTTCAGCTCAAATGAACTACATCGTTCACAATGCACACATGTTTCTCATCTTAACTGAGAAGCATTGGATGTTAGAGAACCTTTGCATTGTATCAATTTCAAGCAGAATTGAAGTAGATATGGTCCGTATGTATAGGAAACACCGTTCTTTTGTTCTCAGCACACTCATGTTTCCTGCTGTCTTAGAGACTCTAGAAAGCTAGAGCGTGCTTCTTGCTCTAAAGCAGAGTGTGAGCAATGGATAAGAACTCTGCTGTGTGTTTCACTTCAGAAATGGACTTAAATCCCAGGCTCTGAGTCTTCCTACAAGCAAGACTTATTTTAACGTAAGGCCACTTACTTTACAGCTCAAACGAACTACATCGTTCACGACTCACACGTTGCTCATCTAAACTGACAACCATTGGTTGTTAGAGGAGCTTTGCTTTGTATCAATTTCAAGCCGAGTTGAACTAGATATGGTGTGTATGTATAAGAAACACCGTTCTTTTCTTCTCAGCACACTCACATTTCCTGTTGTATTAGAGACTCTAAAAAGAAAGAGAGTGCTTCTTGCTCTAAAGCAGAGTGTGATCCATGGATGAGAACTGTGTTGTGTGTTTCCCTTAAGAAATGGAGTTAAATCACAGGCTCTGTGTCTTGCCACAAGCAAGACTTCGTTTCAGGTAGGGGCAGTCACTTTTCAGCTCAAACGAACTACATCGTTCACGAAGCTCACACGTTTCTCATCTTAACTGACAAGCATTGGATGTTAGAGGACGTGTGGTTTGTTTCAGTTTCAGAAGCAGAGATGAACTAGATATGGTCCGTATGTGTAAGAAACACCGTACTTTTGTTCTGAGCTGACTCAAATTTCCTGCTGTATTAGAGAATCTAGAAGCAAGAGCGTGCTTCTTGCTCTAAAGTAGAGTGTGATCCATGGATGAGAACTCTGCCGTGTGTTTCCCTTCAGAAATGGAGTTAACTCCAGGCTATCTGTCTTCCTACAAGCTGGATGGCGTTTCAAGTTAGGGCACTCATTTTTCAGCTCAAAGGAACTACATTGTTCACGAAGCTAACAAGTTTCCCATCTTAACTGACAACCATTGGATGTTAGAGGACCAGTGCTTTGTATCAGTTTCAGAAGCAGAGTTGGACTAGATATGGTCCGTATGTGTAGGAAACACCGTTCTTCTGTTCTCAGCACACTCACATTTCCTGCTGTCTTAGAGAATCTAGAAAGCAAGAGCGTGCTTCTTGCTGTAAAGCAGAGTGTGAACAATGGATGAGAACTACGCTGTGTGTTTCCCTTCAGAAATGGAGTTAAATCCCAGGCTCTGTGTCTTCCTACAAGCACTACTTCGTTACAGGTAAGGGCAGTCACTTTTCAGCTCAAATGAACTACATCGTTCACAATGCACACATGTATCTCATCTTACCTGAGAAGCATTGGATGTTAGAGAACCTTTGCTTTGTATCAATTTCAAGCAGAGTTGAATTAGATATGGTCCGTATGTATAGGAAACACCGTTCTTTTCTTCTGAGCACACTCACTTTTCCTGCTGTATTAGAGAGTCTAGAAAGCAAGACCGTGCTTCTTTCTCTAAAGCAGAGTGTGATCCATGGATGAGAACTCTGCTGTGTGTTTCCCTTCAGAAATGGTGTTAAATCACAGGCTCTGTGTCTTCCTACTAGCACTACTTTTTTTCAGGTGAGGGCAGTCACTTTTCAGCTAAAAAGAACTTCATAGTTCACGAAGCTAACAAGTTTCCCATCTTAACTGCCAAGCATTGGATGTTAGAGGACCAGTGCTTTGTATCAGTGTCAGAAGCAGAGTTGGACTAGATATGGTCTGTATGTGTAAGAAACACCGTTCTTTTGTTCTGAGCTCTCTCAAGTTTGCTGATGTATTAGAGAATCTAGAAGCGAGAGCGTGCTTCTTGCTCTAAAGCAGAGTGTGATCCAAGGATGAGAACTCTGCTGTGTGTTTCCCTTCAGAAATGGAGTTAAATCCCAGGCTCTGTGTCTTCCTACAAGCACTACTTCGTTTCAGGTAAGGGCAGTCACTTTTCAGCTCAAAGGAACTACATTGTTCACGAAGCTCACACGTTTCTCATCTTAACGGACAAGCATTGGATGTTAGAGGACCAGTGCTTTGTATCAGTTTCAGAAGCAGAGTTGCACTAGATATGGTACGTATCTGAAGGAAACACCGTTCTTTTGTTCTCAGCACACTCACGTTTCCTGCTGTCTTAGAGACTCTAGAAAGCTAGAGCGTGCTTCTTGCTCTAAAGCAGAGTGTGAGCAATGGATAAGAACTCTGCTGTGTGTTTCTCTTCAGAAATGGACTTAAATCCCAGGCTCTGAGTCCTCCTACATTCAAGACATCTTTTGAGGTAAGAGCAGTTACTTTACAGCTCAAACGAACTACATCGTTCACGACTCACACGTTTCTCATCTAAACTGACAACCATTGGATGTTAGAGGACCTTTGCTTTGTATCAATTTCAAGCCGAGTTGAACTAGATATGGTCTGTATGTATAGGAAACACCATTCTTTTCTTCTCAGCACACTCACATTTCCTGCTGTATTAGAGACTCTAGAAAGCAAGAGCGTGCTTCTTGTTGTAAAGCAGAGTGTGAACAATGGATGAGAACTATGCTGTGTGTTTCCCTTCAGAAATGGAGTTAAATCCCAGGCTCTGTGTCTTCCTACGAGCACTCCTTCGTTTCAGGTAAGGGCAGTCACTTTTCAGCTCAAATGAACTACATCGTTCACAATGCACACATGTTTCTCATCTTAACTGAGAAGCATTGGATGTTAGAGAACCTTTGCATTGTATCAATTTCAAGCAGAATTGAAGTAGATATGGTCCGTATGTATAGGAAACACCGTTCTTTTGTTCTCAGCACACTCATGTTTCCTGCTGTCTTAGAGACTCTAGAAAGCTAGAGCGTGCTTCTTGCTCTAAAGCAGAGTGTGAGCAATGGATAAGAACTCTGCTGTGTGTTTCACTTCAGAAATGGACTTAAATCCCAGGCTCTGAGTCTTCCTACAAGCAAGACTTATTTTAACGTAAGGCCACTTACTTTACAGCTCAAACGAACTACATCGTTCACGACTCACACGTTGCTCATCTAAACTGACAACCATTGGTTGTTAGAGGAGCTTTGCTTTGTATCAATTTCAAGCCGAGTTGAACTAGATATGGTGTGTATGTATAAGAAACACCGTTCTTTTCTTCTCAGCACACTCACATTTCCTGTTGTATTAGAGACTCTAAAAAGAAAGAGAGTGCTTCTTGCTCTAAAGCAGAGTGTGATCCATGGATGAGAACTGTGTTGTGTGTTTCCCTTAAGAAATGGAGTTAAATCACAGGCTCTGTGTCTTGCCACAAGCAAGACTTCGTTTCAGGTAGGGGCAGTCACTTTTCAGCTCAAACGAACTACATCATTCACGAAGCTCACACGTTTCTCATCTTAACTGACAAGCATTGGATGTTAGAGGACATGTGGTTTGTTTCAGTTTCAGAAGCAGAGATGAACTAGATATGGTCCGTATGTGTAAGAAACACCGTACTTTTGTTCTGAGCTGACTCAAATTTCCTGCTGTATTAGAGAATCTAGAAGCAAGAGCGTGCTTCTTGCTCTAAAGTAGAGTGTGATCCATGGATGAGAACTCTGCCGTGTGTTTCCCTTCAGAAATGGAGTTAACTCCAGGCTATCTGTCTTCCTACAAGCTGGATGGCGTTTCAAGTTAGGGCACTCATTTTTCAGCTCAAAGGAACTACATTGTTCACGAAGCTAACAAGTTTCCCATCTTAACTGACAACCATTGGATGTTAGAGGACCAGTGCTTTGTATCAGTTTCAGAAGCAGAGTTGGACTAGATATGGTCCGTATGTGTAGGAAACACCGTTCTTCTGTTCTCAGCACACTCACATTTCCTGCTGTCTTAGAGAATCTAGAAAGCAAGAGCGTGCTTCTTGCTGTAAAGCAGAGTGTGAACAATGGATGAGAACTACGCTGTGTGTTTCCCTTCAGAAATGGAGTTAAATCCCAGGCTCTGTGTCTTCCTACAAGCACTACTTCGTTACAGGTAAGGGCAGTCACTTTTCAGCTCAAATGAACTACATCGTTCACAATGCACACATGTTTCTCATCTTACCTGAGAAGCATTGGATGTTAGAGAACCTTTGCTTTGTATCAATTTCAAGCAGAGTTGAATTAGATATGGTCCGTATGTATAGGAAACACCGTTCTTTTCTTCTGAGCACACTCACTTTTCCTGCTGTATTAGAGAGTCTAGAAAGCAAGACCGTGCTTCTTTCTCTAAAGCAGAGTGTGATCCATGGATGAGAACTCTGCTGTGTGTTTCCCTTCAGAAATGGTGTTAAATCACAGGCTCTGTGTCTTCCTACTAGCACTACTTTTTTTCAGGTGAGGGCAGTCACTTTTCAGCTAAAAAGAACTTCATAGTTCACGAAGCTAACAAGTTTCCCATCTTAACTGCCAAGCATTGGATGTTAGAGGACCAGTGCTTTGTATCAGTGTCAGAAGCAGAGTTGGACTAGATATGGTCTGTATGTGTAAGAAACACCGTTCTTTTGTTCTGAGCTCTCTCAAGTTTGCTGATGTATTAGAGAATCTAGAAGCGAGAGCGTGCTTCTTGCTCTAAAGCAGAGTGTGATCCAAGGATGAGAACTCTGCTGTGTGTTTCCCTTCAGAAATGGAGTTAAATCCCAGGCTCTGTGTCTTCCTACAAGCACTACTTCGTTTCAGGTAAGGGCAGTCACTTTTCAGCTCAAAGGAACTACATTGTTCACGAAGCTCACACGTTTCTCATCTTAACGGACAAGCATTGGATGTTAGAGGACCAGTGCTTTGTATCAGTTTCAGAAGCAGAGTTGCACTAGATATGGTACGTATCTGAAGGAAACACCGTTCTTTTGTTCTCAGCACACTCACGTTTCCTGCTGTCTTAGAGACTCTAGAAAGCTAGAGCGTGCTTCTTGCTCTAAAGCAGAGTGTGAGCAATGGATAAGAACTCTGCTGTGTGTTTCTCTTCAGAAATGGACTTAAATCCCAGGCTCTGAGTCCTCCTACATTCAAGACATCTTTTGAGGTAAGAGCAGTTACTTTACAGCTCAAACGAACTACATCGTTCACGACTCACACGTTTCTCATCTAAACTGACAACCATTGGATGTTAGAGGACCTTTGCTTTGTATCAATTTCAAGCCGAGTTGAACTAGATATGGTCTGTATGTATAGGAAACACCATTCTTTTCTTCTCAGCACACTCACATTTCCTGCTGTATTAGAGACTCTAGAAAGCAAGAGCGTGCTTCTTGTTGTAAAGCAGAGTGTGAACAATGGATGAGAACTATGCTGTGTGTTTCCCTTCAGAAATGGAGTTAAATCCCAGGCTCTGTGTCTTCCTACGAGCACTCCTTCGTTTCAGGTAAGGGCAGTCACTTTTCAGCTCAAATGAACTACATCGTTCACAATGCACACATGTTTCTCATCTTAACTGAGAAGCATTGGATGTTAGAGAACCTTTGCATTGTATCAATTTCAAGCAGAATTGAACTAGATATGGTCCGTATGTATAGGAAACACCGTTCTTTTCTTCTGAGCACACTCACTTTTCCTGCTGTATTAGAGATTCTAGAAAGCAAGAGCGTGCTTCTTACTCTAAAGCAGAGTGTGATCCATGGATGAGAACTCTGCTGTGTGTTTCCCTTCAGAAATGGAGTTAAATCACAGGCTCTGTGTCTTCCCACTGGCACTACTTTTTTTTCAGGTGAGGACAGTCACTTTTCAGCTAAAAAGAACTTCATCGTTCACGAAGCTAACAAGTTTCCCATCTTAACTGCCAAGCATTGGATGTTAGAGGACCAGTGCTTTGTATCAGTGTCAGAAGCAGAGTTGGACTAGATATGGTCCGTATGTGTAAGAAACACCGTTCTTTTGTTCTGAGCTCTCTCAAGTTTGCTGCTGTATTAGAGAATCTAGAAGCGAGAGCGTGCTTCTTGCTCTAAAGCAGAGTGTGATCGAAGGATGAGAACTCTGCTGTGTGTTTCCCTTCAGAAATGGAGTTAAATCCCAGGCTCTGTGTCTTCCTACAAGCAAACTTCGTTTCAGGTAAGGACAGTCACTTTTCAGCTCAAACGAACTACATCGTTCACGAAGCTCACACGTTTCTCATCTTAACGGACAAGCATTGGATGTTAGAGGACCAGTGCTTTGTATCAGTGTCAGAAGCAGAGTTGGACTAGATATGGTCCGTATGTGTAAGAAACACCGTTCTTTTGTTCTCAGCACACTCACGTTTCCTGCTGTCTTAGAGACTCTAGAAAGCTAGAGCGTGCTTCTTGCTCTAAAGCAGAGTGTGAGCAATGGATGAGAACTCTGCTGTGTTTCACTTCAGAAATGGACTAAATCCCAGGCTATGAGTCTTCCTACATGCAAGACATCTTTTCAGGTAAGGGCAGTTACTTTACAGCTCAAACGATCTACATCGTTCACGAAGCTCACACGTTTCTCATCTTAACTGACAAGCATTGGATGTTAGAGGACCTTTGCTTTGTATCAATTTCAAGCCGAGTTGAACTAGATATTGTCTGTATGTATAGGAAACACCATTCTTTTCTTCTCAGCACACTCACATTTCCTGCTGTATTAGAGACTCTAGAAAGCAAGAGCGTGCTTCTTGTTGTAAAGCAGAGTGTGAACAATGGATGAGAACGATGCTGTGTGTTTCCCTTCAGAAATGGAGTTAAATTCCATGCTCTGTGTGTTCCTACAAGCACTACTTCGTTTCAGGTAAGGGCAGTCACTTTTCAGCTCAAAGGAACTACATTGTTCACGAAGCTAACAAGTTTTCCATCTTAACTGAAAACCATTGGATGTTAGAGGACCAATGCTTTGTTTCAGTTTCAGAAGCAGAGTTGGACTAGATATGGTCCATATGTGAAGGAAACACTGTTCTTTTGTTCTCAGCACACTCATGTTTCCTGCTGTCTTAGAGACTCTAGAAAGCTAGAGCGTGCTTCTTGCTCTAAAGCAGAGTGTGAGCAATGGATAAGAACTCTGCTGTGTGTTTCACTTCAGAAATGGACTTAAATCCCAGGCTCTGAGTCTTCCTACAAGCAAGACTTATTTTAACGTAAGGCCACTTACTTTACAGCTCAAACGAACTACATCGTTCACGACTCACACGTTGCTCATCTAAACTGACAACCATTGGTTGTTAGAGGAGCTTTGCTTTGTATCAATTTCAAGCCGAGTTGAACTAGATATGGTGTGTATGTATAAGAAACACCGTTCTTTTCTTCTCAGCACACTCACATTTCCTGTTGTATTAGAGACTCTAAAAAGAAAGAGAGTGCTTCTTGCTCTAAAGCAGAGTGTGATCCATGGATGAGAACTGTGTTGTGTGTTTCCCTTAAGAAATGGAGTTAAATCACAGGCTCTGTGTCTTGCCACAAGCAAGACTTCGTTTCAGGTAGGGGCAGTCACTTTTCAGCTCAAACGAACTACATCGTTCACGAAGCTCACACGTTTCTCATCTTAACTGACAAGCATTGGATGTTAGAGGACGTGTGGTTTGTTTCAGTTTCAGAAGCAGAGATGAACTAGATATGGTCCGTATGTGTAAGAAACACCGTACTTTTGTTCTGAGCTGACTCAAATTTCCTGCTGTATTAGAGAATCTAGAAGCAAGAGCGTGCTTCTTGCTCTAAAGTAGAGTGTGATCCATGGATGAGAACTCTGCCGTGTGTTTCCCTTCAGAAATGGAGTTAACTCCAGGCTATCTGTCTTCCTACAAGCTGGATGGCGTTTCAAGTTAGGGCACTCATTTTTCAGCTCAAAGGAACTACATTGTTCACGAAGCTAACAAGTTTCCCATCTTAACTGACAACCATTGGATGTTAGAGGACCAGTGCTTTGTATCAGTTTCAGAAGCAGAGTTGGACTAGATATGGTCCGTATGTGTAGGAAACACCGTTCTTCTGTTCTCAGCACACTCACATTTCCTGCTGTCTTAGAGAATCTAGAAAGCAAGAGCGTGCTTCTTGCTGTAAAGCAGAGTGTGAACAATGGATGAGAACTACGCTGTGTGTTTCCCTTCAGAAATGGAGTTAAATCCCAGGCTCTGTGTCTTCCTACAAGCACTACTTCGTTACAGGTAAGGGCAGTCACTTTTCAGCTCAAATGAACTACATCGTTCACAATGCACACATGTTTCTCATCTTACCTGAGAAGCATTGGATGTTAGAGAACCTTTGCTTTGTATCAATTTCAAGCAGAGTTGAATTAGATATGGTCCGTATGTATAGGAAACACCGTTCTTTTCTTCTGAGCACACTCACTTTTCCTGCTGTATTAGAGAGTCTAGAAAGCAAGACCGTGCTTCTTTCTCTAAAGCAGAGTGTGATCCATGGATGAGAACTCTGCTGTGTGTTTCCCTTCAGAAATGGTGTTAAATCACAGGCTCTGTGTCTTCCTACTAGCACTACTTTTTTTCAGGTGAGGGCAGTCACTTTTCAGCTAAAAAGAACTTCATAGTTCACGAAGCTAACAAGTTTCCCATCTTAACTGCCAAGCATTGGATGTTAGAGGACCAGTGCTTTGTATCAGTGTCAGAAGCAGAGTTGGACTAGATATGGTCTGTATGTGTAAGAAACACCGTTCTTTTGTTCTGAGCTCTCTCAAGTTTGCTGATGTATTAGAGAATCTAGAAGCGAGAGCGTGCTTCTTGCTCTAAAGCAGAGTGTGATCCAAGGATGAGAACTCTGCTGTGTGTTTCCCTTCAGAAATGGAGTTAAATCCCAGGCTCTGTGTCTTCCTACAAGCACTACTTCGTTTCAGGTAAGGGCAGTCACTTTTCAGCTCAAAGGAACTACATTGTTCACGAAGCTCACACGTTTCTCATCTTAACGGACAAGCATTGGATGTTAGAGGACCAGTGCTTTGTATCAGTTTCAGAAGCAGAGTTGCACTAGATATGGTACGTATCTGAAGGAAACACCGTTCTTTTGTTCTCAGCACACTCACGTTTCCTGCTGTCTTAGAGACTCTAGAAAGCTAGAGCGTGCTTCTTGCTCTAAAGCAGAGTGTGAGCAATGGATAAGAACTCTGCTGTGTGTTTCTCTTCAGAAATGGACTTAAATCCCAGGCTCTGAGTCCTCCTACATTCAAGACATCTTTTGAGGTAAGAGCAGTTACTTTACAGCTCAAACGAACTACATCGTTCACGACTCACACGTTTCTCATCTAAACTGACAACCATTGGATGTTAGAGGACCTTTGCTTTGTATCAATTTCAAGCCGAGTTGAACTAGATATGGTCTGTATGTATAGGAAACACCATTCTTTTCTTCTCAGCACACTCACATTTCCTGCTGTATTAGAGACTCTAGAAAGCAAGAGCGTGCTTCTTGTTGTAAAGCAGAGTGTGAACAATGGATGAGAACTATGCTGTGTGTTTCCCTTCAGAAATGGAGTTAAATCCCAGGCTCTGTGTCTTCCTACGAGCACTCCTTCGTTTCAGGTAAGGGCAGTCACTTTTCAGCTCAAATGAACTACATCGTTCACAATGCACACATGTTTCTCATCTTAACTGAGAAGCATTGGATGTTAGAGAACCTTTGCATTGTATCAATTTCAAGCAGAATTGAAGTAGATATGGTCCGTATGTATAGGAAACACCGTTCTTTTGTTCTCAGCACACTCATGTTTCCTGCTGTCTTAGAGACTCTAGAAAGCTAGAGCGTGCTTCTTGCTCTAAAGCAGAGTGTGAGCAATGGATAAGAACTCTGCTGTGTGTTTCACTTCAGAAATGGACTTAAATCCCAGGCTCTGAGTCTTCCTACAAGCAAGACTTATTTTAACGTAAGGCCACTTACTTTACAGCTCAAACGAACTACATCGTTCACGACTCACACGTTGCTCATCTAAACTGACAACCATTGGTTGTTAGAGGAGCTTTGCTTTGTATCAATTTCAAGCCGAGTTGAACTAGATATGGTGTGTATGTATAAGAAACACCGTTCTTTTCTTCTCAGCACACTCACATTTCCTGTTGTATTAGAGACTCTAAAAAGAAAGAGAGTGCTTCTTGCTCTAAAGCAGAGTGTGATCCATGGATGAGAACTGTGTTGTGTGTTTCCCTTAAGAAATGGAGTTAAATCACAGGCTCTGTGTCTTGCCACAAGCAAGACTTCGTTTCAGGTAGGGGCAGTCACTTTTCAGCTCAAACGAACTACATCGTTCACGAAGCTCACACGTTTCTCATCTTAACTGACAAGCATTGGATGTTAGAGGACGTGTGGTTTGTTTCAGTTTCAGAAGCAGAGATGAACTAGATATGGTCCGTATGTGTAAGAAACACCGTACTTTTGTTCTGAGCTGACTCAAATTTCCTGCTGTATTAGAGAATCTAGAAGCAAGAGCGTGCTTCTTGCTCTAAAGTAGAGTGTGATCCATGGATGAGAACTCTGCCGTGTGTTTCCCTTCAGAAATGGAGTTAACTCCAGGCTATCTGTCTTCCTACAAGCTGGATGGCGTTTCAAGTTAGGGCACTCATTTTTCAGCTCAAAGGAACTACATTGTTCACGAAGCTAACAAGTTTCCCATCTTAACTGACAACCATTGGATGTTAGAGGACCAGTGCTTTGTATCAGTTTCAGAAGCAGAGTTGGACTAGATATGGTCCGTATGTGTAGGAAACACCGTTCTTCTGTTCTCAGCACACTCACATTTCCTGCTGTCTTAGAGAATCTAGAAAGCAAGAGCGTGCTTCTTGCTGTAAAGCAGAGTGTGAACAATGGATGAGAACTACGCTGTGTGTTTCCCTTCAGAAATGGAGTTAAATCCCAGGCTCTGTGTCTTCCTACAAGCACTACTTCGTTACAGGTAAGGGCAGTCACTTTTCAGCTCAAATGAACTACATCGTTCACAATGCACACATGTTTCTCATCTTACCTGAGAAGCATTGGATGTTAGAGAACCTTTGCTTTGTATCAATTTCAAGCAGAGTTGAATTAGATATGGTCCGTATGTATAGGAAACACCGTTCTTTTCTTCTGAGCACACTCACTTTTCCTGCTGTATTAGAGAGTCTAGAAAGCAAGACCGTGCTTCTTTCTCTAAAGCAGAGTGTGATCCATGGATGAGAACTCTGCTGTGTGTTTCCCTTCAGAAATGGTGTTAAATCACAGGCTCTGTGTCTTCCTACTAGCACTACTTTTTTTCAGGTGAGGGCAGTCACTTTTCAGCTAAAAAGAACTTCATAGTTCACGAAGCTAACAAGTTTCCCATCTTAACTGCCAAGCATTGGATGTTAGAGGACCAGTGCTTTGTATCAGTGTCAGAAGCAGAGTTGGACTAGATATGGTCTGTATGTGTAAGAAACACCGTTCTTTTGTTCTGAGCTCTCTCAAGTTTGCTGATGTATTAGAGAATCTAGAAGCGAGAGCGTGCTTCTTGCTCTAAAGCAGAGTGTGATCCAAGGATGAGAACTCTGCTGTGTGTTTCCCTTCAGAAATGGAGTTAAATCCCAGGCTCTGTGTCTTCCTACAAGCACTACTTCGTTTCAGGTAAGGGCAGTCACTTTTCAGCTCAAAGGAACTACATTGTTCACGAAGCTCACACGTTTCTCATCTTAACGGACAAGCATTGGATGTTAGAGGACCAGTGCTTTGTATCAGTTTCAGAAGCAGAGTTGCACTAGATATGGTACGTATCTGAAGGAAACACCGTTCTTTTGTTCTCAGCACACTCACGTTTCCTGCTGTCTTAGAGACTCTAGAAAGCTAGAGCGTGCTTCTTGCTCTAAAGCAGAGTGTGAGCAATGGATAAGAACTCTGCTGTGTGTTTCTCTTCAGAAATGGACTTAAATCCCAGGCTCTGAGTCCTCCTACATTCAAGACATCTTTTGAGGTAAGAGCAGTTACTTTACAGCTCAAACGAACTACATCGTTCACGACTCACACGTTTCTCATCTAAACTGACAACCATTGGATGTTAGAGGACCTTTGCTTTGTATCAATTTCAAGCCGAGTTGAACTAGATATGGTCTGTATGTATAGGAAACACCATTCTTTTCTTCTCAGCACACTCACATTTCCTGCTGTATTAGAGACTCTAGAAAGCAAGAGCGTGCTTCTTGTTGTAAAGCAGAGTGTGAACAATGGATGAGAACTATGCTGTGTGTTTCCCTTCAGAAATGGAGTTAAATCCCAGGCTCTGTGTCTTCCTACGAGCACTCCTTCGTTTCAGGTAAGGGCAGTCACTTTTCAGCTCAAATGAACTACATCGTTCACAATGCACACATGTTTCTCATCTTAACTGAGAAGCATTGGATGTTAGAGAACCTTTGCATTGTATCAATTTCAAGCAGAATTGAAGTAGATATGGTCCGTATGTATAGGAAACACCGTTCTTTTGTTCTCAGCACACTCATGTTTCCTGCTGTCTTAGAGACTCTAGAAAGCTAGAGCGTGCTTCTTGCTCTAAAGCAGAGTGTGAGCAATGGATAAGAACTCTGCTGTGTGTTTCACTTCAGAAATGGACTTAAATCCCAGGCTCTGAGTCTTCCTACAAGCAAGACTTATTTTAACGTAAGGCCACTTACTTTACAGCTCAAACGAACTACATCGTTCACGACTCACACGTTGCTCATCTAAACTGACAACCATTGGTTGTTAGAGGAGCTTTGCTTTGTATCAATTTCAAGCCGAGTTGAACTAGATATGGTGTGTATGTATAAGAAACACCGTTCTTTTCTTCTCAGCACACTCACATTTCCTGTTGTATTAGAGACTCTAAAAAGAAAGAGAGTGCTTCTTGCTCTAAAGCAGAGTGTGATCCATGGATGAGAACTGTGTTGTGTGTTTCCCTTAAGAAATGGAGTTAAATCACAGGCTCTGTGTCTTGCCACAAGCAAGACTTCGTTTCAGGTAGGGGCAGTCACTTTTCAGCTCAAACGAACTACATCGTTCACGAAGCTCACACGTTTCTCATCTTAACTGACAAGCATTGGATGTTAGAGGACGTGTGGTTTGTTTCAGTTTCAGAAGCAGAGATGAACTAGATATGGTCCGTATGTGTAAGAAACACCGTACTTTTGTTCTGAGCTGACTCAAATTTCCTGCTGTATTAGAGAATCTAGAAGCAAGAGCGTGCTTCTTGCTCTAAAGTAGAGTGTGATCCATGGATGAGAACTCTGCCGTGTGTTTCCCTTCAGAAATGGAGTTAACTCCAGGCTATCTGTCTTCCTACAAGCTGGATGGCGTTTCAAGTTAGGGCACTCATTTTTCAGCTCAAAGGAACTACATTGTTCACGAAGCTAACAAGTTTCCCATCTTAACTGACAACCATTGGATGTTAGAGGACCAGTGCTTTGTATCAGTTTCAGAAGCAGAGTTGGACTAGATATGGTCCGTATGTGTAGGAAACACCGTTCTTCTGTTCTCAGCACACTCACATTTCCTGCTGTCTTAGAGAATCTAGAAAGCAAGAGCGTGCTTCTTGCTGTAAAGCAGAGTGTGAACAATGGATGAGAACTACGCTGTGTGTTTCCCTTCAGAAATGGAGTTAAATCCCAGGCTCTGTGTCTTCCTACAAGCACTACTTCGTTACAGGTAAGGGCAGTCACTTTTCAGCTCAAATGAACTACATCGTTCACAATGCACACATGTATCTCATCTTACCTGAGAAGCATTGGATGTTAGAGAACCTTTGCTTTGTATCAATTTCAAGCAGAGTTGAATTAGATATGGTCCGTATGTATAGGAAACACCGTTCTTTTCTTCTGAGCACACTCACTTTTCCTGCTGTATTAGAGAGTCTAGAAAGCAAGACCGTGCTTCTTTCTCTAAAGCAGAGTGTGATCCATGGATGAGAACTCTGCTGTGTGTTTCCCTTCAGAAATGGTGTTAAATCACAGGCTCTGTGTCTTCCTACTAGCACTACTTTTTTTCAGGTGAGGGCAGTCACTTTTCAGCTAAAAAGAACTTCATAGTTCACGAAGCTAACAAGTTTCCCATCTTAACTGCCAAGCATTGGATGTTAGAGGACCAGTGCTTTGTATCAGTGTCAGAAGCAGAGTTGGACTAGATATGGTCTGTATGTGTAAGAAACACCGTTCTTTTGTTCTGAGCTCTCTCAAGTTTGCTGATGTATTAGAGAATCTAGAAGCGAGAGCGTGCTTCTTGCTCTAAAGCAGAGTGTGATCCAAGGATGAGAACTCTGCTGTGTGTTTCCCTTCAGAAATGGAGTTAAATCCCAGGCTCTGTGTCTTCCTACAAGCACTACTTCGTTTCAGGTAAGGGCAGTCACTTTTCAGCTCAAAGGAACTACATTGTTCACGAAGCTCACACGTTTCTCATCTTAACGGACAAGCATTGGATGTTAGAGGACCAGTGCTTTGTATCAGTTTCAGAAGCAGAGTTGCACTAGATATGGTACGTATCTGAAGGAAACACCGTTCTTTTGTTCTCAGCACACTCACGTTTCCTGCTGTCTTAGAGACTCTAGAAAGCTAGAGCGTGCTTCTTGCTCTAAAGCAGAGTGTGAGCAATGGATAAGAACTCTGCTGTGTGTTTCTCTTCAGAAATGGACTTAAATCCCAGGCTCTGAGTCCTCCTACATTCAAGACATCTTTTGAGGTAAGAGCAGTTACTTTACAGCTCAAACGAACTACATCTTTCACGACTCACACGTTTCTCATCTAAACTGACAACCATTGGATGTTAGAGGACCTTTGCTTTGTATCAATTTCAAGCCGAGTTGAACTAGATATGGTCTGTATGTATAGGAAACACCATTCTTTTCTTCTCAGCACACTCACATTTCCTGCTGTATTAGAGACTCTAGAAAGCAAGAGCGTGCTTCTTGTTGTAAAGCAGAGTGTGAACAATGGATGAGAACTATGCTGTGTGTTTCCCTTCAGAAATGGAGTTAAATCCCAGGCTCTGTGTCTTCCTACGAGCACTCCTTCGTTTCAGGTAAGGGCAGTCACTTTTCAGCTCAAATGAACTACATCGTTCACAATGCACACATGTTTCTCATCTTAACTGAGAAGCATTGGATGTTAGAGAACCTTTGCATTGTATCAATTTCAAGCAGAATTGAACTAGATATGGTCCGTATGTATAGGAAACACCGTTCTTTTGTTCTCAGCACACTCATGTTTCCTGCTGTCTTAGAGACTCTAGAAAGCTAGAGCGTGCTTCTTGCTCTAAAGCAGAGTGTGAGCAATGGATAAGAACTCTGCTGTGTGTTTCACTTCAGAAATGGACTTAAATCCCAGGCTCTGAGTCTTCCTACAAGCAAGACTTATTTTAACGTAAGGCCACTTACTTTACAGCTCAAACGAACTACATCGTTCACGACTCACACGTTGCTCATCTAAACTGACAACCATTGGTTGTTAGAGGAGCTTTGCTTTGTATCAATTTCAAGCCGAGTTGAACTAGATATGGTGTGTATGTATAAGAAACACCGTTCTTTTCTTCTCAGCACACTCACATTTCCTGTTGTATTAGAGACTCTAAAAAGAAAGAGAGTGCTTCTTGCTCTAAAGCAGAGTGTGATCCATGGATGAGAACTGTGTTGTGTGTTTCCCTTAAGAAATGGAGTTAAATCACAGGCTCTGTGTCTTGCCACAAGCAAGACTTCGTTTCAGGTAGGGGCAGTCACTTTTCAGCTCAAACGAACTACATCGTTCACGAAGCTCACACGTTTCTCATCTTAACTGACAAGCATTGGATGTTAGAGGACGTGTGGTTTGTTTCAGTTTCAGAAGCAGAGATGAACTAGATATGGTCCGTATGTGTAAGAAACACCGTACTTTTGTTCTGAGCTGACTCAAATTTCCTGCTGTATTAGAGAATCTAGAAGCAAGAGCGTGCTTCTTGCTCTAAAGTAGAGTGTGATCCATGGATGAGAACTCTGCCGTGTGTTTCCCTTCAGAAATGGAGTTAACTCCAGGCTATCTGTCTTCCTACAAGCTGGATGGCGTTTCAAGTTAGGGCACTCATTTTTCAGCTCAAAGGAACTACATTGTTCACGAAGCTAACAAGTTTCCCATCTTAACTGACAACCATTGGATGTTAGAGGACCAGTGCTTTGTATCAGTTTCAGAAGCAGAGTTGGACTAGATATGGTCCGTATGTGTAGGAAACACCGTTCTTCTGTTCTCAGCACACTCACATTTCCTGCTGTCTTAGAGAATCTAGAAAGCAAGAGCGTGCTTCTTGCTGTAAAGCAGAGTGTGAACAATGGATGAGAACTACGCTGTGTGTTTCCCTTCAGAAATGGAGTTAAATCCCAGGCTCTGTGTCTTCCTACAAGCACTACTTCGTTACAGGTAAGGGCAGTCACTTTTCAGCTCAAATGAACTACATCGTTCACAATGCACACATGTTTCTCATCTTACCTGAGAAGCATTGGATGTTAGAGAACCTTTGCTTTGTATCAATTTCAAGCAGAGTTGAATTAGATATGGTCCGTATGTATAGGAAACACCGTTCTTTTCTTCTGAGCACACTCACTTTTCCTGCTGTATTAGAGAGTCTAGAAAGCAAGACCGTGCTTCTTTCTCTAAAGCAGAGTGTGATCCATGGATGAGAACTCTGCTGTGTGTTTCCCTTCAGAAATGGTGTTAAATCACAGGCTCTGTGTCTTCCTACTAGCACTACTTTTTTTCAGGTGAGGGCAGTCACTTTTCAGCTAAAAAGAACTTCATAGTTCACGAAGCTAACAAGTTTCCCATCTTAACTGCCAAGCATTGGATGTTAGAGGACCAGTGCTTTGTATCAGTGTCAGAAGCAGAGTTGGACTAGATATGGTCTGTATGTGTAAGAAACACCGTTCTTTTGTTCTGAGCTCTCTCAAGTTTGCTGATGTATTAGAGAATCTAGAAGCGAGAGCGTGCTTCTTGCTCTAAAGCAGAGTGTGATCCAAGGATGAGAACTCTGCTGTGTGTTTCCCTTCAGAAATGGAGTTAAATCCCAGGCTCTGTGTCTTCCTACAAGCACTACTTCGTTTCAGGTAAGGGCAGTCACTTTTCAGCTCAAAGGAACTACATTGTTCACGAAGCTCACACGTTTCTCATCTTAACGGACAAGCATTGGATGTTAGAGGACCAGTGCTTTGTATCAGTTTCAGAAGCAGAGTTGCACTAGATATGGTACGTATCTGAAGGAAACACCGTTCTTTTGTTCTCAGCACACTCACGTTTCCTGCTGTCTTAGAGACTCTAGAAAGCTAGAGCGTGCTTCTTGCTCTAAAGCAGAGTGTGAGCAATGGATAAGAACTCTGCTGTGTGTTTCTCTTCAGAAATGGACTTAAATCCCAGGCTCTGAGTCCTCCTACATTCAAGACATCTTTTGAGGTAAGAGCAGTTACTTTACAGCTCAAACGAACTACATCGTTCACGACTCACACGTTTCTCATCTAAACTGACAACCATTGGATGTTAGAGGACCTTTGCTTTGTATCAATTTCAAGCCGAGTTGAACTAGATATGGTCTGTATGTATAGGAAACACCATTCTTTTCTTCTCAGCACACTCACATTTCCTGCTGTATTAGAGACTCTAGAAAGCAAGAGCGTGCTTCTTGTTGTAAAGCAGAGTGTGAACAATGGATGAGAACTATGCTGTGTGTTTCCCTTCAGAAATGGAGTTAAATCCCAGGCTCTGTGTCTTCCTACGAGCACTCCTTCGTTTCAGGTAAGGGCAGTCACTTTTCAGCTCAAATGAACTACATCGTTCACAATGCACACATGTTTCTCATCTTAACTGAGAAGCATTGGATGTTAGAGAACCTTTGCATTGTATCAATTTCAAGCAGAATTGAAGTAGATATGGTCCGTATGTATAGGAAACACCGTTCTTTTGTTCTCAGCACACTCATGTTTCCTGCTGTCTTAGAGACTCTAGAAAGCTAGAGCGTGCTTCTTGCTCTAAAGCAGAGTGTGAGCAATGGATAAGAACTCTGCTGTGTGTTTCACTTCAGAAATGGACTTAAATCCCAGGCTCTGAGTCTTCCTACAAGCAAGACTTATTTTAACGTAAGGCCACTTACTTTACAGCTCAAACGAACTACATCGTTCACGACTCACACGTTGCTCATCTAAACTGACAACCATTGGTTGTTAGAGGAGCTTTGCTTTGTATCAATTTCAAGCCGAGTTGAACTAGATATGGTGTGTATGTATAAGAAACACCGTTCTTTTCTTCTCAGCACACTCACATTTCCTGTTGTATTAGAGACTCTAAAAAGAAAGAGAGTGCTTCTTGCTCTAAAGCAGAGTGTGATCCATGGATGAGAACTGTGTTGTGTGTTTCCCTTAAGAAATGGAGTTAAATCACAGGCTCTGTGTCTTGCCACAAGCAAGACTTCGTTTCAGGTAGGGGCAGTCACTTTTCAGCTCAAACGAACTACATCGTTCACGAAGCTCACACGTTTCTCATCTTAACTGACAAGCATTGGATGTTAGAGGACGTGTGGTTTGTTTCAGTTTCAGAAGCAGAGATGAACTAGATATGGTCCGTATGTGTAAGAAACACCGTACTTTTGTTCTGAGCTGACTCAAATTTCCTGCTGTATTAGAGAATCTAGAAGCAAGAGCGTGCTTCTTGCTCTAAAGTAGAGTGTGATCCATGGATGAGAACTCTGCCGTGTGTTTCCCTTCAGAAATGGAGTTAACTCCAGGCTATCTGTCTTCCTACAAGCTGGATGGCGTTTCAAGTTAGGGCACTCATTTTTCAGCTCAAAGGAACTACATTGTTCACGAAGCTAACAAGTTTCCCATCTTAACTGACAACCATTGGATGTTAGAGGACCAGTGCTTTGTATCAGTTTCAGAAGCAGAGTTGGACTAGATATGGTCCGTATGTGTAGGAAACACCGTTCTTCTGTTCTCAGCACACTCACATTTCCTGCTGTCTTAGAGAATCTAGAAAGCAAGAGCGTGCTTCTTGCTGTAAAGCAGAGTGTGAACAATGGATGAGAACTACGCTGTGTGTTTCCCTTCAGAAATGGAGTTAAATCCCAGGCTCTGTGTCTTCCTACAAGCACTACTTCGTTACAGGTAAGGGCAGTCACTTTTCAGCTCAAATGAACTACATCGTTCACAATGCACACATGTATCTCATCTTACCTGAGAAGCATTGGATGTTAGAGAACCTTTGCTTTGTATCAATTTCAAGCAGAGTTGAATTAGATATGGTCCGTATGTATAGGAAACACCGTTCTTTTCTTCTGAGCACACTCACTTTTCCTGCTGTATTAGAGAGTCTAGAAAGCAAGACCGTGCTTCTTTCTCTAAAGCAGAGTGTGATCCATGGATGAGAACTCTGCTGTGTGTTTCCCTTCAGAAATGGTGTTAAATCACAGGCTCTGTGTCTTCCTACTAGCACTACTTTTTTTCAGGTGAGGGCAGTCACTTTTCAGCTAAAAAGAACTTCATAGTTCACGAAGCTAACAAGTTTCCCATCTTAACTGCCAAGCATTGGATGTTAGAGGACCAGTGCTTTGTATCAGTGTCAGAAGCAGAGTTGGACTAGATATGGTCTGTATGTGTAAGAAACACCGTTCTTTTGTTCTGAGCTCTCTCAAGTTTGCTGATGTATTAGAGAATCTAGAAGCGAGAGCGTGCTTCTTGCTCTAAAGCAGAGTGTGATCCAAGGATGAGAACTCTGCTGTGTGTTTCCCTTCAGAAATGGAGTTAAATCCCAGGCTCTGTGTCTTCCTACAAGCACTACTTCGTTTCAGGTAAGGGCAGTCACTTTTCAGCTCAAAGGAACTACATTGTTCACGAAGCTCACACGTTTCTCATCTTAACGGACAAGCATTGGATGTTAGAGGACCAGTGCTTTGTATCAGTTTCAGAAGCAGAGTTGCACTAGATATGGTACGTATCTGAAGGAAACACCGTTCTTTTGTTCTCAGCACACTCACGTTTCCTGCTGTCTTAGAGACTCTAGAAAGCTAGAGCGTGCTTCTTGCTCTAAAGCAGAGTGTGAGCAATGGATAAGAACTCTGCTGTGTGTTTCTCTTCAGAAATGGACTTAAATCCCAGGCTCTGAGTCCTCCTACATTCAAGACATCTTTTGAGGTAAGAGCAGTTACTTTACAGCTCAAACGAACTACATCTTTCACGACTCACACGTTTCTCATCTAAACTGACAACCATTGGATGTTAGAGGACCTTTGCTTTGTATCAATTTCAAGCCGAGTTGAACTAGATATGGTCTGTATGTATAGGAAACACCATTCTTTTCTTCTCAGCACACTCACATTTCCTGCTGTATTAGAGACTCTAGAAAGCAAGAGCGTGCTTCTTGTTGTAAAGCAGAGTGTGAACAATGGATGAGAACTATGCTGTGTGTTTCCCTTCAGAAATGGAGTTAAATCCCAGGCTCTGTGTCTTCCTACGAGCACTCCTTCGTTTCAGGTAAGGGCAGTCACTTTTCAGCTCAAATGAACTACATCGTTCACAATGCACACATGTTTCTCATCTTAACTGAGAAGCATTGGATGTTAGAGAACCTTTGCATTGTATCAATTTCAAGCAGAATTGAACTAGATATGGTCCGTATGTATAGGAAACACCGTTCTTTTGTTCTCAGCACACTCATGTTTCCTGCTGTCTTAGAGACTCTAGAAAGCTAGAGCGTGCTTCTTGCTCTAAAGCAGAGTGTGAGCAATGGATAAGAACTCTGCTGTGTGTTTCACTTCAGAAATGGACTTAAATCCCAGGCTCTGAGTCTTCCTACAAGCAAGACTTATTTTAACGTAAGGCCACTTACTTTACAGCTCAAACGAACTACATCGTTCACGACTCACACGTTGCTCATCTAAACTGACAACCATTGGTTGTTAGAGGAGCTTTGCTTTGTATCAATTTCAAGCCGAGTTGAACTAGATATGGTGTGTATGTATAAGAAACACCGTTCTTTTCTTCTCAGCACACTCACATTTCCTGTTGTATTAGAGACTCTAAAAAGAAAGAGAGTGCTTCTTGCTCTAAAGCAGAGTGTGATCCATGGATGAGAACTGTGTTGTGTGTTTCCCTTAAGAAATGGAGTTAAATCACAGGCTCTGTGTCTTGCCACAAGCAAGACTTCGTTTCAGGTAGGGGCAGTCACTTTTCAGCTCAAACGAACTACATCGTTCACGAAGCTCACACGTTTCTCATCTTAACTGACAAGCATTGGATGTTAGAGGACGTGTGGTTTGTTTCAGTTTCAGAAGCAGAGATGAACTAGATATGGTCCGTATGTGTAAGAAACACCGTACTTTTGTTCTGAGCTGACTCAAATTTCCTGCTGTATTAGAGAATCTAGAAGCAAGAGCGTGCTTCTTGCTCTAAAGTAGAGTGTGATCCATGGATGAGAACTCTGCCGTGTGTTTCCCTTCAGAAATGGAGTTAACTCCAGGCTATCTGTCTTCCTACAAGCTGGATGGCGTTTCAAGTTAGGGCACTCATTTTTCAGCTCAAAGGAACTACATTGTTCACGAAGCTAACAAGTTTCCCATCTTAACTGACAACCATTGGATGTTAGAGGACCAGTGCTTTGTATCAGTTTCAGAAGCAGAGTTGGACTAGATATGGTCCGTATGTGTAGGAAACACCGTTCTTCTGTTCTCAGCACACTCACATTTCCTGCTGTCTTAGAGAATCTAGAAAGCAAGAGCGTGCTTCTTGCTGTAAAGCAGAGTGTGAACAATGGATGAGAACTACGCTGTGTGTTTCCCTTCAGAAATGGAGTTAAATCCCAGGCTCTGTGTCTTCCTACAAGCACTACTTCGTTACAGGTAAGGGCAGTCACTTTTCAGCTCAAATGAACTACATCGTTCACAATGCACACATGTTTCTCATCTTACCTGAGAAGCATTGGATGTTAGAGAACCTTTGCTTTGTATCAATTTCAAGCAGAGTTGAATTAGATATGGTCCGTATGTATAGGAAACACCGTTCTTTTCTTCTGAGCACACTCACTTTTCCTGCTGTATTAGAGAGTCTAGAAAGCAAGACCGTGCTTCTTTCTCTAAAGCAGAGTGTGATCCATGGATGAGAACTCTGCTGTGTGTTTCCCTTCAGAAATGGTGTTAAATCACAGGCTCTGTGTCTTCCTACTAGCACTACTTTTTTTCAGGTGAGGGCAGTCACTTTTCAGCTAAAAAGAACTTCATAGTTCACGAAGCTAACAAGTTTCCCATCTTAACTGCCAAGCATTGGATGTTAGAGGACCAGTGCTTTGTATCAGTGTCAGAAGCAGAGTTGGACTAGATATGGTCTGTATGTGTAAGAAACACCGTTCTTTTGTTCTGAGCTCTCTCAAGTTTGCTGATGTATTAGAGAATCTAGAAGCGAGAGCGTGCTTCTTGCTCTAAAGCAGAGTGTGATCCAAGGATGAGAACTCTGCTGTGTGTTTCCCTTCAGAAATGGAGTTAAATCCCAGGCTCTGTGTCTTCCTACAAGCACTACTTCGTTTCAGGTAAGGGCAGTCACTTTTCAGCTCAAAGGAACTACATTGTTCACGAAGCTCACACGTTTCTCATCTTAACGGACAAGCATTGGATGTTAGAGGACCAGTGCTTTGTATCAGTTTCAGAAGCAGAGTTGCACTAGATATGGTACGTATCTGAAGGAAACACCGTTCTTTTGTTCTCAGCACACTCACGTTTCCTGCTGTCTTAGAGACTCTAGAAAGCTAGAGCGTGCTTCTTGCTCTAAAGCAGAGTGTGAGCAATGGATAAGAACTCTGCTGTGTGTTTCTCTTCAGAAATGGACTTAAATCCCAGGCTCTGAGTCCTCCTACATTCAAGACATCTTTTGAGGTAAGAGCAGTTACTTTACAGCTCAAACGAACTACATCGTTCACGACTCACACGTTTCTCATCTAAACTGACAACCATTGGATGTTAGAGGACCTTTGCTTTGTATCAATTTCAAGCCGAGTTGAACTAGATATGGTCTGTATGTATAGGAAACACCATTCTTTTCTTCTCAGCACACTCACATTTCCTGCTGTATTAGAGACTCTAGAAAGCAAGAGCGTGCTTCTTGTTGTAAAGCAGAGTGTGAACAATGGATGAGAACTATGCTGTGTGTTTCCCTTCAGAAATGGAGTTAAATCCCAGGCTCTGTGTCTTCCTACGAGCACTCCTTCGTTTCAGGTAAGGGCAGTCACTTTTCAGCTCAAATGAACTACATCGTTCACAATGCACACATGTTTCTCATCTTAACTGAGAAGCATTGGATGTTAGAGAACCTTTGCATTGTATCAATTTCAAGCAGAATTGAACTAGATATGGTCCGTATGTATAGGAAACACCGTTCTTTTCTTCTGAGCACTCTCACTTTTCCTGCTGTATTAGAGATTCTAGAAAGCAAAGCGTGCTTCTTACTCTAAAGCAGAGTGTGATCCATGGATGAGAACTCTGCTGTGTGTTTCCCTTCAGAAATGGAGTTAAATCACAGGCTCTGTGTCTTGCCACAAGCAAGACTTCGTTTCAGGTAGGGGCAGTCACTTTTCAGCTCAAACGAACTACATCGTTCACGAAGCTCACACGTTTCTCATCTTAACTGACAAGCATTGGATGTTAGAGGACGTGTGGTTTGTTTCAGTTTCAGAAGCAGAGATGAACTAGATATGGTCTGTATGTGTAAGAAACACCGTACTTTTGTTCTGAGCTGACTCAAATTTCCTGCTGTATTAGAGAATCTAGAAGCAAGAGCGTGCTTCTTGCTCTAAAGTAGAGTGTGATCCATGGATGAGAACTCTGCCGTGTGTTTCCCTTCAGAAATGGAGTCAACTCCAGGCTATCTGTCTTCCTACAAGCTGGATGGCGTTTCAAGTTAGGGCACTCATTTTTCAGCTCAAAGGAACTACATTGTTCACGAAGCTAACAAGTTTCCCATCTTAACTGACAACCATTGGATGTTAGAGGACCAGTGCTTTGTATCAGTTTCAGAAGCAGAGTTGGACTAGATATGGTCCGTATGTGTAGGAAACACCGTTCTTCTGTTCTCAGCACACTCACATTTCCTGCTGTCTTAGAGAATCTAGAAAGCAAGAGCGTGCTTCTTGCTGTAAAGCAGAGTGTGAACAATGGATGAGAACTACGCTGTGTGTTTCCCTTCAGAAATGGAGTTAAATCCCAGGCTCTGTGTCTTCCTACAAGCACTACTTCGTTACAGGTAAGGGCAGTCACTTTTCAGCTCAAATGAACTACATCGTTCACAATGCACACATGTTTCTCATCTTAACTGAGAAGCATTGGATGTTAGAGAACCTTTGCTTTGTATCAATTTCAAGCAGAGTTGAATTAGATATGGTCCGTATGTATAGGAAACACCGTTCTTTTCTTCTGAGCACCCTCACTTTTCCTGCTCTATTAGAGAGTCTAGAAAGCAAGACCGTGCTTCTTTCTCTAAAGCAGAGTGTGATCCATGGATGAGAACTCTGCTGTGTGTTTCCCTTCAGAAATGGAGTTAAATCACAGGCTCTGTGTCTTCATACAAGCAAGACTTCGTTTCAAGTAAGGGCAGTCACTTTTCAGCTCAAATGTACTACATCGTTCACAAAGCTCACACGTTTCTCATCTTAACGGACAAGCATTGGATGTTAGAGGACCAGTGCTTTGTATCAGTTTCGGAAGCAGAGTTGCACTAGATATGGTACGTATCTGAAGGAAACACCGTTCTTTTATTCTCAGCACACTCACGTTTCCTGCTGTATTAGAGACTCTAGAAAGCTAGAGCGTGCTTCTTGCTCTAAAGCAGAGTGTGAGCAATGGATAAGAACTCTGCTGTATGTTTCCCTTCAGAAATGGAGTTAAATCCCAGGCTCTGTGTCTTCCTACAAGCACTCCTTCGTTTCAGGTAAGGGCAGTCACTTTTCAGCTCAAATGAACTACATCGTTCACAATGCACACATGTTTCTCATCTTAACTGAGAAGCATTGGATGTTAGAGAACCTTTGCTTTGTATCAATTTCAAGCAGAATTGAACTAGATATGGTCCGTATGTATAGGAAACACCGTTCTTTTGTTCTCAGCACACTCACATTTCCTGCTGTATTAGAGATTCTAGAAAGCAAGAACGTGCTTCTTACTCTAAAGCAGAGTGTGATCCATGGATGAGAACTCTGCTGTGTGTTTCCCTTCAGAAATGGAGTTAAATCACAGGCTCTGTGTCTTCCTACTAGCACTACTTTTTTTCAGGTGAGGGCAGTCACTTTTCAGCTAAAAAGAACTTCATAGTTCACGAAGCTAACAAGTTTCCCATCTTAACTGCCAAGCATTGGAGGTTAGAGGACCAGTGCTTTGTATCAGTTTCAGAAGCAGAGTTGGACTAGATATGGTCTGTATGTGTAAGAAACACCGTTCTTTTGTTCTGAGCTCTCTCAAGTTTGCTGATGTATTAGAGAATCTAGAAGCGAGAGCGTGCTTCTTGCTCTAAAGCAGAGTGTGATCCAAGGATGAGAACTCTGCTGTGTGTTTCCCTTCAGAAATGGAGTTAAATCCCAGGCTCTGAGTCCTCCTACATTCAAGACATCTTTTGAGGTAAGAGCAGTTACTTTACAGCTCAAACGAACTACATCGTTCACGACTCACACGTTTCTCATCTAAACTGACAACCATTGGATGTTAGAGGACCTTTGCTTAGTATCAATTTCAAGCCGAGTTGAACTAGATATGGTCTGTATGTATAGGAAACACCATTCTTTTATTCTCAGCACACTCACATTTCCTGCTGTATTAGAGACTCTAGAAAGCAAGAGCGTGCTTCTTGTTGTAAAGCAGAGTGTGAACAATGGATGAGAACTATGCTGTGTGTTTCCCTTCAGAAATGGAGTTAAATCCCAGGCTCTGTGTCTTCCTACGAGCACTCCTTCGTTTCAGGTAAGGGCAGTCACTTTTCAGCTCAAATGAACTACATCGTTCACAATGCACACATGTTTCTCATCTTAACTGAGAAGCATTGGATGTTAGAGAACCTTTGCATTGTATCAATTTCAAGCAGAATTGAACTAGATATGGTCCGTATGTATAGGAAACACCGTTCTTTTCTTCTGAGCACACTCACTTTTCCTGCTGTATTAGAGATTCTAGAAAGCAAGAGCGTGCTTCTTACTCTAAAGCAGAGTGTGATCCATGGATGAGAACTCTGCTGTGTGTTTCCCTTCAGAAATGGAGTTAAATCACAGGCTCTGTGTCTTCCCACTGGCACTACTTTTTTTTCAGGTGAGGACAGTCACTTTTCAGCTAAAAAGAACTTCATCGTTCACGAAGCTAACAAGTTTCCCATCTTAACTGCCAAGCATTGGATGTTAGAGGACCAGTGCTTTGTATCAGTGTCAGAAGCAGAGTTGGACTAGATATGGTCCGTATGTGTAAGAAACACCGTTCTTTTGTTCTGAGCTCTCTCAAGTTTGCTGCTGTATTAGAGAATCTAGAAGCGAGAGCGTGCTTCTTGCTCTAAAGCAGAGTGTGATCGAAGGATGAGAACTCTGCTGTGTGTTTCCCTTCAGAAATGGAGTTAAATCCCAGGCTCTGTGTCTTCCTACAAGCAAACTTCGTTTCAGGTAAGGACAGTCACTTTTCAGCTCAAACGATCTACATCGTTCACGAAGCTCACACGTTTCTCATCTTAACGGACAAGCATTGGATGTTAGAGGACCAGTGCTTTGTATCAGTTTCAGAAGCAGAGTTGGACTAGATATGGTCCATATGTGAAGGAAACACTGTTCTTTTGTTCTCAGCACACTCATGTTTCCTGCTGTCTTAGAGACTCTAGAAAGCTAGAGCGTGCTTCTTGCTCTAAAGCAGAGTGTGAGCAATGGATGAGAACTCTGCTGTGTTTCACTTCAGAAATGGACTAAATCCCAGGCTATGAGTCTTCCTACATGCAAGACATCTTTTCAGGTAAGGGCAGTTACTTTACAGCTCAAACGATCTACATCGTTCACGAAGCTCACACGTTTCTCATCTTAACTGACAAGCATTGGATATTAGAGGACGTGTGGTTTGTTTCAGTTTCAGAAGCAGAGATGAACTAGATATGGTCCGTATGTGTAAGAAACACCGTTCTTTTGTTCTGAGCTGACTCAAATTTCCTGCTGTATTAGAGAATCTAGAAGCAAGAGCGTGCTTCTTGCTCTAAAGTAGAGTGTGATCCATGGATGAGAACTCTGCCGTGTGTTTCCCTTCAGAAATGGAGTTAACTCCAGGCTATCTGTCTTCCTACAAGCTGGATGGCGTTTCAAGTTAGGACACTCATTTTTCAGCTCAAAGGAACTACATTGTTCACGAAGCTAACAAGTTTCCCATCTTAACTGACAACCATTGGATGTTAGAGGACCAGTGCTTTGTATCAGTTTCAGAAGCAGAGTTGGACTAGATATAGTCCGTATGTGTAGGAAACACCGTTCTTCTGTTCTCAGCACACTCACATTTCCTGCTGTCTTAGAGAATCTAGAAAGCAAGAGCGTGCTTCTTGCTGTAATGCAGAGTGTGAACAATGGAAGAGAACTCTGCTGTTTGTTTTGCTTCAGAAATGTAGTTAAATTCCAGGATCTGTGTCTTCCTACAAGCAAGATTTCGTATCAAGTAAGGGCAGTCACTTTTCAGCTCAAACGAACTACATCGTTCTCGAAGCTCACACGTTTCTCATCTTAACTGACAAGCATTGGATGTTAGAGGACGTGTGGTTTGTTTCAGTTTCAGAAGCAGAGATGAACTAGATATGGTCCGTATGTGTAAGAAACACCGTTCTTTTGTTCTGAGCTGACTCAAGTTTCTTGCTGTATTAGAGATTCTAGAAGCAAGAGCGTGCTTCTTGCTCTAAAACAGAGTGTGAGCAATGGATGAGAACTCTGCTGTGTGTTTCACGTCACAAATGGACTAAATCCCAGGCTCTGAGTCTTCCTACATGCAAGACATCTTTTCAGGTAAGGGCAGTTACTTTACAGCTCAAACGATCTACATCGTTCACGACTCACACGTTTCTCATCTAAACTGACAACCACTGGATATTAGAGGACCAGTGCTTTGTATCAGTTTCAGAAGCAGAGTTGGACTAGATATGGTCCATATGTGTAGGAAACACCGTTCTTTTGTTGTCTGCACACTCACGTTTCCTGCTGTATTAGAGACTCTAAAAAGAAAGAGAGTGCTTCTTGCTCTAAAGCAGAGTGTGATCCATGGATGAGAACTGTGTTGTGTGTTTCCCTTAAGAAATGGAGTTAAATCACAGGCTCTGTGTCTTGCCACAAGCAAGACTTCGTTTCAGGTAGGGGCAGTCACTTTTCAGCTCAAACGAACTACATCGTTCACGAAGCTCACACGTTTCTCATCTTAACTGACAAGCATTGGATGTTAGAGGACGTGTGGTTTGTTTCAGTTTCAGAAGCAGAGTTGAACTAGATATGGTCCGTATGTGTAAGAAACACCGTTCTTTTGTTCTGAGCTCACTCAAATTTCCTGCTGTATTAGAGAATCTAGAAGCAAGAGCGTGCTTCTTGCTCTAAAGTAGAGTGTGATCCATGGATGAGAACTCTGCTGTGTGTTTCCCTTCAGAAATGGAGTTAACTCCAGGCTATCTGTCTTCCTACAAGCTGGATGGCGTTTCAGTTAGGACACTCACTTTTCAGCTCAAATGAACTACATTGTTCACAAAGCTCACACGTTTCTCATCTTAACGGACAAGCATTGGATGTTAGAGGACCAGTGCTTTGTATCAGTTTCGGAAGCAGAGTTGCACTAGATATGGTACGTATCTGAAGGAAACACCGTTCTTTTATTCTCAGCACACTCACGTTTCCTGCTGTATTAGAGACTCTAGAAAGCTAGAGCGTGCTTCTTGCTCTAAAGCAGAGTGTGAGCAATGGATAAGAACTCTGCTGTATGTTTCCCTTCAGAAATGGAGTTAAATCCCAGGCTCTGAGTCTTCCTACAAGCAAGACTTATTTTAAGGTAAGGCCATTTACTTCACAGCTCAAACGAACTACATCCTTCACGACTCACACGTTGCTCATCTAAACTGACAGCCAGTGGATGTTAGAGGACCTTTGCTTTGTATCAATTTCAAGCCGAGTTGAACTAGATATGGTCTGTATGTATAGGAAACACCGTGCTTTTCTTCTCAGCACACTCACATTTCCTGCTGTATTAGAGACTCTAAAAAGCAAGAGAGTGCTTCTTGCTCTAAAGCAGAGTGTGATCCATGGATGAGAACTGTGTTGTGTGTTTCCCTTCAGAAATGGAGTTAAATCCCAAGCTCTGTGTCTTCCTACAAGCTGGATGGCGTTTCAGGCAACGGCAGTCAATTTTCAGCTCAAAGGAACTACATCGTTCACGAAGCTAACAAGTTTCCCATCTAAACTGCCAAGCATTGGATGTTAGAGGACCAGTGCTTTGTATCAGTGTCAGAAGCAGAGTTGGACTAGATATGGTCCGTATGTGTAAGAAACACCGTACTTTTGTTCTGAGCTCACTCAAGTTTGCTGCTGTAGTAGAGAATCTAGAAAGCAAGAGCGTGCTTCTTGCTCTAAAGCAGAGTGTGATCAATGGATGAGAACTCTGCTGTGTGTTTCCCTTCAGAAATGGAGTTAAATCCCAGGCTCTGTGTCTTCCTACAAGCAAACTTCGTTTCAGGTAAGGACAGTCACTTTTCAGCTCAAAAGAACTACATCGTTCACAATGCACACATGTTTCTCATCTTAACTGAGAAGCATTGGATGTTATAGAACCCTTGCTTTGTATCAATTTCAAGCAGAGTTGAACTATACATGGTCCGTATGTATAGGAAACACCGTTCTTTTCTTCTGAGCACACTCACGTTTCCAGCTGTATTAGAGACTCTAGAAAGCAAGAGCGTGCTTCTTGCTCTAACGCAGAGTGTGATCCATGGATGAGAACTGTGTTGTGTGTTTCCCTTCAGAAATGGAGTTAAATCATAGGCTCTGTGTCTTCCTACTAGCACTACTTTGTTTCAGGTAAGGGCAGTCACTTTTCAGCTAAAAAGAACTTCATAGTTCACGAAGCTAACAAGTTTCCCATCTTAACTGCCAAGCATTGCATGTTAGAGGACCAGTGCTTTGTATCAGTTTCAGAAGCAGAGTTGCACTAGATATGGTACATATCTGAAGGAAACACCGTTCTTTTGTTCTCAGCACACTCACGTTTCCTGCTGTCTTAGAGACTCTAGAAAGCTAGAGCGTGCTTCTTGCTCTAAAGCAGAGTGTGAGCAATGGATAAGAACTCTCCTGTGTGTTTCTCTTCAGAAATGGACTTAAATCCCAGGCTCTGAGTCTTCCTACATGCAAGACATCTTTTGAGGTAAGGGCAGTTACTTTACAGCTCAATCGAACTACATTGTTCACGACTCACACGTTTCTCATCTAAACTGACAACCATTGGATGTTAGAGGACCTTTGCTTTGTATCAATTTCAAGCCGAGTTGAACTAGATATGGTCTGTATGTATAGGAAACACCATTCTTTTCTTCTCAGCACACTCACATTTCCTGCTGTATTAGAGACTCTAGAAAGCAAGAGCGTGCTTCTTGTTGTAAAGCAGAGTGTGAACAATGGATGAGAACTATGCTGTGTGTTTCCCTTCATAAATGGAGTTAAATCCCAGGCTCTGTGTCTTCCTACAAGCACTCCTTCGTTTCAGGTAAGGGCAGTCACTTTTCAGCTCAAATGAACAACATCGTTCACAATGCACACATGTTTCTCATCTTAACTGAGAAGCATTGGATGTTAGAGAACCTTTGCTTTGTATCAATTTCAAGCAGAATTGAAGTAGATATGGTCCGTATGTATAGGAAACACCGTTCTTTTCTTCTGAGCACACGCACGTTTCCTGATGTATTAGAGATTCTAGAAAGCAAGAGCGTGCTTCTTACTCTAAAGCAGAGTTTGATCCATGGATGAGAACTCTGCTGTGTGTTTCCCTTCAGAAATGGAGTTAAATCACAGGCTCTGTGTCTTCCTACTAGCACTAATTTTTTTCAGGTGAGGACAGTCACTTTTCAGCTAAAAAGAACTACATTGTTCACGAAGCTAACAAGTTTCCCATCTTAACTGCCAAGCATTGGATGTTAGAGGACCAGTGCTTTGTATCAGTGTCAGATTCAGAGTTGGACTAGATATGGTTCGTATGTGTAGGAAACACCGTTCCTTTGTTCTCAGCACACTCACGTTTCCTGCTGTACTAGAGACTCTAGAAAGCAAGAGCGTGCTTCTGGCTCCAAAGCAGAGTATGATCAATGGATGAGAACTCTGCTGTGTGTTTCCCTTCAGAAATGGAGTTAAATTCCAGGCTCTGTGTCTTCCTACAAGCAAGACTTCGTTTCAACTAAGGGCAGTCACTTTTCAGCTCAAACGAACTACATCGTTCACGAAGCTCACACGTTTCTCATGTTAACTGACAAGCATTGGATGTTAGAGGACGTGTGGTTTGCTTCAGTTTCAGAAGCAGAGATGAACTAGATATGGTCCCTATGGGTAAGAAACACCGTTCTTTTGTTCTGAGCTGACTCAAGTTTCCTGCTGTATTAGAGAATCTAGAAGCAAGAGCGTGCTTCTTGATCTAAAGCAGAGTGTGATCCATGGATGATAACTGTGTTGTGTGTTTCCCTTCAGAAATGGAGTTAAATCCCAGGCTCTGTGTCTTCCTACAAGCAAACTTCGTTTCAGGTAAGGACAGTCACTTTTCAGCTCAAACGAACTACATCGTTCACGAAGCTCACACGTTTCTCATCTTAACGGACAAGCATTGCATGTTAGAGGACCAGTGCTTTGTATCAGTTTCAGAAGCAGAGTTGGACTAGATATGGTCCATATGTGAAGGAAACACTGTTCTTTTGTTCTCAGCACACTCACGTTTCCTGCTGTCTTAGAGACTCTAGAAAGCTAGAGCGTGCTTCTTGCTCTAAAGCAGAGTGTGAGCAATGGATAAGAACTCTGCTGTGTGTTTCACTTCAGAAATGGACTTAAATCCCAGGCTCTGAGTCTTCCTACAAGCAAGACTTATTTTAAGGTAAGGCCATTTACTTCACAGCTCAAACGAACTACATCGCTCACGACTCACACGTTGCTCATCTAAACTGACAGCCATTGGATGTTAGAGGACCTTTGCTTTGTATCAATTTCAAGCCGAGTTGAACTAGATATGGTCTGTATGTATAGGAAACACCGTGCTTTTCTTCTCAGCACACTCACATTTCCTGCTGTATTAGAGACTCTAAAAAGCAAGAGAGTGCTTCTTGCTCTAAAGCAGAGTGTGATCCATGGATGAGAACTGTGTTGTGTGTTTCCCTTCAGAAATGGAGTTAAATCCCAAGCTCTGTGTCTTCCTACAAGCTGGATGGCGTTTCAGGCAACGGCAGTCAATTTTCAGCTCAAAGGAACTACATCGTTCACGAAGCTAACAAGTTTCCCATCTTAACTGCCAACCATTGGATGTTAGAGGACCAGTGCTTTGTATCAGTGTCAGAAGCAGAGTTGGACTAGATATGGTCCGTATGTGTAAGAAACACTGTACTTTTGTTCTGAGCTCACTCAAGTTTGCTGCTGTATTAGAGAATCTAGAAAGCAAGAGCGTGCTTCTTGCTCTAAAGCAGAGTGTGATCAATGGATGAGAACTCTGCTGTGTGTTTCCCTTTCGAAATGGAGTTAACTCCAGGCTATCTGTCTTCCTACAAACTGGATGGCGTTTTAAGTTAGGGCACTCATTTTTCAGCTCAAAGGAACTACATTGTTCACGAAGCTAACAAGTTTCCCATCTTAACTGACAACCATTGGATGTTAGAGGACCAGTGCTTTGTATCAGTTTCAGAAGCAGAGTTGGACTAGATATGGTCCGTATGTGTAGGAAACACCGTTCTTCTGTTCTCAGCACACTCACGTTTCCTGCTGTACTAGAGACTCTAGAAAGGAAGAGCGTGCTTCTTGCTCTAAAGCAGAGTGTGATCAATGGATGAGAACTCTGCTGTGTGTTTCCCTTCAGAAATGGAGTTAAATCCCAGGCTTTGTGTCTTCCTACAAGCAAACTTCGTTTCAGGTAAGGACAGTCACTTTTCAGCTCAAAAGAACTCCATCGTTCACAATGCACAAATGTTTCTCATCTTAACTGACAAGCATTGGATGTTATAGAACCTTTGCTTTGTATCACTTTCAAGCATAGTTGAACTAGACATGGTCCGTATGTATAGGAAACACCGTTCTTTTCTTCTGAGCACACTCACGTTTCCAGCTGTATTAGAGACTCTAGAAAGCAAGAGCGTGCTTCTTGCTCTAAAGCAGAGTGTGATCCATGGATGAGAACTGTGTTGTGTGTTTCCCTTCAGAAATGGAGTTAAATCCCAAGCTCTGTGTCTTCCTACAAGTTGGATGGCGTTTCAGGCAACGGCAGTCACTTTTCAGCTCAAAGGAACTACATCGTTCACGAAGATAACAAGTTTCCCATCTTAACTGCCAAGCATTGGATGTTAGAGGACCAGTGCTTTGTATCAGTGTCAGAAGCAGAGTTGGACTAGATATGGTCTGTATGTGTAAGAAACACCATTCTTTTGTTCTGAGCTCACTCAAGTTTGCTGCTGTATTAGAGAATCTAGAAGCGAGAGCGTGCTTCTTGCTCTAAAGCAGAGTGTGATCCAAGGATGAGAACTCTCCTGTGTGTTTCCCTTCAGAAATGGAGTTAAATTCGAGGCTCTGTGTCTTCATACAAGCAAGACTTCATTTGAAGTAAGGGCAGTCACTTTACAGCTCAAATGAACTACATCGTTCATGAAGCTCACACGTTTCTCATCTTAACTGACAAGCATTGGATGTCAGAGGACCAGTGCTTTGTGTCAGTTTCAGAAGCAGAGTTGGACTAGATATGGTCTGTATGTGAAGAACACTCTTCTTTTATTCTCAGCACACTCATGTTTCCTGCTGTCTTAGAGACTCTAGAAAGCTAGAGCGTGCTTCTTGCTCTAAAGCAGAGTGTGATCAATGGAAGAGAACTCTGCTGTGTGTTTCCCTTCAGAAATGGAGTTAAATCCCGGGCTCTATGTCTTCCTACAAGCAAACTTCTTTTCAGATAAGGACAGTCACTTTTCCGCTCAAACGAACTACATCGTTCACGAAGCTAACGAGTTTCCCATCTTAAATGCCAAGCATGGGATGTTAGAGGACCAGTGCTTTTTATCAGTTTCAGAAGCAGAGTTGGACTAGATATAGTTCGTATGTGTAGGAAACACCATTCTTTTGTTCTGAGCTCTCTCAAGTTTGCTGCTAAATTAGGAATCTAGAAGCGAGAGTGTGCTTCTTGCTCTAAAGCAGAGTGTGATCCATGGATGAGAACTCTTCTGTGTGTTTCTCTTCAGAAATGGAGTTAAATCCCAAGCTCTGTGTCTTCCTACACGCTGGGTGGCGTTCCAGGCAAGGGCAGTCACTTTTCAGCTCAAAAGAACTACATCGTTCACGAAGCTAACAAGTTTCCCATCTTAACTGCCAAGCATAGGATGTTAGAGCACCAGTGCTTTGTATCAGTTTCAGAAGCAGAGTTGGACTAGATATGGTCCGTATGTGTAGGAAACACCGTTCTTTTTTTCTGAGCTCACTCAAGTTTCCTGCTGTATAAGAGAATCTAGAAGCAATAGCGTGTTTCTTGCTCTAAAGCAGAGTGTGATCCATGGATGAGAACTATGCTGTGTGTTTTCCTTCAGAAATGGAGTTAAATCCCAGGCTCTCTGTCTTCCTATAAGCACTACTTTGTTTGAGGTAAGGGCAGTCACTTTTCAGCTCAAGTGAACTACATCGTTCACAATGCACACATGTTTCTCATCTTAACTGAGAAGCATTGGATGTTAGAGAACCCTTGCTTTGTATCAATTTCAAGCAGAGTTGAACTAGATATGGTCCGTATGTATAGGAAACACGGTTCTTTTCTTCTGAGCACACTCACGTTTCCTGCTGAATTAGAGACCCTAGAAAGCAAGAGCGTGCTTCTTGCTCTAAAGCAGAGTGTGATCCATGGATGAGAACTCTGCTGTGTGTTTCCCTTCAGAAATGGAGTTAAATCCCAAGCTCTGTGTCTTCCTACAAGCTGGATGTCGTTTCACGCAAGGGCAGTCTCTTTTCAGCTCAAAGGAACTACATCGTTCACAAAGCTAACAACTTTCCCTTCTTAACTGACAAGCATTGGATGTTAGAGGACCAGTGCATTGTATCAGTTTCAGGAGCAGAATTATACTAGATATGGTCCATATGTGTAGGAAACACTGTTCTTTTGTTCTCAGCACACTCACGTTTCCTGCTGTACTAGAGAATCTAGAAAGCAAGAGCGAGCTTCTTGCTCTCAAGCAGAGTGTGATCAATGGATGAGAACTCTGCTGTGTGTTTCCCTTCAGAAATGGAGTTAAATTCGAGGCTCTGTGTCTTCATACAAGCAAGACTTCGTTTGAAGTAAGGGCAGTCACTTTTCAGCTCAAATGAACTACATCGTTCATGAAGCTCCCACGTTTCTCATCTTAACTGCCAAGCATTGGATGTTAGAGGACCAGTGCTTTGTATCAGTTTCAGAAGCAGAGATCGACTAGATATGGTCCTTATGTGTAAGAAAAACCGTTCTTTTGTTCTGAGCTCTCTCAAGTTTGCTGCTGTATTAGAGAATCTAGAAGCGAGAGCGTGCTTCTTGCTCTAAAGCAGAGTGTGATCCAAGGATGAGAACTCTGCTGTGTGTTTCCCTTCAGAAATAGAGTTAAATCCCAGGCTCTGTGTCTTCCTACAAGCACTAATTCATTTCAGGTAAGGGCAGTCACTTTTCAGCTCAATGGAACTACATTGTTCACGAAGCTCACACGTTTCTCATCTTAACGGACAAGCATTAGATGTTAGAGGACCAGTGCTTTGTATCAGTTTCAGAAGCAGAGTGCACTAGATATGGTACGTATCTGAAGGAAACACCGTTCTTTTGTTCTCAGCACACTCACGTTTCCTGCTGTCTTAGAGACTCTAGAATGCTAGAGTGTGCTTCTTGCTCTAAAGCAGAGTGTGAGCAATGGATAAGAACTCTGCTGTGTGTTTCTCTTCAGAAATGGACTTAAATCCCAGGCTCTGAGTCCTCCTACATGCAAGACATCTTTTGAGGTAAGGGCAGTTACTTTACAGCTCAAACGAACTACATCGTTCACGACTCACACGTTTCTCATCTAAACTGACAACCATTGGATGTTAGAGGACCTTTGCTTTGTATCAATTTCAAGCCGAGTTGAACTAGATATGGTCTGTATGTATAGGAAACACCATTCTTTTCTTCTCAGCACACTCACATTTCCTGCTGTATTAGAGACTCTAGAAAGCAAGAGCGTGCTTCTTGTTGTAAAGCAGAGTGTGAACAATGGATGAGAACTATGCTGTGTGTTTCCCTTCAGAAATGGAGTTAAATCCCAGGCTCTGTGTCTTCCTACGAGCACTCCTTTGTTTCAGGTAAGGGCAGTCACTTTTCAGCTCAAATGAACTACATCGTTCACAATGCACACATGTTTCTCATCTTAACTGAGAAGCATTGGATGTTAGAGAACCTTTGCATTGTATCAAATTCAAGCAGAATTGAACTAGATATGGTCCGTATGTATAGGAAACACCGTTCTTTTCTTCTGAGCACACTCACTTTTCCTGCTGTATTAGAGAATCTAGAAGCGAGAGCGTGCTTCTTGCTCTAAAGCAGAGTGTGATCCAAGGATGAGAACTCTGCTGTGTGTTTCCCTTCAGAAATGGAGTTAAATCCCAGGCTCTGTGTCTTCCTACAAGCAAACTTCATTTCAGGTAAGGACAGTCACTTTTCAGCTCAAACGAACTACATCGTTCACGAAGCTCACACGTTTCTCATCTTAACGGACAAGCATTGCATGTTAGAGGACCAGTGCTTTGTATGAGTTTCAGAAGCAGAGTTGGACTAGATATGGTCCATATGTGAAGGAAACACTGTTCTTTTGTTCTCAGCACACTCATGTTTCCTGCTGTCTTAGAGACTCTAGAAAGCTAGAGCGTGCTTCTTGCTCTAAAGCAGAGTGTGAGCAATGGATAAGAACTCTGCTGTGTGTTTCACTTCAGAAATGGACTTAAATCCCAGGCTCTGAGTCTTCCTACAAGCAAGACTTATTTTAACGTAAGGCCACTTACTTTACAGCTCAAACGAACTACATCATTCACGACTCACACGTTGCTCATCTAAACTGACAACCATTGGATGTTAGAGGACCTTTGCTTTGTATCAATTTCAAGCCGAGTTGAACTAGATATGGTCTGTATGCATAGGAAACACCGTTCTTTTCTTCTCAGCACACTCACATTTCCTGCTGTATTAGAGACTCTAAAAAGAAAGAGCGTGCTTCTTGTTGTAAAGCAGAGTGTGAACAATGGATGAGAACTATGCTGTGTGTTTCCCTTCAGAAATGGAGTTAACTCCCAAGCTCTGTGTCTTCCTACAAGCTGGATGGCGTTTCAGGCAACGGCAGTCAATTTTCAGCTCAAAGGAACTACATCGTTCACGAAGCTAACAAGTTTCCCATCTTAACTGCCAAGCATTGGATGTTAGAGGACCAGTGCTTTGTATCAGTGTCAGAAGCAGAGTTGGACTAGATATGGTCCGTATGTGTAAGAAACACCGTACTTTTGTTCTGAGCTCACTCAAGTTTGCTGCTGTATTAGAGAATCTAGAAAGCAAGAGCGTGCTTCTTGCTCTAAAGCAGAGTGTGATCAATGGATGAGAACTCGGCTGTGTGTTTCCCTTCCAAAATGGAGTTAACTCCAGGCTATCTGTCTTCCTACAAGCTGGATGGCGTTTTAAGTTAGGGCACTCATTTTTCAGCTCAAAGGAACTACATTGTTCACGAAGCTAACAAGTTTCCCATCTTAACTGACAACCATTGGATGTTAGAGGGCCAGTGCTTTGTATCAGTTTCAGAAGAAGAGTTGGACTAGATATGGTCCGTATGTGTAGGAAACACCGATCTTCTGTTCTCAGCACACTCACGTTTCCTGCTGTACTAGAGAATCTAGAAAGCAAGAGCGTGCTTCTTGCTCTAAAGCAGAGTGTGATCAATGGATGAGAACTCTGCTGTGTGTTTCCCTTCAGAAATGGAGTTAAATCCCAGGCTTTGTGTCTTCCTATAAGCAAACTTCGTTTCAGGTAAGGACAGTCACTTTTCAGCTCAAAAGAACTCCATCGTTCACAATGCACAAATGTTTCTCATCTTAACTGACAAGCATTGGATGTTATAGAACCTTTGCTTTGTATCACTTTCAAGCATAGTTGAACTAGACATGGTCCGTATGTATAGGAAACACCGTTCTTTTCTTCTGAGCACACTTACGTTTCCAGCTGTATTAGAGACTCTAGAAAGCAAGAGCGTGCTTCTTACCCTAAAGCAGAGTGTGATCCATGGATGAGAACTATGCTATGTGTTTCCCTTCAGAAATGGAGTTAAATCCCAAGCTCTGTGTCTTCCTACCAGTTGGATGGCGTTTCAGGCAACGGCAGTCACTTTTCAGCTCAAAGGAACTACATCGTTCACGAAGATAACAAGTTTCCCATCTTAACTGCCAAGCATTGGATGTTAGAGGACCAGTGCTTTGTATCAGTGTCAGAAGCAGAGTTGGACTAGATATGGTCTGTATGTGTAAGAAACACCATTCTTTTGTTCTGAGCTCACTCAAGTTTGCTGCTGTATTAGAGAATCTAGAAGCGAGAGCGTGCTTCTTGCTCTAAAGCAGAGTGTGATCCAAGAATGAGAACTCTCCTGTGTGTTTCCCTTCAGAAATGGAGTTAAATCCCAGGCTCTGTGTCTTCCTACAAGCACTACTTCGTTTCAGGAAAGGGCAGTCACTTTTCAGCTCAAAGGAACTACATTGTTCACGAAGCTAACAAGTTTTCCATCTTAACTGACAACCATTGGATGTTAGAGGACCAGTGCTTTGTATCAGTTTCAGAAGCAGAGTTGGACTAGATATGGTCCGTATGTGTAGGAAAAACCGTTCTTTTGTTCTCAGCACACTCACGTTTCCTGCTGTACTAGAGACTCTAGAAAGCAAGAGCGTGCTTCTTGCTCTAAAGCAGAGTATGATCAATGGATGAGAACTCTGCTGTGTGTTTCCCTTCAGAAATGGAGTTAAATCCCAGGCTCTGTGTCTTCCTACAAGCAAACTTCTTTTCAGGTAAGGACAGTCACTTTTCAGCTCAAAAGAACTACATCGTTCACAATGCACACATGTTTCTCATCTTAACTGAGAAGCATTGGATGTTATAGAACCCTTGCTTTGTATCAATTTCAAGCAGAGTTGAACTGTACATGGTCCGTATGTATAGGAAACACCGTTCTTTTCTTCTGAGCACACTCACGTTTCCAGCTGTATTAGAGACTCTAGAAAGCAAGAGCGTGCTTCTTGCTCTAAAGCAGAGTGTGATCCATGGATGAGAACTGTGTTGTGTGTTTCCCTTCAGAAATGGAGTTAAATCCCAGGCTCTGAGTCTTCCTACATGCAAGACATCTTTTGAGGTAAGGGCAGTTACTTTACAGCTCAATCGAACTACATCGTTCACGACTCACACGTTTCTCATCTAAACTGACAACCATTGGATGTTAGAGGACCTTTGCTTTGTATCAATTTCAAGCGGAGTTGAACTAGATATGGTCTGTATGTATAGGAAACACCATTCTTTTCTTCTCAGCACACTCACATTTCCTGCTGTATTAGAGACTCTAGAAAGCAAGAGCGTGCTTCTTGTTGTAAAGCAGAGTGTGAACAATGGATGAGAACTATGCTGTGTGTTTCCCTTCATAAATGGAGTTAAATCCAAGGCTCTGTGTCTTCCTACAAGCACTCCTTCGTTTCAGGTAAGGACAGTCACTTTTCAGCTCAAATGAACAACATCGTTCAAAATGCACACATGTTTCTCATCTTAACTGAGAAGCATTGGATGTTAGAGAACCTTTGCTTTGTATCAATTTCAAGCAGAATTGAATTAGATATGGTCCGTATGTATAGGAAACACCGTTCTTTTCTTCTGAGCACACGCACGTTTCCTGCTGTATTAGAGATTCTAGAAAGCAAGAGCGTGCTTCTTACTCTAAAGCAGAGTTTGATCCATGGATGAGAACTCTGCTGTGTGTTTCCCTTCAGAAATGGAGTTAAATCACAGGCTCTGTGTCTTCCTACTAGCACTAATTTTTTTCAGGTGAGGGGAGTCACTTTTCAGCTAAAAAGAACTACATTGTTCACGAAGCTAACAAGTTTCCCATCTTAACTGCCAAGCATTGGATGTTAGAGGACCAGTGCTTTGTATCAGTGTCAGAAGCAGAGTTGGACTAGATATGGTCCGTATGTGTAGGAAACACCGTTCCTTTGTTCTCAGCACACTCAGGTTTCCTGCTGTACTAGAGACTCTAGAAAGCAAGAGCGTGCTTCTTGCTCTAAAGCAGAGTATGATCAATGGATGAGAACTCTGCTGTGTGTTTCCCTTCAGAAATGGAGTTAAATTCCAGGCTCTGTGTCTTCCTACAAGCAAGACTTCGTTTCAAGTAAGGGCAGTCACTTTTCAGCTCAAACGAACTACATCGTTCATGAAGCTCACACGTTTCTCATCTTAACTGACAAGCATTGGATGTTAGAGGACGTGTGGTTTGCTTCAGTTTCAGAAGCAGAGATGAACTAGATATGGTCCCTATGGGTAAGAAACACCGTTCTTTTGTTCTGAGCTGACTCAAGTTTCCTGCTGTATTAGAGAATCTAGAGGCAAGAGCGTGCTTCTTGATCTAAAGCAGAGTGTGATCCATGGATGATAACTGTGTTGTGTGTTTCCCTTCAGAAATGGAGTTTAATCCCAGGCTCTGTGTCTTCCTACATGCACTACTTCATTTCAGGTAAGGGCACTCACTTTTCAGCTCAAACGAACTACATCGTTCACGAAGCTCACACGTTTCTCATCTTAACTGACAAGCATTGTATGTTAGAGGACGTGTGGTTTGTTTCAGTTTCAGAAGCAGAGATGAACTAGATATGGTCCGTATGGGTAAGAAACACCGTTCTTTTTTTCTGAGCTGACTCAAGTTTCCTGCTGTATTAGAGAATCTAGAAGCAAGAGCGTGCTTCTTGCTCTAAAGAAGAGTGTGATCCATGGATGAGAACTGTGTTGTGTGTTTCCCTTCAGAATTGGAGTTAAATCCCAGGCTCTGTGTCTTCATACAAGCAAGATTTCATTTCAAGTAAGGCCAGTCACTTTTCAGCTCAAATGAACAATATCGTTCACGAAGCTCACATGTTTCTCATCTTAACTGACAAGCATTGGATGTTAGAGCACAAGTGCTTTGTATCAGTTTCAGAAGCAGAGTTGGACTAGATATAGTTCGTATGTGTAGGAAACACCATTCTTTTGTTCTGAGCTCACTCATGTTTGCTGCTGTATTAGGAATCTAGAAGCGAGAGTGTGCTTCTTGCTCTAAAGCAGAGTGTGATCCATGGATGAGAACTCTGCTGTGTGTTTCCCTTCAGAAATGGAGTTAAATCCAATGCTCTGTGTCTTCCTACACGCTGGATGGCGTTTCTGGCAAGGGCAGTCACTTTTCAGCTCAAAGGAACTACATCGTTCACGAAGCTAACAAGTTTCCCATCTTAACTGACAAGCATTGGATGTTAGGGGACCAGTGCTTTGTATCAGTTTCAGAAGCAGAGTTGGACTAGATATGGTCCATATGTGTAGGAAACTCCGTTCTTTTGTTCTCAGCACACTCACGTTTCCTGCTGTACTAGAGACTCTAGAAAGCAAGAGCGTGCTTCTTGCTCTAAAGCAGAGTGTGATCAATGGATGAGAACTCTGCTGTGTGTTTCCCTTCAGAAATGGAGTTAAATCCCAGGCTCTGTGTCTTCCTACACGCTGGGTGGCGTTCCAGGCAAGGGCAGTCACTTTTCAGCTCAAAAGAACTACATCGTTCACGAAGCTAACAAGTTTCCCATCTTAACTGCCAAGCATAGGATGTTAGAGCACCAGTGCTTTGTATCAGTTTCAGAAGCAGAGTTGGACTAGATATGGTCCGTATGTGTAGGAAACACCGTTCTTTTTTTCTGAGCTCACTCAAGTTTCCTGCTGTACTAGAGAATCTAGAAAGCAAGAGCGTGCTTCTTGATCTAAAGCAGAGTGTGTTCAATGGATGAGAACACTGCTGTGTGTTTTCCTTCAGAAATGGAGTTAAATTCGAGGCTCTGTGTCTTCATACAAGCAAGACTTCATTTGAAGTAAGGGCAGTCACTTTACAGCTCAAATGAACTACATCGTTCATGAAGCTCACACGTTTCTCATCTTAACTGACAAGCATTGGATGTCAGAGGACCAGTGCTTTGTATCAGTTTCAGAAGCAGAGTTGGACTAGATATGGTCTGTATGTGAAGAACACCGTTCTTTTGTTCTCAGCACACTCATGTTTCCTGCTGTCTTAGAGACTCTAGAAAGCTAGAGCGTGCTTCTTGCTCTAAAACAGAGTGTGATCAATGGAAGAGAACTCTGCTGTGCATTTCCCTTCAGAAATGGAGTTAAATCCCAGGCTCTGTGTCTTCCTACAAGCACTACTTTGTTTAAGGTAAGGGCAGTCACTTTTCAGCTCAAATGAACTACATCGTTCACAATGCACACATGTTTCTCATCTTAACTGAGAAGCATTGGATGTTAGAGAACCCTTGCTTTGTATCAATTTCAAGCAGAGTTGAACTAGATATGGTCCGTATGTATAGGAAACACGGTTCTTTTCTTCTGAGCACACTCACGTTTCCTGCTGAATTAGAGACCCTAGAAAGCAAGAGCGTGCTTCTTGCTCTAAAGCAGAGTGTGATCCATGGATGAGAACTCTGCTGTGTGTTTCCCTTCAGAAATGGAGTTAAAATCGAGGCTCTGTGTCTTCATACAAGCAAGACTTCGTTTGAAGTAAGGGCAGTCACTTTTCAGCTCAAATGAACTACATCGTTCATGAAGCTCCCACGTATCTCATCTTAACTGCCAAGCATTGGATGTTAGAGGACCAGTGCTTTGTATCAGTGTCAGAAGCAGAGTTGGACTAGATATGGTCTGTATGTGTAAGAAAAACCGTTCTTTTGTTCTGAGCTCTCTCAAGTTTGCTGCTGTATTAGAGAATCTAGAAGCGAGAGCGTGCTTCTTGCTCTAAAGCAGAGTGTGATCCAAGGATGAGAACTCTGCTGTGTGTTTCCCTTCAGAAATAATGTTAAATCCCAGGCTCTGTGTCTTCCTACAAGCACTACTTCATTTCAGGTAAAGGCAGTCACTTTTCAGCTCAAAGGAACTACATTGTTCACGAAGCTCACACGTTTCTCATCTTAACGGACAAGCATTGGATGTTAGAGGACCAGTGCTTTGTATCAGTTTCAGAAGCAGAGTTGCACTAGATATGGTTCGTATCTGAAGGAAACACCGTTCTTTTGTTCTCAGCACACTGACGTTTCCTGCTGTCTTAGAGACTCTAGAAAGCTAGAGTGTGCTTCTTGCTCTAAAGCAGAGTGTGAGCAATGGATAAGAACTCTGCTGTGTGTTTCTCTTCAGAAATGGACTTAAATCCCAGGCTCTGAGTCCTCCTACATGCAAGACATCTTTTGAGGTAAGGGTTGTTACTTTACAGCTCAAACGAACTACATCGTTCACGACTCACACGTTTCTCATCTAAACTGACAACCATTGGATGTTAGAGGACCTTTGCTTTGTATCAATTTCAAGCCGAGTTGAACTAGATATGGTCTGTATGTATAGGAAACACCATTCTTTTCTTCTCAGCACACTCACATTTCCTGCTGTATTAGAGACTCTAGAAAGCAAGAGCGTGCTTCTTGTTGTAAAGCAGAGTGTGAACAATGGATGAGAACTATGCTGTGTGTTTCCCTTCAGAAATGGAGTTAAATCCCAGGCTCTGTGTCTTCCTACAAGCACTCCTTTGTTTCAAGTAAGGGCAGTCACTTTTCAGCTCAAATGAATTACATCGTTCACAATGCACACATGTTTCTCATCTTAACTGAGAAGCATTGGATGTTAGAGAACCTTTGCATTGTATCACTTTCAAGCAGAATTGAACTAGATATGGTCCGTATGTATAGGAAACACCGTTCTTTTCTTCTGAGCACACTCACTTTTCCTGCTGTATTAGAGATTCTAGAAAGCAAGAGCGTGCTTCTTACTCTAAAGCAGAGTGTGATCCATGGATGAGAACTCTGCTGTGTGTTTCCCTTCAGAAATGGAGTTAAATCACAGGCTCTTTGTCTTCCTACTAGCACTACTTTTTTTTCAGGTGAGGACAGTCACTTTTCAGCTAAAAAGAACTTCATCGTTCACGAAGCTAACAAGTTTCCCATCTTAACTGCCAAGCATTGGATGTTAGAGGACCAGTGCTTTGTATCAGTGTCAGAAGCATAGTTGGACTAGATATGGTCCGTATGTGTAAGAAACACCGTTCTTTTGTTCTGAGCTCTCTCAAGTTTGCTGCTGTATTAGAGAATCTAGAAGCGAGATTGTGCTTCTTGCTCTAAAGCAGAGTGTGATCCAAGGATGAGAACTCTGCTGTGTGTTTCCCTTCAGAAATGGAGTTAAATCCCAGGCTCTGTGTCTTCCTACAAGCAAACTTCGTTTCAGGTAAGGACAGTCACATTTCAGCTCAAACGAACTACATCGTTCACGAAGCTCACACGTTTCTCAACTTAACGGACAAGCATTGCATGTTAGAGGACCAGTGCTTTGTATCAGTTTCAGAAGCAGAGTTGGACTAGATATGGTCCATATGTGAAGGAAACACTGTTCTTTTGTTCTCAGCACACTCATGTTTCCTGCTGTCTTAGAGACTCTAGAAAGCTAGAGCATGCTTCTTGCTCTAAAGCAGAGTGTGAGCAATGGATAAGAACTCTGCTGTGTGTTTCACTTCAGAAATGGACTTAAATCCCAGGCTCTGAGTCTTCCTACAAGCAAGACTTATTTTAACGTAAGGCCACTTACTTTACAGCTCAAACGAACTACATCGTTCACGACTCACACGTTGCTCATCTAAACTGACAACCATTGGATGTTAGAGGACCTTTGCTTTGTATCAATTTCAAGCCGAGTTGAACTAGATATGGTCTGTATGTATAGGAAACACCGTTCTTTTCTTCTCAGCACACTCACATTTCCTGCTGTATTAGAGACTCTAAAAAGAAAGAGAGTGCTTCTTGCTCTAAAGCAGAGTGTTATCCATGGATGAGAACTGTGTTGTGTGTTTCCCTTAAGAAATGGAGTTAAATCACAGGCTCTGTGTCTTGCCACAAGCAAGACTTTGTTTCAGGTAGGGGCAGTCACTTTTCAGCTCAAACGAACTACATCATTCACGAAGCTCACACGTTTCTCATCTTAACTGACAAGCATTGGATGTTAGAGGACGTGTGGTTTGTTTCAGTTTCAGAAGCAGAGATGAACTAGATATGGTCCGCATGTGTAAGAAACACCGTTCTTTTGTTCTGAGCTGACTCAAATTTCCTGCTGTATTAGAGAATCTAGAAGCAAGAGCGTGCTTCTTGCTCTAAAGTAGAGTGTGATCCATGGATGAGAACTCTGCTGTGTGTTTCCCTTCAGAAATGGAGTTAACTCCAGGCTATCTGTCTTCCTACAAGCTGGATGGCGTTTCAAGTTAGGGCACTCATTTTTCAGCTCAAAGGAACTACATTGTTCATGAAGCTAACAAGTTTCCCATCTTAACTGACAACCATTGGATGTTAGAGGACCAGTGCTTTGTATCAGTTTCAGAAGCAGAGTTGGACTAGATATGGTCCGTATGTGTAGGAAACACCGTTCTTCTGTTCTCAGCACACTCACATTTCCTGCTGTCTTAGAGAATCTAGAAAGCAAGAGCGTGCTTCTTGCTGTAAAGCAGAGTATGAACAATGGATGAGAACTATGCTGTGTGTTTCCCTGCAGAAATGGAGTTAAATCCCAGGCTCTGTGTCTTCCTACAAGCACTACTTCGTTACAGGTAAGGGCAGTCACTTTTCAGCTCAAATGAACTACATCGTTCACAATGCACACGTTTCTCATCTTAACTGAGAAGCATTGGATGTTAGAGAACCTTTGCTTTGTATCAATTTCAAGCAGAGTTGAATTAGATATGGTCCGTATGTATAGGAAACACCGTTCTTTTCTTGTGAGCACACTCACGTTTCCTGCTGTATTAGAGAGTCTAGAAAGCAAGAGCGTGCTTCTTCCTCTAAAGCAGAGTGTGATCCATGGATGAGAACTCTGCTGTGTGTTTCCCTTCAGAAATGGAGTTAAATTCCAGGCTCTGTGTCTTCATACAAGCAAGACTTCGTTTCAAGTAAGGGCAGTCACTTTTCAGCTCAAATGAACTACATCGTTCATGAAGCTCCCACGTTTCTCATCTTAACTGCCAAGCATTGGATGTTAGAGGACCAGTGCTTTGTATCAGTGTCAGAAGCAGAGTTGGACTAGATATGGTCTGTATGTGTAAGAAAAACCGTTCTTTGGTTCTGAGCTCTCTCAAGTTTGCTGCTGTATTAGAGAATCTAGAAGCGAGAGCGTGCTTCTTGCTCTAAAGCAGAGTGTGATCCAAGGATGAGAACTCTGCTGTGTGTTTCCCTTCAGAAATGGAGTTAAATCCCAGGCTCTGTGTCTTCCTACAAGCACTACTTCATTTCAGGTAAGGGCAGTCACTTTTCAGCTCAAAGGAACTACATTGTTCACGAAGCTCACACGTTTCTCATCTTAACGGACAAGCATTGGATGTTAGAGGACCAGTGCTTTGTATCAGTTTCAGAAGCAGAGTTGCACTAGATATGGTACGTATCTGAAGGAAACACCGTTCTTTTGTTCTCAGCACACTCACGTTTCCTGCTGTCTTAGAGACTCTAGAAAGCTAGAGTGTGCTTCTTGCTCTAAAGCAGAGTGTGAGCAATGGATAAGAACTCTGCTGTGTGTTTCTCTTCAGAAATGGACTTAAATCCCAGGCTCTGAGTCCTCCTACATGCAAGACATCTTTTGAGGTAAGGGCAGTTACTTTACAGCTCAAACGAACTACATTGTTCACGACTCACACGTTTCTCATCTAAACTGACAACCATTGGATGATAGAGGACCTTTGCATTGTATCAATTTCAAGCCGAGTTGAACTAGATATGGTCTGTATGTATAGGAAACACCATTCTTTTCTTCTCAGCACACTCACATTTCCTGCTGTATTAGAGACTCTAGAAAGCAAGAGCGTGCTTCTTGTTGTAAAGCAGAGTGTGAACAATGGATGAGAACTATGCTGTGTGTTTCCCTTCAGAAATGGAGTTAAATCCCAGGCTCTGTGTCTTCCTACGAGCACTCCTTCGTTTCAGGTAAGGGCAGTCACTTTTCAGCTCAAATGAACTACATCGTTCACAATGCACACATGTTTCTCATCTTAACTGAGAAGCATTGGATGTTAGAGAACCTTTGCATTGTATCAATTTCAAGCAGAATTGAACTAGATATGGTCCGTATGTATAGGAAACACCGTTCTTTTCTTCTGAGCACACTCACTTTTCCTGCTGTATTAAAGATTTTAGAAAGCAAGAGCGTGCTTCTTACTCTAAAGCAGAGTGTGATCCATGGATGAGAACTCTGCTGTGTGTTTCCCTTCAGAAATGGAGTTAAATCACAGGCTCTGTGTCTTCCTACTAGCACTACTTTTTTTTCAGGTGAGGACAGTCACTTTTAAGCTAAAAAGAACTTCATCGTTCACGAAGCTAACAAGTTTCCCATCTTAACTGCCAAGCATTGGATGTTAGAGGACCAGTGCTTTGTATCAGTGTCAGAAGCAGAGTTGGACTAGATATGGTCCGTATGTGTAAGAAACACCGTTCTTTTGTTCTGAGCTCTCTCAAGTTTGCTGCTGTATTAGAGAATCTAGAAGCGAGAGCGTGCTTCTTGCTCTAAAGCAGAGTGTGATCCAAGGATGAGAACTCTGCTGTGTGTTTCCCTTCAGAAATGGAGTTAAATCCCAGGCTCTGTGTCTTCCTACACGCTGGATGGCGTTTCTGGCAAGGGCAGTCACTTTTCAGCTCAAAGGAACTACATCGTTCACGAAGCTAACAAGTTTCCCATCTTAACTGACAAGCATTGGATGTTAGGGGACCAGTGCTTTGTATCAGTTTCAGAAGCAGAGTTGGACTAGATATGGTCCATATGTATAGGAAACTCCGTTCTTTTGTTCTCAGCACACTCACGTTTCCTGCTGTACTAGAGACTCTAGAAAGCAAGAGCGTGCTTCTTGCTCTAAAGCAGAGTGTGATCAATGGATGAGAACTCTGCTGTGTGTTTCCCTTCAGAAATGGAGTTAAATCCCAGGCTCTGTGTCTTCCTGCACGCTGGGTGGCGTTCCAGGCAAGGGCAGTCACTTTTCAGCTCAAAAGAACTACATCGTTCACGAAGCTAACAAGTTTCCCATCTTAAATGCCAAGCATAGGATGTTAGAGCACCAGTGCTTTGTATCAGTTTCAGAAGCAGAGTTGGACTAGATATGGTCCGTATGTGTAGGAAACACCGTTCTTTTTTTCTGAGCTCACTCAAGTTTCCTGCTGTACTAGAGAATCTAGAAAGCAAGAGCGTGCTTCTTGATCTAAAGCAGAGTGTGTTCAATGGATGAGAACTCTGCTGTGTGTTTTCCTTCAGAAATGGAGTTAAATTCGAGGCTCTGTGTCGTCATACAAGCAAGACTTCATTTGAAGTAAGGGCAGTCACTTTACAGCTCAAAGGAACTACATTGTTCACGAAGCTCACACGTTTCTCATCTTAACTGACAAGCATTGGATGTCAGAGGACCAGTGCCTTGTATCAGTTTCAGAAGCAGAGTTGGACTAGATATGGTCTGTATGTGAAGAACACCGTTCTTTTGTTCTCAGCACACTCATGTTTCCTGCTGTCTTAGAGACTCTAGAAAGCTAGAGCCTGCTTCTTGCTCTAAAACAGAGTGTGATCAATGGAAGAGAACTCTGCTGTGTGTTTCCCTTCAGAAATGGAGTTAAATCCCAGGCTCTGAGTCTTCCTACAAGCAAGACTTATTTTAACGTAAGGCCACTTACTTTACAGCTCAAACAAACTACATCGTTCACGACTCACACGATTCTCATCTAAACTGACAACCATTGGATGTTAGAGGACCTTTGCTTTGTATCAATTTCAAGCCGAGTTGAACTAGATATGGTCTGTATGTATAGGAAACACCATTCTTTTCTTCTCAGCACACTCACATTTCCTGCTGTATTAGAGACTCTAGAAAGCAAGAGCGTGCTTCTTGTTGTAAAGCAGAGTGTGAACAATGGATGAGAACTATGCTGTGTGTTACCCTTCAGAAATGGAGTTAAATCCCAGGCTCTGTGTCTTCCTACGAGCACTCCTTCGTTTCAGGTAAGGGCAGTCACTTTTCAGCTCAAATGAACTACATCGTTCACAATGCACACATGTTTCTCATCTTAACTGAGAAGCATTGGATGTTAGAGAACCTTTGCATTGTATCAATTTCAAGCAGAATTGAACTAGATATGGTCCGTATGTATAGGAAACACCGTTCTTTTCTTCTGAGCACACTCACTTTTCCTGCTGTATTAGAGATTCTAGAAAGCAAGAGCGTGCTTCTTACTCTAAAGCAGAGTGTGATCCATGGATGAGAACTCTGCTGTGTGTTTTTCTTCAGAAATGGAGTTAAATCACAGGCTCTGTGTCTTCCTACTAGCACTACTTTTTTTTTCAGGTGAGGACAGTCACTTTTCAGCTAAAAAGAACTTCATCGTTCACGAAGCTAACAAGTTTCCCATCTTAACTGCCAAGCATTGGATGTTAGAGGACCAGTGCTTTGTATCAGTGTCAGAAGCAGAGTTGGACTAGATATGGTCCGTATGTGTAAGAAACACCGTTCTTTTGTTCTGAGCTCTCTCAAGTTTGCTGCTGTATTAGAGAATCTAGAAGCGAGAGCGTGCTTCTTGCTCTAAAGCAGAGTGTGATCCAAGGATGAGAACTCTGCTGTGTGTTTCCCTTCAGAAATGGAGTTAAATTCCAGGCTCTGTGTCTTCATACAAGCAAGACTTCGTTTGAAGTAAGGGCAGTCACTTTTCAGCTCAAATGAACTACATCGTTCATGAAGCTCCCACGTTTCTCATCTTAACTGCCAAGCATTGGATGTTAGAGGACCAGTGCTTTGTATCAGTGTCAGAAGCAGAGTTGGACTAGATATGGTCTGTATGTGTAAGAAAAACCGTTCTTTTGTTCTGAGCTCTCTCAAGTTTGCTGCTGTATTAGAGAATCTAGAAGCAAGAGCGTGCTTCTTGCTCTAAAGCAGAGTGTGATCCAAGGATGAGAACTCTGCTGTGTGTTTCCCTTCAGAAATGGAGTTAAATCCCATGCTCTGTGTCTTCCTACAAGCACTACGTCATTTCAGTTAAGGGCTGTCACTTTTCAGCTCAAAGGAACTACATTGTTCACGAAGCTCACACGTTTCTCATCTTAACGGACAAGCATTGGATGTTAGAGGACCAGTGCTTTGTATCAGTTTCAGAAGCAGAGTTGCACTAGATATGGTACGTATCTGAAAGAAACACCGTTGTTTTGTTCTCAGCACACTCACGTTTCCTGCTGTCTTAGAGACTCTAGAAAGCTAGAGTGTGCTTCTTGCTCTAAAGCAGAGTGTGAGCAATGGATAAGAACTCTGCTGTGTGTTTCTCTTCAGAAATGGACTTAAATCCCAGGCTCTGAGTCCTCCTACATGCAAGACATCTTTTGAGGTAAGGGCAGTTACTTTACAGCTCAAACGAACTACATCGTTCACGACTCACACGTTTCTCATCTAAACTGACAACCATTGGATGTTAGAGGACCTTTGCTTTGTATAAATTTCAAGCCGAGTTGAACTAGATATGGTCTGTATGTATATGAAACACCATTCTTTTCTTCTCAGCACACTCACATTTCCTGCTGTATTAGAGACTCTAGATAGCAAGAGCGTGCTTCTTGTTGTAAAGCAGAGTGTGAACAATGGATGAGAACTATGCTGTGTGTTTCCCTTCAGAAATGGAGTTAAATCCCAGGCTCTGTGTCTTCCTACGAGCACTCCTTCGTTTCAGGTAAGGGCAGTCACTTTTCAGCTCAAATGAACTACATCGTTCACAATGCACACATGTTTCTCATCTTAACTGAGAAGCATTGGATGTTTGAGAACCTTTGCATTGTATCAATTTCAAGCAGAATTGAACTAGATATGGTCCGTATGTATAGGAAACACCGTTCTTTTCTTCTGAGCACACTCACTTTTCCTGCTGTATTAGAGATTCTAGAAAGCAAGAGCGTGCTTCTTACTCTAAAGCACAGTGTGATCCATGGATGAGAACTCTGCTGTGTGTTTCCCTTCAGAAATGGAGTTAAATCACAGGCTCTGTGTCTTCCTACTAGCACTACTCTTTTTTCAGGTGAGGACAGTCACTTTTCAGCTAAAAAGAACTTCATCGTTCACGAAGCTAACAAGTTTCCCATCTTAACTGCCAAGCATTGGATGTTAGAGTACCAGTGCTTTGTATCAGTGTCAGAAGCAGAGTTGGACTAGATATGGTCCGTATGTGTAAGAAACACCGTTCTTTTGTTCTGAGCTCTCTCAAGTTTGCTGCTGTATTAGAGAATCTAGAAGCGAGAGCGTGCTTCTTGCTCTAAAGCAGAGTGTGATCCAAGGATGAGAACTCTGCTGTGTGTTTCCCTTCAGAAATGGAGTTAAATCCCAGGCTCTGTGTCTTCCTATAAGCAAACTTCGTTTCAGGTAAGGACAGTCACTTTTCAGCTCAAACGAACTACATCGTTCACGAAGCTCACACGTTTCTCATCTTAACGGACAAGCATTGCATGTTAGAGGACCAGTGCTTTGTATCAGTTTCAGAAGCAGAGTTGGACTAGATATGGTCCATATGTGAAGGAAACACTGTTCTTTTGTTCTCAGCACACTCATGTTTGCTGCTGTCTTAGAGACTCTAGAAAGCTAGAGCATGCTTCTTGCTCTAAAGCAGAGTGTGAGCAATGGATAAGAACTCTGCTGTGTGTTTCACTTCAGAAATGGACTTAAATCCCAGGCTCTGAGTCTTCCTACAAGCAAGACTTATTTTAACGTAAGGCCACTTACTTTACAGCTCAAACGAACTACATCGTTCACGACTCACACGTTGCTCATCTAAACTGACAACCATTGGATGTTAGAGGACCTTTGCTTTGTATCAATTTCAAGCCGAGTTGAACTAGATATGGTCTGTATGTATAGAAAACACCGTTCTTTTCTTCTCAGCACACTCACATTTCCTGCTGTATTAGAGACTCTAAAAAGAAAGAGAGTGCTTCTTTCTCTAAAGCAGAGTGTGATCCATGGATGAGAACTGTGTTGTGTGTTTCCCTTAAGAAATGGAGTTAAATCACAGGCTCTGTGTCTTGCCACAAGCAAGACTTCGTTTCAGGTAGGGGCAGTCACTTTTCAGCTCAAACGAACTACATCGTTCACGAAGCTCACACGTTTCTCATCTTAACTGACAAGCATTGGATGTTAGAGGACGTGTGGTTTGTTTCAGTTTCAGAAGCAGAGATGAACTAGATATGGTCCGCATGTGTAAGAAACACCGTTCTTTTGTTCTGAGCTGACTCAAATTTCCTGCTGTATAGAGAATCTAGAAGCAAGAGCGTGCTTCTTGCTCTAACGTAGAGTGTGATCAATGGATGAGAACTCTGCTGTGTGTTTCCCTTCAGAAATGGAGTTAACTCCAGGCTATCTGTCTTCCTACAAGCTGGATGGCGTTTCAAGTTAGGGCACTCATTTTTCAGCTCAAAGGAACTACATTGTTCACGAAGCTAACAAGTTTCCCATCTTAACTGACAACCATTGGATGTTAGAGGACCAGTGCTTTGTATCAGTTTCAGAAGCAGAGTTGGACTAGATATGGTCCCTATGTGTAGGAAACACCGTTCTTCCGTTCTCAGCACACTCACATTTCCTGCTGTCTTAGAGAATCTAGAAAGCAAGAGCGTGCTTCTTGCTGTAAAGCAGAGTGTGAACAATGGAGGAGAACTATGCTGTGTGTTTCCCTTCAGAAATGGAGTTAAATCCCATGCTCTGTGTCTTCCTACAAGCACTACGTCATTTCAGTTAAGGGCTGTCACTTTTCAGCTCAAAGGAACTACATTGTTCACGAAGCTCACACGTTTCTCATCTTAACGGACAAGCATTGGATGTTAGAGGACCAGTGCTTTGTATCAGTTTCAGAAGCAGAGTTGCACTAGATATGGTACGTATCTGAAAGAAACACCGTTGTTTTGTTCTCAGCACACTCACGTTTCCTGCTGTCTTAGAGACTCTAGAAAGCTAGAGTGTGCTTCTTGCTCTAAAGCAGAGTGTGAGCAATGGATAAGAACTCTGCTGTGTGTTTCTCTTCAGAAATGGACTTAAATCCCAGGCTCTGAGTCCTCCTACATGCAAGACATCTTTTGAGGTAAGGGCAGTTACTTTACAGCTCAAACGAACTACATCGTTCACGACTCACACGTTTCTCATCTAAACTGACAACCATTGGATGTTAGAGGACCTTTGCTTTGTATAAATTTCAAGCCGAGTTGAACTAGATATGGTCTGTATGTATATGAAACACCATTCTTTTCTTCTCAGCACACTCACATTTCCTGCTGTATTAGAGACTCTAGATAGCAAGAGCGTGCTTCTTGTTGTAAAGCAGAGTGTGAACAATGGATGAGAACTATGCTGTGTGTTTCCCTTCAGAAATGGAGTTAAATCCCAGGCTCTGTGTCTTCCTACGAGCACTCCTTCGTTTCAGGTAAGGGCAGTCACTTTTCAGCTCAAATGAACTACATCGTTCACAATGCACACATGTTTCTCATCTTAACTGAGAAGCATTGGATGTTTGAGAACCTTTGCATTGTATCAATTTCAAGCAGAATTGAACTAGATATGGTCCGTATGTATAGGAAACACCGTTCTTTTCTTCTGAGCACACTCACTTTTCCTGCTGTATTAGAGATTCTAGAAAGCAAGAGCGTGCTTCTTACTCTAAAGCACAGTGTGATCCATGGATGAGAACTCTGCTGTGTGTTTCCCTTCAGAAATGGAGTTAAATCACAGGCTCTGTGTCTTCCTACTAGCACTACTCTTTTTTCAGGTGAGGACAGTCACTTTTCAGCTAAAAAGAACTTCATCGTTCACGAAGCTAACAAGTTTCCCATCTTAACTGCCAAGCATTGGATGTTAGAGTACCAGTGCTTTGTATCAGTGTCAGAAGCAGAGTTGGACTAGATATGGTCCGTATGTGTAAGAAACACCGTTCTTTTGTTCTGAGCTCTCTCAAGTTTGCTGCTGTATTAGAGAATCTAGAAGCGAGAGCGTGCTTCTTGCTCTAAAGCAGAGTGTGATCCAAGGATGAGAACTCTGCTGTGTGTTTCCCTTCAGAAATGGAGTTAAATCCCAGGCTCTGTGTCTTCCTATAAGCAAACTTCGTTTCAGGTAAGGACAGTCACTTTTCAGCTCAAACGAACTACATCGTTCACGAAGCTCACACGTTTCTCATCTTAACGGACAAGCATTGCATGTTAGAGGACCAGTGCTTTGTATCAGTTTCAGAAGCAGAGTTGGACTAGATATGGTCCATATGTGAAGGAAACACTGTTCTTTTGTTCTCAGCACACTCATGTTTGCTGCTGTCTTAGAGACTCTAGAAAGCTAGAGCATGCTTCTTGCTCTAAAGCAGAGTGTGAGCAATGGATAAGAACTCTGCTGTGTGTTTCACTTCAGAAATGGACTTAAATCCCAGGCTCTGAGTCTTCCTACAAGCAAGACTTATTTTAACGTAAGGCCACTTACTTTACAGCTCAAACGAACTACATCGTTCACGACTCACACGTTGCTCATCTAAACTGACAACCATTGGATGTTAGAGGACCTTTGCTTTGTATCAATTTCAAGCCGAGTTGAACTAGATATGGTCTGTATGTATAGAAAACACCGTTCTTTTCTTCTCAGCACACTCACATTTCCTGCTGTATTAGAGACTCTAAAAAGAAAGAGAGTGCTTCTTTCTCTAAAGCAGAGTGTGATCCATGGATGAGAACTGTGTTGTGTGTTTCCCTTAAGAAATGGAGTTAAATCACAGGCTCTGTGTCTTGCCACAAGCAAGACTTCGTTTCAGGTAGGGGCAGTCACTTTTCAGCTCAAACGAACTACATCGTTCACGAAGCTCACACGTTTCTCATCTTAACTGACAAGCATTGGATGTTAGAGGACGTGTGGTTTGTTTCAGTTTCAGAAGCAGAGATGAACTAGATATGGTCCGCATGTGTAAGAAACACCGTTCTTTTGTTCTGAGCTGACTCAAATTTCCTGCTGTATAGAGAATCTAGAAGCAAGAGCGTGCTTCTTGCTCTAACGTAGAGTGTGATCAATGGATGAGAACTCTGCTGTGTGTTTCCCTTCAGAAATGGAGTTAACTCCAGGCTATCTGTCTTCCTACAAGCTGGATGGCGTTTCAAGTTAGGGCACTCATTTTTCAGCTCAAAGGAACTACATTGTTCACGAAGCTAACAAGTTTCCCATCTTAACTGACAACCATTGGATGTTAGAGGACCAGTGCTTTGTATCAGTTTCAGAAGCAGAGTTGGACTAGATATGGTCCCTATGTGTAGGAAACACCGTTCTTCCGTTCTCAGCACACTCACATTTCCTGCTGTCTTAGAGAATCTAGAAAGCAAGAGCGTGCTTCTTGCTGTAAAGCAGAGTGTGAACAATGGAGGAGAACTATGCTGTGTGTTTCCCTTCAGAAATGGAGTTAAATACCAGGCTCTGTGTCTTCCTACAAGCACTACTTCGTTACAGGTAAGGGCAGTCACTTTTCAGCTCAAATGAACTACATCGTTCACAATGCACACATGTTTCTCATCTTAACTGAGAAGCATTGGATGTTAGAGAACCTTTGCTTTGTATCAATTTCAAGCAGAGTTGAATTAGATATGGTCCGTATGTATAGGAAACACCGTTCTTTTCTTGTCAGCACACTCACGTTTCCTGCTGTATTAGAGAGTCTAGAAAGCAAGAGCGTGCTTCTTTCTCTAAAGCAGAGTGTGATCCATGGATGAGAACTCTGCTGTGTGTTTCCCTTCAGAAATGGAGTTAAATCACAGGCTCTGTGTCTTCCTACAAGCACTACTTTGTTTCAGGTAAGGGCAGTCACTTTTCAGCTCAAACGAACTACATCGTTTACGAAGCTCACACGTTTCTCATCTTAACGGAGAAGCATTGGATGTTAGAGGACCAGTGCTTTGTATCAGTTTCAGAAGCAGAGTTGGACTAGATATGGTCCATATGTGTAGGAAACACCGTTCTTTTTTTGTCAGCACACTCACGTTTCCTGCTGTACCAGAGAATCTAGAAAGCAAGAGCGTGCTTCTTGCTCTAAAGCAGAGTGTGAACAATGGATGAGAACTATGCTGTGTGTTTCCCTTTAGAAATGGAGTTAAATCCCAGGCTCTGTGTCTTCATACAAGCAAGACTTCGTTTCAAGTAAGGGCAGTCACTTTTCAGCTCAAATGAACTACATCGTTCATGAAGCTCCCACGTTTCTCATCTTAACTGAGAAGCATTGGATGTTAGAGAACCTTTGCATTGTATCAATTTCAAGCAGAATTGAACTAGATATGGTCCGTATGTATAGGAAACACCGTTCTTTTCTTCTGAGCACACTCACTTTTCCTGCTGTATTAGAGATTCTAGAAAGCAAGAGCGTGCTTCTTACTCTAAAGCAGAGTGTGATCCATGGATGAGAACTCTGCTGTGTGTTTCCCTTCAGAAATGTAGTTAAATCACAGGCTCTGTGTCTTCCTACTAGCACTACTTTTTTTTCAGGTGAGGACAGTCACTTTTCAGCTAAAAAGAACTTCATCGTTCACGAAGCTAACAAGTTTCCCATCTTAACTGCCAAGCATTGGATGTTAGAGGACCAGTGCTTTGTATCAGTGTCAGAAGCAGAGTTGGACTAGATATGGTCCATATGTGAAGGAAACACTGTTCTTTTGTTCTCAGCACACTCATGGTTCCTGCTGTCTTAGAGACTCTAGAAAGCTAGACCGTGCTTCTTGCTCTAAAGCAGAGTGTGAGCAATGGATAAGAACTCTGCTGTGTGTTTCACTTCAGAAATGGACTTAAATCCCAGGCTCTGAGTCTTCCTACAAGCAAGACTTATTTTAACGTAAGGCTACTTACTTTACAGCTCAAACGAACTACATCGTTCACGACTCACACGTTGCTCATCTAAACTGACAACCATTGGATGTTAGAGGACCTTTGCTTTGTATCAATTTCAAGCCGAGTTGAACTAGATATGGTCTGTATGTATAGGAAACACCGTTCTTTTCTTCTCAGCACACTCACATTTCCTGCTGTATTAGAGACTCTTAAAAGAAAGAGAGTGCTTCTTGCTCTAAAGCAGAGTGTGATCCATGGATGAGAACTGTGTTGTGTGTTTCCCTTAAGAAATGGAGTTAAATCACAGGCTCTGTGTCTTGCCACAAGCAAGACTTCGTTTCAGGTAGGGGCAGTCACTTTTCAGCTCAAACGAACTACATCGTTCACGAAGCTCACACGTTTCTCATCTTAAATGACAAGCATTGGATGTTAGAGGACGTGTGGTTTGTTTCAGTTTCAGAAGCAGAGATGAACTAGATATGGTCCGCATGTGTAAGAAACACCGTTCTTTTGTTCTGAGCTGACTCAAATTTCCTGCTGTATTAGAGAATCTAGAAGCAAGAGCGTGCTTCTTGCTCTAAAGTAGAGTGTGATCCATGGATGAGAACTCTGCTGTGTGTTTCCCTTCAGAAATGGAGTTAACTCCAGGCTACCTGTCTTCCTACAACCTGGATGGCGTTTCAAGTTAGGGCACTCATTTTTCAGCTCAAAGGAACTACATTGTTCACGAAGCTAACAAGTTTCCCATCTTAACTGACAACCATTGGATGTTAGAGGACCAGTGCTTTGTATCAGTTTCAGAAGCAGAGTTGGACTAGATATGGTCCGTATGTGTAGGAAACACCGTTCTTCTCTTCTCAGCACACTCACATTTCCTGCTGTCTTAGAGAATCTAGAAAGCAAGAGCGTGCTTCTTGCTGTAAAGCAGAGTGTGAACAATGGATGAGAACTATGCTGTGTGTTTCCCTTCAGAAATGGAGTTAAATCCCAGGCTCTGTGTCTTCCTACAAGCACTACTTCGTTACAGGTAAGGGCAGTCACTTTTCAGCTCAAATGAACTACATCGTTCACAATGCACACATGTTTCTCATCTTAACTGAGAAGCATTGGATGTTAGAGAACCTTTGCTTTGTATCAATTTCAAGCAGAGTTGAATTAGATATGGTCCGTATGTATAGGAAACACCGTTCTTTTCTTGTGAGCACACTCACGTTTCCTGCTGTATTAGAGAGTCTAGAAAGCAAGAGCGTGCTTCTTTCTCTAAAGCAGAGTGTGATCCATGGATGAGAACTCTGCTGTGTGTTTCCCTTCAGAAATGGAGTTAAATCACAGGCTCTGTGTCTTCCTACAAGCACTACTTTGTTTCAGGTAAGGGCAGTCACTTTTCAGCTCAAAAGAACTACATCGTTCACGAAGCTCACACGTTTCTCATCTTAACGGAGAAGCATTGGATGTTAGAGGACCAGTGCTTTGTATCAGTTTCAGAAGCAGAGTTGGACTAGATATGGTCCATATGTGTAGGAAACACCGTTCTTTTTTTGTCAGCACACTCACGTTTCCTGCTGTACCAGAGAATCTAGAAAGCAAGAGCGTGCTTCTTGATCTAAAGCAGAGTGTGATCCAAGGATGAGAACTCTGCTGTGTGTTTCCCTTCAGAAATGGAGTTAAATCCCAGGCTCTGTGTCTTCCTACAAGCACTACTTCATTTCAGGTAAGGGCAGTCACTTTTCAGCTCAAAGGAACTACATTGTTCACGAAGCTCACACGTTTCTCATCTTAACGGACAAGCATTGGATGTTAGAGGACCAGTGCTTTGTATCAGTTTCAGAAGCAGAGTTGCACTAGATATGGTACGTATCTGAAGGAAACACCGTTCTTTTGTTCTCAGCACACTCACGTTTCCTGCTGTCTTAGAGACTTTAGAAAGCTAGAGTGTGCTTCTTGCTCTAAAGCAGAGTGTGAGCAATGGATAAGAACTCTGCTGTGTGTTTCTCTTCAGAAATGGACTTAAATCCCAGGCTCTGAGTCCTCCTACATGCAAGACATCTTTTGAGGTAAGGGCAGTTACTTTACAGCTCAAACGAACTACATCGTTCACGACTCACACGTTTCTCATCTAAACTGACAACCATTGGATGTTAGAGGACCTTTGCTTTGTATCAATTTCAAGCCGAGTTGAACTAGATATGGTCTGTATGTATAGGAAACACCATTCTTTTCTTCTCAGCACACTCACATTTCCTGCTGTATTAGAGACTCTAGAAAGCAAGAGCGTGCTTCTTGTTGTAAAGCAGAGTGTGAACAATGGATGAGAACTATGCTGTGTGTTTCCCTTCAGAAATGGAGTTAAATCCCAGGCTCTGTGTCTTCCTACAAGCACTCCTTCGTTTCAGGTAAGGGCAGTCACTTTTCAGCTCAAATGAACTACATCGTTCACAATGCACACATGTTTCTCATCTTAACTGAGAAGCATTGGATGTTAGAGAACCTTTGCATTGTATCAATTTCAAGCAGAATTGAACTAGATATGGTCCGTATGTATAGGAAACACCGTTCTTTTCTTCTGAGCACACTCACTTTTCCTGCTGTATTAGAGATTCTAGAAAGCAAGAGCGTGCTTCTTACTCTAAAGCAGAGTGTGATCCATGGATGAGAACTCTGCTGTGTGTTTCCCTTCAGAAATGGAGTTAAATCACAGGCTCTGTGTCTTCCTACTAGCACTACTTTTTTTTCAGGTGAGGACAGTCACTTTTCAGCTAAAAAGAACTTCATCGTTCACGAAGCTCACACGTTTCTCATCTTAAATGACAAGCATTGGATGTTAGAGGACGTGTGGTTTGTTTCAGTTTCAGAAGCAGAGATGAACTAGATATGGTCCGCATGTGTAAGAAACACCGTTCTTTTGTTCTGAGCTGACTCAAATTTCCTGCTGTATTAGAGAATCTAGAAGCGAGAGTGTGCTTCTTGCTCTAAAGCAGAGTGTGATCCAAGGATGAGAACTCTGCTGTGTGTTTCCCTTCAGAAATGGAGTTAAATCCCAGGCTCTGTGTCTTCCTACAAGCAAACTTCGTTTCAGGTAAGGACAGTCACTTTTCAGCTCAAACAAACTACATCGTTCACGAGGCTCACACGTTTCTCATCTTAACGGACAAGCATTGCATGTTAGAGGACCAGTGCTTTGTATCAGTTTCAGAAGCAGAGTTGGACTAGATATGGTCCATATGTGAAGGAAACACTGTTCTTTTGTTCTCAGCACACTCATGGTTCCTGCTGTCTTAGAGACTCTAGAAAGCTAGACCGTGCTTCTTGCTCTAAAGCAGAGTGTGAGCAATGGATAAGAACTCTGCTGTGTGTTTCACTTCAGAAATGGACTTAAATCCCAGGCTCTGAGTCTTCCTACAAGCAAGACTTATTTTAACGTAAGGCTACTTACTTTACAGCTCAAACGAACTACATCGTTCACGACTCACACGTTGCTCATCTAAACTGACAACCATTGGATGTTAGAGGACCTTTGCTTTGTATCAATTTCAAGCCGAGTTGAACTAGATATGGTCTGTATGTATAGGAAACACCGTTCTTTTCTTCTCAGCACACTCACATTTCCTGCTGTATTAGAGACTCTTAAAAGAAAGAGAGTGCTTCTTGCTCTAAAGCAGAGTGTGATCCATGGATGAGAACTGTGTTGTGTGTTTCCCTTAAGAAATGGAGTTAAATCACAGGCTCTGTGTCTTGCCACAAGCAAGACTTCGTTTCAGGTAAGGGCAGTCACTTTTCAGCTCAAACGAACTACATCGTTCACGAAGCTCACACGTTTCTCATCTTAAATGACAAGCATTGGATGTTAGAGGACGTGTGGTTTGTTTCAGTTTCAGAAGCAGAGATGAACTAGATATGGTCCGCATGTGTAAGAAACACCGTTCTTTTGTTCTGAGCTGACTCAAATTTCCTGCTGTATTAGAGAATCTAGAAGCAAGAGCGTGCTTCTTGCTCTAAAGTAGAGTGTGATCCATGGATGAGAACTCTGCTGTGTGTTTCCCTTCAGAAATGGAGTTAACTCCATGCTATCTGTCTTCCTACAAGCTGGATGGCGTTTCAAGTTAGGGCACTCATTTTTCAGCTCAAAGGAACTACATTGTTCACGAAGCTAACAAGTTTCCCATCTTAACTGACAACCATTGGATGTTAGAGGACCAGTGCTTTGTATCAGTTTCAGAAGCAGAGTTGGACTAGATATGGTCCGTATGTGTAGGAAACACCGTTCTTCTCTTCTCAGCACACTCACATTTCCTGCTGTCTTAGAGAATCTAGAAAGCAAGAGCGTGCTTCTTGCTGTAAAGCAGAGTGTGAACAATGGATGAGAACTATGCTGTGTGTTTCCCTTCAGAAATGGAGTTAAATCCCAGGCTCTGTGTCTTCCTACAAGCACTACTTCGTTACAGGTAAGGGCAGTCACTTTTCAGCTCAAATGAACTACATCGTTCACAATGCACACATGTTTCTCATCTTAACTGAGAAGCATTGGATGTTAGAGAACCTTTGCTTTGTATCAATTTCAAGCAGAGTTGAATTAGATATGGTCCGTATGTATAGGAAACACCGTTCTTTTCTTGTGAGCACACTCACGTTTCCTGCTGTATTAGAGAGTCTAGAAAGCAAGAGCGTGCTTCTTTCTCTAAAGCAGAGTGTGATCCATGGATGAGAACTCTGCTGTGTGTTTCCCTTCAGAAATGGAGTTAAATCACAGGCTCTGTGTCTTCCTACAAGCACTACTTTGTTTCAGGTAAGGGCAGTCACTTTTCAGCTCAAAAGAACTACATCGTTCACGAAGCTCACACGTTTCTCATCTTAACGGAGAAGCATTGGATGTTAGAGGACCAGTGCTTTGTATCAGTTTCAGAAGCAGAGTTGGACTAGATATGGTCCATATGTGTAGGAAACACCGTTCTTTTTTTGTCAGCACACTCACGTTTCCTGCTGTACCAGAGAATCTAGAAAGCAAGAGCGTGCTTCTTGCTCTAAAGCAGAGTGTGATCAATGGATGAGAACTCTGCTGTGTGTTTCCCTTCAGAAATGGAGTTAAATTCCAGGCTCTGTGTCTTCATACAAGCAAGACTTCGTTTCAAGTAAGGGCAGTCACTTTTCAGCTCAAATGAACTACATCGTTCATGAAGCTCCCACGTTTCTCATCTTAACTGCCAAGCATTGGATGTTAGAGGACCAGTGCTTTGTATCAGTGTCAGAAGCAGAGTTGGACTAGATATGGTCTGTATGTGTAAGAAAAACCGTTCTTTTGTTCTGAGCTCTCTCAAGTTTGCTGCTGTATTAGAGAATCTAGAAGCGAGAGCGTGCTTCTTGCTCTAAAGCAGAGTGTGATCCAAGGATGAGAACTCTGCTGTGTGTTTCCCTTCAGAAATGGAGTTAAATCCCAGGCTCTGTGTCTTCCTACAAGCACTACTTCATTTCAGGTAAGGGCAGTCACTTTTCAGCTCAAAGGAACTACATTGTTCACGAAGCTCACACGTTTCTCATCTTAACGGACAAGCATTGCATGTTAGAGGACCAGTGCTTTGTATCAGTTTCAGAAGCAGAGTTGGACTAGATATGGTCCATATGTGAAGGAAACACTGTTCTTTTGTTCTCAGCACACTCATGGTTCCTGCTGTCTTAGAGACTCTAGAAAGCTAGAGCGTGCTTCTTGCTCTAAAGCAGAGTGTGAGCAATGGATAAGAACTCTGCTGTGTGTTTCACTTCAGAAATGGACTTAAATCCCAGGCTCTGAGTCTTCCTACAAGCAAGACTTATTTTAACGTAAGGCTACTTACTTTACAGCTGAAAGGAACTACATCGTTCACGACTCACATGTTGCTCATCTAAACTGACAACCAATGGATGTTAGAGGACCTTTGCTTTGTATCAATTTCAAGCCGAGTTGAACTAGATATGGTCTGTATGTATAGGAAACACCGTTCTTTTCTTCTCAGCACACTCACATTTCCTGCTGTATTAGAGACTCTAAAAAGAAAGAGAGTGCTTCTTGCTCTAAAGCAGAGTGTGATCCATGGATGAGAACTGTGTTGTGTGTTTCCCTTAAGAAATGGAGTTAAATCACAGGCTCTGTGTCTTGCCACAAGCAAGACTTCGTTTCAGGTAGGGGCAGTCACTTTTCAGCTCAAACGAACTACATCGTTCACGAAGCTCACACGTTTCTCATCTTAACTGACAAGCATTGGATGTTAGAGGACGTGTGGTTTGTTTCAGTTTCAGAAGCAGAGATGAACTAGATATGGTCCGCATGTGTAAGAAACACCGTTCTTTTGTTCTGAGCTGACTCAAATTTCCTGCTGTATTAGAGAATCTAGAAGCAAGAGCGTGCTTCTTGCTCTAAAGCAGAGTGTGATCCAAGGATGAGAACTCTGCTGTGTGTTTCCCTTCAGAAATGGAGTTAAATCCCAGGCTCTGTGTCTTCCTACAAGCACTACTTCATTTCAGGTAAGGGCAGTCACTTTTCATCTCAAAGGAACTACATTGTTCAGGAAGCTCACACGTTTCTCATCTAAACTGACAACCATTGGATGTTAGAGGACCTTTGCTTTGTATCAATTTCAAGCCGAGTTGAACTAGATATGGTCTGTATGTATAGGAAACACCATTCTTTTCTTCTCAGCACACTCACATTTCCTGCTGTATGAGAGACTCTAGAAAGCAAGAGCGTGCTTCTTGTTGTAAAGCAGAGTGTGAACAATGGATGAGAACTATGCTGTGTGTTTCCCTTCAGAAATGGAGTTAAATCCCAGGCTCTGTGTCTTCCTACGAGCACTCCTTCGTTTCAGGTAAGGGCAGTCACTTTTCAGCTCAAATGAACTACATCGTTCACAATGCACACATGTTTCTCATCTTAACTGAGAAGCATTGGATGTTAGAGAACCTTTGCATTGTATCAATTTCAAGCAGAATTGAACTAGATATGGTCCGTATGTATAGGAAACACCGTTCTTTTCTTCTGAGCACACTCACTTTTCCTGCTGTATTAGAGATTCTAGAAAGCAAGAGCGTGCTTCTTACTCTAAAGCAGAGTGTGATCCATGGATGAGAACTCTGCTGTGTGTTTCCCTTCAGAAATGGAGTTAAATCACAGGCTCTGTGTCTTCCTACTAGCACTACTTTTTTTTCAGGTGAGGACAGTCACTTTTCAGCTAAAAAGAACTTCATCGTTCACGAAGCTAACAAGTTTCCCATCTTAACTGCCAAGCATTGGAGGTTAGAGGACCAGTGCTTTGTATCAGTGTCAGACGCAGAGTTGGACTAGATATGGTCCGTATGTGTAAGAAACACCGTTCTTTTGTTCTGAGCTCTCTCAAGTTTGCTGCTGTATTAGAGAATCTAGAAGCGAGAGCGTGATTCTTGCTCTAAAGCAGAGTGTGATCCAAGGATGAGAACTCTGCTGTGTGTTTCCCTTCAGAAATGGAGTTAAATCCCAGGCTCTGTGTCTTCCTACAAGCAAACTTCGGTTCAGGTAAGGACAGTCACTTTTCAGCTCAAACGAACTACATCGTTCACGAAGCTCACACGTTTCTCATCTTAACGGACAAGCATTGCATGTTAGAGGACCAGTGCTTTGTATCAGTTTCAGAAGCAGAGTTGGACTAGATATGGTCCATATGTGAAGGAAACACTGTTCTTTTGTTCTCAGCACACTCATGTTTCCTGCTGTCTTAGAGACTCTAGAAAGCTAGAGCGTGCTTCTTGCTCTAAAGCAGAGTGTGAGCAATGGATAAGAACTCTGCTGTGTGTTTCACTTCAGAAATGGACTTAAATCCCAGGCTCTGAGTCTTCCTACAAGCAAGACTTATTTTAACGTAAGGCTACTTACTTTACAGCTCAAACGAACTACATCGTTCACGACTCACACGTTGCTCATCTAAACTGACAACCATTGGATGTTAGAGGACCTTTGCTTTGTATCAATTTCAAGCCGAGTTGAACTAGATATGGTCTGTATGTATAGGAAACACCGTTCTTTCCTTCTCAGCACACTCACATTTCCTGCTGTATTAGAGACTCTAAAAAGAAAGAGAGTGCTTCTTGCTCTAAAGCAGAGTGTGATCCATGGATGAGAACTGTGTTGTGTGTTTCCCTTAAGAAATGGAGTTAAATCACAGGCTCTGTGTCTTGCCACAAGCAAGACTTCGTTTCAGGTAGGGGCAGTCACTTTTCAGCTCAAACGAACTACATCGTTCACGAAGCTCACACGTTTCTCATCTTAACTGACAAGCATTGGATGTTAGAGGACGTGTGGTTTGTTTCAGTTTCAGAAGCAGAGATGAACTAGATATTGTCCGCATGTGTAAGAAACACCGTTCTTTTGTTCTGAGCTGACTCAAATTTCCTGCTGTATTAGAGAATCTAGAAGCAAGAGCGTGCTTCTTGCTCTAAAGTAGAGTGTGATCCATGGATGAGAACTCTGCTGTGTGTTTCCCTTCAGAAATGGAGTTAACTCCAGGCTATCTGTCTTCCTACAAGCTGGATGGCGTTTCAAGTTAGGGCACTCATTTTTCAGCTCAAAGGAACTACATTGTTCACGAAGCTAACAAGTTTCCCATCTTAACTGACAACCATTGGATGTTAGAGGACCAGTGCTTTGTATCAGTGTCAGAAGCAGAGTTGGACTAGATATGGTCTGTATGTGTAAGAAAAACCGTTCTTTTGTTCTGAGCTCTCTCAAGTTTGCTGCTGTATTAGAGAATCTAGAAGCGAGAACGTGCTCCTTGCTCTAAAGCAGAGTGTGATCCAAGGATGAGAACTCTGCTGTGTGTTTCCCTTCAGAAATGGAGTTAAATCCCAGGCTCTGTGTCTTCCTACAAGCACTACTTCATTTCAGTTAAGGGCTGTCACTTTTCAGCTCAAAGGAACTACATTGTTCACGAAGCTCACACATTTCTCATCTTAACGGACAAGCATTGGATGTTAAAGGACCAGTGCTTTGTATCAGTTTCAGAAGCAGAGTTGCACTAGATATGGTACGTATCTGAAGGAAACACCGTTCTTTTGTTCTCAGCACACTCACGTTTCCTGCTGTCTTAGAGACTCTAGAAAGCTAGAGTGTGCTTCTTGCTCTAAAGCAGAGTGTGAGCAATGGATAAGAACTCTGCTGTGTGTTTCTCTTCAGAAATGGACTTAAATCCCAGGCTCTGAGTCCTCCTACATGCAAGACATCTTTTGAGGTAAGGGCAGTTACTTTACAGCTCAAACGAACTACATCGTTCACGACTCACACGTTTCTCATCTAAACTGACAACCATTGGATGTTAGAGGACCTTTGCTTTGTATCAATTTCAAGCCGAGTTGAACTAGATATGGTCTGTATGTATAGGAAACACCATTCTTTTCTTCTCAGCACACTCACATTTCCTGCTGTATTAGAGACTCTAGAAAGCAAGAGCGTGCTTCTTGTTGTAAAGCAGAGTGTGAACAATGGATGAGAACTATGCTGTGTGTTTCCCTTCAGAAATGGAGTTAAATCCCAGGCTCTGTGTCTTCCTACGAGCACTCCTTCGTTTCAGGTAAGGGCAGTCACTTTTCAGCTCAAATGAACTACATCGTTCACAATGCACACATGTTTCTCATCTTAACTGAGAAGCATTGGATGTTAGAGAACCTTTGCATTGTATCAATTTCAAGCAGAATTGAACTAGATATGGTCCGTATGTATAGGAAACACCGTTCTTTTCTTCTGAACACACTCACTTTTCCTGCTGTATTAGAGATTCTAGAAAGCAAGAGCGTGCTTCTTACTCTAAAGCAGAGTGTGATCCATGGATGAGAACTCTGCTGTGTGTTTCCCTTCAGAAATGGAGTTAAATCACAGGCTCTGTGTCTTCCTACTAGCACTACTTTTTTTTCAGGTGAGGACAGTCACTTTTCAGCTAAAAAGAACTTCATCGTTCACGAAGCTAACAAGTTTCCCATCTTAACTGCCAAGCATTGGAGGTTAGAGGACCAGTGCTTTGTATCAGTGTCAGAAGCAGAGTTGGACTAGATATGGTCCGTATGTGTAAGAAACACCGTTCTTTTGTTCTGAGCTCTCTCAAGTTTGCTGCTGTATTAGAGAATCTAGAAACGAGAGCGTACTTCGTGCTCTAAAGCAGAGTGTGATCCAAGGATGAGAACTCTGCTGTGTGTTTCCCTTCAGAAATGGAGTTAAATCCCAGGCTCTGTGTCTTCCTGCACGCTGGGTGGCGTTCCAGGCAAGGGCAATCACTTTTCAGCTCAAAAGAACTACATCGTTCACGAAGCTAACAAGTTTCCCATCTTAACTGCCAAGCATAGGATGTTAGAGCACCAGTGCTTTGTATCAGTTTCAGAAGCAGAGTTGATCTAGATATGGTCCGTATGTGTAGGAAACACCGTTCTTTTTTTCTGAGCTCACTCAAGTTTCCTGCTGTACTAGAGAATCTAGAAAGCAAGAGCGTGCTTCTTGATCTAAAGCAGAGTGTGTTCAATGGATGAGAACTCTGCTGTGTGTTTTCCTTCAGAAATGTAGTTAAATTCGAGGCTCTGTGTCGTCATACAAGCAAGACTTCATTTGAAGTAAGGGCAGTCACTTTACAGCTCAAAGGAACTACATTGTTCACGAAGCTCACACGTTTCTCATCTTAACTGACAAGCATTGGATGTCAGAGGACCAGTGCTTTGTATCAGTTTCAGAAGCAGAGTTGGACTAGATATGGTCTGTATGTGAAGAACACCGTTCTTTTGTTCTCAGCACACTCATGTTTCCTGCTGTCTTAGAGACTCTAGAAAGCTAGAGCGTGCTTCTTGCTCGAAAACAGAATGTGATCAATGGAAGAGAACTCTGCTGTGTGTTTCCCTTCAGAAATGGACTTAAATCCCAGGCTCTGAGTCTTCCTACAAGCAAGACTTATTTTAACGTAAGGCCACTTACTTTACAGCTCAAACAAACTACATCGTTCACGACTCACACGTTTCTCATCTAAACTGACAACCATTGGATGTTAGAGGACCTTTGCTTTGTATCAATTTCAAGCCGAGTTGAACTAGATATGGTCTGTATGTATAGGAAACACCATTCTTTTCTTCTCAGCACACTCACATTTCCTGCTGTATTAGAGACTCTAGAAAGCAAGAGCGTGCTTCTTGTTGTAAAGCAGAGTGTGAACAATGGATGAGAACTATGCTGTGTGTTTCCCTTCAGAAATGGAGTTAAATCCCAGGCTCTGTGTCTTCCTACGAGCACTCCTTCGTTTCAGGTAAGGGCAGTCACTTTTCAGCTCAAATGAACTACATCGTTCACAATGCACACATGTTTCTCATCTTAACTGAGAAGCATTGGATGTTAGAGAACCTTTGCATTGTATCAATTTCAAGCAGAATTGAACTAGATATGGTCCGTATGTATAGGAAACACCGTTCTTTTCTTCTGAGCACACTCACTTTTCCTGCTGTATTAGAGATTCTAGAAAGCAAGAGCGTGCTTCTTACTCTAAAGCAGAGTGTGATCCATGGATGAGAACTCTGCTGTGTGTTTTTCTTCAGAAATGGAGTTAAATCACAGGCTCTGTGTCTTTCTACTAGCACTACTTTTTTTTTCAGGTGAGGACAGTCACTTTTCAGCTAAAAAGAACTTCATCGTTCACGAAGCTAACAAGTTTCCCATCTTAACTGCCAAGCATTGGATGTTAGAGGACCAGTGCTTTGTATCAGTGTCAGAAGCAGAGTTGGACTAGATATGGTCCGTATGTGTAAGAAACACCGTTCTTTTGTTCTGAGCTCTCTCAAGTTTGCTGCTGTATTAGAGAATCTAGAAGCGAGATCGTGCTTCTTGCTCTAAAGCAGAGTGTGATCCAAGGATGAGAACTCTGCTGTGTGTTTCCCTTCAGAAATGGAGTTAAATTCCAGGCTCTGTGTCTTCATACAAGCAAGACTTCGTTTGAAGTAAGGGCAGTCACTTTTCAGCTCAAAAGAACTACATCGTTCATGAAGCTCCCACGTTTCTCATCTTAACTGCCAAGCATTGGATGTTAGAGGACCAGTGCTTTGTATCAGTGTCAGAAGCAGACTTGGACTAGATATGGTCTGTATGTGTAAGAAAAACCGTTCTTTTGTTCTGAGCTCTCTCAAGTTTGCTGCTGTATTAGAGAATCTAGAAGCGAGAGCGTGCTCCTTGCTCTAAAGCAGAGTGTGATCCAAGGATGAGAACTCTGCTGTGTGTTTCCCTTCAGAAATGGAGTTAAATCCCATGCTCTGTGTCTTCCTACAAGCACTACTTCATTTCAGTTAAGGGCTGTCACTTTTCAGCTCAAAGGAACTACATTGTTCACGAAGCTCACACGTTTCTCATCTTAACGGACAAGCATTGGATGTTAAAGGACCAGTGCTTTGTATCAGTTTCAGAAGCAGAGTTGCACTAGATATGGTACGTATCTGAAGGAAACACCGTTCTTTTGTTCTCAGCACACTCACGTTTCCTGCTGTCTTAGAGACTCTAGAAAGCTAGAGTGTGCTTCTTGCTCTAAAGCAGAGTGTGAGCAATGGATAAGAACTCTGCTGTGTGTTTCTCTTCAGAAATGGACTTAAATCCCAGGCTCTGAGTCCTCCTACATGCAAGACATCTTTTGAGGTAAGGGCAGTTACTTTACAGCTCAAACGAACTACATCGTTCTCGACTCACACGTTTCTCATCTAAACTGACAACCATTGGATGTTAGAGGACCTTTGCTTTGTATCAATTTCAAGCCGAGTTGAACTAGATATGGTCTGTATGTATAGGAAACACCATTCTTTTCTTCTCAGCACACTCACATTTCCTGCTGTATTAGAGACTCTAGAAAGCAAGAGCGTGCTTCTTGTTGTAAAGCAGAGTGTGAACAATGGATGAGAACTATGCTGTGTGTTTCCCTTCAGAAATGGAGTTAAATCCCAGGCTCTGTGTCTTCCTACGAGCACTCCTTTGTTTCAGGTAAGGGCAGTCACTTTTCAGCTCAAATGAACTACATCGTTCACAATGCACACATGTTTCTCATCTTAACTGAGAAGCATTGGATGTTAGAGAACCTTTGCATTGTATCAATTTCAAGCAGAATTGAACTAGATATGGTCCGTATGTATAGGAAACACCGTTCTTTTCTTCTGAGCACACTCACTTTTCCTGCTGTATTAGAGATTCTAGAAAGCAAGAGCGTGCTTCTTACTCTAAAGCAGAGTGTGATCCATGGATGAGAACTCTGCTGTGTGTTTCCCTTCAGAAATGGAGTTAAATCACAGGCTCTGTGTCTTCCTACTAGCACTAATTTTTTTCAGGTGAGGACAGTCACTTTTCAGCTAAAAAGAACTACATTGTTCACGAAGCTAACAAGTTTCCCATCTTAACTGCCAAGCATTGGATGTTAGAGGACCAGTGCTTTGTATCAGTGTCAGAAGCAGAGTTGGACTAGATATGGTCCATATGTGTAGGAAACACCGTTCCTTTGTTCTCAGCACACTCACGTTTCCTGCTGTACTAGAGACTCTAGAAAGCAAGAGCGTGCTTCTTGCTCTAAAGCAGAGTATGATCAATGGATGAGAACTCTGCTGTGTGTTTCCCTTCAGAAATGGAGTTAAATTCCAGGCTCTGTGTCTTCCTACAAGCAAGACTTCGTTTCAAGTAAGGGCAGTCACTTTTCAGCTCAAACGAACTACATCGTTAACGAAGCTCACACGTTTCTCATCTTAACTGACAAGCATTGGATGTTAGAGGACGTGTGGTTTGCTTCAGTTTCAGAAGCAGAGATGAACTAGATGTGGTCCCTATGGGTAAGAAACACCGTTCTTTTGTTCTGAGCTGACTCAAGTTTCCTGCTCTATTAGAGAATCTAGAAGCAAGAGCGTGCTTCTTGATCTAAAGCAGAGTGTGATCCATGGATGATAACTGTGTTGTGTGTTTCCATCCAGAAATGGAGATTAATCCCAGGCTCTGTGTCTTCCTACATGCACTACTTCGTTTCAGGTAAGGGCACTCACTTTTCAGCTCAAACGAACTACATCGTTCACGAAGCTCACACGTTTCTCATCTTAACTGACAAGCATTGTATGTTAGAGGACGTGTGGTTTGTTTCAGTTTCAGAAGCAGAGATGAACTAGATATGGTCCGTATGGGTAAGAAACACCGTTCTTTTTTTCTGAGCTGACTCAAGTTTCCTGCTGTATTAGAGAATCTAGAAACAAGAGCGTGCTTCTTGCTCTAAAGAAGAGTGTGATCCATGGATGAGAACTGTGTTGTGTGTTTCCCTTCAGAATTGGAGTTAAATCCCAGGCTCTGTGTCTTCCTACAAACAAGACTTCGTTTCCGGTAAGGCCAGTCACTTTTCAGCTCAAATGAACAACATCGTTCACGAAGCTCACACGTTTCTCATCTTAACTGACAAGCATTGGATGTTAGAGGACCTGTGCTTTGTATCAATTTCAGAAGCAGAGTTGGACTAGATATGGGCCGTATGTGTAGGAAACACCGTTCTTTTGTTCTGAGCACACTCAAGTTTCCTGCTGTCTTAGAGACTCTAGAAAGCAAGAGCGTGCTTCTTGCTCTAAAGCAGAGTGTGATCAATGGATGAGAACTCTGCTGTGTGTTTCCCTTCAGAAATGGAGTTAAATTCCAGGCTCTGTGTCTTCATACAAGCAAGACTTCGTTTCAAGTAAGGGCAGTCACTCTTCAGCTCAAATGAACTACATCGTTCATGAAGCTCCCACGTTTCTCATCTTAACTGCCAAGCATTGGATGTTAGAGGACCAGTGCTTTGTATCAGTGTCAGAAGCAGAGTTGGACTAGATATGGTCCGTATGTGTAAGAAACACCGTTCTTTTGTTCTGAGCTCTCTCAAGTTTGCTGCTGTATTAGAGAATCTAGAAACGAGAGCGTGCTTCGTGCTCTAAAGCAGAGTGTGATCCAAGGATGAGAACTCTGCTGTGTGTTTCCCTTCAGAAATGGAGTTAAATCCCAGGCTCTGTGTCTTCCTGCACGCTGGGTGGCGTTCCAGGCAAGGGCAATCACTTTTCAGCTCAAAAGAACTACATCGTTCACGAAGCTAACAAGTTTCCCATCTTAACTGCCAAGCATAGGATGTTAGAGCACCAGTGCTTTGTATCAGTTTCAGAAGCAGAGTTGGACTAGATATGGTCCGTATGTGTAGGAAACACCGTTCTTTTTTTCTGAGCTCACTCAAGTTTCCTGCTGTACTAGAGAATCTAGAAAGCAAGAGCGTGCTTCTTGATCTAAAGCAGAGTGTGTTCAATGGATGAGAACTCTGCTGTGTGTTTTCCTTCAGAAATGTAGTTAAATTCGAGGCTCTGTGTCGTCATACAAGCAAGACTTCATTTGAAGTAAGGGCAGTCACTTTACAGCTCAAAGGAACTACATTGTTCACGAAGCTCACACGTTTCTCATCTTAACTGACAAGCATTGGATGTCAGAGGACCAGTGCTTTGTATCAGTTTCAGAAGCAGAGTTGGACTAGATATGGTCTGTATGTGAAGAACACCGTTCTTTTGTTCTCAGCACACTCATGTTTCCTGCTGTCTTAGAGACTCTAGAAAGCTAGAGCGTGCTTCTTGCTCGAAAACAGAGTGTGATCAATGGAAGAGAACTCTGATGTGTGTTTCCCTTCAGAAATGGACTTAAATCCCAGGCTCTGAGTCTTCCTACAAGCAAGACTTATTTTAACGTAAGGCCACTTACTTTACAGCTCAAACAAACTACATCGTTCACGACTCACACGTTTCTCATCTAAACTGACAACCATTGGATGTTAGAGGACCTTTGCTTTGTATCAATTTCAAGCCGAGTTGAACTAGATATGGTCTGTATGTATAGGAAACACCATTCTTTTCTTCTCAGCACACTCACATTTCCTGCTGTATTAGAGACTCTAGAAAGCAAGAGTGTGCTTCTTGTTGTAAAGCAGAGTGTGAACAATGGATGAGAACTATGCTGTGTGTTTCCCTTCAGAAATGGAGTTAAATCCCAGGCTCTGTGTCTTCCTACGAGCACTCCTTCGTTTCAGGTAAGGGCAGTCACTTTTCAGCTCAAATGAACTACATCGTTCACAATGCACACATGTTTCTCATCTTAACTGAGAAGCATTGGATGTTAGAGAACCTTTGCATTGTATCAATTTCAAGCAGAATTGAACTAGATATGGTCCGTATGTATAGGAAACACCGTTCTTTTCTTCTGAGCACACTCACTTTTCCTGCTGTATTAGAGATTCTAGAAAGCAAGAGCGTGCTTCTTACTCTAAAGCAGAGTGTGATCCATGGATGAGAACTCTGCTGTGTGTTTTTCTTCAGAAATGGAGTTAAATCACAGGCTCTGTGTCTTCCTACTAGCACTACTTTTTTTTTCAGGTGAGGACAGTCACTTTTCAGCTAAAAAGAACTTCATCGTTCACGAAGCTAACAAGCTTCCCATCTTAACTGCCAAGCATTGGATGTTAGAGGACCAGTGCTTTGTATCAGTGTCAGAAGCAGAGTTGGACTAGATATGGTCCGTATGTGTAAGAAACACCGTTCTTTTGTTCTGAGCTCTCTCAAGTTTGCTGCTGTATTAGAGAATCTAGAAGCGAGATCGTGCTTCTTGCTCTAAAGCAGAGTGTGATCCAAGGATGAGAACTCTGCTGTGTGTTTCCCTTCAGAAATGGAGTTAAATTCCAGGCTCTGTGTCTTCCTACAAGCACTACTTCATTTCAGTTAAGGGCTGTCACTTTTCAGCTCAAAGGAACTACATTGTTCACGAAGCTCACACATTTCTCATCTTAACGGACAAGCATTGGATGTTAAAGGAGCAGTGCTTTGTATCAGTTTCAGAAGCAGAGTTGCACTAGATATGGTACGTATCTGAAGGAAACACCGTTCTTTTGTTCTCAGCACACTCACGTTTCCTGCTGTCTTAGAGACTCTAGAAAGCTAGAGTGTGCTTCTTGCTCTAAAGCAGAGTGTGAGCAATGGATAAGAACTCTGCTGTGTGTTTCTCTTCAGAAATGGACTTAAATCCCAGGCTCTGAGTCCTCCTACATGCAAGACATCTTTTGAGGTAAGGACAGTTACTTTACAGCTCAAACGAACTACATCGTTCACGACTCACACGTTTCTCATCTAAACTGACAACCATTGGATGTTAGAGGACCTTTGCTTTGTATCAATTTCAAGCCGAGTTGAACTAGATATGGTCTGTATGTATAGGAAACACCATTCTTTTCTTCTCAGCACACTCACATTTCCTGCTGTATTAGAGACTCTAGAAAGCAAGAGCGTGCTTCTTGTTGTAAAGCAGAGTGTGAACAATGGATGAGAACTATGCTGTGTGTTTCCCTTCAGAAATGGAGTTAAATCCCAGGCTCTGTGTCTTCCTACGAGCACTCCTTCGTTTCAGGTAAGGGCAGTCACTTTTCAGCTCAAATGAACTACATCGTTCACAATGCACACATGTTTCTCATCTTAACTGAGAAGCATTGGATGTTAGAGAACCTTTGCATTGTATCAATTTCAAGCAGAATTGAACTAGATATGGTCCGTATGTATAGGAAACACCGTTCTTTTCTTCTGAGCACACTCACTTTTCCTGCTGTATTAGAGATTCTAGAAAGCAAGAGCGTGCTTCTTACTCTAAAGCAGAGTGTGATCCATGGATGAGAACTCTGCTGTGTGTTTCCCTTCAGAAATGGAGTTAAATCACAGGCTCTGTGTCTTCCTACTAGCACTACTTTTTTTTCAGGTGAGGACAGTCACTTTTCAGCTAAAAAGAACTTCATCGTTCACGAAGCTAACAAGTTTCCCATCTTAACTGCCAAGCATTGGATGTTAGAGGACCAGTGCTTTGTATCAGTGTCAGAAGCAGAGTTGGACTAGATATGGTCCGTATGTGTAGGAAACACCGTTCCTTTGTTCTCAGCACACTCACGTTTCCTGCTGTACTAGAGACTCTAGAAAGCAAGAGCGTGCTTCTTGCTCTAAAGCAGAGTATGATCAATGGATGAGAACTCTGCTGTGTGTTTCCCTTCAGAAATGGAGTTAAATTCCAGGCTCTGTGTCTTCCTACAAGCAAGACTTCGTTTCAAGTAAGGGCAGTCACTTTTCAGCTCAAACGAACTACATCGTTCACGAAGCTCACACGTTTCTCATCTTAACTGACAAGCATTGGATGTTAGAGGACGTGTGGTTTGCTTCAGTTTCAGAAGCAGAGATGAACTAGATATGGTCCCTATGGGTAAGAAACACCGTTCTTTTGTTCTGAGCTGACTCAAGTTTCCTGCTCTATTAGAGAATCTAGAAGCAAGAGCGTGCTTCTTGATCTAAAGCAGAGTGTGATCCATGGATGATAACTGTGTTGTGTGTTTCCATCCAGAAATGGAGATTAATCCCAGGCTCTGTGTCTTCCTACATGCACTACTTCGTTTCAGGTAAGGGCACTCACTTTTCAGCTCAAACGAACTACATCGTTCACGAAGCTCACACGTTTCTCATCTTAACTGACAAGCATTGTATGTTAGAGGACGTGTGGTTTGTTTCAGTTTCAGAAGCAGAGATGAACTAGATATGGTCCGTATGGGTAAGAAACACCGTTCTTTTTTTCTGAGCTGACTCAAGTTTCCTGCTGTATTAGAGAATCTAGAAGCAAGAGCGTGCTTCTTGCTCTAAAGAAGAGTGTGATCCATGGATGAGAACTGTGTTGTGTGTTTCCCTTCAGAATTGGAGTTAAATCCCAGGCTCTGTGTCTTCCTACAAACAAGACTTCGTTTCCTGTAAGGCCAGTCACTTTTCAGCTCAAATGAACAACATCGTTCACGAAGCTCACACGTTTCTCATCTTAACTGACAAGCATTGGATGTTAGAGGACCTGTGCTTTGTATCAATTTCAGAAGCAGAGTTGGACTAGATATGGGCCGTATGTGTAGGAAACACCGTTCTTTTGTTCTGAGCACACTCAAGTTTCCTGCTGTCTTAGAGACTCTAGAAAGCAAGAGCGTGCTTCTTGCTCTAAAGCAGAGTGTGATCAATGGATGAGAACTCTGCTGTGTGTTTCCCTTCAGAAATGGAGTTAAATTCCAGGCTCTGTGTCTTCATACAAGCAAGACTTCGTTTCAAGTAAGGGCAGTCACTCTTCAGCTCAAATGAACTACATCGTTCATGAAGCTCCCACGTTTCTCATCTTAACTGCCAAGCATTGGATGTTAGAGGACCAGTGCTTTGTATCAGTGTCAGAAGCAGAGTTGGACTAGATATGGTCCGTATGTGTAAGAAACACCGTTCTTTTGTTCTGAGCTCTCTCAAGTTTGCTGCTGTATTAGAGAATCTAGAAACGAGAGCGTGCTTCGTGCTCTAAAGCAGAGTGTGATCCAAGGATGAGAACTCTGCTGTGTGTTTCCCTTCAGAAATGGAGTTAAATCCCAGGCTCTGTGTCTTCCTGCACGCTGGGTGGCGTTCCAGGCAAGGGCAATCACTTTTCAGCTCAAAAGAACTACATCGTTCACGAAGCTAACAAGTTTCCCATCTTAACTGCCAAGCATAGGATGTTAGAGCACCAGTGCTTTGTATCAGTTTCAGAAGCAGAGTTGGACTAGATATGGTCCGTATGTGTAGGAAACACCGTTCTTTTTTTCTGAGCTCACTCAAGTTTCCTGCTGTACTAGAGAATCTAGAAAGCAAGAGCGTGCTTCTTGATCTAAAGCAGAGTGTGTTCAATGGATGAGAACTCTGCTGTGTGTTTTCCTTCAGAAATGGAGTTAAATTCGAGGCTCTGTGTCGTCATACAAGCAAGACTTCATTTGAAGTAAGGGCAGTCACTTTACAGCTCAAAGGAACTACATTGTTCACGAAGCTCACACGTTTCTCATCTTAACTGACAAGCATTGGATGTCAGAGGACCAGTGCTTTGTATCAGTTTCAGAAGCAGAGTTGGACTAGATATGGTCTGTATGTGAAGAACACCGTTCTTTTGTTCTCAGCACACTCATGTTTCCTGCTGTCTTAGAGACTCTAGAAAGCTAGAGCGTGCTTCTTGCTCTAAAACAGAGTGTGATCAATGGAAGAGAACTCTGCTGTGTGTTTCCCTTCAGAAATGGACTTAAATCCCAGGCTCTGAGTCTTCCTACAAGCAAGACTTATTTTAACGTAAGGCCACTTACTTTACAGCTCAAAGAAACTACATCGTTCACGACTCACACGTTTCTCATCTAAACTGACAACCATTGGATGTTAGAGGACCTTTGCTTTGTATCAATTTCAAGCCGAGTTGAACTAGATATGGTCTGTATGTATAGGAAACACCATTCTTTTCTTCTCAGCACACTCACATTTCCTGCTGTATTAGAGACTCTAGAAAGCAAGAGCCTGCTTCTTGTTGTAAAGCAGAGTGTGAACAATGGATGAGAACTATGCTGTGTGTTTCCCTTCAGAAATGGAGTTAAATCCCAGGCTCTGTGTCTTCCTACGAGCACTCCTTCGTTTCAGGTAAGGGCAGTCACTTTTCAGCTCAAATGAACTACATCGTTCACAATGCACACATGTTTCTCATCTTAACTGAGAAGCATTGGATGTTAGAGAACCTTTGCATTGTATCAATTTCAAGCAGAATTGAACTAGATATGGTCCGTATGTATAGGAAACACCGTTCTTTTCTTCTGAGCACACTCACTTTTCCTGCTGTATTAGAGATTCTAGAAAGCAAGAGCGTGCTTCTTACTCTAAAGCAGAGTGTGATCCATGGATGAGAACTCTGCTGTGTGTTTTTCTTCAGAAATGGAGTTAAATCACAGGCTCTGTGTCTTCCTACTAGCACTACTTTTTTTTTCAGGTGAGGACAGTCACTTTTCAGCTAAAAAGAACTTCATCGTTCACGAAGCTTACAAGTTTCCCATCTTAACTGCCAAGCATTGGATGTTAGAGGACCAGTGCTTTGTGTCAGTGTCAGAAGCAGAGTTGGACTAGATATGGTCCGTATGTGTAAGAAACACCGTTCTTTTGTTCTGAGCTCTCTCAAGTTTGCTGCTGTATTAGAGAATCTAGAAGCGAGATCGTGCTTCTTGCTCTAAAGCAGAGAGTGATCCAAGGATGAGAACTCTGCTGTGTGTTTCCCTTCAGAAATGGAGTTAAATTCCAGGCTCTGTGTCTTCCTACAAGCACTACTTCATTTCAGTTAAGGGCTGTCACTTTTCAGCTCAAAGGAACTACATTGTTCACGAAGCTCACACATTTCTCATCTTAACGGACAAGCATTGGATGTAAAGGACCAGTGCTTTGTATCAGTTTCAGAAGCAGAGTTGCACTAGATATGGTACGTATCTTAAGGAAACACCGTTCTTTTGTTCTCAGCACACTCACGTTTCCTGCTGTCTTAGAGACTCTAGAAAGCTAGAGTGTGCTTCTTGCTCTAAAGCAGAGTGTGAGCAATGGATAAGAACTCTGCTGTGTGTTTCTCTTCAGAAATGGACTTAAATCCCAGGCTCTGAGTCCTCCTACATGCAAGACATCTTTTGAGGTAAGGGCAGTTACTTTACAGCTCAAACGAACTACATCGTTCACGACTCACACGTTTCTCATCTAAACTGACAACCATTGGATGTTAGAGGACCTTTGCTTTGTATCAATTTCAAGCCGAGTTGAACTAGATATGGTCTGTATGTATAGGAAACACCATTCTTTTCTTCTCAGCACACTCACATTTCCTGCTGTATTAGAGACTCTAGAAAGCAAGAGCGTGCTTCTTGTTGTAAAGCAGAGTGTGAACAATGGATGAGAACTATGCTGTGTGTTTCCCTTCAGAAATGGAGTTAAATCCCAGGCTCTGTGTCTTCCTACGAGCACTCCTTCGTTTCAGGTAAGGGCAGTCACTTTTCAGCTCAAATGAACTACATCGTTCACAATGCACACATGTTTCTCATCTTAACTGAGAAGCATTGGATGTTAGAGAACCTTTGCATTGTATCAATTTCAAGCAGAATTGAACTAGATATGGTCCGTATGTATAGGAAACACCGTTCTTTTCTTCTGAGCACACTCACTTTTCCTGCTGTATTAGAGATTCTAGAAAGCAAGAGCGTGCTTCTTACTCTAAAGCAGAGTGTGATCCATGGATGAGAACTCTGCTGTGTGTTTCCCTTCAGAAATGGAGTTAAATCACAGGCTCTGTGTCTTCCTACTAGCACTACTTTTTTTTCAGGTGAGGACAGTCACTTTTCAGCTAAAAAGAACTTCATCGTTCACGAAGCTAACAAGTTTCCCATCTTAACTGCCAAGCATTGGATGTTAGAGGACCAGTGCTTTGTATCAGTGTCAGAAGCAGAGTTGGACTAGATATGGTCCGTATGTGTAAGAAACACCGTTCTTTTGTTCTGAGCTCTCTCAAGTTTGCTGCTGTATTAGAGAATCTAGAAGCAAGAGCGTGCTTCTTGCTCTAAAGCAGAGTGTGATCCAAGGATGAGAACTCTGCTGTGTGTTTCCCTTCAGAAATGGAGTTAAATCCCAGGCTCTGTGTCTTCCTACAAGCAAACTTCGTTTCAGGTAAGGACAGTCACTTTTCAGCTCAAACGAACTACATCGTTCACGAAGCTCCCACGTTTCTCATCTTAACTGCCAAGCATTGCATGTTAGAGGACCAGTGCTTTGTATCAGTTTCAGAAGCAGAGTTGGACTAGATATGGTCCATATGTGAAGGAAACACTGTTCTTTTGTTCTCAGCACACTCATGTTTCCTGCTGTCTTAGAGACTCTAGAAAGCTAGAGCATGCTTCTTGCTCTAAAGCAGAGTGTGAGCAATGGATAAGAACTCTGCTGTGTGTTTCACTTCAGAAATGGACTTAAATCCCAGGCTCTGAGTCTTCCTACAAGCAAGACTTATTTTAACGTAAGGCCACTTACTTTACAGCTCAAACGAACTACATCGTTCACGACTCACACGTTGCTCATCTAAACTGACAACCATTGGATGTTAGAGGACCTTTGCTTTGTATCAATTTCAAGCCGAGTTGAACTAGATATGGTCTGTATGTATAGGAAACACCGTTCTTTTCTTCTCAGCACACTCACATTTCCTGCTGTATTAGAGACTCTAAAAAGAAAGAGAGTGCTTCTTTCTCTAAAGCAGAGTGTGATCCATGGATGAGAACTGTGTTGTGTGCTTCCCTTAAGAAATGGAGTTAAATCACAGGCTCTGTGTCTTGCCACAAGCAAGACTTCGTTTCACGTAGGGGTAGTCACTTTTCAGCTCAAACGAACTACATCGTTCACGAAGCTCACACGTTTCTCATCTTAACTGACAAGCATTGGATGTTAGAGGACGTGTGGTTTGTTTCACTTTCAGAAGCAGAGATGAACTAGATATGGTCCGCATGTGTAAGAAACACCGTTCTTTTGTTCTGAGCTGACTCAAATTTCCTGCTGTATTAGAGAATCTAGAAGCAAGAGCGTGCTTCTTGCTCTAAAGTAGAGTGTGATCCATGGATGAGAACTCTGCTGTGTGTTTCCCTTCAGAAATGGAGTTAACTCCAGGCTATCTGTCTTCCTACAAGCTGGATGGCGTTTCAAGTTAGGGCACTCATTTTTCAGCTCAAAGGAACTACATTGTTCACGAAGCTAACAAGTTTCCCATCTTAACTGACAACCATTGGATGTTAGAGGACCAGTTCTTTGTATCAGTTTCAGAAGCAGAGTTGGACTAGATATGGTCCGTATGTGTAGGAAACACCGTTCTTCTGTTCTCAGCACACTCACATTTCCTGCTGTCTTAGAGAATCTAGAAAGCAAGAGCGTGCTTCTTGCTGTAAAGCAGAGTGTGAACAATGGATGAGAACTATGCTGTGTGTTTCCCTTCAGAAATGGAGTTAAATCCCAGGCTCTGTGTCTTCCTACAAGCACTACTTCGTTACAGGTAAGGGCAGTCACTTTTCAGCTCAAATGAACTACATCGTTCACAATGCACACATGTTTCTCATCTTAACTGAGAAGCATTGGATGTTAGAGAACCTTTGCTTTGTATCAATTTCAAGCAGAGTTGAATTAGATATGGTCCGTATGTATAGGAAACACCGTTCTTTTCTTGTGAGCACACTCACGTTTCCTGCTGTATTAGAGAGTCTAGAAAGCAAGAGCGTGCTTCTTTCTCTAAAGCAGAGTGTGATCCATGGATGAGAACTCTGCTGTGTGTTTCCCTTCAGAAATGGAGTTAAATCACAGGCTCTGTGTCTTCCTACAAGCACTACTTTGTTTCAGGTAAGGGCAGTCACTTTTCAGCTCAAACGAACTACATCGTTTACGAAGCTCACACGTTTCTCATCTTAACGGAGAAGCATTGGATGTTAGAGGACCAGTGCTTTGTATCAGTTTCAGAAGCAGAGTTGGACTAGATATGGTCCATATGTGTAGGAAACACCGTTCTTTTTTTGTCAGCACACTCATGTTTCCTGCTGTACCAGAGAATCTAGAAAGCAAGAGCGTGCTTCTTGCTCTAAAGCAGAGTGTGAACAATGGATGAGAACTATGCTGTGTGTTTCCCTTCAGAAATGGAGTTAAATCCCAGGCTCTGTGTCTTCATACAAGCAAGACTTCGTTTCAAGTAAGGGCAGTCACTTTTCAGCTCAAATGAACTACATCGTTCATGAAGCTCCCACGTTTCTCATCTTAACTGAGAAGCATTGGATGTTAGAGAACCTTTGCATTGTATCAATTTCAAGCAGAATTGAACTAGATATGGTCCGTATGTATAGGAAACACCGTTCTTTTCTTCTGAGCACACTCACTTTTCCTGCTGTATTAGAGATTCTAGAAAGCAAGAGCGTGCTTCTTACTCTAAAGCAGAGTGTGATCCATGGATGAGAACTCTGCTGTGTGTTTCCCTTCAGAAATGGAGTTAAATCACAGGCTCTGTGTCTTCCTACTAGCACTACTTTTTTTTCAGGTGAGGACAGTCACTTTTCAGCTAAAAAGAACTTCATCGTTCACGAAGCTAACAAGTTTCCCATCTTAACTGCCAAGCATTGGATGTTAGAGGACCAGTGCTTTGTATCAGTGTCAGAAGCAGAGTTGGACTAGATATGGTCCGTATGTGTAAGAAACACCGTTCTTTTGTTCTGAGCTCTCTCAAGTTTGCTGATGTATTAGAGAATCTAGAAGCGAGAGCATGCTTCTTGTTCTAAAGCAGAGTGTGTTCCAAGGATGAGAACTCTGCTGTGTGTTTCCCTTCAGAAATGGAGTTAAATCCCAGGCTCTGTGTCTTCCTACAAGCAAACTTCGTTTCAGGTAAGGACAGTCACTTTTCAGCTCAAACGAACTACATCGTTCACGAAGCTCACACGTTTCTCATCTTAACGGACAAGCATTGCATGTTAGAGGACCAGTGCTTTGTATCAGTTTCAGAAGCAGAGTTGGACTAGATATGGTCCATATGTGAAGGAAACACTGTTCTTTTGTTCTCAGCACACTCATGGTTCCTGGTGTCTTAGAGACTCTAGAAAGCTAGACCGTGCTTCTTGCTCTAAAGCAGAGTGTGAGCAATGGATAAGAACTCTGCTGTGTGTTTCACTTCAGAAATGGACTTAAATCCCAGGCTCTGAGTCTTCCTACAAGCAAGACTTATTTTAACGTAAGGCTACTTACTTTACAGCTCAAACGAACTACATCGTTCACGACTCACACGTTGCTCATCTAAACTGACAACCATTGGATGTTAGAGGACCTTTGCTTTGTATCAATTTCAAGCCGAGTTGAACTAGATATGGTCTGTATGTATAGGAAACACCGTTCTTTTCTTCTCAGCACACTCACATTTCCTGCTGTATTAGAGACTCTTAAAAGAAAGAGAGTGCTTCTTGCTCTAAAGCAGAGTGTGATCCATGGATGAGAACTGTGTTGTGTGTTTCCCTTAAGAAATGGAGTTAAATCACAGGCTCTGTGTCTTGCCACAAGCAAGACTTCGTTTCAGGTAGGGGCAGTCACTTTTCAGCTCAAACGAACTACATCGTTCACGAAGCTCACACGTTTCTCATCTTAAATGACAAGCATTGGATGTTAGAGGACGTGTGGTTTGTTTCAGTTTCAGAAGCAGAGATGAACTAGATATGGTCCGCATGTGTAAGAAACACCGTTCTTTTGTTCTGAGCTGACTCAAATTTCCTGCTGTATTAGAGAATCTAGAAGCAAGAGCGTGCTTCTTGCTCTAAAGTAGAGTGTGATCCATGGATGAGAACTCTGCTGTGTGTTTCCCTTCAGAAATGGAGTTAACTCCAGGCTATCTGTCTTCCTACAAGCTGGATGGCGTTTCAAGTTAGGGCACTCATTTTTCAGCTCAAAGGAACTACATTGTTCACGAAGCTAACAAGTTTCCCATCTTAACTGACAACCATTGGATGTTAGAGGACCAGTGCTTTGTATCAGTTTCAGAAGCAGAGTTGGACTAGATATGGTCCGTATGTGTAGGAAACACCGTTCTTCTGTTCTCAGCACACTCACATTTCCTGCTGTCTTAGAGAATCTAGAAAGCAAGAGCGTGCTTCTTGCTGTAAAGCAGAGTGTGAACAATGGATGAGAACTATGCTGTGTGTTTCCCTTCAGAAATGGAGTTAAATCCCAGGCTCTGTGTCTTCCTACAAGCACTACTTCGTTACAGGTAAGGGCAGTCACTTTTCAGCTCAAATGAACTACATCGTTCACAATGCACACATGTTTCTCATCTTAACTGAGAAGCATTGGATGTTAGAGAACCTTTGCTTTGTATCAATTTCAAGCAGAGTTGAATTAGATATGGTCCGTATGTATAGGAAACACCGTTCTTTTCTTGTGAGCACACTCACGTTTCCTGCTGTATTAGAGAGTCTAGAAAGCAAGAGCGTGCTTCTTTCTCTAAAGCAGAGTGTGATCCATGGATGAGAACTCTGCTGTGTGTTTCCCTTCAGAAATGGAGTTAAATCACAGGCTCTGTGTCTTCCTACAAGCACTGCTTTGTTTCAGGTAAGGGCAGTCACTTTTCAGCTCAAAAGAACTACATCGTTCACGAAGCTCACACGTTTCTCATCTTAACGGAGAAGCATTGGATGTTAGAGGACCAGTGCTTTGTATCAGTTTCAGAAGCAGAGTTGGACTAGATATGGTCCATATGTGTAGGAAACACCGTTCTTTTTTTGTCAGCACACTCACGTTTCCTGCTGTACCAGAGAATCTAGAAAGCAAGAGCGTGCTTCTTGCTCTAAAGCAGAGTGTGATCAATGGATGAGAACTCTGCTGTGTGTTTCCCTTCAGAAATGGAGTTAAATTCCAGGCTCTGTGTCTTCATACAAGCAAGACTTCGTTTCAAGTAAGGGCAGTCACTTTTCAGCTCAAATGAACTACATCGTTCATGAAGCTCCCACGTTTCTCATCTTAACTGCCAAGCATTGGATGTTAGAGGACCAGTGCTTTGTATCAGTGTCAGAGGCAGAGTTGGACTAGATATGGTCTGTATGTGTAAGAAAAACCGTTCTTTTGTTCTGAGCTCTCTCAAGTTTGCTGCTGTATTAGAGAATCTAGAAGCGAGAGCGTGCTTCTTGCTCTAAAGCAGAGTGTGATCCAAGGATGAGAACTCTGCTGTGTGTTTCCCTTCAGAAATGGAGTTAAATCCCAGGCTCTGTGTCTTCCTACAAGCACTACTTCATTTCAGGTATGGGCAGTCACTTTTCAGCTCAAAGGAACTACATTGTTCACGAAGCTCACACGTTTCTCATCTTAACGGACAAGCATTGGATGTTAGAGGACCAGTGCTTTGTATCAGTTTCAGAAGCAGAGTTGCACTAGATATGGTACGTATCTGAAGGAAACACCGTTCTTTTGTTCTCAGCACACTCACGTTTCCTGCTGTCTTAGAGACTCTAGAAAGCTAGAGTGTGCTTCTTGCTCTAAAGCAGAGTGTGAGCAATGGATAAGAACTCTGCTGTGTGTTTCTCTTCAGAAATGGACTTATATCCCAGGCTCTGAGTCCTCCTACATGCAAGACATCTTTTGAGGTAAGGGCAGTTACTTTACAGCTCAAATGAACTACATCGTTCACGACTCACACGTTTCTCATCTAAACTGACAACCATTGGATGTTAGAGGACCTTTGCTTTGTATCAATTTCAAGCCGAGTTGAACTAGATATGGTCTGTATGTATAGGAAACACCATTCTTTTCTTCTCAGCACACTCACATTTCCTGCTGTATGAGAGACTCTAGAAAGCAAGAGCGTGCTTCTTGTTGTAAAGCAGAGTGTGAACAATGGATGAGAACTATGCTGTGTGTTTCCCTTCAGAAATGGAGTTAAATCCCAGGCTCTGTGTCTTCCTACGAGCACTCCTTCGTTTCAGGTAAGGGCAGTCACTTTTCAGCTCAAATGAACTACATCGTTCACAATGCACACATGTTTCTCATCTTAACTGAGAAGCATTGGATGTTAGAGAACCTTTGCATTGTATCAATTTCAAGCAGAATTGAACTAGATATGGTCCGTATGTATAGGAAACACCGTTCTTTTCTTCTGAGCACACTCACTTTTCCTGCTGTATTAGAGATTCTAGAAAGCAAGAGCGTGCTTCTTACTCTAAAGCAGAGTGTGATCCATGGATGAGAACTCTGCTGTGTGTTTCCCTTCAGAAATGGAGTTAAATCACAGGCTCTGTGTCTTCCTACTAGCACTACTTTTTTTTCAGGTGAGGACAGTCACTTTTCAGCTAAAAAGAACTTCATCGTTCACGAAGCTAACAAGTTTCCCATCTTAACTGCCAAGCATTGGAGGTTAGAGGACCAGTGCTTTGTATCAGTGTCAGAAGCAGAGTTGGACTAGATATGGTCCGTATGTGTAGGAAACACCGTTCTTTTGTTCTGAGCTCTCTCAAGTTTGCTGCTGTATTAGAGAATCTAGAAGCGAGAGCGTGCTTCTTGCTCTAAAGCAGAGTGTGATCCAAGGATGAGAACTCTGCTGTGTGTTTCCCTTCAGAAATGGAGTTAAATCCCAGGCTCTGTGTCTTCCTACAAGCAAACTTCGTTTCAGGTAAGGACAGTCACTTTTCAGCTCAAACGAACTACATCGTTCACGAAGCTCACACGTTTCTCATCTTAACGGACAAGCATTGCATGTTAGAGGACCAGTGCTTTGTATCAGTTTCAGAAGCAGAGTTGGACTAGATATGGTCCATATGTGAAGGAAACACTGTTCTTTTGTTCTCAGCACACTCATGTTTCCTGCTGTCTTAGAGACTCTAGAAAGCTAGAGCGTGCTTCTTGCTCTAAAGCAGAGTGTGAGCAATGGATAAGAACTCTGCTGTGTGTTTCACTTCAGAAATGGACTTAAATCCCAGGCTCTGAGTCTTCCTACAAGCAAGACTTATTTTAACGTAAGGCTACTTACTTTACAGCTCAAACGAACTACATCGTTCACGACTCACACGTTGCTCATCTAAACTGACAACCATTGGATGTTAGAGGACCTTTGCTTTGTATCAATTTCAAGCCGAGTTGAACTAGATATGGTCTGTATGTATAGGAAACACCGTTCTTTTCTTCTCAGCACACTCACATTTCCTGCTGTATTAGAGACTCTAAAAAGAAAGAGAGTGCTTCTTGCTCTAAAGCAGAGTGTGATCCATGGATGAGAACTGTGTTGTGTGCTTCCCTTAAGAAATGGAGTTAAATCACAGGCCCTGTGTCTTGCCACAAGCAAGACTTCGTTTCAGGTAGGGGCAGTCACTTTTCAGCTCAAACGAACTACATCGTTCACGAAGCTCACACGTTTCTCATCTTAACTGACAAGCATTGGATGTTAGAGGACGTGTGGTTTGTTTCAGTTTCAGAAGCAGAGATGAACTAGATATTGTCCGCATGTGTAAGAAACACCGTTCTTTTGTTCTGAGCTGACTCAAATTTCCTGCTGTATTAGAGAATCTAGAAGCAAGAGCGTGCTTCTTGCTCTAAAGTAGAGTGTGAACAATGGATGAGAACTCTGCTGTGTGTTTCCCTTCAGAAATGGAGTTAACTCCAGGCTATCTGTCTTCCTACAAGCTGGATGGCGTTTCAAGTTAGGGCACTCATTTTTCAGCTCAAAGGAACTACATTGTTCACGAAGCTAACAAGTTTCCCATCTTAACTGACAACCATTGGATGTTAGAGGACCAGTGCTTTGTATCAGTTTCAGAAGCAGAGTTGGACTAGATATGGTCCGTATGTGTAGGAAACACCGTTCTTCTGTTCTCAGCACACTCACATTTACTGCTGTCTTAGAGAATCTAGAAAGCAAGAGCGTGCTTCTTGCTGTAAAGCAGAGTGTGAACAATGGATGAGAACTATGCTGTGTGTTTCCCTTCAGAAATGGAGTTAAATCCCAGGCTCTGTGTCTTCCTACAAGCACTCCTTCGTTTCAGGTAAGGGCAGTCACTTTTCAGCTCAAATGAACAACATCGTTCACAATGCACACATGTTTCTCATCTTAACTGAGAAGCATTGGATGTTAGAGAACCTTTGCTTTGTATCAATTTCAAGCAGAATTGAACTAGATATGGTCCGTATGTATAGGAAACACCGTTCTTTTCTTCTGAGCACACGCACGTTTCCTGCTGTATTAGAGATTCTAGAAAGCAAGAGCGTGCTTCTTACTCTAAAGCAGAGTGTGATCCATGGATGAGAACTCTGCTGTGTGTTTCCCTTCAGAAATGGAGTTAAATCACAGGCTCTGAGTCTTCCTACTAGCACTAATTTTTTTCAGGTGAGGACAGTCACTTTTCAGCTAAAAAGAACTACATTGTTCACGAAGCTAACAAGTTTCCCATCTTAACTGCCAAGCATTGGATGTTAGAGGACCAGTGCTTTGTATCAGTGTCAGAAGCAGAGTTGGACCAGATATGGTCCGTATGTGTAGGAAACACCATTCCTTTGTTCTCAGCACACTCACGTTTCCTGCTGTACTAGAGACTCTAGAAAGCAAGAGCGTGCTTCTTGCTCTAAAGCAGAGTATGATCAATGGATGAGAACTCTGCTGTGTGTTTCCCTTCAGAAATGGAGTTAAATCCCAGGCTCTGTGTCTTCCTACAAGCACTACTTTTTTGCAGGTAAGGACAGTCACTTTTCAGCTCAAATGAACTACATCGTTCACAATGCACACATGTTTCTCATCTTAACTGAGAAGCATTGGATGTTAGAGAACCCTTGCTTTGTATCAATTTGAAGCAGAGTTGAACTAGATATGGTCCGTATGTATAGGAAACACTGTTCTTTTCTTCTGAGCACACTCACGTTTCCTGCTGTATTAGAGACTCTAGAAAGCAAGAGCGTGCTTCTGGCTCTATAGCAGAGTGTGATCTATGGATGAGAACTCTGCTGTGGGTTTCCCTTCAGAAATGGAGTTAAATCCCAAGCTCTGTGTCTTCCTACAAGCTGGATGGCGTTTCAGGCAAGGACAGTCACTTTTCAGCTCAAAGGAACTACATCGTTCACAAAGCTAACATGTTTCCCTTCTTAACTGACAAGCATTGGATGTTAGAGGACCAGTGCATTGTATCAGTTTCAGGAGCAGAGTTATACTAGATATGGTGCATATGTGTAGGAAACACTGTACTTTTGTTCTCAGCACACTCACGTTTCCTGCTGTACTAGAGAATCTAGAAAGCAAGAGCGTGCTTCTTGCTCTAAAGCAGAGTGTGATCAATGGATGAGAACTCTGCTGTGTGTTTCCCTTCAGAAATGGAGTTAAATTCGAGGCTCTGTGTCTTCATACAAGCAAGACTTCGTTTGAAGTAAGGGCAGTCACTTTTCAACTCAAATGAACTACATCGTTCATGAAGCTCCCACGTTTCTCATCTTAACTGACAAGCATTGGAAGTTAGAGGTCCAGTGCTTTGTATCAGTTTCAGAAGCAGAGTTGGACTAGATATAGTTCGTATGTGTAAGAAACACTGTTCTTTTGTTCTGAGCTGACTCAAATTTCCTGTTGTATTAGAGACTCTAGAAATCAAGAGTGTGCATCTTGCTCTAAAGCAGAGTGTGATCAATGGATGAGAACTCTGCTGTGTGTTTCCCTTCAGAAATGGAGTTAAATCCCAGGCTCTGTGTCATCCTACAAGCTGGATGGCGTTTCAGGTTATGGCACTCACTTTTCATCTCAAAGGAACTACATCGTTCACGAAGCTAACAAGTTTCCCATCTTAACTGAGAAGCATTGGACGTTAGCGGACCAGTGCTTTGTATCAGTTTCAGAAGTAGAGTTGGACTAGATATGGTCCGTATGTGTAGGAAACACCGTTCTTTTGTTCTCAGCACACTCAGGTTTCCTGCTGTACTAGAGACTCTGAAAGCAAGAGCGTGCTTCTTGCTCTAAAGCAGAGTGTGATCAATGGATGAGAATTCTGCTGTGTGTTTCCCTTCAGAAATGGAGTGAAATCCCAGGCTCTGTGTCTTCCTACAAGCAAATTTCGTTTCAGGTAAGGACAGTCACCTTTCAGCTCAAACGAACTACATCGTTCACGAAGCTCACATGTTTCTCATCTTAACTGAGAATCATTGGATGTTAGAGAACCTTTCCTATGTATCAATTTCAAGCAGAGTAGAACTAGATATGGTCTATATGTATAGAAAACACCATTCTTTTCTCCTGAGGACACTCACGTTTCCTGCTGTATTAGAGACTCTAGAAATCAAGAGTGTACATCTTGCTCTAAAGCAGAGTGTGATCAATGGATGAGAACTCTGCTGTGTGTTTCCCTTCAGAAATGGAGTTAAATCCCAGGATCTGTGTCATCCTACAAGCTGGATGGCGTTTCAGGTTATGGCACTCACTTTTCATCTCAAAGGAACTACATAGTTCACGAAGCTAACAAGTTTCCCATATTAACTGAGAAGCATTGGACGTTAGCGGACCAGTGCTTTGTATCAGTTTCGGAAGCAGAGTTGGACTAGATATGGTCCGTATGTGTAGGCAACACCGTTCTTTTGTTCTCAGCACACTCACGTTTCGTGCTGTACTAGAGAATCTTGAAAGCAAGAGCATGCTTCTTGCTCTAAAGCAGATTGTGATCAATGTAAGAGAACTCTGCTGTGTGTTTCCCTTCAGAAATGGAGTTAAATACTAGGCTCTGTGTCTTCCTACAACAAACTTCGTTTCAGGTAAGGACATTCACTTTTCAGCTCAAATGAACTACATCGTTCACAATGCACACATGTTTCTCATCTTAACTGAGAAGCATTGGATGTTAGAGAACCTTTGCTTTGTATCAATTTTAAGCAGAGTTGAACTAGATATGGTCCGTATGTATAGGAAACACTGTTCTTTTCTTCTGAGCACACTCACTTTTTCCTGCTGTATTAGAGACTCTAGAAAGCAAGAGCGTGCTTCTTGCTCTAAAGCAGAGTGTGATCAATGGATGAGAACTCTGCTGTGAGTTTCACTTCAGAATTGGAGTTAAATCCCAGGCTCTGTGTCTTCCTACACGCTGGGTGGCATTTCAGGCAAGGGCAGTCACTTTTCAGCTCAAAGGAACTACATCGTTCATGAAGCTAACAAGTTTCCCATCTTCACTGACAAGAATTGGATGTTAGAGGACCAGGGCTTTGTATCAGTTTCAGAAGCAGAGTTGGACTAGATATGGTCCGAATGTGTAGGAAACACCGTTCTTTTGTTCTGAGCTGACTCAAATTTCCTGCTGTATTAGAGATTCTAGAAGTAATAGCGTGCTTCTTGCTCTAAAGCAGAGTGTGATCCATGGATGATAACTATGCTGTGTGTTTCCCTTCAGAAATGGAGTTAAGACCCAGGCTCTGTGTCTTCCTACAAGCAAACTTCTTTTCAGGTAAGGACAGTCACTTTTCAGCTCAAACGAACTACATCATTCACGAAGCTAACAAGTTTCCCATCTTAACTGCCAAGCATTGGATGTTAGAGGACCAGTGCTTTGTATCAGTTTCTGAAGCAGAGTTGGACTAGATATAGTTCATATGTGTAGGAAACACCATTCTTTTGTTCTGAGCTCACTCAAGTTTGATGCTGTATTAGGAATCTAGAAGCGAGAGTGTGCTTCTTGCTCTAAAGCAGAGTGTGATCCATGGATGAGAACTCTGCTGTGTGTTTCCCTTCAGAAATGGAGTTAAATCCCAAGCTCTGTGTCTTCCTACACGCTGGATGGCGTTTCTGGCAAGGGCAGTCACTTTTCAGCTCAAAGGAACTACATCGTTCACGAAGCTAACAAGTTTCCCGACTTAACTGACAAGCATTGGATGTTAGGGGACCAGTGCTTTGTATCAGTTTCAGAAGCAGAGTTGGACTAGATATGGTCCGTATGTGTAGGAAAAACCGTTCTTTTGTTCTCAGCACACTCACGTTTCCTGCTGTCTTAGAGACTCTAGAAAGCTAGAGCGTGCTTCTTGCTCTAAAGCAGATTGTGATCAATGGAAGAGAACTCTGCTGTGTGTTTCCCTTCAGAAATGGAGTTAAATCCCGGGCTCTGTGTCTTCCTACATGCAAACTTCGTTTCAGGTAAGGACAGTCACTTTTCAGCTCAAACGATCTACATCGTTCACGAAGCTCACATGTTTCTCATCTTAACTGAGAATCATTGGATGTTACAGAACCTTTCCTTAGTATCAATTTCAAGCAGAGTAGAACTAGATATGGTCCGTATGTATAGAAAACACCTTTCTTTTCTTCTGAGCACACTCACGTTTCCTGCTGTATTAGAAACTCTAGAAATCAAGAGCGTGCCTCTTGATCTAAAGCAGAGTGTGTTCCATGGATGAGAACTCTGCTGTGTGTTTCCCTTCAGAAATGGAGTTAAATTCGAGGCTCTGTGTCTTCATACAAGCAAGACTTCATTTGAAGTAAGGGCAGTCACTTTACAGTTCAAATGAACTACATCGTTCCTGAAGCTCACACGTTTCTCATCTTAACTGACAAGCATTGGATATTAGAGGACCAGTGCTTTGTATCAGTTTCAGAAGCAGAGTTGGACTAGATATGGTCCGTATGTGAAGAACAACGTTCTTTTGTTCTCAGCACACTCATGTTTCCTGCTGTCTTAGAGACTCTAGAAAGCTAGAGCGTGCTTCTTGCTCTAAAGCAGAGTGTGATCAATGGATGAGAACTCTGCTGTGTGTTTCCCTTCAGAAATGGAGTTAAATCCCAGGCTCTGTGTCTTCCTGCAAGCAAATTTCGTTTCAGGTAAGGACAGTCACTTTTCAGCTCAAAGGAACTACATCATTCACGAATCTAACAAGTTTCCCATCTTAACTGAGAAGCATTGGATGTTAGAGAACCTTTGCTTTGTATCAATTTTAAGCAGAGTTGAACTAGATATGGTCCGTATGTATAGGAAACACTGTTCTTTTCTTCTGAGCACACTCACTTTTTCCTGTTGTATTAGAGACTCTAGAAAGCAAGAGCGTGTTTCTTGCTCTAAAGCAGAGCGTGATCAATGGAAGAGAACTCTGCTGTGAGTTTCACTTCAGAATTGGAGTTAAATCCAAGGCTCTGTGTCTTCCTACACGCTGGGTGGAGATTCAGGCAAGGGCAGTCACTTTTCAGCTCAAAGGAACTACATCGTTCATGAAGCTAACAAGTTTCCCATCTTCACTGACAAGCATTGGATGTTAGAGGACCAGGGCTTTGTATCAGTTTCAGAAGCAGAGTTGGACTAGATATGGTCCGTATGTGTAGGAAACACCGTTCTTTTGTTCTGAGCTGACTCAAATTTCCTGCTGTATTAGAGATTCTAGAAGTAATAGCGTGCTTCTTGCTCTAAAGCAGAGTGTGATCCATGGATGATAACTATGCTGTGTGTTTCCCTTCAGAAATGGAGTTAAGACCCAGGCTCTGTGTCTTCCTACAAGCAAACTTCTTTTCAGGTAAGGGCAGACACTTTTCAGCTCAAAGGAACTACATCGTTCATGAAGCTAACAAGTTTCCCATCTTAACTGCCAAGCATTGGATGTTAGAGGACCAGTGCTTTGTATCAGTTTCTGAAGCAGAGTTGGACTAGATATAGTTCATATGTGTAGGAAACACCATTCTTTTGTTTGAGCTCACTCAAGTTTGCTGCTGTATTAGGAATCTAGAAGCGAGAGTGTGCTTCTTGCTCTAAAGCAGAGTGTGATCCATGGATGAGAACTCTGCTGTGTGTTTCCCTTCAGAAATGGAGTTAAATCCCAAGCTCTGTGTCTTCCTACACGCTGGATGGCGTTTCTGGCAAGGGCAGTCACTTTTCAGCTCAAAGGACCTACATCGTTCACGAAGCTAACAAGTTTCCCATCTTAACTGACAAGCATTGGATGTTAGGGGACCAGTGTTTTGTATCAGTTTCAGAAGCAGAGTTGGACTAGATATGGTCCGTATGTGTAGGAAACACCGTTCTTTTTTTCTGAGCACACTCACGTTTCCTGCTGTCTTAGAGACTCTAGAAAGCTAGAGTGTGCTTCTTGCTCTAAAGCAGATTGTGATCAATGGAAGAGAACTCTGCTGTGTGTTTCCCTTCAGAAATGGAGTTAAATCCCGGGCTCTGTGTCTTCCTACAAGCAAACTTCGTTTCAGGTAAGGACAGTCACTTTTCAGCTCAAACGATCTACATCGTTCACGAAGCTCACATGTTTCTCATCTTAACTGAGAATCATTGGATGTTACAGAACCTTTCCTTAGTATCAATTTCAAGCAGAGTAGAACTAGATATGGTCCGTATGTATAGAAAACACCATTCTTTTCTTCTGAGCACACTCACGTTTCCTGCTGTATTAGAAACTCTAGAAATCAAGAGCGTGCTTCTTGATCTAAAGCAGAGTGTGTTCCATGGATGAGAACTCTGCTGTGTGTTTCCCTTCAGAAATGGAGTTAAATTCGAGGCTCTGTGTCTTCATACAAGCAAGACTTCATTTGAAGTAAGGGCAGTCACTTTACAGCTCAAATGAACTACATCGTTCATGAAGCTCACACGTTTCTCATCTTAACTGACAAGCATTGGATCTTAGAGGGCCAGTGCTTTGTATCAGTTTCAGAAGCAGAGTTGGACTAGATATGGTCCGTATGTGAAGAACAACGTTCTTTTGTTCTCAGCACACTCATGTTTCCTGCTGTCTTAGAGACTCTAGAAAGCTAGAGCGTGCTTCTTGCTCTAAAGCAGAGTGTGATCAATGGAAGAGAACTCTTCTGTGTGTTTCCCTTCAGAAATGGAGTTAAATCCCAGGCTCTGTGTCTTCCTACAAGCAAATTTCGTTTCAGGTAAGGACAGTCACTTTTCAGCTCAAAAGAACTACATCATTCACGAAGCTAACAAGTTTCCCATCTTAACTGCCAAGCATTGGATGTTAGAGGACCAGTGCTTTGTATCAGTTTCAGAAGCAGAGTTGGACTAGATATAGTTCATATGTGTAGGAAACACCATTCTTTTGTTCTGAGCTCACTCAAGTTTGATGCTGTATTAGGAATCTAGAAGCGAGAGTGTGCTTCTTGCTCTAAAGCAGAGTGTGATCCATGGATGAGAACTCTGCTGTGTGTTTCCCTTCAGAAATGGAGTTAAATCCCAAGCTCTGTGTCTTCCTACACGCTGGATGGCGTTTCTGGCAAGGGCAGTCACTTTTCAGCTCAAAGGAACTACATCGTTCACGAAGCTAACAAGTTTCCCATCTTAACTGACAAGCATTGGATGTTAGGGGACCAGTGCTTTGTATCAGTTTCAGAAGCAGAGTTGGACTAGATATGGTCCGTATGTGTAGGAAACACCGTTCTTTTGTTCCTAGCACACTCACGTTTCCTGCTCTTCTAGAGACTCTAGAAAGCAAGAGCGTGCTTCTTGCTCTAAAGCAGAGTGTGATCAATGGAAGAGAACTCTTCTCTGTGTTTCCGTTCAGAAATGGAGTTAAATCCCTGGGTCTGTGTCTTCCTACAAGCAAACTTCGTTTCAGGTAAGGACAGTCACTTTTCAGCTCAAAAGAACTAAATCGTTCACGAAACTAACAAGGTTCCCATCTTAACTGCCAAGCATTGGATGTTAGAGGACCTGTGCTTTGTATCAATTTCAGAAGCAGAGTTGGACTATATATGGGCCGTATGTGTAGGAAACACCATTCTTTTGTTCGGAGCACACTCAAGTTTCCTGCTGTCTTAGAGACTCTAGAAAGCACGAGCATGCTTCTTGCTGTAAAGTAGAGTGTACTCAATGGATGAGAACTCTGCTGTGTTTCCCTTCAGAAATGGAGTTAAATTCCAGGCTCTGTGTCTTCATACAAGCAAGACTTCGTTTCAAGTAAGGCCAGTCACTTTCCAGCTCAAATGAACAACATCGTTCACGAAGCTCACACGTTTCTCATCTTAACTGACAAGCATTGGATGTTAGAGCACAAGTGCTTTGTATCAGTTTCAGAAGCATAGTTGGACTAGATATGGTCCGTATGTGTAGGAAACACCGTTCTTTTGTTCCTAGCACACTCACGTTTCCTGCTATCTTAGAGATTCTTGAAAGCTAGAGCGTGCTTCTTGCTCTAAAGCAGAGTGTGATCAATGGAAGAGAACTCTCCTTTGTGTTTCCCTTCAGAAATTGAATTAAATCCCAGGCTCTTTGTCTTCCTACAACAAACTTCGTTTCAGGTAAGGGCAGTCACTTTTCAGCTCAAAGGAACTACATCGTTCATGAAGCTAACAAGTTTCCCATCTTCACTGACAAGCATTGGATGTTAGAGGACCAGGGCTTTGTATCAGTTTCAGAAGCAGAGTTGGACTAGATATGGTCCGTATGTGTAGGAAACACCGTTCTTTTGTTCTGAGCTGACTCAAATTTCCTGCTGTATTAGAGATTCTATAAGTAATAGCGTGCTTCTTGCTCTAAAGCAGAGTGTGATCCATGGATGATAACTATGCTGTGTGTTTCCCTTCAGAAATGGAGTTAAGACCCAGGCTCTGTGTCTTCCTACAAGCAAACTTCTTTTCAGGTAAGGGCAGACACTTTTCAGCTCAAAGGAACTACATCGTTCATGAAGCTAACAAGTTTCCCATCTTAACTGCCAAGCATTGGATGTTAGAGGACCAGTGCTTTGTATCAGTTTCTGAAGCAGAGTTGGACTAGATATAGTTCATATGTGTAGGAAACACCATTCTTTTGTTTGAGCTCACTCAAGTTTGCTGCTGTATTAGGAATCTAGAAGCGAGAGTGTGCTTCTTGCTCTAAAGCAGAGTGTGATCCATGGATGAGAACTCTGCTGTGTGTTTCCCTTCAGAAATGGAGTTAAATCCCAAGCTCTGTGTCTTCCTACACGCTGGATGGCGTTTCTGGCAAGGGCAGTCACTTTTCAGCTCAAAGGACCTACATCGTTCACGAAGCTAACAAGTTTCCCATCTTAACTGACAAGCATTGGATGTTAGGGGACCAGTGTTTTGTATCAGTTTCAGAAGCAGAGTTGGACTAGATATGGTCCGTATGTGTAGGAAACACCGTTCTTTTTTTCTCAGCACACTCACGTTTCCTGCTGTCTTAGAGACTCTAGAAAGCTAGAGTGTGCTTCTTGCTCTAAAGCAGATTGTGATCAATGGAAGAGAACTCTGCTGTGTGTTTCCCTTCAGAAATGGAGTTAAATCCCGGGCTCTGTGTCTTCCTACAAGCAAACTTCGTTTCAGGTAAGGACAGTCACTTTTCAGCTCAAACGATCTACATCGTTCACGAAGCTCACATGTTTCTCATCTTAACTGAGAATCATTGGATGTTACAGAACCTTTCCTTAGTATCAATTTCAAGCAGAGTAGAACTAGATATGGTCCGTATGTATAGAAAACACCATTCTTTTCTTCTGAGCACACTCACGTTTCCTGCTGTATTAGAAACTCTAGAAATCAAGAGCGTGCTTCTTGATCTAAAGCAGAGTGTGTTCCATGGATGAGAACTCTGCTGTGTGTTTCCCTTCAGAAATGGAGTTAAATTCGAGGCTCTGTGTCTTCATACAAGCAAGACTTCATTTGAAGTAAGGGCAGTCACTTTACAGTTCAAATGAACTACATCGTTCCTGAAGCTCACACGTTTCTCATCTTAACTGACAAGCATTGGATATTAGAGGACCAGTGCTTTGTATCAGTTTCAGAAGCAGAGTTGGAGTAGATATGGTCCGTATGTGAAGAACAACGTTCTTTTGTTCTCAGCACACTCATGTTTCCTGCTGTCTTAGAGACTCTAGAAAGCTAGAGCGTGCTTCTTGCTCTAAAGCAGAGTGTGATCAATGGATGAGAACTCTGCTGTGTGTTTCCCTTCAGAAATGGAGTTAAATCCCAGGCTCTGTGTCTTCCTGCAAGCAAATTTCGTTTCAGGTAAGGACAGTCACTTTTCAGCTCAAAGGAACTACATCATTCACGAATCTAACAAGTTTCCCATCTTAACTGAGAAGCATTGGATGTTAGAGAACCTTTGCTTTGTATCAATTTTAAGCAGAGTTGAACTAGATATGGTCCGTATGTATAGGAAACACTGTTCTTTTCTTCTGAGCACACTCACTTTTTCCTGTTGTATTAGAGACTCTAGAAAGCAAGAGCGTGTTTCTTGCTCTAAAGCAGAGCGTGATCAATGGAAGAGAACTCTGCTGTGAGTTTCACTTCAGAATTGGAGTTAAATCCAAGGCTCTGTGTCTTCCTACACGCTGGGTGGAGATTCAGGCAAGGGCAGTCACTTTTCAGCTCAAAGGAACTACATCGTTCATGAAGCTAACAAGTTTCCCATCTTCACTGACAAGCATTGGATGTTAGAGGACCAGGGCTTTGTATCAGTTTCAGAAGCAGAGTTGGACTAGATATGGTCCGTATGTGTAGGAAACACCGTTCTTTTGTTCTGAGCTGACTCAAATTTCCTGCTGTATTAGAGATTCTAGAAGTAATAGCGTGCTTCTTGCTCTAAAGCAGAGTGTGATCCATGGATGATAACTATGCTGTGTGTTTCCCTTCAGAAATGGAGTTAAGACCCAGGCTCTGTGTCTTCCTACAAGCAAACTTCTTTTCAGGTAAGGGCAGACACTTTTCAGCTCAAAGGAACTACATCGTTCATGAAGCTAACAAGTTTCCCATCTTAACTGCCAAGCATTGGATGTTAGAGGACCAGTGCTTTGTATCAGTTTCTGAAGCAGAGTTGGACTAGATATAGTTCATATGTGTAGGAAACACCATTCTTTTGTTTGAGCTCACTCAAGTTTGCTGCTGTATTAGGAATCTAGAAGCGAGAGTGTGCTTCTTGCTCTAAAGCAGAGTGTGATCCATGGATGAGAACTCTGCTGTGTGTTTCCCTTCAGAAATGGAGTTAAATCCCAAGCTCTGTGTCTTCCTACACGCTGGATGGCGTTTCTGGCAAGGGCAGTCACTTTTCAGCTCAAAGGACCTACATCGTTCACGAAGCTAACAAGTTTCCCATCTTAACTGACAAGCATTGGATGTTAGGGGACCAGTGTTTTGTATCAGTTTCAGAAGCAGAGTTGGACTAGATATGGTCCGTATGTGTAGGAAACACCGTTCTTTTTTTCTGAGCACACTCACGTTTCCTGCTGTCTTAGAGACTCTAGAAAGCTAGAGTGTGCTTCTTGCTCTAAAGCAGATTGTGATCAATGGAAGAGAACTCTGCTGTGTGTTTCCCTTCAGAAATGGAGTTAAATCCCGGGCTCTGTGTCTTCCTACAAGCAAACTTCGTTTCAGGTAAGGACAGTCACTTTTCAGCTCAAACGATCTACATCGTTCACGAAGCTCACATGTTTCTCATCTTAACTGAGAATCATTGGATGTTACAGAACCTTTCCTTAGTATCAATTTCAAGCAGAGTAGAACTAGATATGGTCCGTATGTATAGAAAACACCATTCTTTTCTTCTGAGCACACTCACGTTTCCTGCTGTATTAGAAACTCTAGAAATCAAGAGCGTGCTTCTTGATCTAAAGCAGAGTGTGTTCCATGGATGAGAACTCTGCTGTGTGTTTCCCTTCAGAAATGGAGTTAAATTCGAGGCTCTGTGTCTTCATACAAGCAAGACTTCATTTGAAGTAAGGGCAGTCACTTTACAGCTCAAATGAACTACATCGTTCATGAAGCTCACACGTTTCTCATCTTAACTGACAAGCATTGGATCTTAGAGGACCAGTGCTTTGTATCAGTTTCAGAAGCAGAGTTGGACTAGATATGGTCCGTATGTGAAGAACACCGTTCTTTTGTTCTCAGCACACTCATGTTTCCTGCTGTCTTAGAGACTCTAGAAAGCTAGAGCGTGCTTCTTGCTCTAAAGCAGAGTGTGATCAATGGAAGAGAACTCTTCTGTGTGTTTCCCTTCAGAAATGGAGTTAAATCCCAGGCTCTGTGTCTTCCTACAAGCAAATTTCGTTTCAGGTAAGGGCAGTCACTTTTCAGCTCAAAGGAACTACATCGTTCATGAAGCTAACAAGTTTCCCATCTTCACTGACAAGCATTGGATGTTAGCGGACCAGGGCTTTGTATCAGTTTCAGAAGCAGAGTTGGACTAGATATGGTCCGTATGTGTAGGAAACACCGTTCTTTTGTTCTGAGCTGACTCAAATTTCCTGCTGTATTAGAGATTCTAGAAGTAATAGCGTGCTTCTTGCTCTAAAGCAGAGTGTGATCCATGGATGATAACTATGCTGTGTGTTTCCCTTCAGAAATGGAGTTAAGACCCAGGCTCTGTGTCTTCCTACAAGCAAACTTCTTTTCAGGTAAGGGCAGACACTTTTCAGCTCAAAGGAACTACATCGTTCATGAAGCTAACAAGTTTCCCATCTTAACTGCCAAGCATTGGATGTTAGAGGACCAGTGCTTTGTATCAGTTTCTGAAGCAGAGTTGGACTAGATATAGTTCATATGTGTAGGAAACACCATTCTTTTGTTTGAGCTCACTCAAGTTTGCTGCTGTATTAGGAATCTAGAAGCGAGAGTGTGCTTCTTGCTCTAAAGCAGAGTGTGATCCATGGATGAGAACTCTGCTGTGTGTTTCCCTTCAGAAATGGAGTTAAATCCCAAGCTCTGTGTCTTCCTACACGCTGGATGGCGTTTCTGGCAAGGGCAGTCACTTTTCAGCTCAAAGGACCTACATCGTTCACGAAGCTAACAAGTTTCCCATCTTAACTGACAAGCATTGGATGTTAGGGGACCAGTGTTTTGTATCAGTTTCAGAAGCAGAGTTGGACTAGATATGGTCCGTATGTGTAGGAAACACCGTTCTTTTTTTCTCAGCACACTCACGTTTCCTGCTGTCTTAGAGACTCTAGAAAGCTAGAGTGTGCTTCTTGCTCTAAAGCAGATTGTGATCAATGGAAGAGAACTCTGCTGTGTGTTTCCCTTCAGAAATGGAGTTAAATCCCGGGCTCTGTGTCTTCCTACAAGCAAACTTCGTTTCAGGTAAGGACAGTCACTTTTCAGCTCAAACGATCTACATCGTTCACGAAGCTCACATGTTTCTCATCTTAACTGAGAATCATTGGATGTTACAGAACCTTTCCTTAGTATCAATTTCAAGCAGAGTAGAACTAGATATGGTCCGTATGTATAGAAAACACCATTCTTTTCTTCTGAGCACACTCACGTTTCCTGCTGTATTAGAAACTCTAGAAATCAAGAGCGTGCTTCTTGATCTAAAGCAGAGTGTGTTCCATGGATGAGAACTCTGCTGTGTGTTTCCCTTCAGAAATGGAGTTAAATTCGAGGCTCTGTGTCTTCATACAAGCAAGACTTCATTTGAAGTAAGGGCAGTCACTTTACAGCTCAAATGAACTACATCGTTCATGAAGTTCACACGTTTCTCATCTTAACTGACAAGCATTGGATCTTAGAGGACCAGTGCTTTGTATCAGTTTCAGAAGCAGAGTTGGACTAGATATGGTCCGTATGTGAAGAACAACGTTCTTTTGTTCTCAGCACACTCATGTTTCCTGCTGTCTTAGAGACTCTAGAAAGCTAGAGCGTGCTTCTTGCTCTAAAGCAGAGTGTGATCAATGGAAGAGAACTCTTCTGTGTGTTTCCCTTCAGAAATGGAGTTAAATCCCAGGCTCTGTGTCTTCCTACAAGCAAATTTCGTTTCAGGTAAGGACAGTCACTTTTCAGCTCAAAAGAACTACATCATTCACGAAGCTAACAAGTTTCCCATCTTAACTGCCAAGCATTGGATGTTAGAGGACCAGTGCTTTGTATCAGTTTCAGAAGCAGAGTTGGACTAGATATAGTTCATATGTGTAGGAAACACCATTCTTTTGTTCTGAGCTCACTCAAGTTTGATGCTGTATTAGGAATCTAGAAGCGAGAGTGTGCTTCTTGCTCTAAAGCAGAGTGTGATCCATGGATGAGAACTCTGCTGTGTGTTTCCCTTCAGAAATGGAGTTAAATCCCAAGCTCTGTGTCTTCCTACACGCTGGATGGCGTTTCTGGCAAGGGCAGTCACTTTTCAGCTCAAAGGAACTACATCGTTCACGAAGCTAACAAGTTTCCCATCTTAACTGACAAGCATTGGATGTTAGGGGACCAGTGCTTTGTATCAGTTTCAGAAGCAGAGTTGGACTAGATATGGTCCGTATGTGTAGGAAACACCGTTCTTTTGTTCCTAGCACACTCACGTTTCCTGCACTTCTAGAGACTCTAGAAAGCAAGAGCGTGCTTCTTGCTCTAATGCAGAGTGTGATCAATGGAAGAGAACTCTTCTCTGTGTTTCCGTTCAGAAATGGAGTTAAATCCCTGGGTCTGTGTCTTCCTACAAGCAAACTTCGTTTCAGGTAAGGACAGTCACTTTTCAGCTCAAAAGAACTAAATCGTTCACGAAACTAACAAGGTTCCCATCTTAACTGCCAAGCATTGGATGTTAGAGGACCTGTGCTTTGTATCAATTTCAGAAGCAGAGTTGGACTATATATGGGCCGTATGTGTAGGAAACACCATTCTTTTGTTCGGAGCACACTCAAGTTTCCTGCTGTCTTAGAGACTCTAGAAAGCACGAGCATGCTTCTTGCTGTAAAGTAGAGTGTACTCAATGGATGAGAACTCTGCTGTGTTTCCCTTCAGAAATGGAGTTAAATTCCAGGCTCTGTGTCTTCATACAAGCAAGACTTCGTTTCAAGTAAGGCCAGTCACTTTCCAGCTCAAATGAACAACATCGTTCACGAAGCTCACACGTTTCTCATCTTAACTGACAAGCATTGGATGTTAGAGCACAAGTGCTTTGTATCAGTTTCAGAAGCAGAGTTGGACTAGATATGGTCCGTATGTGTAGGAAACACCGTTCTTTTGTTCCTAGCACACTCACGTTTCCTGCTATCTTAGAGATTCTTGAAAGCTAGAGCGTGCTTCTTGCTCTAAAGCAGAGTGTGATCAATGGAAGAGAACTCTCCTTTGTGTTTCCCTTCAGAAATTGAGTTAAATCCCAGGCTCTTTGTCTTCCTACAACAAACTTCGTTTCAGGTAAGGACAGTCCCTTTTCAGCTCAAATGAACTACATCGTTCACAATGCACACATGTTTCTCATCTTAACTGAGAAGCATTGGATGTTAGAGAACCCTTGCTTTGTATCAATTTTAAGCAGAGTTGAACTAGATATGGTCCGTATGTATAGGAAACACTGCTCTTTTCTTCTGAGCACACTCACTTTTTCCTGCTGTATTAGAGATTCTAGAAAGCAAGAGCGTGCTTCTTGCTCTAAAGCAGAGTGTGATCCATGGATGAGAACTCTGCTGTGTGTTTCCCTTCAGAAATGGAGTTAAATCCCAAGCTCTGTGTCTTCCTACAAGCTGGATCGCGTTTCAGGCAAGGGCAGTCACTTTTCAGCTCAAAGGAACTACATCGTTCACAAAGCTAACATTTTTCCCTTCTTAACTGACAAGCATTGGATGTTAGAGGACCAGTGCTTTGTATCAGTTTCAGAAGCAGATTTGGACGAGATATGGTCCGTATGTGTAGGAAACACCGTTCTTTTGTTCCTAGCACACTCACGTTTCCTGCTGTACTAGAGACTCTAGAAAGCAAGAGCGTGCTTCTTGCTCTAAAGCAGAGTGTGATCCATGGATGAGAACTCTGCTGTGTGTTTCCCTTCAGAAATGGAGTTAAATCCCAGGGTCTGTGTCTTCCTACACGCTGGATGGCGTTTCTGGCAAGGGCAGTCACTTTTCAGCTCAAAGGAACTACATCGTTCACGAAGCTAACAAGTTTCCCATCTTAACTGACAAGCATTGGATGTTAGGGGACCAGTGCTTTGTATCAGTTTCAGAAGCAGAGTTGGACTAGATATGGTCCGTATGTGTAGGAAACACCGTTCTTTTGTTCTCAGCCCACTCACGTTTCCTGCTGTCTTAGAGACTCTAGAAAGCTAGAGCGTGCTTCTTGCTGTAAAGCAGATTGTGATCAATGGAATAGAACTCTGCTGTGTGTTTTCCTTCAGAAATGGATTTAAATCCCGGGCTCTGTGTCTTCCTACAAGCAAACATCGTTTCAGGTAAGGACAGTCACTTTTCAGGTCAAACGAACTACATCGTTCACGAAGCTCACATGTTTCTCATCTTAACTGAGAATCATTGGATGTTATAGAACCTTTCCTTTGTATCAATTTCAAGCAGAGTAGAACTAGATATGGTCTGTATGTATAGAAAACACCATTCTTTTCTTCTGAGCACACTCACTTTTCCTGCTGTATTAGAAACTCTAGAAATCAAGAGCGTGCATTTTGCTCTAAAGTAGAGTGTGATCAATGGATGAGAACTCTGCTGTGTGTTTCCCTTCAGAAATGGAGTTAAATTCTAGGCTCTGTGTCTTCCTAAAAGCAAGACTTCTTTTCAAGTAAGGGCAGTCACTTTTCAGCTCAAACGAACTACATCATTCACGAAGCTCACCTGTTCCTCATCTTAAGTGAGAATCATTGGATGTTAGAGAACCTTTCCTTAGTATCAATTTCAAGCAGAGTAGAACTAGATATGGTCCGTATGTATAGGAAACACCATTCTTTTCTTCTGAGCACACTCATGTTTCCTGCTGTATTAGAGATTCTAGAAATCAAGAGCGTGCATCTTGCTCTAATGCAGAGTGTGATCCATGGATGAGAACACTGCTGTGTGTTTCCCTTCAGAAGTGGAGTTAAATCCCAAGCTCTGTGTCTTCCTACAAGCTGGATGGCGTTTCAGGCAAGGGCAGTCACTTTTCAGCTCAAAGGAACTGCATCGTTCACAAAGCTAACATGTTTCCCTTCTTAACTGACAAGCATTGGATGTTAGAGGACCAGTGCTTTGTCTCAGTTTCAGAAGCAGAGTTGGACTAGATATGGTCCGTATGTGTAGGAAACACCGTTCTATTGTTCTCAGCACACTCACGTCTCCTGCTGTACTAGAGAATCTAGAAAGCTAGAGCGTGCTTCTTGTTCTAAAGTAGAGTGTGATCAATGGAAGAGAACTCTACTGTGTGTTTCCCTTCAGAAATGGAGTTAAATCCCAGGCTCTGTGTCTTCCTACAATCAAAATTCGTTTCAGGTAAGGGCAGTCACTTTTCAGCTGAAACGAACTACATCGTTCACGAAGCTAACGAGTTTCCCATCTTAACTGCCAAGCATGGGATGTTAGAGGACGTGTGGTTTGTTTCAGTTTCAGAAGCAGAGATAAACTAGATATGGTCCGTATGTGTAAGAAACACCGTTCTTTTGTTCTGAGCTGATTCAAATTTCCTGCTGTATTAGAGAATCTAGAAGCAATAGCGTGCTTCTTGCTCTAAAGCAGAGTGTGATCCATGGATGAGAACTATGCTGTGTGTTTCCCTTCAGAAATGGAGTTAAGACCCAGGCTCTGTGTCTTCCTACAAGCAGAACTTCATTTCAGGTAAGGGCAGTCACTTTCAGGTCAAACGAATTACATCGTTCACGAAGCTCACATGTTTCTCATCTTAACTGAGAATCATTGGATGTTAGAGAACCTTTCCTTTGTATAAATTTCAAGCAGAGTAGAACTAGATATGGTCCGTATGTATAGGAAACAACATTCTTTTCTTCTGAGCACACTCACGTTTCCTGCTGTATTAGAGACTCTAGAAATCAAGAGTGTACACCTTGCTCTAAAGCAGAGTGTGATCAATGGATGAGAACTCTGCTGTGTGTTTCCCTTCAGAAATGGAGTTAAATCCCAGGATCTGTGTCATCCTACAAGCTGGATGGCGTTTCAGGTTATGGCACTCACTTTTCATCTCAAAGAAACTACATCGTTCACGAAGCTAACAAGTTTCCCATCTTAACTGAGAAGCATTGGACGTTAGCGGACCAGTGCTTTGTATCAGTTTCAGAAGCAGAGTTGGACTAGATATGGTCCCTATGTGTAGGAAACACCGTTCTTTTGTTCTCAGCACGCTCACGTTTCCTGCTGTCTTAGAGACTCTAGAAGGCAAGAGCGTGCTTCTTGCTCTAAAGCTGAGTGTGGTCAATGGATGAGAACTCTGCCTTGTGTTTCCTTTCAGAAATTGAGTTAAATCCCAGGCTCTGTGTCTTCCTACAAGCAAACTACGTTTCAGGTATGGACAGTCCCTTTTCAGCTCAAACGAACTGCATCGTTCACGAAGTTAACAAGTTTCTCATCTTAACTGACAAGCATTGTATGTTAGAGGACGTGTGGTTTGTTTCAGTTTCAGAAGCAGAGATGAACTAGATATGGTCCGTATGGGTAAGAAACACCGTTCTTTTGTTCTGAGCTGACTCAAGTTTCCTGCTGTATTAGAGAATCTAGAAGCAAGAGCGTGCTTCTTGATCTAAAGCAGAGTGTGATCCATGGATGAGAACTGTGTTGTGTGTTTCCCTTCAGAAATGGAGTTTAATCCCAGGCTCTGTGTCTTCCTACATGCACTACTTCGTTTCAGGTAAGGGCACTCACTTTTCAGCTCAAACGAACTACATCATTCACAAAGTTCACACATTTTTCATCTTAAATGACAAGCATTGGATGTTAGAGGACCTGTGCTTTGTATTAATTTCAGAAGCAGAGTTGGACTAGATATGGGCCGTATGTGTAGGAAACACCGTTCTTTTGTTCGGAGCACACACAAGTTTCCTGCTGTCTTAGAGACTCTAGAAAGCACGAGCGTGCTTCTTGCTGTAAAGTAGAGTGTACTCAATGGAAGAGAACTCTGCTGTGTGTTTCCCTTCAGAAATGGAGTTAAATCCCAGGCTCTGTGTCTTCCTACAACAAACTTCGTTTCAGGTAAGGACAGTCACTTTTCAGCTCAAATGAACTACATCGTTCACAATGCACACATGTTTCTCATCTTAACTGAGAAGCATTGGATGTTAGAGAACCCTTGCTTTGTATCAATTTTAAGAAGAGTTGAACTAGATATGGTCCGTATGTGTAGGAAACACTGTTCTTTTGTTCTCAGCACACTCACGTTTCCTGCTGTACTAGAGAATCTAGAAAGCAAGAGCATGCTTCTTGCTCTAAAGCAGAGTGTGATCAATGGATGAGAACTCTGCTGTGAGTTTCACTTCAGAATTGGAGTTAAATCCCAGGCTCTGTGTCTTCCTACACGCTGGGTGGCGTTTCAGGCAAGGGCAGTCACTTTTCAGCTCAAAGGAACTACATCGTTCATGAAGCTAACAAGTTTCCCATCTTCACTGACAAGCATTGGATGTTAGAGGACCAGGGCTTTGTATCAGTTTCAGAAGCAGAGTTGGACCAGATATGGTCCGTATGTGTAGGAAACACCGTTCTTTTGTTCTCAGCACACTCACGTGTCCTGCTGTACTAGAGACTCTAGAAAGCTAGAGCATGCTTCTTGCTCTAAAGCAGAGTGTTATAAATGGAAGAGAACTCTGCTGTGTGTTTTCCTTCAGAAATGGAGTTAAATCCCATGCTCTGTGTCATCCTACAAGCTGGATGGCATTTCAGGTTATGGCACTCACTTTTCAGCTCAAAGGAACTACATCGTTCATGAAGCTAACAAGTTTCCCATCTTAACTGAGAAGCATTGGACGTTAGCGGACCAGTGCTTTGTATCAGTTTCAGAAGCAGAGTTGGACTAGATATGGTCCGTATGTGTAGGAAACACCGTTCTTTTGTTCTCAGCACACTCACGTGTCCTGCTGTACTAGAGACTCTAGAAAGCTAGAGCGTGCTTCTTGCTCTAAAGCAGAGTGTGATCAATGGAAGAGAACTCTACTGTGTGTTTCCCTTCAGAAATGGAGTTAAATCCCAGGCTCTGTGTCTTCCTACAATCAAAATTCGTTTCAGGTAAGGGCAGTCACTTTTCAGCTCAAACGAACTACATCGTTCACGAAGCGGACAAGTTTCCCATCTTAACTGCCAAGCATGGGATGTTAGAGGACGTGTGGTTTGTTTCAGTTTCAGAAGCAGAGATGAACTAGATATGGTCCGTATGTGTAAGAAACACCGTTCTTTATTTCTGAGCTGATTCAAATTTCCTGCTGTATTAGAGAATCTAGAAGCAATAGCGTGCTTCTTGCTCTAAAGCAGAGTGTGATCCATGGATGAGAACTATGCTGTGTGTTTCCCTTCAGAAATGGAGTTAAGACCCAGGCTCTGTGTCTTCCTACAAGCAAAACTTCATTTCAGGTAAGGGCAGTCACTTTTCAGCTCAAAAGAACTACATCATTCACGAAGCTAACAAGTTTCCCATCTTAACTGCCAAGCATTGGATGTTAGAGGACCAGTGCTTTGTATCAGTTTCAGAAGCAGAGTTGGACTAGATATAGTTCATATGTGTAGGAAACACCATTCTTTTGTTCTGAGCTCACTCAAGTTTGCTGCTGTATTAGGAATCTAGAAGCGAGAGTGTGCTTCTTGCTCTAAAGCAGAGTGTGATCCATGGATGAGAACTCAGCTGTGTGTTTCCCTTCAGAAATGGAGTTAAATCGAAGCTCTGTGTCTTCCTACACGCTGGATGGCGTTTCAGGCAAGGGCAGTCACTTTTCAGCTCAAAGGAACTACATCGTTCACAAAGCTAACAATTTTCCCTTCTTAACTGACAAGCATTGGATGTTAGAGGACCAGTGCATTGTATCAGTTTCAGGAGCAGAATTATACTAGATATGGTCCATATGTGTAGGAAACACTGTTCTTTTGTTCTCAGCACACTCACGTTTCCTGCTGTACTAGAGAATCTAGAAAGCAAGAGCGTGCTTCTTGCTCTAAAGCAGAGTGTGATCAATGGATGAGAACTCTGCTGTGTGTTTCCCTTCAGAAATGGAGTTAAATTCGAGGCTCTCTGTCTTCATACAAGCAAGACTTCGTTTGAAGTAAGGGCCGTCACTTTTCAGCTCAAAGGAACTACATCGTTCACGAAGCTAACAAGTTTCCCAACTTAACTGACAAGCATTGGGTGTTAGAGGACCAGTGCTTTGTATCAGTTTCAGAAGCAGAGTTGGACTAGATATGGTCCGTATGTGTAGGAAACACCGTTCTTTTGTTCTCAGCATGCTCACGTTTCCTGCTGTCTTAGAGACTCTAGAAAGCTAGAGCGTGCTTCTTGCTCTAAAGCTGAGTGTGGTCAATGGATGAGAACTCTGCCTTGTGTTTCCCTTCAGAAATGGAGTTAAATCCCAGGCTCTGTGTCTTCCTACAAGCAAACTACGTTTCAGGTAAGGACAGTCCCTTTTCAGCTCAAACGAACTACATCGTTCACGAAGTTAACAAGTTTCTCATCTTAACTGACAAGCATTGTATGTTAGAGGACGTCTGGTTTGTTTCAGTTTCAGAAGCAGAGATGAACTAGATATGGTCTGTATGGGTAACAAACACCGTTCTTTTGTTCTGAGCTGACTCAAGTTTCCTGCTGTATTAGAGAATCTAGAAGCAAGAGCGTGCTTCTTGATCGAAAGCAGAGTGTGATCCATGGATGAGAACTATGCTGTGTGTTTCCCTTCAGAAATGGAGTTTAATCCCAGGCTCTGTGTCTTTCTACATGCACTACTTCGTTTCAGGTAAGGGCACTCACTTTTCAGCTCAAAAGAACTACATCATTCACGAAGCTCAAACATTTTTCATCTTAAATGACAAGCATTGGATGTTAGAGGACCTGTGCTTTGTATCAATTTCAGAAGCAGAGTTGGACTAGATATGGGCCGTATGTGTAGGAAACACCGTTCTTTTGTTCTCAGCACGCTCACTTTTCCTGCTATCTTAGAGATTCTTGAAAGCTAGAGCGTGCTTCTTGCTCTAAAGCAGAGTGTGATCAATGGAAGAGAACTCTGCTGTGTGTTTACCTTCAGAAATGGAGTTAAATCCCAGGCTCTGTGTCTTCCTACAACAAACTTCGTTTCAGGTAAGTTCAGTCACTTTTCAGCTCAAATGAACTACATCGTTCACAATGCACACATGTTTCTCATCTTAACTGAGAAGCATTGGATGTTAGAGAACTCTTGCTTTGTATCAATTTTAAGCAGAGTTGAACTAGATATGGTCCGTATGTATAGGAAACACTGTTCTTTTCTTCTGAGCACACTCACTTTTTCCTGCTGTATTAGAGACTCTAGAAAGCAAGAGCGTGCTTCTTGCTCTAAAGCAGAGTGTGATCCATGGATGAGAACTCTGCTGTGTGTTTCCCTTCAGAAATGGAGTTAAATCCCAAGCTCTGTGTCTTCCTACAAGCTGGATGGCGTTTCAGGCAAGGGCAGTCATTTTTCAGCTCAAAGGAACTACATCGTTCACAAAGCTAACATGTTTCCCTTCTTAACTGACAAGCATTGGATATTAGAGGACCAGTGCTTTGTATCAGTTTCAGAAGCAGATTTGGACTAGATATGGTCCGTATGTGTAGGAAACACCATTCTTTTGTTCTCAGCACACTCACGTCTCCTGCTGTACTAGAGAATCTAGAAAGCTAGAGCGTGCTTCTTGCTCTAAAGCAGAGTGTGATCAATGGATGAGAACTCTACTGTGTGTTTCCCTTCAGAAATGGAGTTAAATCCCAGGCTCTGTTTCTTCCTACAATCAAAATTCGTTTCAGGTAAGGGCAGTCACTTTTCAGCTCAAACGAACTACATCGTTCACGAAGCTAACAAGTTTCCCATCTTAACTGCCAAGCATGGGATGTTAGAGGACGTGTGTTTTGTTTCAGTTTCAGAAGCAGAGATGAACTAGATATGGTCCGTATGTGTAAGAAACACCGTTCTTTATTTCTGAGCTGATTCAAATTTCCTGCTGTATTAGAGAATCTAGAAGCAATAGCGTGCTTCTTGCTCTAAAGAGGAGTGTGATCCATGGATGAGAACTATGCTGTGTGTTTCCCTTCAGAAATGGAGTTAAGACCCAGGCTCTGTGTCTTCCTACAAGCAGAAATTCATTTCAGGTAAGGGCAGTCACTTTTCAGGTCAAACGAATTACATCGTTCACGAAGCTCACATGTTTCTCATCTTAACTGAGAATCATTGGATGTTAGAGAACCTTTCCTTTGTATCAATTTCAAGCAGAGTAGAACTAGATATGGTCCGTATGTATAGGAAACAACATTCTTTTCTTCTGAGCACACTCACGTTTCCTGCTGTATTAGAGACTCTAGAAATCAAGAGTGTACATCTTGCTCTAAAGCAGAATGTGATCAATGGATGAGAACTCTGCTGTGTGTTTCCCTTCAGAAATGGAGTTAAATCCCAGGATCTGTGTCATCCTACAAGCTGGATGGCGTTTCAGGTTATGGCACTCACTTTTCATCTCTAAGGAACTACATCGTTCACGAAGCTAACAAGTTTCCCACCTTAACTGAGAAGCATTGGACGTTAGCGGACCAGTGCTTTGTATCAGTTTCAGAAGCAGAGTTGGACTAGATATGGTCCGTATGTGTAGGAAACACCGTTCTTTTGTTCTCAGCACACTCACGTTTCCTGCTCTACTAGAGACTCTAGAAAGCAACAGCGTGCTTCTTGCTCTAAAGCAGAGTGTGATCAATGGATGAGAACTCTGCTGTGTGTTTCCCTTCAGAAATGGAGTTAAATCCCAGGCTCTGTGTCTTCCTACAAACAAATTTCGTTTCAGGTAAGGACAGTCACTTTTCAGCTCAAAAGAACTACATCGTTCACGAAGCTAACAAGTTTCCCATCTTAACTGCCAAGCATTGTATGTTAGAGGACCAGTGCTTTGTATCAGTTTCAGAAGCAGAGTTGAACTAGATATGGTCCGTATGTATAGGAAACACTGTTCTTTTCTTCTGAGCACACTCACTTTTTCCGGCTGTATTAGAGACTCTATAAAGCAAGAGCGTGCTTCTTGCTCTAAAGCAGAGTGTGATCCATGGATGAGAACTCTGCTGTGTGTTTCCCTTCAGAAATGGAGTTAAATCCCAAGCTCTGTGTCTTCCTACAAGCTGGATGGCGTTTCAGGCAAGGGCAGTCACTTTACAGCTCAAAGGAACTACATCGTTCACGAAACTAACAAGGTTCCCATCTTAACTGCCAAGCATTGGATGTTAGAGGACCAGTGTTTGTATCAGTTTCAGAAGCAGAGTTGGACTAGATATGGTCCCTATGTGCAGGAAACACCGTTCATTTGTTCTCAGCCCGCTGACGTTTCCTGCTGTCTTAGAGACTCTAGAAAGCTAGAGCGTGCTTCTTGCTCTAAAGCTGAGTGTGGTCAATGGATGAGAACTCTGCCTTGTGTTTCCCTTCAGAAATGGAGTTAAATCACAGGCTCTGTGTCTTCCTACAAGCAAACTACGTTTCAGGTAAGGACAGTCCCTTTTCAGCTCAAACGAACTACATCGTTCACGAAGTTAACAAGTTTCTCATCTTAACTGACAAGCATTGTATGTTAGAGGACGTCTGGTTTGTTTCAGTTTCAGAAGCAGAGATGAACTAGATATGGTCTGTATGGGTAAGAAACACCGTTCTTTTGTTCTGAGCTGACTCAAGTTTCCTGCTGTATTAGAGAATCTAGAAGCAAAAGCGTGCTTCTTGATCGAAAGCAGAGTGTGATCCATGGATGAGAACTGTGTTGTGTGATTCCCTTCAGAAATGGAGTTTAATCCCAGGCTCTGTGTCTTCCTACATGCACTACTTCGTTTCAGGTAAGGGCACTCACTTTTCAGCTCAAACGAACTACATCATTCACGAAGCTCAAACATTTTTCATCTTAAATGACAAGCATTGTATGTTAGAGGACCTGTGCTTTGTATCAATTTCAGAAGCAGAGTTGGACGAGATATGGGCCGTATGTGTAGGAAACACCGTTCTTTTGTTCGGAGCACACTCAAGTTTCCTGCTCTCTTAGAGACTCTAGAAAGCACGAGCGTGCTTCTTGCTGTAAAGTAGAGTGTACTCAATGGATGAGAACTCTGCTGTGTGTTTCCCTTCAGAAATGGACTTAAATTCCAGGCTCTGTGTCTTCATACAAGCAAGACTTCGTTTCAAGTAAGGCCAGTCACTTTCCAGCTCAAATGAACAACATCGTTCACGAAGCTCACACGTTTCTCATCTTAACTGACAAGCATTGGATGTTAGAGCACAAGTGCTTTGTATCAGTTTCAGAAGCAGAGTTGGACTAGATATGGTCCGTATGTGTAGGAAACACCGTTCTTTTGTTCTCAGCACGATCACGTTTCCTGCTATTTTAGAGATTCTTGAAAGCTAGAGTGTGCTTCTTGCTCTAAAGCAGAGTGTGATCAATGGAAGAGAACTCTGCTGTGTATTTCCCTTCAGAAATGGAGTTAAATCCCAGGCTCTGTGTCTTCCTACAACAAACTTCGTTTCAGGTAAGGACAGTCACTTTTCAGCTCAAATGAACTACATCGTTCACAATGCACACATGTTTCTCATCTTAACTGAGAAGCATTGGATGTTAGAGAACCCTTGCTTTGTATCAACTTTAAGCAGAGTTTATTTGATATGGTCCGTATGTATAGGAAACACTGTTCTTTTCTTCTGAGCACACTCACTTTTTCCTGCTGTATTAGAGACTCTAGAAAGCAAGAGCGTGCTTCTTGCTCTAAAGCAGAGTGTGATCCATGGATGAGAACTCTGCTGTGTGTTTCCCTTCAGAAATGGAGTTAAATCCCAAGCTCTGTGTCTTCCTACAAGCTGGATGGTGTTTCAGGCAAGGGCAGTCACTTTTCAGCTCAAAGGAACTACATCGTTCACAAAGCTAACATGTTTCCCTTCTTAACTGACAAGCATTGGATGTTAGAGGACCAGTGCATTGTATCAGTTTCAGGAGCAGAGTTATACTAGATATGGTCCATATGTGTAGGAAACACTGTTCTTTTGTTCTCAGCACACTCACGTTTCCTGCTGTACTAGAGAATCTAGAAAGCAAGAGCATGCTTCTTGCTCTAAAGCAGAGTGAGATCAATTAATGAGAACTCTGCTGTGAGTTTCACTTCAGAATTGGAGTTAAATCCCAGGCTCTGTGTCTTCTACACGCTGGGTGGCGTTTCAGGCAAGGGCAGTCACTTTTCAGCTCAAAGGAACTACATCGTTCATGAAGCTAATAAGTTTCCCATCTTCACTGACAAGCATTGGATGTTAGAGGACCAGGGCTTTTTATCAGTTTCAGAAGCAGAGTTGGACTAGTTATGGTCCGTATGTGTAGGATACACCGTTCTTTTGTTCTCAGCACACTCACGTTTCCTGCTGTATTAGAAACTCTAGAAATCAAGAGCGTGCATCTTGCTCTAAAGCAGAGTGTGATCCATGGATGAGAACTCTGCTGTGTGTTTTCCTTCAGAAATGGAGTTAAATCCCATGCTCTGTGTCATCCTACAAGCTGGATGGCATTTCAGGTTATGGCACTCACTTTTCAGCTCAAAGTAACTACATCGTTCATGAAGCTAACAAGTTTCCCATCTTCACTGACAAGCATTGGACGTTAGCAGACCAGTGCTTTGTATCAGTTTCAGAAGCAGAGTTGGACTAGATATGGTCTGTATGTGTAGGAAACACCGTTCTATTGTTCTCAGCACACTCACGTCTCCTGCTGTACTAGAGACTCTAGAAAGCTAGAGTGTGCTTCTTGTTCTAAAGTAGAGTGTGATCAATGGAAGAGAACTCTACTGTGTGTTTCCCTTCAGAAATGGAGTTAAATCCCAGGCTCTGTGTCTTCCTACAATCAAAATTCGTTTCAGGTAAGGGCAGTCACTTTTCAGCTGAAACGAACTACATCGTTCACGAAGCTAACAAGTTTCCCATCTTAACTGCCAAGCATGGGATGTTAGAGTACGTGTGGTTTGTTTCAGTTTCAGAAGCAGAGATGAACTAGATATGGTCCGTATGTGTAAGAAACACCATTCTTTTGTTCTGAGCTGATTCAAATTTCCTGCTGTATTAGAGAATCTAGAAGCAATAGCGTGCTTCTTGCTCTAAAGCAGAGTGTGATCCATGGATGAGAACTATGCTGTGTGTTTCCCTTCAGAAATGGAGTTAAGACCCAGGCTCTGTGTCTTCCTACAAGCAGAACTTCATTTCAGGTAAGGGCAGTCACTTTTCAGCTCAAACGAACTACATCGTTCACGAAGCGGACAAGTTTCCCATCTTAACTGCCAAGCATGGGATGTTAGAGGACGTGTGGTTTGTTTCAGTTTCAGAAGCAGAGATGAACTAGATATGGTCCGTATGTGTAAGAAACACAGTTCTTTATTTCTGAGCTGATTCAAATTTCCTGCTGTATTAGAGAATCTAGAAGCAATAGCGTGCTTCTTGCTCTAAAGCAGAGTGTGATCCATGGATGAGAACTATGCTGTGTGTTTCCCTTCAGAAATGGAGTTAAGACCCAGGCTCTGTGTCTTCCTACAAGCAAAACTTCATTTCAGGTAAGGGCAGTCACTTTTCAGCTCAAAAGAACTACATCATTCACGAAGCTAACAAGTTTCCCATCTTAACTGCCAAGCATTGGATGTTAGAGGACCAGTGCTTTGTATCAGTTTCAGAAGCAGAGTTGGACTAGATATAGTTCATATGTGTAGGAAACACCATTCTTTTGTTCTGAGCTCACTCAAGTTTGCTGCTGTATTAGGAATCTAGAAGCGAGAGTGTGCTTCTTGCTCTAAAGCAGAGTGTGATCCATGGATGAGAACTCAGCTGTGTGTTTCCCTTCAGAAATGGAGTTAAATCGAAGCTCTGTGTCTTCCTACACGCTGGATGGCGTTTCAGGCAAGGGCAGTCACTTTTCAGCTCAGAGGAACTACATCGTTCACAAAGCTAACAATTTTCCCTTCTTAACTGACAAGCATTGGATGTTAGAGGACCAGTGCATTGTATCAGTTTCAGGAGCAGAATTATACTAGATATGGTCCATATGTGTAGGAAACACTGTTCTTTTGTTCTCAGCACACTCACGTTTCCTGCTGTACTAGAGAATCTAGAAAGCAAGAGCGTGCTTCTTGCTCTAAAGCAGAGTGTGATCAATGGATGAGAACTCTGCTGTGTGTTTCCCTTCAGAAATGGAGTTAAATTCGAGGCTCTCTGTCTTCATACAAGCAAGAATTCGTTTGAAGTAAGGGCCGTCACTTTTCAGCTCAAAGGAACTACATCGTTCACGAAGCTAACAAGTTTCCCAACTTAACTGACAAGCATTGGGTGTTAGAGGACCAGTGCTTTGTATCAGTTTCAGAAGCAGAGTTGGACTAGATATGGTCCGTCTGTGTAGGAAACACCGTTCTTTTGTTCTCAGCATGCTCACGTTTCCTGCTGTCTTAGAGACTCTAGAAAGCTAGAGCGTGCTTCTTGCTCTAAAGCTGAGTGTGGTCAATGGATGAGAACTCTGCCTTGTGTTTCCCTTCAGAAATGGAGTTAAATCCCAGGCTCTGTGTCTTCCTACAAGCAAACTACGTTTCAGGTAAGGACAGTCCCTTTTCAGCTCAAACGAACTACATCGTTCACGAAGTTAACAAGTTTCTCATCTTAACTGACAAGCATTGTATGTTAGAGGACGTCTGGTTTGTTTCAGTTTCAGAAGCAGAGATGAACTAGATATGGTCTGAATGGGTAAGAAACACCGTTCTTTTGTTCTGAGCTGACTCAAGTTTCCTGCTGTATTAGAGAATCTAGAAGCAAGAGCGTGCTTCTTGATCGAAAGCAGAGTGTGATCCATGGATGAGAACTATGCTGTGTGTTTCCCTTCAGAAATGGAGTTTAATCCCAGGCTCTGTGTCTTTCTACATGCACTACTTCGTTTCAGGTAAGGGCACTCACTTTTCAGCTCAAACGAACTACATCATTCACGAAGCTCAAACATTTTTCATCTTAAATGACAAGCATTGGATGTTAGAGGACCTGTGCTTTGTATCAATTTCAGAAGCAGAGTTGGACTAGATATGGGCCGTATGTGTATGAAACACCGTTCTTTTGTTCTCAGCACGCTCACTTTTCCTGCTATCTTAGAGATTCTTGAAAGCTAGAGCGTGCTTCTTGCTCTAAAGCAGAGTGTGATCAATGGAAGAGAACTCTGCTGTGTGTTTACCTTCAGAAATGGAGTTAAATCCCAGGCTCTGTGTCTTCCTACAACAAACTTCGTTTCAGGTAAGTTCAGTCACTTTTCAGCTCAAATGAACTACATCGTTCACAATGCACACATGTTTCTCATCTTAACTGAGAAGCATTGGATGTTAGAGAACTCTTGCTTTGTATCAATTTTAAGCAGAGTTGAACTAGATATGGTCCGTATGTATAGGAAACACTGTTCTTTTCTTCTGAGCACACTCACTTTTTCCTGCTGTATTAGAGACTCTAGAAAGCAAGAGCGTGCTTCTTGCTCTAAAGCAGAGTGTGATCCATGGATGAGAACTCTGCTGTGTGTTTCCCTTCAGAAATGGAGTTAAATCCCAAGCTCTGTGTCTTCCTACAAGCTGGATGGCGTTTCAGGCAAGGGCAGTCATTTTTCAGCTCAAAGGAACTACATCGTTCACAAAGCTAACATGTTTCCCTTCTTAACTGACAAGCATTGGATATTAGAGGACCAGTGCTTTGTATCAGTTTCAGAAGCAGATTTGGACTAGATATGGTCCGTATGTGTAGGAAACACCATTCTTTTGTTCTCAGCACACTCACGTCTCCTGCTGTACTAGAGGATCTAGAAAGCTAGAGCGTGCTTCTTGCTCTAAAGCAGAGTGTGATCAATGGATGAGAACTCTACTGTGTGTTTCCCTTCAGAAATGGAGTTAAATCCCAGGCTCTGTTTCTTCCTACAATCAAAATTCGTTTCAGGTAAGGGCAGTCACTTTTCAGCTCAAACGAACTACATCGTTCACGAAGCTAACAAGTTTCCCATCTTAACTGCCAAGCATGGGATGTTAGAGGACGTGTGTTTTGTTTCAGTTTCAGAAGCAGAGATGAACTAGATATGGTCCGTATGTGTAAGAAACACCGTTCTTTATTTCTGAGCTGATTCAAATTTCCTGCTGTATTAGAGAATCTAGAAGCAATAGCGTGCTTCTTGCTCTAAAGAGGAGTGTGATCCATGGATGAGAACTATGCTGTGTGTTTCCCTTCAGAAATGGAGTTAAGACCCAGGCTCTGTGTCTTCCTACAAGCAGAAATTCATTTCAGGTAAGGGCAGTCACTTTTCAGGTCAAACGAATTACATCGTTCACGAAGCTCACATGTTTCTCATCTTAACTGAGAATCATTGGATGTTAGAGAACCTTTCCTTTGTATCAATTTCAAGCAGAGTAGAACTAGATATGGTCCGTATGTATAGGAAACAACATTCTTTTCTTCTGAGCACACTCACGTTTCCTGCTGTATTAGAGACTCTAGAAATCAAGAGTGTACATCTTGCTCTAAAGCAGAATGTGATCAATGGATGAGAACTCTGCTGTGTGTTTCCCTTCAGAAATGGAGTTAAATCCCAGGATCTGTGTCATCCTACAAGCTGGATGGCGTTTCAGGTTATGGCACTCACTTTTCATCTCTAAGGAACTACATCGTTCACGAAGCTAACAAGGTTCCCACCTTAACTGAGAAGCATTGGACGTTAGCGGACCAGTGCTTTGTATCAGTTTCAGAAGCAGAGTTGGACTAGATATGGTCCGTATGTGTAGGAAACACCGTTCTTTTGTTCTCAGCACACTCACGTTTCCTGCTCTACTAGAGACTCTAGAAAGCAACAGCGTGCTTCTTGCTCTAAAGCAGAGTGTGATCAATGGATGAGAACTCTGCTGTGTGTTTCCCTTCAGAAATGGAGTTAAATCCCAGGCTCTGTGTCTTCCTACAAACAAATTTCGTTTCAGGTAAGGACAGTCACTTTTCAGCTCAAAAGAACTACATCGTTCACGAAGCTAACAAGTTTCCCATCTTAACTGCCAAGCATTGTATGTTAGAGGACCAGTGCTTTGTATCAGTTTCAGAAGCAGAGTTGAACTAGATATGGTCCGTATGTATAGGAAACACTGTTCTTTTCTTCTGAGCACACTCACTTTTTCCGGCTGTATTAGAGACTCTATAAAGCAAGAGCGTGCTTCTTGCTCTAAAGCAGAGTGTGATCCATGGATGAGAACTCTGCTGTGTGTTTCCCTTCAGAAATGGAGTTAAATCCCAAGCTCTGTGTCTTCCTACAAGCTGGATGGCGTTTCAGGCAAGGGCAGTCACTTTACAGCTCAAAGGAACTACATCGTTCACGAAACTAACAAGGTTCCCATCTTAACTGCCAAGCATTGGATGTTAGAGGACCAGTGTTTGTATCAGTTTCAGAAGCAGAGTTGGACTAGATATGGTCCCTATGTGCAGGAAACACCGTTCATTTGTTCTCAGCCCGCTGACGTTTCCTGCTGTCTTAGAGACTCTAGAAAGCTAGAGCGTGCTTCTTGCTCTAAAGCTGAGTGTGGTCAATGGATGAGAACTCTGCCTTGTGTTTCCCTTCAGAAATGGAGTTAAATCACAGGCTCTGTGTCTTCCTACAAGCAAACTACGTTTCAGGTAAGGACAGTCCCTTTTCAGCTCAAACGAACTACATCGTTCACGAAGTTAACAAGTTTCTCATCTTAACTGACAAGCATTGTATGTTAGAGGACGTCTGGTTTGTTTCAGTTTCAGAAGCAGAGATGAACTAGATATGGTCTGTATGGGTAAGAAACACCGTTCTTTTGTTCTGAGCTGACTCAAGTTTCCTGCTGTATTAGAGAATCTAGAAGCAAAAGCGTGCTTCTTGATCGAAAGCAGAGTGTGATCCATGGATGAGAACTGTGTTGTGTGATTCCCTTCAGAAATGGAGTTTAATCCCAGGCTCTGTGTCTTCCTACATGCACTACTTCGTTTCAGGTAAGGGCACTCACTTTTCAGCTCAAACGAACTACATCATTCACGAAGCTCACACATTTTTCATCTTAAATGACAAGCATTGTATGTTAGAGGACCTGTGCTTTGTATCAATTTCAGAAGCAGAGTTGGACGAGATATGGGCCGTATGTGTAGGAAACACCGTTCTTTTGTTCGGAGCACACTCAAGTTTCCTGCTCTCTTAGAGACTCTAGAAAGCACGAGCGTGCTTCTTGCTGTAAAGTAGAGTGTACTCAATGGATGAGAACTCTGCTGTGTGTTTCCCTTCAGAAATGGACTTAAATTCCAGGCTCTGTGTCTTCATACAAGCAAGACTTCGTTTCAAGTAAGGCCAGTCACTTTCCAGCTCAAATGAACAACATCGTTCACGAAGCTCACACGTTTCTCATCTTAACTGACAAGCATTGGATGTTAGAGCACAAGTGCTTTGTATCAGTTTCAGAAGCAGAGTTGGACTAGATATGGTCCGTATGTGTAGGAAACACCGTTCTTTTGTTGTCAGCACGATCACGTTTCCTGCTATTTTAGAGATTCTTGAAAGCTAGAGTGTGGTTCTTGCTCTAAAGCAGAGTGTGATCAATGGAAGAGAACTCTGCTGTGTATTTCCCTTCAGAAATGGAGTTAAATCCCAGGCTCTGTGTCTTCCTACAACAAACTTCGTTTCAGGTAAGGACAGTCACTTTTCAGCTCAAATGAACTACATCGTTCACAATGCACACATGTTTCTCATCTTAACTGAGAAGCATTGGATGTTAGAGAACCCTTGCTTTGTATCAACTTTAAGCAGAGTTTATTTGATATGGTCCGTATGTATAGGAAACACTGTTCTTTTCTTCTGAGCACACTCACTTTTTCCTGCTGTATTAGAGACTCTAGAAAGCAAGAGCGTGCTTCTTGCTCTAAAGCAGAGTGTGATCCATGGATGAGAACTCTGCTGTGTGTTTCCCTTCAGAAATGGAGTTAAATCCCAAGCTCTGTGTCTTCCTACAAGCTGGATGGTGTTTCAGGCAAGGGCAGTCACTTTTCAGCTCAAAGGAACTACATCGTTCACAAAGCTAACATGTTTCCCTTCTTAACTGACAAGCATTGGATGTTAGAGGACCAGTGCATTGTATCAGTTTCAGGAGCAGAGTTATACTAGATATGGTCCATATGTGTAGGAAACACTGTTCTTTTGTTCTCAGCACACTCACGTTTCCTGCTGTACTAGAGAATCTAGAAAGCAAGAGCATGCTTCTTGCTCTAAAGCAGAGTGAGATCAATTAATGAGAACTCTGCTGTGAGTTTCACTTCAGAATTGGAGTTAAATCCCAGGCTCTGTGTCTTCTACACGCTGGGTGGCGTTTCAGGCAAGGGCAGTCACTTTTCAGCTCAAAGGAACTACATCGTTCATGAAGCTAATAAGTTTCCCATCTTCACTGACAAGCATTGGATGTTAGAGGACCAGGGCTTTTTATCAGTTTCAGAAGCAGAGTTGGACTAGTTATGGTCCGTATGTGTAGGATACACCGTTCTTTTGTTCTCAGCACACTCACGTTTCCTGCTGTATTAGAAACTCTAGAAATCAAGAGCGTGCATCTTGCTCTAAAGCAGAGTGTGATCCATGGATGAGAACTCTGCTGTGTGTTTTCCTTCAGAAATGGAGTTAAATCCCATGCTCTGTGTCATCCTACAAGCTGGATGGCATTTCAGGTTATGGCACTCACTTTTCAGCTCAAAGTAACTACATCGTTCATGAAGCTAACAAGTTTCCCATCTTCACTGACAAGCATTGGACGTTAGCAGACCAGTGCTTTGTATCAGTTTCAGAAGCAGAGTTGGACTAGATATGGTCTGTATGTGTAGGAAACACCGTTCTATTGTTCTCAGCACACTCACGTCTCCTGCTGTACTAGAGAATCTAGAAAGCTAGAGTGTGCTTCTTGTTCTAAAGTAGAGTGTGATCAATGGAAGAGAACTCTACTGTGTGTTTCCCTTCAGAAATGGAGTTAAATCCCAGGCTCTGTGTCTTCCTACAATCAAAATTCGTTTCAGGTAAGGGCAGTCACTTTTCAGCTGAAACGAACTACATCGTTCACGAAGCTAACAAGTTTCCCATCTTAACTGCCAAGCATGGGATGTTAGAGTACGTGTGGTTTGTTTCAGTTTCAGAAGCAGAGATGAACTAGATATGGTCCGTATGTGTAAGAAACACCATTCTTTGTTCTGAGCTGATTCAAATTTCCTGCTGTATTAGAGAATCTAGAAGCAATAGCGTGCTTCTTGCTCTAAAGCAGAGTGTGATCCATGGATGAGAACTATGCTGTGTGTTTCCCTTCAGAAATGGAGTTAAGACCCAGGCTCTGTGTCTTCCTACAAGCAGAACTTCATTTCAGGTAAGGGCAGTCACTTTTCAGCTCAAACGAACTACATCGTTCACGAAGCGGACAAGTTTCCCATCTTAACTGCCAAGCATGGGATGTTAGAGGACGTGTGGTTTGTTTCAGTTTCAGAAGCAGAGATGAACTAGATATGGTCCGTATGTGTAAGAAACACAGTTCTTTATTTCTGAGCTGATTCAAATTTCCTGCTGTATTAGAGAATCTAGAAGCAATAGCGTGCTTCTTGCTCTAAAGCAGAGTGTGATCCATGGATGAGAACTATGCCGTGTGTTTCCCTTCAGAAATGGAGTTAAGACCCAGGCTCTGTGTCTTCCTACAAGCAAAACTTCATTTCAGGTAAGGGCAGTCACTTTTCAGCTCAAAAGAACTACATCATTCACGAAGCTAACAAGTTTCCCATCTTAACTGCCAAGCATTGGATGTTAGAGGACCAGTGCTTTGTATCAGTTTCAGAAGCAGAGTTGGACTAGATATAGTTCATATGTGTAGGAAACACCATTCTTTTGTTCTGAGCTCACTCAAGTTTGCTGCTGTATTAGGAATCTAGAAGCGAGAGTGTGCTTCTTGCTCTAAAGCAGAGTGTGATCCATGGATGAGAACTCAGCTGTGTGTTTCCCTTCAGAAATGGAGTTAAATCGAAGCTCTGTGTCTTCCTACACGCTGGATGGCGTTTCAGGCAAGGGCAGTCACTTTTCAGCTCAGAGGAACTACATCGTTCACAAAGCTAACAATTTTCCCTTCTTAACTGACAAGCATTGGATGTTAGAGGACCAGTGCATTGTATCAGTTTCAGGAGCAGAATTATACTAGATATGGTCCATATGTGTAGGAAACACTGTTCTTTTGTTCTCAGCACACTCACGTTTCCTGCTGTACTAGAGAATCTAGAAAGCAAGAGCGTGCTTCTTGCTCTAAAGCAGAGTGTGATCAATGGATGAGAACTCTGCTGTGTGTTTCCCTTCAGAAATGGAGTTAAATTCGAGGCTCTCTGTCTTCATACAAGCAAGACTTCGTTTGAAGTAAGGGCCGTCACTTTTCAGCTCAAAGGAACTACATTGTTCACGAAGCTAACAAGTTTCCCAACTTAACTGACAAGCATTGGGTGTTAGAGGACCAGTGCTTTGTATCAGTTTCAGAAGCAGAGTTGGACTAGATATGGTCCGTATGTGTAGGAAACACCGTTCTTTTGTTCTCAGCATGCTCACGTTTCCTGCTGTCTTAGAGACTCTAGAAAGCTAGAGCGTGCTTCTTGCTCTAAAGCTGAGTGTGGTCAATGGATGAGAACTCTGCCTTGTGTTTCCCTTCAGAAATGGAGTTAAATCCCAGGCTCTGTGTCTTCCTACAAGCAAACTACGTTTCAGGTAAGGACAGTCCCTTTTCAGCTCAAACGAACTACATCGTTCACGAAGTTAACAAGTTTCTCATCTTAACTGACAAGCATTGTATGTTAGAGGACGTCTGGTTTGTTTCAGTTTCAGAAGCAGAGATGAACTAGATATGGTCTGTATGGGTAAGAAACACCGTTCTTTTGTTCTGAGCTGACTCAAGTTTCCTGCTGTATTAGAGAATCTAGAAGCAAGAGCGTGCTTCTTGATCGAAAGCAGAGTGTGATCCATGGATGAGAACTATGCTGTGTGTTTCCCTTCAGAAATGGAGTTTAATCCCAGGCTCTGTGTCTTTCTACATGCACTACTTCGTTTCAGGTAAGGGCACTCACTTTTCAGCTCAAACGAACTACATCATTCACGAAGCTCAAACATTTTTCATCTTAAATGACAAGCATTGGATGTTAGAGGACCTGTGCTTTGTATCAATTTCAGAAGCAGAGTTGGACTAGATATGGGCCGTATGTGTATGAAACACCGTTCTTTTGTTCTCAGCACGCTCACTTTTCCTGCTATCTTAGAGATTCTTGAAAGCTAGAGCGTGCTTCTTGCTCTAAAGCAGAGTGTGATCAATGGAAGAGAACTCTGCTGTGTGTTTACCTTCAGAAATGGAGTTAAATCCCAGGCTCTGTGTCTTCCTACAACAAACTTCGTTTCAGGTAAGTTCAGTCACTTTTCAGCTCAAATGAACTACATCGTTCACAATGCACACATGTTTCTCATCTTAACTGAGAAGCATTGGATGTTAGAGAACTCTTGCTTTGTATCAATTTTAAGCAGAGTTGAACTAGATATGGTCCGTATGTATAGGAAACACTGTTCTTTTCTTCTGAGCACACTCACTTTTTCCTGCTGTATTAGAGACTCTAGAAAGCAAGAGCGTGCTTCTTGCTCTAAAGCAGAGTGTGATCCATGGATGAGAACTCTGCTGTGTGTTTCCCTTCAGAAATGGAGTTAAATCCCAAGCTCTGTGTCTTCCTACAAGCTGGATGGCGTTTCAGGCAAGGGCAGTCACTTTTCAGCTCAAAGGAACTACATCGTTCACAAAGCTAACATGTTTCCCTTCTTAACTGACAAGCATTGGATATTAGAGGACCAGTGCTTTGTATCAGTTTCAGAAGCAGATTTGGACTAGATATGGTCCGTATGTGTAGGAAACACCGTTCTTTTGTTCTCAGCACACTCACGTCTCCTGCTGTACTAGAGAATCTAGAAAGCTAGAGCGTGCTTCTTGCTCTAAAGCAGAGTGTGATCAATGGATGAGAACTCTACTGTGTGTTTCCCTTCAGAAATGGAGTTAAATCCCAGGCTCTGTTTCTTCCTACAATCAAAATTCGTTTCAGGTAAGGGCAGTCACTTTTCAGCTCAAACGAACTACATCGTTCACGAAGCTAACAAGTTTCCCATCTTAACTGCCAAGCATGGGATGTTAGAGGACGTGTGGTTTGTTTCAGTTTCAGAAGCAGAGATGAACTAGATATGGTCCGTATGTGTAAGAAACACCGTTCTTTATTTCTGAGCTGATTCAAATTTCCTGCTGTATTAGAGAATCTAGAAGCAATAGCGTGCTTCTTGCTCTAAAGCAGAGTGTGATCCATGGATGAGAACTATGCTGTGTGTTTCCCTTCAGAAATGGAGTTAAGACCCAGGCTCTGTGTCTTCCTACAAGCAGAACTTCATTTCAGGTAAGGGCACTCACTTTTCAGGTCAAACGAATTACATCGTTCACGAAGCTCACATGTTTCTCATCTTAACTGAGAATCATTGGATGTTAGAGAACCTTTCCTTTGTATCAATTTCAAGCAGAGTAGAACTAGATATGGTCCGTATGTATAGGAAACAACATTCTTTTCTTCTGAGCACACTCACGTTTCCTGCTGTATTAGAGACTCTAGAAATCAAGAGTGTACATCTTGCTCTAAAGCAGAATGTGATCAATGGATGAGAACTCTGCTGTGTGTTTCCCTTCAGAAATGGAGTTAAATCCCAGGATCTGTGTCATCCTACAAGCTGGATGGCGTTTCAGGTTATGGCACTCACTTTTCATCTCTAAGGAACTACATCGTTCACGAAGCTAACAAGTTTCCCACCTTAACTGAGAAGCATTGGAAGTTAGCGGACCAGTGCTTTGTATCAGTTTCAGAAGCAGAGTTGGACTAGATATGGTCCGTATGTGTAGGAAACACCGTACTTTTGTTCTCAGCACACTCACGTTTCCTGCTCTACTAGAGACTCTAGAAAGCAACAGCGTGCTTCTTGCTCTAAAGCAGAGTGTGATCAATGGATGAGAACTCTGCTGTGTGTTTCCCTTCAGAAATGGAGTTAAATCCCAGGCTCTGTGTCTTCCTACAAACAAATTTCGTTTCAGGTAAGGACAGTCACTTTTCAGCTCAAAGGAACTACATCGTTCACAAAGCTAACATGTTCCCTTCTTAACTGACAAGCATTGGATGTTAGAGGACCAGTGCATTGTATCAGTTTCAGGAGCAGAGTTATACTAGATATGGTCCATATGTGTAGGAAACACTGTTCTTTTGTTCTCAGCACACTCACGTCTCCTGCTGTACTAGAGAATCTAGAAAGCTAGAGCGTGCTTCTTGCTCTAAAGCAGAGTGTGATCAATGGATGAGAACTCTACTGTGTGTTTCCCTTCAGAAATGGAGTTAAATCCCAGGCTCTGTTTCTTCCTACAATCAAAATTCGTTTCAGGTAAGGGCAGTCACTTTTCAGCTCAAACGAACTACATCGTTCACGAAGCTAACAAGTTTCCCATCTTAACTGCCAAGCATGGGATGTTAGAGGACGTGTGGTTTGTTTCAGTTTCAGAAGCAGAGATGAACTAGATATGGTCCGTATGTGTAAGAAACACCGTTCTTTATTTCTGAGCTGATTCAAATTTCCTGCTGTATTAGAGAATCTAGAAGCAATAGCGTGCTTCTTGCTCTAAAGCAGAGTGTGATCCATGGATGAGAACTATGCTGTGTGTTTCCCTTCAGAAATGGAGTTAAGACCCAGGCTCTGTGTCTTCCTACAAGCAGAACTTCATTTCAGGTAAGGGCACTCACTTTTCAGGTCAAACGAATTACATCGTTCACGAAGCTCACATGTTTCTCATCTTAACTGAGAATCATTGGATGTTAGAGAACCTTTCCTTTATATCAATTTCAAGCAGAGTAGAACTAGATATGGTCCGTATGTATAGGAAACAACATTCTTTTCTTCTGAGCACACTCACGTTTCCTGCTGTATTAGAGACTCTAGAAATCAAGAGTGTACATCTTGCTCTAAAGCAGAATGTGATCAATGGATGAGAACTCTGCTGTGTGTTTCCCTTCAGAAATGGAGTTAAATCCCAGGATCTGTGTCATCCAACAAGCTGGATGGCGTTTCAGGTTATGGCACTCACTTTTCATCTCTAAGGAACTACATCGTTCACGAAGCTAACAAGTTTCCCACCTTAACTGAGAAGCATTGGACGTTAGCGGACCAGTGCTTTGTATCAGTTTCAGAAGCAGAGTTGGACTAGATATGGTCCCTATGTGTAGGAAACACCGTTCTTTTGTTCTCAGCACACTCACGTTTCCTGCTCTACTAGAGACTCTAGAAAGCAACAGCGTGCTTCTTGCTCTAAAGCAGAGTGTGATCCATGGATGAGAACTCTGCTGTGTGTTTCCCTTCAGAAATGGAGTTAAATCCCAAGCTCTGTGTCTTCCTACAAGCTGGATGGCGTTTCAGGCAAGGGCAGTCACTTTTCAGCTCAAAGGAACTACATCGTTCACAAAGCTAACATGTTTCCCTTCTTAACTGACAAGCATTGGATGTTAGAGGACCAGTGCATTGTATCAGTTTCAGGAGCAGAGTTATACTAGATATGGTCCATATGTGTAGGAAACACTGTTCTTTTGTTCTCAGCACACTCACGTTTCCTGCTGTACTAGAGAATCTAGAAAGCAAGAGCATGCTTCTTGCTCTAAAGCAGAGTGTGATCAATGGATGAGAACTCTGCTGTGAGTTTCACTTCAGAATTGGAGTTAAATCCCAGGCTCTGTGTCTTCCTACACGCTGGGTGGCGTTTCAGGCAAGGGCAGTCACTTTTCAGCTCAAAGGAACTACATCGTTCATGAAGCTAACAAGTTTCCCATCTTCACTGACAAGCATTGGACGTTAGCGGACCAGTGCTTTGTATCAGTTTCAGAAGCAGAGTTGGACTAGATATGGTCTGTATGTGTAGGAAACACCGTTCTATTGTTCTCAGCACACTCACGTCTCCTTCTGTACTAGAGAATCTAGAAAGCTAGAGCGTGCTTCTTGTTCTAAAGCAGAGTGTGATCAATGGAAGAGAACTCTACTGTGTGTTTCCCTTCAGAAATGGAGTTAAATCCCAGGCTCTGTGTCTTCCTACAATCAAAATTCGTTTCAGGTAAGGGCAGTCACTTTTCAGCTCAAACGAACTACATCGTTCACGAAGCTAACAAGTTTCCCATCTTAACTGCCAAGCATGGGATATTAGAGTACGTGTGGTTTGTTTCAGTTTCAGAAGCAGAGATGAACTAGATATGGTCCGTATGTGTAAGAAACACCGTTCTTTTGTTCTGAGCTGATTCAAATTTCCTGCTGTATTAGAGAATCTAGAAGCAATAGCGTGCCTCTTGCTCTAAAGCAGAGTGTGATCCATGGATGAGAACTATGCTGTGTGTTTCCCTTCAGAAATGGAGTTAAGACCCAGGCTCTGTGTCTTCCTACAAGCAGAACTTCATTTCAGGTAAGGGCAGTCACTTTTCAGGTCAAACGAAATACATCGTTCACGAAGCTCACATGTTTCTCATCTTAACTGAGAATCATTGGATGTTAGAGAACCTTTCCTTTGTATCAATTTCAAGCAGAGTAGAACTAGATATGGTCTGTATGTATAGGAAACAACATTCTTTTCTTCTGAGCACACTCACGTTTCTTGCTGTATTAGAGACTCTAGAAATCAAGAGTGTACATCTTGCTCTAAAGCAGAGTGTGATCAATGGATGAGAACTCTGCTGTGTGTTTCCCTTCAGAAATGGAGTTAAATCCCAGGATCTGTGTCATCCTACAAGCTGGATGGCGTTTCAGGATATGGCACTCACTTTTCATCTCTAAGGAACTACATCGTTCATGAAGCTAACAAGTTTCCCATCTTAACTGAGAAGCATTGGACGTTAGCGGACCAGTGCTTTGTATCAGTTTCAGAAGCAGAGTTGGACTAGATATGGTCCGTATGTGTAGGAAACACCGTTCTTTTGTTCTCAGCACACTCACGTTTCCTGCTCTACTAGAGACTCTAGAAAGCAACAGCGTGCTTCTTGCTCTAAAGCAGAGTGTGATCAATGGATGAGAACTCTGCTTTGTGTTTCCCTTCAGAAATGGAGTTAAATCCCAGGCTCTGTGTCTTCCTACAAGCAAATTTCGTTTCAGGTAAGGACAGACACTTTTCAGCTCAAAAGAACTACATCATTCACGAAGCTAACAAGTTTCCCATCTTAACTGCCAAGCATTGGATGTTAGAGGACCAGTGCTTTGTATCAGTTTCAGAAGCAGAGTTGGACTAGATATAGTTCATATGTGTAGGAAACACCATTCTTTTGTTCTGAGCTCACTCAAGTTTGCTGCTGTATTAGGAATCTAGAAGCGAGAGTGTGCTTCTTGCTCTAAAGCAGAGTGTGATCCATGGATGAGAACTCTGCTGTGTGTTTCCCTTCAGAAATGGAGTTAAATCCCAAGCTCTGTGTCTTCCTACGAGCTGGATGGCGTTTCAGGCAAGGGCAGTCACTTTTCAGCTCAAAGGAACTACATCGTTCACAAAGCTAACATGTTTCCCTTCTTAACTGACAAGCATTGGATATTAGAGGACCAGTGCTTTGTATCAGTTTCAGAAGCAGATTTGGACTAGATATGGTCCGTATGTGTAGGAAACACCGTTCTTTTGTTCTCAGCACACTCACATCTCCTGCTGTACTAGAGAATCTAGAAAGCTAGAGCGTGCTTCTTGCTCTAAAGCAGAGTGTGATCAATGGATGAGAACTCTACTGTGTGTTTCCCTTCAGAAATGGAGTTAAATCCCAGGCTCTGTTTCTTCCTACAATCAAAATTCGTTTCAGGTAAGGGCAGTCACTTTTCAGCTCAAACGAACTACATCGTTCACGAAGCTAACAAGTTTCCCATCTTAACTGCCAAGCATGGGATGTTAGAGGACGTGTGGTTTGTTTCAGTTTCAGAAGCAGAGATGAACTAGATATGGTCCGTATGTGTAAGAAACACCGTTCTTTATTTCTGAGCTGATTCAAATTTCCTGCTGTATTAGAGAATCTAGAAGCAATAGCGTGCTTCTTGCTCTAAAGCAGAGTGTGATCCATGGATGAGAACTATGCTGTGTGTTTCCCTTCAGAAATGGAGTTAAGACCCAGGCTCTGTGTCTTCCTACAAGCAGAACTTCATTTCAGGTAAGGGCACTCACTTTTCAGGTCAAACGGATTACATCGTTCACGAAGCTCACATGTTTCTCATCTTAACTGAGAATCATTGGATGTTAGATAACCTTTCCTTTGTATCAATTTCAAGCAGAGTAGAACTAGATATGGTCCGTATGTATAGGAAACAACATTCCTTTCTTCTGAGCACACTCACGTTTCCTGCTGTATTAGAGACTCTAGAAATCAAGAGTGTACATCTTGCTCTAAAGCAGAATGTGATCAATGGATGAGAACTCAGCTGTGTGTTTCCCTTCAGAAATGGAGTTAAATCCCAGGATCTGTGTCATCCTACAAGCTGGATGGCGTTTCAGGTTATGGCTCTCACTTTTCATCTCTAAGGAACTACATTGTTCACGAAGCTAACAAGTTTCCCACCTTAACTGAGAAGCATTGGACGTTAGCGGACCAGTGCTTTGTATCAGTTTCAGAAGCAGAGTTGGACTAGATATGGTCCCTATGTGTAGGAAACACCGTTCTTTTGTTCTCAGCACACTCACGTTTCCTGCTCTACTAGAGACTCTAGAAAGCAACAGCGTGCTTCTTGCTCTAAAGCAGAGTGTGATCCATGGATGAGAACTCTGCTGTGTGTTTCCCTTCAGAAATGGAGTTAAATCCCAAGCTCTGTGTCTTCCTACACGCTGGATGGCGTTTCTGGCAAGGGCAGTCACTTTTCAGCTCAAAGGAACTACATCGTTCACGAAGCTAACAAGTTTCCCATCTTAACTGACAAGCATTGGATGTTAGGGGACCAGTGCTTTGTATCAGTTTCAGAAGCAGAGTTGGACTAGATATGGTCCGTATGTGTAGGAAACTCCGTTCTTTTGTTTTCAGCACACGCACGTTTCCTGCTATATTAGAGACTCTAGAAAGCAAGAGCATGCTTCTTGCTCTAAACTAGAGTGTGATCAATGGATGAGAACTCTGCTGTGAGTTTCCCTTCAGAAATGGAGTTAAATTCTAGGCTCTGTGTCTTCCTAAAAGCAAGACTTCTTTTCAAGTAAGGGCAGTCACTTTTCAGCTCAAACGAACTACATCGTTCACGAAGCTCACCTGTTCCTCATCTTAAGTGAGAATCATTGGATGTTAGAGAACCTTTCCTTAGTATCAATTTCAAGCAGAGTAGAACTAGATATGGTCCGTATGTATAGGAAACAACATTCTTTTCTTCTGAGCACACTCACTTTTCCTGCTGTATTAGAGACTCTAGAAATCAAGAGTGTACATCTTGCTCTAAAGCAGAGTGTGATCAATGGATGAGAACTCTGCTGTGTGTTTCCCTTCAGAAATGGAGTTAAATCCCAGGCTCTGTGTCTTCCTACAAGCAAATTTCGTTTCAGGTAAGGACAGTCACTTTTCAGCTCAAAAGAACTACATCATTCACGAAGCTAACAAGTTTCCCATCTTAACTGCCAAACATTGGATGTTAGAGGACCAGTGCTTTGTATCAGTTTCAGAAGCAGAGTTGGACTAGATATAGTTCATATGTGTAGGAAACACCATTCTTTTGTTCTGAGCTCACTCAAGTTTGCTGCTGTATTAGGAATCTAGAAGCGAGAGTGTGCTTCTTGCTCTAAAGCAGAGTGTGATCCATGGATGAGAACTCTGCTGTGTGTTTCCCTTCAGAAATGGAGTTAAATCCCAAGCTCTGTGTCTTCCTACAAGCTGGATGGCGTTTCAGGCAAGGGCAGTCACTTTTCAGCTCAAAGGAACTACATCGTTCACAAAGCTAACATGTTTCCCTTCTTAACTGACAAGCATTGGATATTAGAGGACCAGTGCTTTGTATCAGTTTCAGAAGCAGATTTGGACTAGATATGGTCCGTACGTGTAGGAAACAGCGTTCTTTTGTTCTCAGCACACTCACGTCTCCTGCTGTACTAGAGAATCTAGAAAGCTAGAGCGTGCTTCTTGCTCTAAAGCAGAGTGTGATCAATGGATGAGAACTCTACTGTGTGTTTCCCTTCAGAAATGGAGTTAAATCCCAGGCTCTGTGTCTTCCTACAATCAAAATTCGTTTCAGGTAAGGGCAGTCACTTTTCAGCTCAAACGAACTACATCGTTCACGAAGCTAACAAGTTTCCCATCTTAACTGCCAAGCATGGGATGTTAGAGGACGTGTGGTTTGTTTCAGTTTCAGAAGCAGAGATGAACTAGATATGGTCCGTATGTGTAAGAAACACCGTTCTTTATTTCTGAGCTGATTCAAATTTCCTGCTGTATTAGAGAATCTAGAAGCAATAGCGTGCTTCTTGCTCTAAAGCAGAGTGTGATCCATGGATGAGAACTATGCTGTGTGTTTCCCTTCAGAAATGGAGTTAAGACCCAGGCTCTGTGTCTTCCTACAAGCAGAACTTCATTTCAGGTAAGGGCACTCACTTTTCAGGTCAAACGAATTACATCATTCACGAAGATCACATGTTTCTCATCTTAACTGAGAATCATTGGATGTTAGATAACCTTTCCTTTGTATCAATTTCAAGCAGAGTAGAACTAGATATGGTCCGTATGTATAGGAAACAACATTCTTTTCTTCTGAGCACACTCACGTTTCCTGCTGTATTAGAGACTCTAGAAATCAAGAGTGTACATCTTGCTCTAAAGCAGAATGTGATCAATGGATGAGAACTCTGCTGTGTGTTTCCCTTCAGAAATGGAGTTAAATCCCAGGATCTGTGTCATCCTACAAGCTGGATGGCGTTTCAGGTTATGGCACTCACTTTTCATCTCTAAGGAACTACATCGTTCACGAAGCTAACAAGTTTCCCACCTTAACTGAGAAGCATTGGACGTTAGCGGACCAGTGCTTTGTATCAGTTTCAGAAGCAGAGTTGGACTAGATATGGTCCCTATGTGTAGGAAACACCGTTCTTTTGTTCTCAGCACACTCACGTTTCCTGCTCTACTAGAGACTCTAGAAAGCAACAGCGTGCTTCTTGCTCTAAAGCAGAGTGTGATCAATGGATGAGAACTCTGCTGTGTGTTTCCCTTCAGAAATGGAGTTAAATCCCAGGCTCTGTGTCTTCCTACAAACAAATTTCGTTTCAGGTAAGGACAGTCACTTTTCAGCTCAAAAGAACTACATCGTTCACGAAGCTAACAAGTTTCCCATCTTAACTGCCAAGCATTGGATGTTAGAGGACCAGTGCTTTGTATCAGTTTCAGAAGCAGAGTTGAACTAGATATGGTCTGTATGTATAGGAAACACTGTTCTTTTCTTCTGAGCACACTCACTTTTTCCTGCTGTATTAGAGACTCTAGAAAGCAAGAGTGTGCTTCTTGCTCTAAAGCAGAGTGTGATCCATGGATGAGAAATCTGCTGTGTGTTTCCCTTCAGAAATGGAGTTAAATCCCAAGCTCTGTGTCTTCCTACAAGCTGGATGGCGTTTCATGCAAGGGCAGTCACTTTTCAGCTCAAAGGAACTACATCGTTCACAAAGCTAACATGTTTCCCTTCTTAACTGCCAAGCATTGGATGTTAGAGGACCAGTGCTTTGTATCAGTTTCAGAAGCAGAGTTCGACTAGATATGGTCCGTATGTGTAGGAAACACCGTTCTTTTGTTCCTAGCACACGCACGTTTCCTGCTGTACTAGAGACTCTAGAAAGAAAGAGCGTGCTTCTTGCTCTAAAGCAGAGTGTGATCCATGGATGAGAACACTGCTGTGTGTTTCCCTTCAGAAATGGAGTTAAATCCCAGGGTCTGTGTCTTCCTACAAGCAAACTTCATTTCAGGTAAGGACAGTCACTTTTTAGCTCAAAGGAACTACATCGTTCACGAAACTAACAAGGTTCCCATCTTAACTGCCAAGCATTGGATGTTAGAGGACCAGTGCTTTGTATCAGTTTCAGAAGCAGAGTTGGACTAGATATGGTCCGTATGTGTAGGAAACACCGTTCTTTTGTTCTCAGCACACTCATGTTTCCTGCTGTCTTAGAGACTCTAGAAAGCTAGAGCGTGCTTCTTGCTCTAAAGCTGAGTGTGGTCAATGGATGAGAACTCTGCCTTGTGTTTCCCTTCAGAAATGGAGTTAAATCCCAGGCTCTGTGTCTTCCTACAAGCAAACTACGTTTCAGGTAAGGACAGTCCCTTTTCAGCTAAAACGAACTACATCGTTCATGAAGTTAACAAGTTTCTCATCTTAACTGACAAGCATTGTATGTTAGAGGACGTGTGGTTTGTTTCAGTTTCAGAAGCAGAGATGAACTAGATATGGTCTGTATGGGTAAGAAACACCGTTCTTTTGTTCTGAGCTGACTCAAGTTTCCTGCTGTATTAGAGAATCTAGAAGCAAGAGCGTGCTTCTTGATCGAAAGCAGAGTGTGATCCATGGATGAGAACTGTGTTGTGTGTTTCCCTTCAGAAATGGAGTTTAATCCCAGGCTCTGTGTCTTCCTACATGCACTACCTCGTTACAGGTAAGGGCACTCACTTTTCAGCTCAAACGAACTACATCATTCACGAAGCTCACACATTTTTCATCTTAAATGACAAGCATTGGATGTTAGAGGACCTGTGCTTTGTATCAATTTCAGAAGCAGAGTTGGACTAGATATGGGCCATATGTGTAGGAAACACCGTTCTTTTGTTCGGAGCACACTCAAGTTTCCTGCTGTCTTAGAGACTCTAGAAAGCACGAGCATGCTTCTTGCTGTAAAGTAGAGTGTACTCAATGGATGAGAACTCTGCTGTGTGTTTCCCTTCAGAAATGGACTTAAATTCCAGGCTCTGTGTCTTCATACAAGCAAGACTTCGTTTCAAGTAAGGCCAGTCACTTTCCAGCTCAAATGAACAACATCGTTCACGAAGCTCACACGTTTCTCATCTTAACTGACAAGCATTGGATGTTAGAGCACAAGTGCTTTGTATCAGTTTCAGAAGCAGAGTTGGACTAGATATGGTCTGTATGTATAGGAAACACTGTTCTTTTCTTCTGAGCACACTCACTTTTTCCTGCTGTATTAGAGACTCTAGAAAGCAAGAGCGTGCTTCTTGCTCTAAAGCAGAGTGTGATCCATGGTGAGAACTCTGCTGTGTGTTTCCCTTCAGAAAAGGAGTTAAATCCCTAGCTCTGTGTCTTCCTACAAGCTGGATGGCGTTTCAGGCAAGGGCAGTCACTTTTCAGCTCAAAGGAACTACATCGTTCACAAAGCTAACATGTTTCCTTTCTTAACTGACAAGCATTGGATGTTAGAGGACCAGTGCATTGTATCAGTTTCAGGAGCAGAGTTATACTAGATATGGTCCATATGTGTAGGAAACACCGTTCTTTTGTTCTCAGCACACTCACGTGTCCTGCTGTACTAGAGACTCTAGAAAGCTAGAGCGTGCTTCTTGCTCTAAAGCAGAGTGTGATCAATGGAAGAGAACTCTGCTGTGTGTTTCCCTTCAGAAATGGAGTTAAATCACATGCTCTGTGTCTTCCTACAAGCAAACTTCGTTTCAGGTAAGGACAGTCACTTTTCAGCTCAAACGAACTACATCGTTCACAAAGCTAACAAGTTTCCCATCTTAACTGCCAAGCATGGGATGTTAGAGGACGTGTGGTTTGTTTCAGTTTCAGAAGCAGAGATGAACTACATATGGTCCGTATGTGTAAGAAACACCGTTCTTTTGTTCTGAGCTGACTCAAATTTCCTGCTGTATTAGAGAATCTAGAAGCAATAGCGTGCTTCTTGCTCTAAAGCAGAGTGTGATCCATGGATGAGAACTATGCTGTGTGTTTCCCTTCAGAAATGGAGTTAAGACCCAGGCTCTGTGTCTTCCTACAAGCAAAACTTCATTTCAGGTAAGGGCAGTCACTTTTCAGGTCAAACGAATTACATCATTCACGAAGCTCACATGTTTCTCATCTTAACTGAGAATCATTGGATGTTAGAGAACCTTTCCTTTGTATCAATTTCAAGCAGAGTAGAACTAGATATGGTCCGTATGTATAGGAAACAACATTCTTTTCTTCTGAGCACACTCACGTTTCCTGCTGTATTAGAGACTCTAGAAATCAAGAGTGTACATCTTGCTCTAAAGCAGAGTGTGATCAATGGATGAGAACTCTGCTGTGTGTTTCCCTTCAGAAATGGAGTTAAATCCCAGGATCTGTGTCATCCTACAAGCTGGATGGCGTTTCAGGTTATGGCACTCACTTTTCATCTCTAAGGAACTACATCGTTCACGAAGCTAACAAGTTTCCCATCTTAACTGAGAAGCATTGGACGTTAGCGGACCAGTGCTTTGTATCAGTTTCAGAAGCAGAGTTGGACTAGATATGGTCCGTATGTGTAGGAAACACCGTTCTTTTGTTCTCAGCACACTCACGTTTCCTGCTCTACTAGAGACTCTAGAAAGCAACAGCGTGCTTCTTGCTCTAAAGCAGAGTGTGATCAATGGATGAGAACTCTGCTGTGTGTTTCCCTTCAGAAATGGAGTTAAATCCCAGGCTCTGTGTCTTCCTACAATCAAATTTCGTTTCAGGTAAGGACAGTCACTTTTCAGCTCAAAAGAACTACATCATTCACGAAGCTAACAAGTTTCCCATCTTAACTGCCAAGCATTGGATGTTAGAGGACCAGTGCTTTGTATCAGTTTCAGAAGCAGTGTTGGACTAGATATAGTTCATATGTGTAGGAAACACCATTCTTTTGTTCTGAGCTCACTCAAGTTTGCTGCTGTATTAGGAATCTAGAAGCGAGAGTGTGCTTCTTGCTCTAAAGCAGAGTGTGATCCATGGATGAGAACTCTGCTGTGTGTTTCCCTTCAGAAATGGAGTTAAATCCCAAGCTCTGTGTCTCCTACAAGCTGGATGGCGTTTCAGGCAAGGGCAGTCACTTTTCAGCTCAAAGGAACTACATCGTTCACAAAGCTAACATGTTTCCCTTCTTAACTGACAAGCATTGGATATTAGAGGACCAGTGCTTTGTTTCAGTTTCACAAGCAGATTTGGACTAGATATGGTCCGTATGTGTAGGAAACACCGTTCTTTTGTTCTCAGCACACTCACGTCTCCTGCTGTACTAGAGAATCTAGAAAGCTAGAGCGTGCTTCTTGCTCTAAAGCAGAGTGTGATCAATGGATGAGAACTCTACTGTGTGTTTCCCTTCAGAAATGGAGTTAAATCCCACCTCTGTTTCTTCCTACAATCAAAATTCGTTTCAGGTAAGGGCAGTCACTTTTCAGCTCAAACGAACTACATCGTTCACGAAGCTAACAAGTTTCCCATCTTAACTGCCAAGCATGGGATGTTAGAGGACGTGTGGTTTGTTTCAGTTTCAGAAGCAGAGATGAACTAGATATGGTCCGTATGTGTAAGAAACACCGTTCTTTATTTCTGAGCTGATTCAAATTTCCTGCTGTATTAGAGAATCTAGAAGCAATAGCGTGCTTCTTGCTCTAAAGCAGAGTGTGATCCATGGATGAGAACTATGCTGTGTGTTTCCCTTCAGAAATGGAGTTAAGACCCAGGCTCTGTGTCTTCCTACAAGCAGAACTTCATTTCAGGTAAGGGCACTCACTTTTCAGGTCAAACGAATTACATCGTTCACGAAGCTCACATGTTTCTCATCTTAACTGAGAATCATTGGATGTTAGATAACCTTTCCTTTGTATCAATTTCAAGCAGAGTAGAACTAGATATGGTCCGTATGTATAGGAAACAACATTCTTTTCTTCTGAGCACACTCACGTTTCCTGCTGTATTAGAGACTCTAGAAATCAAGAGTGTACATCTTGCTCTAAAGCAGAATGTGATCAATGGATGAGAACTCTGCTGTGTGTTTCCCTTCAGAAATGGAGTTAAATCCCAGGATCTGTGTCATCCTACAAGCTGGATGGCGTTTCAGGTTATGGCACTCACTTTTCATCTCTAAGGAACTACATCGTTCACGAAGCTAACAAGTTTCCCACCTTAACTGAGAAGCATTGGACGTTAGCGGACCAGTGCTTTGTATCAGTTTCAGAAGCAGAGTTGGACTAGATATGGTCCCTATGTGTAGGAAACACCGTTCTTTTGTTCTCAGCACACTCACGTTTCCTGCTCTACTAGAGACTCTAGAAAGCAACAGCGTGCTTCTTGCTCTAAAGCAGAGTGTGATCAATGGATGAGAACTCTGCTGTGTGTTTCCCTTCAGAAATGGAGTTAAATCCCAGGCTCTGTGTCTTCCTACAAACAAATTTCGTTTCAGGTAAGGACAGTCACTTTTCAGCTCAAAAGAACTACATCGTTCACGAAGCTAACAAGTTTCCCATCTTAACTGCCAAGCATTGGATGTTAGAGGACCAGTGCTTTGTATCAGTTTCAGAAGCAGAGTTGAACTAGATATGGTCCGTATGTATAGGAAACACTGTTCTTTTCTTCTGAGCACACTCACTTTTTCCTGCTGTATTAGAGACTCTAGAAAGCAAGAGCGTGCTTCTTGCTCTAAAGCAAAGTGTGATCCATGGATGAGAAATCTGCTGTGTGTTTCCCTTCAGAAATGGAGTTAAATCCCAAGCTCTGTGTCTTCCTACAAGCTGGATGGCGTTTCATGCAAGGGCAGTCACTTTTCAGATCATAGGATCTACATCGTTCACAAAGCTAACATGTTTCCCTTCTTAACTGAAAAGCATTGGATGTTAGAGGACCAGGGCTTTGTATCAGTTTCAGAAGCAGATTTGGACTAGATATGGTCCGTATGTGTAGGAAACACCGTTCTTTTGTTCCTAGCACACTCACGTTTCCTGCTGTACTAGAGACACTAGAAAGAAAGAGCGTGCTTCTTGCTCTAAAGCAGAGTGTGATCCATGGATGAGAACACTGCTGTGTGTTTCCCTTCAGAAATGGAGTTAAATCCCTGGGTCTGTGTCTTCCTACAAGCAAACTTCATTTCAGGTAAGGACAGTCACTTTTTAGCTCAAAGGAACTACATCGTTCACGAAACTAACAAGGTTCCCATCTTAACTGCCAAGCATTGGATGTTAGAGGACCAGTGCTTTGTATCAGTTTCAGAAGCAGAGTTGGACTAGATATGGTCCGTATGTGTAGGAAACACCGTTCTTTTGTTCTCAGCACACTCACGTTTCCTGCTGTCTTAGAGACTCTAGAAAGCTAGAGCGTGCTTCTTGCTCTAAAGCTGAGTGTGGTCAATGGATGAGAACTCTGCCTTGTGTTTCCCTTCAGAAATGGAGTTAAATCCCAGGCTCTGTGTCTTCCTACAAGCAAACTACGTTTCAGGTAAGGACAGTCCCTTTTCAGCTCAAACGAACTACATCGTTCATGAAGTTAACAAGTTTCTCATCTTAACTGACAAGCATTGTATGTTAGAGGACGTGTGGTTTGTTTCAGTTTCAGAAGCAGAGATGAACTAGATATGGTCTGTATGGGTAAGAAACACCGTTCTTTTGTTCTGAGCTGACTCAAGTTTCCTGCTGTATTAGAGAATCTAGAAGCAAGAGCGTGCTTCTTGATCGAAAGCAGAGTGTGATCCATGGATGAGAACTGTGTTGTGTGTTTCCCTTCAGAAATGGAGTTTAATCCCAGGCTCTGTGTCTTCCTACATGCACTACTTCGTTTCAGGTAAGGGCACTCACTTTTCAGCTCAAACGAACTACATCATTCACGAAGCTCACACATTTTTCATCTTAAATGACAAGCATTGGATGTTAGAGGACCTGTGCTTTGTATCAATTTCAGAAGCAGAGTTGGACTAGATATGGGCCATATGTGTAGGAAACACCGTTCTTTTGTTCGGAGCACACTCAAGTTTCCTGCTGTCTTAGAGACTCTAGAAAGCACGAGCATGCTTCTTGCTGTAAAGTAGAGTGTACTCAATGGATGAGAACTCTGCTGTGTGTTTCCCTTCAGAAATGGACTTAAATTCCAGGCTCTGTGTCTTCATACAAGGAAGACTTCGTTTCCAGTAAGGCCAGTCACTTTCCAGCTCAAATGAACAACATCGTTCACGAAGCTCACACGTTTCTCATCTTAACTGACAAGCATTGGATGTTAGAGCACAAGTGCTTTGTATCAGTTTCAGAAGCAGAGTTGGACTAGATATGGTCCGTATGTATAGGAAACACTGTTCTTTTCTTCTGAGCACACTCACTTTTTCCTGCTGTATTAGAGACTCTAGAAAGCAAGAGCGTGCTTCTTGCTCTAAAGCAGAGTGTGATCCATGGATGAGAACTCTGCTGTGTGTTTCCCTTCAGAAATGGAGTTAAATCCCTAGCTCTGTGTCTTCCTACAAGCTGGATGGCGTTTCAGGCAAGGGCAGTCACTTTTCAGCTCAAAGGAACTACATCGTTCACAAAGCTAACATGTTTCCTTTCTTAACTGACAAGCATTGGATGTTAGAGGACCAGTGCATTGTATCAGTTTCAGGAGTAGAGTTATACTAGATATGGTCCATATGTGTAGGAAACACCGTTCTTTTGTTCTCAGCACACTCACGTGTCCTGCTGTACTAGAGACTCTAGAAAGCTAGAGCGTGCTTCTTGCTCTAAAGCAGAGTGTGATCAATGGAAGAGAACTCTGCTGTGTGTTTCCCTTCAGAAATGGAGTTAAATCACAGGCTCTGTGTCTTCCTACAAGCAAACTTCGTTTCAGGTAAGGACAGTCACTTTTCAGCTCAAACGAACTACATCGTTCACAAAGCTAACAAGTTTCCCATCTTAACTGCCAAGCATGGGATGTTAGAGGACGTGTGGTTTGTTTCAGTTTTAGAAGCAGAGATGAACTACATATGGTCCGTATGTGTAAGAAACACCGTTCTTTTGTTCTGAGCTGACTCAAATTTCCTGCTGTATTAGAGAATCTAGAAGCAATAGCGTGCTTCTTGCTCTAAAGCAGAGTGTGATCCATGGATGAGAACTATGCTGTGTGTTTCCCTTCAGAAATGGAGTTAAGACCCAGGCTCTGTGTCTTCCTACAAGCAGAACTTCATTTCAGGTAAGGGCAGTCACTTTTCAGGTCAAACGAATTACATCGTTCACGAAGCTCACATGTTTCTCATCTTAACTGAGAATCATTGGATGTTAGAGAACCTTTCCTTTGTATCAATTTCAAGCAGAGTAGAACTAGATATGGTCCGTATGTATAGGAAACAACATTCTTTTCTTCTGAGCACACTCACGTTTCCTGCTGTATTAGAGACTCTAGAAATCAAGAGTGTACATCTTGCTCTAAAGCAGAGTGTGATCAATGGATGAGAACTCTGCTGTGTGTTTCCCTTCAGAAATGGAGTTAAATCCCAGGATCTGTGTCATCCTACAAGCTGGATGGCGTTTCAGGTTATGGCACTCACTTTTCATCTCAAAGGAACTACATCGTTCACGAAGCTAACAAGTTTCCCATCTTAACTGCCAAGCATTGGATGTTAGAGGACCAGTGCTTTGTATCAGTTTCAGAAGCAGAGTTGGACTAGATATGGTCCGTATGTGTAGGAAACACCGTTCTTTTGTTCTCAGCACACTCACGTTTCCTGCTGTACTAGAGACTCTAGAAAGCAACAGCGTGCTTCTTGCTCTAAAGCAGAGTGTGATCAATGGATGAGAATTCTGCTGTGTGTTTCCCTTCAGAAATGGAGTTAAATCCCAGGCTCTGTGTCTTCCTACAAGCAAATTTCGTTTCAGGTAAGGACAGTCACTTTTCAGCTCAAAAGAACTACATCGTTCACGAAGCTAACAAGTTTCCCATCTTAACTGCCAAGCATTGGATATTAGAGGACCAGTGCTTTGTATCAGTTTCAGAAGCAGAGTTAGACTAGATATAGTTCATATGTGTAGGAAACACCATTCTTTTGTTCTGATCTCACTCAAGTTTGCTGCTGTATTAGGAATCTAGAAGCGAGAGTGTGCTTCTTGCTCTAAAGCAGAGGGTGATCCATGGATGAGAACTCTGCTGTGTGTTTCCCTTCAGAAATGGAGTTAAATCCCAAGCTCTGTGTCTTCCTACACGCTGGATGGCGTTTCTGGCAAGGGCAGTCACTTTTCAGCTCAAAGGAACTACATCGTTCACGAAGCTAACAAGTTTCCGATCTTAACTGACAAGCATTGGATGTTAGGGGACCAGTGCTTTGTATCAGTTTCAGAAGCAGAGTTGGACTAGATATGGTCCGTATGTGTAGGAAACTCCGTTCTTTTGTTTTCAGCACACGCACGTTTCCTGCTATACTAGAGACTCTAGAAAGCAAGAGCATGCTTCTTGCTCTAAACTAGAGTGTGATCAATGGATGAGAACTCTGCTGTGAGTTTCCCTTCAGAAATTGAGTTAAATTCTAGGCTCTGTGTCTTCCTAAAAGCAAGACTTCTTTTCAAGTAAGGGCAGTCACTTTTCAGCTCAAACGAACTACATCGTTCACGAAGCTCACCTGTTCCTCATCTTAAGTGAGAATCATTGGATGTTAGAGAACCTTTCCTTAGTATCAATTTCAAGCAGAGTAGAACTAGATATGGTCCGTATGTATAGGAAACAACATTCTTTTCTTCTGAGCACACTCACGTTTCCTGCTGTATTAGAGACTCTAGAAATCAAGAGTGTACATCTTGCTCTAAAGCAGAGTGTGATCAATGGATTAGAACTCTGCTGTGTGTTTCCCTTCAGAAATGGAGTTAAATCCCAGGATCTGTGTCATCCTACAAGCTGGATGGCGTTTCAGGTTATGGCACTCACTTTTCATCTCAAAGGAACTATATCGTTCACGAAGCTAACAAGTTTCCGACCTTAACTGAGAAGCATTGCACGTTAGCGGACCAGTGCTTTGTATCAGTTTCAGAAGCAGAGTTGGACTAGATATGGTCCGTATGTGTAGGAAACACCGTTCTTTTGTTCTCAGAACACTCATGTTTCCTGCTGTACTAGAGAATCTAGAAAGCAACAGCGTGCTTCTTGCTCTAAAGCTGAGTGTGGTCAATGGATGAGAACTCTGCCTTGTGTTTCCCTTCAGAAATGGAGTTAAATCCCAGGCTCTGTGTCTTCCTACAAGCAAACTACGTTTCAGGTAAGGACAGTCACTTTTCAGCTCAAAAGAACTACATCGTTCACGAAACTAACAAGGTTCCCATCTTAACTGCCAAGCATTGGATGTTAGAGGACCAGTGCTTTGTATCAGTTTCAGAAGCAGAGTTGGACTAGATATGGTCTGTATGTGTAGGAAACACCGTTCTTTTGTTTGCAGCACGCTCACGTTTCCTGCTGTCTTAGAGACTCTAGAAAGCTAGAGCGTGCTTCTTGCTCTAAAGCTGAGTGTGGTCAATGGATGAGAACTCTGCCTTGTGTTTCCCTTCAGAAATGGAGTTAAATCCCAGGCTCTGTGTCTTCCTACAAGCAAACTACGTTTCAGGTAAGGACAGTCCCTTTTCAGCTCAAACAAACTACATCGTTCACGAAGTTAACAAGTTTCTCATCTTAACTGACAAGCATTGTATGTTAGAGGACGTGTGGTTTGTTTCAGTTTCAGAAGCAGAGATGAACTAGATATGGTCCGTATGTGTAAGAAACACCGTTCTTTTGTTCTGAGCTGACTCAAGTTTCCTGCTGTATTAGAGAATCTAGAAGCAAGAGCGTGCTTCTTGATCTAAAGCAGAGTGTGATCCATGGATGAGAACTGTGTTGTGTGTTTCCCTTCAGAAATGGAGTTTAATCCCAGGCTCTATGTCTTCCTACATGCACTACTTCGTTTCAGGCAAGGGCACTCACTTTTCAGCTCAAACGAACTACATCATTCACGAAGCTCACACATTTTTCATCTTAAATGACAAGCATTGGATGTTAGAGGACCTGTGCTTTGTATCAATTTCAGAAGCAGAGTTGGACTATATATGGGCCGTATGTGTAGGAAACACCGTTCTTTTGTTCGGAGCACACTCAAGTTTCCTGCTGTCTTAGAGACTCTAGAAAGCACGAGCGTGCTTCTTGCTGTAAAGTAGAGTGTACTCAATGGATGAGAACTCTGCTGTGTGTTTCCCTTCAGAAATGGAGTTAAATTCCAGGCTCTGTGTCTTCATACAAGCAAGACTTCGTTTCAAGTAAGGCCAGTCACTTTCCAGCTCAAATGAACAACATCGTTCACGAAGCTCACATGTTTCTCATCTTAACTGACAAGCATTGGATGTTAGAGCACAAGTGCTTTGTATCAGTTTCAGAAGCAGAGTTGGACTAGATATGGTCCGTATGTGTAGGAAACACCGTTCTTTTGTTCTCAGCACGCTCACGTTTCCTGTTGTCTTAGAGATTCTTGAAAGCTAGAGCATGCTTCTTGCTCTAAAGCAGAGTGTGATCAATGGAAGAGAACTCTGCTGTGTGTTTCCCTTCAGAAATGGAGTTAAATCCCAGGCTCTGTGTCTTCCTACAATAACCTTCGTTTCAGGTAAGGACAGTCACTTTTCAGCTCAAATGAACTACATCGTTCACAATGCACACATGTTTCTCATCTTAACTGAGAAGCATTGGATGTTAGAGAACCCTTGCTTTGTATCAATTTTAAGAAGAGTTGAACTAGATATGGTCCGTATGTATAGGAAACACTGTTCTTTTCTTCTGAGCACACTCACTTTTTCCTGCTGTATTAGAGACTCTAGAAAGCAAGAGCGTGCTTCTTGCTCTAAAGCAGAGTGTGATCCATGGATGAGAACTCTGCTGTGTGTTTCCCTTCAGAAATGGAGTTAAATCCCAAGCTCTGTGTCTTCCTACAAGCTGGATGGCGTTTCAGGCAAGGGCAGTCACTTTTCAGCTCAAAGGAACTACATCGTTCACAAAGCTAACATGTTTCCCTTCTTAACTGACAAGCATTGGATGTTAGAGGACCAGTGCATTGTATCAGTTTCAGGAGCAGAGTTATACTAGATATGGTCCATATTGGTAGGAAACACTGTTCTTTTGTTCTCAGCACACTCACGTTTCCTGCTGTATTAGAGAATCTAGAAAGCAAGAGCATGCTTCTTGCTCTAAAGCAGAGTGTGACCAATGGATGAGAACTCTGCTGTGAGTTTCACTTCAGAATTGGAGTTAAATCCCAGGCTCCGTGTCTTCCTACACGCTGGGTGGTGTTTCAGGCAAGGGCAGTCACTTTTCAGGTCAAAGGAACTACATCGTTCATGAAGCTAACAACTTTCCCATCTTCACTGCCAAGCATTGGATGTTAGAGGACCAGGGCTTTGTATCAGTTTCAGAAGCAGAGTTGGATTAGATATGGTCCGTATGTTTAGGAAACACCGTTCTTTTGTTCTCAGCACACTCACGTGTCCTGCTGTACTAGAGACTCTAGAAAGCTAGAGCGTGCTTCTTGCTCTAAAGCAGAGTGTTATCAATGGAAGAGAACTCTGCTGTGTGTTTTCCTTCAGAAATGGAGTTAAATCCCATGCTCTGTGTCATCCTACAAGCTGGATGGCATTTCAGGTTATGGCACTCACTTTTCAGCTCAAAGGAACTACATCGTTCATGAAGCTAACAAGTTTCCCATCTTAACTGACAAGCATTGGACGTTAGCGGACCAGTGCTTTGTATCAATTTCAGAAGCAGAGTTGGCCTAGATATGGTCCATATGTGTAGGAAACACCGTTCTTTTGTTCTCAGCACACTCACGTCTCCTGCTGTACTAGAGAATCTAGAAAGGTAGAGCGTGCTTCTTGCTCTAAAGCAGAGTGTGATCAATGGAAGAGAACTCTACTGTGTGTTTCCCTTCAGAAATGGAGTTAAATCCCAGGCTCTGTGTCTTCCTACAATCAAAATTCGTTTCAGGTAAGGGCAGTCACTTTTCAGCTCAAACGAACTACATCGTTCACGAAGCTAACAAGTTTCCCATCTTAACTGCCAAGCATGGGATGTTAGAGGACGTGTGGTTTGTTTCAGTTTCAGAAGCAGAGATGAACTAGATATGGTCCGTATGTGTAAGAAACACCGTTCTTTTGTTCTGAGCTGATTCAAATTTCCTGCTGTATTAGAGAATCTAGAAGCAATAGCGTGCTTCTTGCTCTAAAGCAGATTGTGATCCATGGATGAGAACTATGCTGTGTGTTTCCCTTCAGAAATGGAGTTAAGACCCAGGCTCTGTGTCTTCCTACAAGCAAAACTTCATTTCAGGTAAGGGCAGTCACTTTTCAGGTCAAACGAATTACATCGTTCACGAAGCTCACATGTTTCTCATCTTAACTGAGAATCATTGGATGTTAGAGAACCTTTCCTTTGTATCAATTTCAAGCAGAGTAGAACTAGATATGGTCCGTATGTATAGGAAACAACATTCTTTTCTTCTGAGCACACTCACGTTTCCTGCTGTATTAGAGACTCTAGAAATCAAGAGTGTACATCTTGCTCTAAAGCAGAGTGTGATCAATGGATGAGAACTCTGCTGTGTGTTTCCCTTCAGAAATGGAGTTAAATCCCAGGATCTGTGTCATCCTACAAGCTGGATGGCGTTTCAGGTTATGGCACTCACTTTTCATCTCTAAGGAACTACATCGTTCACGAAGCTAACAAGTTTCCCATCTTAACTGAGAAGCATTGGACGTTAGAGGACCAGTGCTTTGTATCAGTTTCAGAAGCAGAGTTGGACTAGATATGGTCCGTATGTGTAGGAAACACCGTTCTTTTGTTCTCAGCACACTCACGTTTCCTGCTCTACTAGAGACTCTAGAAAGCAACAGCGTGCTTCTTGCTCTAAAGCAGAGTGTGATCAATGGATGAGAACTCTGCTGTGTGTTTCCCTTCAGAAATGGAGTTAAATCCCAGGCTCTGTGTCTTCCTACAAGCAAATTTCGTTTCAGGTAAGGACAGTCACTTTTCAGCTCAAAAGAACTACATCGTTCACGAAGCTAACAAGTTTCCCATCTTAACTGCCAAGCATTGGATGTTAGCGGACCAGTGCTTTGTATCAGTTTCAGAAGCAGAGTTGGACTAGATATAGTTCATAAGTGTAGGAAACACCATTCTTTTGTTCTGAGCTCACTCAAGTTTGCTGCTGTATTAGGATTCTAGAAGCGAGAGTGTGCTTCTTGCTCTAAAGCAGAGTGTGATCCATAGATGAGAACTCTGCTGTGTGTTTCCCTTCAGAAATGGAGTTAAATCCCAAGCTCTGTGTCTTCCTACAAGCTGGATGGCGTTTCAGGCAAGGGCAGTCACTTTTCAGCTCAAAGGAACTACATCGTTCACAAAGCTAACAACTTTCCCTTCTTAACTGACAAGCATTGGATGTTAGAGGACCAGTGCATTGTATCAGTTTCAGGAGCAGAATTATACTAGATATGGTCCGTATGTGTAGGAAACACTGTTCTTTTGTTCTCAGCACACTCACGTTTCCTGCTGTACTAGAGAATCTAGAAAGCAAGAGCGTGCTTCTTGCTCTAAAGCAGAGTGTGATCAATGGATGAGAACTCTGCTGTGTGTTTCCCTTCAGAAATGGAGTTAAATCCCAGGCTCTGTGTCTTCCTACAAGCAAACTACGTTTCAGGTAAGGACAGTCCCTTTTCAGCTCAAACGAACTACATCGTTCACGAAGTTAACAAGTTTCTCATCTTAACTGACAAGCATTGTATGTTAGAGGACGTGTGGTTTGTTTCAGTTTCAGAAGCAGAGATGAACTAGATATGGTCTGTATGGGTAAGAAACACCGTTCTTTTGTTCTGAGCTGACTCAAGTTTCCTGCTGTATTAGAGAATCTAGAAGCAAGAGCGTGCTTCTTGATCTAAAGCAGAGTGTGATCCATGGATGAGAACTGTGTTGTGTGTTTCCCTTCAGAAATGGAGTTTAATCCCAGGCTCTGTGTCTTTCTACATGCACTACTTCGTTTCAGGTAAGGGCACTCACTTTTCAGCTCAAACGAACTACATCATTCACGAAGCTCACACATTTTTCATCTTAAATGACAAGCATTGGATGTTAGAGGACGTGTGCTTTGTATCAATTTCAGAAGCAGAGTTGGACTAGATATGGGCCGTATGTGTAGGAAACACCGTTCTTTTGTGCAGAGCACACTCAAGTTTCCTGCTGTCTTAGAGACTCTAGAAAGCACGAGCGTGCTTCTTGCTGTAAAGTGGAGTGTACTCAATGGATGAGAACTCTGCTGTGTGTTTCCCTTCAGAAATGGAGTTAAATTCCAGGCTCTGTGTCTTCATACAAGCAAGACTTCGTTTCAAGTAAGGCCAGTCACTTTCCAGCTCAAATGAACAACATCATTCACGAAGCTCACACGTTTCTCATCTTAACTGACAAGCATTGGATGTTAGAGCACAAGTGCTTTGTATCAGTTTCAGAAGCAGAGTTGGACTAGATATGGTCCGTATGTGTAGGAAACACCGTTCTTTTGTTCTCAGCACGCTCACGTTTCCTGCTATCTTAGAGATTCTTGAAAACTAGAGCGTGCTTCTTGCTCTAAAGCAGAGTGTGATCAATGGAAGAGAACTCTGCTGTGTGTTTCCCTTCAGAAATGGAGTTAAATCCCAGGCTCTGTGTCTTCATACAACAAACTTTGTTTCAGGTAATGACAGTCACTTTTCAGCTCAAATGAACTACATCGTTCACAATGCACACATGTTTCTCATCTTAACTGAGAAGCATTGGATGTTAGAGAACCCTTGCTTTGTATCAATTATAAGCAGAGTTGAACTAGATATGGTCCGTATGTATAGGAAACATTGTTCTTTTCTTCTGAGCACACTCACTTTTTCCTGCTGTATTAGAGACTCTAGAAAGCAAGAGCGTGCTTCTTGCTCTAAAGCAGAGTGTGATCCATGGATGAGAACTCTACTGTGTGTTTCCCTTCAGAAATGGAGTTAAATCCCAGGCTCTGTTTCTTCCTACAATCAAAATTCGTTTCAGGTAAGGGCAGTCACTTTTCAGCTCAAACGAACTACATCGTTCACGAAGCTAACAAGTTTCCCATCATAACTGCCAAGCATGGGATGTTAGAGGACGTGTGGTTTGTTTCAGTTTCAGAAGCAGAGATGAACTAGATATGGTCCGTAAGTGTAAGAAACACCGTTCTTTATTTCTGAGCTGATTCAAATTTCCTGCTGTATTAGAGAATCTAGAAGCAATAGCGTGCTTCTTGCTCTAAAGCAGAGTGTGATCCATGGATGAGAACTATGCTGTGTGTTTCCCTTCAGAAATGGAGTTAAGACCCAGGCTCTGTGTCTTCCTACAAGCAGAACTTCATTTCAGGTAAGGGCAGTCACTTTTCAGGTCAAACAAATTACATCGTTCACGAAGCTCACATGTTTTTCATCTTAACTGAGAATCATTGGATGTTAGATAACCTTTCCTTTGTATCAATTTCAAGCAGAGTAGAACTAGATATGGTCCGTATGTATAGGAAACAACATTCTTTTCTTCTGAGCACACTCACGTTTCCTGCTGTATTAGAGACTCTAGAAATCAAGAGTGTACATCTTGCTCTAAAGCAGAGTGTGATCAATGGATGAGAACTCTGCTGTGTGTTTCCCTTCAGAAATGGAGTTAAATCCCAGGATCTGTGTCATCCTACAAGCTGGATGGCGTTTCAGGTTATGGCACTCACTTTTCATCTCTAAGGAACTACATCGTTCACGAAGCTAACAAGTTTCCCATCTTAACTGAGAAGCATTGGACGTTAGAGGACCAGTGCTTTGTATCAGTTTCAGAAGCAGAGTTGGACTAGATATGGTCCGTATGTGTAGGAAACACCGTTCTTTTGTTCTCAGCACACTCACGTTTCCTGCTCTACTAGAGACTCTAGAAAGCAACAGCGTGCTTCTTGCTCTAAAGCAGAGTGTGATCAATGGATGAGAACTCTGCTGTGTGTTTCCCTTCAGAAATGGAGTTAAATCCCAGGCTCTGTGTCTTCCTACAAGCAAATTTCGTTTCAGGTAAGGACAGTCACTTTTCAGCTCAAAAGAACTACATCGTTCACGAAGCTAACAAGTTTCCCATCTTAACTGCCAAGCATTGGATGTTAGCGGACCAGTGCTTTGTATCAGTTTCAGAAGCAGAGTTGGACTAGATATAGTTCATAAGTGTAGGAAACACCATTCTTTTGTTCTGAGCTCACTCAAGTTTGCTGCTGTATTAGGATTCTAGAAGCGAGAGTGTGCTTCTTGCTCTAAAGCAGAGTGTGATCCATAGATGAGAACTCTGCTGTGTGTTTCCCTTCAGAAATGGAGTTAAATCCCAAGCTCTGTGTCTTCCTACAAGCTGGATGGCGTTTCAGGCAAGGGCAGTCACTTTTCAGCTCAAAGGAACTACATCGTTCACAAAGCTAACAACTTTCCCTTCTTAACTGACAAGCATTGGATGTTAGAGGACCAGTGCATTGTATCAGTTTCAGGAGCAGAATTATACTAGATATGGTCCGTATGTGTAGGAAACACTGTTCTTTTGTTCTCAGCACACTCACGTTTCCTGCTGTACTAGAGAATCTAGAAAGCAAGAGCGTGCTTCTTGCTCTAAAGCAGAGTGTGATCAATGGATGAGAACTCTGCTGTGTGTTTCCCTTCAGAAATGGAGTTAAATCCCAGGCTCTGTGTCTTCCTACAAGCAAACTACGTTTCAGGTAAGGACAGTCCCTTTTCAGCTCAAACGAACTACATCGTTCACGAAGTTAACAAGTTTCTCATCTTAACTGACAAGCATTGTATGTTAGAGGACGTGTGGTTTGTTTCAGTTTCAGAAGCAGAGATGAACTAGATATGGTCTGTATGGGTAAGAAACACCGTTCTTTTGTTCTGAGCTGACTCAAGTTTCCTGCTGTATTAGAGAATCTAGAAGCAAGAGCGTGCTTCTTGATCTAAAGCAGAGTGTGATCCATGGATGAGAACTGTGTTGTGTGTTTCCCTTCAGAAATGGAGTTTAATCCCAGGCTCTGTGTCTTTCTACATGCACTACTTCGTTTCAGGTAAGGGCACTCACTTTTCAGCTCAAACGAACTACATCATTCACGAAGCTCACACATTTTTCATCTTAAATGACAAGCATTGGATGTTAGAGGACGTGTGCTTTGTATCAATTTCAGAAGCAGAGTTGGACTAGATATGGGCCGTATGTGTAGGAAACACCGTTCTTTTGTGCAGAGCACACTCAAGTTTCCTGCTGTCTTAGAGACTCTAGAAAGCACGAGCGTGCTTCTTGCTGTAAAGTGGAGTGTACTCAATGGATGAGAACTCTGCTGTGTGTTTCCCTTCAGAAATGGAGTTAAATTCCAGGCTCTGTGTCTTCATACAAGCAAGACTTCGTTTCAAGTAAGGCCAGTCACTTTCCAGCTCAAATGAACAACATCATTCACGAAGCTCACACGTTTCTCATCTTAACTGACAAGCATTGGATGTTAGAGCACAAGTGCTTTGTATCAGTTTCAGAAGCAGAGTTGGACTAGATATGGTCCGTATGTGTAGGAAACACCGTTCTTTTGTTCTCAGCACGCTCACGTTTCCTGCTATCTTAGAGATTCTTGAAAACTAGAGCGTGCTTCTTGCTCTAAAGCAGAGTGTGATCAATGGAAGAGAACTCTGCTGTGTGTTTCCCTTCAGAAATGGAGTTAAATCCCAGGCTCTGTGTCTTCATACAACAAACTTTGTTTCAGGTAATGACAGTCACTTTTCAGCTCAAATGAACTACATCGTTCACAATGCACACATGTTTCTCATCTTAACTGAGAAGCATTGGATGTTAGAGAACCCTTGCTTTGTATCAATTATAAGCAGAGTTGAACTAGATATGGTCCGTATGTATAGGAAACATTGTTCTTTTCTTCTGAGCACACTCACTTTTTCCTGCTGTATTAGAGACTCTAGAAAGCAAGAGCGTGCTTCTTGCTCTAAAGCAGAGTGTGATCCATGGATGAGAACTCTACTGTGTGTTTCCCTTCAGAAATGGAGTTAAATCCCAGGCTCTGTTTCTTCCTACAATCAAAATTCGTTTCAGGTAAGGGCAGTCACTTTTCAGCTCAAACGAACTACATCGTTCACGAAGCTAACAAGTTTCCCATCATAACTGCCAAGCATGGGATGTTAGAGGACGTGTGGTTTGTTTCAGTTTCAGAAGCAGAGATGAACTAGATATGGTCCGTAAGTGTAAGAAACACCGTTCTTTATTTCTGAGCTGATTCAAATTTCCTGCTGTATTAGAGAATCTAGAAGCAATAGCGTGCTTCTTGCTCTAAAGCAGAGTGTGATCCATGGATGAGAACTATGCTGTGTGTTTCCCTTCAGAAATGGAGTTAAGACCCAGGCTCTGTGTCTTCCTACAAGCAGAACTTCATTTCAGGTAAGGGCAGTCACTTTTCAGGTCAAACAAATTACATCGTTCACGAAGCTCACATGTTTTTCATCTTAACTGAGAATCATTGGATGTTAGATAACCTTTCCTTTGTATCAATTTCAAGCAGAGTAGAACTAGATATGGTCCGTATGTATAGGAAACAACATTCTTTTCTTCTGAGCACACTCACGTTTCCTGCTGTATTAGAGACTCTAGAAATCAAGAGTGTACATCTTGCTCTAAAGCAGAGTGTGATCAATGGAAGAGAACTCTGCTGTGTCTTTCCCTTCAGAAATGGAGTTAAATCCCAGGATCTGTTTCATCCTACAAGCTGGATGGCGTTTCAGGTTATGGCACTCACTTTTCATCTCTAAGGAACTACATCGTTCACGAAGCTAACAAGTTTCCCACCTTAACTGAGTAGCATTGGACGTTAGCGGACCAGTGCTTTGTATCAGTTTCAGAAGCAGAGTTGGACTGGATATGGTCCGTATGTGTAGGAAACAATGTTCTTTTGTTTGCAGCACGCTCACGTTTCCTGCTGTCTTAGAGACTCTAGAAAGCTAGAGCGTGCTTCTTGCTCTAAAGCTGAGTGTGGTCAATGGATGAGAACTCTGCCTTGTGTTTCCCTTCAGAAATGGAGTTAAATCCCAGGCTCTGTGTCTTCCTACAAGCAAACTACGTTTCAGGTAAGGACAGTCCCTTTTCAGCTCAAACGAACTACATCGTTCACGAAGTTAACAAGTTTCTCATCTTAACTGACAAGCATTGTATGTTAGAGGACGTGTGGTTTGTTTCAGTTTCAGAAGCAGAGATGAACTAGATATGGTCTGTATGGGTAAGAAACACCGTTCTTTTGTTCTGAGCTGACTCAAGTTTCCTGCTGTATTAGAGAATCTAGAAGCAAGAGCGTGCTTCTTGATCTAAAGCAGAGTGTGATCCATGGATGAGAACTGTGTTGTGTGTTTCCCTTCAGAAATGGAGTTTAATCCCAGGCTCTGTGTCTTTCTACATGCACTACTTCGTTTCAGGTAAGGGCACTCACTTTTCAGCTCAAACGAACTACATCATTCACGAAGCTCACACATTTTTCATCTTAAATGACAAGCATTGGATGTTAGAGGACGTGTGCTTTGTATCAATTTCAGAAGCAGAGTTGGACTAGATATGGGCCGTATGTGTAGGAAACACCGTTCTTTTGTGCAGAGCACACTCAAGTTTCCTGCTGTCTTAGAGACTCTAGAAAGCACGAGCGTGCTTCTTGCTGTAAAGTGGAGTGTACTCAATGGATGAGAACTCTGCTGTGTGTTTCCCTTCAGAAATGGAGTTAAATTCCAGGCTCTGTGTCTTCATACAAGCAAGACTTCGTTTCAAGTAAGGCCAGTCACTTTCCAGCTCAAATGAACAACATCATTCACGAAGCTCACACGTTTCTCATCTTAACTGACAAGCATTGGATGTTAGAGCACAAGTGCTTTGTATCAGTTTCAGAAGCAGAGTTGGACTAGATATGGTCCGTATGTGTAGGAAACACCGTTCTTTTGTTCTCAGCACGCTCACGTTTCCTGCTATCTTAGAGATTCTTGAAAACTAGAGCGTGCTTCTTGCTCTAAAGCAGAGTGTGATCAATGGAAGAGAACTCTGCTGTGTGTTTCCCTTCAGAAATGGAGTTAAATCCCAGGCTCTGTGTCTTCATACAACAAACTTTGTTTCAGGTAATGACAGTCACTTTTCAGCTCAAATGAACTACATCGTTCACAATGCACACATGTTTCTCATCTTAACTGAGAAGCATTGGATGTTAGAGAACCCTTGCTTTGTATCAATTATAAGCAGAGTTGAACTAGATATGGTCCGTATGTATAGGAAACATTGTTCTTTTCTTCTGAGCACACTCACTTTTTCCTGCTGTATTAGAGACTCTAGAAAGCAAGAGCGTGCTTCTTGCTCTAAAGCAGAGTGTGATCCATGGATGAGAACTCTACTGTGTGTTTCCCTTCAGAAATGGAGTTAAATCCCAGGCTCTGTTTCTTCCTACAATCAAAATTCGTTTCAGGTAAGGGCAGTCACTTTTCAGCTCAAACGAACTACATCGTTCACGAAGCTAACAAGTTTCCCATCATAACTGCCAAGCATGGGATGTTAGAGGACGTGTGGTTTGTTTCAGTTTCAGAAGCAGAGATGAACTAGATATGGTCCGTAAGTGTAAGAAACACCGTTCTTTATTTCTGAGCTGATTCAAATTTCCTGCTGTATTAGAGAATCTAGAAGCAATAGCGTGCTTCTTGCTCTAAAGCAGAGTGTGATCCATGGATGAGAACTATGCTGTGTGTTTCCCTTCAGAAATGGAGTTAAGACCCAGGCTCTGTGTCTTCCTACAAGCAGAACTTCATTTCAGGTAAGGGCAGTCACTTTTCAGGTCAAACAAATTACATCGTTCACGAAGCTCACATGTTTTTCATCTTAACTGAGAATCATTGGATGTTAGATAACCTTTCCTTTGTATCAATTTCAAGCAGAGTAGAACTAGATATGGTCCGTATGTATAGGAAACAACATTCTTTTCTTCTGAGCACACTCACGTTTCCTGCTGTATTAGAGACTCTAGAAATCAAGAGTGTACATCTTGCTCTAAAGCAGAGTGTGATCAATGGAAGAGAACTCTGCTGTGTCTTTCCCTTCAGAAATGGAGTTAAATCCCAGGATCTGTTTCATCCTACAAGCTGGATGGCGTTTCAGGTTATGGCACTCACTTTTCATCTCTAAGGAACTACATCGTTCACGAAGCTAACAAGTTTCCCACCTTAACTGAGTAGCATTGGACGTTAGCGGACCAGTGCTTTGTATCAGTTTCAGAAGCAGAGTTGGACTGGATATGGTCCGTATGTGTAGGAAACAATGTTCTTTTGTTTGCAGCACGCTCACGTTTCCTGCTGTCTTAGAGACTCTAGAAAGCTAGAGCGTGCTTCTTGCTCTAAAGCTGAGTGTGGTCAATGGATGAGAACTCTGCCTTGTGTTTCCCTTCAGAAATGGAGTTAAATCCCAGGCTCTGTGTCTTCCTACAAGCAAACTACGTTTCAGGTAAGGACAGTCCCTTTTCAGCTCAAACGAACTACATCGTTCACGAAGTTAACAAGTTTCTCATCTTAACTGACAAGCATTGTATGTTAGAGGACGTGTGGTTTGTTTCAGTTTCAGAAGCAGAGATGAACTAGATATGGTCCGTATGGGTAAGAAACACCGTTCTTTTGTTCTGAGCTGACTCAAGTTTCCTGCTGTATTAGAGAATCTAGAAGCAAGAGCGTGCTTCTTGATCTAAAGCAGAGTGTGATCCATGGATGAGAACTGTGTTGTGTGTTTCCCTTCAGAAATGGAGTTTAATCCCAGGCTCTGTGTCTTCCTACATGCACTACTTCGTTTCAGGTAATGGCACTCACTTTTCAGCTCAAACGAACTACATCATTCATGAAGCTCACACATTTTTCATCTTAAATGACAAGCATTGGATGTTAGAGGACCTGTGCTTTGTATCAATTTCAGAAGCAGAGTTGGACTAGATATGGGCCGTATGTGTAGGAAACACCGTTCTTTTGTTCGGAGCACACTCAAGTTTCCTGCTGTCTTAGAGACTCTAGAAAGCACGAGCATGCTTCTTGCTGTAAAGTAGAGTGTACTCAATGGATGAGAACTCTGCTGTGTGTTTCGCTTCAGAAATGGAGTTAAATTCCAGGCTCTGTGTCTTCATACAAGCAAGACTTCGTTTCAAGTAAGGCCAGTCACTTTCCAGCTCAAATGAACAACATCGTTCACGACGCTCACACGTTTCTCATCTTAACTGACAAGCATTGGATGTTAGAGCACAAGTGCTTTGTATTAGTTTCAGAAGCAGAGTTGGACTAGATATGGTCCGTATGTGTAGGAAACACCGTTCTTTTGTTCTCAGCACGCTCACGTTTCCTGCTATCTTAGAGATTCTTGAAAGCTAGAGCGTGCTTCTTGCTCTAAAGCAGAGTGTGATCCATGGATGAGAACTCTGCTGTGTGTTTCCCTTCAGAAATGGAGTTAAATCCCAAGCTCTGTGTCTTCCTACAAGCTGGATGGCGTTTAAGGCAAGGGCAGTCACTTTTCAGCTCAAAGGAACTACATGGTTCACAAAGCTAACATGTTTCCCTTCTTAACTGACAAGCATTGGATGTTAGAGGACCAGTGCATTGTATCAGTTTCAGGAGCAGAGTTATACTAGATATGGTCCATTTGTGTAGGAAACACTGTTCTTTTGTTCTCAGCACACTCACGTTTCCTGCTGTACTAGAGAATCTAGAAAGCAAGAGCATGCTTCTTGCTCTAAAGCAGAGTGTGATCAATGGATGAGAACTCTGCTGTGAGTTTCACTTCAGAATTGGAGTTAAATCCCAGGCTCTGTGTCTTCCTACACGCTGGGTGGCGTTTCAGGCAATGGCAGTCACTTTTCAGCTCAAAGGAACTACATCGTTCATGAAGCTAACAAGTTTCCAATCTTCACTGACAAGCATTGGATGTTACAGGACCTGGGCTTTGTATCAGTTTCAGAAGCAGAGTTGGACTAGATATGGTCCGTATGTGTAGGAAACACCGTTCTTTTGTTCTGAGCTGACTCAAATTTCCTGCTGTATTAGAGATTCTAGAAGTAATAGCGTGCTTCTTGCTCTAAAGCAGAGTGTGATCCATGGATGATAACTATGCTGTGTGTTTCCCTTCAGAAACGGAGTTAAGACCCAGGCTCTGTGTCTTCCTACAAGCATACATCGTTTCAGGTAAGGACAGTCACTTTTCAGCTCAAACGAACTACATCGTTCACGAAGCTAACAAGTTTCCCATCTTAACTGCCAAGCATTGGATGTTAGAGGACCAGTGCTTTGTATCAGTTTCAGAAGCAGAGTTGGACTAGATATAGTTCATATGTGTAGGAAACACCATTCTTTTGTTCTGAGCTCACTCAAGTTTGATGCTGTATTAGGAATCTAGAAGCGAGAGTGTGCTTCTTGCTCTAAAGCAGAGTGTGATCCATGGATGAGAACTCTGCTGTTTGTTTCCCTTCAGAAATGGAGTTAAATCCCAAGCTCTGTGTCTTCCTACACGCTGGATGGCGTTTCTGGCACGGGCAGTCACTTTTCAGCTCAAAGGAACTACATCGTTCACGAAGCTAACAAGTTTGTCATCTTAACTGACAAGCATTGGATGTTAGGGGACCAGTGCTTTGTATCAGTTTCAGAAGCAGAGTTGGACTAGATATGGTCTGTATGTGTAGGAAACACCGTTCTTTTGTTCTCAGCACACTCATGTTTCCTGCTGTCTTAGAGACTCTAGAAAGCTAGAGCGTGCTTCTTGCTCTAAAGCAGATTGTGATCAATGGAAGAGAACTCTGCTGTGTGTTTCCCTTCAGAAATGGAGTTAAATCCCGGGCTCTGTGTCTTCCTACAAGCAAACTTCGTTTCAGGTAAGGACAGTCACTTTTCAGCTCAAACGATCTACATCGTTCACGAAGCCAACATGTTTCTCATCTTAACTGAGAATCATTGGATGTTAGAGAACCTTTCCTTAGTATCAATTTCAAGCAGAGTAGAACTAGATATGGTCCGTATGTATAGAAAACACCATTCTTTTCTTTTGAGCACACTCACCTTTCCTGCTGTATTAAAAACTCTAGAAATCAAGAGCGTGCTTCTTGCTCTAAAGCAGAGTGTGATCCATGGATGAGAACTCTGCTGTGTGTTTCCCTTCAGAAATGGAGTTAAATTCGAGGCTCTGTGTCTTCATACAAGCAAGACTTCATTTGAAGTAAGGGCAGTCACTTTACAGCTCAAATGAACTACATCGTTCATGAAGCTCACACGTTTCTCATCTTAACTGACAAGCATTGGATGTTAGAGGACCAGTGCTTTGTATCAGTTTCAGAAGCAGAGTTGGACTAGATATAGTCCGTATGTGAAGAACAACGTTCTTTTGCTCTCAGCACACTCATGTTTCCTGCTGTCTTAGAGACTCTAGAAAGCTAGAGCGTGCTTCTTGCTCTAAAGCAGAGTGTGATCAATGGAAGAGAACTCTTCTGTGTGTTTCCCTTCAGAAATGGAGTTAAATCCCAGGCTCTGTGTCTTCCTACAAGCAAATTTCATTTCAGGTAAGGACAGTCACTTTTCAGCTCAAAAGAACTACATCGTTCACGAAGCTAACAAGTTTCCCATCTTAACTGCCAAGCATTGGATGTTAGAGGACCAGTGCTTTGTATCAGTTTCAGAAGCAGAGTTGGACTAGATATAGTTCATATGTGTAGGAAACACCATTCTTTTGTTCTGAGCTCACTCAAGTTTGATGCTGTATTAGGAATCTAGAAGCGCGATTGTGCTTCTTGCTCTAAAGCAGAGTGTGATCCATGGATGAGAACTCTGCTGTGTGTTTCCCTTCAGAAATGGAGTTAAATCCCAAGCTCTGTGTCTTCCTACACGCTGGATGGCGTTTCTGGCAAGGGCAGTCACTTTTCAGCTCAAAGGAACTACATCGTTCACGAAGCTAACAAGTTTCTCACCTTAACTGACAAGCATTGTATGTTAGATGACGGGTGGTTTGTTTCAGTTTCAGAAGCAGAGATGAACTACATATGGTCCGTATGGGTAAGAAACACCGTTCTTTTGTTCTGAGCTGACTCAAGTTTCCTGCTGTATTAGAGAATCTAGAAGCAAGAGCATGCTTCTTGATCTAAAGCAGAGTGTGATCCATGGATGAGAACTGTGTTGTGTGTTTCCCTTCAAAAATTGAGTTTAATCCCAGGCTCTAAGTCTTCCTACATGCACTACTTCGTTTCAGGTAAGGGCACTCACTTTTCTGCTCAAACGAACTACATCATTCACGAAGCTCACACATTTTTCATCTTAAATGACAAGCATTGGATGTTAGAGGACCTGTGCTTTGTATCAATTTCAGAAGCAGAGTTGGACTAGATATGGGCCGTATGTGTAGGAAACACCGTTCTTTTGTGCAGAGCACACTCAAGTTTCCTGCTGTCTTAGAGACTCTAGAAAGCACGAGCGTGCTTCTGGCTGTAAAGCAGAGTGTACTCAATGGATGATAACTCTGCTGTGTGTTTCCCTTCATAAATGGAGTTAAATTCCAGGCTCTGTGTCTTCATACAAGCAATACTTCGTTTCAAGTAAGGCCAGTCACTTTCCAGCTCAAATGAACAACATCATTCACGAGCTCACACGTTTCTCATCTTAACTGACAAGCATTGGATGTTAGAGCACAAGTGCTTTGTATCAGTTTCAGAAGAAGAGTTGGACTAGATATGGTCCGTATGTGTAGGAAACACCGTTCTTTTTTTCTCAGCATGCTCACGTTTCCTGCTATCTTAGAGATTCTTGAAAGCAAGAGCGTGCTTCTTGCTCTAAAGCAGAGTGTGATCAATGGATGAGAACTCTGCTGTGTGTTTCCCTTCAGAAATGGAGTTAAATCCCAGGCTCTGTGTCTTTCTACAACAAACTTCATTTCAGGTAAGGACAGTCACTTTTCAGCTCAAATGAACTACATCGTTCATAATGCACACATGTTTCTCATCTTAACTGAGAAGCATTGGATGTTAGAGAACCCTTGCTTTGTATCAATTTTAAGCAGAGTTGAACTAGATATGGTCCGTATGTATAGGAAACACTGTTCTTTTCTTCTGAGCACACTCACTTTTTCCTGCTGTATTAGAGACTCTAGAAAGCAAGAGCGTGCTTCTTGCTCTAAAGCAGAGTGTGATCCATGGATGAGAACTCTGCTGTGTGTTTCCCTTCAGAAATGGAGTTAAATCCCAAGCTCTGTGTCTTCCTACAAGCTGGATGGCGTTTCAGGCAAGGGCAGTCACATTTCAGCTCTAAGAAACTACATCGTTCACAAAGCTAACATGTTTCCCTTCTTAACTGACAAGCATTGGATGTTAGAGGACCAGTGCATTGTATCAGTTTCAGGAGCAGAGTTATACTAGATATGGTCCATATGTGTAGGAAACACTGTTCTTTTGTTCTCAGCACACTCACGTTTCCTGCTGTACTAGAGAATCTAGAAAGCAAGAGCTTGCTTCTTGCTCTAAAGCACAGTGTGATCAATGGATGAGAACTCTGCCGTGTGTTTCCCTTCAGAAATGGAGTTAAATTCGAGGCTCTGTGTCTTCATACAAGCAAGACTTCATTTGAAGTAAGGGCAGTCACTTTACAGCTCAAATGAACTACATCGTTCATGAAGCTCACACTTTTCTCATCTTAACTGACAAGCATTGGATGTTAGAGGATCAGTGCTTTGTATCAGTTTCAGAAGCAGAGTTGGACTAGATATGGTCCGTATGTGAGGAACACCGTTCTTTTGTTCTCAGTACACTCATGTTTCCTGCTGTCTTAGAGACTCTAGAAAGCTAGAGCGTGCTTCTTGCTCTAAAGCAGAGTGTGATCAATGGAAGAGAACTCTGCTGTGTGTTTCCCTTCAGAAATGGAGTTAAATCACAGGCTCTGTGTCTTCCTACAAGCAAACTTCGTTTCAGGTAAGGGCAGTCACTTTTCAGCTCAAACGAACTACATCGTTCACGAAGCTAACAAGTTTCCCATCTTAACTGCCAAGCATGGGATGTTAGATGACGTGTGGTTTGTTTCAGTTTCAGAAGCAGAGTTGGACTAGATATGGTCCGTATGTGTAAGAAACACCGTTCTTTTGTTCTGAGCTGATTCAAATTTCCTGCTGTATTAGAGAATCTAGAAGCAATAGCGTGCTTCTTACTCTAAAGCAGAGTGTGATCCATGGATGAGAACTATGCTGTGTGTTTCCCTTCAGAAATGGAGTTAAGATCCAGGCTCTGTGTCTTCCTACAAGCAGAACTTCATTTCAGGTAAGGGCAGTCACTTTTCAGTCAAACGAATTACATCATTCACGAAGCTCACATGTTTCTCATCTTAACTGAGAATCATTGGATGTTAGAGAACCTTTCCTTTGTATCAATTTCAAGCAGAGTAGAACTAGATATCGTCCGTATGTATAGGAAACAACATCCTTTCCTCTGAGCACACTCACGTTTCCTGCTGTATTAGAGACTCTAGAAATCAAGAGTGTACATCTTGCTCTAAAGCAGAGTGTGATCCATGGATGAGAACTCTGCTGTGTGTTTCCCTTCAGAAATGGAGTTAAATCCCAGGATCTGTGTCATCCTACAAGCTGGATGGCGTTTCAGGTTATGGCAGTCACTTTTCATCTCAAAGGAACTACATCGTTCACGAAGCTAACAAGTTTCCCATCTTAACTGAGTAGCATTGGACGTTAGCGGACCAGTGCTTTGTATCAGTTTCAGAAGCAGAGTTGGACTAGATATGGTCCGTATGTGTAGGAAACACCGTTCTTTTGTTCTCAGCACACTCACGTTTCCTGCTGTACTAGAGACTCTAGAAAGCAACAGCGTGCTTCTTGCTCTAAAGCAGAGTGTGATCAATGGATGAGAACTCTGCTGTGTGTTTCCCTTCTGAAATGGAGTTAAATCCCAGGCTCTGTGTCTTCCTACAAGCAAATTTCGTTCAGGTAAGGACAGTCACTTTTCAGCTCAAAAGAACTACATCGTTCACGAAGCTAACAAGTTTCCCATCTTAACTGCCAAGCATTGGATGTTAGAGGACCAGTGCTTTGTATCAGTTTCAGAAGCAGAGTTGGACTAGATATAGTTCATATGTGTAGGAAACACCATTCTTTTGTTCTGAGCTCACTCAAGTTTGCTGCTGTATTAGGAATCTAGAAGCGAGAGTGTGCTTCTTGCTCTAAAGCAGAGTGTGATCAATGGAAGAGAACTCTGCTGTGTGTTTCCCTTCAGAAATGGAGTTAAATCCCAGGCTCTGTGTCTTCATACAACAAACTTTGTTTCAGGTAATGACAGTCACTTTTCAGCTCAAATGAACTACATCGTTCACAATGCACACATGTTTCTCATCTTAACTGAGAAGCATTGGATGTTAGAGAACCCTTGCTTTGTATCAATTTTAAGCAGAGTTGAACTAGATATGGTCCGTATGTATAGGAAACACTGTTCTTTTCTTCTGAGCACACTCACTTTTTCCTGCTGTATTAGAGACTCTAGAAAGCAAGAGCGTGCTTCTTGCTCTAAAGCAGAGTGTGATCCATGGATGAGAACTCTGCTGTGTGTTTCCCTTCAGAAATGGAGTTAAATCCCAAGCTCTGTGTCTTCCTACAAGCTGGATGGCGTTTCAGGCAAGGGCAGTCACTTTTCAGCTCAAAGGAACTACATCGTTCACAAAGCTAACATGTTTCCCTTCTTAACTGACAAGCATTGAATATTAGAGGACCAGTGCTTTGTATCAGTTTCAGAAGCAGATTTGGACTAGATATGGTCCGTATGTGTAGGAAACACCGTTCTTTTGCTCTCAGCACACTCACGTCTCCTGCTGTACTAGAGAATCTAGAAAGCTAGAGCCTGCTTCTTGCTCTAAAGCAGAGTGTGATCAATGGATGAGAACTCTACTGTGTGTTTCCCTTCAGAAATGGAGTTAAATCCCAGGCTCTGTTTCTTCCTACAATCAAAATTCGTTTCAGGTAAGGGCAGTCACTTTTCAGCTCAAACGAACTACATCGTTCACGAAGCTAACAAGTTTCCCATCATAACTGCCAAGCATGGGATGTTAGAGGAAGTGTGGTTTGTTTCAGTTTCAGAAGCAGAGATGAACTAGATATGGTCCGTAAGTGTAAGAAACACCGTTCTTTATTTCTGAGCTGATTCAAATTTCCTGCTGTATTAGAGAATCTAGAAGCAATAGCGTGCTTCTTGCTCTAAAGCAGAGTGTGATCCATGGATGAGAACTATGCTGTGTGTTTCCCTTCAGAAATGGAGTTAAGACCCAGGCTCTGTGTCTTCCTACAAGCAGAACTTCATTTCAGGTAAGGGCAGTCACTTTTCAGGTCAAACAAATTACATCGTTCACGAAGCTCACATGTTTTTCATCTTAACTGAGAATCATTGGATGTTAGATAACCTTTCCTTTGTATCAATTTCAAGCAGAGTAGAACTAGATATGGTCCGTATGTATAGGAAACAACATTCTTTTCTTCTGAGCACACTCACGTTTCCTGCTGTATTAGAGACTCTAGAAATCAAGAGTGTACATCTTGCTCTAAAGCAGAGTGTGATCAATGGAAGAGAACTCTGCTGTGTCTTTCCCTTCAGAAATGGAGTTAAATCCCAGGATCTGTTTCATCCTACAAGCTGGATGGCGTTTCAGGTTATGGCACTCACTTTTCATCTCTAAGGAACTACATCGTTCACGAAGCTAACAAGTTTCCCACCTTAACTGAGTAGCATTGGACGTTAGCGGACCAGTGCTTTGTATCAGTTTCAGAAGCAGAGTTGGACTGGATATGGTCCGTATGTGTAGGAAACAATGTTCTTTTGTTTGCAGCACGCTCACGTTTCCTGCTGTCTTAGAGACTCTAGAAAGCTAGAGCGTGCTTCTTGCTCTAAAGCTGAGTGTGGTCAATGGATGAGAACTCTGCCTTGTGTTTCCCTTCAGAAATGGAGTTAAATCCCAGGCTCTGTGTCTTCCTACAAGCAAACTACGTTTCAGGTAAGGACAGTCCCTTTTCAGCTCAAACGAACTACATCGTTCACGAAGTTAACAAGTTTCTCATCTTAACTGACAAGCATTGTATGTTAGAGGACGTGTGGTTTGTTTCAGTTTCAGAAGCAGAGATGAACTAGATATGGTCCGTATGGGTAAGAAACACCGTTCTTTTGTTCTGAGCTGACTCAAGTTTCCTGCTGTATTAGAGAATCTAGAAGCAAGAGCGTGCTTCTTGATCTAAAGCAGAGTGTGATCCATGGATGAGAACTGTGTTGTGTGTTTCCCTTCAGAAATGGAGTTTAATCCCAGGCTCTGTGTCTTCCTACATGCACTACTTCGTTTCAGGTAATGGCACTCACTTTTCAGCTCAAACGAACTACATCATTCATGAAGCTCACACATTTTTCATCTTAAATGACAAGCATTGGATGTTAGAGGACCTGTGCTTTGTATCAATTTCAGAAGCAGAGTTGGACTAGATATGGGCCGTATGTGTAGGAAACACCGTTCTTTTGTTCGGAGCACACTCAAGTTTCCTGCTGTCTTAGAGACTCTAGAAAGCACGAGCATGCTTCTTGCTGTAAAGTAGGGTGTACTCAATGGATGAGAACCCTGCTGTGTGTTTCGCTTCAGAAATGGAGTTAAATTCCAGGCTCTGTGTCTTCATACAAGCAAGACTTCGTTTCAAGTAAGGCCAGTCACTTTCCAGCTCAAATGAACAACATCGTTCACGAAGCTCACACGTTTCTCATCTTAACTGACAAGCATTGGATGTTAGAGCACAAGTGCTTTGTATCAGTTTCAGAAGCAGAGTTGGACTAGATATGGTCCGTATGTGTAGGAAACACCGTTCTTTTGTTCTCAGCACGCTCACGTTTCCTGCTATCTTAGAGATTCTTGAAAGCTAGAGCGTGCTTCTTGCTCTAAAGCAGAGTGTGATCCATGGATGAGAACTCTGCTGTGTGTTTCCCTTCAGAAATGGAGTTAAATCCCAAGCTCTGTGTCTTCCTACAAGCTGGATGGCGTTTAAGGCAAGGGCAGTCACTTTTCAGCTCAAAGGAACTACATGGTTCACAAAGCTAACATGTTTCCCTTCTTAACTGACAAGCATTGGATGTTAGAGGACCAGTGCATTGTATCAGTTTCAGGAGCAGAGTTATACTAGATATGGTCCATATGTGTAGGAAACACTGTTCTTTTGTTCTCAGCACACTCACGTTTCCTGCTGTACTAGAGAATCTAGAAAGCAAGAGCATGCTTCTTGCTCTAAAGCAGAGTGTGATCAATGGATGAGAACTCTGCTGTGAGTTTCACTTCAGAATTGGAGTTAAATCCCAGGCTCTGTGTCTTCCTACACGCTGGGTGGCGTTTCAGGCAATGGCAGTCACTTTTCAGCTCAAAGGAACTACATCGTTCATGAAGCTAACAAGTTTCCAATCTTCACTGACAAGCATTGGATGTTACAGGACCTGGGCTTTGTATCAGTTTCAGAAGCAGAGTTGGACTAGATATGGTCCGTATGTGTAGGAAACACCGTTCTTTTGTTCTGAGCTGACTCAAATTTCCTGCTGTATTAGAGATTCTAGAAGTAATAGCGTGCTTCTTGCTCTAAAGCAGAGTGTGATCCATGGATGATAACTATGCTGTGTGTTTCCCTTCAGAAACGGAGTTAAGACCCAGGCTCTTTGTCTTCCTACAAGCATACATCGTTTCAGGTAAGGACAGTCACTTTTCAGCTCAAACGAACTACATCGTTCACGAAGCTAACAAGTTTCCCATCTTAACTGCCAAGCATTGGATGTTAGAGGACCAGTGCTTTGTATCAGTTTCAGAAGCAGAGTTGGACTAGATATAGTTCATATGTGTAGGAAACACCATTCTTTTGTTCTGAGCTCACTCAAGTTTGATGCTGTATTAGGAATCTAGAAGCGAGAGTGTGCTTCTTGCTCTAAAGCAGAGTGTGATCCATGGATGAGAACTCTGCTGTTTGTTTCCCTTCAGAAATGGAGTTAAATCCCAAGCTCTGTGTCTTCCTACACGCTGGATGGCGTTTCTGGCACGGGCAGTCACTTTTCAGCTCAAAGGAACTACATCGTTCACGAAGCTAACAAGTTTGTCATCTTAACTGACAAGCATTGGATGTTAGGGGACCAGTGCTTTGTATCAGTTTCAGAAGCAGAGTTGGACTAGATATGGTCTGTATGTGTAGGAAACACCGTTCTTTTGTTCTCAGCACACTCATGTTTCCTGCTGTCTTAGAGACTCTAGAAAGCTAGAGCGTGCTTCTTGCTCTAAAGCAGATTGTGATCAATGGAAGAGAACTCTGCTGTGTGTTTCCCTTCAGAAATGGAGTTAAATCCCGGGCTCTGTGTCTTCCTACAAGCAAACTTCGTTTCAGGTAAGGACAGTCACTTTTCAGCTCAAACGATCTACATCGTTCACGAAGCCAACATGTTTCTCATCTTAACTGAGAATCATTGGATGTTAGAGAACCTTTCCTTAGTATCAATTTCAAGCAGAGTAGAACTAGATATGGTCCGTATGTATAGAAAACACCATTCTTTTCTTTTGAGCACACTCACCTTTCCTGCTGTATTAAAAACTCTAGAAATCAAGAGCGTGCTTCTTGCTCTAAAGCAGAGTGTGATCCATGGATGAGAACTCTGCTGTGTGTTTCCCTTCAGAAATGGAGTTAAATTCGAGGCTCTGTGTCTTCATACAAGCAAGACTTCATTTGAAGTAAGGGCAGTCACTTTACAGCTCAAATGAACTACATCGTTCATGAAGCTCACACGTTTCTCATCTTAACTGACAAGCATTGGATGTTAGAGGACCAGTGCTTTGTATCAGTTTCAGAAGCAGAGTTGGACTAGATATAGTCCGTATGTGAAGAACAACGTTCTTTTGTTCTCAGCACACTCATGTTTCCTGCTGTCTTAGAGACTCTAGAAAGCTAGAGCGTGCTTCTTGCTCTAAAGCAGAGTGTGATCAATGGAAGAGAACTCTTCTGTGTGTTTCCCTTCAGAAATGGAGTTAAATCCCAGGCTCTGTGTCTTCCTACAAGCAAATTTCATTTCAGGTAAGGACAGTCACTTTTCAGCTCAAAAGAACTACATCGTTCACGAAGCTAACAAGTTTCCCATCTTAACTGCCAAGCATTGGATGTTAGAGGACCAGTGCTTTGTATCAGTTTCAGAAGCAGAGTTGGACTAGATATAGTTCATATGTGTAGGAAACACCATTCTTTTGTTCTGAGCTCACTCAAGTTTGATGCTGTATTAGGAATCTAGAAGCGCGATTGTGCTTCTTGCTCTAAAGCAGAGTGTGATCCATGGATGAGAACTCTGCTGTGTGTTTCCCTTCAGAAATGGAGTTAAATCCCAAGCTCTGTGTCTTCCTACACGCTGGATGGCGTTTCTGGCAAGGGCAGTCACTTTTCAGCTCAAAGGAACTACATCGTTCACGAAGCTAACAAGTTTCTCACCTTAACTGACAAGCATTGTATGTTAGATGACGGGTGGTTTGTTTCAGTTTCAGAAGCAGAGATGAACTACATATGGTCCGTATGTGTAAGAAACACCGTTCTTTTGTTCTGAGCTGACTCAAGTTTCCTGCTGTATTAGAGAATCTAGAAGCAAGAGCATGCTTCTTGATCTAAAGCAGAGTGTGATCCATGGATGAGAACTGTGTTGTGTGTTTCCCTTCAAAAATTGAGTTTAATCCCAGGCTCTATGTCTTCCTACATGCACTACTTCGTTTCAGGTAAGGGCACTCACTTTTCTGCTCAAACGAACTACATCATTCACGAAGCTCACACATTTTTCATCTTAAATGACAAGCATTGGATGTTAGAGGACCTGTGCTTTGTATCAATTTCAGAAGCAGAGTTGGACTAGATATGGGCCGTATGTGTAGGAAACACCGTTCTTTTGTGCAGAGCACACTCAAGTTTCCTGCTGTCTTAGAGACTCTAGAAAGCACGAGCGTGCTTCTGGCTGTAAAGCAGAGTGTACTCAATGGATGATAACTCTGCTGTGTGTTTCCCTTCATAAATGGAGTTAAATTCCAGGCTCTGTGTCTTCATACAAGCAAGACTTCGTTTCAAGTAAGGCCAGTCACTTTCCAGCTCAAATGAACAACATCATTCACGAAGCTCACACGTTTCTCATCTTAACTGACAAGCATTGGATGTTAGAGCACAAGTGCTTTGTATCAGTTTCAGAAGAAGAGTTGGACTAGATATCGTCCGTATGTGTAGGAAACACCGTTCTTTTTTTCTCAGCATGCTCACGTTTCCTGCTATCTTAGAGATTCTTGAAAGCTAGAGCGTGCTTCTTGCTCTAAAGCAGAGTGTGATCAATGGATGAGAACTCTGCTGTGTGTTTCCCTTCAGAAATGGAGTTAAATCCCAGGCTCTGTGTCTTTCTACAACAAACTTCATTTCAGGTAAGGACAGTCACTTTTCAGCTCAAATGAACTACATCGTTCATAATGCACACATGTTTCTCATCTTAACTGAGAAGCATTGGATGTTAGAGAACCCTTGCTTTGTATCAATTTTAAGCAGAGTTGAACTAGATATGGTCCGTATGTATAGGAAACACTGTTCTTTTCTTCTGAGCACACTCACTTTTTCCTGCTGTATTAGAGACTCTAGAAAGCAAGAGCGTGCTTCTTGCTCTAAAGCAGAGTGTGATCCATGGATGAGAACTCTGCTGTGTGTTTCCCTTCAGAAATGGAGTTAAATCCCAAGCTCTGTGTCTTCCTACAAGCTGGATGGCGTTTCAGGCAAGGGCAGTCACATTTCAGCTCTAAGAAACTACATCGTTCACAAAGCTAACATGTTTCCCTTCTTAACTGACAAGCATTGGATGTTAGAGGACCAGTGCATTGTATCAGTTTCAGGAGCAGAGTTATACTAGATATGGTCCATATGTGTAGGAAACACTGTTCTTTTGTTCTCAGCACACTCACGTTTCCTGCTGTACTAGAGAATCTAGAAAGCAAGAGCTTGCTTCTTGCTCTAAAGCACAGTGTGATCAATGGATGAGAACTCTGCCGTGTGTTTCCCTTCAGAAATGGAGTTAAATTCGAGGCTCTGTGTCTTCATACAAGCAAGACTTCATTTGAAGTAAGGGCAGTCACTTTACAGCTCAAATGAACTACATCGTTCATGAAGCTCACACTTTTCTCATCTTAACTGACAAGCATTGGATGTTAGAGGATCAGTGCTTTGTATCAGTTTCAGAAACAGAGTTGGACTAGATATGGTCCGTATGTGAAGAACACCGTTCTTTTGTTCTCAGCACACTCATGTTTCCTGCTGTCTTAGAGACTCTAGAAAGCTAGAGCGTGCTTCTTGCTCTAAAGCAGAGTGTGATCAATGGAAGAGAACTCTGCTGTGTGTTTCCCTTCAGAAATGGAGTTAAATCACAGGCTCTGTGTCTTCCTACAAGCAAACTTCGTTTCAGGTAAGGGCAGTCACTTTTCAGCTCAAACGAACTACATCGTTCACGAAGCTAACAAGTTTCCCATCTTAACTGCCACGCATGGGATGTTAGAGGACGTGTGGTTTGTTTCAGTTTCAGAAGCAGAGTTGGACTAGATATGGTCCGTATGTGTAAGAAACACCGTTCTTTTGTTCTGAGCTGATTCAAATTTCCTGCTGTATTAGAGAATCTAGAAGCAATAGCGTGCTTCTTACTCTAAAGCAGAGTGTGATCCATGGATGAGAACTATGCTGTGTGTTTCCCTTCAGAAATGGAGTTAAGATCCAGGCTCTGTGTCTTCCTACAAGCAGAACTTCATTTCAGGTAAGGGCAGTCACTTTTCAGGTCAAACGAATTACATCATTCACGAAGCTCACATGTTTCTCATCTTAACTGAGAATCATTGGATGTTAGAGAACCTTTCCTTTGTATCAATTTCAAGCAGAGTAGAACTAGATATCGTCCGTATGTATAGGAAACAACATCCTTTCCTCTGAGCACACTCAAGTTTCCTGCTGTATTAGAGACTCTAGAAATCAAGAGTGTACATCTTGCTCTAAAGCAGAGTGTGATCCATGGATGAGAACTCTGCTGTGTGTTTCCCTTCAGAAATGGAGTTAAATCCCAGGATCTGTGTCATCCTACAAGCTGGATGGCGTTTCAGGTTATGGCAGTCACTTTTCATCTCAAAGGAACTACATCGTTCACGAAGCTAACAAGTTTCCCATCTTAACTGAGTAGCATTGGACGTTAGCGGACCAGTGCTTTGTATCAGTTTCAGAAGCAGAGTTGGACTAGATATGGTCCGTATGTGTAGGAAACACCGTTCTTTTGTTCTCAGCACACTCACGTTTCCTGCTGTACTAGAGACTCTAGAAAGCAACAGCGTGCTTCTTGCTCTAAAGCAGAGTGTGATCAATGGATGAGAACTCTGCTGTGTGTTTCCCTTCTGAAATGGAGTTAAATCCCAGGCTCTGTGTCTTCCTACAAGCAAATTTCGTTCAGGTAAGGACAGTCACTTTTCAGCTCAAAAGAACTACATCGTTCACGAAGCTAACAAGTTTCCCATCTTAACTGCCAAGCATTGGATGTTAGAGGACCAGTGCTTTGTATCAGTTTCAGAAGCAGAGTTGGACTAGATATAGTTCATATGTGTAGGAAACACCATTCTTTTGTTCTGAGCTCACTCAAGTTTGCTGCTGTATTAGGAATCTAGAAGCGAGAGTGTGCTTCTTGCTCTAAAGCAGAGTGTGATCCATGGATGAGAACTCTGCTGTGTGTTTCCCTTCAGAAATGGAGTTAAATCCCAAGCTCTGTGTCTTCCTACAAGCTGGATGGCGTTTCAGGCAAGGGCAGTCACTTTTCAGCTCAAAGGAACTACATCGTTCATGAAGCTAACAAGTTTCCCATCTTAACTGACAAGCATTGGATGTTAGAGGACCAGTGCTTTGTATCAGTTTCAGAAGCAGAGTTGGACTAGATATGGTCCGTATGTGTAGGAAACTCCGTTCTTTTGTTCTCAGCACACGCACGTTTCCTGCTATACTAGAGACTCTAGAAAGCAAGAGCATGCTTCTTGCTCTAAAGTAGAGTTTGATCAATGGATGAGAACTCTGCTGTGAGTTTCCCTTCCGAAATGGAGTTAAATTCTAGGCTCTGTGTCTTCCTAAAAGCAAGAATTCTTTTCAAGTAAGGGCAGTCACTTTTCAGCTCAATCGAACTACATTCTTCACGAAGCTCACATGTTCCTGATCTTAACTGAGAATCATTGGATGTTAGAGAACCTTTCCTTAGTATCAATTTCAAGCAGAGAAGAACTAGATATGATCCGTATATATAGGAAACACCATTCTTTTCTTCTGAGCACACTCACGTTTCCTGCTGTATTAGAATCTCTAGAAATCAAGAGCGTGCATCTTGCTCTAAAGCAGAGTGTTATCCATGGATGAGAACTCTGCTGTGTGTTTCCCTTCAGAAATGGAGTTAAATCCCAGGCTCTGTGTCATCCTACAAGCTGGATGGCATTTCAGGTTATGGCACTCACTTTTCAGCTCAAAGGAACTACAGCGTTCACGAAGTTAACAAGTTTCCCATCTTAACTGAGAAGCATTGGACGTTAGCGGACCAGTGCTTTGTATCAGTTTCAGAAGCAGAGTTGGACTAGATATGGTCCGTATGTGTAGGAAACAACGTTCTTTTGTTCTGAGCTGTCTCAAGTTTCCTGCTGTATTAGAGACTCTAGAAAGCAAGAGCGTGCTTCTTGCTCTAAAGCAGAGTGTGATCAATGGATGAGAACTCTGCTGTGAGTTTCCCTTCCGAAATGGAGTTAAATTCTAGGCTCTGTGTCTTCCTAAAAGCAAGAATTCTTTTCAAGTAAGGGCAGTCACTTTTCAGCTCAATCGAACTACATTCTTCACGAAGCTCACATGTTCCTGATCTTAACTGAGAATCATTGGATGTTAGAGAACCTTTCCTTAGTATCAATTTCAAGCAGAGAAGAACTAGATATGATCCGTATATATAGGAAACACCATTCTTTTCTTCTGAGCACACTCACGTTTCCTGCTGTATTAGAATCTCTAGAAATCAAGAGCGTGCATCTTGCTCTAAAGCAGAGTGTTATCCATGGATGAGAACTCTGCTGTGTGTTTCCCTTCAGAAATGGAGTTAAATCCCAGGCTCTGTGTCATCCTACAAGCTGGATGGCATTTCAGGTTATGGCACTCACTTTTCAGCTCAAAGGAACTACAGCGTTCACGAAGTTAACAAGTTTCCCATCTTAACTGAGAAGCATTGGACGTTAGCGGACCAGTGCTTTGTATCAGTTTCAGAAGCAGAGTTGGACTAGATATGGTCCGTATGTGTAGGAAACAACGTTCTTTTGTTCTGAGCTGTCTCAAGTTTCCTGCTGTATTAGAGAATCTAGAAGCAAGAGCGTGCTTCTTGATCTAAAGCAGAGTGTGATCCATGGATGGGAACTGTGTTGTGTGTTTCCCTTCAGAAATGGAGTTTAATACCAGGCTCTGTGTCTTCCTACATGCACTACTTCGTTTCAGGTAAGGGTACTCACTTTTCAGCTCAAACGAACTACATCATTCACGAAGCTCACACATTTTTCATCTTAAATGACAAGCATTGGATGTTAGAGAACCCTTGCTTTGTATCAATTTTAAGCAGAGTTGAACTAGATATGGTCCGTATGTATAAGAAACACTGTTCTTTTATTCTGAGCACACCCACTTTTTCCTGCTGTATTAGAGACTCTAGAAAGCAAGAGCGTGCTTCTTGCTCTAAAGCAGAGTGTGATCCATGGATGAGAACTCTGCTGTGTGTTTCCCTTCAGAAATGGAGTTAAATCCCAAGCTCTGTGTCTTCCTACAAGCTGGATGGCGTTTCAGGCAAGGGCAGTCACTTTTCAGCTCAAAGGAACTACATCGTTCACAAAGCTAACATGTTTCCCTTCTTAACTGACAAGCATTGGATGTTAGAGGACCAGTGCATTGTGTCAGTTTCAGGAGCAGAGTTATACTAGATATGGTCCATATGTGTAGGAAACACTATTCTTTTTTTCTCAGCACACTCACGTTTCCTGCTCTACTAGAGAATCTAGAAAGCAAGAGCATGCTTCTTGCTCTAAAGCAGAGTGTGATCAATGGATGAGAACTCTGCTGTGTGTTTCCCTTCAGAAATGGAGTTAAATTCGAGGCTCTGTGTCTTCATACAAGCAAGGATTCATTTGAAGTAAGGGCAGTCACTTTACAGCTCAAATGAACTACATCGTTCATGAAGCTCACACTTTTCTCATCTTAACTGACAAGCATTGGATATTAGAGGACCAGGGCTTTGTATCAGTTTCAGAAGCAGAGTTGGACTAGATATGGTCCGTATGTGAAGAACACCGTTCTTTTGTTCTCAGCACACTCATGTTTCCTGCTGTCTTAGAGACTCTAGAAAGCTAGAGCGTGCTTCTTGCTCTAAAACAGAGTGTGATCAATGGATGAGAACTCTGCTGTGAGTTTCACTTCAGAATTGGAGTTAAATCCCAGGCTCTGTGTCATCCTACAAGCTGGATTGCGTTTCAGGTTATGGCACTCACTTTTCATCTCAAAGGAACTACATAGTTCACAAAGCTAACAAGTTTCCCATCTTAACTGCCAAGCATGGGATGTTAGAGGACGTATGGATGTTTCAGTTTCAGAAGCAGAGATGAACTAGATATGGTCCGTATGTGTAAGAAACACCGTTCTTTTGTTCTGAGCTGACTCAAATTTCCTGCTGTATTAGAGAAACTAGAAATAATAGCGTGCCTCTTGCTCTAAAGCAGAGTGTGATCCATGGATGATAACTATGCTTTGTGTTTCCCTTCAGAAATGGAGTTAAGACCCAGGCTCTGTGTCTTCCTACAAGCAGAACTTCATTTCAGGTAAGGGCAGTCACTTTTCAGGTCAAACGAATTACATCGTTCAGGAAGCTCACATGTTTCTCATCTTAACTGAGAATCATTGGATGTTAGAGAACCTTTCCTTTGTATCAATTTCAAGCAGAGTAGAACTAGATATGGTCCGTATGTATAGGAAACACCATTCTTTTCTTCTGAGCACACTCACGTTTCCTGCTGTATTAGAGACTCTAGAAATCAAGAGTGTGCATCTTGCTCTAAAGCAGAGTGTGATCAATGGATGAGAACTCTGCTGTGTGTTTCCCTTCAGAAATGGAGTTAAATCCCAGGCTCTGTGTCATCCTACAAGCTGGTTGGCGTTTCAGGTTATGGCACTCACTTTTCATCTCAAAGGAACAACATCATTCACGAAACTAACAAGTTTCCCATCTTAACTGAGAAGCATTGGATGCTAGCGGACCAGGGCTTTGTATCAGTTTCAGAAGCAGAGTTGGACTAGATATGGTCCATATGTGTAGGAAACACAGTTCTTTTGTTCTCAGCACACTCACGTTTCCTGCTGTACTAGAGACTCTAGAAAGCAAGAGCGTGCTTCTTGCTGTAAAGCAGAGTGTGAACAATTGATGAGAACTCTGCTGTATGTTTCCCTTCAGAAATGGAGTTAAATCCCAGGCTCTGTGTCTTCCTACAAGCAAACTTCGTTTCAGGTAAGGACAGTCACTTTTCAGCTCAAACGAACTACATCGTTCACAAAGCTAACAAGTTTCCCATCTTAACTGCCAAGCATGGGATGTTAGAGGACGTGTGGTTTGTTTCAGTTTCAGAAGCAGAGATGAACTAGATATGGTCCGTATGTGTAAGAAACACGGTTCTTTTGTTCTGAGCTGACTCAAATTTCCTGCTGTATTAGAGAATCTAGAAATAATAGCGTGCTTCTTGCTCTAAAGCAGAGTGTGATCCATGGATGATAACTATGCTGTGTGTTTCCCTTCAGAAATGGAGTTAAGACCCAGGCTCTGTGTCTTCCTACAAGCAGAACTTCATTTCAGGTAAGGGCAGTCACTTTTCAAGTCAAACGATTTACATCGTTCACGAAGCTCACATGTTTCTCATCTTAACTGAGAATCATTGGATGTTAGAGAACCTTTCCTTTGTATCAATTTCAAGCAGAGTAGAACTAGATATGGTCCGTATGTATAGGAAACACCATTCTTTTCTTCTGAGCACACTCACGTTTCCTGCTGTATTAGAGACTCTAGAAATCAAGAGTGTGCATCTTGCTCTAAAGCAGAGTGTGATCAATGGATGAGAACTCTGCTGTGTGTTTCCCTTCAGAAATGGAGTTAAATCCCAGGCTCTTTGTCATCCTACAAGCTGGATGGCGTTTCAGGTTATGGCACTCACTTTTCATCTCAAAGGAACTACATCGTTCACGAAGCTAACAAGTTTCCCATCTTAACTGAGAAGCATTGGACGTTAGCGGACCAGGGCTTTGTATCAGTTTCAGAAGCAGAGTTGGACTAGATATGGTCTGTATGTGTAGGAAACACCGTTTTTTTTCTCAGCACGCTCACGTTTCCTGCTGTCTTAGAGACTCTAGAAAGCTAGAGCGTGCTTCTTGCTCTAAAGCTGAGTGTGGTCAATGGATGAGAACTCTGCCTTGTGTTTCCCTTCAGAAATGGAGTTAAATCCCAGGCTCTGTGTCTTCCTACAAGCAAACTACGTTTCAGGTAAGGACAGTCCCTTTTCAGCTCAAACTAACTACAGCGTTCACGAAGTTAACAAGTTTCTCATCTTAACTGACAAGCATTGTATGTTAGAGGACGTGTGGTTTGTTTCAGTTTCAGAAGCAGAGATGAACTAGATATGGTCCATATGGGTAAGAAACACAGTTCTTTGTTCTGAGCTGTCTCAAGTTTCCTGCTGTATTAGAGAATCTAGAAGCAAGAGCGTGCTTCTTGATCTAAAGCAGAGTGTGATCCATGGATGGGAACTTTGTTGTGTGTTTCCCTTCAGAAATGGAGTTTAATACCAGGCTCTGTGTCTTCCTACATGCACTACTTCGTTTCAGGTAAGGGTACTCACTTTTCAGCTCAAACGAACTACATCATTCACGAAGCTCACACATTTTTCATCTTAAATGACAAGCATTGGATGTTAGAGAACCCTTGCTTTGTATCAATTTTAAGCAGAGTTGAACTAGATATGGTCCGTATGTATAAGAAACACTGTTCTTTTATTCTGAGCACACCCACTTTTTCCTGCTGTATTAGAGACTCTAGAAAGCAAGAGCGTGCTTCTTGCTCTAAAGCAGAGTGTGATCCATGGATGAGAACTCTGCTGTGTGTTTCCCTTCAGAAATGGAGTTAAATCCCAAGCTCTGTGTCTTCCTACAAGCTGGATGGCGTTTCAGGCAAGGGCAGTCACTTTTCAGCTCAAAGGAACTACATCGTTCACAAAGCTAACATGTTTCCCTTCTTAACTGACAAGCATTGGATGTTAGAGGACCAGTGCATTGTGTCAGTTTCAGGAGCAGAGTTATACTAGATATGGTCCATATGTGTAGGAAACACTATTCTTTTTTTCTCAGCACACTCACGTTTCCTGCTGTACTAGAGAATCTAGAAAGCAAGAGCATGCTTCTTGCTCTAAAGCAGAGTGTGATCAATGGATGAGAACTCTGCTGTGTGTTTCCCTTCAGAAATGGAGTTAAATTCGAGGCTCTGTGTCTTCATACAAGCAAGGCTTCATTTGAAGTAAGGGCCGTCACTTTACAGCTCAAATGAACTACATCGTTCATGAAGCTCACACTTTTCTCATCTTAACTGACAAGCATTGGATGTTAGAGGACCAGGGCTTTGTATCAGTTTCAGAAGCAGAGTTGGACTAGATATGGTCCTTATGTGAAGAACACCGTTCTTTTGTTCTCAGCACACTCATGTTTCCTGCTGTCTTAGAGACTCTAGAAAGCTAGAGCGTGCTTCTTGCTCTAAAACAGAGTGTGATCAATGGATGAGAACTCTGCTGTGAGTTTCACTTCAGAATTGGAGTTAAATCCCAGGCTCTGTGTCATCCTACAAGCTGGATTGCGTTTCAGGTTATGGCACTCACTTTTCATCTCAAAGGAACTACATCGTTCACAAAGCTAACAAGTTTCCCATCTTAACTGAGAAGCATTGGACGTTAGCGGACCAGTGCTTTGTATCAGTTTCAGAAGCAGAGTTGGACTAGATATGGTCCGTATGTGTAGGAAACACTGTTCTTTTGTTCTCAGCACACTCACGTTTCCTGCTGTACTAGAGATTCTAGAAAGCAAGAGCGTGCTTCTTGCTCTAAAGCAGAGTGTGATCAATGGATGAGAACTCTGCTGTGTGTTTCCCTTCAGAAATGGAGTTAAATCCCAGGCTCTGTGTCTTCCTACAAGCAAATTTCGTTTCAGGTAAGGACAGTCACTTTTCAGCTCAAATGAACTACATCGTTCATGAAGCTCACACTTTTCTCATCTTAACTGACAAGCATTGGATGTTAGAGGACCAGGGCTTTGTATCAGTTTCAGACGCAGAGTTGGACTAGATATGGTCCGTATGTAAAGAACACCGTTCTTTTGTTCTCAGCACACTCATGTTTCCTGCTGTCTTAGAGACTCTAGAAAGCAAGAGCGTGCTTCTTGCTGTAAAGCAGAGTGTGAACAATGGATGAGAACTCTGCTGTGTGTTTCCCTTCAGAAATGGAGTGAAATCCCAGGCTCTGTGTCTTCCTACAAGCAAACTTCGTTTCAGGTAAGGACAGTCACTTTTCAGCTCAAAGGAACTACATCGTTCACGAAGCTAACAAGTTTCCCATCTTAACTGCCAAGCACGGGATGTTAGAGGACGTATGGATGTTTCAGTTTCAGAAGCAGAGATGAACTAGATATGGCCGTATGTGTAAGAAACACCGTTCTTTTGTTCTGAGCTGACTCAAATTTCCTGCTGTATTAGAGAATCTAGAAATAATAGAGTGCTTCTTGCTCTAAAGCAGAGTGTGATCCATGGATGATAACTATGCTATGTGTTTCCCTTCAGAAATGGAGTTAAGACCCAGGCTCTGTGTCTTCCTACAAGCAGAACTTCATTTCAGGTAAGGGCAGTCACTTTTCTGGTCAAACGAATTACATCGTTCACGAAGCTCACATGTTTCTCATCTTAACTGAGAATCATTGGATGTTAGAGAACCTTTCCTTTGTATCAATTTCAAGCAGAGTAGAACTAGATATGGTCCGTATGTATAGGAAACACCATTCTATTCTTCTGAGCACACTCACGTTTCCTGCTGTATTAGAGACTCTAGAAATCAAGAGTGTGCATCTTGCTCTAAAGCAGAGTGTGATCAATGGATGAGAACTCTGCTGTGTGTTTCCCTTCAGAAATGGAGTTAAATCCCAGGCTCTGTGTCATCCTACAAGCTGGATGGCGTTTCAGGTTATGGCACTCACTTTTCATCTCAAAGGAACTACATCGTTCACGAAACTAACAAGTTTCCCATCTTAACTGAGAAGCATTGGACGTTAGCGGACCAGGGCTTTGTATCAGTTTCAGAAGCAGAGTTGGACTAGATATGGTCCGTATGTGTAGGAAACACCGTTCTTTTGTTCTCAGCACACTCATGTTTCCTGCTGTACTAGAGACTCTAGAAAGCAAGAGCATGCTTCTTGCTGTAAAGCAGAGTGTGAACAATGGATGAGAACTCTGCTGTGTGTTTCCCTTCAGAAATGGAGTTAAATCCCAGGCTCTGTGTCTTCCTACAAGCAAACTTCGTTTCAGGTAAGGACAGTCACTTTTCAGCTCAAAAGAACTACATCGTTCACGAAGCTAACAAGTTTCCCATCTTAACTGCCAAGCATTGGATGTTAGAGGACCAGTGCTTTGTATCAGTTTCAGAAGCAGAGTTGGACTAGATATGGTCCATATGTGTAGGAAACACCGTTCTTTTGTTCTCAGCACACTCACGTTTCCTGCTGTACTAGAGACTCTAGAAAGCAAGAGCGTGCTTCTTGCTGTAAAGCAGAGTGTGAACAATGGATGAGAACTCTGCTGTGTGGTTCCCTTCAGAAATGGAGTTAAATCCCAGGCTCTGTGTCTTCCTACAAGCAAACTTCGTTTCAGCTAAGGACAGTCACTTTTCAGCTCAAACGAACTACATCATTCACGAAGCTAACAAGTTTCCCATCTTAACTGCCAAGCATGGGATGTTAGAGCACGTGTGGTTTGTTTCAGTATCAGAAGCAGAGATGAACTAGATATGGTCCGTATGTGTAAGAAACACCGTTCTTTTGTTCTGAGCTGACTCAAATTTCCTGCTGTATTAGAGAATCGAGAAATAATAGCGTGCTTCTTGCTCTAAAGCAGAGTGTGATCAATGGATGAGAACTCTGCTGTGTGTTTCCCTTCAGAAATGGAGTTAAATCCCAGGCTCTGTGTCATCCTACAAGCTGGTTGGCGTTTCAGGTTATGGCACTCACTTTTCATCTCAAAGGAACTACATCGTTCACGAAGCTAACAAGTTTCCCATCTTAACTGAGAAGCATTGGACGTTAGCGGACCAGTGCTTTGTATCAGTTTCAGAAGCAGAGTTGGACTAGATATGGTCCGTATGTGTAGGAAACACCGTTCTTGTGTTCTCAGCACACTCACGTTTCCTGATGTACTAGAGACTCTAGAAAGCAAGAGCGTGGTTCTTGCTGTAAAACAGAGTGTTATCAATGGAAGAGAACTCTGCTGTGTGTTTCCCTTCAGAAATGGAGTTAAATCCCAGGCTCTGTGTCTTCCTACAAGCAACCTTCGTTTCAGGTAAGGACAGTCACTTTTCAGCTCAAAAGAACTACATCGTTCACGAAGCTAACAAGTTTCCCATCTTAACTGCCAAGCATTGGATGTTAGAGGACCAGTGCTTTGTATCAGTTTCAGAAGCAGATTTGGACTAGATATGGTCAGTATGTGTAGGAAACACCGTTCTTTTGTTCTCAGCAAGCTCATGTTTCATGCTGTCTTAGAGACTCTAGAAAGCTAGAGCATGCTTCTTGCTGTAAAACAGAGTGTGATCAATGGAAGAGAACTCTGCTGTGTGTTTCCCTTCAGAAATGGAGTTAAATCCCAGGCTCTGTGTCATCCTACAAGCTGGATGGCGTTTCAGGTTATGGCACTCACTTTTCATCTCAAAGGAACTACATCGTTCATGAAGCTAACAAGTTTCCCATCTTAACTGACAAGCATTGGATGTTAGAGGACCAGTGCTTTGTATCAGTTTCAGAAGCAGAGTTGGACTAGATATGGTCAGTATGTGTAGGAAACTCCGTTCTTTTGTTCTCAGCACACTCACGTTTCCTGCTGTACTAGAGACTCTAGAAAGCAAGAGCGTGCTTCTTGCTGTAAAGCACAGTGTGAACAATGGATGAGAACTCTGCTGTGTGGTTCCCTTCAGAAATGGAGTTAAATCCCAGGCTCTGTGTCTTCCTACACGCAAACTTCGTTTCAGCTAAGGACAGTCACTTTTCAGCTCAAACGAACTACATCGTTCACGAAGCTAACAAGTTTCCCATCTTAACTGCCAAGCATGGGATGTTAGAGGACGTATGGATGTTTCAGTTTCAGAAGCAGAGATGAACTAGATATGGTCCGTATGTGTAAGAAACACCGTTCTTTTGTTCTGAGCTGACTCAAATTTCCTGCTGTATTAGAGAATCTAGAAATAATAGCGTGCTTCTTGCTCTAAAGCAGAGTGTGATCCATGGATGATAACTATGCTATGTGTTTCCCTTCAGAAATGGAGTTAAGACCCAGGCTCTGTGTCTTCCTACAAGCAGAACTTCATTTCAGGTAAGGGCAGTCACTTTTCAGGTCAAACGAATTACATCGTTCAGGAAGCTCACATGTTTCTCATCTTAACTGAGAATCATTGGATGTTAGAGAACCTTTCCTTTGTATCAATTTCAAGCAGAGTAGAACTAGATATGGTCCGTATGTATAGGAAACACCATTCTTTTCTTCTGAGCACACTCACGTTTCCTGCTGTATTAGAGACTCTAGAAATCAAGAGTGTGCATCTTGCTCTAAAGCAGAGTGTGATCAATGGATGAGAACTCTGCTGTGTGTTTCCCTTCAGAAATGGAGTTAATTCCCAGGCTCTGTGTCATCCTATAAGCTGGTTGGCGTTTCAGGTTATTGCACTCACTTTTCATCTCAAAGGAACAACATCATTCACGAAACTAACAAGTTTCCCATCTTAACTGAGAAGCAAGGACGCTAGCGGACCAGGGCTTTGTATCAGTTTCAGAAGCAGAGTTGGACTAGATATGGTCAATATGTGTAGGAAACACAGTTCTTTTGTTCTCAGCACACTCACGTTTCCTGCTGTACTAGAGACTCTAGAAAGCAAGAGCGTGCTTCTTGCTGTAAAGCAGAGTGTGAACAATGGATGAGAACTCTGCTGTGTGTTTCCCTTCAGAAATGGAGTTAAATCCCAGGCTCTGTGTCTTCCTACAAGCAAACTACGTTTCAGGTAAGGACATTCCCTTTTCAGCTCAAACTAACTACAGCGTTCACGAAGTTAACAAGTTTCTCATCTTAACTGACAAGCATTGTATGTTAGAGGACGTGTGGTTTGTTTCAGTTTCAGAAGCAGAGATGAACTAGATATGGTCCATATGGGTAAGAAACACTGTTCTTTGTTCTGAGCTGTCTCAAGTTTCCTGCTGTATTAGAGAATCTAGAAGCAAGAGCGTGCTTCTTGATCTAAAGCAGAGTGTGATCCATGGATGGGAACTTTGTTGTGTGTTTCCCTTCAGAAATGGAGTTTAATACCAGGCTCTGTGTCTTCCTACATGCACTACTTCGTTTCAGGTAAGGGTACTCACTTTTCAGCTCAAACGAACTACATCATTCACGAAGCTCACACATTTTTCATCTTAAATGACAAGCATTGGATGTTAGAGAACCCTTGCTTTGTATCAATTTTAAGCAGAGTTGAACTAGATATGGTCCGTATGTATAAGAAACACTGTTCTTTTATTCTGAGCACACCCACTTTTTCCTGCTGTATTAGAGACTCTAGAAAGCAAGAGCGTGCTTCTTGCTCTAAAGCAGAGTGTGATCCATGGATGAGAACTCTGCTGTGTGTTTCCCTTCAGAAATGGAGTTAAATCCCAAGCTCTGTGTCTTCCTACAAGCTGGATGGCGTTTCAGGCAAGGGCAGTCACTTTTCAGCTCAAAGGAATTACATCGTTCACAAAGCTAACATGTTTCCCTTCTTAACTGACAAGCATTGGATGTTAGAGGACCAGTGCATTGTGTCAGTTTCAGGAGCAGAGTTATACTAGATATGGTCCATATGTGTAGGAAACACTATTCTTTTTTTCTCAGCACACTCACGTTTCCTGCTGTACTAGGGAATCTAGAAAGCAAGAACATGCTTCTTGCTCTAAAGCAGAGTGTGATCAATGGATGAGAACTCTGCTGTGTGTTTCCCTTCAGAAATGGAGTTAAATTCGAGGCTCTGTGTCTTCATACAAGCAAGGCTTCATTTGAAGTAAGGGCAGTCACTTTACAGCTCAAATGAACTACATCGTTCATGAAGCTCACACTTTTCTCATCTTAACTGACAAGCATTGGATGTTAGAGGACCAGGGCTTTGTATCAGTTTCAGAAGAAGAGTTGGACTAGATATGGTCCTTATGTGAAGAACACCGTTCTTTTGTTCTCAGCACACTCATGTTTCCTGCTGTCTTAGAGACTCTAGAAAGCTAGAGCGTGCTTCTTGCTCTAAAACAGAGTGTGATCAATGGATGACAACTCTGCTGTGAGTTTCACTTCAGAATTGGAGTTAAATCCCAGGCTCTGTGTCATCCTACAAGCTGGATTGCGTTTCAGGTTATGGCACTCACTTTTCATCTCAAAGGAACTACATCGTTCACGAAGCTAACAAGATTCCCATCTTAACTGAGAAGCATTGGACGTTAGCGGACCAGTGCTTTGTATCAGTTTCAGAAGCAGAGTTGGACTAGATATGGTCCGTATGTGTAGGAAACACTGTTCATTTGTTCTCAGCACACTCACGTTTCCTGCTGTACTAGAGACTCTAGAAAGCAAGAGCGTGCTTCTTGCTCTAAAGCAGAGTGTGATCAATGGATGAGAACTCTGCTGTGTGTTTCCCTTCAGAAATGGAGTTAAATCCCAGGCTCTGTGTCTTCCTACAAGCAAATTTCGTTTCAGGTAAGGACAGTCACTTTTCAGCTCAAATGAACTACATCGTTCATGAAGCTCACACTTTTCTCATCTTAACTGACAAGCATTGGATGTTAGAGGACCAGGGCTTTGTATCAGTTTCAGACGCAGAGTTGGACTAGATATGGTCCGTATGTAAAGAACACCGTTCTTTTGTTCTCAGCACACTCATGTTTCCTGCTGTCTTAGAGACTCTAGAAAGCAAGAGCGTGCTTCTTGCTGTAAAGCAGAGTGTGAACAATGGATGAAAACTCTTCTGTGTGTTTCCCTTCAGAAATGGAGTTAAATCCCAGGCTCTGTGTCTTCCTACAAGCAAACTACGTTTCAGGTAAGGACAGTCACTTTTCAGCTCAAACGAACTACATCGTTCACGAAGCTAACAAGTTTCCCATCTTAACTGCCAAGCATGGGATGTTAGAGGAAGTTTGGTTTGTTTCAGTTTCAGAAGCAGAGATGAACTAGATATGGTCCGTATGTGTAAGAAACACCGTTCTTTTGTTCTGAGCTGACTCAAATTTCCTGCTGTATTAGAGAATCTAGAAATAATAGCGTGCTTCTTGCTCTAAATCAGAGTGTGATCCATGGATGATAACTATGCTATGTGTTTCCCTTCAGAAATGGAGTTAAGACCCAGGCTCTGTGTCTTCCTACAAGCAGAACTTCATTTCAGGTAAGGGCAGTCACTTTTCAGGTCAAACTAATTACATCGTTCACGAAGCTCACATGTTTCTCATCTTAACTGAGAATCATTGGATGTTAGAGAACCTTTCCTTTGTATGAATTTCAAGCAGAGTAGAACTAGATATGGTCCGTATGTATAGGAAACACCATTCTTTTCTTCTTAGCACACTCACGTTTCCTGCTGTATTAGAGACTCTAGAAATCAAGAGTGTGCATCTTGCTCTAAAGCAGAGTGTGATCCATGGATGAGAACTCTGCTGTGTGTTTCCCTTCAGAAATGGAGTTAAATCCCAGGCTCTGTGTCATCCTACAAGCTGGATGGCGTTTCAGGTTATGGCACTCACTTTTCATCTCAAAGGAACAACATCGTTCACGAAACTAACAAGTTTCCCATCTTAACTGAGAAGCATTGGACGTTAGCGGACCAGGGCTTTGTATCAGTTTCAGAAGCAGAGTTGGACTAGATATGGTCCATATGTGTAGGAAACACCGTTCTTTTGTTCTCAGCACACTCATGTTTCCTGCTGTACTAGAGACTCTAGAAAGCAAGAGCGTGCTTCTTGCTGTAAAGCAGAGTGTGAACAATGGATGAGAACTCTGCTGTGTGTTTCCCTTCAGAAATGGAGTTAAATCCCAGGCTCTGTGTCTTCCTACAAGCAAACTTCGTTTCAGGTAAGGACAGTCACTTTTCAGCTCAAACGAACTACATCGTTCACATGGCTAACAAGTTTCCCATCTTAACTGCCAAGCATGGGATGTTAGAGCACGTGTGGTTTGTTTCAGTATCAGAAGCAGAGATGAACTAGATATGGTCCGTATGTGTAAGAAACACCGTTCTTTTGTTCCGAGCTGACTCAAATTTCCTGCTGTATTAGATAATCGAGAAATAATAGCGTGCTTCTTGCTCTAAAGCAGAGTGTGATCAATGGATGAGAACTCTGCTGTGTGTTTCCCTTCAGAAATGGAGTTAAATCCCAGGCTCTGTGTCATCCTACAAGCTGGTTGGCGTTTCAGGTTATGGCACTCACTTTTCATCTCAAAGGAACTACATCGTTCACGAAGCTAACAAGTTTCCCATCTTAACTGAGAAGCATTGGACGTTAGCGGACCAGTGCTTTGTATCAGTTTCAGAAGCAGAGTTGGACTAGATATGGTCCGTATGTGTAGGAAACACCGTTCTTGTGTTCTCAGCACACTCACGTTTCCTGCTGTACTAGAGACTCTAGAAAGCAAGAGCGTGCTTCTTGCTGTAAAACAGAGTGTTATCAATGGAAGAGAACTCTGCTGTGTGTTTCCCTTCAGAAATGGAGTTAAATCCCAGGATCTGTGTCTTCCTACAAGCAACCTTCGTTTCAGGTAAGGACAGTCACTTTTCAGCTCAAAAGAACTACATCGTTCACGAAGCTAACAAGTTTCCCATCTTAACTGCCAAGCATTGGATGTTAGAGGACCAGTGCTTTGTATCAGTTTCAGAAGCAGATTTGGACTAGATATGGTCAGTATGTGTAGGAAACACCGTTCTTTTGTTCTCAGCAAGCTCATGTTTCATGCTGTCTTAGAGACTCTAGAAAGCTAGAGCATGCTTCTTGCTGTAAAACAGAGTGTGATCAATGGAAGAGAACTCTGCTGTGTGTTTCCCTTCAGAAATGGAGTTAAATCCCAGGCTCTGTGTCATCCTACAAGCTGGATGGCGTTTCAGGTTATGGCACTCACTTTTCATCTCAAAGGAACTACATCGTTCACGAAGCTAACAAGTTTCCCATCTTAAGTGAGAAGCATTGGACGTTAGAGGACCAGTGCTTTGTATCAGTTTCAGAAGCAGAGTTGGACTAGATATGGTCCGTATGTGTAGGAAACACCGTTCTTTTGTTCTCAGCACACCCACGTTTCCTGCTGTACTAGAGACTCTAGAAAGCAAGAGCATGCTTCTTGCTCTAAAGCAGAGTGTGATCAATGGATGAGAACTCTGCTGTGTGTTTCCCTTCAGAAATGGAGTTAAATCCCAGGCTCTGTGTCTTCCTACAAGCAAACATCATTTCAGGTAAGGACAGTCACTTTTCAGCTCAAACGAACTACATCGTTCATGAAGCTAACAAGTTTCCCATCTTAACTGACAAGCATTGGATGTTAGAGGACCAGTGCTTTGTATCAGTTTCAGAAGCAGAGTTGGACTAGATATGGTCAGTATGTGTAGGAAACTCCGTTCTTTTGTTCTCAGCACACTCACGTTTCCTGCTGTACTAGAGACTCTAGAAAGCAAGAGCGTGCTTCTTGCTGTAAAGCAGAGTGTGAACAATGGATGAGAACTCTGCTGTGTGGTTCCCTTCAGAAATGGAGTTAAATCACAGGCTCTGTGTCTTCCTACAAGCAAACTTCGTTTCAGCTAAGGACAGTCACTTTTCAGCTCAAACGAACTACATCATTCACGAAGCTAACAAGTTTCCCATCTTAACTGCCAAGCATGGGATGTTAGAGGACATGTGGTTTGTTTCAGTTTCAGAAGCACAGATGAACTAGATATGGTCTGTATGTGTAAGAAACACCGTTCTTTTGTTCTGAGCTGACTCAAATTTCCTGCTGTATTAGAGAATCTAGAAATAATAGCGTGCTTCTTGCTCTAAAGCAGAGTGTGATCCATGGATGATAACTATGCTGTGTGTTTCCCTTCAGAAATGGAGTTAAGACCCAGGCTCTGTGTCTTCCTACAAGCAGAACTTCATTTCAGGTAAGGGCAGTCACTTTTCAGGTCAAACGAATTACATCGTTCACGAAGCTCACATGTTTCTCATCTTAACTGAGAATCATTGGATGTTAGAGAACCTTTCCTTTGTATCAATTTCAAGCAGAGTAGAACTAGATATGGTCCGTATGTATAGGAAACACCATTCTTTTCTTCTGAGCACACTCACGTTCCCTGCTGTATTAGCGACTCTAGAAATCAAGAGTGTGCATCTTGCTCTAAAGCAGAGTGTGATCAATGGATGAGAACTCTGCTGTGTGTTTCCCTTCAGAAATGGAGTTAAATCCCAGGCTCTGTGTCTTCCTACAAGCAAACATCGTTTCAGGTAAGGACAGTCACTTTTCAGCTCAAACGAACTACATCGTTCATGAAGCTAACAAGTTTCCCATCTTAACTGACAAGCATTGGATGTTAGAGGACCAGTGCTTTGTATCAGTTTCAGAAGCAGAGTTGGACTAGATATGGTCCGTATGTGTAGGAAACTCCGTTCTTTTGTTCTCAGCACACTCACGTTTCCTGCTGTACTAGAGACTCTAGAAAGCAAGAGCGTGCTTCTTGCTGTAAAGCAGAGTGTGAACAATGGAAGAGAACTCTGCTGTGTGGTTCCCTTCAGAAATGGAGTTAAATCACAGGCTCTGTGTCTTCCTACAAGCAAACTTCGTTTCAGGTAAGGACAGTCACTTTACAGCTAAAACGAACTACATCCTTCACGAAGCTAACAAGTTTCCCATCTTAACTGCCAAGCATGGGATGTTAGAGGACATGTGGTTTGTTTCAGTTTCAGAAGCACAGATGAACTAGATATGGTCTGTATGTGTAAGAAACACCGTTCTTTTGTTCTGAGCTGACTCAAATTTCCTGCTTTATTAGAGAATCTAGAAATAATAGCGTGCTTCTTGCTCTAAAGCAGAGTGTGATCCATGGATGATAACTATGCTGTGTGTTTCCCTTCAGAAATGGAGTTAAGACCCAGGCTCTGTGTCTTCCTACAAGCAGAACTTCATTTCAGGTAAGGGCAGTCACTTTTCAGGTCAAACGAATTACATCGTTCACGAAGCTCACATGTTTCTCATCTTAACTGAGAATCATTGGATGTTAGAGAACCTTTCCTTTGTATGAATTTCAAGCAGAGTAGAACTAGATATGGTCCGTGTGTAGGAAACACCATTCTTTTCTTCTGAGCACACTCACGTTTCCTGCTGTATTAGAGACTCTAGAAATCAAGAGTGTGCATCTTGCTCTAAAGCAGAGTGTGATCCATGGATGAGAACTCTGCTGTGTGTTTCCCTTCAGAAATGGAGTTAAATCCCAGGCTCTGTGTCATCCTACAAGCTGGATGGCTTTTCAGGTTATGGCACTCACTTTTCATCTCAAAGGAACTACATCGTTCACGAAGCTAACAAGTTTCCCATCTTAACTGAGAAGCATTGGAAGTTAGCGGACCAGTGCTTTGTATCAGTTTCAGAAGCAGAATTGGACTAGATATGGTCCGTATGTGTAGGAAACACCATTCTTTTGTTCTCAGCACGCTCACGTTTCATGCTGTCTTAGAGACTCTAGAAAGCTAGAGCATGCTTCTTGCTGTAAAACAGAGTGTGATCAATGGAAGAGAACTCTGCTGTGTGTTTCCCTTCAGAAATGGAGTTAAAACCCAGGCTCTGTGTCTTCCTACAAGCAAACATCGTTTCAGGTAAGGACAGTCACTTTTCAGCTCAAACGAACTACATCGTTCATGAAGCTAACAAGTTTCCCATCTTAACTGACAAGCATTGGATGTTAGAGGACCAGTGCTTTGTATCAGTTTCAGAAGCAGAGTTGGACTAGATATGGTCCGTATGTGTAGGAAACTCCGTTCTTTTGTTCTCAGCACACTCACGTTTCCTGCTGTACTAGAGACTCTAGAAAGCAAGAGCGTGCTTCTTGCTGTAAAGCAGAGTGTGAACAATGGATGAGAACTCTGCTGTGTGGTTCCCTTCAGAAATGGAGTTAAATCACAGGCTCTGTGTCTTCCTACAAGCAAACTTCGTTTCAGGTAAGGACAGTCACTTTACAGCTCAAACGAACTACATCCTTCACGAAGCTAACAAGTTTCCCATCTTAACTGCCAAGCATGGGATGTTAGAGGACATGTGGTTTGTTTCAGTTTCAGAAGCACAGATGAACTAGATATGGTCTGTATGTGTAAGAAACACCGTTCTTTTGTTCTGAGCTGACTCAAATTTCCTGCTTTATTAGAGAATCTAGAAATAATAGCGTGCTTCTTGCTCTAAAGCAGAGTGTGATCCATGGATGATAACTATGCTGTGTGTTTCCCTTCAGAAATGGAGTTAAGACCCAGGCTCTGTGTCTTCCTACAAGCAGAACTTCATTTCAGGTAAGGGCAGTCACTTTTCAGGTCAAACGAATTACATCGTTCACGAAGCTCACATGTTTCTCATCTTAACTGAGAATCATTGGATGTTAGAGAACCTTTCCTTTGTATGAATTTCAAGCAGAGTAGAACTAGATATGGTCCGTGTGTAGGAAACACCATTCTTTTCTTCTGAGCACACTCACGTTTCCTGCTGTATTAGAGACTCTAGAAATCAAGAGTGTGCATCTTGCTCTAAAGCAGAGTGTGATCCATGGATGAGAACTCTGCTGTGTGTTTCCCTTCAGAAATGGAGTTAAATCCCAGGCTCTGTGTCATCCTACAAGCTGGATGGCTTTTCAGGTTATGGCACTCACTTTTCATCTCAAAGGAACTACATCGTTCACGAAGCTAACAAGTTTCCCATCTTAACTGAGAAGCATTGGAAGTTAGCGGACCAGTGCTTTGTATCAGTTTCAGAAGCAGAATTGGACTAGATATGGTCCGTATGTGTAGGAAACACCATTCTTTTGTTCTCAGCACGCTCACGTTTCATGCTGTCTTAGAGACTCTAGAAAGCTAGAGCATGCTTCTTGCTGTAAAACAGAGTGTGATCAATGGAAGAGAACTCTGCTGTGTGTTTCCCTTCAGAAATGGAGTTAAAACCCAGGCTCTGTGTCTTCCTACAAGCAAACATAGTTTCAGGTAAGGACAGTCACTTTTCAGCTCAAACGAACTACATCGTTCATGAAGCTAACAAGTTTCCCATCTTAACTGACAAGCATTGGATGTTAGAGGACCAGTGCTTTGTATCAGTTTCAGAAGCAGAGTTGGACTAGATATGGTCCGTATGTGTAGGAAACTCCATTCTTTTGTTCTCAGCACACTCACGTTTCCTGCTGTACTAGAGAATCTAGAAAGCAAGAGCGTGCTTCTTGCTGTAAAGCAGAGTGTGAACAATGGATGAGAACTCTGCTGTGTGTTTCCCTTCAGAAATGGAGTTAAATCACAGGCTCTGTGTCTTCCTACAAGCAAACTTCGTTTCAGGTAAGGACAGTCACTTTTCAGCTCAAACAAACTACATCGTTCACGAAGCTAACAAGTTTCCCATCTTAACTGCCAAGCGGAGATGTTAGAGGATGTGTGGTTTGTTTCAGTTTCAGAAGCAGAGATGAACTAGATATGGTCCGTATTTGCAAGAAACACCGTTCTTTTGTTCTGAGCTGACTCAAATTTTCTGCTGTATTAGAGAATCTAGAAATAATAGCGTGCTTCTTGCTCTAAAGCAGAGTGTGATCAATGGAAGAGAACTATGCTGTGTGTTTCCCTTCAGAAATGGAGTTAAATCACAGGCTCTGTGTCTTCCTACAAGCAAACTTCGTTTCAGGTAAGGACAGTCACTTTTCAGCTCAAACGAACTACATCCTTCACGAAGCTAACAAGTTTCCCATCTTAAATGCCAAGCATGGGATGTTAGAGGACGTGTGGTTTTTTTCAGTTTCAGAAGCAGAGATGAACTAGATATGGTCCGTATGTGTAAGAAACACCGTTCTTTTGTTCTGAGCTGACTCAAATTTCCTGCTGTATTAGAGAATCTAGAAATAATAGCATGCTTCTTGCTCTAAAGCAGAGTGTGATCCATGGATGATAACTATGCTGTGTGTTTCCCTTCAGAAATGGAGTTAAGACCCAGGCTCTGTGTCTTCCTACAAGCAGAACTTCATTTCAGGTAAGGGCAGTCACTTTTCAGGTCAAACGAATTACAATGTTCACGAAGCTCACATGTTTCTCATCTTAACTGAGAATCATTGGATGTTAGAGAACCTTTCCTTTGTATCAATTTCAAGCAGAGTAGAACTAGATATGGTCCATGTGTATAGGAAACACCATTCTTTTCTTCTGAGCACACTCAGGTTTCCTGCTGTACTAGAGACTCTAGAAAGCAAGAGCGTGCTTCTTGCTGTAAAGCAGAGTGTGATCAATGGATGAGAACTCTGTTGTGTGTTTCCCTTCAGAAATGGAGTTAAATCCCAGGCTCTGTGTCTTCCTACAAGCAAATTTCGTTTCAGGTAAGGACAGTCACTTTTCAGCTCAAAAGAACTACATCGTTCACGAAGCTAACAAGTTTCCCATCTTAACTGCCAAGCATTGGATGTTAGAGGACCAGTGCTTTGTATCAGTTTCAGAAGTAGAGTTGGACTAGATATGGTCAGTATGTGTAGGAAACACCGTTCTTTTGTTCTCAGCACGCTCACGTTTCATGCTGTCTTAGAGACTCTAGAAAGCTAGAGCATGCTTCTTGCTGTAAAACAGAGTGTGATCAATGGAAGAGAACTCTGCTGTGTGTTCCCCTTCAGAAATGGAGTTAAACCCCAGGCTCTGTGTCTTCCTACAAGCAAACATAATTTCAGGTAAGGACAGTCACTTTTCAGCTCAAACGAACTACATCGTTCATGAAGCTAACAAGTTTCCCATCTTAACTGACAAGCATTGGATGTTAGAGGACCAGTGCTTTGTATCAGTTTCAGAAGCAGAGTTGGACTAGATATGGTCCGTATGTGTAGGAAACTCCATTCTTTTCTTCTCAGCTCACTCACGTTTCCTGCTGTACTAGAGACTCTAGAAAGCAAGAGCGTGCTTCTTGCTGTAAAGCAGAGTGTGAACAATGGATGAGAACTCTGCTGTGTGTTTCCCTTCAGAAATGGAGTTAAATCACAGGCTCTGTGTCTTCCTACAAGCAAACTTCGTTTCAGGTAAGGACAGTCACTTTTCAGCTCAAACAAACTACATCGTTCACGAAGCTAACAAGTTTCCCATCTTAACTGCCAAGCATGGGATGTTAGAGGATGTGTGGTTTGTTTCAGTTTCAGAAGCAGAGATGAACTAGATATGGTCCGTATTTGCAAGAAACACCGTTCTTTTGTTCTGAGCTGACTCAAATTTTCTGCTGTATTAGAGAATCTAGAAATAATAGCGTGCTTCTTGCTCTAAAGCAGAGTGTGATCAATGGAAGAGAACTATGCTGTGTGTTTCCCTTCAGAAATGGAGTTAAATCACAAGCTCTGTGTCTTCCTACAAGCAAACTTCGTTTCAGGTAAGGACAGTAACTTTTCGGCTCAAACGAACTACATCCTTCACGAAGCTAACAAGTTTCCCATCTTAAATGCCAAGCATGGGATGTTAGAGGACATGTGGTTTTTTTCAGTTTCAGAAGCAGAGATGAACTAGATATGGTCCGTATGTGTAAGAAACACCGTTCTTTTGTTCTGAGCTGACTCAAATTTCCTGCTGTATTAGAGAATCTAGAAATAATAGCGTGCTTCTTGCTCTAAAGCAGAGTGTGATCCATGGATGATAACTATGCTGTGTGTTTCCCTTCAGAAATGGAGTTAAGACCCAGGCTCTGTGTCTTCCTACAAGCAGAACTTCATTTCAGGTAAGGGCAGTCACTTTTCAGGTCAAACGAATTACAATGTTCACGAAGCTCACATGTTTCTCATCTTAACTGAGAATCATTGGATGTTAGAGAACCTTTCCTTTGTATCAATTTCAAGCAGAGTAGAACTAGATATGGTCCATGTGTATAGGAAACACCATTCTTTTCTTCTGAGCACACTCAGGTTTCCTGCTGTACTAGAGACTCTAGAAAGCAAGAGCGTGCTTCTTGCTGTAAAGCAGAGTGTGATCAATGGATGAGAACTCTGTTGTGTGTTTCCCTTCAGAAATGGAGTTAAATCCCAGGCTCTGTGTCTTCCTACAAGCAAATTTCGTTTCAGGTAAGGACAGTCACTTTTCAGCTCAAAAGAACTACATCGTTCACGAAGCTAACAAGTTTCCCATCTTAACTGCCAAGCATTGGATGTTAGAGGACCAGTGCTTTGTATCAGTTTCAGAAGTAGAGTTGGACTAGATATGGTCAGTATGTGTAGGAAACACCGTTCTTTTGTTCTCAGCACGCTCACGTTTCATGCTGTCTTAGAGACTCTAGAAAGCTAGAGCATGCTTCTTGCTGTAAAACAGAGTGTGATCAATGGAAGAGAACTCTGCTGTGTGTTTCCCTTCAGAAATGGAGTTAAAACCCAGGCTCTGTGTCTTCCTACAAGCAAACATAGTTTCAGGTAAGGACAGTCACTTTTCAGCTCAAACGAACTACATCGTTCATGAAGCTAACAAGTTTCCCATCTTAACTGACAAGCATTGGATGTTAGAGGACCAGTGCTTTGTATCAGTTTCAGAAGCAGAGTTGGACTAGATATGGTCCGTATGTGTAGGAAACTCCATTCTTTTCTTCTCAGCTCACTCACGTTTCCTGCTGTACTAGAGAATCTAGAAAGCAAGAGCGTGCTTCTTGCTGTAAAGCAGAGTGTGAACAATGGATGAGAACTCTGCTGTGTGGTTCCCTTCAGAAATGGAGTTAAATCACAGGCTCTGTGTCTTCCTACAAGCAAACTTTGTTTCAGGTAAGGACAGTCACTTTTCAGCTCAAACGAACTACATCGTTCACGAAGCTAACAAGTTTCCCATCTTAACTGCCAAGCATGGGATGTTAGAGGACCTGTGGTTTGTTTCAGTTTGAGAAGCACAGATGAACTAGATATGGTCTGTATGTGTAAGAAACACCATTCTTTTGTTCTGAGCTGACTCAAATTTCCTGCTGTATTAGAGAATCTAGAAATAATAGCGTGCTTCTTGCTCTAAAGCAGAGTGTGATCCATGGATGATAACTATGCTGTGTGTTTCCCTTCAGAAATGGAGTTAAGACCCAGGCTCTGTGTCTTCCTACAAGCAGAACTTCATTTCAGGTAAGGGCAGTCACTTTTCAGGTCAAACGAATTACATCGTTCACGAAGCTCACATGTTTCTCATCTTAACTGAGAATCATTGGATGTTAGAGAACCTTTCCTTTGTATCAATTTCAAGCAGAGTAGAACTAGATATGGTCCGTATGTATAGGAAACACCATTCTTTTCTTCTGAGCACACTCACGTTCCCTGCTGTATTAGAGACTCTAGAAATCAAGAGTGTGCATCTTGCTCTAAAGCAGAGTGTGATCAATGGATGAGAACTCTGCTGTGTGTTTCCCTTCAGAAATGGAGTTAAATCCCAGGATCTGTGTCATCATACAAGCTGGATGGCGTTTCAGGTTATGGCACTCACTTTTCATCACAAAGGAACAAGATCGTTCACGAAACTAACAAGTTTCCCATCTTAACTGAGAAGCATTGGACGTTAGCGGCCCAGGGCTTTGTATCAGTTTCAGAAGCAGAGTTGGACTAGATATGGTCCATATGTGTAGGAAACACCGTTCTTTTGTTCTCAGCACACTCACGTTTCCTGCTGTACTAGAGACTCTAGAAAGCAAGAGCGTGCTTCTTGCTGTAAAGCAGAGTGTGAACAATGGATGAGAACTCTGCTGTGTGTTTCCCTTCAGAAATGGAGTTAAATCACAGGCTCTGTGTCTTCCTACAAGCAAACTTCGTTTCAGGTAAGGACAGTCACTTTTCAGCTCAAACGAACTACATCGTTCACGAAGCTAACAAGTTTCCCATCTTAACTGCCAAGCATGGGATTCTAGAGGACGTGTGGATGTTTCAGTTTCAGAAGCAGAGATGAACTAGATATGGTCCGTATGTGTAAGAAACACCGTTCTTTTCTTCTGAGCTGACTCAAATTTCCTGCTGTATTAGAGAATCTAGAAATAATAGCGTGCTTCTTGCTCTAAAGCAGAGTGTGATCAATGGAAGAGAACTATGCTGTGTGTTTCCCTTCAGAAATGGAGTTAAATCACAGGCTCTGTGTCTTCCTACAAGCAAACTTCGTTTCAGGTAAGGACAGTCACTTTTCAGATCAAACGAACTACATCCTTCACGAAGCTAACAAGTTTCCCATCTTAAATGCCAAGCATGGGATGTTAGAGGACGTGTGGTTTTTTTCAGTTTCAGAAGCAGAGATGAACTAGATATGGTCCGTATGTGTAAGAAACACCGTTCTTTTGTTCTGAGCTGACTCAAATTTCCTGCTGTATTAGAGAATCTAGAAATAATAGCGTGCTTCTTGCTCTAAAGCAGAGTGTGATCCATGGATGATAACTATGCTGTGTGTTTCCCTTCAGAAATGGAGTTAAGACCCAGGCTCTGTGTCTTCCTACAAGCAGAACTTCATTTCAGGTAAGGGCAGTCACTTTTCAGGTCAAACGAATTACATTGTTCACGAAGCTCACATGTTTCTCATCTTAACTGAGAATCATTGGATGTTAGAGAACCTTTCCTTTGTATCAATTTCAAGCAGAGTAGAACTAGATATGGTCCATGTGTATAGGAAACACAATTCTTTTCTTCTGAGCACACTCACGTTCCCTGCTGTATTAGAGACTCTAGAAATCAAGAGTGTGCATCTTGCTCTAAAGCAGAGTGTGATCAATGGATGAGAACTCTGCTGTGTGTTTCCCTTCAGAAATGGAGTTAAATCCCAGGATCTGTGTCATCATACAAGCTGGATGGCGTTTCAGGTTATGGCACTCACTTTTCATCACAAAGGAACAAGATCGTTCACGAAACTAACAAGTTTCCCATCTTAACTGAGAAGCATTGGACGTTAGCGGCCCAGGGCTTTGTATCAGTTTCAGAAGCAGAGTTGGACTAGATATGGTCCATATGTGTAGGAAACACCGTTCTTTTGTTCTCAGCACACTCACGTTTCCTGCTGTACTAGAGACTCTAGAAAGCAAGAGCGTGCTTCTTGCTGTAAAGCAGAGTGTGAACAATGGATGAGAACTCTGCTGTGTGTTTCCCTTCAGAAATGGAGTTAAATCACAGGCTCTGTGTCTTCCTACAAGCAAACTTCGTTTCAGGTAAGGACAGTCACTTTTCAGCTCAAACGAACTACATCGTTCACGAAGCTAACAAGTTTCCCATCTTAACTGCCAAGCATGGGATTCTAGAGGACGTGTGGATGTTTCAGTTTCAGAAGCAGAGATGAACTAGATATGGTCCGTATGTGTAAGAAACACCGTTCTTTTCTTCTGAGCTGACTCAAATTTCCTGCTGTATTAGAGAATCTAGAAATAATAGCGTGCTTCTTGCTCTAAAGTAGAGTGTGATCCATGGATGATAACTATGCTGTGTGTTTCCCTTCAGAAATGGAGTTAAGACCCAGGCTCTGTGTCTTCCTACAAGCAGAACTTCATTTCAGGTAAGGGCAGTCACTTTTCAGGTCAAACGAATTACATCGTTCACGAAGCTCACATGTTTCTCATCTTAACTGAGAATCATTGGATGTTAGAGAACCTTTCCTTTGTATGAATTTCAAGCAGAGTAGAACTAGATATGGTCCGTATGTATAGGAAACACCATTCTTTTCTTCTGAGCACACTCACGTTTCCTGCTGTATTAGAGACTCTAGAAATCAAGAGTGTGCATCTTGCTCTAAAGCAGAGTGTGATCCATGGATGAGAACTCTGCTGTGAGTTTCCCTTCAGAAATGGAGTTAAATCCCAGGCTCTGTGTCATCCTACAAGCTGGATGGCGTTTCAGGTTATGGCACTCACTTTTCATCTCAAAGGAACTACATCGTTCACGAAGCTAACAAGTTTCCCATCTTAACTGAGAAGCATTGGATGTTAGCGGACCAGTGCTTTGTATCAGTTTCAGAAGCAGAGTTGGACTAGATATGGTCCATATGTGTAGGAAACACCGTTCTTTTGTTCTCAGCACACTCACGTTTCCTGCTGTACTAGAGACTCTAGAAAGCAAGAGCGTGCTTCTTGCTGTAAAGCAGAGTGTGAACAATGGATGAGAACTCTGCTGTGTGTTTCCCTTCAGAAATGGAGTTAAATCACAGGCTCTGTGTCTTCCTACAAGCAAACTTCGTTTCAGGTAAGGACAGTCACTTTTCAGCTCAAACGAACTACATCGTTCACGAAGCTAACAAGTTTCCCATCTTAACTGCCAAGCATGGGATGTTAGAGGACGTGTGGTTTGTTTCAGTTTCAGAAGCAGAGATGAACTAGATATGGTCCGTATTTGCAAGAAACACCGTTCTTTTGTTCTGAGCTGACTCAAATTTCCTGCTGTATTAGAGAATCTAGAAATAATAGCGTGCTTCTTGCTCTAAAGCAGAGTGTGATCAATGGAAGAGAACTATGCTGTGTGTTTCCCTTCAGAAATGGAGTTAAATCACAGGCTCTGTGTCTTCCTACAAGCAAACTTCGTTTCAGGTAAGGACAGTCACTTTTCAGCTCAAACGAACTACATCCTTCACGAAGCTAACAAGTTTCCCATCTTAAATGCCAAGCATGGGATGTTAGAGGACGTGTGGTTTTTTTCAGTTTCAGAAGCAGAGATGAACTAGATATGGTCCGTATGTGTAAGAAACACCGTTCTTTTGTTCTGAGCTGACTCAAATTTCCTGCTGTATTAGAGAATCTAGAAATAATAGCGTGCTTCTTGCTCTAAAGCAGAGTGTGATCCATGGATGATAACTATGCTGTGTGTTTCCCTTCAGAAATGGAGTTAAGACCCAGGCTCTGTGTCTTCCTACAAGCAGAACTTCATTTCAGGTAAGGGCAGTCACTTTTCAGGTCAAACGAATTACATTGTTCACGAAGCTCACATGTTTCTCATCTTAACTGAGAATCATTGGATGTTAGAGAACCTTTCCTTTGTATCAATTTCAAGCAGAGTAGAACTAGATATGGTCCATGTGTATAGGAAACACCATTCTTTTCTTCTGAGCACACTCACGTTCCCTGCTGTATTAGAGACTCTAGAAATCAAGAGTGTGCATCTTGCTCTAAAGCAGAGTGTGATCAATGGATGAGAACTCTGCTGTGTGTTTCCCTTCAGAAATGGAGTTAAATCCCAGGATCTGTGTCATCATACAAGCTGGATGGCGTTTCAGGTTATGGCACTCACTTTTCATCACAAAGGAACAAGATCGTTCACGAAACTAACAAGTTTCCCATCTTAACTGAGAAGCATTGGACGTTAGCGGCCCAGGGCTTTGTATCAGTTTCAGAAGCAGAGTTGGACTAGATATGGTCCATATGTGTAGGAAACACCGTTCTTTTGTTCTCAGCACACTCACGTTTCCTGCTGTACTAGAGACTCTAGAAAGCAAGAGCGTGCTTCTTGCTGTAAAGCAGAGTGTGAACAATGGATGAGAACTCTGCTGTGTGTTTCCCTTCAGAAATGGAGTTAAATCACAGGCTCTGTGTCTTCCTACAAGCAAACTTCGTTTCAGGTAAGGACAGTCACTTTTCAGCTCAAACGAACTACATCGTTCACGAAGCTAACAAGTTTCCCATCTTAACTGCCAAGCATGGGATTCTAGAGGACGTGTGTTTTGTTTCAGTTTCAGAAGCAGAGATGAACTAGATATGGTCCGTATGTGTAAGAAACACCGTTCTTTTCTTCTGAGCTGACTCAAATTTCCTGCTGTATTAGAGAATCTAGAAATAATAGCGTGCTTCTTGCTCTAAAGCAGAGTGTGATCCATGGATGATAACTATGCTGTGTGTTTCCCTTCAGAAATGGAGTTAAGACCCAGGCTCTGTGTCTTCCTACAAGCAGAACTTCATTTCAGGTAAGGGCAGTCACTTTTCAGGTCAAACGAATTACATCGTTCACGAAGCTCACATGTTTCTCATCTTAACTGAGAATCATTGGATGTTAGAGAACCTTTCCTTTGTATGAATTTCAAGCAGAGTAGAACTAGATATGGTCCGTATGTATAGGAAACACCATTCTTTTCTTCTGAGCACACTCACGTTTCCTGCTGTATTAGAGACTCTAGAAATCAAGAGTGTGCATCTTGCTCTAAAGCAGAGTGTGATCCATGGATGAGAACTCTGCTGTGAGTTTCCCTTCAGAAATGGAGTTAAATCCCAGGCTCTGTGTCATCCTACAAGCTGGATGGCGTTTCAGGTTATGGCACTCACTTTTCATCTCAAAGGAACTACATCGTTCACGAAGCTAACAAGTTTCCCATCTTAACTGACAAGCATTGGACGTTAGCGGACCAGTGCTTTGTATCAGTTTCAGAAGCAGAGTTGGACTAGATATGGTCCATATGTGTAGGAAACACTGTTCTTTTGTTCTCAGCACACTCACGTTTCCTGCTGTACTAGAGACTCTAGAAAGCAAGAGCGTGCTTCTTGCTGTAAAGCAGAGTGTGATCAATGGATGAGAACTCTGCTGTTTGTTTCCCTTCAGAAATGGAGTTAAATCCCAGGCTCTGTGTCTTCCTACAAGCAAACATCGTTTCAGGTAAGGACAGTCACTTTTCAGCTCAAACGAACTACATCGTTCATGAAGCTAACAAGTTTCCCATCTTAACTGACAAGCATTGGATGTTAGAGGACCAGTGCTTTGTATCAGTTTCAGAAGCAGAGTTGGACTAGATATGGTCCGTATGTGTAGGAAACTCCGTTCTTTTGTTCTCAGCACACTCACGTTTCCTGCTGTACTAGAGACTCTAGAAAGCAAGAGCGTGCTTCTTGCTGTAAAGCAGAGTGTGATCCATGGATGAGAACTCTGCTGTGTGTTTCCCTTCAGAAATGGAGTTAAATCCCAGGCTCTGTGTCATCCTACAAGCTGGATGGCGTTTCAGGTTATGGCACTCACTTTTCATCTCAAAGGAACTACATCGTTCACGAAGCTAACAAGTTTCCCATCTTAACTGAGAAGCATTGGACGTTAGCGGACCAGTGCTTTGTATCAGTTTCAGAAGCAGAGTTGGACTAGATATGGTCCATATGTGTAGGAAACACCGTTCTTTTGTTCTCAGCACACTCACGTTTCCTGCTGTACTAGAGACTCTAGAAAGCAAGAGCGTGCTTCTTGCTGTAAAGCAGAGTGTGAACAATGGATGAGAACTCTGCTGTGTGGTTCCCTTCAGAAATGGAGTTAAATCCCAGGCTCTGTGTCTTCCTACAAGCAAACTTCGTTTCAGGTAAGGACAGTCACTTTTCAGCTCAAACGAACTACATCGTTCACGAGGCTAACAAGTTTCCCATCTTAACTGCCAAGCATGGGATGTTAGAGGACATGTGGTTTGTTTCAGTTTCAGAAGCACAGATGAACTAGATATGGTCTGTATGTGTAAGAAACACCGTTCTTTTGTTCTGAGCTGACTCAAATTTCCTGCTGTATTAGAGAATCTAGAAATAATAGCGTGCTTCTTGCTCTAAAGCAGAGTGTGATCCATGGATGATAACTATGCTGTGTGTTTCCCTTCAGAAATGGAGTTAAGACCCTGGCTCTGTGTCTTCCTACAAGCAGAACTTCATTTCAGGTAAGGGCAGTCACTTTTCAGGTCAAACGAATTACATCGTTCACGAAGCTCACATGTTTCTCATCTTAACTGAGAATCATTGGATGTTAGAGAACCTTTCCTTTGTATGAATTTCAAGCAGAGTAGAACTAGATATGGTCCGTATGTATAGGAAACACCATTCTTTTCTTCTGAGCACACTCACGTTTCCTGCTGTATTAGAGACTCTAGAAATCAAGAGTGTGCATCTTGCTCTAAAGCAGAGCGTGATCCATGGATGAGAACTCTGCTGTGTGTTTCCCTTCAGAAATGGAGTTAAATCCCAGGCTCTGTGTCATCCTACAAGCTGGATGGCGTTTCAGGTTATGGCACTCACTTTTCATCTCAAAGGAACTACATCGTTCACGAAGCTAACAAGTTTCCCATCTTAACTGCCAAGCATGGGATGTTAGAGGACGTGTGGTTTGTTTCAGTTTCAGAAGCAAAGATGAACTAGATATGGTCCGTATGTGTAAGAAACACCGTTCTTTTCTCCTGAGCTGACTCAAATTTCCTGCTGTATTAGAGAATCTAGAAATAATAGCGTGCTTCTTGCTCTAAAGCAGAGTGTGATCCATGGATGATAACTATGCTGTGTGTTTCCCTTCAGAAATGGAGTTAAGACCCAGGCTCTGTGTCTTCCTACAAGCAGAACTTCATTTCAGGTAAGGGCAGTCACTTTTCAGGTCAAACGAATTACATTGTTCACGAAGCTCACATGTTTCTCATCTTAACTGAGAATCATTGGATGTTAGAGAACCTTTCCTTTGTATCAATTTCAAGCAGAGTAGAACTAGATATGGTCCATGTGTATAGGAAACACCATTCTTTTCTTCTGAGCACACTCAGGTTTCCTGCTGTATTAGAGACTCTAGAAAGCAAGAGCGTGCTTCTTGCTGTAAAGCAGAGTGTGATCAATGGATGAGAACTCTGTTGTGTGTTTCCCTTCAGAAATGGAGTTAAATCCCAGGCTCTGTGTCTTCCTACAAGCAAATTTCGTTTCAGGTAAGGACAGTCACTTTTCAGCTCAAAAGAACTACATCGTTCACGAAGCTAACAAGTTTCCCATCTTAACTGCCAAGCATTGGATGTTAGAGGACCAGTGCTTTGTATCAGTTTCAGAAGCAGAGTTGGACTAGATATGGTCAGTATGTGTAGGAAACACCGTTCTTTTGTTCTCAGCACGCTCACGTTTCATGCTGTCTTAGAGACTCTAGAAAGCTAGAGCATGCTTCTTGCTGTAAAACAGAGTGTGATCAATGGAAGAGAACTCTGCTGTGTGTTTCCCTTCAGAAATGGAGTTAAAACCCAGGCTCTGTGTCTTCCTACAAGCAAACATAGTTTCAGGTAAGGACAGTCACTTTTCAGCTCAAACGAACTACATCGTTCATGAAGCTAACAAGTTTCCCATCTTAACTGACAAGCATTGGATGTTAGAGGACCAGTGCTTTGTATCAGTTTCAGAAGCAGAGTTGGACTAGATATGGTCCGTATGTGTAGGAAACTCCATTCTTTTCTTCTCAGCTCACTCACGTTTCCTGCTGTACTAGAGAATCTAGAAAGCAAGAGCGTGCTTCTTGCTGTAAAGCAGAGTGTGAACAATGGATGAGAACTCTGCTGTGTGGTTCCCTTCAGAAATGGAGTTAAATCACAGGCTCTGTGTCTTCCTACAAGCAAACTTCGTTTCAGGTAAGGACAGTCACTTTTCAGCTCAAACGAACTACATCGTTCACGAAGCTAACAAGTTTCCCATCTTAACTGCCAAGCATGGGATGTTAGAGGACCTGTGGTTTGTTTCAGTTTGAGAAGCACAGATGAACTAGATATGGTCTGTATGTGTAAGAAAGACCATTCTTTTGTTCTGAGCTGACTCAAATTTCCTGCTGTATTAGAGAATCTAGAAATAATAGCGTGCTTCTTGCTCTAAAGCAGAGTGTGATCCATGGATGATAACTATGCTGTGTGTTTCCCTTCAGAAATGGAGTTAAGACCCAGGCTCTGTGTCTTCCTACAAGCAGAACTTCATTTCAGGTAAGGGCAGTCACTTTTCAGGTCAAACGAATTACATCGTTCACGAAGCTCACATGTTTCTCATCTTAACTGAGAATCATTGGATGTTAGAGAACCTTTCCTTTGTATGAATTTCAAGCAGAGTAGAACTAGATATGGTCCGTATGTATAGGAAACACCATTCTTTTCTTCTGAGCACACTCACGTTCCCTGCTGTATTAGAGACTCTAGAAATCAAGAGTGTGCATCTTGCTCTAAAGCAGAGTGTGATCCATGGATGAGAACTCTGCTGTGTGTTTCCCTTCAGAAATGGAGTTAAATCCCAGGCTCTGTGTCATCCTACAAGCTGGATGGCGTTTCAGGTTATGGCACTCACTTTTCATCTCAAAGGAACTACATCGTTCACGAAGCTAACAAGTTTCCCATCTTAACTGAGAAGCATTGGACGTTAGCGGACCAGTGCTTTGTATCAGTTTCAGAAGCAGAGTTGGACTAGATATGGTCCATATGTGTAGGAAACACTGTTCTTTTGTTCTCAGCACACTCACGTTTCCTGCTGTACTAGAGACTCTAGAAAGCAAGAGCGTGCTTCTTGCTGTAAAGCAGAGTGTGATCAATGGATGAGAACTCTGCTGTTTGTTTCCCTTCAGAAATGGAGTTAAATCCCAGGCTCTGTGTCTTCCTACAAGCAAACATCGTTTCAGGTAAGGACAGTCACTTTTCAGCTCAAAGGAACTACATCGTTCATGAAGCTAACAAGTTTCGCATCTTAACTGACAAGCATTGGATGCTAGAGGACCAGTGCTTTGTATCAGTTTCAGAAGCAGAGTTGGACTAGATATGGTCCGTATGTGTAGGAAACTCCGTTCTTTTGTTCTCAGCACACTCACGTTTCCTGCTGTACTAGAGACTCTAGAAAGCAAGAGCGTGCTTCTTGCTGTAAAGCAGAGTGTGATCCATGGATGAGAACTCTGCTGTGTGTTTCCCTTCAGAAATGGAGTTAAATCCCAGGCTCTGTGTCATCCTACAAGCTGGATGGCGTTTCAGGTTATGGCACTCACTTTTCATCTCAAAGGAACTACATCGTTCACGAAGCTAACAAGTTTCCCATCTTAACTGAGAAGCATTGGACGTTAGCGGACCAGTGCTTTGTATCAGTTTCAGAAGCAGAGTTGGACTAGATATGGTCCATATGTGTAGGAAACACCGTTCTTTTGTTCTCAGCACACTCACGTTTCCTGCTGTACTAGAGACTCTAGAAAGCAAGAGCGTGCTTCTTGCTGTAAAGCAGAGTGTGAACAATGGATGAGAACTCTGCTGTGTGTTTCCCTTCAGAAATGGAGTTAAATCACAGGCTCTGTGTCTTCCTACAAGCAAACTTCGTTTCAGGTAAGGACAGTCACTTTTCAGCTCAAACGAACTACATCGTTCACGAAGCTAACAAGTTTCCCATCTTAACTGCCAAGCATGGGATTCTAGAGGACGTGTGGATGTTTCAGTTTCAGAAGCAGAGATGAACTAGATATGGTCCGTATGTGTAAGAAACACCGTTCTTTTCTTCTGAGCTGACTCAAATTTCCTGCTGTATTAGAGAATCTAGAAATAATAGCGTGCTTCTTGCTCTAAAGCAGAGTGTGATCCATGGATGATAACTATGCTGTGTGTTTCCCTTCAGAAATGGAGTTAAGACCCAGGCTCTGTGTCTTCCTACAAGCAGAACTTCATTTCAGGTAAGGGCAGTCACTTTTCAGGTCAAACGAATTACATCGTTCACGAAGCTCACATGTTTCTCATCTTAACTGAGAATCATTGGATGTTAGAGAACCTTTCCTTTGTATGAATTTCAAGCAGAGTAGAACTAGATATGGTCCGTATGTATAGGAAACACCATTCTTTTCTTCTGAGCACACTCACGTTTCCTGCTGTATTAGAGACTCTAGAAATCAAGAGTGTGCATCTTGCTCTAAAGCAGAGTGTGATCCATGGATGAGAACTCTGCTGTGAGTTTCCCTTCAGAAATGGAGTTAAATCCCAGGCTCTGTGTCATCCTACAAGCTGGATGGCGTTTCAGGTTATGGCACTCACTTTTCATCTCAAAGGAACTACATCGTTCACGAAGCTAACAAGTTTCCCATCTTAACTGAGAAGCATTGGACGTTAGCGGACCAGTGCTTTGTATCAGTTTCAGAAGCAGAGTTGGACTAGATATGGTCCATATGTGTAGGAAACACTGTTCTTTTGTTCTCAGCACACTCACGTTTCCTGCCGTACTAGAGACTCTAGAAAGCAAGAGAGTGCTTCTTGCTGTAAAGCAGAGTGTGATCAATGGATGAGAACTCTGCTGTTTGTTTCCCTTCAGAAATGGAGTTAAATCCCAGGCTCTGTGTCTTCCTACAAGCAAACATCGTTTCAGGTAAGGACAGTCACTTTTCAGCTCAAACGAACTACATCGTTCATGAAGGTAACAAGTTTCCCATCTTAACTGACAAGCATTGGATGTTAGAGGACCAGTGCTTTGTATCAGTTTCAGAAGCAGAGTTGGACTAGATATGGTCCGTATGTGTAGGAAACTCCGTTCTTTTGTTCTCAGCACACTCACGTTTCCTGCTGTACTAGAGACTCTAGAAAGCAAGAGCGTGCTTCTTGCTGTAAAGCAGAGTGTGATCCATGGATGAGAACTCTGCTGTGTGTTTCCCTTCAGAAATGGAGTTAAATCCCAGGCTCTGTGTCATCCTACAAGCTGGATGGCGTTTCAGGTTATGGCACTCACTTTTCATCTCAAAGGAACTACATCGTTCACGAAGCTAACAAGTTTCCCATCTTAACTGAGAAGCATTGGACGTTAGCGGACCAGTGCTTTGTATCAGTTTCAGAAGCAGAGTTGGACTAGATATGGTCCGTATGTGTAGGAAACTCCATTCTTTTCTTCTCAGCTCACTCACGTTTCCTGCTGTACTAGAGAATCTAGAAAGCAAGAGCGTGCTTCTTGCTGTAAAGCAGAGTGTGAACAATGGATGAGAACTCTGCTGTGTGGTTCCCTTCAGAAATGGAGTTAAATCACAGGCTCTGTGTCTTCCTACAAGCAAACTTCGTTTCAGGTAAGGACAGTCACTTTTCAGCTCAAACGAACTACATCGTTCACGAAGCTAACAAGTTTCCCATCTTAACTGCCAAGCATGGGATGTTAGAGGACCTGTGGTTTGTTTCAGTTTGAGAAGCACAGATGAACTAGATATGGTCTGTATGTGTAAGAAAGACCATTCTTTTGTTCTGAGCTGACTCAAATTTCCTGCTGTATTAGAGAATCTAGAAATAATAGCGTGCTTCTTGCTCTAAAGCAGAGTGTGATCCATGGATGATAACTATGCTGTGTGTTTCCCTTCAGAAATGGAGTTAAGACCCAGGCTCTCTGTCTTCCTACAAGCAGAACTTCATTTCAGGTAAGGGCAGTCACTTTTCAGGTCAAACGAATTACATCGTTCACGAAGCTCACATGTTTCTCATCTTAACTGAGAATCATTGGATGTTAGAGAACCTTTCCTTTGTATGAATTTCAAGCAGAGTAGAACTAGATATGGTCCGTATGTATAGGAAACACCATTCTTTTCTTCTGAGCACACTCACGTTTCCTGCTGTATTAGAGACTCTAGAAATCAAGAGTGTGCATCTTGCTCTAAAGCAGAGTGTGATCCATGGATGAGAACTCTGCTGTGAGTTTCCCTTCAGAAATGGAGTTAAATCCCAGGCTCTGTGTCATCCTACAAGCTGGATGGCGTTTCAGGTTATGGCACTCACTTTTCATCTCAAAGGAACTACATCGTTCACGAAGCTAACAAGTTTCCCATCTTAACTGAGAAGCATTGGACGTTAGCGGACCAGTGCTTTGTATCAGTTTCAGAAGCAGAGTTGGACTAGATATGGTCCATATGTGTAGGAAACACTGTTCTTTTGTTCTCAGCACACTCACGTTTCCTGCCGTACTAGAGACTCTAGAAAGCAAGAGAGTGCTTCTTGCTGTAAAGCAGAGTGTGATCAATGGATGAGAACTCTGCTGTTTGTTTCCCTTCAGAAATGGAGTTAAATCCCAGGCTCTGTGTCTTCCTACAAGCAAACATCGTTTCAGGTAAGGACAGTCACTTTTCAGCTCAAACGAACTACATCGTTCATGAAGGTAACAAGTTTCCCATCTTAACTGACAAGCATTGGATGTTAGAGGACCAGTGCTTTGTATCAGTTTCAGAAGCAGAGTTGGACTAGATATGGTCCGTATGTGTAGGAAACTCCGTTCTTTTGTTCTCAGCACACTCACGTTTCCTGCTGTACTAGAGACTCTAGAAAGCAAGAGCGTGCTTCTTGCTGTAAAGCAGAGTGTGATCCATGGATGAGAACTCTGCTGTGTGTTTCCCTTCAGAAATGGAGTTAAATCCCAGGCTCTGTGTCATCCTACAAGCTGGATGGCGTTTCAGGTTATGGCACTCACTTTTCATCTCAAAGGAACTACATCGTTCACGAAGCTAACAAGTTTCCCATCTTAACTGAGAAGCATTGGACGTTAGCGGACCAGTGCTTTGTATCAGTTTCAGAAGCAGAGTTGGACTAGATATGGTCCGTATGTGTAGGAAACTCCATTCTTTTCTTCTCAGCTCACTCACGTTTCCTGCTGTACTAGAGAATCTAGAAAGCAAGAGCGTGCTTCTTGCTGTAAAGCAGAGTGTGAACAATGGATGAGAACTCTGCTGTGTGGTTCCCTTCAGAAATGGAGTTAAATCACAGGCTCTGTGTCTTCCTACAAGCAAACTTCGTTTCAGGTAAGGACAGTCACTTTTCAGCTCAAACGAACTACATCGTTCACGAAGCTAACAAGTTTCCCATCTTAACTGCCAAGCATGGGATGTTAGAGGACCTGTGGTTTGTTTCAGTTTGAGAAGCACAGATGAACTAGATATGGTCTGTATGTGTAAGAAAGACCATTCTTTTGTTCTGAGCTGACTCAAATTTCCTGCTGTATTAGAGAATCTAGAAATAATAGCGTGCTTCTTGCTCTAAAGCAGAGTGTGATCCATGGATGATAACTATGCTGTGTGTTTCCCTTCAGAAATGGAGTTAAGACCCAGGCTCTCTGTCTTCCTACAAGCAGAACTTCATTTCAGGTAAGGGCAGTCACTTTTCAGGTCAAACGAATTACATCGTTCACGAAGCTCACATGTTTCTCATCTTAACTGAGAATCATTGGATGTTAGAGAACCTTTCCTTTGTATGAATTTCAAGCAGAGTAGAACTAGATATGGTCCGTATGTATAGGAAACACCATTCTTTTCTTCTGAGCACACTCACGTTCCCTGCTGTATTAGAGACTCTAGAAATCAAGAGTGTGCATCTTGCTCTAAAGCAGAGTGTGATCCATGGATGAGAACTCTGCTGTGTGTTTCCCTTCAGAAATGGAGTTAAATCCCAGGCTCTGTGTCATCCTACAAGCTGGATGGCGTTTCAGGTTATGGCACTCACTTTTCATCTCAAAGGAACTACATCGTTCACGAAGCTAACAAGTTTCCCATCTTAACTGAGAAGCATTGGACGTTAGCGGACCAGTGCTTTGTATCAGTTTCAGAAGCAGAGTTGGACTAGATATGGTCCATATGTGTAGGAAACACTGTTCTTTTGTTCTCAGCACACTCACGTTTCCTGCTGTACTAGAGACTCTAGAAAGCAAGAGCGTGCTTCTTGCTGTAAAGCAGAGTGTGATCAATGGATGAGAACTCTGCTGTTTGTTTCCCTTCAGAAATGGAGTTAAATCCCAGGCTCTGTGTCTTCCTACAAGCAAACATCGTTTCAGGTAAGGACAGTCACTTTTCAGCTCAAAGGAACTACATCGTTCATGAAGCTAACAAGTTTCGCATCTTAACTGACAAGCATTGGATGTTAGAGGAAGAGTGCTTTGTATCAGTTTCAGAAGCAGAGTTGGACTAGATATGGTCCGTATGTGTAGGAAACTCCGTTCTTTTGTTCTCAGCACACTCACGTTTCCTGCTGTACTAGAGACTCTAGAAAGCAAGAGCGTGCTTCTTGCTGTAAAGCAGAGTGTGATCCATGGATGAGAACTCTGCTGTGTGTTTCCCTTCAGAAATGGAGTTAAATCCCAGGCTCTGTGTCATCCTACAAGCTGGATGGCGTTTCAGGTTATGGCACTCACTTTTCATCTCAAAGGAACTACATCGTTCACGAAGCTAACAAGTTTCCCATCTTAACTGAGAAGCATTGGACGTTAGCGGACCAGTGCTTTGTATCAGTTTCAGAAGCAGAGTTGGACTAGATATGGTCCATATGTGTAGGAAACACCGTTCTTTTGTTCTCAGCACACTCACGTTTCCTGCTGTACTAGAGACTCTAGAAAGCAAGAGCGTGCTTCTTGCTGTAAAGCAGAGTGTGAACAATGGATGAGAACTCTGCTGTGTGTTTCCCTTCAGAAATGGAGTTAAATCACAGGCTCTGTGTCTTCCTACAAGCAAACTTCGTTTCAGGTAAGGACAGTCACTTTTCAGCTCAAACGAACTACATCGTTCACGAAGCTAACAAGTTTCCCATCTTAACTGCCAAGCATGGGATTCTAGAGGACGTGTGGATGTTTCAGTTTCAGAAGCAGAGATGAACTAGATATGGTCCGTATGTGTAAGAAACACCGTTCTTTTCTTCTGAGCTGACTCAAATTTCCTGCTGTATTAGAGAATCTAGAAATAATAGCGTGCTTCTTGCTCTAAAGGAGAGTGTGATCCATGGATGATAACTATGCTGTGTGTTTCCCTTCAGAAATGGAGTTAAGACCCAGGCTCTGTGTCTTCCTACAAGCAGAACTTCATTTCAGGTATGGGCAGTCACTTTTCAGGTCAAACGAATTACATCGTTCACGAAGCTCACATGTTTCTCATCTTAACTGAGAATCATTGGATGTTAGAGAACCTTTCCTTTGTATGAATTTCAAGCAGAGTAGAACTAGATATGGTCCGTATGTATAGGAAACACCATTCTTTTCTTCTGAGCACACTCACGTTTCCTGCTGTATTAGAGACTCTAGAAATCAAGAGTGTGCATCTTGCTCTAAAGCAGAGTGTGATCCATGGATGAGAACTCTGCTGTGAGTTTCCCTTCAGAAATGGAGTTAAATCCCAGGCTCTGTGTCATCCTACAAGCTGGATGGCGTTTCAGGTTATGGCACTCACTTTTCATCTCAAAGGAACTACATCGTTCACGAAGCTAACAAGTTTCCCATCTTAACTGAGAAGCATTGGACGTTAGCGGACCAGTGCTTTGTATCAGTTTCAGAAGCACAGTTGGACTAGATATGGTCCATATGTGTAGGAAACACTGTTCTTTTGTTCTCAGCACACTCACGTTTCCTGCTGTACTAGAGACTCTAGAAAGCAAGAGAGTGCTTCTTGCTGTAAAGCAGAGTGTGATCAATGGATGAGAACTCTGCTGTTTGTTTCCCTTCAGAAATGGAGTTAAATCCCAGGCTCTGTGTCTTCCTACAAGCAAACATCGTTTCAGGTAAGGACAGTCACTTTTCAGCTCAAACGAACTACATCGTTCATGAAGCTAACAAGTTTCCCATCTTAACTGACAAGCATTGGATGTTAGAGGACCAGTGCTTTGTATCAGTTTCAGAAGCAGAGTTGGACTAGATATGGTCCGTATGTGTAGGAAACTCCGTTCTTTTGTTCTCAGCACACTCACGTTTCCTGCTGTACTAGAGACTCTAGAAAGCAAGAGCGTGCTTCTTGCTGTAAAGCAGAGTGTGATCCATGGATGAGAACTCTGCTGTGTGTTTCCCTTCAGAAATGGAGTTAAATCCCAGGCTCTGTGTCATCCTACAAGCTGGATGGCGTTTCAGGTTATGGCACTCACTTTTCATCTCAAAGGAACTACATCGTTCACGAAGCTAACAAGTTTCCCATCTTAACTGAGAAGCATTGGACGTTAGCGGACCAGTGCTTTGTATCAGTTTCAGAAGCAGAGTTGGACTAGATATGGTCCATATGTGTAGGAAACACCGTTCTTTTGTTCTCAGCACACTCACGTTTCCTGCTGTACTAGAGACTCTAGAAAGCAAGAGCGTGCTTCTTGCTGTAAAGCAGAGTGTGAACAATGGATGAGAACTCTGCTGTGTGTTTCCCTTCAGAAATGGAGTTAAATCCCAGGCTCTGTGTCTTCCTACAAGCAAATTTCGTTTCAGGTAAGGACAGTCACTTTTCAGCTCAAAAGAACTACATCGTTCACGAAGCTAACAAGTTTCCCATCTTAACTGCCAAGCATTGGATGTTAGAGGACCAGTGCTTTGTATCAGTTTCAGAAGCAGAGTTGGACTAGATATGGTCAGTATGTGTAGGAAACACCGTTCTTTTGTTCTCAGCACGCTCACGTTTCATGCTGTCTTAGAGACTCTAGAAAGCTAGAGCATGCTTCTTGCTGTAAAACAGAGTGTGATCAATGGAAGAGAACTCTGCTGTGTGTTTCCCTTCAGAAATGGAGTTAAAACCCAGGCTCTGTGTCTTCCTACAAGCAAACATAGTTTCAGGTAAGGACAGTCACTTTTCAGCTCAAACGAACTACATCGTTCACGAAGCTAACAAGTTTCCCATCTTAACTGCCAAGCATGGGATTCTAGAGGACGTGTGGATGTTTCAGTTTCAGAAGCAGAGATGAACTAGATATGGTCCGTATGTGTAAGAAACACCGTTCTTTTCTTCTGAGCTGACTCAAATTTCCTGCTGTATTAGAGAATCTAGAAATAATAGCGTGCTTCTTGCTCTAAAGCAGAGTGTGATCCATGGATGATAACTATGCTGTGTGTTTCCCTTCAGAAATGGAGTTAAGACCCAGGCTCTGTGTCTTCCTACAAGCAGAACTTCATTTCAGGTAAGGGCAGTCACTTTTCAGGTCAAACGAATTACATCGTTCACGAAGCTCACATGTTTCTCATCTTAACTGAGAATCATTGGATGTTAGAGAACCTTTCCTTTGTATGAATTTCAAGCAGAGTAGAACTAGATATGGTCCGTATGTATAGGAAACACCATTCTTTTCTTCTGAGCACACTCACGTTTCCTGCTGTATTAGAGACTCTAGAAATCAAGAGTGTGCATCTTGCTCTAAAGCAGAGTGTGATCCATGGATGAGAACTCTGCTGTGAGTTTCCCTTCAGAAATGGAGTTAAATCCCAGGCTCTGTGTCATCCTACAAGCTGGATGGCGTTTCAGGTTATGGCACTCACTTTTCATCTCAAAGGAACTACATCGTTCACGAAGCTAACAAGTTTCCCATCTTAACTGAGAAGCATTGGACGTTAGCGGACCAGTGCTTTGTATCAGTTTCAGAAGCAGAGTTGGACTAGATATGGTCCGTATGTGTAGGAAACTCCGTTCTTTTGTTCTCAGCACACTCACGTTTCCTGCTGTACTAGAGACTCTAGAAAGCAAGAGCGTGCTTCTTGCTGTAAAGCAGAGTGTGATCCATGGATGAGAACTCTGCTGTGTGTTTCCCTTCAGAAATGGAGTTAAATCCCAGGCTCTGTGTCATCCTACAAGCTGGATGGCGTTTCAGGTTATGGCACTCACTTTTCATCTCAAAGGAACTACATCGTTCACGAAGCTAACAAGTTTCCCATCTTAACTGAGAAGCATTGGACGTTAGCGGACCAGTGCTTTGTATCAGTTTCAGAAGCAGAGTTGGACTAGATATGGTCCATATGTGTAGGAAACACCGTTCTTTTGTTCTCAGCACACTCACGTTTCCTGCTGTACTAGAGACTCTAGAAAGCAAGAGCGTGCTTCTTGCTGTAAAGCAGAGTGTGAACAATGGATGAGAACTCTGCTGTGTGTTTCCCTTCAGAAATGGAGTTAAATCACAGGCTCTGTGTCTTCCTACAAGCAAACTTCGTTTCAGGTAAGGACAGTCACTTTTCAGCTCAAACGAACTACATCGTTCACGAAGCTAACAAGTTTCCCATCTTAACTGCCAAGCATGGGATTCTAGAGGACGTGTGGATGTTTCAGTTTCAGAAGCAGAGATGAACTAGATATGGTCCGTATGTGTAAGAAACACCGTTCTTTTCTTCTGAGCTGACTCAAATTTCCTGCTGTATTAGAGAATCTAGAAATAATAGCGTGCTTCTTGCTCTAAAGCAGAGTGTGATCCATGGATGATAACTATGCTGTGTGTTTCCCTTCAGAAATGGAGTTAAGACCCAGGCTCTGTGTCTTCCTACAAGCAGAACTTCATTTCAGGTAAGGGCAGTCACTTTTCAGGTCAAACGAATTACATCGTTCACGAAGCTCACATGTTTCTCATCTTAACTGAGAATCATTGGATGTTAGAGAACCTTTCCTTTGTATGAATTTCAAGCAGAGTAGAACTAGATATGGTCCGTATGTATAGGAAACACCATTCTTTTCTTCTGAGCACACTCACGTTTCCTGCTGTATTAGAGACTCTAGAAATCAAGAGTGTGCATCTTGCTCTAAAGCAGAGTGTGATCCATGGATGAGAACTCTGCTGTGAGTTTCCCTTCAGAAATGGAGTTAAATCCCAGGCTCTGTGTCATCCTACAAGCTGGATGGCGTTTCAGGTTATGGCACTCACTTTTCATCTCAAAGGAACTACATCGTTCACGAAGCTAACAAGTTTCCCATCTTAACTGAGAAGCATTGGACGTTAGCGGACCAGTGCTTTGTATCAGTTTCAGAAGCTGAGTTGGACTAGATATGGTCCATATGTGTAGGAAACACTGTTCTTTTGTTCTCAGCACACTCACGTTTCCTGCCGTACTAGAGACTCTAGAAAGCAAGAGAGTGCTTCTTGCTGTAAAGCAGAGTGTGATCAATGGATGAGAACTCTGCTGTTTGTTTCCCTTCAGAAATGGAGTTAAATCCCAGGCTCTGTGTCTTCCTACTAGCAAACATCGTTTCAGGTAAGGACAGTCACTTTTCAGCTCAAACGAACTACATCGTTCATGAAGCTAACAAGTTTCCCATCTTAACTGACAAGCATTGGATGTTAGAGGACCAGTGCTTTGTATCAGTTTCAGAAGCAGAGTTGGACTAGATATGGTCCGTATGTGTAGGAAACTCCGTTCTTTTGTTCTCAGCACACTCACGTTTCCTGCTGTACTAGAGACTCTAGAAAGCAAGAGCGTGCTTCTTGCTGTAAAGCAGAGTGTGATCCATGGATGAGAACTCTGCTGTGTGTTTCCCTTCAGAAATGGAGTTAAATCCCAGGCTCTGTGTCATCCTACAAGCTGGATGGCGTTTCAGGTTATGGCACTCACTTTTCATCTCAAAGGAACTACATCGTTCACGAAGCTAACAAGTTTCCCATCTTAACTGAGAAGCATTGGACGTTAGCGGACCAGTGCTTTGTATCAGTTTCAGAAGCAGAGTTGGACTAGATATGGTCCGTATGTGTAGGAAACTCCATTCTTTTCTTCTCAGCTCACTCACGTTTCCTGCTGTACTAGAGAATCTAGAAAGCAAGAGCGTGCTTCTTGCTGTAAAGCAGAGTGTGAACAATGGATGAGAACTCTGCTGTGTGGTTCCCTTCAGAAATGGAGTTAAATCACAGGCTCTGTGTCTTCCTACAAGCAAACTTCGTTTCAGGTAAGGACAGTCACTTTTCAGCTCAAACGAACTACATCGTTCACGAAGCTAACAAGTTTCCCATCTTAACTGCCAAGCATGGGATGTTAGAGGACCTGTGGTTTGTTTCAGTTTGAGAAGCACAGATGAACTAGATATGGTCTGTATGTGTAAGAAAGACCATTCTTTTGTTCTGAGCTGACTCAAATTTCCTGCTGTATTAGAGAATCTAGAAATAATAGCGTGCTTCTTGCTCTAAAGCAGAGTGTGATCCATGGATGATAACTATGCTGTGTGTTTCCCTTCAGAAATGGAGTTAAGACCCAGGCTCTCTGTCTTCCTACAAGCAGAACTTCATTTCAGGTAAGGGCAGTCACTTTTCAGGTCAAACGAATTACATCGTTCACGAAGCTCACATGTTTCTCATCTTAACTGAGAATCATTGGATGTTAGAGAACCTTTCCTTTGTATGAATTTCAAGCAGAGTAGAACTAGATATGGTCCGTATGTATAGGAAACACCATTCTTTTCTTCTGAGCACACTCACGTTCCCTGCTGTATTAGAGACTCTAGAAATCAAGAGTGTGCATCTTGCTCTAAAGCAGAGTGTGATCCATGGATGAGAACTCTGCTGTGTGTTTCCCTTCAGAAATGGAGTTAAATCCCAGGCTCTGTGTCATCCTACAAGCTGGATGGCGTTTCAGGTTATGGCACTCACTTTTCATCTCAAAGGAACTACATCGTTCACGAAGCTAACAAGTTTCCCATCTTAACTGAGAAGCATTGGACGTTAGCGGACCAGTGCTTTGTATCAGTTTCAGAAGCAGAGTTGGACTAGATATGGTCCATATGTGTAGGAAACACTGTTCTTTTGTTCTCAGCACACTCACGTTTCCTGCTGTACTAGAGACTCTAGAAAGCAAGAGCGTGCTTCTTGCTGTAAAGCAGAGTGTGATCAATGGATGAGAACTCTGCTGTTTGTTTCCCTTCAGAAATGGAGTTAAATCCCAGGCTCTGTGTCTTCCTACAAGCAAACATCGTTTCAGGTAAGGACAGTCACTTTTCAGCTCAAAGGAACTACATCGTTCATGAAGCTAACAAGTTTCGCATCTTAACTGACAAGCATTGGATGTTAGAGGAAGAGTGCTTTGTATCAGTTTCAGAAGCAGAGTTGGACTAGATATGGTCCGTATGTGTAGGAAACTCCGTTCTTTTGTTCTCAGCACACTCACGTTTCCTGCTGTACTAGAGACTCTAGAAAGCAAGAGCGTGCTTCTTGCTGTAAAGCAGAGTGTGATCCATGGATGAGAACTCTGCTGTGTGTTTCCCTTCAGAAATGGAGTTAAATCCCAGGCTCTGTGTCATCCTACAAGCTGGATGGCGTTTCAGGTTATGGCACTCACTTTTCATCTCAAAGGAACTACATCGTTCACGAAGCTAACAAGTTTCCCATCTTAACTGAGAAGCATTGGACGTTAGCGGACCAGTGCTTTGTATCAGTTTCAGAAGCAGAGTTGGACTAGATATGGTCCGTATGTGTAGGAAACACCGTTCTTTTGTTCTCAGCACACTCACGTTTCCTGCTGTACTAGAGACTCTAGAAAGCAAGAGCGTGCTTCTTGCTGTAAAGCAGAGTGTGAACAATGGATGAGAACTCTGCTGTGTGTTTCCCTTCAGAAATGGAGTTAAATCACAGGCTCTGTGTCTTCCTACAAGCAAACTTCGTTTCAGGTAAGGACAGTCACTTTTCAGCTCAAACGAACTACATCGTTCACGAAGCTAACAAGTTTCCCATCTTAACTGCCAAGCATGGGATTCTAGAGGACGTGTGGATGTTTCAGTTTCAGAAGCAGAGATGAACTAGATATGGTCCGTATGTGTAAGAAACACCGTTCTTTTCTTCTGAGCTGACTCAAATTTCCTGCTGTATTAGAGAATCTAGAAATAATAGCGTGCTTCTTGCTCTAAAGCAGAGTGTGATCCATGGATGATAACTATGCTCTGTGTTTCCCTTCAGAAATGGAGTTAAGACCCAGGCTCTGTGTCTTCCTACAAGCAGAACTTCATTTCAGGTAAGGGCAGTCACTTTTCAGGTCAAACGAATTACATCGTTCACGAAGCTCACATGTTTCTCATCTTAACTGAGAATCATTGGATGTTAGAGAACCTTTCCTTTGTATGAATTTCAAGCAGAGTAGAACTAGATATGGTCCGTATGTATAGGAAACACCATTCTTTTCTTCTGAGCACACTCACGTTTCCTGCTGTATTAGAGACTCTAGAAATCAAGAGTGTGCATCTTGCTCTAAAGCAGAGTGTGATCCATGGATGAGAACTCTGCTGTGAGTTTCCCTTCAGAAATGGAGTTAAATCCCAGGCTCTGTGTCATCCTACAAGCTGGATGGCGTTTCAGGTTATGGCACTCACTTTTCATCTCAAAGGAACTACATCGTTCACGAAGCTAACAAGTTTCCCATCTTAACTGAGAAGCATTGGACGTTAGCGGACCAGTGCTTTGTATCAGTTTCAGAAGCACAGTTGGACTAGATATGGTCCATATGTGTAGGAAACACTGTTCTTTTGTTCTCAGCACACTCACGTTTCCTGCTGTACTAGAGACTCTAGAAAGCAAGAGAGTGCTTCTTGCTGTAAAGCAGAGTGTGATCAATGGATGAGAACTCTGCTGTTTGTTTCCCTTCAGAAATGGAGTTAAATCCCAGGCTCTGTGTCTTCCTACAAGCAAACATCGTTTCAGGTAAGGACAGTCACTTTTCAGCTCAAACGAACTACATCGTTCACGAAGCTAACAAGTTTCCCATCTTAACTGCCAAGCATGGGATGTTAGAGGACGTGTGGTTTGTTTCAGTTTCAGAAGCAGAGATGAACTAGATATGGTCCGTATTTGCAAGAAACACCGTTCTTTTGTTCTGAGCTGACTCAAATTTCCTGCTGTATTAGAGAATCTAGAAATAATAGCGTGCTTCTTGCTCTAAAGCAGAGTGTGATCAATGGAAGAGAACTATGCTGTGTGTTTCCCTTCAGAAATGGAGTTAAATCACAGGCTCTGTGTCTTCCTACAAGCAAACTTCGTTTCAGGTAAGGACAGTCACTTTTCAGCTCAAACGAACTACATCCTTCACGAAGCTAACAAGTTTCCCATCTTAAATGCCAAGCATGGGATGTTAGAGGACGTGTGGTTTTTTTCAGTTTCAGAAGCAGAGATGAACTAGATATGGTCCGTATGTGTAAGAAACACCGTTCTTTTGTTCTGAGCTGACTCAAATTTCCTGCTGTATTAGAGAATCTAGAAATAATAGCGTGCTTCTTGCTCTAAAGCAGAGTGTGATCCATGGATGATAACTATGCTGTGTGTTTCACTTCAGAAATGGAGTTAAGACCCAGGCTCTGTGTCTTCCTACAAGCAGAACTTCATTTCAGGTAAGGGCAGTCACTTTTCAGGTCAAACAAATTACATTGTTCACGAAGCTCACATGTTTCTCATCTTAACTGAGAATCATTGGATGTTAGAGAACCTTTCCTTTGTATCAATTTCAAGCAGAGTAGAACTAGATATGGTCCATGTGTATAGGAAACACCATTCTTTTCTTCTGAGCACACTCACGTTCCCTGCTGTATTAGAGACTCTAGAAATCAAGAGTGTGCATCTTGCTCTAAAGCAGAGTGTGATCAATGGATGAGAACTCTGCTGTGTGTTTCCCTTCAGAAATGGAGTTAAATCCCAGGATCTGTGTCATCATACAAGCTGGATGGCGTTTCAGGTTATGGCACTCACTTTTCATCACAAAGGAACAAGATCGTTCACGAAACTAACAAGTTTCCCATCTTAACTGAGAAGCATTGGACGTTAGCGGCCCAGGGCTTTGTATCAGTTTCAGAAGCAGAGTTGGACTAGATATGGTCCATATGTGTAGGAAACACCGTTCTTTTGTTCTCAGCACACTCACGTTTCCTGCTGTACTAGAGACTCTAGAAAGCAAGAGCGTGCTTCTTGCTGTAAAGCAGAGTGTGAACAATGGATGAGAACTCTGCTGTGTGTTTCCCTTCAGAAATGGAGTTAAATCACAGGCTCTGTGTCTTCCTACAAGCAAACTTTGTTTCAGGTAAGGACAGTCACTTTTCAGCTCAAACGAACTACATCGTTCACGAAGCTAACAAGTTTCCCATCTTAACTGCCAAGCATGGGATTTTAGAGGACGTGTGGTTTGTTTCAGTTTCAGAAGCACAGATGAACTAGATATGGTCCGTATGTGTAAGAAACACCGTTCTTTTGTTCTGAGCTGACTCAAATTTCCTGCTGTATTAGAGAATCTAGAAATAATAGCGTGCTTCTTGCTCTAAAGCAGAGTGTGATCCATGGATGATAACTATGCTGTGTGTTTCCCTTCAGAAATGGAGTTAAGACCCAGGCTCTGTGTCTTCCTACAAGCAGAACTTCATTTCAGGTAAGGGCAGTCACTTTTCAGGTCAAACGAATTACATCGTTCACGAAGCTCACATGTTTCTCATCTTAACTGAGAATGATTGGATGTTAGAGAACCTTTCCTTTGTATCAATTTCAAGCAGAGTTGAACTAGATTTTTTCCGTATGTATAGGAAACACGGTTCTTTTCTTCTGAGCACACCCCCTTTTTCTGCTGTATTAGAGTCTCTGGAAAGCAAGAGCGTGCTTCTTGCTCTAAAGCAGAGTGTGATCAATGGATGAGAACTCTGCTGTGTGTTTCCCTTCAGAAATGGAGTTAAATCCCAGGCTCTGTGTCTTCCTACAAGCAAACATCGTTTCAGGTAAGGACAGTCACTTTTCAGCTCAAACGAACTACATCGTTCATGAAGCTAACAAGTTTCCCATCTTAACTGACAAGCATTGGATGTTAGAGGACCAGTGCTTTGTATCAGTTTCAGAAGCAGAGTTGGACTAGATATGGTCCGTATGTGTAGGAAACTCCGTTCTTTTGTTCTCAGCACACTCACGTTACCTGCTGTACTAGAGACTCTAGAAAGCAAGAGCGTGCTTCTTGCTGTAAAGCAGAGTGTGAACAATGGATGAGAACTCTGCTGTGTGGTTCCCTTCAGAAATGGAGTTAAATCCCAGGCTCTGTGTCTTCCTACAAGCAAACTTCGTTTCAGGTAAGGACAGTCACTTTTCAGCTCAAACGAACTACATCCTTCACGAAGCTAACAAGTTTCCCATCTTAACTGCCAAGCATGGGATGTTAGAGGACATGTGGTTTGTTTCAGTTTCAGAAGCACAGATGAACTAGACATGGTCTGTATGTGTAAGAAACACCGTTCTTTTGTTCTGAGCTGACTCAAATTTCCTGCTGTATTAGAGAATCTAGAAATAATAGCGTGCTTCTTGCTCTAAAGCAGAGTGTGATCCATGGATGATAACTATGCTGTGTGTTTCCCTTCAGAAATGGAGTTAAGACCCAGGCTCTGTGTCTTCCTACAAGCAGAACTTCATTTCAGGTAAGGGCATTCACTTTTCAGGTCAAACGAATTACATCGTTCACGAAGCTCACATGTTTCTCATCTTAACTGAGAATCATTGGATGTTAGAGAACCTTTCCTTTGTATGAATTTCAAGCAGAGTAGAACTAGATATGGTCCGTATGTATAGGAAACACCATTCTTTTCTTCTGAGCACACTCACGTTTCCTGCTGTATTAGAGACTCTAGAAATCAAGAGTGTGCATCTTGCTCTAAAGCAGAGTGTGATCCATGGATGAGAACTCTGCTGTGTGTTTCCCATCAGAAATGGAGTTAAATCCCAGGCTCTGTGTCATCCTACAAGCTGGATGGCGTTTCAGGTTATGGCACTCACTTTTCATCTCAAAGGAACTACATCGTTCACGAAGCTAACAAGTTTCCCATCTTAACTGAGAAGCATTGGAAGTTAGCGGACCAGTGCTTTGTATCAGTTTCAGAAGCAGAATTGGACTAGATATGGTCCGTATGTGTAGGAAACACCGTTCTTTTGTTCTCAGCACACTGACGTTTCCTGCTGTACTAGAGACTCTAGAAAGCAAGAGCGTGCTTCTTGCTGTAAAGCAGAGTGTGAACAATGGATGAGAACTCTGCTGTGTGTTTCCCTTCTGATATGGAGTTAAATCACAGGCTCTGTGTCTTCCTACAAGCAAACTTCGTTTCAGGTAAGGACAGTCACTTTTCAGCTCAAACGAACTACATCCTTCACGAAGCTAACAAGTTTCCCATCTTAACTGCCAAGCATGGGATGTTAGAGGACGTGTGTTTTGTTTCAGTTTCAGAAGCAGAGGTGAACTAGATATGGTCCGTATGTGTAAGAAACACCGTTCTTTTTTTCTGAGCTGACTCAAATTTCCTGCTGTATTAGAGAATCTAGAAATAATAGCGTGCTTCTTGCTCTAAAGCAGAGTGTGATCCATGGATGATAACTATGCTGAGTGTTTCCCTTCAGAAATGGAGTTAAGACACAGGCTCTGTGTCTTCCTACAAGCAGAACTTCATTTCAGGTAAGGGCAGTCACTTTTCAGGTCAAACGAATTACATCGTTCACGAAGCTCACATGTTTCTCATCTTAACTGAGAATCATTGGATGTTAGAGAACCTTTCCTTTGTATCAATTTCAAGCAGAGTAGAACTAGATATGGTCCGTATGTATAGGAAACACATTCTTTTCTTCTGAGCACACACACATTTCCTGCTGTATTAGAGACTCTAGAAATCAAGAGTGTGCATCTTGCTCTAAAGCAGAGTGTGATCCATGGATGAGAACTCTGCTGTGTGTTTCCCTTCAGATATGGAGTTAAATCCCAGGCTCTGTGTCATCCTACAAGCTGGATGGAGTTTCAGGTTATGGCACTAACTTTTCATCTCAAAGGAACTACATCGTTCAAGAAGCTAACTAGTTTCCCATATTAACTGAGAAGCATTGCACGTTATTGGACCAGTGCTTTGTATCAGTTTCAGAAGCAGAGTTGGACTAGATATGGTCTGTATGTGTAGGAAACTCCGTTCTTTTGTTCTCATTACACTCATGTTTCCTGCTGTACTAGAGACTCTAGAAAGCAAGAGCGTGCTTCTTGCTGTAAAGCAGAGTGTGATCAATGGATGAGAACTCTGCTGTGTGTTTCCCTTCAGAAATGGAGTTAAATCCCAGGCTCTGTGTCTTCCTACAAGCAAATTTCGTTTCAGGTAAGGACAGTCACTTTTCAGCTCAAAAGAACTACATCGTTCACGAAGCTAACAAGTTTCCCATCTTAACTGACAAGCATTGGATGTTAGAGGACCAGTGCTTTGTATCAGTTTCAGAAGCAGAGTTGGACTAGATATGGTCAGTATGTGTAGGAAACACCGTTCTTTTGTTCTCAGCTCGCTCACGTTTCATGCTGTCTTAGAGACTCTAGAAAGCTAGAGCATGCTTCTTGCTGTAAAACAGAGTGTGATCAATGGAAGAGAACTCTGCTGTGTGTTTCCCTTCAGAAATGGAGTTAAATCCCAGGCTCTGTGTCTTCCTACAAGCAAACATAGTTTCAGGTAAGGACAGTCACTTTTCAGCTCAAACGAACTACATCGTTCATGAAGCTAACAAGTTTCCCATCTTAACTGACAAGCATTGGATGTTAGAGGACCAGTGCTTTGTATCAGTTTCAGAAGCAGAGTTGGACTAGATATGGTCCGTATGTGTAGGAAACTCCATTCTTTTGTTCTCAGCACACTCACGTTTCCTGCTGTACTAGAGAATCTAGAAAGCAGGAGCGTGCTTCTTGCTGTAAAGCAGAGTGTGAACAATGGATGAGAACTCTGCTGTGTGGTTCCCTTCAGAAATGGAGTTAAATCACAGGCTCTGTTTCTTCCTACAAGCAAACTTCGTTTCAGGTAAGGACAGTCACTTTTCAGCTCAAACGAACTACATCGTTCACGAAGCTAACAAGTTTCCCATCTTAACTGCCAAGCATGGGATGTTAGAGGACCTGTGGTTTGTTTCAGTTTCAGAAGCACAGATGAACTAGATATGGTCTGTATGTGTAAGAAACACCGTTCTTTTGTTCTGAGCTGACTCAAATTTCCTGCTGTATTAGAGAATCTAGAAATAATAGCGTGCTTCTTGCTCTAAAGCAGAGTGTGATCCATGGATGATAACTATGCTGTGTGTTTCCCTTCAGAAATGGAGTTAAGACCCAGGCTCTGTGTCTTCCTACAAGCAGAACTTCATTTCAGGTAAGGGCAGTCACTTTTCATGTCAAACGAATTACATCGTTCACGAAGCTCACATGTTTCTCATCTTAACTGAGAATCATTGGATGTTAGAGAACCTTTCCTTTGTATCAATTTCAAGCAGAGTAGAACTAGATATGGTCCGTATGTATAGGAAACACCATTCTTTTCTTCTGAGCACACTCACGTTTCCTGCTGTATTAGAGAATCTAGAAATCAAGAGTGTGCATCTTGCTCTAAAGCAGAGTGTGATCCATGGATGAGAACTCTGCTGTGTGTTTCCCTTCAGAAATGGAGTTAAATCCCAGGCTCTGTGTCATCCTACAAGCTGGATTGCGTTTCAGGTTATGGCACTCACTTTTCATCTCAAAGGAACTACATCGTTCACGAAGCTAACAAGTTTCCCATCTTAACTGAGAAGCATTGGACGTTAGCGGACCAGTGCTTTGTATCAGTTTCAGAAGCAGAGTTGGACTAGATATGGTCCGTATGTGTAGGAAACACCGTTCTTTTGTTCTCAGCACACTCACGTTTCCTGCTGTACTAGAGAATCTAGAAAGCAAGAGCGTGCTTCTTGCTGTAATGCAGAGTGTGAACAATGGATGAGAATTCTGCTGTGTGTTTCCCTTATGAAATGGAGTTAAATCACAGGCTCTGTGTCTTCCTACAAGCCAACTTCGTTTCAGGTAAGGACAGTCACTTTTCAGCTCAAAAGAACTACATCGTTCACGAAGCTAAAAATTTCCCATCTTAACTGCCAAGCATTGGATGATAGAGGACCAGTGCTTTGTATCAGTTTCAGAAGCAGAGTTGGACTAGATATGGTCAGTATGTGTAGGAAACACCGTTCTTTTGTTCTCAGCACGCTCACGTTTCATGCTGTCTTAGAGACTCTAGAAAGCTAGAGCATGCTTCTTGCTGTAAAACAGAGTGTGTTCAATGGAAGAGAACTCTGCTGTGTGTTTCCCTTCAGAAATGGAGTTAAATCCCAGGCTCTGTGTCTTCCTACAAGCAAACTACGTTTCAGGTAAGGACAGTCCCTTTTCAGCTCAAACGAACTGCATCGTTCACGAAGTTAACAAGTTTCTCATCTTAACTGACAAGCATTGTATGTTAGAGGACGTGTGGTTTGTTTCAGTTTCAGAAGCAGAGATGAACTAGATATGGTCTGTATGTGTAAGAAACACCGTTCTTTTGTTCTGAGCTGACTCAAATTTCCTGCTGTATTAGAGAATCTAGAAATAATAGCGTGCTTCTTGCTCTAAAGCAGAGTGTGATCCATGGATGATAACTATTCTGTGTGTCTCCCTTCAGAAATGGAGTTAAGACCCAGGCTCTGTGTCTTCCTACAAGCAGAACTTCATTTCAGGTAATGGCAGTCACTTTTCAGGTCAAACGAATTACATCGTTCACGAAGCTCACATGTTTCTCATCTTAACTGAGAATCATTGGATGTTACAGAACTTTTCCTTTGTATCAATTTCAAGCAGAGTAGAACTAGATATGGTCCGTATGTATAGGAAACACCATTCTTTTCTTCTGAGCACACTCACGTTTCCTGCTGTATTAGAGACTCTAGAAATCAAGAGTGTGCATCTTGCTCTAAAGCAGAGTGTGATCCATGGATGAGAACTCTGCTGTGTGTTTCCCTTCAGAAATGGAGTTAAATCCCAGGCTCTGTGTCATCCTACAAGCTGGATGGTGTTTCAGGTTATGGCACTCACTTTTCATCTCAAAGGAACTACATCGTTCACGAAGCTAACAAGTTTCCCATCTTAACTGAGAAGCATTGGACGTTAGCGGACCAGTGCTTTGTATCAGTTTCAGAAGCAGAGTTGGACTAGATATGGTCTGTATGTGTAGGAAACACCGTTCTTTTGTTCTCAGCACACTCAGGTTTCCTGCTGTATTAGAGACTCTAGAAATCAAGAGTGTGCATCTTGCTCTAAAGCAGAGTGTGATCCATGGATGAGAACTCTGCTGTGTGTTTCCCTTCAGAAATGGAGTTAAATCCCAGGCTCTGTGTCATCCTACAAGCTGGATGGCGTTTCAGGTTATGGCACTCACTTTTCATCTCAAAGGAACTACATCGTTCACGAAGCTAACAAGTTTCCCATCTTAACTGCCAAGCATTGGATGTTAGAGGACCAGTGCTTTGTATCAGTTTCAGAAACAGAGTTGGACTAGATATGGTCAGTATGTGTAGGAAACACCGTTCTTTTGTTCTCAGCACGCTCACGTTTCATGCTGTCTTAGAGACTCTAGAAAGCTAGAGCATGCTTCTTGCTGTAAAACAGAGTGTGATCAATGGAAGAGAACTCTGCTGTGTGTTTCCCTTCAGAAATGGAGTTAAATCCCAGGCTCTGTGTCTTCCTACATGCAAACATAGTTTCAGGTAAGGACAGTCACTTTTCAGCTCAAAAGAACTACATCGTTCATGAAGCTAACAAGTTTCCCATCTTAACTGACAAGCATTGGATGTTAGAGGACCAGTGCTTTGTATCAGTTTCAGAAGCAGAGTTGGACTAGATATGTTCAGTATGTGTAGGAAACTCCATTCTTTTGTTCTCAGCACACTCACATTTCCTGCTGTACTAGAGAATCTAGAAAGCAAGAGCGTGCTTCTTGCTGTAAAGCAGAGTGTGAACAATGGATGAGAACTCTGCTGTGTGGTTCCCTTCAGAAATGGAGTTAAATCACAGGCTCTGTGTCTTCCTACAAGCAAACTTCGTTTCAGGTAAGGACAGTCACTTTTCAGCTCAAACGAACTACATCGTTCACGAAGCTAACAAGTTTCCCATCTTAACTGCCAAGCATGGGATGTTAGAGGACCTGTGGTTTGTTTCAGTTTCAGAAGCACAGATGAACTAGATATGGTCTGTATGTGTAAGAAACACCGTTCTTTGTTCTGAGCTGACTCAAATTTCCTGCTGTATTAGAGAATCTAGAAATAATAGCGTGCTTCTTGCTCTAAAGCAGAGTGTGATCCATGGATGATAACTATGCTGTGTGTTTCCCTTCAGAAATGGAGTTAAGACCCAGGCTCTGTGTCTTCCTACAAGCAGAACTTCATTTCAGGTAAGGGCAGTCACTTTTCAGGTCAAACGAATTACATCGTTCACGAAGCTCACATGTTTCTCATCTTAACTGAGAATCATTGGATGTTAGAGAACCTTTCCTTTGTATCAATTTCAAGCAGAGTAGAACTAGATATGGTCCGTATGTATAGGAAACACCATTCTTTTCTTCTGAGCACACTCACATTTCCTGCTGTATTAGAGACTCTAGAAATCAAGAGTGTGCATCTTGCTCTAAAGCAGAGTGTGATCCATGGATGAGAACTCTGCTGTGTGTTTCCCTTCAGAAATGGAGTTAAATCCCAGGCTCTGTGTCATCCTACAAGCTGGATGGCGTTTCAGGTTATGGCACTCACTTTTCATCTCAAAGGAACTACATCGTTCACGAAGCTAACAAGTTTCCCATCTTAACTGAGAAACATTGGACGTTAGCGGACCAGTGCTTTGTATCAGTTTCAGAAGCAGAGTTGGACTAGATATGGTCCGTATGTGTAGGAAACACCGTTCTTTTGTTCTCAGCACATTCACGTTTCCTGCTGTACTAGAGAATCTAGAAAGCAAGAGCGTGCTTCTTGCTGTAAAGCAGAGTGTGAACAATGGATGAGAACTCTGCTGTGTGTTTCCCTTATGAAATGGAGTTAAATCACAGGCTCTGTGTCTTCCTACAAGCAAACTTCGTTTCAGGTAAGGACAGTCACTTTTCAGCTCAAAAGAACTACATCGTTCACAAAGCTAAAAATTTCCCATCTTAACTGCCAAGCATTGGATGATAGAGGACCAGTGCTTTGTATCAGTTTCAGAAGCAGAGTTGGACTAGATATGGTCAGTATGTGTAGGAAACACCGTTCTTTTGTTCTCAGCACGCTCACGTTTCATGCTGTCTTAGAGACTCTAGAAAGCTAGAGCATGCTTCTTGCTGTAAAACAGAGTGTGATCAATGGAAGAGAACTCTGCTGTGTGTTTCCCTTCAGAAATGGAGTTAAATCCCAGGCTCTGTGTCTTCCTACAAGCAAACTACGTTTCAGGTAAGGACAGTCCCTTTTCAGCTCAAACGAACTGCATTGTTCACGAAGTTAACAAGTTTCTCATCTTAACTGACAAGCATTGTATGTTAGAGGACGTGTGGTTTGTTTCAGTTTCAGAAGCAGAGATGAACTAGATATGGTCTGTATGTGTAAGAAACACCGTTATTTGTTCTGAGCTGACTCAAATTTCCTGCTGTATTAGAGAATCTAGAAATAATAGCGTGCTTCTTGCTCTAAAGCAGAGTGTGATCCATGGATGATAACTATGCTGTGTGTTTCCCTTCAGAAATGGAGTTAACACCCAGGCTCTGTGTCTTCCTACAAGCAGAACTTCATTTCAGGTAAGGGCAGTCACTTTTCAGGTCAAACGAATTACATCGTTCACGAAGCTCACATGTTTCTCATCTTAACTGAGAATCATTGGATGTTAGAGAACCTTTCCTTTGTATCAATTTCAAGCAGAGTAGAACTAGATATGGTCCGTATGTATAGGAAACACCATTCTTTTCTTCTGAGCACACTCACGTTTCCTGCTGTATTAGAGACTCTAGAAATCAAGAGTGTGCATCTTGCTCTAAAGCAGATTGTGATCCATGGATGAGAACTCTGCTGTGTGTTTCCCTTCAGAAATGGAGTTAAATCCCAGGCTCTGTGTCATCCTACAAGCTGGATGGTGTTTCAGGTTATGGCACTCACTTTTCATCTCAAAGGAACTACATCGTTCACGAAGCTAACAAGTTTCCCATCTTAACTGAGAAGCATTGGACGTAAGCGGACCAGTGCTTTGTATCAGTTTCAGAAGCAGAGTTGGACTAGATATGGTCCGTATGTGTAGGAAACACCGTTCTTTTGTTCTCAGCACACTCACGTTTCCTGCTGTACTAGAGACTCTAGAAAGCAAGAGGGTGCTTCTTCCTGTAAAGCAGAGTGTGAACAATGGATTAGAACTCTGTTGTGTGTTTCCCTTCTGAAATGGAGTTAAATCCCAGGCTCTGTGTCTTCCTACAAGCAAACTTCGTTTCAGGTAAGGACAGTCACTTTTCAGCTCAAACGAACTACATAGTTCACGAAGCTAACAAGTTTCCCATCTTAACTGCCAAGCATGGGATGTTAGAGGACGTGTGGTTTGTTTCAGTTTCAGAAGCAGAGATGAACTAGATATGGTCCGTATGTGTAAGAAACACCGTTCTTTGTTCTGAACTGACTCAAATTTCCAGCTGTATTAGAGAATCTAGAAATAATAGCGTGCTTCTTGCTCTAAAGCAGAGTGTGATCCATGGATGATAACTATGCTGAGTGTTTCCCTTCAGAAATGGAGTTAAGACCCAGGCTCTGTGTCTTCCTACAAGCAGAACTTCATTTCAGGTAAGGGTAGTCACTTTTCAGGTCAAACGAATTACATCGTTCACGAAGCTCACATGTTTCTCATCTTAACTGAGAATCATTGGATGTTAGAGAACCTTTCCTTTGTATCAATTTCAAGCAGAGTAGAACTAGATATGGTCCGTATGTATAGGAAACACCATTCTTTTCGTCTGAGCACACTCACGTTTCCTGCTGTATTAGAGACTCTAGAAATCAAGAGTGTGCATCTTGCTCTAAAGCAGAGTGTGATCCATGGATGAAAACTCTGCTGTGTGTTTCCCTTCAGAAATGGAGTTAAATCCCAGGCTCTGTGTCATCCTACAAGCTGGATGGCGTTTCAGGTTATGGCACTCACTTTTCATCTCAAAGGAACTACATCGTTCACGAAGCTAACAAGTTTCCCATCTTAACTGACAAGCATTGGATGTTAGAGGACCAGTGCTTTGTATTAGTTTCAGAAGCAGAGTTGGACTAGATATGGTCCGTATGTGTAGGAAACTCCGTTCTTTTGTTCTCAGCACACTCACGTTTCCTGCTGTACTAGAGACTCTAGAAAGTAAGAGCGTGCTTCTTGCTGTAAAGCAGAGTGTGAACAATGGATGAGAACTCTGCTGTGTGTTTCCCTTCAGAAATGGAGTTAAATCCCAGGCTCTGTGTCTTCCTACAAGCAAACTTCGTTTCAGGTAAGGACAGTCACTTTTCAGCTCAAACGAACTACATCCTTCACGAAGCTAACAAGTTTCCCATCTTAACTGCCAAGCATGGGATGTTAGAGGACGTGTGGTTTGTTTCAGTTTCAGAAGCAGAGATGAACTAGATATGGTCTGTATGTGTAAGAAACACCGTTATTTGTTCTGAGCTGACTCAAATTTCCTGCTGTATTAGAGAATCTAGAAATAATAGCGTGCTTCTTGCTCTAAAGCAGAGTGTGATCCATGGATGATAACTATGCTGTGTGTTTCCCTTCAGAAATGGAGTTAACACCCAGGCTCTGTGTCTTCCTACAAGCAGAACTTCATTTCAGGTAAGGGCAGTCACTTTTCAGGTCAAACGAATTACATCGTTCACGAAGCTCACATGTTTCTCATCTTAACTGAGAATCATTGGATGTTAGAGAACCTTTCCTTTGTATCAATTTCAAGCAGAGTAGAACTAGATATGGTCCGTATGTATAGGAAACACCATTCTTTTCTTCTGAGCACACTCACGTTTCCTGCTGTATTAGAGACTCTAGAAATCAAGAGTGTGCATCTTGCTCTAAAGCAGAGTGTGATCAATGGATGAGAACTCTGCTGTGTGTATCCCTTCAGAAATGGAGTTAAATCCCAGGCTCTGTGTCATCCTACAAGCTGGATGGCGTTTCAGGTTATGGCACTCACTTTTCATCTCAAAGGAACTACATCGTTCACGAAGCTAACAAGTTCCCCATCTTAACTGAGAAGCATTGGACGTTAGCGGACCAGTGCTTTGTATCAGTTTCAGAAGCAGAGTTGGACTAGATATGGTCCGTATGTGTAGGAAACACCGTTCTTTTGTTCTCAGCACACTCACGTTTCCTGCTGTACTAGAGACTCTAAAAAGCAAGAGCGTGCTTCTTGCTGTAAAGCAGAGTGTGAACAATGGATGAGAACTCTGCTGTGTGGTTCCCTTCAGAAATGGAGTTAAATCACAGGCTCTGTGTCTTCCTACAAGCAAACTTCGTTTCAGGTAAGGACAGTCACTTTTCAGCTCAAACAAACTACATCGTTCACGAAGCTAACAAGTTTCCCATCTTAACTGCTAAGCATGGGATGTTAGAGGACCTGTGGTTTGTTTCAGTTTCAGAAGCACAGATGAACTAGATATGGTCTGTATGTGTAAGAAACACCGTTCTTTTGTTCTGAGCTGACTCAAATTTCCTGCTGTATTAGAGAATCTAGAAATAATAGCGTGCTTCTTGCTCTAAAGCAGAGTGTGATCCATGGATGATAACTATGCTGTGTGTTTCCCTTCAGAAATGGAGTTAAGACCCAGGCTCTGTGTCTTCCTACAAGCAGAACTTCATTTCAGGTAAGGGCAGTCACTTTTCAGGTCAAACGAATTACATCGTTCACGAAGCTCACATGTTTCTCATCTTAACTGAGAATCATTGGATGTTAGAGAACCTTTCCTTTGTATCAATTTCAAGCAGAGTAGAACTAGATATGGTCCGTATGTATAGGAAACACCATTCTTTTCTTCTGAGCACACTCACGTTTCCTGCTGTATTAGAGACTCTAGAAATCAAGAGTGTGCATCTTGCTCTAAAGCAGAGTGTGATCCATGGATGAGAACTCTGCTGTGTGTTTCCCTTCAGAAATGGAGTTAAATCCCAGGCTCTGTGTCATCCTACAAGCTGGATGGTGTTTCAGGTTATGGCACTCACTTTTCATTTCAAAGGAACTACATCGTTCACGAAGCTAACAAGTTTCCCATCTTAACTGAGAAGCATTGGACGTAAGCGGACCAGTGCTTTGTATCAGTTTCAGAAGCAGAGTTGGACTAGATATGGTCCGTATGTGTAGGAAACACCGTTCTTTTGTTCTCAGCACAGTCACGTTTCCTGCTGTACTAGAGACTCTAGAAAGCAAGAGCGTGCTTCTTCCTGTAAAGCAGAGTGTGAACAATGGATTAGAACTCTGCTGTGTGTTTCCCTTCTGAAATGGAGTTAAATCACAGGCTCTGTGTCTTCCTACAAGCAAACTTCGTTTCAGGTAAGGACAGTCACTTTTCAGCTCAAACGAACTACATCGTTCATGAAGCTAACAAGTTTCCCATCTTAACTGCCAAGCATGGGATATTAGAGGACATGTGGTTTGTTTCAGTTTCAGAAGCACAGATGAACTAGATATGGTCTGTATGTGTAAGAAACACCGTTCTTTTGTTCTGAGCTGACTCAAATTTCCTGCTATATTAGAGAATCTAGAAATAATAGCGTGCTTCTTGCTCTAAAGCAGAGTGTGATCAATGGAAGAGAACTCTGCTGTGTGTTTCCCTTCAGAAATGGAGTTCAATCACAGGCTCTGTGTCTTCCTAAAAGCAATCTTCGTTTCAGGTAAGGACAGTCACTTTTCAGCTCAAACGAACTACATCCTTCACGAAGCTAACAAGTTTCCCATCTTAACTGCCAAGCATGGGATGTTAGAGGACGTGTGGTTTGTTTCAGTTTCAGAAGCAGAGATGAACTAGATATGGTCCGTATGTGTAAGAAACACCGTTCTTTTGTTCTGAGCTGACTCAAATTTCCTGCTGTATTAGAGAATCTAGAAATAATAGCGTGCTTCTTGCTCTAAAGCAGAGTGTGATCCATGGATGATAACTATGCTGTGTGTTTCCCTCAGAAATGGAGTTAAGACCCAGGCTCTGTGTCTTCCTACAAGCAGAACTTCGTTTCAGGTAAGGGCAGTCACTTTTCAGGTCAAACGAATTACATCGTTCACGAAGCTCATATGTTTCTCATCTTAACTGAGAATCATTGGATGTTAGAGAACCTTTCCTTTGTATCAATTTCAAGCAGAGTAGAACTAGATATGGTCCGTATGTATAGGAAACACCATTCTTTTCTTCTGAGCACACTCATGTTTCCTGCTGTATTAGAGAATCTAGAAATCAAGAGTGTGCATCTTGCTCTAAAGCAGAGTGTGATCCATGGATGAGAACTCTGCTGTGTGTTTCCCTTCAGAAATGGAGTTAAATCCCAGGCTCTGTGTCATCCTACAAGCTGGATGGCGTTTCAGGTTATGGCACTCACTTTTCTTCTCAAAGGAACAACATCGTTCACGAAGATAACAAGTTTCCCATCTTAACTGACAAGCATTGGATGTTAGAGGACCAGTGCTTTGTATCAGTTTCAGAAGCATAGTTGGACTAGATATGGTCCATATGTGTAGGAAACTCCGTTCTTTTGTTCTCAGCACACTCATGTTTCCTGCTGTACTAGAGACTCTAGAAAGCAAGAGCGTGCTTCTTGCTGTAAAGCAGAGTGTGAACAATGGATGAGAACTCTGCTGTGTGTTTCCCTTCAGAAATGGAGTTAAATCCCAGGCTCTGTGTCATCCTACAAGCTGGATGGCGTTTCAGGTTATGGCACTCACTTTTCATCTCAAAGGAACTACATCGTTCACGAAGCTAACAAGTTTCCCATCTTAACTGAGAAGCATTGCACGTTAGCGGACCAGTGCTTTGTATCAGTTTCAGAAGCAGAGTTGGACTAGATATGGTCCGTATGTGTAGGAAACTCCGTTCTTTTGTTCTCAGCACACTCATGTTTCCTGCTGTACTAGAGACTCTAGAAAGCAAGAGCGTGCTTCTTGCTGTAAAGCAGAGTGTGAACAATGGATGAGAACTCTGCTGTGTGTTTCCCTTCAGAAATGGAGTTAAATCCCAGGCTCTGTGTCTTCCTACAAGCAAACTACGTTTCAGGTAAGGACAGTCACTTTTCAGCTCAAACGAACTACATCCTTCACGAAGCTAACAAGTTTCCCATCTTAACTGCCAAGCATGGGATGTTAGAGGACGTGTGGTTTGTTTCAGTTTCAGAAGCAGAGATGAACTAGATATGGTCCGTATGTGTAAGAAACACCGTTCTTTTGTTCTGAGCTGACTCAAATTTCCAGCTGTATTAGAGAATCTAGAAATAATAGCGTGCTTCTTGCTCTAAAGCAGAGTGTGATCCATGGATGATAACTATGCTGTGTGTTTCCCTTCAGAAATGGAGTTAAGACCCAGGCTCTGTGTCTTCCTACAAGCAGAACTTCATTTCAGGTAAGGGTAGTCACTTTTCAGGTCAAACGAATTACATCGTTCACGAAGCTCACATGTTTCTCATCTTAACTGAGAATCATTGGATTTTAGAGAACCTTTCCTTTGTATCAATTTCAAGCAGAGTAGAACTAGATATGGTCCGTATGTATAAGAAACACCATTCTTTTCTTCTGAGCACACTCACGTTTCCTGCTGTATTAGAGACTCTAGAAATCAAGAGTGTGCATCTTGCTCTAAAGCAGAGTGTGATCAATGGATGAGAACTCTGCTGTGTGTTTCCCTTCAGAAATGGAGTTAAATCCCAGGCTCTGTGTCATTCTACAAGCTGGATGGCGTTTCAGGTTATGGCACTCACTTTTCATCTCAAAGGAACTACATCGTTCACGAAGCTAACAAGTTTCCCATCTTAACTGAGAAGCATTGCACGTTAGCGGACCAGTGCTTTGTATCAGTTTCAGAAGCAGAGTTGGACTAGATATGGTCCGTATGTGTAGGAAACACCGTTCTTTTGTTCTCAGCACACTCACGTTTCCTGCTGTACTAGAGACTCGAGAAAGCAAGAGCGTGCTTCTTGCTGTAAAGCAGAGTGTGAACAATGGATGAGAACTCTGCTGTGTGTTTCCCTTCTGAAATGGAGTTAAATCCCAGGCCCTGTGTCTTCCTACAAGCAAACTTCGTTTCAGGTAAGGACAGTCACTTTTCAGCTCAAACGAACTACATCCTTCACGAAGCTAACAAGTTTCCCATGTTAACTGCAAAGCATGGGATGTTAGAGGACGTGTGGTTTGTTTCAGATTCAGAAGCAGAGATGAACTAGATATGGTCCGTATGTGTAAGAAACACCGTTCTTTTCTTCTGAGCTGACTCAAATTTCCTGCTGTATTAGAGAATCTAGAAATAATAGCGTGCTTCTTGCTCTAAAGCAGAGTGTGATCCATGGATGATAACTATGCTGTGTGTTTCCCATCAGAAATGGAGTTAAGACCCAGGCTCTGTGTCTTCCTACAAGCAGAACTTCATTTCAGGTAAGGGCAGTCACTTTTCAGGTCAAACGAATTACATCGTTCACGAAGCTCACATGTTTCTCATCTTAACTGAGAATCATTGGATGTTAGAGAACCTTTCCTTTGTATCAATTTCAAGCAGAGTAGAACTAGATATGGTCCGTATGTATAGGAAACACCATTCTTTTCTTCTGAGCACACTCATGTTTCCTGCTGTATTAGAGACTCTAGAAATCAAGAGTGTGCATCTTGCTCTAAAGCAGAGTGTGATCAATGGATGAGAACTCTGCTGTGTGTTTCCCTTCAGAAATGGAGTTAAATCCCAGGCTCTGTGTCATCCTACAAGCTGGATGGCGTTTCAGGTTATGGCACTCACTTTTCATCTCAAAGGAACAACATCGTTCACGAAGCTAACAAGTTTCCCATCTTAACTGACAAGCATTGGATGTTAGAGGACCAGTGCTTTGTATCAGTTTCAGAAGCAGAGTTGGACTAGATATGGTCCGTATGTGTAGGAAACTCCGTTCTTTTGTTCTCAGCACACTCATGTTTCCTGCTGTACTAGAGACTCTAGAAAGCAAGAGCGTGCTTCTTGCTGTAAAGCAGAGTGTGAACAGTGGATGAGAACTCTGCTGTGTGTTTCCCTTCAGAAATGGAGTTAAATCCCAGGCTCTGTGTCTTCCTACAAGCAAACTTCGTTTCAGGTAAGGACAGTCACTTTTCAGCTCAAACGAACTACATCCTTCACGAAGCTAACAAGTTTCCCATCTTAACTGCCAAGCATGGGATGTTAGAGGACGTGTGGTTTGTTTCAGTTTCAGAAGCAGAGATGAACTAGATATGGTCCGTATGTGTAAGAAACACCGTTCTTTTGTTCCGAGCTGACTCAAATTTCCTGCTGTATTAGAGAATCTAGAAATAATAGCGTGCTTCTTGCTCTAAAGCAGAGTGTGATCCATGGATGATAACTATGCTGTGTGTTTCCCTTCAGAAATGGAGTTAAGACCCAGGCTCTGTGTCTTCCTACAAGCAGAACTTCATTTCAGGTAAGGGCAGTCACTTTTCAGGTCAAACGAATTACATCGTTCACGAAGCTCACATGTTTCTCATCTTAACTGAGAATCATTGGATGTTAGAGAACCTTTCCTTTGTATCAATTTCAAGCAGAGTAGAACTAGATATGGTCCGTATGTATAGGAAACACCATTCTTTTCTTCTGAGCACACTCATGTTTCCTGCTGTATTAGAGACTCTAGAAATCAAGAGTGTGCATCTTGCTCTAAAGCAGAGTGTGATCAATGGATGAGAACTCTGCTGTGTGTTTCCCTTCAGAAATGGAGTTAAATCCCAGGCTCTGTGTCATCCTACAAGCTGGATGGCGTTTCAGGTTATGGCACTCACTTTTCATCTCAAAGGAACAACATCGTTCACGAAGCTAACAAGTTTCCCATCTTAACTGACAAGCATTGGATGTTAGAGGACCAGTGCTTTGTATCAGTTTCAGAAGCAGAGTTGGACTAGATATGGTCCGTATGTGTAGGAAACTCCGTTCTTTTGTTCTCAGCACACTCATGTTTCCTGCTGTACTAGAGACTCTAGAAAGCAAGAGCGTGCTTCTTGCTGTAAAGCAGAGTGTGAACAATGGATGAGAACTCTGCTGTGTGTTTCCCTTCAGAAATGGAGTTAAATCCCAGGCTCTGTGTCTTCCTACAAGCAAACTACGTTTCAGGTAAGGACAGTCACTTTTCAGCTCAAACGAACTACATCCTTCACGAAGCTAACAAGTTTCCCATCTTAACTGCCAAGCATGGGATGTTAGAGGACGTGTGGTTTGTTTCAGTTTCAGAAGCAGAGATGAACTAGATATGGTCCGTATGTGTAAGAAACACCGTTCTTTTGTTCTGAGCTGACTCAAATTTCCAGCTGTATTAGAGAATCTAGAAAATATAGCGTGCTTCTTGCTCTAAAACAGAGTGTGATCCATGGATGATAACTATGCTGTGTGTTTCCCTTCAGAAATGGAGTTAAGACCCAGGCTCTGATTCTTCCTACAAGCAGAACTTCATTTCAGGTAAGGGCAGTCACTTTTCAGGTCAAACGAATTACATCGTTCACGAAGCTCACATGTTTCTCATCTTAACTGAGAATCATTGGATTTTAGAGAACCTTTCCTTTGTATCAATTTCAAGCAGAGTAGAACTAGATATGGTCCGTATGTATAGGAAACACCATTCTTTTCTTCTGAGCACACTCACGTTTCCTGCTGTATTAGAGACTCTAGAAATCAAGAGTGTGCATCTTGCTCTAAAGCAGAGTGTGATCCATGGATGAGAACTCTGCTGTGTGTTTCCCTTCAGAAATGGAGTTAAATCCCAGGCTCTGTGTCATCCTACAAGCTGGATGGCGTTTCAGGTTATGGCACTCACTTTTCATCTCAAAGGAACTACATCGTTCACGAAGCTAACAAGTTTCCCATCTTAACTGACAAGCATTGGATGTTAGAGGACCAGTGCTTTGTATCAGTTTCAGAAGCAGAGTTGGACTAGATATGGTCCGTATGTGTAGGAAACTCCGTTCTTTTTTTCTCAGCACACTCATGTTTCCTGCTGTACTAGAGACTCTAGAAAGCAAGAGCGTGCTTCTTGCTGTAAAGCAGAGTGTGAACAGTGGATGAGAACTCTGCTGTGTGTTTCCCTTCAGAAATGGAGTTAAATCCCAGGCTCTGTGTCTTCCTACAAGCAAACTTCGTTTCAGGTAAGGACAGTCACTTTTCAGCTCAAACGAACTACATCCTTCACGAAGCTAACAAGTTTCCCATCTTAACTGCCAAGCATGGGATGTTAGAGGACGTGTGGTTTGTTTCAGTTTCAGAAGCAGAGATGAACTAGATATGGTCCGTATGTGTAAGAAACACCGTTCTTTTGTTCCGAGCTGACTCAAATTTCCTGCTGTATTAGAGAATCTAGAAATAATAGCGTGCTTCTTGCTCTAAAGCAGAGTGTGATCCATGGATGATAACTATGCTGTGTGTTTCCCTTCAGAAATGGAGTTAAGACCCAGGCTCTGTGTCTTCCTACAAGCAGAACTTCATTTCAGGTAAGGGCAGTCACTTTTCAGGTCAAACGAATTACATCGTTCACGAAGCTCACATGTTTCTCATCTTAACTGAGAATCATTGGATGTTAGAGAACCTTTCCTTTGTATCAATTTCAAGCAGAGTAGAACTAGATATGGTCCGTATGTATAGGAAACACCATTCTTTTCTTCTGAGCACACTCATGTTTCCTGCTGTATTAGAGACTCTAGAAATCAAGAGTGTGCATCTTGCTCTAAAGCAGAGTGTGATCAATGGATGAGAACTCTGCTGTGTGTTTCCCTTCAGAAATGGAGTTAAATCCCAGGCTCTGTGTCATCCTACAAGCTGGATGGCGTTTCAGGTTATGGCACTCACTTTTCATCTCAAAGGAACAACATCGTTCACGAAGCTAACAAGTTTCCCATCTTAACTGACAAGCATTGGATGTTAGAGGACCAGTGCTTTGTATCAGTTTCAGAAGCAGAGTTGGACTAGATATGGTCCGTATGTGTAGGAAACTCCATTCTTTTGTTCTCAGCACACTCATGTTTCCTGCTGTACTAGAGACTCTAGAAAGCAAGAGCGTGCTTCTTGCTGTAAAGCAGAGTGTGAACAATGGATGAGAACTCTGCTGTGTGTTTCCCTTCAGAAATGGAGTTAAATCCCAGGCTCTGTGTCTTCCTACAAGCAAACTACGTTTCAGGTAAGGACAGTCACTTTTCAGCTCAAACGAACTACATCCTTCACGAAGCTAACAAGTTTCCCATCTTAACTGCCAAGCATGGGATGTTAGAGGACGTGTGGTTTGTTTCAGTTTCAGAAGCAGAGATGAACTAGATATGGTCCGTATGTGTAAGAAACACCGTTCTTTTGTTCTGAGCTGACTCAAATTTCCAGCTGTATTAGAGAATCTAGAAATAATAGCGTGCTTCTTGCTCTAAAACAGAGTGTGATCCATGGATGATAACTATGCTGTGTGTTTCCCTTCAGAAATGGAGTTAAGACCCAGGCTCTGATTCTTCCTACAAGCAGAACTTCATTTCAGGTAAGGGCAGTCACTTTTCAGGTCAAACGAATTACATCGTTCACGAAGCTCACATGTTTCTCATCTTAACTGAGAATCATTGGATTTTAGAGAACCTTTCCTTTGTATCAATTTCAAGCAGAGTAGAACTAGATATGGTCCGTATGTATAGGAAACACCATTCTTTTCTTCTGAGCACACTCACGTTTCCTGCTGTATTAGAGACTCTAGAAATCAAGAGTGTGCATCTTGCTCTAAAGCAGAGTGTGATCCATGGATGAGAACTCTGCTGTGTGTTTCCCTTCAGAAATGGAGTTAAATCCCAGGCTCTGTGTCATCCTACAAGCTGGATGGCGTTTCAGGTTATGGCACTCACTTTTCATCTCAAAGGAACTACATCGTTCACGAAGCTAACAAGTTTCCCATCTTAAATGACAAGCATTGGATGTTAGAGGACCAGTGCTTTGTATCAGTTTCAGAAGCAGAGTTGGACTAGATATGGTCCGTATGTGTAGGAAACTCCGTTCTTTTGTTCTCAGCACAGTCATGTTTCCTGCTGTACTAGAGACTCTAGAAAGCAAGAGCGTGCTTCTTGCTGTAAAGCAGAGTGTGAACAATGGATGAGAACTCTGCTGTGTGTTTCCCTTCAGAAATGGAGTTAAATCCCAGGCTCTGTGTCTTCCTACAAGCAAACATCGTTTCAGGTAAGGACAGTCACTTTTCAGCTCAAACGAACTACATCCTTCACGAAGCTAACAAGTTTCCCATCTTAACTGCCAAGCATGGGATGTTAGAGGACGTGTGGTTTGTTTCAGTTTCAGAAGCAGAGATGAACTAGATATGGTCCGTATGTGTAAGAAACACCGTTCTTTTGTTCCGAGCTGACTCAAATTTCCTGCTGTATTAGAGAATCTAGAAATAATAGCGTGCTTCTTGCTCTAAAGCAGAGTGTGATCCATGGATGATAACTATGCTGTGTGTTTCCCTTCAGAAATGGAGTTAAGACCCAGGCTCTGTGTCTTCCTACAAGCAGAACTTCATTTCAGGTAAGGGCAGTCACTTTTCAGGTCAAACGAATTACATCGTTCACGAAGCTCACATGTTTCTCATCTTAACTGAGAATCATTGGATGTTAGAGAACCTTTCCTTTGTATCAATTTCAAGCAGAGTAGAACTAGATATGGTCCGTATGTATAGGAAACACCATTCTTTTCTTCTGAGCACACTCACGTTTCCTGCTGTATTAGAGACTCTAGAAATCAAGAGTGTGCATCTTGCTCTAAAGCAGAGTGTGATCCATGGATGAGAACTCTGCTGTGTGTTTCCCTTCAGAAATGGAGTTAAATCCCAGGCTCTGTGTCATCCTACAAGCTGGATGGCGTTTCAGGTTATGGCACTCACTTTTCATCTCAAAGGAACTACATCGTTCACGAAGGTAACATGTTTCCCATCTTAACTGACAAGCATTGGATGTTAGAGGACCAGTGCTTTGTATCAGTTTCAGAAGCAGAGTTGGACTAGATATGGTCCGTATGTGTAGGAAACTCCGTTCTTTTGTTCTCAGCACACTCACGTTTCCTGCTGTACTAGAGACTCTAGAAAGCAATAGCGTGCTTCTTGCTGTAAAGCAGAGTGTGAACAATGGATGAGAACTCTGCTGTGTGTTTCCCTTCAGAAATGGAGTTAAATCCCAGGCTCTGTGTCTTCCTACAAGCAAACTTCGTTTCAGGTAAGGACAGTCACTTTTCAGCTCAAACGAACTACATCCTTCACGAGGCTAACAAGTTTCCCATCTTAACTGCCAAACATGGGATGTTAGAGGACGTGTGGTTTGTTTCAGTTTCAGAAGCAGAGATGAACTAGATATGGTCCGTATGTGTAAGAAACACCGTTCTTTTGTTCTGAGCTGACTCAAATTTCCTGCTGTATTAGAGAATCTAGAAATAATAGCGTACTTCTTGCTCTAAAGCAGAGTGTGATCCATGGATGATAACTATGCTGTGTGTTTCCCTTCAGAAATGGAGTTAAGACCCAGGCTCTGTGTCTTCCTACAAGCAGAACTTCATTTCAGGTAAGGGCAGTCACTTTTCAGGTCAAACGAATTACATCGTTCACGAAGCTCACATGTTTCTCATCTTAACTGAGAATCATTGGATGTTAGAGAACCTTTCCTTTGTATCAATTTCAAGCAGAGTAGAACTAGATATGGTCCGTATGTATAGGAAACACCATTCTTTTCTTCTGAGCACACTCACGTTTCCTGCTGTATTAGAGACTCTAGAAATCAAGAGTGTGCATCTTGCTCTAAAGCAGAGTGTGATCCATGGATGAGAACTCTGCTGTGTGTTTCCCTTCAGAAATGGAGTTAAATCCCAGGTTCTGTGTCATCCTACAAGCTGGATGGCGTTTCAGGTTATGGCACTCACTTTTCATCTCAAAGGAACTACATCGTTCACGAAGCTAACAAGTTTCCCATCTTAACTGACAAGCATTGGATGTTAGAGGACCAGTGCTTTGTATCAGTTTCAGAAGCAGAGTTGGACTAGATATGGTCCGTATGTGTAGGAAACTCCGTTCTTTTGTTCTCAGCACACTCATGTTTCCTGCTGTACTAGAGACTCTAGAAAGCAAGAGCGTGCTTCTTGCTGTAAAGCAGAGTGTGAACAATGGATGAGAACTCTGCTGTGTGTTTCCCTTCAGAAATGGAGTTAAATCCCAGGCTCTGTGTCTTCCTACAAGCAAACTTCGTTTCAGGTAAGGACAGTCACTTTTCAGCTCAAACGAAATACATCGTTCACGAAGCTAACAAGTTTCCCATCTTAACTGCAAAGCATGGGATGTTAGAGGACGTGTGGTTTGTTTCAGTTTCAGAAGCAGAGATGAACTAGATATGGTCCGTATGTGTAAGAAACACCGTTCTTTTGTTCTGAGCTGACTCAAATTTCCTGCTGTATTAGAGAATCTAGAAATAATAGCGTGCTTCTTGCTCTAAAGCAGAGTGTGATCCATGGATGATAACTATGCTGTGTGTTTCCCTTCAGAAATGGAGTTAAGACCCAGGCTCTGTGTCTTCCTACAAGCAGAACTTCATTTCAGGTAAGGGCAGTCACTTTTCAGGTCAAACGAATTACATCGTTCACGTAGCTCACATGTTTCTCATCTTAACTGAGAATCATTGGATGTTAGAGAACCTTTCCTTTGTATCAATTTCAAGCAGAGTAGAACTAGATATGGTCCGTATGTATAGGAAACACCATTCTTTTCTTCTGAGCACACTCACGTTTCCTGCTGTATTAGAGACTCTAGAAATCAAGAGTGTGCATCTTGCTCTAAAGCAGAGTGTGATCCATGGATGAGAACTCTGCTGTGTGTTTCCCTTCAGAAATGGAGTTAAATCCCAGGCTCTGTGTCATCCTACAAGCTGGATGGCGTTTCAGGTTATGGCACTCACTTTTCATCTCAAAGGAACTACATCGTTCACGAAGGTAACAAGTTTCCCATCTTAACTGACAAGCATTGGATGTTAGAGGACCAGTGCTTTGTATCAGTTTCAGAAGCAGAGTTGGACTAGATATGGTCCGTATGTGTAGGAAACTCCGTTCTTTTGTTCTCAGCACACTCACGTTTCCTGCTGTACTAGAGACTCTAGAAAGCAAGAGCGTGCTTCTTGCTGTAAAGCAGAGTGTGAACAATGGATGAGAACTCTGCTGTGTGTTTCCCTTCAGAAATGGAGTTAAATCCCAGGCTCTGTGTCTTCCTACTAGCAAACTTCGTTTCAGGTAAGGACAGTCACTTTTCAGCTCAAACGAACTACATCCTTCACGAAGCTAAGAAGTTTCCCATCTTAACTGCCAAACATGGGATGTTAGAGGACGTGTGGTTTGTTTCAGTTTCAGAAGCAGAGATGAACTAGATATGGTCCGTATGTGTAAGAAACACCGTTCTTTTGTTCTGAGCTGACTCAAATTTCCTGCTGTATTAGAGAATCTAGAAATAATAGCGTACTTCTTGCTCTAAAGCAGAGTGTGATCCATGGATGATAACTATGCTGTGTGTTTCCCTTCAGAAATGGAGTTAAGACCCAGGCTCTGTGTCTTCCTACAAGCAGAACTTCATTTCAGGTAAGGGCAGTCACTTTTCAGGTCAAACGAATTACATCGTTCACGAAGCTCACATGTTTCTCATCTTAACTGAGAATCATTGGATGTTAGAGAACCTTTCCTTTGTATCAATTTCAAGCAGAGTAGAACTAGATATGGTCCGTATGTATAGGAAACACCATTCTTTTCTTCTGAGCACACTCATGTTTCCTGCTGTATTAGAGACTCTAGAAATCAAGAGTGTGCATCTTGCTCTAAAGCAGAGTGTGATCAATGGATGAGAACTCTGCTGTGTGTTTCCCTTCAGAAATGGAGTTAAATCCCAGGCTCTGTGTCATCCTACAAGCTGGATGGCGTTTCAGGTTATGGCACTCACTTTTCATCTCAAAGGAACTACATCGTTCACGAAGCTAACAAGTTTCCCATCTTAACTGAGAAGCATTGGACGTTAGCGGACCAGTGCTTTGTATCAGTTTCAGAAGCAGAGTTGGACTAGATATGGTCCGTATGTGTAGGAAACACCGTTGTTTTGTTCTCAGCACACTCACGTTTCCTGCTGTACTAGAGACTCTAGAAAGCAGAGCGTGCTTCTTGCTGTAAAGCAGAGTGTGAACAATGGATGAGAACTCTGCTGTGTGTTTCCCTTCAGAAATGGAGTTAAATCCCAGGCTCTGTGTCTTCCTACAAGCAAACTTCGTTTCAGGTAAGGACAGTCACTTTTCAGCTCAAACGAACTACATCCTTCACGAAGCTAACAAGTTTCCCATCTTAACTGCCAAGCATGGGATGTTAGAGGACGTGTGGTTTGTTTCAGTTTCAGAAGCAGAGATGAACTAGATATGGTCCGTATGTGTAAGAAACACCGTTCTTTTGTTCTGAGCTGACTCAAATTTCCTGCTGTATTAGAGAATCTAGAAATAATAGCGTGCTTCTTGCTCTAAAGCAGAGTGTGAACCATGGATGATAACTATGCTGTGTGTTTCCCTTCAGAAATGGAGTTAAGACCCAGGCTCTGTGTCTTCCTACAAGCAGAACTTCATTTCAGGTAAGGGCAGTCACTTTTCAGGTCAAACGAATTACATCGTTCACGTAGCTCACATGTTTCTCATCTTAACTGAGAATCATTGGATGTTAGAGAACCTTTCCTTTGTATCAATTTCAAGCAGAGTAGAACTAGATATGGTCCGTATGTATAGATAACACCATTCTTTTCTTCTGAGCACACTCATGTTTCCTGCTGTATTAGAGACTCTAGAAATCAAGAGTGTGCATCTTGCTCTAAAGCAGAGTGTGATCAATGGATGAGAACTCTGATGTGTGTTTCCCTTCAGAAATGGAGTTAAATCCCAGGCTCTGTGTCATCCTACAAGCTGGATGGCGTTTCAGGTTATGGCACTCACTTTTCATCTCAAAGGAACTACATCGTTCACGAAGGTAACAAGTTTCCCATCTTAACTGACAAGCATTGGATGTTAGAGGACCAGTGCTTTGTATCAGTTTCAGAAGCAGAGTTGGACTAGATATGGTCCGTATGTGTAGGAAACTCCGTTCTTTTGTTCTCAGCACACTCACGTTTCCTGCTGTACTAGAGACTCTAGAAAGCAAGAGCGTGCTTCTTGCTGTAAAGCAGAGTGTGAACAATGGATGAGAACTCTGCTGTGTGTTTCCCTTCAGAAATGGAGTTAAATCCCAGGCTCTGTGTCTTCCTACAAGCAAACTTCGTTTCAGGTAAGGACAGTCACTTTTCAGCTCAAACGAACTACATCCTTCACGAAGCTAACAAGTTTCCCATCTTAACTGCCAAACATGGGATGTTAGAGGACGTGTGGTTTGTTTCAGTTTCAGAAGCAGAGATGAACTAGATATGGTCCGTATGTGTAAGAAACACCGTTCTTTTGTTCTGAGCTGACTCAAATTTCCTGCTGTATTAGAGAATCTAGAAATAATAGCGTACTTCTTGCTCTAAAGCAGAGTGTGATCCATGGATGATAACTATGCTGTGTGTTTCCCTTCAGAAATGGAGTTAAGACCCAGGCTCTGTGTCTTCCTACAAGCAGAACTTCATTTCAGGTAAGGGCAGTCACTTTTCAGGTCAAACGAATTACATCGTTCACGAAGCTCACATGTTTCTCATCTTAACTGAGAATCATTGGATGTTAGAGAACCTTTCCTTTGTATCAATTTCAAGCAGAGTAGAACTAGATATGGTCCGTATGTATAGGAAACACCATTCTTTTCTTCTGAGCACACTCATGTTTCCTGCTGTATTAGAGACTCTAGAAATCAAGAGTGTGCATCTTGCTCTAAAGCAGAGTGTGATCAATGGATGAGAACTCTGCTGTGTGTTTCCCTTCAGAAATGGAGTTAAATCCCAGGCTCTGTGTCATCCTACAAGCTGGATGGCGTTTCAGGTTATGGCACTCACTTTTCATCTCAAAGGAACTACATCGTTCACGAAGCTAACAAGTTTCCCATCTTAACTGAGAAGCATTGGACGTTAGCGGACCAGTGCTTTGTATCAGTTTCAGAAGCAGAGTTGGACTAGATATGGTCCGTATGTGTAGGAAACACCGTTGTTTTGTTCTCAGCACACTCACGTTTCCTGCTGTACTAGAGACTCTAGAAAGCAGAGCGTGCTTCTTGCTGTAAAGCAGAGTGTGAACAATGGATGAGAACTCTGCTGTGTGTTTCCCTTCAGAAATGGAGTTAAATCCCAGGCTCTGTGTCTTCCTACAAGCAAACTTCGTTTCAGGTAAGGACAGTCACTTTTCAGCTCAAACGAACTACATCCTTCACGAAGCTAACAAGTTTCCCATCTTAACTGCCAAGCATGGGATGTTAGAGGACGTGTGGTTTGTTTCAGTTTCAGAAGCAGAGATGAACTAGATATGGTCCGTATGTGTAAGAAACACCGTTCTTTTGTTCTGAGCTGACTCAAATTTCCTGCTGTATTAGAGAATCTAGAAATAATAGCGTGCTTCTTGCTCTAAAGCAGAGTGTGAACCATGGATGATAACTATGCTGTGTGTTTCCCTTCAGAAATGGAGTTAAGACCCAGGCTCTGTGTCTTCCTACAAGCAGAACTTCATTTCAGGTAAGGGCAGTCACTTTTCAGGTCAAACGAATTACATCGTTCACGAAGCTCACATGTTTCTCATCTTAACTGAGAATCATTGGATGTTAGAGAACCTTTCCTTTGTATCAATTTCAAGCAGAGTAGAACTAGATATGGTCCGTATGTATAGATAACACCATTCTTTTCTTCTGAGCACACTCATGTTTCCTGCTGTATTAGAGACTCTAGAAATCAAGAGTGTGCATCTTGCTCTAAAGCAGAGTGTGATCAATGGATGAGAACTCTGCTGTGTGTTTCCCTTCAGAAATGGAGTTAAATCCCAGGCTCTGTGTCATCCTACAAGCTGGATGGCGTTTCAGGTTATGGCACTCACTTTTCATCTCAAAGGAACAACATCGTTCACGAAGCTAACAAGTTTCCCATCTTAACTGACAAGCATTGGATGTTAGAGGACCAGTGCTTTGTATCAGTTTCAGAAGCAGAGTTGGACTAGATATGGTCCGTATGTGTAGGAAACTCCGTTCTTTTGTTCTCAGCACACTCATGTTTCCTGCTGTACTAGAGACTCTAGAAAGCAAGAGCGTGCTTCTTGCTGTAAAGCAGAGTGTGAACAATGGATGAGAACTCTGCTGTGTGTTTCCCTTCAGAAATGGAGTTAAATCCCAGGCTCTGTGTCTTCCTACAAGCAAACTTCGTTTCAGGTAAGGACAGTCACTTTTCAGCTCAAACGAACTACATCCTTCACGAAGCTAACAAGTTTCCCATCTTAACTGCCAAGCATGGGATGTTAGAGGACGTGTGGTTTGTTTCAGTTTCAGAAGCAGAGATGAACTAGATATGGTCCGTATGTGTAAGAAACACCGTTCTTTTGTTCTGAGCTGACTCAAATTTCCTGCTGTATTAGAGAATCTAGAAATAATAGCGTGCTTCTTGCTCTAAAGCAGAGTGTGATCCATGGATGATAACTATGCTGTGTGTTTCCCTTCAGAAATGGAGTTAAGACCCAGGCTCTGTGTCTTCCTACAAGCAGAACTTCATTTCAGGTAAGGGCAGTCACTTTTCAGGTCAAACGAATTACATCGTTCACGTAGCTCACATGTTTCTCATCTTAACTGAGAATCATTGGATGTTAGAGAACATTTCCTTTGTATCAATTTCAAGCAGAGTAGAACTAGATATGGTCCGTATGTATAGGAAACACCATACTTTTCTTCTGAGCACACTCACGTTTCCTGCTGTATTAGAGACTCTAGAAATCAAGAGTGTGCATCTTGCTCTAAAGCAGAGTGTGATCCATGAATGAGAACTCTGCTGTGTGTTTCCCTTCAGAAATGGAGTTAAATCCCAGGCTCTGTGTCATCCTACAAGCTGGATGGCGTTTCAGGTTATGGCACTCACTTTTCATCTCAAAGGAACTACATCGTTCACGAAGGTAACAAGTTTCCCATCTTAACTGACAAGCATTGGATGTTAGAGGACCAGTGCTTTGTATCAGTTTCAGAAGCAGAGTTGGACTAGATATGGTCCGTATGTGTAGGAAACACCGTTCTTTTGTTCTCAGCACACTCACGTTTCCTGCTGTACTAGAGACTCTAGAAAGCAAGAGCGTGCTTCTTGCTGTAAAGCAGAGTGTGAACAATGGATGAGAACTCTGCTGTGTGTTTCCCTTCAGAAATGGAGTTAAATCCCAGGCTCTGTGTCTTCCTACAAGCAAACTTCGTTTCAGGTAAGGACAGTCACTTTTCAGCTCAATGAACTACATCCTTCACGAAGCTAACAAGTTTCCCATCTTAACTGCCAAGCATGGGATGTTAGAGGACGTGTGGTTTGTTTCAGTTTCAGAAGCAGAGATGAACTAGATATGGTCCGTATGTGTAAGAAACACCGTTCTTTTGTTCCGAGCTGACTCAAATTTCCTGCTCTATTAGAGAATCTAGAAATAATAGCGTGCTTCTTGCTCTAAAGCAGAGTGTGATCCATGGATGATAACTATGCTGTGTGTTTCCCTTCAGAAATGGAGTTAAGACCCAGGCTCTGTGTCTTCCTACAAGCAGAACTTCATTTCAGGCTAGGGCAGTCACTTTTCAGGTCAAACGAATTACATCGTTCAGGAAGCTCACATGTTTCTCATCTTAACTGAGAATCATTGGATGTTAGAGAACCTTTCCTTTGTATCAATTTCAAGCAGAGTAGAACTAGATATGGTCCGTATGTATAGGAAACACCATTCTTTTCTTCTGAGCACACTCACGTTTCCTGCTGTATTAGAGACTCTAGAAATCAAGAATGTGCATCTTGCTCTAAAGCAGAGTGTGATCAATGGATGAGAACTCTGCTGTGTGTTTCCCTTCAGAAATGGAGTTAAATCCCAGGCTCTGTGTCATCCTACAAGCTGGATGGCGTTTCAGGTTATGGCACTCACTTTTCATCTCAAAGGAACTACATCGTTCACGAAGCTAACAAGTTTCCCATCTTAACTGAGAAGCATTGGACGTTAGCGTACCAGTGCTTTGTATCAGTTTCAGAAGCAGAGTTGGACTAGATATGGTCTGTATGTGTTGGAAACACCGTTCTTTGTTCTCAGCACACTCACGTTTCCTGCTGTACTAGAGACTCTAGAAAGCAAGAGCGTGCTTCTTGCTGTAAAGCAGAGTGTGAACAATGGATGAGAACTCTGCTGTGTGTTTCCCTTCTGAAATGGAGTTAAATCCCAGGCTCTGCGTCTTCCTACAAGCAAACTTCGTTTCAGGTAAGGACAGTCACTTTTTAGCTCAAACGAACTACATCGTTCACGAAGCTAACAAGTTTCCCATCTTAACTGCCAAGCATGGGATGTTAGAGGATGTGTGGTTTGTTTCAGTTTCAGAAGCAGAGATGAACTAGATATGGTCCGTATGTGTAAGAAACACCATTCTTTTGTTCTGAGCTGACTCAAATTTCCTGCTGTATTAGAGAATCTAGAAATAATAGCGTGCTTTTTGCTCTAAAGCAGAGTGTGATCAATGGAAGAGAACTCTGCTGTGTGTTTCCCTTCAGAAATGGAGTTAAATCCCGGGCTCTGTGTCTTTCTACAAGCAAACTTCGTTTCAGATAAGGACAGTCACTTTTCAGCTCAAACGAACTGCATCGTTCACGAAGCTAACAAGTTTCCCATCTTAAATGCCAAGCATTGGATGTTAGAGGACCAGTGCTTTGTATCAGTTTCAGAAGCAGAGTTGTACTAGATATATTTCATATGTGTAGGAAACACCATTCTTTTGTTCTGAGCTCACTCAAGTTTGCTGCTGTATTAGGAATCTAGAAGCGAGAGTGTGCTTCTTGCTCTAAAGCAGAGTGTGATCCATGGATGAGAACTCTGCTGTGTGTTTCCCTTCAGAAATGGAGTTAAGACCCAGGCTCTGTGTCTTCCTACAAGCAGAACTTCATTTCAGGTAAGGGCAGTCACTTTTCAGGTCAAACGAATTACATCGTTCATTAAGCTCACATGTTTCTCATCTTAACTGAGAATCATTGGATGTTAGAGAACCTTTCCTTTGTATCAATTTCAAGCAGAGTAGAAGTAGATATGGTCCGTATGTACAGGAAACACCATTCTTTTCTTCTGAGCACACTCACGTTTCCTGCTGTATTAGAGACTCTAGTAATCAAGAGTGTGCATCTTGCTCTAAAGCAGAGTGTGATCCATGGATGAGAACTCTGCTGTGTGTTTCCGTTCAGAAATGGAGTTAAATCCCAGGCTCTGTGTCATCCTACAAGCTGGATGGCGTTTGAGGTTATGGCACTCACTTTTCATCTCAAAGGAACTACATCGTTCACGAAGCTAACAAGTTTCCCATCTTAACTGAGAAGCATTGGACGTTAGCGGACCAGTGCTTTGTATCAGTTTCAGAAGCAGAGTTGGACTAGATATGGTCCGTATGTGTAGGAAACACCGTTCTTTTGTTCTCAGCACACTCACGTTTCCTGCTGTACTAGAGACTCTAGAAAGCAAGAGCGTGCTTCTTGCTGTAAAGCAGAGTGTGAACAATGGATGAGAACTCTGCTGTGTGTTTCCCTTCTGAAATGGAGTTAAATCCCAGGCTCTGTGTCTTCCTACAAGCAAATTTCGTTTCAGGTAAGGACAGTCACTTTTCAGCTCAAACGAACTGCATCGTTCATGAAGCTAACAAGTTTCCCATCTTAAATGTTAAGCATTGGATGTTAGAGGACCAGTGCTTTGTATCAGTTTCAGAAGCAGAGTTGGACTAGATATAGTTCATATGTGTAGGAAACACCATTCTTTTGTTCTGAGCTCACTCAAGTTTGCTGCTGTATTAGGAATCTAGAAGCGAGAGTGTGCTTCTTGCTCTAAAGCAGAGTGTGATTCATGGATGAGAACTCTGCTGTGTGTTTCCCTTCAGAAATGGAGTTAAATCCCAGGCTCTGTGTCATCCTAAAAGCTGGATGGCGTTTCAGGTTATGGCACTCACTTTTCATCTCAAAGGAACTACATCGTTCACGAAGCTAACAAGTTTCCCATCTTAACTGCCAAGCATTGGATGTTAGAGGACCAGTGCATTGTATCAGTTTCAGGAGCAGAATTATACTAGATATGGTCCATATGTGTAGGAAACACTGTTCTTTTGTTCTCAGCACACTCACGTTTTCTGCTGTACTAGAGAATCTAGAAAGCAAGAGCGTGCTTCTTGCTCTAAAGCAGAGTGTGATCAATGGATGAGAACTCTGCTGTGTGTTTCCCTTCAGAAATGGAGTTAAATTCGAGGCTCTGTGTCTTCATACAAGCAAGACGTCGTTTGAAGTAAGAGCAGTCACTTTTCGGCTCAAATGAACTACATCGTTCATGAAGCTCACACGTTTCTCATCTTAACTGACAAGCATTGGATGTTAGAGGACCAGTGCTTTGTATCAGTTTCAGAAGCAGAGTTGGATTAGATATGGTCCGTATGTGAAGGAAACACCGTTCGTTTGTTCTCAGCACACTCATGTTTCCTGCATCTTAGCGATTCTAGAAAGCTAGAGCGTGCTTCTTTCTCTAAAGCAGAGTTTGTTCAATGGATGAGAACTCTGCTGTGAGTTTCACTTCAGAATTGGAGTTAAATCTCAGGCTCTGTGTCTTCCTACATGCTGGATGGCGTTTCAGGCAAGAGCAGTCACTTTTCAGGTCAAAGGAACTACATCGTTCACGAAGCTAACAAGTTTCCCATCTTAACTGACAAGCATTGGATGTTAGAGGACCAGTGCTTTGTATCAGTTTCAGAAGCAGAGTTGGACCAGATATGGTCCGTATATGTAGAAAACTCCGTTCTTTTGTTCTCAGCACACGCACGTTTCCTGCTATACTAGAGACTGTAGAAAGCAAGAGCATGCTTCTTGCTCTAAAGTAGAGTGTGATCAATGGATGAGAACTCTGCTGTGAGTTTCCCTTCAGAAATGGAGTTAAATCCCAGACTCTGTGTCTTCCTAAAAGCAAGACTTCTTTTCAAGTATGAGCAGTCACTTTTCAGCTCAAATGAACTACAACGTTCATGGAAGTCACACGTTTCTCATCTTAACTGACAAGCATTGGATGTTAGAGGACCAGTGCTTTGTATCAGATTCAGAAGCAGAGTTGGACTAGATATGGTCCATATGTGTAGGAAACACTGTTCTTTTGTTCTCAGCACACTCACGTTTCCTGCTGTCTTAGAGACTCTAGAAAGCTAGAGCGTGCTTCTTGCTCTAAAGCAGAGTGTGATCAATGGAAGAGAACTCTGCTGTGTGTTTCCCTTCAGAAATGGAGTTAAATTGCGGGCTCTGTGTCTTCCTACAAGCATACTTCGTTTCAGGTAAGGACAGTCACTTTTCAGCTCAAACGAACTATATCGTTCACGAAGCTAAAAAGTTTCCCATCTTAAATGCCAAGCATGGGATGTTAGAGGACCAGTGCTTTGTATCAGTTTCAGAAGCAGAGTTGGACTAGATATAGTTCATATGTGTAGGAAACACCATTCTTTTGTTCTGAGCTCACTCAAGTTTGCTGCTGTATTAGGAATCTAGAAGCGAGAGTGTGCTTCTTGCTCTAAAGCAGAGTGTGATCCATGGATGAGAACTCTGCTGTGTGTTTCCCTTCAGAAATGGAGTTAAATCCCAAGCTCTGTGTCTTCCTGCACGCTGGATGGCGTTTCTGGCAAGGGTAGTCACTTTTCAGCTCAAAGGAACTACATCGTTCACGAAGCTAACAAGTTTCCCATCTTAACTGACAAGCATTGGATGTTAGGGGACCAGTGCTTTGTATCAGTTTCAGAAGCAGAGTTGGACTAGATATGGTCCGTATGTGTAGGAAACTCCGTTCTTTTGTTCTCAGCACACTCACGTTTCCTGCTGTACTAGAGACTCTAGAAAGCAATTGCGTGCTTCTTGCTCTAAAGCAGAGTGTGATCAATGGAAGAGAACTATGCTGTGTGTTTCCCTTCAGAAATGGAGTTAAATCCCAGGCTCTGTGTCTTCCTACAAGCAAACTTCGTTTCAGGTAAGGACAGTCACTTTTCAGCTCAATGAACTACATCCTTCACGAAGCTAACAAGTTTCCCATCTTAACTGCCAAGCATGGGATGTTAGAGGACGTGTGGTTTGTTTCAGTTTCAGAAGCAGAGATGAACTAGATATGGTCCGTATGTGTAAGAAACACCGTTCTTTTGTTCCGAGCTGACTCAAATTTCCTGCTCTATTAGAGAATCTAGAAATAATAGCGTGCTTCTTGCTCTAAAGCAGAGTGTGATCCATGGATGATAACTATGCTGTGTGTTTCCCTTCAGAAATGGAGTTAAGACCCAGGCTCTGTGTCTTCCTACAAGCAGAACTTCATTTCAGGCTAGGGCAGTCACTTTTCAGGTCAAACGAATTACATCGTTCAGGAAGCTCACATGTTTCTCATCTTAACTGAGAATCATTGGATGTTAGAGAACCTTTCCTTTGTATCAATTTCAAGCAGAGTAGAACTAGATATGGTCCGTATGTATAGATAACACCATTCTTTTCTTCTGAGCACACTCATGTTTCCTGCTGTATTAGAGACTCTAGAAATCAAGAGTGTGCATCTTGCTCTAAAGCAGAGTGTGATCAATGGATGAGAACTCTGCTGTGTGTTTCCCTTCAGAAATGGAGTTAAATCCCAGGCTCTGTGTCATCCTACAAGCTGGATGGCGTTTCAGGTTATGGCACTCACTTTTCATCTCAAAGGAACAACATCGTTCACGAAGCTAACAAGTTTCCCATCTTAACTGACAAGCATTGGATGTTAGAGGACCAGTGCTTTGTATCAGTTTCAGAAGCAGAGTTGGACTAGATATGGTCCGTATGTGTAGGAAACTCCGTTCTTTTGTTCTCAGCACACTCATGTTTCCTGCTGTACTAGAGACTCTAGAAAGCAAGAGCGTGCTTCTTGCTGTAAAGCAGAGTGTGAACAATGGATGAGAACTCTGCTGTGTGTTTCCCTTCAGAAATGGAGTTAAATCCCAGGCTCTGTGTCTTCCTACAAGCAAACTTCGTTTCAGGTAAGGACAGTCACTTTTCAGCTCAAACGAACTACATCCTTCACGAAGCTAACAAGTTTCCCATCTTAACTGCCAAGCATGGGATGTTAGAGGACGTGTGGTTTGTTTCAGTTTCAGAAGCAGAGATGAACTAGATATGGTCCGTATGTGTAAGAAACACCGTTCTTTTGTTCTGAGCTGACTCAAATTTCCTGCTGTATTAGAGAATCTAGAAATAATAGCGTGCTTCTTGCTCTAAAGCAGAGTGTGATCCATGGATGATAACTATGCTGTGTGTTTCCCTTCAGAAATGGAGTTAAGACCCAGGCTCTGTGTCTTCCTACAAGCAGAACTTCATTTCAGGTAAGGGCAGTCACTTTTCAGGTCAAACGAATTACATCGTTCACGTAGCTCACATGTTTCTCATCTTAACTGAGAATCATTGGATGTTAGAGAACATTTCCTTTGTATCAATTTCAAGCAGAGTAGAACTAGATATGGTCCGTATGTATAGGAAACACCATACTTTTCTTCTGAGCACACTCACGTTTCCTGCTGTATTAGAGACTCTAGAAATCAAGAGTGTGCATCTTGCTCTAAAGCAGAGTGTGATCCATGAATGAGAACTCTGCTGTGTGTTTCCCTTCAGAAATGGAGTTAAATCCCAGGCTCTGTGTCATCCTACAAGCTGGATGGCGTTTCAGGTTATGGCACTCACTTTTCATCTCAAAGGAACTACATCGTTCACGAAGGTATCAAGTTTCCCATCTTAACTGACAAGCATTGGATGTTAGAGGACCAGTGCTTTGTATCAGTTTCAGAAGCAGAGTTGGACTAGATATGGTCCGTATGTGTAGGAAACTCCGTTCTTTTGTTCTCAGCACACTCACGTTTCCTGCTGTACTAGAGACTCTAGAAAGCAAGAGCGTGCTTCTTGCTGTAAAGCAGAGTGTGAACAATGGATGAGAACTCTGCTGTGTGTTTCCCTTCAGAAATGGAGTTAAATCCCAGGCTCTGTGTCTTCCTACAAGCAAACTTCGTTTCAGGTAAGGACAGTCACTTTTCAGCTCAATGAACTACATCCTTCACGAAGCTAACAAGTTTCCCATCTTAACTGCCAAGCATGGGATGTTAGAGGACGTGTGGTTTGTTTCAGTTTCAGAAGCAGAGATGAACTAGATATGGTCCGTATGTGTAAGAAACACCGTTCTTTTGTTCCGAGCTGACTCAAATTTCCTGCTCTATTAGAGAATCTAGAAATAATAGCGTGCTTCTTGCTCTAAAGCAGAGTGTGATCCATGGATGATAACTATGCTGTGTGTTTCCCTTCAGAAATGGAGTTAAGACCCAGGCTCTGTGTCTTCCTACAAGCAGAACTTCATTTCAGGCTAGGGCAATCACTTTTCAGGTCAAACGAATTACATCGTTCAGGAAGCTCACATGTTTCTCATCTTAACTGAGAATCATTGGATGTTAGAGAACCTTTCCTTTGTATCAATTTCAAGCAGAGTAGAACTAGATATGGTCCGTATGTATAGGAAACACCATTCTTTTCTTCTGAGCACACTCACGTTTCCTGCTGTATTAGAGACTCTAGAAATCAAGAATGTGCATCTTGCTCTAAAGCAGAGTGTGATCAATGGATGAGAACTCTGCTGTGTGTTTCCCTTCAGAAATGGAGTTAAATCCCAGGCTCTGTGTCATCCTACAAGCTGGATGGCGTTTCAGGTTATGGCACTCACTTTTCATCTCAAAGGAACTACATCGTTCACGAAGCTAACAAGTTTCCCATCTTAACTGAGAAGCATTGGACGTTAGCGTACCAGTGCTTTGTATCAGTTTCAGAAGCAGAGTTGGACTAGATATGGTCCGTATGTGTTGGAAACACCGTTCTTTTGTTCTCAGCACACTCACGTTTCCTGCTGTACTAGAGACTCTAGAAAGCAAGAGCGTGCTTCTTGCTGTAAAGCAGAGTGTGAACAATGGATGAGAACTCTGCTGTGTGTTTCCCTTCTGAAATGGAGTTAAATCCCAGGCTCTGCGTCTTCCTACAAGCAAACTTCGTTTCAGGTAAGGACAGTCACTTTTTAGCTCAAACGAACTACATCGTTCACGAAGCTAACAAGTTTCCCATCTTAACTGCCAAGCATGGGATGTTAGAGGATGTGTGGTTTGTTTCAGTTTCAGAAGCACAGATGAACTAGATATGGTCCATATTTGTAAGAAACACCGTTCTTTTGTTCTGAGCTGACTCAAATTTCCTGCTGTATTAGAGAATCTAGAAATAATAGCGTGCTTCTTGCTCTAAAGCAGAGTGTGATGCATGGATGATAACTATGCCGTGTGTTTCCCTTCAGAAATGGAGTTAAGACCCAGGCTCTGAGTCTTCCTACAAGCCGAACTTCATTTCAGGTAAGGGCAGTCACTTTTCAGGTCAAACGAATTACATCGTTCACGAAGCTCACATGTTTCTCATCTTAACTGAGAATCATTGGATGTTAGAGAACCTTTCCTTTGTATCAATTTCAAGCATAGTAGAACTAGATATGGTCCGTATGTATAGAAAACACCATTCTTTTCTTCTGAGCACACTCATGTTTCCTGCTGTATTAGAGACTCTAGAAATCAAGAGTGTGCATCTTGCTCTAAAGCAGAGTGTGATCAATGGATGAGAACACTGCTGTGTGTTTCCCTTCAGAAATGGAGTTAAATCCCAGGCTCTGCATCTTCCTACAAGCAAACTTCGTTTCAGGTAAGGACAGTCACTTTTCAGCTCAAACGAACTACATCATTCACGAAGCTAACAAGTTTCCCATCTTAACTGCCAAGCATGGGATGTTAGAGGACGTGTGGTTTGTTTCAGTTTCAGAAGCAGAGATGAACTAGATATGGTCCGTATGTGTAAGAAACACCATTCTTTTGTTCTGAGCTGACTCAAATTTCCTGCTGTATTAGAGAATCTAGAAATAATAGCGTGCTTTTTGCTCTAAAGCAGAGTGTGATCAATGGAAGAGAACTCTGCTGTGTGTTTCCCTTCAGAAATGGAGTTAAATCCCGGGCTCTGTGTCTTTCTACAAGCAAACTTCGTTTCAGATAAGGACAGTCACTTTTCAGCTCAAACGAACTGCATCGTTCACGAAGCTAACAAGTTTCCCATCTTAAATGCCAAGCATTGGATGTTAGAGGACCAGTGCTTTGTATCAGTTTCAGAAGCAGAGTTGTACTAGATATATTTCATATGTGTAGGAAACACCATTCTTTTGTTCTGAGCTCACTCAAGTTTGCTGCTGTATTAGGAATCTAGAAGCGAGAGTGTGCTTCTTGCTCTAAAGCAGAGTGTGATCCATGGATGAGAACTCTGCTGTGTGTTTCCCTTCAGAAATGGAGTTAAGACCCAGGCTCTGTGTCTTCCTACAAGCAGAACTTCATTTCAGGTAAGGGCAGTCACTTTTCAGGTCAAACGAATTACATCGTTCATTAAGCTCACATGTTTCTCATCTTAACTGAGAATCATTGGATGTTAGAGAACCTTTCCTTTGTATCAATTTCAAGCAGAGTAGAAGTAGATATGGTCCGTATGTACAGGAAACACCATTCTTTTCTTCTGAGCACACTCACGTTTCCTGCTGTATTAGAGACTCTAGTAATCAAGAGTGTGCATCTTGCTCTAAAGCAGAGTGTGATCCATGGATGAGAACTCTGCTGTGTGTTTCCGTTCAGAAATGGAGTTAAATCCCAGGCTCTGTGTCATCCTACTAGCTGGATGGCGTTTGAGGTTATGGCACTCACTTTTCATCTCAAAGGAACTACATCGTTCACGAAGCTAACAAGTTTCCCATCTTAACTGAGAAGCATTGGACGTTAGCGGACCAGTGCTTTGTATCAGTTTCAGAAGCAGAGTTGGACTAGATATGGTCCGTATGTGTAGGAAACACCGTTCTTTTGTTCTCAGCACACTCACGTTTCCTGCTGTACTAGAGACTCTAGAAAGCAAGAGCGTGCTTCTTGCTGTAAAGCAGAGTGTGAACAATGGATGAGAACTCTGCTGTGTGTTTCCCTTCTGAAATGGAGTTAAATCCCAGGCTCTGTGTCTTCCTACAAGCAAACTTCGTTTCAGGTAAGGACAGTCACTTTTCAGCTCAAACGAACTGCATCGTTCATGAAGCTAACAAGTTTCCCATCTTAAATGCCAAGCATTGGATGTTAGAGGACCAGTGCTTTGTATCAGTTTCAGAAGCAGAGTTGGACTAGATATAGTTCATATGTGTAGGAAACACCATTCTTTTGTTCTGAGCTCACTCAAGTTTGCTGCTGTATTAGGAATCTAGAAGCGAGAGTGTGCTTCTTGCTCTAAAGCAGAGTGTGATTCATGGATGAGAACTCTGCTGTGTGTTTCCCTTCAGAAATGGAGTTAAATCCCAGGCTCTGTGTCATCCTAAAAGCTGGATGGCGTTTCAGGTTATGGCACTCACTTTTCATCTCAAAGGAACTACATCGTTCACGAAGCTAACAAGTTTCCCATCTTAACTGCCAAGCATTGGATGTTAGAGGACCAGTGCATTGTATCAGTTTCAGGAGCAGAATTATACTAGATATGGTCCATATGTGTAGGAAACACTGTTCTTTTGTTCTCAGCACACTCACGTTTTCTGCTGTACTAGAGAATCTAGAAAGCAAGAGCGTGCTTCTTGCTCTAAAGCAGAGTGTGATCAATGGATGAGAACTCTGCTGTGTGTTTCCCTTCAGAAATGGAGTTAAATTCGAGGCTCTGTGTCTTCATACAAGCAAGACGTCGTTTGAAGTAAGAGCAGTCACTTTTCGGCTCAAATGAACTACATCGTTCATGAAGCTCACACGTTTCTCATCTTAACTGACAAGCATTGGATGTTAGAGGACCAGTGCTTTGTATCAGTTTCAGAAGCAGAGTTGGATTAGATATGGTCCGTATGTGAAGGAAACACCGTTCGTTTGTTCTCAGCACACTCATGTTTCCTGCATCTTAGCGATTCTAGAAAGCTAGAGCGTGCTTCTTTCTCTAAAGCAGAGTTTGTTCAATGGATGAGAACTCTGCTGTGAGTTTCACTTCAGAATTGGAGTTAAATCTCAGGCTCTGTGTCTTCCTACACGCTGGATGGCGTTTCAGGCAAGAGCAGTCACTTTTCAGGTCAAAGGAACTACATCGTTCACGAAGCTAACAAGTTTCCCATCTTAACTGACAAGCATTGGATGTTAGAGGACCAGTGCTTTGTATCAGTTTCAGAAGCAGAGTTGGACCAGATATGGTCCGTATATGTAGAAAACTCCGTTCTTTTGTTCTCAGCACACGCACGTTTCCTGCTATACTAGAGACTCTAGAAAGCAAGAGCATGCTTCTTGCTCTAAAGTAGAGTGTGATCAATGGATGAGAACTCTGCTGTGAGTTTCCCTTCAGAAATGGAGTTAAATCCCAGGCTCTGTGTCTTCCTAAAAGCAAGACTTCTTTTCAAGTATGAGCAGTCACTTTTCAGCTCAAATGAACTACAACGTTCATGGAAGTCACACGTTTCTCATCTTAACTGACAAGCATTGGATGTTAGAGGACCAGTGCTTTGTATCAGATTCAGAAGCAGAGTTGGACTAGATATGGTCCATATGTGTAGGAAACACTGTTCTTTTGTTCTCAGCACACTCACGTTTCCTGCTGTCTTAGAGACTCTAGAAAGCTAGAGCGTGCTTCTTGCTCTAAAGCAGAGTGTGATCAATGGAAGAGAACTCTGCTGTGTGTTTCCCTTCAGAAATGGAGTTAAATTGCGGGCTCTGTGTCTTCCTACAAGCATACTTCGTTTCAGGTAAGGACAGTCACTTTTCAGCTCAAACGAACTATATCGTTCACGAAGCTAAAAAGTTTCCCATCTTAAATGCCAAGCATGGGATGTTAGAGGACCAGTGCTTTGTATCAGTTTCAGAAGCAGAGTTGGACTAGATATAGTTCATATGTGTAGGAAACACCATTCTTTTGTTCTGAGCTCACTCAAGTTTGCTGCTGAGTTAGGAATCTAGAAGCGAGAGTGTGCTTCTTGCTCTAAAGCAGAGTGTGATCCATGGATGAGAACTCTGCTGTGTGTTTCCCTTCTGAAATGGAGTTAAATCCCAGGCTCTGTGTCTTCCTACAAGCAAACTTCGTTTCAGGTAAGGACAGTCACTTTTCAGCTCAAACGAACTGCATCGTTCATGAAGCTAACAAGTTTCCCATCTTAAATGCCAAGCATTGGATGTTAGAGGACCAGTGCTTTGTATCAGTTTCAGAAGCAGAGTTGGACTAGATATAGTTCATATGTGTAGGAAACACCATTCTTTTGTTCTGAGCTCACTCAAGTTTGCTGCTGTATTAGGAATCTAGAAGCGAGAGTGTGCTTCTTGCTCTAAAGCAGAGTGTGATTCATGGATGAGAACTCTGCTGTGTGTTTCCCATCAGAAATGGAGTTAAATCCCAGGCTCTGTGTCATCCTAAAAGCTGGATGGCGTTTCAGGTTATGGCACTCACTTTTCATCTCAAAGGAACTACATCGTTCACGAAGCTAACAAGTTTCCCATCTTAACTGCCAAGCATTGGATGTTAGAGGACCAGTGCATTGTATCAGTTTCAGGAGCAGAATTATACTAGATATGGTCCATATGTGTAGGAAACACTGTTCTTTTGTTCTCAGCACACTCACGTTTTCTGCTGTACTAGAGAATCTAGAAAGCAAGAGCGTGCTTCTTGCTCTAAAGCAGAGTGTGATCAATGGATGAGAACTCTGCTGTGTGTTTCCCTTCAGAAATGGAGTTAAATTCGAGGCTCTGTGTCTTCATACAAGCAAGACGTCGTTTGAAGTAAGAGCAGTCACTTTTCGGCTCAAATGAACTACATCGTTCATGAAGCTCACACGTTTCTCATCTTAACTGACAAGCATTGGATGTTAGAGGACCAGTGCTTTGTATCAGTTTCAGAAGCAGAGTTGGATTAGATATGGTCCGTATGTGAAGGAAACACCGTTCGTTTGTTCTCAGCACACTCATGTTTCCTGCATCTTAGCGATTCTAGAAAGCTAGAGCGTGCTTCTTTCTCTAAAGCAGAGTTTGTTCAATGGATGAGAACTCTGCTGTGAGTTTCACTTCAGAATTGGAGTTAAATCTCAGGCTCTGTGTCTTCCTACACGCTGGATGGCGTTTCAGGCAAGAGCAGTCACTTTTCAGGTCAAAGGAACTACATCGTTCACGAAGCTAACAAGTTTCCCATCTTAACTGACAAGCATTGGATGTTAGAGGACCAGTGCTTTGTATCAGTTTCAGAAGCAGAGTTGGACCAGATATGGTCCGTATATGTAGAAAACTCCATTCTTTTGTTCTCAGCACACGCACGTTTCCTGCTATACTAGAGACTCTAGAAAGCAAGAGCATGCTTCTTGCTCTAAAGTAGAGTGTGATCAATGGATGAGAACTCTGCTGTGAGTTTCCCTTCAGAAATGGAGTTAAATCCCAGGCTCTGTGTCTTCCTAAAAGCAAGACTTCTTTTCAAGTATGAGCAGTCACTTTTCAGCTCAAATGAACTACAACGTTCATGGAAGTCACACGTTTCTCATCTTAACTGACAAGCATTGGATGTTAGAGGACCAGTGCTTTGTATCAGATTCAGAAGCAGAGTTGGACTAGATATGGTCCATATGTGTAGGAAACACTGTTCTTTTGTTCTCAGCACACTCACGTTTCCTGCTGTCTTAGAGACTCTAGAAAGCTAGAGCGTGCTTCTTGCTCTAAAGCAGAGTGTGATCAATGGAAGAGAACTCTGCTGTGTGTTTCCCTTCAGAAATGGAGTTAAATTGCGGGCTCTGTGTCTTCCTACAAGCATACTTCGTTTCAGGTAAGGACAGTCACTTTTCAGCTCAAACGAACTATATCGTTCACGAAGCTAAAAAGTTTCCCATCTTAAATGCCAAGCATGGGATGTTAGAGGACCAGTGCTTTGTATCAGTTTCAGAAGCAGAGTTGGACTAGATATAGTTCATATGTGTAGGAAACACCATTCTTTTGTTCTGAGCTCACTCAAGTTTGCTGCTGTATTAGGAATCTAGAAGCGAGAGTGTGCTTCTTGCTCTAAAGCAGAGTGTGATCCATGGATGAGAACTCTGCTGTGTGTTTCCCTTCAGAAATGGAGTTAAATCCCAAGCTCTGTGTCTTCCTGCACGCTGGATGGCGTTTCTGGCAAGGGTAGTCACTTTTCAGCTCAAAGGAACTACATCGTTCACGAAGCTAACAAGTTTCCCATCTTAACTGACAAGCATTGGATGTTAGGGGACCAGTGCTTTGTATCAGTTTCAGAAGCAGAGTTGGACTAGATATGGTCCGTATGTGTAGGAAACTCCGTTCTTTTGTTCTCAGCACACTCACGTTTCCTGCTGTACTAGAGACTCTAGAAAGCAAGAGCGTGCTTCTTGCTCTAAAGCAGAGTGTGATCAATGGAAGAGAACTATGCTGTGTGTTTCCCTTCAGAAATGGAGTTAAATCCCAGGCTCTGTGTCTTCCTACAAGCAAACTTCGTTTCAGGTAAGGACAGTCACTTTTCAGCTCAATGAACTACATCCTTCACGAAGCTAACAAGTTTCCCATCTTAACTGCCAAGCATGGGATGTTAGAGGACGTGTGGTTTGTTTCAGTTTCAGAAGCAGAGATGAACTAGATATGGTCCGTATGTGTAAGAAACACCGTTCTTTTGTTCCGAGCTGACTCAAATTTCCTGCTCTATTAGAGAATCTAGAAATAATAGCGTGCTTCTTGCTCTAAAGCAGAGTGTGATCCATGGATGATAACTATGCTGTGTGTTTCCCTTCAGAAATGGAGTTAAGACCCAGGCTCTGTGTCTTCCTACAAGCAGAACTTCATTTCAGGCTAGGGCAGTCACTTTTCAGGTCAAACGAATTACATCGTTCAGGAAGCTCACATGTTTCTCATCTTAACTGAGAATCATTGGATGTTAGAGAACCTTTCCTTTGTATCAATTTCAAGCAGAGTAGAACTAGATATTGTCCGTATGTATAGGAAACACCATTCTTTTCTTCTGAGCCCACTCACGTTTCCTGCTGTATTAGAGACTCTAGAAATCAAGAATGTGCATCTTGCTCTAAAGCAGAGTGTGATCAATGGATGAGAACTCTGCTGTGTGTTTCCCTTCAGAAATGGAGTTAAATCCCAGGCTCTGTGTCATCCTACAAGCTGGATGGCGTTTCAGGTTATGGCACTCACTTTTCATCTCAAAGGAACTACATCGTTCACGAAGCTAACAAGTTTCCCATCTTAACTGAGAAGCATTGGACGTTAGCGTACCAGTGCTTTGTATCAGTTTCAGAAGCAGAGTTGGACTAGATATGGTCCGTATGTGTTGGAAACACCGTTCTTTTGTTCTCAGCACACTCACGTTTCCTGCTGTACTAGAGACTCTAGAAAGCAAGAGCGTGCTTCTTGCTGTAAAGCAGAGTGTGAACAATGGATGAGAACTCTGCTGTGTGTTTCCCTTCTGAAATGGAGTTAAATCCCAGGCTCTGCGTCTTCCTACAAGCAAACTTCGTTTCAGGTAAGGACAGTCACTTTTTAGCTCAAACGAACTACATCGTTCACGAAGCTAACAAGTTTCCCATCTTAACTGCCAAGCATGGGATGTTAGAGGATGTGTGGTTTGTTTCAGTTTCAGAAGCACAGATGAACTAGATATGGTCCATATTTGTAAGAAACACCGTTCTTTTGTTCTGAGCTGACTCAAATTTCCTGCTGTATTAGAGAATCTAGAAATAATAGCGTGCTTCTTGCTCTAAAGCAGAGTGTGATCCATGGATGATAACTATGCCGTGTGTTTCCCTTCAGAAATGTAGTTAAGACCCAGGCTCTGAGTCTTCCTACAAGCCGAACTTCATTTCAGGTAAGGGCAGTCACTTTTCAGGTCAAACGAATTACATCGTTCACGAAGCTCACATGTTTCTCATCTTAACTGAGAATCATTGGATGTTAGAGAACCTTTCCTTTGTATCAATTTCAAGCATAGTAGAAGTAGATATGGTCCGTATGTATAGAAAACACCATTCTTTTCTTCTGAGCACACTCATGTTTCCTGCTGTATTAGAGACTCTAGAAATCAAGAGTGTGCATCTTGCTCTAAAGCAGAGTGTGATCAATGGATGAGAACACTGCTGTGTGTTTCCCTTCAGAAATGGAGTTAAATCCCAGGCTCTGCATCTTCCTACAAGCAAACTTCGTTTCAGGTAAGGACAGTCACTTTTCAGCTCAAACGAACTACATCATTCACGAAGCTAACAAGTTTCCCATCTTAACTGCCAAGCATGGGATGTTAGAGGACGTGTGGTTTGTTTCAGTTTCAGAAGCAGAGATGAACTAGATATGGTCCGTATGTGTAAGAAACACCATTCTTTTGTTCTGAGCTGACTCAAATTTCCTGCTGTATTAGAGAATCTAGAAATAATAGCGTGCTTTTTGCTCTAAAGCAGAGTGTGATCAATGGAAGAGAACTCTGCTGTGTGTTTCCCTTCAGAAATGGAGTTAAATCCCGGGCTCTGTGTCTTTCTACAAGCAAACTTCGTTTCAGATAAGGACAGTCACTTTTCAGCTCAAACGAACTACATCATTCACGAAGCTAACAAGTTTCCCATCTTAACTGCCAAGCATTGGATGTTAGAGGACCAGTGCATTGTATCAGTTTCAGGAGCAGAATTATACTAGATATGGTCCATATGTGTAGGAAACACTGTTCTTTTGTTCTCAGCACACTCACGTTTTCTGCTGTACTAGAGAATCTAGAAAGCAAGAGCGTGCTTCTTGCTCTAAAGCAGAGTGTGATCAATGGATGAGAACTCTGCTGTGTGTTTCCCTTCAGAAATGGAGTTAAATTCGAGGCTCTGTGTCTTCATACAAGCAAGACGTCGTTTGAAGTAAGAGCAGTCACTTTTCGGCTCAAATGAACTACATCGTTCATGAAGCTCACACGTTTCTCATCTTAACTGACAAGCATTGGATGTTAGAGGACCAGTGCTTTGTATCAGTTTCAGAAGCAGAGTTGGATTAGATATGGTCCGTATGTGAAGGAAACACCGTTCGTTTGTTCTCAGCACACTCATGTTTCCTGCATCTTAGCGATTCTAGAAAGCTAGAGCGTGCTTCTTTCTCTAAAGCAGAGTTTGTTCAATGGATGAGAACTCTGCTGTGAGTTTCACTTCAGAATTGGAGTTAAATCTCAGGCTCTGTGTCTTCCTACACGCTGGATGGCGTTTCAGGCAAGAGCAGTCACTTTTCAGGTCAAAGGAACTACATCGTTCACGAAGCTAACAAGTTTCCCATCTTAACTGACAAGCATTGGATGTTAGAGGACCAGTGCTTTGTATCAGTTTCAGAAGCAGAGTTGGACCAGATATGGTCCGTATATGTAGAAAACTCCATTCTTTTGTTCTCAGCACACGCACGTTTCCTGCTATACTAGAGACTCTAGAAAGCAAGAGCATGCTTCTTGCTCTAAAGTAGAGTGTGATCAATGGATGAGAACTCTGCTGTGAGTTTCCCTTCAGAAATGGAGTTAAATCCCAGGCTCTGTGTCTTCCTAAAAGCAAGACTTCTTTTCAAGTATGAGCAGTCACTTTTCAGCTCAAATGAACTACAACGTTCATGGAAGTCACACGTTTCTCATCTTAACTGACAAGCATTGGATGTTAGAGGACCAGTGCTTTGTATCAGATTCAGAAGCAGAGTTGGACTAGATATGGTCCATATGTGTAGGAAACACTGTTCTTTTGTTCTCAGCACACTCACGTTTCCTGCTGTCTTAGAGACTCTAGAAAGCTAGAGCGTGCTTCTTGCTCTAAAGCAGAGTGTGATCAATGGAAGAGAACTCTGCTGTGTGTTTCCCTTCAGAAATGGAGTTAAATTGCGGGCTCTGTGTCTTCCTACAAGCATACTTCGTTTCAGGTAAGGACAGTCACTTTTCAGCTCAAACGAACTATATCGTTCACGAAGCTAAAAAGTTTCCCATCTTAAATGCCAAGCATGGGATGTTAGAGGACCAGTGCTTTGTATCAGTTTCAGAAGCAGAGTTGGACTAGATATAGTTCATATGTGTAGGAAACACCATTCTTTTGTTCTGAGCTCACTCAAGTTTGCTGCTGTATTAGGAATCTAGAAGCGAGAGTGTGCTTCTTGCTCTAAAGCAGAGTGTGATCCATGGATGAGAACTCTGCTGTGTGTTTCCCTTCAGAAATGGAGTTAAATCCCAAGCTCTGTGTCTTCCTGCACGCTGGATGGCGTTTCTGGCAAGGGTAGTCACTTTTCAGCTCAAAGGAACTACATCGTTCACGAAGCTAACAAGTTTCCCATCTTAACTGACAAGCATTGGATGTTAGGGGACCAGTGCTTTGTATCAGTTTCAGAAGCAGAGTTGGACTAGATATGGTCCGTATGTGTAGGAAACTCCGTTCTTTTGTTCTCAGCACACTCACGTTTCCTGCTGTACTAGAGACTCTAGAAAGCAAGAGCGTGCTTCTTGCTCTAAAGCAGAGTGTGATCAATGGAAGAGAACTATGCTGTGTGTTTCCCTTCAGAAATGGAGTTAAATCCCAGGCTCTGTGTCTTCCTACAAGCAAACTTCGTTTCAGGTAAGGACAGTCACTTTTCAGCTCAATGAACTACATCCTTCACGAAGCTAACAAGTTTCCCATCTTAACTGCCAAGCATGGGATGTTAGAGGACGTGTGGTTTGTTTCAGTTTCAGAAGCAGAGATGAACTAGATATGGTCCGTATGTGTAAGAAACACCGTTCTTTTGTTCCGAGCTGACTCAAATTTCCTGCTCTATTAGAGAATCTAGAAATAATAGCGTGCTTCTTGCTCTAAAGCAGAGTGTGATCCATGGATGATAACTATGCTGTGTGTTTCCCTTCAGAAATGGAGTTAAGACCCAGGCTCTGTGTCTTCCTACAAGCAGAACTTCATTTCAGGCTAGGGCAGTCACTTTTCAGGTCAAACGAATTACATCGTTCAGGAAGCTCACATGTTTCTCATCTTAACTGAGAATCATTGGATGTTAGAGAACCTTTCCTTTGTATCAATTTCAAGCAGAGTAGAACTAGATATTGTCCGTATGTATAGGAAACACCATTCTTTTCTTCTGAGCCCACTCACGTTTCCTGCTGTATTAGAGACTCTAGAAATCAAGAATGTGCATCTTGCTCTAAAGCAGAGTGTGATCAATGGATGAGAACTCTGCTGTGTGTTTCCCTTCAGAAATGGAGTTAAATCCCAGGCTCTGTGTCATCCTACAAGCTGGATGGCGTTTCAGGTTATGGCACTCACTTTTCATCTCAAAGGAACTACATCGTTCACGAAGCTAACAAGTTTCCCATCTTAACTGAGAAGCATTGGACGTTAGCGTACCAGTGCTTTGTATCAGTTTCAGAAGCAGAGTTGGACTAGATATGGTCCGTATGTGTTGGAAACACCGTTCTTTTGTTCTCAGCACACTCACGTTTCCTGCTGTACTAGAGACTCTAGAAAGCAAGAGCGTGCTTCTTGCTGTAAAGCAGAGTGTGAACAATGGATGAGAACTCTGCTGTGTGTTTCCCTTCTGAAATGGAGTTAAATCCCAGGCTCTGCGTCTTCCTACAAGCAAACTTCGTTTCAGGTAAGGACAGTCACTTTTTAGCTCAAACGAACTACATCGTTCACGAAGCTAACAAGTTTCCCATCTTAACTGCCAAGCATGGGATGTTAGAGGATGTGTGGTTTGTTTCAGTTTCAGAAGCACAGATGAACTAGATATGGTCCATATTTGTAAGAAACACCGTTCTTTTGTTCTGAGCTGACTCAAATTTCCTGCTGTATTAGAGAATCTAGAAATAATAGCGTGCTTCTTGCTCTAAAGCAGAGTGTGATCCATGGATGATAACTATGCCGTGTGTTTCCCTTCAGAAATGTAGTTAAGACCCAGGCTCTGAGTCTTCCTACAAGCCGAACTTCATTTCAGGTAAGGGCAGTCACTTTTCAGGTCAAACGAATTACATCGTTCACGAAGCTCACATGTTTCTCATCTTAACTGAGAATCATTGGATGTTAGAGAACCTTTCCTTTGTATCAATTTCAAGCATAGTAGAAGTAGATATGGTCCGTATGTATAGAAAACACCATTCTTTTCTTCTGAGCACACTCATGTTTCCTGCTGTATTAGAGACTCTAGAAATCAAGAGTGTGCATCTTGCTCTAAAGCAGAGTGTGATCAATGGATGAGAACACTGCTGTGTGTTTCCCTTCAGAAATGGAGTTAAATCCCAGGCTCTGCATCTTCCTACAAGCAAACTTCGTTTCAGGTAAGGACAGTCACTTTTCAGCTCAAACGAACTACATCATTCACGAAGCTAACAAGTTTCCCATCTTAACTGCCAAGCATGGGATGTTAGAGGACGTGTGGTTTGTTTCAGTTTCAGAAGCAGAGATGAACTAGATATGGTCCGTATGTGTAAGAAACACCATTCTTTTGTTCTGAGCTGACTCAAATTTCCTGCTGTATTAGAGAATCTAGAAATAATAGCGTGCTTTTTGCTCTAAAGCAGAGTGTGATCAATGGAAGAGAACTCTGCTGTGTGTTTCCCTTCAGAAATGGAGTTAAATCCCGGGCTCTGTGTCTTTCTACAAGCAAACTTCGTTTCAGATAAGGACAGTCACTTTTCAGCTCAAACGAACTGCATCGTTCACGAAGCTAACAAGTTTCCCATCTTAAATGCCAAGCATTGGATGTTAGAGGACCAGTGCTTTGTATCAGTTTCAGAAGCAGAGTTGTACTAGATATATTTCATATGTGTAGGAAACACCATTCTTTTGTTCTGAGCTCACTCAAGTTTGCTGCTGTATTAGGAATCTAGAAGCGAGAGTGTGCTTCTTGCTCTAAAGCAGAGTGTGATCCATGGATGAGAACTCTGCTGTGTGTTTCCCTTCAGAAATGGAGTTAAGACCCAGGCTCTGTGTCTTCCTACAAGCAGAACTTCATTTCAGGTAAGGGCAGTCACTTTTCAGGTCAAACGAATTACATCGTTCATTAAGCTCACATGTTTCTCATCTTAACTGAGAATCATTGGATGTTAGAGAACCTTTCCTTTGTATCAATTTCAAGCAGAGTAGAAGTAGATATGGTCCGTATGTACAGGAAACACCATTCTTTTCTTCTGAGCACACTCACGTTTCCTGCTGTATTAGAGACTCTAGTAATCAAGAGTGTGCATCTTGCTCTAAAGCAGAGTGTGATCCATGGATGAGAACTCTGCTGTGTGTTTCCGTTCAGAAATGGAGTTAAATCCCAGGCTCTGTGTCATCCTACAAGCTGGATGGCGTTTGAGGTTATGGCACTCACTTTTCATCTCAAAGGAACTACATCGTTCACGAAGCTAACAAGTTTCCCATCTTAACTGAGAAGCATTGGACGTTAGCGGACCAGTGCTTTGTATCAGTTTCAGAAGCAGAGTTGGACTAGATATGGTCCGTATGTGTAGGAAACACCGTTCTTTTGTTCTCAGCACACTCACGTTTCCTGCTGTACTAGAGACTCTAGAAAGCAAGAGCGTGCTTCTTGCTGTAAAGCAGAGTGTGAACAATGGATGAGAACTCTGCTGTGTGTTTCCCTTCTGAAATGGAGTTAAATCCCAGGCTCTGTGTCTTCCTACAAGCAAACTTCGTTTCAGGTAAGGACAGTCACTTTTCAGCTCAAACGAACTGCATCGTTCATGAAGCTAACAAGTTTCCCATCTTAAATGCCAAGCATTGGATGTTAGAGGACCAGTGCTTTGTATCAGTTTCAGAAGCAGAGTTGGACTAGATATAGTTCATATGTGTAGGAAACACCATTCTTTTGTTCTGAGCTCACTCAAGTTTGCTGCTGTATTAGGAATCTAGAAGCGAGAGTGTGCTTCTTGCTCTAAAGCAGAGTGTGATTCATGGATGAGAACTCTGCTGTGTGTTTCCCTTCAGAAATGGAGTTAAATCCCAGGCTCTGTGTCATCCTAAAAGCTGGATGGCGTTTCAGGTTATGGCACTCACTTTTCATCTCAAAGGAACTACATCGTTCACGAAGCTAACAAGTTTCCCATCTTAACTGCCAAGCATTGGATGTTAGAGGACCAGTGCATTGTATCAGTTTCAGGAGCAGAATTATACTAGATATGGTCCATATGTGTAGGAAACACTGTTCTTTTGTTCTCAGCACACTCACGTTTTCTGCTGTACTAGAGAATCTAGAAAGCAAGAGCGTGCTTCTTGCTCTAAAGCAGAGTGTGATCAATGGATGAGAACTCTGCTGTGTGTTTCCCTTCAGAAATGGAGTTAAATTCGAGGCTCTGTGTCTTCATACAAGCAAGACGTCGTTTGAAGTAAGAGCAGTCACTTTTCGGCTCAAATGAACTACATCGTTCATGAAGCTCACACGTTTCTCATCTTAACTGACAAGCATTGGATGTTAGAGGACCAGTGCTTTGTATCAGTTTCAGAAGCAGAGTTGGATTAGATATGGTCCGTATGTGAAGGAAACACCGTTCGTTTGTTCTCAGCACACTCATGTTTCCTGCATCTTAGCGATTCTAGAAAGCTAGAGCGTGCTTCTTTCTCTAAAGCAGAGTTTGTTCAATGGATGAGAACTCTGCTGTGAGTTTCACTTCAGAATTGGAGTTAAATCTCAGGCTCTGTGTCTTCCTACACGCTGGATGGCGTTTCAGGCAAGAGCAGTCACTTTTCAGGTCAAAGGAACTACATCGTTCACGAAGCTAACAAGTTTCCCATCTTAACTGACAAGCATTGGATGTTAGAGGACCAGTGCTTTGTATCAGTTTCAGAAGCAGAGTTGGACCAGATATGGTCCGTATATGTAGAAAACTCCGTTCTTTTGTTCTCAGCACACGCACGTTTCCTGCTATACTAGAGACTCTAGAAAGCAAGAGCATGCTTCTTGCTCTAAAGTAGAGTGTGATCAATGGATGAGAACTCTGCTGTGAGTTTCCCTTCAGAAATGGAGTTAAATCCCAGGCTCTGTGTCTTCCTAAAAGCAAGACTTCTTTTCAAGTATGAGCAGTCACTTTTCAGCTCAAATGAACTACAACGTTCATGGAAGTCACACGTTTCTCATCTTAACTGACAAGCATTGGATGTTAGAGGACCAGTGCTTTGTATCAGATTCAGAAGCAGAGTTGGACTAGATATGGTCCATATGTGTAGGAAACACTGTTCTTTTGTTCTCAGCACACTCACGTTTCCTGCTGTCTTAGAGACTCTAGAAAGCTAGAGCGTGCTTCTTGCTCTAAAGCAGAGTGTGATCAATGGAAGAGAACTCTGCTGTGTGTTTCCCTTCAGAAATGGAGTTAAATTGCGGGCTCTGTGTCTTCCCACAAGCATACTTCGTTTCAGGTAAGGACAGTCACTTTTCAGCTCAAACGAACTATATCGTTCACGAAGCTAAAAAGTTTCCCATCTTAAATGCCAAGCATGGGATGTTAGAGGACCAGTGCTTTGTATCAGTTTCAGAAGCAGAGTTGGACTAGATATAGTTCATATGTGTAGGAAACACCATTCTTTTGTTCTGAGCTCACTCAAGTTTGCTGCTGTATTAGGAATCTAGAAGCGAGAGTGTGCTTCTTGCTCTAAAGCAGAGTGTGATCCATGGATGAGAACTCTGCTGTGTGTTTCCCTTCAGAAATGGAGTTAAATCCCAAGCTCTGTGTCTTCCTGCACGCTGGATGGCGTTTCTGGCAAGGGTAGTCACTTTTCAGCTCAAAGGAACTACATCGTTCACGAAGCTAACAAGTTTCCCATCTTAACTGACAAGCATTGGATGTTAGGGGACCAGTGCTTTGTATCAGTTTCAGAAGCAGAGTTGGACTAGATATGGTCCGTATGTGTAGGAAACTCCGTTCTTTTGTTCTCAGCACACTCACGTTTCCTGCTGTACTAGAGACTCTAGAAAGCAAGAGCGTGCTTCTTGCTCTAAAGCAGAGTGTGATCAATGGAAGAGAACTATGCTGTGTGTTTCCCTTCAGAAATGGAGTTAAATCTCAGGCTCTGTGTATTCCTACAAGCACTACTTTGTTTCAGGTAAGGGCAGTCACTTTTCAGCTCAAATGAACTACATCGTTCACAATGCACACATGTTTCTCATCTTAACTGAGAAGCATTGGATGTTAGAGAACCCTTGCTTTGTATCAATTTCAAGCAGAGTTGAACTAGATATGGTCCGTATGTATAAGAAACACTGTTCTTTGCTTCTGAGCACACTCACGTTTCCTGCTGTATTAGAGACCCTAGAAAGCAAGAGCGTGCTTCTTGCTCTAAAGCAGAGTGTGATCAATGGATGAGAACTCTGATGTGTGTTTCCCTTCAGAAATGGAGTTAAATCCCAAGCTCTGTGTCTTCCTACAAGCTGGATGGCGTTTCAGGCAAGGGCAGTCACTTTTCAGCTCAAAGGAACTACATCGTTCACAAAGCTAACAACTTTCCTTCTTAACTGACAAGCATTGGATGTTAGAGGACCAGTGCATTGTATCAGTTACAGGAGCAGAATTATACTAGATATGGTCCATATGTGTAGGAAACACTGTTCTTTTGTTCTCAGCACACTCACGTTTCCTGCTGTACTAGAGAATCTAGAAAGCAAGAGCGTGCTTCTTGCTCTAAAGCATAGTGTGATCAATGGATGAGAACTCTGCTGTGTGTTTCCCTTCAGAAATGGAGTTAAATCCCAGGCTCTGTGTCATCCTACAAGATGGATGGCGTTTCAGGTTATGGCACTCACTTTTCATCTCAAAGGAACTACATCTTTCACGAAGCTAACAAGTTTCCCATCTTAACTGAGAAGCATTGGATGTTAGCGGACCAGTGCTTTGTATCAGTTTCAGAAGTAGAGTTGGACTAGATATGGTCCGTATGTGTAGGAAACTCCGTTCTTTTGTTCTCAGCACACTCACGTTTCCTGCTGTACTAGAGACTCTAGAAAGCAAGAGCGTGCTTCTTGCTGTAAAGCTGAGTGGGAACAATGGATGAGAACTCTGCTGTGTGGTTCCCTTCCGAAATGGAGTTAAATCACAGGCTCTGTGTCTTCCTACAAGCAAACTTCGTTTCAGGTAAGGACAGTCACTTTTCAGCTCAAATGAACTACATCGTTCACAAAGCTAACAAGTTTCCCATCTTAACTGCCAAGCATGGGATGTTAGAGGACCTGTGGTTTGTTTCAATTTCAGAAGCACAGATGAACTAGATATGGTCTGTATGTGTAAGAAACACCGTTCTTTTGTTCTGAGCTGACTCAAATTTCCTGCTGTATTAGAGAATCTAGAAATAATAGCGTGCTTCTTGCTCTAAAGCAGAGTGTGATCCATGGATGATAACTATGCTGTGTGTTTCCCTTCAGAAATGGAGTTAAGACCCAGGCTCTGTGTCTTCCTAGAAGCAGAACTTCATTTCAGGTAAGGGCAGTCACTTTTCAGGTCAAACGAATTACATCGTTCATTAAGCTCACATGTTTCTCATCTTAACTGAGAATCATTGGATGTTAGAGAACCTTTCCTTTGTATCAATTTCAAGCAGAGTAGAAGTAGATATGGTCCGTATGTACAGGAAACACCATTCTTTTCTTCTGAGCACACTCACGTTTCATGCTGTATTAGAGACTCTAGAAATCAAGAGTGTGCATCTTGCTCTAAAGCAGAGTGTGATCCATGGATGAGAACTCTGTGGTGTGTTTCCGTTCAGAAATGGAGTTAAATCCCAGGCTCTGTGTCATCCTACAAGCTGGATGGCGTTTGAGGTTATGGCACTCACTTTTCATCTCAAAGGAACTACATCGTTCACGAAGCTAACAAGTTTCCCATCTTAACTGAGAAGCATTGGACGTTAGCGGACCAGTGCTTTGTATCAGTTTCAGAAGCTGAGTTGGACTAGATATGGTCCGTATGTGTAGGAAACACCGTTCTTTTGTTCTCAGCACACTCACGTTTCCTGCTGTACTAGAGACTCTAGAAAGCAAGAGCGTGCTTCTTGCTGTAAAGCAGAGTGTGAACAATGGATGAGAACTCTGCTGTGTGTTTCCCTTCTGAAATGGAGTTAAATCCCAGGCTCTGTGTCTTCCTACAAGCAAACTTCGTTTCAGGTAAGGACAGTCACTTTTCAGCTCAAACGAACTGCATCGTTCATGAAGCTAACAAGTTTCCCATCTTAAATGCCAAGCATTGGATGTTAGAGGACCAGTGCTTTGTATCAGTTTCAGAAGCAGAGTTGGACTAGATATAGTTCATATGTGTAGGAAACACCATTCTTTTGTTCTGAGCTCACTCAAGTTTGCTGCTGTATTAGGAATCTAGAAGCGAGAGTGTGCTTCTTGCTCTAAAGTAGAGTGTGATCCATGGATGAGAACTCTGCTGTGTGTTTCCCTTCAGAAATGGAGTTAAATCCCAGGCTCTGTGTCATCCTAAAAGCTGGATGGCGTTTCAGGTTATGGCACTCACTTTTCATCTCAAAGGAACTACATCGTTCACGAAGCTAACAAGTTTCCCATCTTAACTGCCAAGCATTGGATGTTAGAGGACCAGTGCATTGTATCAGTTTCAGGAGCAGAATTATACTAGATATGGTCCATATGTGTAGGAAATACTGTTCTTTTGTTCTCAGCACACTCACGTTTTCTGCTGTACTAGAGAATCTAGAAAGCAAGAGCGTGCTTCTTGCTCTAAAGCAGAGTGTGATCTATGGATGAGAACACTGCTGTGTGTTTCCCTTCAGAAATGGAGTTAAATTCGAGGCTCTGTGTCTTCATACAAGCAAGACGTCGTTTGAAGTAAGAGCAGTCACTTTTCGGCTAAATGAACTACATCGTTCATGAAGCTCACACGTTTCTCATCTTAACTGACAAGCATTGGATGTTAGAGGACCAGTGCTTTGTATCAGTTTCAGAAGCAGAGTTGGATTAGATATGGTCCGTATGTGAAGGAAACACCGTTCGTTTGTTCTCAGCACACTCATGTTTCCTGCATCTTAGCGATTCTAGAAAGCTAGAGCGTGCTTCTTTCTCTAAAGCAGAGTTTGTTCAATGGATGAGAACTCTGCTGTGAGTTTCACTTCAGAATTGGAGTTAAATCCCAGGCTCTGTGTCTTCCTACACGCTGGATGGCGTTTCAGGCAAGAGCAGTCACTTTTCAGGTCAAAGGAACTACATTGTTCACGAAGCTAACAAGTTTCCCATCTTAACTGACAAGCATTGGATGTTAGAGGACCAGTGCTTTGTATCAGTTTCAGAAGCAGAGTTGGACCAGATATGGTCCGTATATGTAGAAAACTCCGTTCTTTTGTTCTCAGCACACGCACGGTTCCTGCTATACTAGAGACTCTAGAAAGCAAGAGCATGCTTCTTGCTCTAAAGTAGAGTGTGATCAATGGATGAGAACTCTGCTGTGAGTTTCCCTTCAGAAATGGAGTTAAATTCTAGGCTCTGTGTCTTCCTAAAAGCAAGACTTCTTTTCAAGTATGGGCAGTCACTTTTCAGCTCAAATGAACTACAACGTTCATGGAAGTCACACGTTTCTCATCTTAACTGACAAGCATTGGATGTTAGAGGACCAGTGCTTTGTATCAGATTCAGAAGCAGAGTTGGACTAGATATGGTCCATATGTGTAGGAAACACTGTTCTTTTGTTCTCAGCACACTCACGTTTCCTGCTGTCTTAGAGACTCTAGAAAGCTAGAGCGTGCTTCTTGCTCTAAAGCAGAGTGTGATCAATGGAAGAGAACTCTGCTGTGTGTTTCCCTTCAGAAATGGAGTTAAATTGCGGGCTCTGTGTCTTCCTACAAGCATACTTCGTTTCAGGTAAGGACAGTCACTTTTCAGCTCAAACGAACTATATCGTTCACGAGCTAACAAGTTTCCCATCTTAAATGCCAAGCATGGGATGTTAGAGGACCAGTGCTTTGTATCAGTTTCAGAAGGAGAGTTGGACTAGATATAGTTCATATGTGTAGGAAACACCATTCTTTTGTTCTGAGCTCACTCAAGTTTGCTGCTGTATTAGGAATCTAGAAGCGAGAGTGTGCTTCTTGCTCTAAAGCAGAGTGTGATCCATGGATGAGAACTCTGCTGTGTGTATCCCTTCAGAAATGGAGTTAAATTCCAAGCTCTGTGTCTTCCTGCACGCTGGATGGCGTTTCTGGCAAGGGTAGTCACTTTTCAGCTCAAAGGAACTACATCGTTCACGAAGCTAACAAGTTTCCCATCTTAACTGACAAGCATTGGATGTTAGGGGACCAGTGCTTTGTATCAGTTTCAGAAGCAGAGTTGGACCAGATATGGTCCGTATATGTAGAAAACTCCGTTCTTTTGTTCTCAGCACACGCACGTTTCCTGCTATACTAGAGACTCTAGAAAGCAAGAGCATGCTTCTTGCTCTAAAGTAGAGTGTGATCAATGGATGAGAACTCTGCTGTGAGTTTCCCTTCAGAAATGGAGTTAAATTCTAGGCTCTGTGTCTTCCTAAAAGCAAGACTTCTTTTCAAGTATGGGCAGTCACTTTTCAGCTCAAATGAACTACAACGTTCATGGAAGTCACACGTTTCTCATCTTAACTGACAAGCATTGGATGTTAGAGGACCAGTGCTTTGTATCAGATTCAGAAGCAGAGTTGGACTAGATATGGTCCATATGTGTAGGAAACACTGTTCTTTTGTTCTCAGCACACTCACGTTTCCTGCTGTCTTAGAGACTCTAGAAAGCTAGAGCGTGCTTCTTGCTCTAAAGCAGAGTGTGATCAATGGAAGAGAACTCTGCTGTGTGTTTCCCTTCAGAAATGGAGTTAAATTGCGGGCTCTGTGTCTTCCTACAAGCATACTTCGTTTCAGGTAAGGACAGTCACTTTTCAGCTCAAACGAACTATATCGTTCACGAAGCTAACAAGTTTCCCATCTTAAATGCCAAGCATGGGATGTTAGAGGACCAGTGCTTTGTATCAGTTTCAGAAGGAGAGTTGGACTAGATATAGTTCATATGTGTAGGAAACACCATTCTTTTGTTCTGAGCTCACTCAAGTTTGCTGCTGTATTAGGAATCTAGAAGCGAGAGTGTGCTTCTTGCTCTAAAGCAGAGTGTGATCCATGGATGAGAACTCTGCTGTGTGTATCCCTTCAGAAATGGAGTTAAATCCCAAGCTCTGTGTCTTCCTGCACGCTGGATGGCGTTTCTGGCAAGGGTAGTCACTTTTCAGCTCAAAGGAACTACATCGTTCACGAAGCTAACAAGTTTCCCATCTTAACTGACAAGCATTGGATGTTAGGGGACCAGTGCTTTGTATCAGTTTCAGAAGCAGAGTTGGACTAGATATGGTCCGTATGTGTAGGAAACTCCGTTCTTTTGTTCTCAGCACACTCACGTTTCCTGCTGTACTAGAGACTCTAGAAAGCAAGAGCGTGCTTCTTGCTCTAAAGCAGAGTGTGATCAATGGAAGAGAACTATGCTGTGTGTTTCCCTTCAGAAATGGAGTTAAATCCCAGGCTCTGTGTCTTCCTACAAGCACTACTTTGTTTCAGGTAAGGGCAGTCACTTTTCAGCTCAAATGAACTACATCGTTCACAATGCACACATGTTTCTCATCTTAACTGAGAAGCATTGGATGTTAGAGAACCCTTGCTTTGTATCAATTTCAAGCAGAGTTGAACTAGATATGGTCCGTATGTATAAGAAACACTGTTCTTTGCTTCTGAGCACACTCACGTTTCCTGCTGTATTAGAGACCCTAGAAAGCAAGAGCGTGCTTCTTGCTCTAAAGCAGAGTGTGATCAATGGATGAGAACTCTGATGTGTGTTTCCCTTCAGAAATGGAGTTAAATCCCAAGCTCTGTGTCTTCCTACAAGCTGGATGGCGTTTCAGGCAAGGGCAGTCACTTTTCAGCTCAAAGGAACTACATCAACACAAAGCTAACAACTTTCCTTCTTAACTGACAAGCATTGGATGTTAGAGGACCAGTGCATTGTATCAGTTACAGGAGCAGAATTATACTAGATATGGTCCATATGTGTAGGAAACACTGTTCTTTTGTTCTCAGCACACTCACGTTTCCTGCTGTACTAGAGAATCTAGAAAGCAAGAGCGTGCTTCTTGCTCTAAAGCATAGTGTGATCAATGGATGAGAACTCTGCTGTGTGTTTCCCTTCAGAAATGGAGTTAAATCCCAGGCTCTGTGTCATCCTACAAGATGGATGGCGTTTCAGGTTATGGCACTCACTTTTCATCTCAAAGGAACTACATCTTTCACGAAGCTAACAAGTTTCCCATCTTAACTGAGAAGCATTGGATGTTAGCGGACCAGTGCTTTGTATCAGTTTCAGAAGTAGAGTTGGACTAGATATGGTCCGTATGTGTAGGAAACTCCGTTCTTTTGTTCTCAGCACACTCACGTTTCCTGCTGTACTAGAGACTCTAGAAAGCAAGAGCGTGCTTCTTGCTGTAAAGCTGAGTGGGAACAATGGATGAGAACTCTGCTGTGTGGTTCCCTTCCGAAATGGAGTTAAATCACAGGCTCTGTGTCTTCCTACAAGCAAACTTCGTTTCAGGTAAGGACAGTCACTTTTCAGCTCAAATGAACTACATCGTTCACAAAGCTAACAAGTTTCCCATCTTAACTGCCAAGCATGGGATGTTAGAGGACCTGTGGTTTGTTTCAATTTCAGAAGCAGAGATGAACTAGATATGGTCTGTATGTGTAAGAAACACCGTTCTTTTGTTCTGAGCTGACTCAAATTTCCTGCTGTATTAGAGAATCTAGAAATAATAGCGTGCTTCTTGCTCTAAAGCAGAGTGTGATCCATGGATGATAACTATGCTGTGTGTTTCCCTTCAGAAATGGAGTTAAGACCCAGGCTCTGTGTCTTCCTACAAGCAGAACTTCATTTCAGGTAAGGGCAGTCACTTTTCAGGTCAAACGAATTACATCGTTCATTAAGCTCACATGTTTCTCATCTTAACTGAGAATCATTGGATGTTAGAGAACCTTTCCTTTGTATCAATTTCAAGCAGAGTAGAAGTAGATATGGTCCGTATGTACAGGAAACACCATTCTTTTCTTCTGAGCACACTCATGTTTCATGCTGTATTAGAGACTCTAGAAATCAAGAGTGTGCATCTTGCTCTAAAGCAGAGTGTGATCCATGGATGAGAACTCTGTGGTGTGTTTCCGTTCAGAAATGGAGTTAAATCCCAGGCTCTGTGTCATCCTACAAGCTGGATGGCGTTTGAGGTTATGGCACTCACTTTTCATCTCAAAGGAACTACATCGTTCACGAAGCTAACAAGTTTCCCATCTTAACTGAGAAGCATTGGACGTTAGCGGACCAGTGCTTTGTATCAGTTTCAGAAGCAGAGTTGGACTAGATATGGTCCGTATGTGTAGGAAACACCGTTCTTTTGTTCTCAGCACACTCACGTTTCCTGCTGTACTAGAGACTCTAGAAAGCAAGAGCGTGCTTCTTGCTCTAAAGCAGAGTGTGATCTATGGATGAGAACACTGCTGTGTGTTTCCCTTCAGAAATGGAGTTAAATTCGAGGCTCTGTGTCTTCATACAAGCAAGACGTCGTTTGAAGTAAGAGCAGTCACTTTTCGGCTAAATGAACTACATCGTTCATGAAGCTCACACGTTTCTCATCTTAACTGACAAGCATTGGATGTTAGAGGACCAGTGCTTTGTATCAGTTTCAGAAGCAGAGTTGGATTAGATATGGTCCGTATGTGAAGGAAACACCGTTCGTTTGTTCTCAGCACACTCATGTTTCCTGCATCTTAGCGATTCTAGAAAGCTAGAGCGTGCTTCTTTCTCTAAAGCAGAGTTTGTTCAATGGATGAGAACTCTGCTGTGAGTTTCACTTCAGAATTGGAGTTAAATCCCAGGCTCTGTGTCTTCCTACACGCTGGATGGCGTTTCAGGCAAGAGCAGTCACTTTTCAGGTCAAAGGAACTACATTGTTCACGAAGCTAACAAGTTTCCCATCTTAACTGACAAGCATTGGATGTTAGAGGACCAGTGCTTTGTATCAGTTTCAGAAGCAGAGTTGGACCAGATATGGTCCGTATATGTAGAAAACTCCGTTCTTTTGTTCTCAGCACACGCACGTTTCCTGCTATACTAGAGACTCTAGAAAGCAAGAGCATGCTTCTTGCTCTAAAGTAGAGTGTGATCAATGGATGAGAACTCTGCTGTGAGTTTCCCTTCAGAAATGGAGTTAAATTCTAGGCTCTGTGTCTTCCTAAAAGCAAGACTTCTTTTCAAGTATGGGCAGTCACTTTTCAGCTCAAATGAACTACAACGTTCATGGAAGTCACACGTTTCTCATCTTAACTGACAAGCATTGGATGTTAGAGGACCAGTGCTTTGTATCAGATTCAGAAGCAGAGTTGGACTAGATATGGTCCATATGTGTAGGAAACACTGTTCTTTTGTTCTCAGCACACTCACGTTTCCTGCTGTCTTAGAGACTCTAGAAAGCTAGAGCGTGCTTCTTGCTCTAAAGCAGAGTGTGATCAATGGAAGAGAACTCTGCTGTGTGTTTCCCTTCAGAAATGGAGTTAAATTGCGGGCTCTGTGTCTTCCTACAAGCATACTTCGTTTCAGGTAAGGACAGTCACTTTTCAGCTCAAACGAACTATATCGTTCACGAAGCTAACAAGTTTCCCATCTTAAATGCCAAGCATGGGATGTTAGAGGACCAGTGCTTTGTATCAGTTTCAGAAGGAGAGTTGGACTAGATATAGTTCATATGTGTAGGAAACACCATTCTTTTGTTCTGAGCTCACTCAAGTTTGCTGCTGTATTAGGAATCTAGAAGCGAGAGTGTGCTTCTTGCTCTAAAGCAGAGTGTGATCCATGGATGAGAACTCTGCTGTGTGTATCCCTTCAGAAATGGAGTTAAATTCCAAGCTCTGTGTCTTCCTGCACGCTGGATGGCGTTTCTGGCAAGGGTAGTCACTTTTCAGCTCAAAGGAACTACATCGTTCACGAAGCTAACAAGTTTCCCATCTTAACTGACAAGCATTGGATGTTAGGGGACCAGTGCTTTGTATCAGTTTCAGAAGCAGAGTTGGACCAGATATGGTCCGTATATGTAGAAAACTCCGTTCTTTTGTTCTCAGCACACGCACGTTTCCTGCTATACTAGAGACTCTAGAAAGCAAGAGCATGCTTCTTGCTCTAAAGTAGAGTGTGATCAATGGATGAGAACTCTGCTGTGAGTTTCCCTTCAGAAATGGAGTTAAATTCTAGGCTCTGTGTCTTCCTAAAAGCAAGACTTCTTTTCAAGTATGGGCAGTCACTTTTCAGCTCAAATGAACTACAACGTTCATGGAAGTCACACGTTTCTCATCTTAACTGACAAGCATTGGATGTTAGAGGACCAGTGCTTTGTATCAGATTCAGAAGCAGAGTTGGACTAGATATGGTCCATATGTGTAGGAAACACTGTTCTTTTGTTCTCAGCACACTCACGTTTCCTGCTGTCTTAGAGACTCTAGAAAGCTAGAGCGTGCTTCTTGCTCTAAAGCAGAGTGTGATCAATGGAAGAGAACTCTGCTGTGTGTTTCCCTTCAGAAATGGAGTTAAATTGCGGTCTCTGTGTCTTCCTACAAGCATACTTCGTTTCAGGTAAGGACAGTCACTTTTCAGCTCAAACGAACTATATCGTTCACGAAGCTAACAAGTTTCCCATCTTAAATGCCAAGCATGGGATGTTAGAGGACCAGTGCTTTGTATCAGTTTCAGAAGGAGAGTTGGACTAGATATAGTTCATATGTGTAGGAAACACCATTCTTTTGTTCTGAGCTCACTCAAGTTTGCTGCTGTATTAGGAATCTAGAAGCGAGAGTGTGCTTCTTGCTCTAAAGCAGAGTGTGATCCATGGATGAGAACTCTGCTGTGTGTATCCCTTCAGAAATGGAGTTAAATCCCAAGCTCTGTGTCTTCCTGCACGCTGGATGGCGTTTCTGGCAAGGGTAGTCACTTTTCAGCTCAAAGGAACTACATCGTTCACGAAGCTAACAAGTTTCCCATCTCAACTGACAAGCATTGGATGTTAGGGGACCAGTGCTTTGTATCAGTTTCAGAAGCAGAGTTGGACTAGATATGGTCCGTATGTGTAGGAAACTCCGTTCTTTTGTTCTCAGCACACTCACGTTTCCTGCTGTACTAGAGACTCTAGAAAGCAAGAGCGTGCTTCTTGCTCTAAAGCAGAGTGTGATCAATGGAAGAGAACTATGCTGTGTGTTTCCCTTCAGAAATGGAGTTAAATCCCAGGCTCTGTGTCTTCCTACAAGCACTACTTTGTTTCAGGTAAGGGCAGTCACTTTTCAGCTCAAATGAACTACATCGTTCACAATGCACACATGTTTCTCATCTTAACTGAGAAGCATTGGATGTTAGAGAACCCTTGCTTTGTATCAATTTCAAGCAGAGTTGAACTAGATATGGTCCGTATGTATAAGAAACACTGTTCTTTGCTTCTGAGCACACTCACGTTTCCTGCTGTATTAGAGACCCTAGAAAGCAAGAGCGTGCTTCTTGCTCTAAAGCAGAGTGTGATCAATGGATGAGAACTCTGATGTGTGTTTCCCTTCAGAAATGGAGTTAAATCCCAAGCTCTGTGTCTTCCTACAAGCTGGATGGCGTTTCAGGCAAGGGCAGTCACTTTTCAGCTCAAAGGAACTACATCGTTCACAAAGCTAACAACTTTCCCTTCTTAACTGACAAGCATTGGATGTTAGAGCACCAGTGCATTGTATCAGTTACAGGAGCAGAATTATACTAGATATGGTCCATATGTGTAGGAAACACTGTTCTTTTGTTCTCAGCACACTCACGTTTCCTGCTGTACTAGATAATCTAGAAAGCAAGAGCGTGCTTCTTGCTCTAAAGCATAGTGTGATCAATGGATGAGAACTCTGCTGTGTGTTTCCCTTCAGAAATGGAGTTAAATCCCAGGCTCTGTGTCATCCTACAAGATGGATGGCGTTTCAGGTTATGGCACTCACTTTTCATCTCAAAGGAACTACATCTTTCACGAAGCTAACAAGTTTCCCATCTTAACTGAGAAGCATTGGACGTTAGCGGACCAGTGCTTTGTATCAGTTTCAGAAGTAGAGTTGGACTAGATATGGTCAGTATGTGTAGGAAACACCGTTCTTTTGTTCTCAGCACACTCACTTTTCCTGCTGTACTAGAGACCCTAGAAAGCAAGAGCGTGCTTCTTGCTCTAAAGCAGAGTGTGATCAATGGATAAGAACTCTGCTGTGTGTTTCCCTTCAGAAATGGAGTTAAATTCTAGGCTCTGTGTCTTCCTAAAAGCAAGACTTCCTTTCAAGTAAGGGCAGTCACTTTTCAGCTCAAATGAACTACAACGTTCACGGAGGTCACACGTTTCTCATCTTAACTGACAAGCATTGGATGTTAGAGGACCAGTGCTTTGTATCAGTTTCAGAAGCAGAGTTGGACTAGATATGGTCCGTATGTGTAGGAAACACCGTTCTTTTGTTCTCAGCACACTCACGTTTCCTGCTGTACTAGAGACTCTAGAAAGCAAGAGCGTGCTTCTTGCTGTAAAGCAGAGTGTGAACAATGGATGAGAACTCTGCTGTGTGTTTCCCTTCTGAAATGGAGTTAAATCCCAGGCTCTGTGTCTTCCTACAAGCAAACTTCGTTTCAGGTAAGGACAGTCACTTTTCAGCTCAAACGAACTGCATCGTTCATGAAGCTAACAAGTTTCCCATCTTAAATGCCAAGCATTGGATGTTAGAGGACCAGTGCTTTGTATCAGTTTCAGAAGCAGAGTTGGACTAGATATAGTTCATATGTGTAGGAAACACCATTCTTTTGTTCTGAGCTCACTCAAGTTTGCTGCTGTATTAGGAATCTAGAAGCGAGAGTGTTCTTCTTGCTCTAAAGCAGAGTGTGATCCATGGATGAGAACTCTGCTGTGTGTTTCCCTTCAGAAATGGAGTTAAATCCCAGGCTCTGTGTCATCCTAAAAGCTGGATGGCGTTTCAGGTTATGGCACTCACTTTTCATCTCAAAGGAACTAAATCGTTCACGAAGCTAACAAGTTTCCCATCTTAACTGCCAAGCATTGGATGTTAGAGGACCAATGCTTTGTATCAGTTTCAGAAGCAGAGTTGGATTAGATATGGTCCGTATGTGAAGGAAACACCGTTCGTTTGTTCTCAGCACACTCATGTCTCCTGCATCTTAGCGATTCTAGAAAGCTAGAGCGTGCTTCTTTCTCTAAAGCAGAGTTTGTTCAATGGATGAGAACTCTGCTGTGAGTTTCACTTCAGAATTGGAGTTAAATCCCAGGCTCTGTGTCTTCCTACACGCTGGATGGCGTTTCAGGCAAGAGCAGTCACTTTTCAGGTCAAAGGAACTACATCGTTCACGAAGCTAACAAGTTTCCCATCTTAACTGACAAGCATTGGATGTTAGAGGACCAGTGCTTTGTATCAGTTTCAGAAGCAGAGTTGGACCAGATATGGTCCGTATATGTAGAAAACTCCGTTCTTTTGTTCTCAGCACACGCACGTTTCCTGCTATACTAGAGACTCTAGAAAGCAAGAGCATGCTTCTTGCTCTAAAGTAGAGTGTGATCAATGGATGAGAACTCTGCTGTGAGGTTCCCTTCAGAAATGGAGTTAAATTCTAGGCTCTGTGTCTTCCTAAAAGCAAGACTTCTTTTCAAGTATGGGCAGTCACTTTTCAGCTCAAATGAACTACAACGTTCATGGAAGTCACACGTTTCTCATCTTAACTGACAAGCATTGGATGTTAGAGGACCAGTGCTTAGTATCAGATTCAGAAGCAGAGTTGGACTAGATATGGTCCATATGTGTAGGAAACACTGTTCTTTTGTTCTCAGCACACTCACGTTTCCTGCTGTCTTAGAGACTCTAGAAAGCTAGAGCGTGCTTCTTGCTCTAAAGCAGAATGTGATCAATGGAAGAGAACTCTGCTGTGTGTTTCCCTTCAGAAATGGAGTTAAATTGCGGGCTCTGTGTCTTCCTACAAGCATACTTCGTTTCAGGTAAGGACAGTCACTTTTCAGCTCAAACGAACTATATGGTTCACGAAGCTAACAAGTTTCCCATCTTAAATGCCAAGCATGGGATGTTAGAGGACCAGTGCTTTGTATCAGTTTCAGAAGCAGAGTTGGACTAGATATAGTTCATATGTGTAGGAAACACCATTCTTTTGTTCTGAGTTCACTCAAGTTTGCTGCTGTATTAGGAATCTAGAAACGAGAGTGTGCTTCTTGCTCTAAAGCAGAGTGTGATCCATGGATGAGAACTCTGATGTGTGTTTCCCTTCAGAAATGGAGTTAAATCCCAAGCTCTGTGTCTTCCTGCACGCTGGATGGCGTTTCTGGCAAGGGTAGTCACTTTTCAGCTCAAAGGAACTACATCGTTCACGAAGCTAACAAGTTTCCCATCTTAACTGACAAGCATTGGATGTTAGGGGACCAGTGCTTTGTATCAGTTTCAGAAGCAGAGTTGGACTAGATATGGTCCGTATGTGTAGGAAACTCCGTTCTTTTGTTCTCAGCACACTCACGTTTCCTGCTGTACTAGAGACTCTAGAAAGCAAGAGCGTGCTTCTTGCTCTAAAGCAGAGTGTGATCAATGGAAGAGAACTATGCTGTGTGTTTCCCTTCAGAAATGGAGTTAAATCCCAGGCTCTGTGTCTTCCTACAAGCACTACTTTGTTTCAGGTAAGGGCAGTCACTTTTCAGCTCAAATGAACTACATCGTTCACAATGCACACATGTTTCTCATCTTAACTGAGAAGCATTGGATGTTAGAGAACCCTTGCTTTGTATCAATTTCAAGCAGAGTTAAACTAGATATGGTCCGTATGTATAAGAAACACTGTTCTTTGCTTCTGAGCACACTCACGTTTCCTGCTGTATTAGAGACCCTAGAAAGCAAGAGCGTGCTTCTTGCTCTAAAGCAGAGTGTGATCAATGGATGAGAACTCTGATGTGTGTTTCCCTTCAGAAATGGAGTTAAATCCCAAGCTCTGTGTCTTCCTACAAGCTGGATGGCGTTTCAGGCAAGGGCAGTCACTTTTCAGCTCAAAGGAACTACATCGTTCACAAAGCTAACAACTTTCCCTTCTTAACTGACAAGCATTGGAGGTTAGAGGACCAGTGCATTGTATCAGTTACAGGAGCAGAATTATACTAGATATGGTCCATATGTGTAGGAAACACTGTTCTTTTGTTCTCAGCACACTCACGTTTCCTGCTGTACTAGAGAATCTAGAAAGCAAGAGCGTGCTTCTTGCTCTAAAGCAGAGTGTGATCAATGGATGAGAACTCTGCTGTGTGTTTCCCTTCAGAAATGGAGTTAAATCCCAGGCTCTGTGTCATCCTACAAGATGGATGGCGTTTCAGGTTATGGCACTCACTTTTCATCTCAAAGGAACTACATCTTTCACGAAGCTAACAAGTTTCCCATCTTAACTGAGAAGCATTGGACGTTAGCGGACCAGTGCTTTGTATCAGTTTCAGAAGTAGAGTTGGACTAGATATGGTCAGTAAGTGTAGGAAACACCGTTATTTTGTTCTCAGCACACTCACTTTTCTTGCTGTACTAGAGACCCTAGAAAGCAAGAGCGTGCTTCTTGCTCTAAAGCAGAGTGTGATCAATGGATAAGAACTCTGCTGTGTGTTTCCCTTCAGAAATGGAGTTAAATTCTAGGCTCTGTGTCTTCCTAAAAGCAAGACTTCCTTTCAAGTAAGGGCAGTCACTTTTCAGCTCAAATGAACTACAACGTTCACGGAGGTCACACGTTTCTCATCTTAACTGACAAGCATTGGATGTTAGAGGACCAGTGCTTTGTATCAGTTTCAGAAGCAGAGTTGGACTAGATATGGTCAGTATGTGTAGGAAACACCGTTCTTTTGTTCTCAGCACGCTCACGTTTCCTGCTGTCTTAGAGACTCTAGAAAGCTAGAGCGTGCTTCTTGTTCTAAAGCAGAGTGTGATCAATGGAAGAGAACTCTGCTGAGTGTTTCCCTTCAGAAATGGAGTTAAATCCCAGACTCTGTGTCTTCCTACAAGCAAACTTCGTTTCAGGTAAGGGCAGTCACTTTTCATCTCAAATGAAGTACAACGTTCACGGAGGTCACATGTTTCTCATCTTAACTGAGAATCATTGGATGTTAGAGAACCTTTCCTTTGTATCAATTTCAAGCAGAGTAGAAGTAGATATGGTCCGTATGTACAGGAAACACCATTCTTTTCTTCTGAGCACACTCACGTTTCCTGCTGTATTAGAGACTCTAGAAATCAAGAGTGTGCATCTTGCTCTAAAGCAGAGTGTGATCCATGGATGAGAACTCTGCTGTGTGTTTCCCTTCAGAAATGGAGTTAAATCCCAGGTTCTGTGTCATCCTACAAGCTGGATGGCGTTTCAGGTTATGGCACTCACTTTTCATCTCAAAGGAACTACATCGTTCACGAAGCTAACAAGTTTCCCATCTTAACTGCCAAGCATGGGATGTTAGAGGACCAGTGCTTTGTATCAGTTTCAGAAGCAAGTTGGACTAGATATGGTCTGTAAGTGTAGGAAACACCGTTCTTTTTTTCTGAGCTCACTCAAGTTTCCTGCTGTATAAGAGAATCTAGAAGAAAGAGCGTGTTTCTTGCTCTAAAGCAGAGTTTGATCCATGGATGAGAGCTATGCTGTGTGTTTCCCATCAGAAATGGAGTTAAATCCCAGGCTCTGTGTCTTCCTACAAGCACTACTTTGTTTCAGGTAAGGGCAGTCACTTTTCAGCTCAAATGAACTACATCGTTCACAATGCACACATGTTTCTCATCTTATCTGAGAAGCATTGGATGTCAGAGAACCCTTGCTTTGTATCAATTTCAAGCAGAGTTGAACTAGATATGGTCCGTATGTATAGGAAACACGGTTCTTTTCTTCTGAGCACACTCACGTTTGCTGCTGTATTAGAGACTCTAGAAAGCAAGAGCGTGCTTCTTGCTCTAAAGCAGAGTGTGATCCATGGATGAGAACTCTGCTGTGTGTTTCCCTTCAGAAATGGAGTTAAATCTAATGCTCTGTGTCATCCTACAAGCTGGATGGCGTTTCAGGTTATGGCACTCACTTTTCATCTCAAACGAACTACATCGTTCACGAAGCTAACATGTTTCCCATCTTAAATGCCAAGCATGGGATGTTAGAGGACCAGTGCTTTGTATCAGTTTCAGAAGCAGAGTTGGACTAGATATGGTCCGTATGTGTTGGAAACTCCGTTCTTTTGTTCTCAGCACACGCACGTTTCCAGCCATACTAGAGACTCTAGAAAGCAAGAGCATGCTTCTGGCTCTAAAGTAGAGTGTGATCAATGGATGAGAACTCTGCTGTGATTTTCCCTTCAGAATTGGAGTTAAATTCTAGGCTCTGTGTCTTCCTAAAAGCAAGACTTCTTTTCAAGTAAGGGCAGTCACTTTTCAGCTCAAATGAACTACAACGTTCACGGAGGTCACACGTTTCTCATCTTAACTGACAAGCATTGTATGTTAGAGGACCAATGCTTTGTATCAGTTTCAGAAGAAGAGTTGGACTAGATATGGTCAGTATGTGTAGGAAACACCGTTCTTTTGTTCTCAGCACGCTCACGTTTCCTGCTGTCTTAGAGACTCTAGAAAGCTAGAGCGTGCTTCTTGCTCTAAAGCAGACTGTGATCAATGGAAGAGAACTCTGCTGAGTGTTTCCCTTCAGAAATGGAGTTAAATCCCAGGCTCTGTGTCTTCCTACAAGCAAACTTCGTTTCAGGTAAGGACAGTCACTTTTCAGCTCAAACGAACTACATCGTTCATGAAGCTAACAAGTTTCCCATCTTAACTGCCAAGCATGGGATGTTAGAGGACGTGTGGTTTGTTTCAGTTTCAGAAGCACAGATGAACTAGATATGGTCCGTATGTGTAAGAAACACCGTTCTTTTGTTCTGAGCTGACTCAAATTTCCTGCTGTATTAGAGAATCTAGAAGCAATAGCGTGCTTCTTGCTCTAAAGCAGAGTGTGATCCATGGATGAGAACTATGCTGTGTGTTTCCCTTCAGAAATGGAGTTAAGACCCAGGCTCTGTGTCTTCCTACAAGCAGAACTTCGTTTCAGGTAAGGGGAGTCACTTTTCAGCTCAAACGAATTACATCGTTCAGGAAGCTCACATGTTTCTCATCTTAACTGCGAATCATTGGATGTTAGAGAACCTTTCCTTTGCATCAATTTCAAGCAGAGTAGAAGTAGATATGGTCCGTATGTACAGGAAACACCATTCTTTTCTTCTGAGCACACTCACGTTTCATGCTGTATTAGAGACTCTAGAAATCAAGAGTGTGCATCTTGCTCTAAAGCAGAGTGTGATCCATGGATGAGAACTCTGCTGTGTGTTTCCCTTCAGAAATGGAGTTAAATCCCAGGTTCTGTGTCATCCTACAAGCTGGATGGCGTTTCAGGTTATGGCACTCACTTTTCATCTCAAAGGAACTACATCGTTCACGAAGCTAACAAGTTTCCCATCTTAACTGCCAAGCATGGGATGTTAGAGGACCAGTGCTTTGTATCAGTTTCAGAAGCAAGTTGGACTAGATATGGTCCGTAAGTGTAGGAAACACCGTTCTTTTTTTCTGAGCTCACTCAAGTTTCCTGCTGTATAAGAGAATCTAGAAGAAAGAGCGTGTTTCTTGCTCTAAAGCAGAGTTTGATCCATGGATGAGAGCTATGCTGTGTGTTTCCCATCAGAAATGGAGTTAAATCCCAGGCTCTGTGTCTTCCTACAAGCACTACTTTGTTTCAGGTAAGGGCAGTCACTTTTCAGCTCAAATGAACTACATCGTTCACAATGCACACATGTTTCTCATCTTATCTGAGAAGCATTGGATGTTAGAGAACCCTTGCTTTGTATCAATTTAAAGCAGAGTTGAACTAGATATGGTCCGTATGTATAGGAAACACGGTTCTTTTCTTCTGAGCACACTCACGTTTGCTGCTGTATTAGAGACTCTAGAAAGCAAGAGCGTGCTTCTTGCTCTAAAGCAGAGTGTGATCCATGGATGAGAACTCTGCTGTGTGTTTCCCTTCAGAAATGGAGTTATATCTCATGCTCTGTGTCATCCTACAAGCTGGATGGCGTTTCAGGTTATGGCACTCACTTTTCATCTCAAACGAACTACATCGTTCACGAAGCTAACATGTTTCCCATCTTAAATGCCAAGCATGGGATGTTAGAGGACCAGTGCTTTGTATCAGTTTCAGAAGCAGAGTTGGACTAGATATGGTCCGTATGTGTTGGAAACTCCGTTCTTTTGTTCTCAGCACACGCACGTTTCCAGCCATACTAGAGACTCTAGAAAGCAAGAGCATGCTTCTGGCTCTAAAGTAGAGTGTGATCAATGGATGAGAACTCTGCTGTGAGTTTCCCTTCAGAAATGGAGTTAAATTCTAGGCTCTGTGTCTTCCTAAAAGCAAGACTTCTTTTCAAGTAAGGGCAGTCACTTTTCAGCTCAAATGAACTACAACGTTCACGGAGGTCACACGTTTCTCATCTTAACTGACAAGCATTGTATGTTAGAGGAACAATGCTTTGTATCAGTTTCAGAAGAAGAGTTGGACTAGATATGGTCAGTATGTGTAGGAAACACCGTTCTTTTGTTCTCAGCACGCTCACGTTTCCTGCTGTCTTAGAGACTCTAGAAAGCTAGAGCGTGCTTCTTGCTCTAAAGCAGACTGTGATCAATGGAAGAGAACTCTGCTGAGTGTTTCCCTTCAGAAATGGAGTTAAATCCCAGGCTCTGTGTCTTCCTACAAGCAAACTTCGTTTCAGGTAAGGACAGTCACTTTTCAGCTCAAACGAACTACATCGTTCACGAAGCTAACAAGTTTCCCATCTTAACTGCCAAGCATGGGATGTTAGAGGACGTGTGGTTTGTTTCAGTTTCAGAAGCACAGATGAACTAGATATGGTCCGTATGTGTAAGAAACACCGTTCTTTTGTTCTGAGCTGACTAAAAATTTCCTGCTGTATTAGAGAATCTAGAAGCAATAGCGTGCTTCTTGCTCTAAAGCAGAGTGTGATCCATGGATGAGAACTATGCTGTGTGTTTCCCTTCAGAAATGGAGTTAAGACCCAGGCTCTGTGTCTTCCTACAAGCAGAACTTCGTTTCAGGTAAGGGGAGTCACTTTTCAGCTCAAACGAATTACATCGTTCAGGAAGCTCACATGTTTCTCATCTTAACTGCGAATCATTGGATGTTAGAGAACCTTTCCTTTGCATCAATTTCAAGCAGAGTAGAAGTAGATATGGTCCGTATGTACAGGAAACACCATTCTTTTCTTCTGAGCACACTCACGTTTCATGCTGTATTAGAGACTCTAGAAATCAAGAGTGTGCATCTTGCTCTAAAGCAGAGTGTGATCCATGGATGAGAACTCTGCTGTGTGTTTCCCTTCAGAAATGGAGTTAAATCCCAGGTTCTGTGTCATCCTACAAGCTGGATGGCGTTTCAGGTTATGGCACTCACTTTTCATCTCAAAGGAACTACATCGTTCACGAAGCGAACAAGTTTCCCATCTTAACTGCCAAGCATGGGATGTTAGAGGACCAGTGCTTTGTATCAGTTTCAGAAGCAAGTTGGACTAGATATGGTCTGTAAGTGTAGGAAACACCGTTCTTTTTTTCTGAGCTCACTCAAGTTTCCTGCTGTATAAGAGAATCTAGAAGAAAGAGCGTGTTTCTTGCTCTAAGGCAGAGTTTGATCCATGGATGAGAGCTATGCTGTGTGTTTCCCATCAGAAATGGAGTTAAATCCCAGGCTCTGTGTCTTCCTACAAGCACTACTTTGTTTCAGGTAAGGGCAGTCACTTTTCAGCTCAAATGAACTACATCGTTCACAATGCACACATGTTTCTCATCTTATCTGAGAAGCATTGGATGTTAGAGAACCCTTGCTTTGTATCAATTTCAAGCAGAGTTGAACTAGATATGGTCCGTATGTATAGGAAACACGGTTCTTTTCTTCTGAGCACACTCACGTTTGCTGCTGTATTAGAGACTCTAGAAAGCAAGAGCGTGCTTCTTGCTCTAAAGCAGAGTGTGATCCATGGATGAGAACTCTGCTGTGTGTTTCCCTTCAGAAATGGAGTTAAATCCCAGGCTCTGTGTCATCCTACAAGCTGGATGGCGTTTCAGGTTATGGCACTCACTTTTCATCTCAAACGAACTACATCGTTCACGAAGCTAACATGTTTCCCATCTTAAATGCCAAGCATGGGATGTTAGAGGACCAGTGCTTTGTATCAGTTTCAGAAGCAGAGTTGGACTAGATATGGTCCGTATGTGTTGGAAACTCCGTTCTTTTGTTCTCAGCACACGCACGTTTCCAGCCATACTAGAGACTCTAGAAAGCAAGAGCATGCTTCTGGCTCTAAAGTAGAGTGTGATCAATGGATGAGAACTCTGCTGTGAGTTTCCCTTCAGAAATGGAGTTAAATTCTAGGCTCTGTGTCTTCCTAAAAGCAAGACTTCTTTTCAAGTAAGGGCAGTCACTTTTCAGCTCAAATGAACTACAACGTTCACGGAGGTCACACGTTTCTCATCTTAACTGACAAGCATTGTATGTTAGAGGACCAGGGCTTTGTATCAGTTTCAGAAGAAGAGTTGGACTAGATATGGTCAGTATGTGTAGGAAACACCGTTCTTTTGTTCTCAGCACGCTCACGTTTCCTGCTGTCTTAGAGACTCTAGAAAGCTAGAGCGTGCTTCTTGCTCTAAAGCAGAGTGTGATCAATGGAAGAGAACTCTGCTGAGTGTTTCCCTTCAGAAATGGAGTTAAATCCCAGGCTCTGTGTCTTCCTACAAGCAAACTTCGTTTCAGGTAAGGACAGTCACTTTTCAGCTCAAACGAACTACATCGTTCACGAAGCTAACAAGTTTCCCATCTTAACTGCCAAGCATGGGATGTTAGAGGACGTGTGGTTTGTTTCAGTTTCAGAAGCACAGATGAACTAGATATGGTCCGTATGTGTAAGAAACACCGTTCTTTTGTTCTGAGCTGACTCAAATTTCCTGCTGTATTAGAGAATCTAGAAGCAATAGCGTGCTTCTTGCTCTAAAGCAGAGTGTGATCCATGGATGAGAACTATGCTGTGTGTTTCCCTTCAGAAATGGAGTTAAGACCCAGGCTCTGTGTCTTCCTACAAGCAGAACTTCGTTTCAGGTAAGGGGAGTCACTTTTCAGCTCAAACGAATTACATCGTTCAGGAAGCTCACATGTTTCTCATCTTAACTGAGAATCATTGGATGTTAGAGAACCTTTCTTTTGTATCAATTTCAAGCAGAGTAGAAGTAGATATGGTCCGTATGTACAGGAAACACCATTCTTTTCTTCTGAGCACACTCACGTTTCATGCTGTATTAGAGACTCTAGAAATCAAGAGTGTGCATCTTGCTCTAAAGCAGAGTGTGATCAATGGATGAGAACTCTGCTGTGTGTTTCCGTTCAGAAATGGAGTTAAATCCCAGGCTCTGTGTCATCCTACAAGCTGGATGGCGTTTCAGGTTATGGCACTCACTTTTCATCTCAAAGGAAATACATCGTTCACGAAGCTAACAAGTTTCCCATCTTAACTGCCAAGCATGGGATGTTAGAGGACCAGTGCTTTGTATCAGTTTCAGAAGTAGAGTTGGACTAGATATGGTCCGTAAGTGTAGGAAACACCGTTCTTTTTTTCTGAGCTCACTCAAGTTTCCTGCTGTATAAGAGAATCTAGAAGCAAGAGCGTGTTTCTTGCTCTAAAGCAGAGTTTGATCCATGGATGAGAGCTATGCTGTGAGTTTCCCATCAGAAATGGAGTTAAATCCCAGGCTCTGTGTCTTCCTACAAGCACTACTTTGTTTCAGGTAAGGGCAGTCACTTTTCAGCTCAAATGAACTACATCGTTCACAATGTACACATGTTTCTCATCTTATCTGAGAAGCATTGGATGTTAGAGAACCCTTGCTTTGTATCAATTTCAAGCAGAGTTGAACTAGATATGGTCCGTATGTATAGGAAACACGGTTCTTTTCTTCTGAGCACACTCACGTTTGCTGCTGTATTAGAGACTCTAGAAAGCAAGAGCGTGCTTCTTGCTCTAAAGCAGAGTGTGATCCATGGATGAGAACTCTGCTGTGTGTTTCCCTTCAGAAATGGAGTTAAATCCCAGGCTCTGTGTCATCCTACAAGCTGGATGGCGTTTCAGGTTATGGCACTCACTTTTCATCTCAAACGAACTACATCGTTCACGAAGCTAACATGTTTCCCATCTTAAATGCCAAGCATGGGATGTTAGAGGACCAGTGCTTTGTATCAGTTTCAGAAGCAGAGTTGGACTAGATATGGTCCGTATGTGTTGGAAACTCCGTTCTTTTGTTCTCAGCACACGCACGTTTCCAGCCATACTAGAGACTCTAGAAAGCAAGAGCATGCTTCTGGCTCTAAAGTAGAGTGTGATCAATGGATGAGAACTCTGCTGTGAGTTTCCCTTCAGAAATGGAGTTAAATTCTAGGCTCTGTGTCTTCCTAAAAGCAAGACTTCTTTTCAAGTAAGGGCAGTCACTTTTCAGCTCAAATGAACTACAACGTTCACGGAGGTCACACGTTTCTCATCTTAACTGACAAGCATTGTATGTTAGAGGACCAATGCTTTGTATCAGTTTCAGAAGAAGAGTTGGACTAGATATGGTCAGTATGTGTAGGAAACACCGTTCTTTTGTTCTCAGCACGCTCACGTTTCCTGCTGTCTTAGAGACTCTAGAAAGCTAGAGCGTGCTTCTTGCTCTAAAGCAGACTGTGAACAATGGAAGAGAACTCTGCTGAGTGTTTCCCTTCAGAAATGGAGTTAAATCACAGGCTCTGTGTCTTCCTACAAGCAAACTTCGTTTCAGGTAAGGACAGTCACTTTTCAGCTCAAACGAAATACATTGTTCACGAAGCTAACAAGTTTCCCATCTTAACTGCCAAGCATGGGATGTTAGAGGACGTGTGGTTTGTTTCAATTTCAGAAGCACAGATGAACTAGATATGGTCCGTATGTGTAAGAAACACCGTTCTTTTGTTCTGAGCTGACTCAAATTTCCTGCTGTATTAGAGAATCTAGAAGCAATAGCGTGCTTCTTGCTCTAAAGCAGAGTGTGATCCATGGATGAGAACTATGCTGTGTGTTTCCCTTCAGAAATGGAGTTAAGACCCAGGCTCTGTGTCTTCCTACAAGCAGAACTTCGTTTCAGGTAAGGGGAGTCACTTTTCAGCTCAAACGAATTACATCGTTCAGGAAGCTCACATGTTTCTCATCTTAACTGCGAATCATTGGATGTTAGAGAACCTTTCCTTTGCATCAATTTCAAGCAGAGTAGAAGTAGATATGGTCCGTATGTACAGGAAACACCATTCTTTTCTTCTGAGCACACTCACGTTTCATGCTGTATTAGAGACTCTAGAAATCAAGAGTGTGCATCTTGCTCTAAAGCAGAGTGTGATCCATGGATGAGAACTCTGCTGTGTGTTTCCCTTCAGAAATGGAGTTAAATCCCAGGTTCTGTGTCATCCTACAAGCTGGATGGCGTTTCAGGTTATGGCACTCACTTTTCATCTCAAAGGAACTACATCGTTCACGAAGCGAACAAGTTTCCCATCTTAACTGCCAAGCATGGGATGTTAGAGGACCAGTGCTTTGTATCAGTTTCAGAAGCAAGTTGGACTAGATATGGTCCGTAAGTGTAGGAAACACCGTTCTTTTTTTCTGAGCTCACTCAAGTTTCCTGCTGTATAAGAGAATCTAGAAGAAAGAGCGTGTTTCTTGCTCTAAGGCAGAGTTTGATCCATGGATGAGAGCTATGCTGTGTGTTTCCCATCAGAAATGGAGTTAAATCCCAGGCTCTGTGTCTTCCTACAAGCACTACTTTGTTTCAGGTAAGGGCAGTCACTTTTCAGCTCAAATGAACTACATCGTTCACAATGCACACATGTTTCTCATCTTATCTGAGAAGCATTGGATGTTAGAGAACCCTTGCTTTGTATCAATTTCAAGCAGAGTTGAACTAGATATGGTCCGTATGTATAGGAAACACGGTTCTTTTCTTCTGAGCACACTCACGTTTGCTGCTGTATTAGAGACTCTAGAAAGCAAGAGCGTGCTTCTTGCTCTAAAGCAGAGTGTGATCCATGGATGAGAACTCTGCTGTGTGTTTCCCTTCAGAAATGGAGTTAAATCCCAGGCTCTGTGTCATCCTACAAGCTGGATGGCGTTTCAGGTTATGGCACTCACTTTTCATCTCAAACGAACTACATCGTTCACGAAGCTAACATGTTTCCCATCTTAAATGCCAAGCATGGGATGTTAGAGGACCAGTGCTTTGTATCAGTTTCAGAAGCAGAGTTGGACTAGATATGGTCCGTATGTGTTGGAAACTCCGTTCTTTTGTTCTCAGCACACGCACGTTTCCAGCCATACTAGAGACTCTAGAAAGCAAGAGCATGCTTCTGGCTCTAAAGTAGAGTGTGATCAATGGATGAGAACTCTGCTGTGAGTTTCCCTTCAGAAATGGAGTTAAATTCTAGGCTCTGTGTCTTCCTAAAAGCAAGACTTCTTTTCAAGTAAGGGCAGTCACTTTTCAGCTCAAATGAACTACAACGTTCACGGAGGTCACACGTTTCTCATCTTAACTGACAAGCATTGTATGTTAGAGGACCAGGGCTTTGTATCAGTTTCAGAAGAAGAGTTGGACTAGATATGGTCAGTATGTGTAGGAAACACCGTTCTTTTGTTCTCAGCACGCTCACGTTTCCTGCTGTCTTAGAGACTCTAGAAAGCTAGAGCGTGCTTCTTGCTCTAAAGCAGAGTGTGATCAATGGAAGAGAACTCTGCTGAGTGTTTCCCTTCAGAAATGGAGTTAAATCCCAGGCTCTGTGTCTTCCTACAAGCAAACTTCGTTTCAGGTAAGGACAGTCACTTTTCAGCTCAAACGAACTACATCGTTCACGAAGCTAACAAGTTTCCCATCTTAACTGCCAAGCATGGGATGTTAGAGGACGTGTGGTTTGTTTCAGTTTCAGAAGCACAGATGAACTAGATATGGTCCGTATGTGTAAGAAACACCGTTCTTTTGTTCTGAGCTGACTCAAATTTCCTGCTGTATTAGAGAATCTAGAAGCAATAGCGTGCTTCTTGCTCTAAAGCAGAGTGTGATCCATGGATGAGAACTATGCTGTGTGTTTCCCTTCAGAAATGGAGTTAAGACCCAGGCTCTGTGTCTTCCTACAAGCAGAACTTCGTTTCAGGTAAGGGGAGTCACTTTTCAGCTCAAACGAATTACATCGTTCAGGAAGCTCACATGTTTCTCATCTTAACTGAGAATCATTGGATGTTAGAGAACCTTTCTTTTGTATCAATTTCAAGCAGAGTAGAAGTAGATATGGTCCGTATGTACAGGAAACACCATTCTTTTCTTCTGAGCACACTCACGTTTCATGCTGTATTAGAGACTCTAGAAATCAAGAGTGTGCATCTTGCTCTAAAGCAGAGTGTGATCAATGGATGAGAACTCTGCTGTGTGTTTCCGTTCAGAAATGGAGTTAAATCCCAGGCTCTGTGTCATCCTACAAGCTGGATGGCGTTTCAGGTTATGGCACTCACTTTTCATCTCAAAGGAAATACATCGTTCACGAAGCTAACAAGTTTCCCATCTTAACTGCCAAGCATGGGATGTTAGAGGACCAGTGCTTTGTATCAGTTTCAGAAGTAGAGTTGGACTAGATATGGTCCGTAAGTGTAGGAAACACCGTTCTTTTTTTCTGAGCTCACTCAAGTTTCCTGCTGTATAAGAGAATCTAGAAGCAAGAGCGTGTTTCTTGCTCTAAAGCAGAGTTTGATCCATGGATGAGAGCTATGCTGTGAGTTTCCCATCAGAAATGGAGTTAAATCCCAGGCTCTGTGTCTTCCTACAAGCACTACTTTGTTTCAGGTAAGGGCAGTCACTTTTCAGCTCAAATGAACTACATCGTTCACAATGTACACATGTTTCTCATCTTATCTGAGAAGCATTGGATGTTAGAGAACCCTTGCTTTGTATCAATTTCAAGCAGAGTTGAACTAGATATGGTCCGTATGTATAGGAAACACGGTTCTTTTCTTCTGAGCACACTCACGTTTGCTGCTGTATTAGAGACTCTAGAAAGCAAGAGCGTGCTTCTTGCTCTAAAGCAGAGTGTGATCCATGGATGAGAACTCTGCTGTGTGTTTCCCTTCAGAAATGGAGTTAAATCCCAGGCTCTGTGTCATCCTACAAGCTGGATGGCGTTTCAGGTTATGGCACTCACTTTTCATCTCAAACGAACTACATCGTTCACGAAGCTAACATGTTTCCCATCTTAAATGCCAAGCATGGGATGTTAGAGGACCAGTGCTTTGTATCAGTTTCAGAAGCAGAGTTGGACTAGATATGGTCCGTATGTGTTGGAAACTCCGTTCTTTTGTTCTCAGCACACGCACGTTTCCAGCCATACTAGAGACTCTAGAAAGCAAGAGCATGCTTCTGGCTCTAAAGTAGAGTGTGATCAATGGATGAGAACTCTGCTGTGAGTTTCCCTTCAGAAATGGAGTTAAATTCTAGGCTCTGTGTCTTCCTAAAAGCAAGACTTCTTTTCAAGTAAGGGCAGTCACTTTTCAGCTCAAATGAACTACAACGTTCACGGAGGTCACACGTTTCTCATCTTAACTGACAAGCATTGTATGTTAGAGGACCAATGCTTTGTATCAGTTTCAGAAGAAGAGTTGGACTAGATATGGTCAGTATGTGTAGGAAACACCGTTCTTTTGTTCTCAGCACGCTCACGTTTCCTGCTGTCTTAGAGACTCTAGAAAGCTAGAGCGTGCTTCTTGCTCTAAAGCAGACTGTGAACAATGGAAGAGAACTCTGCTGAGTGTTTCCCTTCAGAAATGGAGTTAAATCACAGGCTCTGTGTCTTCCTACAAGCAAACTTCGTTTCAGGTAAGGACAGTCACTTTTCAGCTCAAACGAAATACATTGTTCACGAAGCTAACAAGTTTCCCATCTTAACTGCCAAGCATGGGATGTTAGAGGACGTGTGGTTTGTTTCAATTTCAGAAGCACAGATGAACTAGATATGGTCCGTATGTGTAAGAAACACCGTTCTTTTGTTCTGAGCTGACTCAAATTTCCTGCTGTATTAGAGAATCTAGAAGCAATAGCGTGCTTCTTGCTCTAAAGCAGAGTGTGATCCATGGATGAGAACTATGCTGTGTGTTTCCCTTCAGAAATGGAGTTAAGACCCAGGCTCTGTGTCTTCCTACAAGCAGAACTTCGTTTCAGGTAAGGGGAGTCACTTTTCAGCTCAAACGAATTACATCGTTCAGGAAGCTCACATGTTTCTCATCTTAACTGCGAATCATTGGATGTTAGAGAACCTTTCCTTTGCATCAATTTCAAGCAGAGTAGAAGTAGATATGGTCCGTATGTACAGGAAACACCATTCTTTTCTTCTGAGCACACTCACGTTTCATGCTGTATTAGAGACTCTAGAAATCAAGAGTGTGCATCTTGCTCTAAAGCAGAGTGTGATCCATGGATGAGAACTCTGCTGTGTGTTTCCCTTCAGAAATGGAGTTAAATCCCAGGTTCTGTGTCATCCTACAAGCTGGATGGCGTTTCAGGTTATGGCACTCACTTTTCATCTCAAAGGAACTACATCGTTCACGAAGCTAACAAGTTTCCCATCTTAACTGCCAAGCATGGGATGTTAGAGGACCAGTGCTTTGTATCAGTTTCAGAAGCAAGTTGGACTAGATATGGTCCGTAAGTGTAGGAAACACCGTTCTTTTTTTCTGAGCTCACTCAAGTTTCCTGCTGTATAAGAGAATCTAGAAGAAAGAGCGTGTTTCTTGCTCTAAAGCAGAGTTTGATCCATGGATGAGAGCTATGCTGTGTGTTTCCCATCAGAAATGGAGTTAAATCCCAGGCTCTGTGTCTTCCTACAAGCACTACTTTGTTTCAGGTAAGGGCAGTCACTTTTCAGCTCAAATGATCTACATCGTTCACAATGCACACATGTTTCTCATCTTATCTGAGAAGCATTGGATGTTAGAGAACCCTTGCTTTGTATCAATTTCAAGCAGAGTTGAACTAGATATGGTCCGTATGTATAGGAAACACGGTTCTTTTCTTCTGAGCACACTCACGTTTGCTGCTGTATTAGAGACTCTAGAAAGCAAGAGCGTGCTTCTTGCTCTAAAGCAGAGTGTGATCCATGGATGAGAACTCTGCTGTGTGTTTCCCTTCAGAAATGGAGTTAAATCCCAGGCTCTGTGTCATCCTACAAGCTGGATGGCGTTTCAGGTTATGGCACTCACTTTTCATCTCAAACGAACTACATCGTTCACGAAGCTAACATGTTTCCCATCTTAAATGCCAAGCATGGGATGTTAGAGGACCAGTGCTTTGTATCAGTTTCAGAAGCAGAGTTGGACTAGATATGGTCCGTATGTGTTGGAAACTCCGTTCTTTTGTTCTCAGCACACGCACGTTTCCAGCCATACTAGAGACTCTAGAAAGCAAGAGCATGCTTCTGGCTCTAAAGTAGAGTGTGATCAATGGATGAGAACTCTGCTGTGAGTTTCCCTTCAGAAATGGAGTTAAATTCTAGGCTCTGTGTCTTCCTAAAAGCAAGACTTCTTTTCAAGTAAGGGCAGTCACTTTTCAGCTCAAATGAACTACAACGTTCACGGAGGTCACACGTTTCTCATCTTAACTGACAAGCATTGTATGTTAGAGGACCAATGCTTTGTATCAGTTTCAGAAGTAGAGTTGGACTAGATATGGTCAGTATGTGTAGGAAACACCGTTCTTTTGTTCTCAGCACGCTCACGTTTCCTGCTGTCTTAGAGACTCTAGAAAGCTAGAGCGTGCTTCTTGCTCTAAAGCAGACTGTGAACAATGGAAGAGAACTCTGCTGAGTGTTTCCCTTCAGAAATGGAGTTAAATCACAGGCTCTGTGTCTTCCTACAAGCAAACTTCGTTTCAGGTAAGGACAGTCACTTTTCAGCTCAAACGAAATACATTGTTCACGAAGCTAACAAGTTTCCCATCTTAACTGCCAAGCATGGGATGTTAGAGGACGTGTGGTTTGTTTCAATTTCAGAAGCACAGATGAACTAGATATGGTCCGTATGTGTAAGAAACACCGTTCTTTTGTTCTGAGCTGACTCAAATTTCCTGCTGTATTAGAGAATCTAGAAGCAATAGCGTGCTTCTTGCTCTAAAGCAGAGTGTGATCCATGGATGAGAACTATGCTGTGTGTTTCCCTTCAGAAATGGAGTTAAGACCCAGGCTCTGTGTCTTCCTACAAGCAGAACTTCGTTTCAGGTAAGGGGAGTCACTTTTCAGCTCAAACGAATTACATCGTTCAGGAAGCTCACATGTTTCTCATCTTAACTGCGAATCATTGGATGTTAGAGAACCTTTCCTTTGCATCAATTTCAAGCAGAGTAGAAGTAGATATGGTCCGTATGTACAGGAAACACCATTCTTTTCTTCTGAGCACACTCACGTTTCATGCTGTATTAGAGACTCTAGAAATCAAGAGTGTGCATCTTGCTCTAAAGCAGAGTGTGATCCATGGATGAGAACTCTGCTGTGTGTTTCCCTTCAGAAATGGAGTTAAATCCCAGGTTCTGTGTCATCCTACAAGCTGGATGGCGTTTCAGGTTATGGCACTCACTTTTCATCTCAAAGGAACTACATCGTTCACGAAGCTAACAAGTTTCCCATCTTAACTGCCAAGCATGGGATGTTAGAGGACCAGTGCTTTGTATCAGTTTCAGAAGCAAGTTGGACTAGATATGGTCCGTAAGTGTAGGAAACACCGTTCTTTTTTTCTGAGCTCACTCAAGTTTCCTGCTGTATAAGAGAATCTAGAAGAAAGAGCGTGTTTCTTGCTCTAAAGCAGAGTTTGATCCATGGATGAGAGCTATGCTGTGTGTTTCCCATCAGAAATGGAGTTAAATCCCAGGCTCTGTGTCTTCCTACAAGCACTACTTTGTTTCAGGTAAGGGCAGTCACTTTTCAGCTCAAATGATCTACATCGTTCACAATGCACACATGTTTCTCATCTTATCTGAGAAGCATTGGATGTTAGAGAACCCTTGCTTTGTATCAATTTCAAGCAGAGTTGAACTAGATATGGTCCGTATGTATAGGAAACACGGTTCTTTTCTTCTGAGCACACTCACGTTTGCTGCTGTATTAGAGACTCTAGAAAGCAAGAGCGTGCTTCTTGCTCTAAAGCAGAGTGTGATCCATGGATGAGAACTCTGCTGTGTGTTTCCCTTCAGAAATGGAGTTAAATCCCAGGCTCTGTGTCATCCTACAAGCTGGATGGCGTTTCAGGTTATGGCACTCACTTTTCATCTCAAACGAACTACATCGTTCACGAAGCTAACATGTTTCCCATCTTAAATGCCAAGCATGGGATGTTAGAGGACCAGTGCTTTGTATCAGTTTCAGAAGCAGAGTTGGACTAGATATGGTCCGTATGTGTTGGAAACTCCGTTCTTTTGTTCTCAGCACACGCACGTTTCCAGCCATACTAGAGACTCTAGAAAGCAAGAGCATGCTTCTGGCTCTAAAGTAGAGTGTGATCAATGGATGAGAACTCTGCTGTGAGTTTCCCTTCAGAAATGGAGTTAAATTCTAGGCTCTGTGTCTTCCTAAAAGCAAGACTTCTTTTCAAGTAAGGGCAGTCACTTTTCAGCTCAAATGAACTACAACGTTCACGGAGGTCACACGTTTCTCATCTTAACTGACAAGCATTGTATGTTAGAGGACCAATGCTTTGTATCAGTTTCAGAAGAAGAGTTGGACTAGATATGGTCAGTATGTGTAGGAAACACCGTTCTTTTGTTCTCAGCACGCTCACGTTTCCTGCTGTCTTAGAGACTCTAGAAAGCTAGAGCGTGCTTCTTGCTCTAAAGCAGACTGTGAACAATGGAAGAGAACTCTGCTGAGTGTTTCCCTTCAGAAATGGAGTTAAATCACAGGCTCTGTGTCTTCCTACAAGCAAACTTCGTTTCAGGTAAGGACAGTCACTTTTCAGCTCAAACGAAATACATTGTTCACGAAGCTAACAAGTTTCCCATCTTAACTGCCAAGCATGGGATGTTAGAGGACGTGTGGTTTGTTTCAATTTCAGAAGCACAGATGAACTAGATATGGTCCGTATGTGTAAGAAACACCGTTCTTTTGTTCTGAGCTGACTCAAATTTCCTGCTGTATTAGAGAATCTAGAAGCAATAGCGTGCTTCTTGCTCTAAAGCAGAGTGTGATCCATGGATGAGAACTATGCTGTGTGTTTCCCTTCAGAAATGGAGTTAAGACCCAGGCTCTGTGTCTTCCTACAAGCAGAACTTCGTTTCAGGTAAGGGGAGTCACTTTTCAGCTCAAACGAATTACATCGTTCAGGAAGCTCACATGTTTCTCATCTTAACTGCGAATCATTGGATGTTAGAGAACCTTTCCTTTGCATCAATTTCAAGCAGAGTAGAAGTAGATATGGTCCGTATGTACAGGAAACACCATTCTTTTCTTCTGAGCACACTCACGTTTCATGCTGTATTAGAGACTCTAGAAATCAAGAGTGTGCATCTTGCTCTAAAGCAGAGTGTGATCCATGGATGAGAACTCTGCTGTGTGTTTCCCTTCAGAAATGGAGTTAAATCCCAGGTTCTGTGTCATCCTACAAGCTGGATGGCGTTTCAGGTTATGGCACTCACTTTTCATCTCAAAGGAACTACATCGTTCACGAAGCTAACAAGTTTCCCATCTTAACTGCCAAGCATGGGATGTTAGAGGACCAGTGCTTTGTATCAGTTTCAGAAGCAAGTTGGACTAGATATGGTCCGTAAGTGTAGGAAACACCGTTCTTTTTTTCTGAGCTCACTCAAGTTTCCTGCTGTATAAGAGAATCTAGAAGAAAGAGCGTGTTTCTTGCTCTAAAGCAGAGTTTGATCCATGGATGAGAGCTATGCTGTGTGTTTCCCATCAGAAATGGAGTTAAATCCCAGGCTCTGTGTCTTCCTACAAGCACTACTTTGTTTCAGGTAAGGGCAGTCACTTTTCAGCTCAAATGATCTACATCGTTCACAATGCACACATGTTTCTCATCTTATCTGAGAAGCATTGGATGTTAGAGAACCCTTGCTTTGTATCAATTTCAAGCAGAGTTGAACTAGATATGGTCCGTATGTATAGGAAACACGGTTCTTTTCTTCTGAGCACACTCACGTTTGCTGCTGTATTAGAGACTCTAGAAAGCAAGAGCGTGCTTCTTGCTCTAAAGCAGAGTGTGATCCATGGATGAGAACTCTGCTGTGTGTTTCCCTTCAGAAATGGAGTTAAATCTCATGCTCTGTGTCATCCTACAAGCTGGATGGCGTTTCAGGTTATGGCACTCACTTTTCATCTCAAACGAACTACATCGTTCACGAAGCTAACATGTTTCCCATCTTAAATGCCAAGCATGGGATGTTAGAGGACCAGTGCTTTGTATCAGTTTCAGAAGCAGAGTTGGACTAGATATGGTCCGTATGTGTTGGAAACTCCGTTCTTTTGTTCTCAGCACACGCACGTTTCCAGCCATACTAGAGACTCTAGAAAGCAAGAGCATGCTTCTGGCTCTAAAGTAGAGTGTGATCAATGGATGAGAACTCTGCTGTGAGTTTCCCTTCAGAAATGGAGTTAAATTCTAGGCTCTGTGTCTTCCTAAAAGCAAGACTTCTTTTCAAGTAAGGGCAGTCACTTTTCAGCTCAAATGAACTACAACGTTCACGGAGGTCACACGTTTCTCATCTTAACTGACAAGCATTGTATGTTAGAGGACCAATGCTTTGTATCAGTTTCAGAAGAAGAGTTGGACTAGATATGGTCAGTATGTGTAGGAAACACCGTTCTTTTGTTCTCAGCACGCTCACGTTTCCTGCTGTCTTAGAGACTCTAGAAAGCTAGAGCGTGCTTCTTGCTCTAAAGCAGACTGTGAACAATGGAAGAGAACTCTGCTGAGTGTTTCCCTTCAGAAATGGAGTTAAATCCCAGGCTCTGTGTCTTCCTACAAGCAAACTTCGTTTCAGGTAAGGACAGTCACTTTTCAGCTCAAACGAACTACATCGTTCACGAAGCTAACAAGTTTCCCATCTTAACTGCCAAGCATGGGATGTTAGAGGACGTGTGGTTTGTTTCAGTTTCAGAAGCACAGATGAACTAGATATGGTCCGTATGTGTAAGAAACACCGTTCTTTTGTTCTGAGCTGACTAAAAATTTCCTGCTGTATTAGAGAATCTAGAAGCAATAGCGTGCTTCTTGCTCTAAAGCAGAGTGTGATCCATGGATGAGAACTATGCTGTGTGTTTCCCTTCAGAAATGGAGTTAAGACCCAGGCTCTGTGTCTTCCTACAAGCAGAACTTCGTTTCAGGTAAGGGGAGTCACTTTTCAGCTCAAACGAATTACATCGTTCAGGAAGCTCACATGTTTCTCATCTAAACTGCGAATCATTGGATGTTAGAGAACCTTTCCTTTGCATCAATTTCAAGCAGAGTAGAAGTAGATATGGTCCGTATGTACAGGAAACACCATTCTTTTCTTCTGAGCACACTCACGTTTCATGCTGTATTAGAGACTCTAGAAATCAAGAGTGTGCATCTTGCTCTAAAGCAGAGTGTGATCCATGGATGAGAACTCTGCTGTGTGTTTCCCTTCAGAAATGGAGTTAAATCCCAGGTTCTGTGTCATCCTACAAGCTGGATGGCGTTTCAGGTTATGGCACTCACTTTTCATCTCAAAGGAAATACATCGTTCACGAAGCTAACAAGTTTCCCATCTTAACTGCCAAGCATGGGATGTTAGAGGACCAGTGCTTTGTATCAGTTTCAGAAGCAAGTTGGACTAGATATGGTCCGTAAGTGTAGGAAACACCGTTCTTTTTTTCTGAGCTCACTCAAGTTTCCTGCTGTATAAGAGAATCTAGAAGCAAGAGCGTGTTTCTTGCTCTAAAGCAGAGTTTGATCCATGGATGAGAGCTATGCTGTGAGTTTCCCATCAGAAATGGAGTTAAATCCCAGGCTCTGTGTCTTCCTACAAGCACTACTTTGTTTCAGGTAAGGGCAGTCACTTTTCAGCTCAAATGAACTACATCGTTCACAATGCACACATGTTTCTCATCTTAACTGAGAAGCATTGGATGTTAGAGAACCCTTTCTTTGTACCAATTTCTAGCAGAGTTGAACTAGATATGGTCCGTATGTATAGGAAACACGGTTCTTTTATTCTGAGCACACTCAGGTTTGCTGCTGTATTAGAGACTCTAGAAAGCAAGAGCGTGCTTCTTGCTCTAAAGCAGAGTGTGATCCATGGATGAGAACTCTGCTGTGTGTTTCCCTTCAGAAATGGAGTTAAATCCCAGGCTCTGTGTCATCCTACAAGCTGGATGGCGTTTCAGGTTATGGCACTCACTTTTCATCTCAAACGAACTACATCGTTCACGAAGCTAACATGTTTCCCATCTTAAATGCCAAGCATGTGATGTTAGAGGACCAGTGCTTTGTATCAGTTTCAGAAGCAGAGTTGGACTAGATATGGTCCGTATGTGTTGGAAACTCCGTTCTTTTGTTCTCAGCACACGCACGTTTCCAGCCATACTAGAGACTCTAGAAAGCAAGAGCATGCTTCTGGCTCTAAAGTAGAGTGTGATCAATGGATGAGAACTCTGCTGTGAGTTTCCCTTCAGAAATGGAGTTAAATTCTAGGCTCTGTGTCTTCCTAAAAGCAAGACTTCTTTTCAAGTAAGGGCAGTCACTTTTCAGCTCAAATGAACTACAACGTTCACGGAGGTCACACGTTTCTCATCTTAACTGACAAGCATTGTATGTTAGAGGACCAGGGCTTTGTATCAGTTTCAGAAGAAGAGTTGGACTAGATATGGTCAGTATGTGTAGGAAACACCGTTCTTTTGTTTTCAGCACGCTCACGTTTCCTGCTGTCTTAGAGACTCTAGAAAGCTAGAGCGTGCTTCTTGCTCTAAAGCAGAGTGTGATCAATGGAAGAGAACTCTGCTGAGTGTTTCCCTTCAGAAATGGAGTTAAATCCCAGGCTCTGTGTCTTCCTACAAGCAAACTTCGTTTCAGGTAAGGACAGTCACTTTTCAGCTCAAACGAACTACATCGTTCACGAAGCTAACAAGTTTCCCATCTTAACTGCCAAGCATGGGATGTTAGAGGACGTGTGGTTTGTTTCAGTTTCAGAAGCACAGATGAACTAGATATGGTCCGTATGTGTAAGAAACACCGTTCTTTTGTTCTGAGCTGACTCAAATTTCCTGCTGTATTAGAGAATCTAGAAGCAATAGCGTGCTTCTTGCTCTAAAGCAGAGTGTGATCCATGGATGAGAACTATGCTGTGTGTTTCCCTTCAGAAATGGAGTTAAGACCCAGGCTCTGTGTCTTCCTACAAGCAGAACTTCGTTTCAGGTAAGGGGAGTCACTTTTCAGCTCAAACGAATTACATCGTTCAGGAAGCTCACATGTTTCTCATCTTAACTGAGAATCATTGGATGTTAGAGAACCTTTCTTTTGTATCAATTTCAAGCAGAGTAGAAGTAGATATGGTCCGTATGTACAGGAAACACCATTCTTTTCTTCTGAGCACACTCACGTTTCATGCTGTATTAGAGACTCTAGAAATCAAGAGTGTGCATCTTGCTCTAAAGCAGAGTGTGATCAATGGATGAGAACTCTGCTGTGTGTTTCCCTTCAGAAATGGAGTTAAATCCCAGGCTCTGTGTCATCCTACAAGCTGGATGGCGTTTCAGGTTATGGCACTCACTTTTCATCTCAAAGGAAATACATCGTTCACGAAGCTAACAAGTTTCCCATCTTAACTGCCAAGCATGGGATGTTAGAGGACCAGTGCTTTGTATCAGTTTCAGAAGTAGAGTTGGACTAGATATGGTCCGTAAGTGTAGGAAACACCGTTCTTTTTTTCTGAGCTCACTCAAGTTTCCTGCTGTATAAGAGAATCTAGAAGCAAGAGCGTGTTTCTTGCTCTAATGCAGAGTTTGATCCATGGATGAGACCTATGCTGTGAGTTTCCCATCAGAAATGGAGTTAAATCCCAGGCTCTGTGTCTTCCTACAAGCACTACTTTGTTTCAGGTAAGGGCAGTCACTTTTCAGCTCAAATGAACTACATCGTTCACAATGCACACATGTTTCTCATCTTAACTGAGAAGCATTGGATGTTAGAGAACCCTTGCTTTGTACCAATTTCTAGCAGAGTTGAACTAGATATGGTCCATATGTATAGGAAACACGGTTCTTTTCTTCTGAGCACACTCACGTTTGCTGCTGTATTAGAGACTCTAGAAAGCAAGAGCGTGCTTCTTGCTCTAAAGCAGAGTGTGATCCATGGATGAGAACTCTGCTGTGTGTTTCCCTTCAGAAATGGAGTTAAATCCCAGGCTCTGTGTCATCCTACAAGCTGGATGGCGTTTCAGGTTATGGCACTCACTTTTCATCTCAAACGAACTACATCGTTCACGAAGCTAACAAGTTTCCCATCTTAAATGCCAAGCATGGGATGTTAGAGGACCAGTGCTTTGTATCAGTTTCAGAAGCAGAGTTGGACTAGATATGGTCCGTATGTGTTGGAAACTCCGTTCTTTTGTTCTCAGCACACGCACGTTTCCAGCCATACTAGAGACTCTAGAAAGCAAGAGCATGCTTCTTGCTCTAAAGTAGAGTGTGATCAATGGATGAGAACTCTGCTGTGAGTTTCCCTTCAGAAATGGAGTTAAATTCTAGGCTCTGTGTCTTCCTAAAAGCAAGAATTCTTTTCAAGTAAGGGCAGTCACTTTTCAGCTCAAATGAACTACAACGTTCACGGAGGTCACACGTTTCTCATCTTAACTGACAAGCATTGTATGTTAGAGGACCAATGCTTTGTATCAGTTTCAGAAGAAGAGTTGGACTAGATATGGTCAGTATGTGTAGGAAACACCGTTCTTTTGTTCTCAGCACGCTCACGTTTCCTGCTGTCTTAGAGACTCTAGAAAGCTAGAGCGTGCTTCTTGCTCTAAAGCAGAGTGTGATCAATGGAAGAGAACTCTGCTGAGTGTTTCCCTTCAGAAATGGAGTTAAATCCCAGGCTCTGTGTCTTCCTACAAGCAAACTTCGTTTCAGGTAAGGACAGTCACTTTTCAGCTCAAACGAACTACATCGTTCACGAAGCTAACAAGTTTCCCATCTTAACTGCCAAGCATGGGATGTTAGAGGACGTGTGGTTTGTTTCAGTTTCAGAAGCACAGATGAACTAGATATGGTCCGTATGTGTAAGAAACACCGTTCTTTTGTTCTGAGCTGACTCAAATTTCCTGCTGTATTAGAGAATCTAGAAGCAGTAGCGTGCTTCTTGCTCTACAGCAGAGTGTGATCCATGGATAAGAACTATGCTGTGTGTTTCCCTTCAGAAATGGAGTTAAGACCCAGGCTCTGTGTCTTCCTACAAGCAGAACTTCGTTTCAGGTAAGGGGAGTCACTTTTCAGCTCAAACGAATTACATCGTTCAGGAAGCTCACATGTTTCTCATCTTAACTGAGAATCATTGGATGTTAGAGAACCTTTCCTTTGCATCAATTTCAAGCAGAGTAGAAGTAGATATGGTCCGTATGTACAGGAAACACCATTCTTTTCTTCTGAGCACACTCACGTTTCATGCTGTATTAGAGACTCTAGAAATCAAGAGTGTGCATCTTGCTCTAAAGCAGAGTGTGATCAATGGATGAGAACTCTGCTGTGTGTTTCCCTTCAGAAATGGAGTTAAATCCCAGGCTCTGTGTCATCCTACAAGCTGGATGGCGTTTCAGGTTATGGCACTCACTTTTCATCTCAAAGGAACTACATCGTTCACGAAGCGAACAAGTTTCCCATCTTAACTGCCAAGCATGGGATGTTAGAGGACCAGTGCTTTGTATCAGTTTCAGAAGCAAGTTGGACTAGATATGGTCTGTAAGTGTAGGAAACACCGTTCTTTTTTTCTGAGCTCACTCAAGTTTCCTGCTGTATAAGAGAATCTAGAAGCAAGAGCGTGTTTCTTGCTCTAAAGCAGAGTTTGATCCATGGAAAAGAGCTATGCTGTGTGTTTCCCATCAGAAATGGAGTTAAATCCCAGGCTCTGTGTCTTCCTACAAGCACTACTTTGTTTCAGGTAAGGGCAGTCACTTTTCAGCTCAAATGAACTACATCGTTCACAATGCACACATGTTTCTCATCTTAACTGAGAAGCATTGGATGTTAGAGAACCCTTGCTTTGTACCAATTTCTAGCAGAGTTGAACTAGATATGGTCCCTATGTATAGGAAACACGGTTCTTTTCTTCTGAGCACACTCACGTTTGCTGCTGTATTAGAGACTCTAGAAAGCAAGAGCGTGCTTCTTGCTCTAAAGCAGAGTGTGATCAATGGATGAGAACTCTGCTGTGTGTTTCCCTTCAGAAATGGAGTTAAATCCCAGGCTCTGTGTCATCCTACAAGCTGGATGGCGTTTCAGGTTATGGCACTCACTTTTCATCTCAAACGAACAACATCGTTCACGAAGCTAACATGTTTCCCATCTTAAATGCCAAGCATGGGATGTTAGAGGACCAGTGCTTTGTATCAGTTTCAGAAGCAGAGTTGGACTAGATATGGTCTGTATGTGTTGGAAACTCCGTTCTTTGGTCTCAGCACACGCACGTTTCCAGCCATACAAGAGACTCTAGAAAGCAAGAGCATGCTTCTTGCTCTAAAGTAGAGTGTGATCAATGGATGAGAACTCTGCTGTGAGTTTCCCTTCAGAAATGGAGTTAAATTCTAGGCTCTGTGTCTTCCTAAAAGAAAGACTTCTTTTCAAGTAAGGGCAGTCACTTTTCAGCTCAAATGAACTACAACGTTCACGGAGGTCACACGTTTCTCATCTTAACTGACAAGCATTGTATGTTAGAGGACCAGTGCTTTGTATCAGTTTCAGAAGAAGAGTTGGACTAGATATGGTCAGTATGTGTAGGAAACACCGTTCTTTTGTTCTCAGCACGCTCACGCTTCCTGCTGTCTTAGAGACTCTAGAAAGCTAGAGCGTGCTTCTTGCTCTAAAGCAGAGTGTGATCAATGAATGAGAACTCTGCTGTGTGTTTCCCTTCAGAAATGGAGTTAAATCCCAGGCTCTGTGTCTTCCTACAAGCCAACTTCGTTTCAGGTAAGGACAGTCACTTTTCAGCTCAAACGATCTACATCTTTCATGAAGCTAACAAGTTTCCCATCTTAACTGACAAGCATTGGATGTTAGGGAACCAGTGCTTTGTATCAGTTTCAGAAGCAGAGTTGGACTAGATATGGTCCGTATGTGAAGGAAACACCGTTCTTTTGTTCTCAGCACACTCATGTTTCCTGCTGTCTTAGAAACTCTAGAAAGCTAGAGCGTGCTTCTTTCTCTAAAGCAGAGTGTGATCAATGGATGAGAACTCTGCTGTGAGTTTCACTTCAGAATTGGAGTTAAATCCCAGGCTCTGTGTCTTCCTACATGATGGATGGCGTTTAAGGCAAGGGCAGTCACTTTTCAGCTCAAAGGAACTACATCGTTCACGAAGCTAACAAGTTACCCATCTTAACTGACAAGCATTGGATGTTAGAGGACCAGTGCTTTGTATGAGTTTCAGAAGCAGAGATGGACTAGATATGGTCTGTATGTGTAGGAAACTCCGTTCTTTTGTTCTCAGCACACTCACGTTTCCTGCTGTACTAGAGACTCTAGAAAGCAAGAGCGTGCTTCTTGCTCTAAAGTAGAGTGTGATCAATGGATGAGAACTCTGCTGTGTGTTTCCCTTCAGAAATGGAGTTAAATCCCAGGCTCTGTGTCTTCGTATAAGTAGAACTCTGTTTCAGGTAAGGCCAGTCACTTTTCAGCTCAAACGAATTACATCGTTCACGAAGCTCACATGTTTCTCATGTTAACTGAGAATCATTGGATGTTAGAGAACCTTTCCTTTGTATCAATTTCAAGCAGAGTAGAACTAGATATGGTCCGTATGTATACGAAACACCATTCTTTTCTTCTGAGCACACTCACGTTTCCTGCTGTATTAGAGACTCTAGAAATCAAGAGTGTGCATCTTGCTCTAAAGCAGAGTGTGATCAATGGATGAGAACACTGCTGTGTGTTTCTCTTCAGAAATGCAGTTAAATCCCAGGCTCTGTGTCATCCTACAAGCTGGATGGCGTTTCAGGTTATGGCACTCACTTTTCATCTCAAAGGAACTACAACGTTCATGAAGCTAACAAGTTTCCCATCTTAACTGAGAAGCATTGGACATTAGCGGACCAGTGCTTTGTATCAGTTTCAGAAGTAGAGTTGGACTAGATATGGTCCGTATGTGTAGGAAACACCGATCTTTTGTTCTCAGCACACTCACGTTTCCTGCTGTACTAGAGACTCTAGACAGCAAGAGCGTGCTTCTTGCTCTAAAGCAGAGTGTAATCAATGGATGAGATCTCTGCTGTGTGTTTCCCTTCAGAAATGGAGTTAAATCCCAGGCTCTGTGTCTTCCTACAAGCACTACTTTGTTTCAGGTAAGGGCAGTCACTTTTCAGCTCAAATGAACTACATCGTTCACAATGCACACATGTTTCTCATCTTAACTGAGAAGCATTGGATGTTAGAGAACCCTTGCTTTGTACCAATTTCTAGCAGAGTTGAACTAGATATGGTCCGTATGTATAGGAAACACGGTTCTTTTCTTCTGAGCACACTCAGGTTTGCTGCTGTATTAGAGACTCTAGAAAGCAAGAGCGTGCTTCTTGCTCTAAAGCAGAGTGTGATCCATGGATGAGAACTCTGCTGTGTGTTTCCCTTCAGAAATGGAGTTAAATCCCAGGCTCTGTGTCATCCTACAAGCTGGATGGCGTTTCAGGTTATGGCACTCACTTTTCATCTCAAACGAACTACATCGTTCACGAAGCTAACATGTTTCCCATCTTAAATGCCAAGCATGGGATGTTAGAGGACCAGTGCTTTGTATCAGTTTCAGAAGCAGAGTTGGACTAGATATGGTCCGTATGTGTTGGAAACTCCGATCTTTTGTTCTCAGCACACCCACGTTTCCAGCCATACTAGAGACTCTAGAAAGCAAGAGCATGCTTCTTCCTCTAAAGTAGAGTGTGATCAATGGATGAGAACTCTGCTGTGAGTTTCCCTTCAGAAATGGAGTTAAATTCTAGGCTCTGTGTCTTCCTAAAAGCAAGACTTCTTTTCAAGTAAGGGCAGTCACTTTTCAGCTCAAATGAACTACAACGTTCACGGAGGTCACACGTTTCTCATCTTAACTGACAAGCATTGTATGTTAGAGGACCAGTGCTTTGTATCAGTTTCAGAAGAGGAGTTGGACTAGATATGGTCCGTATGTGTAGGAAACACCGTTCTTTTGTTCTCAGCACGCTCACGTTTCCTGCTGTCTTAGAGACTCTAGAAAGCTAGAGCGTGCTTCTTGCTGTAAAGCAGAGTGTGATCAATGGATGAGAACTCTGCTGTGTGTTTCCCTTCAGAAATGGAGTTAAATCCCACGCTCTGTGTCTTCCTACAAGCCAACTTCATTTCAGGTAAGGACAGTCACTTTTCAGCTCAAACGATCTACATCGTTCATGAAGCTAACAAGTTTCCCATCTTAACTGACAAGCATTGGATGTTAAGGAACGAGTGCTTTGTATCAGTTTCAGAAGCAGAGTTGGACTAGATATGGTCCGTATGTGAAGGAAACACCGTTCTTTTGTTCTCAGCACACTCATGTTTCCTGCTGTCTTAGAAACTCTAGAAAGCTAGAGCGTGCTTCTTGCTCTAAAGCAGAGTGTGATCCATGGATGAGAACTCTGCTGTGTGTTTCCCTTCAGAAATGGAGTTAAATCCGAAGCTCTGTGTCTTCCTACACGCTGGATGGCGTTTCAGGCAAGGACAGTCACTTTTCAGGTCACAGGAACTACATCGTTCACGAAGCTAACAAGTTTCCCATCTTAACTGCCAAGCATGTGATGTTAGAGGACCAGGGCTTTGTATCAGTTTCAGAAGCAAGTTGGACTAGATATTTTCCGTATGTGTAGGAAACACCGTTCTTTTTTTCTGAGCTCACTCAAGTTTCTTGCTGTATAAGAGAATCTAGAAGCAAGAGCGTGCTTCTTGCTCTAAAGCAGAGTGTGATCCATGGATAAGAACTCTGCTGTGTGTTTCCCTTCAGAAATGGAGTTAAATCCCAAGCTCTGTGTCTTACTACACGCTGGGTGGCGTTCCAGGCAAGGGCAGTCACTTTTCAGCTCAAAAGAACTACATCATTCACGAAGCTAACAAGTTTCCCATCTTAACTGCCAAGCATAGGATGTTAGAGCACCAGTGCTTTGTATCAGTTTCAGAAGCAGAGTTGGACTAGATATGGTCCGTATGTGTAGGAAACACCGTTCTTTTTTTCTGAGCTCACTCAAGTTTCCTGCTGTATAAGAGAATCTAGAAGCAATAGCGTGTTTCTTGCTCTAAAGCAGAGTGTGATCCATGGATGAGAACTACGCTGTGTGTTTCCCTTCAGAAATGGAGTTAAATCCCAGGCTCTGTGTCTTCCTACAATCACTACTTTGTTTCAGGTAAGGGCAGTCACTTTTCAGCTCAAATGAACTACATCGTTCACAATGCACACATGTTTCTCATCTTAACTGAGAAGCATTGGATGTTAGAGAACCCTTGCTTTGTATCAATTTCAAGCAGAGTTGAACTAGATATGGTCCGTATGTATAGGAAACACTGTTCTTGTCTACTGAGCACACTCACGTTTGCTGCTGTATTAGAGACTCTAGAAAGCAAGAGCGTGCTTCTTGCTCTAAAGCAGAGTGTGATCCATGGATGAGAACTCTGCTGTGTGTTTCCCTTCAGGTATGGAGTTAAATCCCAAGCTCTGTGTCTTCCTACAAGCTGGATGGCATTTCAGGCAAGGGCAGTAACTTTTCAGCTCAAAGGAACTACATCGTTCATGAAGCTCACACGTTTCTCATCTTAACTGACAAGCATTGGATGTTAGAGGACCAGTGCTTTGTATCAGTTTCAGAAGCAGAGTTGGACTAGATATGGTCCGTATGTGAAGGAAACACTGTTCTTTTGTTCTCAGCACACTCATGTTTCCTGCTGTCTTAGAAACTCTAGAAAGCTAGAGCGTGCTTCTTTCTCTAAAGCAGAGTGTGATCAATGGATGAGAACTCTGCTGTGAGTTTCACTTCAGAATTGGAGTTAAATCCCAGGCTCTGTGTCTTCCTACATGATGGATGGCGTTTAAGGCAAGGGCAGTCACTTTTCAGCTCAAAGGAACTACATCGTTCACGAAGCTAACAAGTTACCCATCTTAACTGACAAGCATTGGATGTTAGAGGACCAGTGCTTTGTATGAGTTTCAGAAGCAGAGATGGACTAGATATGGTCCGTATGTGTAGGAAACTCCGTTCTTTTGTTCTCAGCACACTCACGTTTCCTGCTGTACTAGAGACTCTAGAAAGCAAGAGCGTGCTTCTTGCTCTAAAGTAGAGTGTGATCAATGGATGAGAACTCTGCTGTGTGTTTCCCTTCAGAATTGGAGTTAAATCCCAGGCTCTGTGTCTTCGTATAAGTAGAACTCTGTTTCAGGTAAGGGCAGTCACTTTTCAGCTCAAACGAATTACATCGTTCACGAAGCTCACATGTTTCTCATCTTAACTGAGAAGCATTGGATGTTAGAGAACCTTTCCTTTGTATCAATTTCAAGCAGAGTAGAACTAGATATGGTCCGTATGTATAGAAACACCATTCTTTTCTTCTGAGCACACTCACGTTTCCTGCTGTATTAGAGACTCTAGAAATCAAGAGCGTGCATCTTGCTCTAAAGCAGAGTGTGATCAATGGATGAGAACTCTGCTGTGTGTTTCCCTTCCGAAATGGAGTTAAATCCCAGGCTCTGTGTCATCCTACAAGCTGGATGGCATTTCAGGTTATGGCACTCACTTTTCATCTCAAACGAACTACATCGTTCACGAAGCTAACAAGTTTCCCATCTTAAATACCAAGCATGGGATGTTAGAGGACCAGTGCTTTGTATCAGTGTCAGAAGCAGAGTTAGACTAGATATGGTCCGTATGTGTTGGAAACTCCGTTCTTTTGTTCTCAGCACACGCACGTTTCCAGCCATACTAGAGACTCTAGAAAGCAAGAGCATGCTTCCTGCTCTAAAGTAGAGTGTGATCAATGGATGAGAACTCTGCTGTGAGTTTCCCTTCAGAAATGGAGTTAAATTCTAGGCTCTGTGTCTTCCTAAAAGAAAGACTTCTTTTCAAGTAAGGGCAGTCACTTTTCAGCTCAAATGAACTACAACGTTCACGGAGGTCACACGTTTCTCATCTTAACTGACAAGCATTGTATGTTAGAGGACCAGTGCTTTGTATCAGTTTCAGAAGAGGAGTTGGACTAGATATGGTCCGTATGTGTAGGAAACACCGTTCTTTTGTTCTCAGCACGCTCACGTTTCCTGCTGTCTTAGAGACTCTAGAAAGCTAGAGCGTGCTTCTTGCTGTAAAGCAGAGTGTGATCAATGGATGAGAACTCTGCTGTGTGTTTCCCTTCAGAAATGGAGTTAAATCCCACGCTCTGTGTCTTCCTACAAGCCAACTTCATTTCAGGTAAGGACAGTCACTTTTCAGCTCAAACGATCTACATCGTTCATGAAGCTAACAAGTTTCCCATCTTAACTGACAAGCATTGGATGTTAAGGAACGAGTGCTTTGTATCAGTTTCAGAAGCAGAGTTGGACTAGATATGGTCCGTACGTGAAGGAAACACCGTTCTTTTGTTCTCAGCACACTCATGTTTCCTGCTGTCTTAGAAACTCTAGAAAGCTAGAGCGTGCTTCTTGCTCTAAAGCAGAGTGTGATCCATGGATGAGAACTCTGCTGTGTGTTTCCCTTCAGAAATGGAGTTAAATCCGAAGCTCTGTGTCTTCCTACACGCTGGATGGCGTTTCAGGCAAGGACAGTCACTTTTCAGGTCACAGGAACTACATCGTTCACGAAGCTAACAAGTTTCCCATCTTAACTGCCAAGCATGTGATGTTAGAGGACCAGGGCTTTGTATCAGTTTCAGAAGCAAGTTGGACTAGATATTTTCCGTATGTGTAGGAAACACCGTTCTTTTTTTCTGAGCTCACTCAAGTTTCTTGCTGTATAAGAGAATCTAGAAGCAAGAGCGTGCTTCTTGCTCTAAAGCAGAGTGTGATCCATGGATGAGAACTCTGCTGTGTGTTTCCCTTCAGAAATGGAGTTAAATCACAAGCTCTGTGTCTTCCTACACACTGGATGGCGTTTCAGGCAAGGGCAGTCACTTTTCAGGTCACAGGAACTACATCGTTCACGAAGCTAACAAGTTTCCCATCTTAACTGCCAAGCATGTGATGTTAGAGGACCAGGGCTTTTTATCAGTTTCAGAAGCAAGTTGGACTAGATATGGTCCGTATGTGTAGGAAACACCGTTCTTTTTTTTCTGAGCTCACTCAAGTTTCTTGCTGTATAAGAGAATCTAGAAGCAAGAGCGTGTTTCTTGCTCTAAAGCAGAGTGTGATCCATGGATGAGCGCTATGCTGTGTGTTTCCCATCAGAAATGGAGTTAAATCCCAGGCTCTGTGTCTTCCTACAAGCACTACTTTGTTTCAGGTAAGGGCAGTCACTTTTCAGCTCAAATGGACTACATCGTTCACAATGCACACATGTTTCTCATCTTAACTGAGAAGCATTGGATGTTAGAGAACCCTTGCTTTGTATCAATTTCAAGCAGAGTTGAACTAGATATGGTCCGTATGTATAGGAAACACGGTTCTTTTCTTCTGAGCACACTCACGTTTCCTGCTGTATTAGAGACTCTAGAAAGCAAGAGCGTGCTTCTTGCTCTAAAGCAGAGTGTGATCCATGGATGAGAACTCTGCTGTGTGTTTCCCTTCAGAAATGGAGTTAAATCCCAAGCTCTGTGTCTTCCTACAAGCTGGATGGCATTTCAGGCAAGGGCAGTAACTTTTCAGCTCAAAGGAACTACATCGTTCATGAAGCTCACACGTTTCTCATCTTAACTGACAAGCATTGGATGTTAGAGGACTAGTGCTTTGTATTAGTTTCAGAAGCAGAGTTGGACTAGATATGGTTCGTACGTGAAGGAAACACCATTCTTTTGTTCTCAGCACACTCATGTTTCCTGCTGTCTTAGAAACTCTAGAAAGCTAGAGCGTGCTTCTTTCTCTAAAGCAGAGTGTGATCAATGGTTGAGAACTCTACTGTGAGTTTCACTTCAGAATTGGAGTTAAATCCCAGGCTCTGTGTCTTCCTACATGATGGGTGGCGTTTAAGGCAAGGGCAGTCACTTTTCAGCTCAAAGGAACTACATCGTTCACGAAGCTAACAAGTTACCCATCTTAACTGACAAGCATTGGATGTTAGAGGACCAGTGCTTTGTATGAGTTTCAGAAGCAGAGTTGGACTAGATATGGTCCGTATGTGAAGGAAACACTGTTCTTTTGTTCTCAGCACACTCATGTTTCCTGCTGTCTTAGAAACTCTAGAAAGCTAGAGCGTGCTTCTTTCTCTAAAGCAGAGTGTGATCAATGGATGAGAACTCTGCTGTGAGTTTCACTTCAGAATTGGAGTTAAATCCCAGGCTCTGTGTCTTCCTACATGATGGATGGCGTTTAAGGCAAGGGCAGTCACTTTTCAGCTCAAAGGAACTACATCGTTCACGAAGCTAACAAGTTACCCATCTTAACTGACAAGCATTGGATGTTAGAGGACCAGTGCTTTGTATGAGTTTCAGAAGCAGAGATGGACTAGATATGGTCCGTATGTGTAGGAAACTCCGTTCTTTTGTTCTCAGCACACTCACGTTTCCTGCTGTACTAGAGACTCTAGAAAGCAAGAGCGTGCTTCTTGCTCTAAAGTAGAGTGTGATCAATGGATGAGAACTCTGCTGTGTGTTTCCCTTCATAATTGGAGTTAAATCCCAGGCTCTGTGTCTTCGTATAAGTAGAACTCTGTTTCAGGTAAGGGCAGTCACTTTTGAGCTCAAACGAATTACATCGTTCACGAAGCTCACATGTTTCTCATCTTAACTGCGAATCATTGGATGTTAGAGAACTTTTCCTTTGTATCAATTTCAAGCAGAGTAGAACTAGATATGGTCCGTATGTATAGAAACACCATTCTTTTCTTCTGAGCACACTCACGTTTCCTGCTGTATTAGAGACTCTAGAAATCAAGAGTGTGCATCTTGCTCTAAAGCAGAGTGTGATCAATGGATGAGAACTCTGCTGTGTGTTTCCCTTCAGAAATGGAGTTAAATCCCAGGCTCTGTGTCATCCTACAAGCTGGATGGCGTTTCAGGTTATGGCACTCACTTTTCATCTCAAAGGAACTACATCGTTCACGAAGCTAACAAGTTTCCCATCTTAACTGCCAAGCATGGGATGTTAGAGGACCAGTGCTTTGTATCAGTTTCAGAAGTAGAGTTGGACTAGATATGGTCCGTAAGTGTAGGAAACACCGTTCTTTTTTTCTGAGCTCACTCAAGTTTCCTGCTGTATAAGAGAATCTAGAAGCAAGAGCGTGTTTCTTGCTCTAAAGCAGAGTTTGATCCATGGATGAGAGCTATGCTGTGAGTTTCCCATCAGAAATGGAGTTAAATCCCAGGCTCTGTGTCTTCCTACAAGCACTACTTTGTTTCAGGTAAGGGCAGTCACTTTTCAGCTCAAATGAACTACATCGTTCACAATGCACACATGTTTCTCATCTTAACTGAGAAGCATTGGATGTTAGAGAACCCTTGCTTTGTACCAATTTCTAGCAGAGTTGAACTAGATATGGTCCATATGTATAGGAAACACGGTTCTTTTCTTCTGAGCACACTCACGTTTGATGCTGTATTAGAGACTCTAGAAAGCAAGAGCGTGCTTCTTGCTCTAAAGCAGAGTGTGATCCATGGATGAGAACTCTGCTGTGTGTTTCCCTTCAGAAATGGAGTTAAATCCCAGGCTCTGTGTCATCCTACAAGCTGGATGGCATTTCAGGTTATGGCACTCACTTTTCATCTCAAACGAACTACATCGTTCACGAAGCTAACAAGTTTCCCATCTTAAATACCAAGCATGGGATGTTAGAGGACCAGTGCTTTGTATCAGTGTCAGAAGCAGAGTTGGACTAGATATGGTCTGTATGTGTTGGAAACTCCGTTCTTTTGTTCTCAGCACACGCACGTTTCCAGCCATACTAGAGACTCTAGAAAGCAAGAGCATGCTTCTTGCTCTAAAGTAGAGTGTGATCAATGGATGAGAACTCTGCTGTGAGTTTCCCTTCAGAAATGGAGTTAAATTCTAGGCTCTGTGTCTTCCTAAAAGAAAGACTTCTTTTCAAGTAAGGGCAGTCACTTTTCAGCTCAAATGAACTACAACGTTCACGGAGGTCACACGTTTCTCATCTTAACTGACAAGCATTGTATGTTAGAGGACCAGTGCTTTGTATCAGTTTCAGAAGCAGAGTTGGACTAGATATAGTCCGTATGTGTAGGAAACACCGTTCTTTTGTTCTGAGCTCACTCAAGTTTGCTGCTGTATTAGGAATCTAGAAGCGAGAGTGTGCTTCTTGCTCTAAAGCAGAGTGTGATCCATGGATGAGAACTCTGCTGTGTGTTTCCCTTCAGAAATGGAGTTAAATCCCAAGCTCTGTGTCTTCCTACACGCTGGATGGCGTTTCAGGCAAGGGCAGTCACTTTTCAGGTCACAGGAACTACATCGTTCACGCAGCTAACAAGTTTCCCATCTTAACTGCCAAGCATGTGATGTTAGAGGACCAGGGCTTTTTATCAGTTTCAGAAGCAAGTTGGACTAGATATGGTCCGTATGTGTAGGAAACACCGTTCTTTTTTTTCTGAGCTCACTCAAGTTTCTTGCTGTATAAGAGAATCTAGAAGCAAGAGCGTGTTTCTTGCTCTAAAGCAGAGTGTGATCCATGGATGAGCGCTATGCTGTGTGTTTCCCATCAGAAATGGAGTTAAATCCCAGGCTCTGTGTCTTCCTACAAGCACTACTTTGTTTCAGGTAATGGCAGTCACTTTTCAGCTCAAATGGACTACATCGTTCACAATGCACACATGTTTCTCATCTTAACTGAGAAGCATTGGATGTTAGAGAACCCTTGCTTTGTATCAATTTCAAGCAGAGTTGAACTAGATATGGTCCGTATGTATAGGAAACACGGTTCTTTTCTTCTGAGCACACTCACGTTTCCTGCTGTATTAGAGACTCTAGAAAGCAAGAGCGTGCTTCTTGCTCTAAAGCAGAGTGTGATCCATGGATGAGAACTCTGCTGTGTGTTTCCCTTCAGAAATGGAGTTAAATCCCAAGCTCTGTGTCTTCCTACAAGCTGGATGGCATTTCAGGCAAGGGCAGTAACTTTTCAGCTCAAAGGAACTACATCGTTCATGAAGCTCACACGTTTCTCATCTTAACTGACAAGCATTGGATGTTAGAGGACCAGTGCTTTGTATTAGTTTCAGAAGCAGAGTTGGACTAGATATGGTCCGTATGTGAAGGAAACACCGTCCTCTTGTTCTCAGCACACTCATGTTTCCTGCTGTCTTAGAAACTCTAGAAAGCTAGAGCGTGCTTCTTTCTCTAAAGCAGAGTGTGATCAATGGTTGAGAACTCTACTGTGAGTTTCACTTCAGAATTGGAGTTAAATCCCAGGCTCTGTGTCTTCCTACATGATGGGTGGCATTTAAGGCAAGGGCAGTCACTTTTCAGCTCAAAGGAACTACATCGTTCACGAAGCTAACAAGTTACCCATCTTAACTGACAAGCATTGGATGTTAGAGGACCAGTGCTTTGTATGAGTTTCAGAAGCAGAGTTGGACTAGATATGGTCCGTATGTGTAGGAAACTCCGTTCTTTTGTTCTCAGCACACTCACGTTTCCTGCTGTACTAGAGACTCTAGAAAGCAAGAGCGTGCTTCTTTCTCTAAAGTAGAGTGTGATCAATGGATGAGAACTCTGCTGTGTGTTTCCCTTCAGAAATGGAGTTAAATCCCAGGCTCTGTGTCTTCGTATAAGTAGAACTTTGTTTCAGGTAAGGGCAGTCACTTTTCAGCTCAAACGAATTACATCGTTCACGAAGCTCACATGTTTCTCATCTTAACTGCGAATCATTGGATGTTAGAGAACCTTTCCTTTGTATCAATTTCAAGCAGAGTAGAACTAGATATGGTCCGTATGTATACAAACACCATTCTTTTCTTCTGAGCACACTCACGTTTCCTGCTGTATTAGAGACTCTAGAAATCAAGAGCGTGCATCTTGCTCTAAAGCAGAGTGTGATCAATGGATGAGAACTCTGCTGTGTGTTTCCCTTCCGAAATGGAGTTAAATCCCAGGCTCTGTGTCATCCTACAAGCTGGATGGCATTTCAGGTTATGGCACTCACTTTTCATCTCAAACGAACTACATCGTTCACGAAGCTAACAAGTTTCCCATCTTAAATACCAAGCATGGGATGTTAGAGGACCAGTGCTTTGTATCAGTGTCAGAAGCAGAGTTAGACTAGATATGGTCCGTATGTGTTGGAAACTCCGTTCTTTTGTTCTCAGCACACGCACGTTTCCAGCCATACTAGAGACTCTAGAAAGCAAGAGCATGCTTCCTGCTCTAAAGTAGAGTGTGATCAATGGATGAGAACTCTGCTGTGAGTTTCCCTTCAGAAATGGAGTTAAATTCTAGGCTCTGTGTCTTCCTAAAAGAAAGACTTCTTTTCAAGTAAGGGCAGTCACTTTTCAGCTCAAATGAACTACAACGTTCACGGAGGTCACACGTTTCTCATCTTAACTGACAAGCATTGTATGTTAGAGGACCAGTGCTTTGTATCAGTTTCAGAAGAGGAGTTGGACTAGATATGGTCCGTATGTGTAGGAAACACCGTTCTTTTGTTCTCAGCACGCTCACGTTTCCTGCTGTCTTAGAGACTCTAGAAAGCTAGAGCGTGCTTCTTGCTGTAAAGCAGAGTGTGATCAATGGATGAGAACTCTGCTGTGTGTTTCCCTTCAGAAATGGAGTTAAATCCCACGCTCTGTGTCTTCCTACAAGCCAACTTCATTTCAGGTAAGGACAGTCACTTTTCAGCTCAAACGATCTACATCGTTCATGAAGCTAACAAGTTTCCCATCTTAACTGACAAGCATTGGATGTTAAGGAACGAGTGCTTTGTATCAGTTTCAGAAGAAGAGTTGGACTAGATATGGTCCGTACGTGAAGGAAACACCGTTCTTTTGTTCTCAGCACACTCATGTTTCCTGCTGTCTTAGAAACTCTAGAAAGCTAGAGCGTGCTTCTTGCTCTAAAGCAGAGTGTGATCCATGGATGAGAACTCTGCTGTGTGTTTCCCTTCAGAAATGGAGTTAAATCCCAAGCTCTGTGTCTTCCTACACGCTGGATGGCGTTTCAGGCAAGGGCAGTCACTTTTCAGGTCACAGGAACTACATCGTTCACGAAGCTAACAAGTTTCCCATCTTAACTGCCAAGCATGTGATGTTAGAGGACCAGGGCTTTTTATCAGTTTCAGAAGCAAGTTGGACTAGATATGGTCCGTATGTGTAGGAAACACCGTTCTTTTTTTTCTGAGCTCACTCAAGTTTCTTGCTGTATAAGAGAATCTAGAAGCAAGAGCGTGTTTCTTGCTCTAAAGCAGAGTGTGATCCATGGATGAGCGCTATGCTGTGTGTTTCCCATCAGAAATGGAGTTAAATCCCAGGCTCTGTGTCTTCCTACAAGCACTACTTTGTTTCAGGTAAGGGCAGTCACTTTTCAGCTCAAATGGACTACATCGTTCACAATGCACACATGTTTCTCATCTTAACTGAGAAGCATTGGATGTTAGAGAACCCTTGCTTTGTATCAATTTCAAGCAGAGTTGAACTAGATATGGTCCGTATGTATAGGAAACACGGTTCTTTTCTTCTGAGCACACTCACGTTTCCTGCTGTATTAGAGACTCTAGAAAGCAAGAGCGTGCTTCTTGCTCTAAAGCAGAGTGTGATCCATGGATGAGAACTCTGCTGTGTGTTTCCCTTCAGAAATGGAGTTAAATCCCAAGCTCTGTGTCTTCCTACAAGCTGGATGGCATTTCAGGCAAGGGCAGTAACTTTTCAGCTCAAAGGAACTACATCGTTCATGAAGCTCACACGTTTCTCATCTTAACTGACAAGCATTGGATGTTAGAGGACCAGTGCTTTGTATTAGTTTCAGAAGCAGAGTTGGACTAGATATGGTCCGTACGTGAAGGAAACACCATTCTTTTGTTCTCAGCACACTCATGTTTCCTGCTGTCTTAGAAACTCTAGAAAGCTAGAGCGTGCTTCTTTCTCTAAAGCAGAGTGTGATCAATGGTTGAGAACTCTACTGTGAGTTTCACTTCAGAATTGGAGTTAAATCCCAGGCTCTGTGTCTTCCTACATGATGGGTGGCGTTTAAGGCAAGGGCAGTCACTTTTCAGCTCAAAGGAACTACATCGTTCACGAAGCTAACAAGTTACCCATCTTAAGTGACAAGCATTGGATGTTAGAGGACCAGTGCTTTGTATGAGTTTCAGAAGCAGAGTTGGACTAGATATGGTCCGTATGTGAAGGAAACACTGTTCTTTTGTTCTCAGCACACTCATGTTTCCTGCTGTCTTAGAAACTCTAGAAAGCAAGAGCGTGCTTCTTTCTCTAAAGCAGAGTGTGATCAATGGATGAGAACTCTGCTGTGAGTTTCACTTCAGAATTGGAGTTAAATCCCAGGCTCTGTGTCTTCCTACATGATGGATGGCGTTTAAGGCAAGGGCAGTCACTTTTCAGCTCAAAGGAACTACATCGTTCACGAAGCTAACAAGTTACCCATCTTAACTGACAAGCATTGGATGTTAGAGGACCAGTGCTTTGTATGAGTTTCAGAAGCAGAGATGGACTAGATATGGTCCGTATGTGTAGGAAACTCCGTTCTTTTGTTCTCAGCACACTCACGTTTCCTGCTGTACTAGAGACTCTAGAAAGCAAGAGCGTGCTTCTTGCTCTAAAGTAGAGTGTGATCAATGGATGAGAACTCTGCTGTGTGTTTCCCTTCATAATTGGAGTTAAATCCCAGGCTCTGTGTCTTCGTATAAGTAGAACTCTGTTTCAGGTAAGGGCAGTCACTTTTCAGCTCAAACGAATTACATCGTTCACGAAGCTCACATGTTTCTCATCTTAACTGCGAATCATTGGATGTTAGAGAACCTTTCCTTTGTATCAATTTCAAGCAGAGTAGAACTAGATATGGTCCGTATGTATAGAAACACCATTCTTTTCTTCTGAGCACACTCACGTTTCCTGCTGTATTAGAGACTCTAGAAATCAAGAGTGTGCATCTTGCTCTAAAGCAGAGTGTGATCAATGGATGAGAACTCTGCTGTGTGTTTCCCTTCAGAAATGGAGTTAAATCCCAGGCTCTGTGTCATCCTACAAGCTGGATGGCGTTTCAGGTTATGGCACGCACTTTTCATCTCAAAGGAACTACATCGTTCACGAAGCTAACAAGTTTCCTATCTTAACTGCCAAGCATGGGATGTTAGAGGACCAGTGCTTTGTATCAGTTTCAGAAGTAGAGTTGGACTAGATATGGTCCGTAAGTGTAGGAAACACCGTTCTTTTTTTCTGAGCTCACTCAAGTTTCCTGCTGTATAAGAGAATCTAGAAGCAAGAGCGTGTTTCTTGCTCTAAAGCAGAGTTTCATCCATGGATGAGAGCTATGCTGTGAGTTTCCCATCAGAAATGGAGTTAAATCCCAGGCTCTGTGTCTTCCTACAAGCACTACTTTGTTTCAGGTAAGGGCAGTCACTTTTCAGCTCAAATGAACTACATCGTTCACAATGCACACATGTTTCTCATCTTAACTGAGAAGCATTGGATGTTAGAGAACCCTTGCTTTGTACCAATTTCTAGCAGAGTTGAACTAGATATGGTCCATATGTATAGGAAACACGGTTCTTTTCTTCTGAGCACACTCACGTTTGCTGCTGTATTAGAGACTCTAGAAAGCAAGAGCGTGCTTCTTGCTCTAAAGCAGAGTGTGATCCATGGATGAGAACTCTGCTGTGTGTTTCCCTTCAGAAATGGAGTTAAATCCCAGGCTCTGTGTCATCCTACAACCTGGATGGCATTTCAGGTATGGCACTCACTTTTCATCTCAAACGAACTACATCGTTCACGAAGCTAACAAGTTTCCCATCTTAAATACCAAGCATGGGATGTTAGAGGACCAGTGCTTTGTATCAGTGTCAGAAGCAGAGTTGGACTAGATATGGTCTGTATGTGTTGGAAACTCCGTTCTTTTGTTCTCAGCACATGCACGTTTCCAGCCATACTAGAGACTCTAGAAAGCAAGAGCATGCTTCTTGCTCTAAAGTAGAGTGTGATCAATGGATGAGAACTCTGCTGTGAGTTTCCCTTCAGAAATGGAGTTAAATTCTAGGCTCTGTGTCTTCCTAAAAGAAAGACTTCTTTTCAAGTAAGGGCAGTCACTTTTCAGCTCAAATGAACTACAACGTTCACGGAGGTCACACGTTTCTCATCTTAACTGACAAGCATTGGATGTTAGAGGACCAGTGCTTTGTATCAGTTTCAGAAGCAGAGTTGGACTAGATATAGTCCGTATGTGTAGGAAACACCGTTCTTTTGTTCTGAGCTCACTCAAGTTTGCTGCTGTATTAGGAATCTAGAAGCGAGAGTGTGCTTCTTGCTCTAAAGCAGAGTGTGATCCATGGATGAGAACTCTGCTGTGTGTTTCCCTTCAGAAATGGAGTTAAATCCCAAGCTCTGTGTCTTCCTACAAGCTGGATGGCATTTCAGGCAAGGGCAGTAACTTTTCAGCTCAAAGGAACTACATCGTTCATGAAGCTCACACGTTTCTCATCTTAACTGACAAGCATTGGATGTTAGAGGACCAGTGCTTTGTATTAGTTTCAGAAGCAGAGTTGGACTAGATATGGTCCGTATGTGAAGGAAACACCGTCCTTTTGTTCTCAGCACACTCATGTCTCCTGCTGTCTTAGAATCTCTAGAAAGCTAGAGCGTGCTTCTTTCTCTTAAGCAGAGTGTGATCAATGGTTGAGAACTCTACTGTGAGTTTCACTTCAGAATTGGAGTTAAATCCCAGGCTCTGTGTCTTCCTACATGATGGGTGGCGTTTAAGGCAAGGGCAGTCACTTTTCAGCTCAAAGGAACTACATCGTTCACGAAGCTAACAAGTTACCCATCTTAACTGACAAGCATTGGATGTTAGAGGACCAGTGCTTTGTATGAGTTTCAGAAGCAGAGTTGGACTAGATATGGTCCGTATGTGTAGGAAACTCCGTTCGTTTGTTCTCAGCACACTCACGTTTCCTGCTGTACTAGAGACTCTAGAAAGCAAGAGCGTGCTTCTTGCTCTAAAGTAGAGTGTGATCAATGGATGAGAACTCTGCTGTGTGTTTCCCTTCAGAAATGGAGTTAAATCCCAGGCTCTGTGTCTTCGTATAAATAGAACTTTGTTTCAGGTAAGGGCAGTCACTTTTCAGCTCAAACGAATTACATCGTTCACGAAGCTCACATGTATCTCATCTTAACTGAGAATCATTGGATGTTAGAGAACCTTTCCTTTGTATCAATTTCAAGCAGAGTAAAACTAGATATGGTCCGTATGTATAGGAAACACCATTCTTTTCTTCTGAGCACACTCACTTTTCCTGCTGTATTAGAGACTCTAGAAATCAAGAGTGTGCATCTTGCTCTAAAGCAGAGTGTGATCAATGGATGAGAACATTGCTGTGTGTTTCCCTTCAGAAATGGAGTTAAATCCCAGGCTCTGTGTCATCCTACAAGCTGGATGGCGTTTCAGGTTATGGCACTCACTTTTCATCTCAAAGGAACTACATCGTTCACGAAGCTAACAAGTTTCCCATCTTAACTGAGAAGCATTAGACGTTAGTGGACCAGATCTTTGTATCAGTTTCAGAAGCAGAGTTGGACTAGATATGGTCCGTATGTGTAGGAAACACAGTTCTTTTGTTCTCAGCACACTCACGTCTCCTGCTGTACTAGAGACTCTAGAAAGCAAGAGCGTGCTTCTTGCTCTAAAGCAGAGTGTGATCAATGGAAGAGAACTCTGCTGTGTGTTTCCCTTCAGAAATAGAGTTAAATCCCGGGCTCTGTGTCTTCCTACAAGCAAACGTCGTTTCAGGTAAGGACAGTCACTTTTCAGCTCAAACAAACTACATCATTCACGAAGCTCACATGTTTCTCATCTTAACTGAGAATCATTGGATGTTAGAGAACCTTTCTTTTGTATCAATTTCAAGCAGAGTAGAACTAGATATGGTCCGTATGTATAGAAACACCATTCTTTTCTTCTGAGCACACTCACGTTTCCTGCTGTATTAGAGACTCTAGAAATCAAGAGCATGCATCTTGCTCTAAAGCAGAGTGTGATCCATGGATGAGAACTCTGCTGTGTGTTTCCCTTCAGAAATGGAAATAAATCCCAGGCTCTGTGTCATCCTACAAGGTGGATGGCATTTCAGGTTATGGCACTCACTTTTCAGCTCAAAGGAACTACATAGTTCATGAAGCTAACAAGTTTCCCATCTTAACTGAGAAGCATTGGACGTTAGCGGACCAGTGCTTTGTATCAGTTTCAGAAGCAGAGTTGGACTAGATATGGTCCGTATGTGTAGGAAACACCGTTCTTTTGTTCTCAGCACACTCACGTCTCCTGCTGTACTAGAGACTCTAGAAAGCAAGATCGTGCTTCTTGCTCTAAAGGAGATTGTGATCAATGGATGAGAACTCTGCTGTCTGTTTCCCTTCAGAAATGGAGTTAAATCCCAGGCTCTGTGTCTTCCTACAAGGAAACTTCGTTTCAGGTAAGGACAGTAACTTTTCAGCTCAAAAGAACTACATCATTCACGAAGCTAACAAGTTTCCCATCTTAACTGCCAAACATTGGATGTTAGAGGACCAGTGCTTTGTATCAGTTTCAGAAGCAGAGTTGGACTAGATATAGTCCGTACGTGTAGGAAACACCGTTCTTTTGTTCTGAGCTCACTCAAGTTTGCTGCTGTATTAGGAATCTAGAAGCGAGAGTGTGCTTCTTGCTCTAAAGCAGAGTGTGATCCATGGATGAGAACTGTGTTGTGTGTTTCCCTTCAGAAATGGAGTTAAATCCCAGGCTCTGTGTCTTCCTACACGCTGGATGGCGTTTCAGGCAAGGGCAGTCACTTTTCAGCTCAAAGGAACTACCTCGTTCACGAAGCTAACAAGTTTCCCATCTTAACTGACAAGCATTGGATGTTAGAGGACCAGTGCTTTGTATCAGTTTCAGAAGCAGAGTTGGACTACATATGGTCCGTATGTGTAGGAAACTCCGTACTTTTGTTCTCAGTACACTCACGTTTCCTGCTGTAGTAGAGACTCTAGAAAGCAAGAGCGTGCTTCTTGCTCTAAAGTAGAGTGTGAACAATGGATGAGAACTCTGCTGTGTGTTTCCCATCAGAAATGGAGTTAAATCCCAGGCTCTGTGTCTTCCTACAAGCACTACTTTGTTTCAGGTAAGGGCAGTCACTTTTCAGCTCAAATGGACTACATCGTTCACAATGCACACATGTTTCTCATCTTAACTGAGAAGCATTGGATGTTAGAGAACCCTTGCTTTGTATCAATTTCAAGCAGAGTTGAACTAGATATGGTCCGTATGTATAGGAAACACGGTTCTTTTCTTCTGAGCACACTCACGTTTCCTGCTGTATTAGAGACTCTAGAAAGCAAGAGCGTGCTTCTTGCTCTAAAGCAGAGTGTGATCCATGGATGAGATCTCTGCTGTGTGTTTCCCTTCAGAAATGGAGTTAAATCCCAGGATCTGTGTCTTACTACAAGCCAACTTCGTTTCAGGTAAGGACAGTCACTTTTCAGCTCAAACGATCTACATCGTTCATGAAGCTAACAAGTTTCCCATCTTAACTGACAGGCATTGGATGTTAGGGGAGCAGTGCTTTGTATCAGTTTCAGAAGCAGAGTTGGACTAGATATGGTCCGTATGTGTAGGAAACTCCGTTCTTTTGTTCTCAGCACACTCACGTTTCCTGCTGTACTAGAGACTCTAGAAAGCAAGAGCGTGCTTCTTGCTGTAAAGCAGAGTGTGAACAATGGATGAGAACTCTGCTGTCTGTTTCCCTTCAGAAATGGAGTTAAATAACAAGCTCTGTGTCTTCCTACACGCTGGATGGCGTTTCAGGCAAGGGCAGTCACTTTTCAGGTCACAGGAACTACATCGTTCACGAAGCTAACAAGTTTCCCATCTTAATTGCCAAGCATGGGATGTTAGAGGACCAGTGCTTTGTATCAGTTTCAGAAGAAGAGTTGGACTAGATATGGTCCGTAAGTGTAGGAAACACCGTTCTTTTTTTCTGAGCTCACTCAAGTTTCCTGCTGTATAAGAGAATCTAGAAGCAAGAGCGTGTTTCTTGCTCTAAAGCAGAGTTTGATCCATGGATGAGAGCTATGCTGTGTTTTTCCCATCAGAAATGGAGTTAAATCCCAGGCTCTGTGTCTTCCTACAAGCACTACTTTGTTTCAGGTAATGGCAGTCACTTTTCAGCTCAAATGAACTACATCGTTCACAATGCACACATGTTTCTCATCTTAACTGAGAAGCATTGGATGTTAGAGAACCCTTGCTTTGTATCCATTTCAAGCAGAGTTGAACTAGATATGGTCCGTATGTATAGGAAACACGGTTCTTTTCTTCTGAGCACACTCACGTTTCCTGCTGTATTAGAGACTCTAGAAAGCAAGAGCGTGCTTCTTGCTCTAAAGCAGAGTGTGATCCATGGATGAGAACTCTGCTGTGTGTTTCCCTTCAGAAATGGAGTTAAATCCCAAGCTCTGTGTCTTCCTACAAGCTGGATGGCATTTCAGGCAAGGGCAGTCACTTTTATGTTCAAAGGAACTACATCGTTCACAAAGCTAACAAGTTTCCCTTCTTAACTGACAAGCATTGGATGTTAGAGGATCAGGGCATTGTATCAGTTTCAGGAGCAGAGTTATACTAGATATGGTCCATATGTGTACGAAACACTATTCTTTTGTTCTCAGCACACTCACGTTTCCTGCTGTACTAGAGAATCTAGAAAGCAAGAGCGTGCTTCTTGCTCTAAAGCAGAGTGTGATCAATGGATGAGAACTCTACTGTGTGTTTCACTTCAGAAATGGAGTTAAATTAGAGGCTCTGTGTCTTCATACAAGCAACACTTCGTTTGAAGTAAGGGCAGTCACTTTTCAGCTCAAATGAACTACATCGTTCATGAAGTTCACACGTTTCTCATCTTAACTGACAAGTATTGGATGTTCGAGGACCAGTGCTTTGTATCAGTTTCAGAAGCAGAGTTGGACTAGATATAGTCCGTATGTGTAGGAAACACCGTTCTTTTGTTCTGAGCTCACTCAAGTTTGCTGCTGTATTAGGAATCTAGAAGCGAGAGTGTGCTTCTTGCTCTAAAGCAGAGTGTGATCCATGGATGAGAACTCTGCTGTGTGTTTCCCTTCAGAAATGGAGTTAAATCCCAAGCTCTGTGTCTTCCTACATGCTGGATGGCGTTTCAGGCAAGGGCAGTCACTTTTCAGGTCACAGGAACTACATCGTTCACGAAGCTAACAAGTTTCCCATCTTAACTGCCAAGCATGTGATGTTAGAGGACCAGGGCTTTTTATCAGTTTCAGAAGCAAGTTGGACTAGATATGGTCCGTATGTGTAGGAAACACCGTTCTTTTTTTTCTGAGCTCACTCAAGTTTCTTGCTGTATAAGAGAATCTAGAAGCAAGAGCTTGTTTCTTGCTCTAAAGCAGAGTGTGATCCATGGATGAGCGCTATGCTGTGTGTTTCCCATCAGAAATGGAGTTAAATCCCAGGCTCTGTGTCTTCCTACAAGCACTACTTTGTTTCAGGTAAGGGCAGTCACTTTTCAGCTCAAATGGACTACATCGTTCACAATGCACACATGTTTCTCATCTTAACTGAGAAGCATTGGATGTTAGAGAACCCTTGCTTTGTATCAATTTCAAGCAGAGTTGAACTAGATATGGTCCGTATGTATAGGAAACACGGTTCTTTTCTTCTGAGCACACTCACGTTTCCTGCTGTATTAGAGACTCTAGAAAGCAAGAGCGTGCTTCTTGCTCTAAAGCAGAGTGTGATCCATGGATGAGAACTCTGCTGTGTGTTTCCCTTCAGAAATGGAGTTAAATCCCAAGCTCTGTGTCTTCCTACAAGCTGGATGGCATTTCAGGCAAGGGCAGTAACTTTTCAGCTCAAAGGAACTACATCGTTCATGAAGCTCACACGTTTCTCATCTTAACTGACAAGCATTGGATGTTAGAGGACCAGTGCTTTGTATTAGTTTCAGAAGCAGAGTTGGACTAGATATGGTCTGTATGTGTAGGAAACACCGTTCTTTTGTTCTCAGCACACTCATGTTTCCTGCTGTCTTAGAAACTCTAGAAAGCTAGAGCGTGCTTCTTTCTCTAAAGCAGAGTGTGATCAATGGTTGAGAACTCTACTGTGAGTTTCACTTCAGAATTGGAGTTAAATCCCAGGCTCTGTGTCTTCCTACATGATGGGTGGCGTTTAAGGCAAGGGCAGTCACTTTTCAGCTCAAAGGAACTACATCGTTCCGGAAGCTAACAAGTTACCCATCTTAACTGACAAGCATTGGAAGTTAGAGGACCAGTGCTTTGTATGAGTTTCAGAAGCAGAGTTGGACTAGATATGGTACGTATGTGAAGGAAACTCCGTTCTTTTGGTCTCAGCACACTCACGTTTCCTGCTGTACTAGAGACTCTAGAAAGCAAGAGCGTGCTTCTTGCTCTAAAGTAGAGTGTGATCAATGGATGAGAACTCTGCTGTGTGTTTCCCTTCAGAAATAGAGTTAAATCCCGGTCTCTGTGTCTTCCTACAAGCAAACTTCGTTTCAGGTAAGGACAGTCACTTTTCAGCTCAAACAAACTACATCGTTCACGAAGCTCACATGTTTCTCATCTTAACTGAGAATCATTGGATGTTAGAGAACCTTTCCTTTGTATCAATTTCAAGCAGAGTAGAACTAGATATGGTCCGTATGTATAGGAAACACCATTCTTTTCTTCTGAGCACACTCACGTTTCCTGCTGTATTAGAGACTCTAGAAATCAAGAGTGTGCATCTTGCTCTAAAGCAGAGTGTGATCAATGGATGAGAACACTGCTGTGTGTTTCCCTTCAGAAATGGAGTTAAATCCCAGGATCTGTGTCATCCTACAAGCTGGATGGCATTTCAGGTTATGGCACTCACTTTTCATCTCAAAGGAACTACAACGTTCATGAAGCTAACAAGTTTCCCATCTTAACTGAGAAGCATTGGACGTTAGCGGACCAGTGCTTTGTATCAGTTTCAGAAGTAGAGTTGGACTAGATATGGTCCGTATGTGTAGGTAACACCGTTCTTTTGTTCTCAGCACACTCACGTTTCCTGCTGTACTAGAGACTCTAGAAAGCAAGAGCGTGCTTCTTGCTGTAAAGCAGAGTGTGAACAATGGATGAGAACTCTGCTGTCTGTTTCCCTTCAGAAATGGAGTTAAATAACAAGCTCTGTGTCTTCCTACACGCTGGATGGCGTTTCAGGCAAGGGCAGTCACTTTTCAGGTCACAGGAACTACATCGTTCACGAAGCTAACAAGTTTCCCATCTTAACTGCCAAGCATGAGATGTTAGAGGACCAGTGCTTTGTATCAGTTTCAGAAGAAGAGTTGGACTAGATATGGTCCGTAAGTGTAGGAAACACCGTTCTTTTTTTCTGAGCTCACTCAAGTTTCCTGCTGTATAAGAGAATCTAGAAGCAAGAGCGTGTTTCTTGCTCTAAAGCAGAGTTTGATCCATGGATGAGAGCTATGCTGTGTTTTTCCCATCAGAAATGCAGTTAAATCCCAGGCTCTGTGTCTTCCTACAAGCACTACTTTGTTTCAGGTAAGGGCAGTCACTTTTCAGCTCAAATGAACTACATCGTTCACAATGCACACATGTTTCTCATCTTAACTGAGAAGCATTGGATGTTAGAGAACCCTTGCTTTGTATCAATTTCAAGCAGAGTTGAACTAGATATGGTCCGTATGTATAGGAAACACGGTTCTTTTCTTCTGAGCACACTCACGTTTCCTGCTGTATTAGAGACTCTAGAAAGCAAGAGCGTGCTTCTTGCTCTAAAGCAGAGTGTGATCCATGGATGTGAACTCTGCTGTGTGTTTCCCTTCAGAAATGGAGTTAAATCCCAAGCTCTGTGTCTTCCTACAAGCTGGATGGCATTTCAGGCAAGGGCAGTCACTTTTCTGTTCAAAGGAACTACATCGTTCACAAAGCTAACAAGTTTCCCTTCTTAACTGACAAGCATTGGATGTTAGAGGACCAGTGCATTGTATCAGTTTCAGGAGCAGAGTTATACTAGATATGGTCCATATGTGTAGGAAACACTATTCTTTTGTTCTCAGCACACTCACGTTTCCTGCTGTACTAGAGAATCTAGAAAGCAAGAGCGTGCTTCTTGCTCTAAAGCAGAGTGTGATCAATGGATGAGAACTCTACTGTGTGTTTCCCTTCAGAAATGGAGTTAAATTAGAGGCTCTCTGTCTTCATACAAGCAAGACTTCGTTTGAAGTAAGGGCAGTCACTTTTCAGCTCAAATGAACTACATCGTTCATGAAGTTCACACGTTTCTCATCTTAACTGACAAGCATTGGATGTTAGAGGACCAGTGCTTTGTATCTGTTTCAGAAGCAGAGTTGTACTAGATATAGTCCGTATGTGTAGGAAACACCGTTCTTTTGTTCTGAGCTCACTCAAGTTTGCTGCTGTATTAGGAATCTAGAAGCGAGAGTGTGCTTCTTGCTCTAAAGCAGAGTGTGATCCATGGATGAGAACTCTGCTGTGTGTTTCCCTTCAGAAATGGAGTTAAATCCCTAGCTCTGTGTCTTCCTACACGCTGGATGGCGTTTCAGGCAAGGGCAGTCACTTTTCAGGTCACAGGAACTACATCGTTCACGAAGCTAACAAGTTTCCCATCTTAACTGCCAAGCATGTGATGTTAGAGGACCAGGGCTTTTTATCAGTTTCAGAAGCAAGTTGGACTAGATATGGTCCGTATGGGTAGGAAACACCGTTCTTTTTTTCTGAGCTCACTCAAGTTTCTTGCTGTATAAGAGAATCTAGAAGCAAGAGCGTGTTTCTTGCTCTAAAGCAGAGTGTGATCCATGGATGAGCGCTATGCTGTGTGTTTCCCATCAGAAATGGAGTTAAATCCCAGGCTCTGTGTCTTCCTACACGCACTACTTTGTTTCAGGTAAGGGCAGTCACTTTTCAGCTCAAATGGATTACATCGTTCACAATGCACACATGTTTCTCATCTTAACTGAGAAGCATTGGATGTTAGAGAACCCTTGCTTTGTATCAATTTCAAGCAGAGTTGAACTAGATATGGTCCGTATGTATAGGAAACACGGTTCTTTTCTTCTGAGCACACTCACCTTTCCTGCTGTATTAGAGACTCTAGAAAGCAAGAGCGTGCTTCTTGCTCTAAAGCAGAGTGTGATCCATGGATGAGAACTCTGCTGTGTGTTTCCCTTCAGAAATGGAGTTAAATTAGAGGCTCTGTGTCTTCATACAAGCAAGACTTCGTTTGAAGTAAGGGCAGTCACTTTTCAGCTCAAATGAACTACATCGTTCATGAAGTTCACACGTTTCTCATCTTAACTGACAAGCATTGGATGTTAGAGGACCAGTGCTTTGTATGAGTTTCAGAAGCAGAGTTGGACTAGATATAGTCCGTATGTGTAGGAAACACCGTTCTTTTGTTCTGAGCTCACTCAAGTTTGCTGCTGTATTAGGAATCTAGAAGCGAGAGTGTGCTTCTTGCTCTAAAGCAGAGTGTGATCCATGGATGAGAACTCTGCTGTGTGTTTCCCTTCAGAAATGGAGTTAAATCCCAAGCTCTGTGTCTTCCTACACGCTGGATGGCGTTTCAGGCAAGGGCAGTCACTTTTCAGGTCACAGGAACTACATCGTTCACGAAGCTAACAAGTTTCCCATCTTAACTGCCAAGCATGTGATGTTAGAGGACCAGGGCTTTTATCAGTTTCAGAAGCAAGTTGGACTAGATATGGTCCGTATGTGTAGGAAACACCATTCTTTTTTTTCTGAGCTCACTCAAGTTTCTTGCTGTATAAGAGAATCTAGAAGCAAGAGCGTGTTTCTTGCTCTAAAGCAGAGTGTGATCCATGGATGAGCGCTATGCTGTGTGTTTCCCATCAGAAATGGAGTTAAATCCCAGGCTCTGTGTCTTCCTACAAGCACTACTTTGTTTCAGGTAAGGGCAGTCACTTTTCAGCTCAAATGGACTACATCGTTCACAATGCACACATGTTTCTCATCTTAACTGAGAAGCATTGGATGTTAGAGAACCCTTGCTTTGTATCAATTTCAAGCAGAGTTGAACTAGATATGGTCCGTATGTATAGGAAACACGGTTCTTTTCTTCTGAGCACACTCACGTTTCCTGCTGTATTAGAGACTCTAGAAAGCAAGAGCGTGCTTCTTGCTCTAAAGCAGAGTGTGATCCATGGATGA